>OU612070.1:14639024-16084024 GCA_914767715.1 Membranipora membranacea
GTCGGTGGGTGATAAAAAGCCTCTCAGTCCTCTGACAGCAGCACTTTTGGTATTCCCAACCCCCCCCCCCCCCTCACCAAATTGTTCGACTGCTAATGGGTTTGGGTTATCAAAAGTATGGGAGTTGCCTTTCTCCTTCACAAGGCCGGGCAACTCCAAATCATCAGATGAATCTAAATCACCGAGTGTTTGAAAGTGAGCAAACTTTGTCTACTTTTTACTTACAACAATACAATTTTCGAAATTCTCTGCTTACCTGTTCGTTTTCGAGGCGAGTCGTTCACCTGTGTAGTTCACTAATGTAATGGGTGTTGGCGTGGCACTGCCCTCTCTGCGAGCTATAACCGGCATTCAGTCTGACAGTAAAGCTAGCAATTGATGCCAGCCAGCACGTGGTTGTTCTGGCCTGTGCCCACCACCATGCAAGTTCTGCTTGTAATCTGTAAAAAATGACAAAATGAAAAAAATCATTTTGCTACTCCCAAAATAAATTGAATTTTAAATTGTTGAAAAGCGTAACATAACTTCGGCCTGACATCATTCGTATACATTTTGGCACGTTTGCTACAGCCTCATTGATGCCAGAGGGACTTTTTCTTTGCCTCCCTCTTTCAATGACAAAGGCTGAAGAATAGATGCTAGGGCGAGAAGCGCTTACACCGCTTTCTACTCGTTTTGATTTCTTTGATTTGTTGATTTCCCCCAGGAGGGGGAGTGGGCCGTGCTTGGAGGTACTGCAATACCAAGACAACCCGTGGCAACATCGGAGCAAGCCCCTGCATGTCGCCCGGTTCCAAAAATCAGATTAATATCATAGTGACACAATGTGCCACGAATCAGATATTAAACTGATTAGAACAGATACTACACTTTGATCTTAGCCAATAGGCCGAGAAGCGATAACCCGTCCTGTCGCACCCACTTTAGACCCCGGCTCCGGAAGAGAACTTTGCAAACCAGTGCGAGACGACGCACCTACCGGTCTCTCGCGACGGGCGTCTCACCCGGACTGATTTCCCAACGCGATGACAAATCGCGTCTTCGCTGGCTCACTGGACATTACGACGGGATAGAAAACGCAGTGTCACGCTGGCCTGCTCGCAAGGTTGTGGGGGCAAGGGGGATGAATCCAAATCTTACATTACGTACATGATGCTAAATTTAGAAGCGCCAAAGCGTCAAACGCAACGTCGGCAGCCGGTGTAATAGCCTCAGTTCCCAATGTTTTTTCTTCAAAGCACATTCAACGCGGCCGGTTTGTAAGGCTTGCTTCTGTGCCCACATTCATTGTCGGTGGGTGATAAAAAGCCTCTCAGTCCTCTGACAGCAGCACTTTTGGTATTCCCAACCCCCCCCCCCCCCTCACCAAATTGTTCGACTGCTAATGGGTTTGGGTTATCAAAAGTATGGGAGTTGCCTTTCTCCTTCACAAGGCCGGGCAACTCCAAATCATCAGATGAATCTAAATCACCGAGTGTTTGAAAGTGAGCAAACTTTGTCTACTTTTTACTTACAACAATACAATTTTCGAAATTCTCTGCTTACCTGTTCGTTTTCGAGGCGAGTCGTTCACCTGTGTAGTTCACTAATGTAATGGGTGTTGGCGTGGCACTGCCCTCTCTGCGAGCTATAACCGGCATTCAGTCTGACAGTAAAGCTAGCAATTGATGCCAGCCAGCACGTGGTTGTTCTGGCCTGTGCCCACCACCATGCAAGTTCTGCTTGTAATCTGTAAAAAATGACAAAATGAAAAAAATCATTTTGCTACTCCCAAAATAAATTGAATTTTAAATTGTTGAAAAGCGTAACATAACTTCGGCCTGACATCATTCGTATACATTTTGGCACGTTTGCTACAGCCTCATTGATGCCAGAGGGACTTTTTCTTTGCCTCCCTCTTTCAATGACAAAGGCTGAAGAATAGATGCTAGGGCGAGAAGCGCTTACACCGCTTTCTACTCGTTTTGATTTCTTTGATTTGTTGATTTCCCCCAGGAGGGGGAGTGGGCCGTGCTTGGAGGTACTGCAATACCAAGACAACCCGTGGCAACATCGGAGCAAGCCCCTGCATGTCGCCCGGTTCCAAAAATCAGATTAATATCATAGTGACACAATGTGCCACGAATCAGATATTAAACTGATTAGAACAGATACTACACTTTGATCTTAGCCAATAGGCCGAGAAGCGATAACCCGTCCTGTCGCACCCACTTTAGACCCCGGCTCCGGAAGAGAACTTTGCAAACCAGTGCGAGACGACGCACCTACCGGTCTCTCGCGACGGGCGTCTCACCCGGACTGATTTCCCAACGCGATGACAAATCGCGTCTTCGCTGGCTCACTGGACATTACGACGGGATAGAAAACGCAGTGTCACGCTGGCCTGCTCGCAAGGTTGTGGGGGCAAGGGGGATGAATCCAAATCTTACATTACGTACATGATGCTAAATTTAGAAGCGCCAAAGCGTCAAACGCAACGTCGGCAGCCGGTGTAATAGCCTCAGTTCCCAATGTTTTTTCTTCAAAGCACATTCAACGCGGCGGCCGGTTTGTAAGGCTTGCTTCTGTGCCCACATTCATTGTCGGTGGGTGATAAAAAGCCTCTCAGTCCTCTGACAGCAGCACTTTTGGTATTCCCAACCCCCCCCCCCCCTCACCAAATTGTTCGACTGCTAATGGGTTTGGGTTATCAAAAGTATGGGAGTTGCCTTTCTCCTTCACAAGGCCGGGCAACTCCAAATCATCAGATGAATCTAAATCACCGAGTGTTTGAAAGTGAGCAAACTTTGTCTACTTTTTACTTACAACAATACAATTTTCGAAATTCTCTGCTTACCTGTTCGTTTTCGAGGCGAGTCGTTCACCTGTGTAGTTCACTAATGTAATGGGTGTTGGCGTGGCACTGCCCTCTCTGCGAGCTATAACCGGCATTCAGTCTGACAGTAAAGCTAGCAATTGATGCCAGCCAGCACGTGGTTGTTCTGGCCTGTGCCCACCACCATGCAAGTTCTGCTTGTAATCTGTAAAAAATGACAAAATGAAAAAAATCATTTTGCTACTCCCAAAATAAATTGAATTTTAAATTGTTGAAAAGCGTAACATAACTTCGGCCTGACATCATTCGTATACATTTTGGCACGTTTGCTACAGCCTCATTGATGCCAGAGGGACTTTTTCTTTGCCTCCCTCTTTCAATGACAAAGGCTGAAGAATAGATGCTAGGGCGAGAAGCGCTTACACCGCTTTCTACTCGTTTTGATTTCTTTGATTTGTTGATTTCCCCCAGGAGGGGGAGTGGGCCGTGCTTGGAGGTACTGCAATACCAAGACAACCCGTGGCAACATCGGAGCAAGCCCCTGCATGTCGCCCGGTTCCAAAAATCAGATTAATATCATAGTGACACAATGTGCCACGAATCAGATATTAAACTGATTAGAACAGATACTACACTTTGATCTTAGCCAATAGGCCGAGAAGCGATAACCCGTCCTGTCGCACCCACTTTAGACCCCGGCTCCGGAAGAGAACTTTGCAAACCAGTGCGAGACGACGCACCTACCGGTCTCTCGCGACGGGCGTCTCACCCGGACTGATTTCCCAACGCGATGACAAATCGCGTCTTCGCTGGCTCACTGGACATTACGACGGGATAGAAAACGCAGTGTCACGCTGGCCTGCTCGCAAGGTTGTGGGGGCAAGGGGGATGAATCCAAATCTTACATTACGTACATGATGCTAAATTTAGAAGCGCCAAAGCGTCAAACGCAACGTCGGCAGCCGGTGTAATAGCCTCAGTTCCCAATGTTTTTTCTTCAAAGCACATTCAACGCGGCCGGTTTGTAAGGCTTGCTTCTGTGCCCACATTCATTGTCGGTGGGTGATAAAAAGCCTCTCAGTCCTCTGACAGCAGCACTTTTGGTATTCCCAACCCCCCCCCCCCCCTCACCAAATTGTTCGACTGCTAATGGGTTTGGGTTATCAAAAGTATGGGAGTTGCCTTTCTCCTTCACAAGGCCGGGCAACTCCAAATCATCAGATGAATCTAAATCACCGAGTGTTTGAAAGTGAGCAAACTTTGTCTACTTTTTACTTACAACAATACAATTTTCGAAATTCTCTGCTTACCTGTTCGTTTTCGAGGCGAGTCGTTCACCTGTGTAGTTCACTAATGTAATGGGTGTTGGCGTGGCACTGCCCTCTCTGCGAGCTATAACCGGCATTCAGTCTGACAGTAAAGCTAGCAATTGATGCCAGCCAGCACGTGGTTGTTCTGGCCTGTGCCCACCACCATGCAAGTTCTGCTTGTAATCTGTAAAAAATGACAAAATGAAAAAAATCATTTTGCTACTCCCAAAATAAATTGAATTTTAAATTGTTGAAAAGCGTAACATAACTTCGGCCTGACATCATTCGTATACATTTTGGCACGTTTGCTACAGCCTCATTGATGCCAGAGGGACTTTTTCTTTGCCTCCCTCTTTCAATGACAAAGGCTGAAGAATAGATGCTAGGGCGAGAAGCGCTTACACCGCTTTCTACTCGTTTTGATTTCTTTGATTTGTTGATTTCCCCCAGGAGGGGGAGTGGGCCGTGCTTGGAGGTACTGCAATACCAAGACAACCCGTGGCAACATCGGAGCAAGCCCCTGCATGTCGCCCGGTTCCAAAAATCAGATTAATATCATAGTGACACAATGTGCCACGAATCAGATATTAAACTGATTAGAACAGATACTACACTTTGATCTTAGCCAATAGGCCGAGAAGCGATAACCCGTCCTGTCGCACCCACTTTAGACCCCGGCTCCGGAAGAGAACTTTGCAAACCAGTGCGAGACGACGCACCTACCGGTCTCTCGCGACGGGCGTCTCACCCGGACTGATTTCCCAACGCGATGACAAATCGCGTCTTCGCTGGCTCACTGGACATTACGACGGGATAGAAAACGCAGTGTCACGCTGGCCTGCTCGCAAGGTTGTGGGGGCAAGGGGGATGAATCCAAATCTTACATTACGTACATGATGCTAAATTTAGAAGCGCCAAAGCGTCAAACGCAACGTCGGCAGCCGGTGTAATAGCCTCAGTTCCCAATGTTTTTTCTTCAAAGCACATTCAACGCGGCCGGTTTGTAAGGCTTGCTTCTGTGCCCACATTCATTGTCGGTGGGTGATAAAAAGCCTCTCAGTCCTCTGACAGCAGCACTTTTGGTATTCCCAACCCCCCCCCCCCCCTCACCAAATTGTTCGACTGCTAATGGGTTTGGGTTATCAAAAGTATGGGAGTTGCCTTTCTCCTTCACAAGGCCGGGCAACTCCAAATCATCAGATGAATCTAAATCACCGAGTGTTTGAAAGTGAGCAAACTTTGTCTACTTTTTACTTACAACAATACAATTTTCGAAATTCTCTGCTTACCTGTTCGTTTTCGAGGCGAGTCGTTCACCTGTGTAGTTCACTAATGTAATGGGTGTTGGCGTGGCACTGCCCTCTCTGCGAGCTATAACCGGCATTCAGTCTGACAGTAAAGCTAGCAATTGATGCCAGCCAGCACGTGGTTGTTCTGGCCTGTGCCCACCACCATGCAAGTTCTGCTTGTAATCTGTAAAAAATGACAAAATGAAAAAAATCATTTTGCTACTCCCAAAATAAATTGAATTTTAAATTGTTGAAAAGCGTAACATAACTTCGGCCTGACATCATTCGTATACATTTTGGCACGTTTGCTACAGCCTCATTGATGCCAGAGGGACTTTTTCTTTGCCTCCCTCTTTCAATGACAAAGGCTGAAGAATAGATGCTAGGGCGAGAAGCGCTTACACCGCTTTCTACTCGTTTTGATTTCTTTGATTTGTTGATTTCCCCCAGGAGGGGGAGTGGGCCGTGCTTGGAGGTACTGCAATACCAAGACAACCCGTGGCAACATCGGAGCAAGCCCCTGCATGTCGCCCGGTTCCAAAAATCAGATTAATATCATAGTGACACAATGTGCCACGAATCAGATATTAAACTGATTAGAACAGATACTACACTTTGATCTTAGCCAATAGGCCGAGAAGCGATAACCCGTCCTGTCGCACCCACTTTAGACCCCGGCTCCGGAAGAGAACTTTGCAAACCAGTGCGAGACGACGCACCTACCGGTCTCTCGCGACGGGCGTCTCACCCGGACTGATTTCCCAACGCGATGACAAATCGCGTCTTCGCTGGCTCACTGGACATTACGACGGGATAGAAAACGCAGTGTCACGCTGGCCTGCTCGCAAGGTTGTGGGGGCAAGGGGGATGAATCCAAATCTTACATTACGTACATGATGCTAAATTTAGAAGCGCCAAAGCGTCAAACGCAACGTCGGCAGCCGGTGTAATAGCCTCAGTTCCCAATGTTTTTTCTTCAAAGCACATTCAACGCGGCCGGTTTGTAAGGCTTGCTTCTGTGCCCACATTCATTGTCGGTGGGTGATAAAAAGCCTCTCAGTCCTCTGACAGCAGCACTTTTGGTATTCCCAACCCCCCCCCCCCCCTCACCAAATTGTTCGACTGCTAATGGGTTTGGGTTATCAAAAGTATGGGAGTTGCCTTTCTCCTTCACAAGGCCGGGCAACTCCAAATCATCAGATGAATCTAAATCACCGAGTGTTTGAAAGTGAGCAAACTTTGTCTACTTTTTACTTACAACAATACAATTTTCGAAATTCTCTGCTTACCTGTTCGTTTTCGAGGCGAGTCGTTCACCTGTGTAGTTCACTAATGTAATGGGTGTTGGCGTGGCACTGCCCTCTCTGCGAGCTATAACCGGCATTCAGTCTGACAGTAAAGCTAGCAATTGATGCCAGCCAGCACGTGGTTGTTCTGGCCTGTGCCCACCACCATGCAAGTTCTGCTTGTAATCTGTAAAAAATGACAAAATGAAAAAAATCATTTTGCTACTCCCAAAATAAATTGAATTTTAAATTGTTGAAAAGCGTAACATAACTTCGGCCTGACATCATTCGTATACATTTTGGCACGTTTGCTACAGCCTCATTGATGCCAGAGGGACTTTTTCTTTGCCTCCCTCTTTCAATGACAAAGGCTGAAGAATAGATGCTAGGGCGAGAAGCGCTTACACCGCTTTCTACTCGTTTTGATTTCTTTGATTTGTTGATTTCCCCCAGGAGGGGGAGTGGGCCGTGCTTGGAGGTACTGCAATACCAAGACAACCCGTGGCAACATCGGAGCAAGCCCCTGCATGTCGCCCGGTTCCAAAAATCAGATTAATATCATAGTGACACAATGTGCCACGAATCAGATATTAAACTGATTAGAACAGATACTACACTTTGATCTTAGCCAATAGGCCGAGAAGCGATAACCCGTCCTGTCGCACCCACTTTAGACCCCGGCTCCGGAAGAGAACTTTGCAAACCAGTGCGAGACGACGCACCTACCGGTCTCTCGCGACGGGCGTCTCACCCGGACTGATTTCCCAACGCGATGACAAATCGCGTCTTCGCTGGCTCACTGGACATTACGACGGGATAGAAAACGCAGTGTCACGCTGGCCTGCTCGCAAGGTTGTGGGGGCAAGGGGGATGAATCCAAATCTTACATTACGTACATGATGCTAAATTTAGAAGCGCCAAAGCGTCAAACGCAACGTCGGCAGCCGGTGTAATAGCCTCAGTTCCCAATGTTTTTTCTTCAAAGCACATTCAACGCGGCCGGTTTGTAAGGCTTGCTTCTGTGCCCACATTCATTGTCGGTGGGTGATAAAAAGCCTCTCAGTCCTCTGACAGCAGCACTTTTGGTATTCCCAACCCCCCCCCCCCCCTCACCAAATTGTTCGACTGCTAATGGGTTTGGGTTATCAAAAGTATGGGAGTTGCCTTTCTCCTTCACAAGGCCGGGCAACTCCAAATCATCAGATGAATCTAAATCACCGAGTGTTTGAAAGTGAGCAAACTTTGTCTACTTTTTACTTACAACAATACAATTTTCGAAATTCTCTGCTTACCTGTTCGTTTTCGAGGCGAGTCGTTCACCTGTGTAGTTCACTAATGTAATGGGTGTTGGCGTGGCACTGCCCTCTCTGCGAGCTATAACCGGCATTCAGTCTGACAGTAAAGCTAGCAATTGATGCCAGCCAGCACGTGGTTGTTCTGGCCTGTGCCCACCACCATGCAAGTTCTGCTTGTAATCTGTAAAAAATGACAAAATGAAAAAAATCATTTTGCTACTCCCAAAATAAATTGAATTTTAAATTGTTGAAAAGCGTAACATAACTTCGGCCTGACATCATTCGTATACATTTTGGCACGTTTGCTACAGCCTCATTGATGCCAGAGGGACTTTTTCTTTGCCTCCCTCTTTCAATGACAAAGGCTGAAGAATAGATGCTAGGGCGAGAAGCGCTTACACCGCTTTCTACTCGTTTTGATTTCTTTGATTTGTTGATTTCCCCCAGGAGGGGGAGTGGGCCGTGCTTGGAGGTACTGCAATACCAAGACAACCCGTGGCAACATCGGAGCAAGCCCCTGCATGTCGCCCGGTTCCAAAAATCAGATTAATATCATAGTGACACAATGTGCCACGAATCAGATATTAAACTGATTAGAACAGATACTACACTTTGATCTTAGCCAATAGGCCGAGAAGCGATAACCCGTCCTGTCGCACCCACTTTAGACCCCGGCTCCGGAAGAGAACTTTGCAAACCAGTGCGAGACGACGCACCTACCGGTCTCTCGCGACGGGCGTCTCACCCGGACTGATTTCCCAACGCGATGACAAATCGCGTCTTCGCTGGCTCACTGGACATTACGACGGGATAGAAAACGCAGTGTCACGCTGGCCTGCTCGCAAGGTTGTGGGGGCAAGGGGGATGAATCCAAATCTTACATTACGTACATGATGCTAAATTTAGAAGCGCCAAAGCGTCAAACGCAACGTCGGCAGCCGGTGTAATAGCCTCAGTTCCCAATGTTTTTTCTTCAAAGCACATTCAACGCGGCCGGTTTGTAAGGCTTGCTTCTGTGCCCACATTCATTGTCGGTGGGTGATAAAAAGCCTCTCAGTCCTCTGACAGCAGCACTTTTGGTATTCCCAACCCCCCCCCCCCCCTCACCAAATTGTTCGACTGCTAATGGGTTTGGGTTATCAAAAGTATGGGAGTTGCCTTTCTCCTTCACAAGGCCGGGCAACTCCAAATCATCAGATGAATCTAAATCACCGAGTGTTTGAAAGTGAGCAAACTTTGTCTACTTTTTACTTACAACAATACAATTTTCGAAATTCTCTGCTTACCTGTTCGTTTTCGAGGCGAGTCGTTCACCTGTGTAGTTCACTAATGTAATGGGTGTTGGCGTGGCACTGCCCTCTCTGCGAGCTATAACCGGCATTCAGTCTGACAGTAAAGCTAGCAATTGATGCCAGCCAGCACGTGGTTGTTCTGGCCTGTGCCCACCACCATGCAAGTTCTGCTTGTAATCTGTAAAAAATGACAAAATGAAAAAAATCATTTTGCTACTCCCAAAATAAATTGAATTTTAAATTGTTGAAAAGCGTAACATAACTTCGGCCTGACATCATTCGTATACATTTTGGCACGTTTGCTACAGCCTCATTGATGCCAGAGGGACTTTTTCTTTGCCTCCCTCTTTCAATGACAAAGGCTGAAGAATAGATGCTAGGGCGAGAAGCGCTTACACCGCTTTCTACTCGTTTTGATTTCTTTGATTTGTTGATTTCCCCCAGGAGGGGGAGTGGGCCGTGCTTGGAGGTACTGCAATACCAAGACAACCCGTGGCAACATCGGAGCAAGCCCCTGCATGTCGCCCGGTTCCAAAAATCAGATTAATATCATAGTGACACAATGTGCCACGAATCAGATATTAAACTGATTAGAACAGATACTACACTTTGATCTTAGCCAATAGGCCGAGAAGCGATAACCCGTCCTGTCGCACCCACTTTAGACCCCGGCTCCGGAAGAGAACTTTGCAAACCAGTGCGAGACGACGCACCTACCGGTCTCTCGCGACGGGCGTCTCACCCGGACTGATTTCCCAACGCGATGACAAATCGCGTCTTCGCTGGCTCACTGGACATTACGACGGGATAGAAAACGCAGTGTCACGCTGGCCTGCTCGCAAGGTTGTGGGGGCAAGGGGGATGAATCCAAATCTTACATTACGTACATGATGCTAAATTTAGAAGCGCCAAAGCGTCAAACGCAACGTCGGCAGCCGGTGTAATAGCCTCAGTTCCCAATGTTTTTTCTTCAAAGCACATTCAACGCGGCCGGTTTGTAAGGCTTGCTTCTGTGCCCACATTCATTGTCGGTGGGTGTGATAAAAAGCCTCTCAGTCCTCTGACAGCAGCACTTTTGGTATTCCCAACCCCCCCCCCCCCTCACCAAATTGTTCGGACTGCTAATGGGTTTGGGTTATCAAAAGTATGGGAGTTGCCTTTCTCCTTCACAAGGCCGGGCAACTCCAAATCATCAGATGAATCTAAATCACCGAGTGTTTGAAAGTGAGCAAACTTTGTCTACTTTTTACTTACAACAATACAATTTTCGAAATTCTCTGCTTACCTGTTCGTTTTCGAGGCGAGTCGTTCACCTGTGTAGTTCACTAATGTAATGGGTGTTGGCGTGGCACTGCCCTCTCTGCGAGCTATAACCGGCATTCAGTCTGACAGTAAAGCTAGCAATTGATGCCAGCCAGCACGTGGTTGTTCTGGCCTGTGCCCACCACCATGCAAGTTCTGCTTGTAATCTGTAAAAAATGACAAAATGAAAAAAATCATTTTGCTACTCCCAAAATAAATTGAATTTTAAATTGTTGAAAAGCGTAACATAACTTCGGCCTGACATCATTCGTATACATTTTGGCACGTTTGCTACAGCCTCATTGATGCCAGAGGGACTTTTTCTTTGCCTCCCTCTTTCAATGACAAAGGCTGAAGAATAGATGCTAGGGCGAGAAGCGCTTACACCGCTTTCTACTCGTTTTGATTTCTTTGATTTGTTGATTTCCCCCAGGAGGGGGAGTGGGCCGTGCTTGGAGGTACTGCAATACCAAGACAACCCGTGGCAACATCGGAGCAAGCCCCTGCATGTCGCCCGGTTCCAAAAATCAGATTAATATCATAGTGACACAATGTGCCACGAATCAGATATTAAACTGATTAGAACAGATACTACACTTTGATCTTAGCCAATAGGCCGAGAAGCGATAACCCGTCCTGTCGCACCCACTTTAGACCCCGGCTCCGGAAGAGAACTTTGCAAACCAGTGCGAGACGACGCACCTACCGGTCTCTCGCGACGGGCGTCTCACCCGGACTGATTTCCCAACGCGATGACAAATCGCGTCTTCGCTGGCTCACTGGACATTACGACGGGATAGAAAACGCAGTGTCACGCTGGCCTGCTCGCAAGGTTGTGGGGGCAAGGGGGATGAATCCAAATCTTACATTACGTACATGATGCTAAATTTAGAAGCGCCAAAGCGTCAAACGCAACGTCGGCAGCCGGTGTAATAGCCTCAGTTCCCAATGTTTTTTCTTCAAAGCACATTCAACGCGGCCGGTTTGTAAGGCTTGCTTCTGTGCCCACATTCATTGTCGGTGGGTGATAAAAAGCCTCTCAGTCCTCTGACAGCAGCACTTTTGGTATTCCCAACCCCCCCCCCCCCCTCACCAAATTGTTCGACTGCTAATGGGTTTGGGTTATCAAAAGTATGGGAGTTGCCTTTCTCCTTCACAAGGCCGGGCAACTCCAAATCATCAGATGAATCTAAATCACCGAGTGTTTGAAAGTGAGCAAACTTTGTCTACTTTTTACTTACAACAATACAATTTTCGAAATTCTCTGCTTACCTGTTCGTTTTCGAGGCGAGTCGTTCACCTGTGTAGTTCACTAATGTAATGGGTGTTGGCGTGGCACTGCCCTCTCTGCGAGCTATAACCGGCATTCAGTCTGACAGTAAAGCTAGCAATTGATGCCAGCCAGCACGTGGTTGTTCTGGCCTGTGCCCACCACCATGCAAGTTCTGCTTGTAATCTGTAAAAAATGACAAAATGAAAAAAATCATTTTGCTACTCCCAAAATAAATTGAATTTTAAATTGTTGAAAAGCGTAACATAACTTCGGCCTGACATCATTCGTATACATTTTGGCACGTTTGCTACAGCCTCATTGATGCCAGAGGGACTTTTTCTTTGCCTCCCTCTTTCAATGACAAAGGCTGAAGAATAGATGCTAGGGCGAGAAGCGCTTACACCGCTTTCTACTCGTTTTGATTTCTTTGATTTGTTGATTTCCCCCAGGAGGGGGAGTGGGCCGTGCTTGGAGGTACTGCAATACCAAGACAACCCGTGGCAACATCGGAGCAAGCCCCTGCATGTCGCCCGGTTCCAAAAATCAGATTAATATCATAGTGACACAATGTGCCACGAATCAGATATTAAACTGATTAGAACAGATACTACACTTTGATCTTAGCCAATAGGCCGAGAAGCGATAACCCGTCCTGTCGCACCCACTTTAGACCCCGGCTCCGGAAGAGAACTTTGCAAACCAGTGCGAGACGACGCACCTACCGGTCTCTCGCGACGGGCGTCTCACCCGGACTGATTTCCCAACGCGATGACAAATCGCGTCTTCGCTGGCTCACTGGACATTACGACGGGATAGAAAACGCAGTGTCACGCTGGCCTGCTCGCAAGGTTGTGGGGGCAAGGGGGATGAATCCAAATCTTACATTACGTACATGATGCTAAATTTAGAAGCGCCAAAGCGTCAAACGCAACGTCGGCAGCCGGTGTAATAGCCTCAGTTCCCAATGTTTTTTCTTCAAAGCACATTCAACGCGGCCGGTTTGTAAGGCTTGCTTCTGTGCCCACATTCATTGTCGGTGGGTGATAAAAAGCCTCTCAGTCCTCTGACAGCAGCACTTTTGGTATTCCCAACCCCCCCCCCCCCCCTCACCAAATTGTTCGACTGCTAATGGGTTTGGGTTATCAAAAGTATGGGAGTTGCCTTTCTCCTTCACAAGGCCGGGCAACTCCAAATCATCAGATGAATCTAAATCACCGAGTGTTTGAAAGTGAGCAAACTTTGTCTACTTTTTACTTACAACAATACAATTTTCGAAATTCTCTGCTTACCTGTTCGTTTTCGAGGCGAGTCGTTCACCTGTGTAGTTCACTAATGTAATGGGTGTTGGCGTGGCACTGCCCTCTCTGCGAGCTATAACCGGCATTCAGTCTGACAGTAAAGCTAGCAATTGATGCCAGCCAGCACGTGGTTGTTCTGGCCTGTGCCCACCACCATGCAAGTTCTGCTTGTAATCTGTAAAAAATGACAAAATGAAAAAAATCATTTTGCTACTCCCAAAATAAATTGAATTTTAAATTGTTGAAAAGCGTAACATAACTTCGGCCTGACATCATTCGTATACATTTTGGCACGTTTGCTACAGCCTCATTGATGCCAGAGGGACTTTTTCTTTGCCTCCCTCTTTCAATGACAAAGGCTGAAGAATAGATGCTAGGGCGAGAAGCGCTTACACCGCTTTCTACTCGTTTTGATTTCTTTGATTTGTTGATTTCCCCCAGGAGGGGGAGTGGGCCGTGCTTGGAGGTACTGCAATACCAAGACAACCCGTGGCAACATCGGAGCAAGCCCCTGCATGTCGCCCGGTTCCAAAAATCAGATTAATATCATAGTGACACAATGTGCCACGAATCAGATATTAAACTGATTAGAACAGATACTACACTTTGATCTTAGCCAATAGGCCGAGAAGCGATAACCCGTCCTGTCGCACCCACTTTAGACCCCGGCTCCGGAAGAGAACTTTGCAAACCAGTGCGAGACGACGCACCTACCGGTCTCTCGCGACGGGCGTCTCACCCGGACTGATTTCCCAACGCGATGACAAATCGCGTCTTCGCTGGCTCACTGGACATTACGACGGGATAGAAAACGCAGTGTCACGCTGGCCTGCTCGCAAGGTTGTGGGGGCAAGGGGGATGAATCCAAATCTTACATTACGTACATGATGCTAAATTTAGAAGCGCCAAAGCGTCAAACGCAACGTCGGCAGCCGGTGTAATAGCCTCAGTTCCCAATGTTTTTTCTTCAAAGCACATTCAACGCGGCCGGTTTGTAAGGCTTGCTTCTGTGCCCACATTCATTGTCGGTGGGTGATAAAAAGCCTCTCAGTCCTCTGACAGCAGCACTTTTGGTATTCCCAACCCCCCCCCCCCCCCTCACCAAATTGTTCGACTGCTAATGGGTTTGGGTTATCAAAAGTATGGGAGTTGCCTTTCTCCTTCACAAGGCCGGGCAACTCCAAATCATCAGATGAATCTAAATCACCGAGTGTTTGAAAGTGAGCAAACTTTGTCTACTTTTTACTTACAACAATACAATTTTCGAAATTCTCTGCTTACCTGTTCGTTTTCGAGGCGAGTCGTTCACCTGTGTAGTTCACTAATGTAATGGGTGTTGGCGTGGCACTGCCCTCTCTGCGAGCTATAACCGGCATTCAGTCTGACAGTAAAGCTAGCAATTGATGCCAGCCAGCACGTGGTTGTTCTGGCCTGTGCCCACCACCATGCAAGTTCTGCTTGTAATCTGTAAAAAATGACAAAATGAAAAAAATCATTTTGCTACTCCCAAAATAAATTGAATTTTAAATTGTTGAAAAGCGTAACATAACTTCGGCCTGACATCATTCGTATACATTTTGGCACGTTTGCTACAGCCTCATTGATGCCAGAGGGACTTTTTCTTTGCCTCCCTCTTTCAATGACAAAGGCTGAAGAATAGATGCTAGGGCGAGAAGCGCTTACACCGCTTTCTACTCGTTTTGATTTCTTTGATTTGTTGATTTCCCCCAGGAGGGGGAGTGGGCCGTGCTTGGAGGTACTGCAATACCAAGACAACCCGTGGCAACATCGGAGCAAGCCCCTGCATGTCGCCCGGTTCCAAAAATCAGATTAATATCATAGTGACACAATGTGCCACGAATCAGATATTAAACTGATTAGAACAGATACTACACTTTGATCTTAGCCAATAGGCCGAGAAGCGATAACCCGTCCTGTCGCACCCACTTTAGACCCCGGCTCCGGAAGAGAACTTTGCAAACCAGTGCGAGACGACGCACCTACCGGTCTCTCGCGACGGGCGTCTCACCCGGACTGATTTCCCAACGCGATGACAAATCGCGTCTTCGCTGGCTCACTGGACATTACGACGGGATAGAAAACGCAGTGTCACGCTGGCCTGCTCGCAAGGTTGTGGGGGCAAGGGGGATGAATCCAAATCTTACATTACGTACATGATGCTAAATTTAGAAGCGCCAAAGCGTCAAACGCAACGTCGGCAGCCGGTGTAATAGCCTCAGTTCCCAATGTTTTTTCTTCAAAGCACATTCAACGCGGCCGGTTTGTAAGGCTTGCTTCTGTGCCCACATTCATTGTCGGTGGGTGATAAAAAGCCTCTCAGTCCTCTGACAGCAGCACTTTTGGTATTCCCAACCCCCCCCCCCCCCTCACCAAATTGTTCGACTGCTAATGGGTTTGGGTTATCAAAAGTATGGGAGTTGCCTTTCTCCTTCACAAGGCCGGGCAACTCCAAATCATCAGATGAATCTAAATCACCGAGTGTTTGAAAGTGAGCAAACTTTGTCTACTTTTTACTTACAACAATACAATTTTCGAAATTCTCTGCTTACCTGTTCGTTTTCGAGGCGAGTCGTTCACCTGTGTAGTTCACTAATGTAATGGGTGTTGGCGTGGCACTGCCCTCTCTGCGAGCTATAACCGGCATTCAGTCTGACAGTAAAGCTAGCAATTGATGCCAGCCAGCACGTGGTTGTTCTGGCCTGTGCCCACCACCATGCAAGTTCTGCTTGTAATCTGTAAAAAATGACAAAATGAAAAAAATCATTTTGCTACTCCCAAAATAAATTGAATTTTAAATTGTTGAAAAGCGTAACATAACTTCGGCCTGACATCATTCGTATACATTTTGGCACGTTTGCTACAGCCTCATTGATGCCAGAGGGACTTTTTCTTTGCCTCCCTCTTTCAATGACAAAGGCTGAAGAATAGATGCTAGGGCGAGAAGCGCTTACACCGCTTTCTACTCGTTTTGATTTCTTTGATTTGTTGATTTCCCCCAGGAGGGGGAGTGGGCCGTGCTTGGAGGTACTGCAATACCAAGACAACCCGTGGCAACATCGGAGCAAGCCCCTGCATGTCGCCCGGTTCCAAAAATCAGATTAATATCATAGTGACACAATGTGCCACGAATCAGATATTAAACTGATTAGAACAGATACTACACTTTGATCTTAGCCAATAGGCCGAGAAGCGATAACCCGTCCTGTCGCACCCACTTTAGACCCCGGCTCCGGAAGAGAACTTTGCAAACCAGTGCGAGACGACGCACCTACCGGTCTCTCGCGACGGGCGTCTCACCCGGACTGATTTCCCAACGCGATGACAAATCGCGTCTTCGCTGGCTCACTGGACATTACGACGGGATAGAAAACGCAGTGTCACGCTGGCCTGCTCGCAAGGTTGTGGGGGCAAGGGGGATGAATCCAAATCTTACATTACGTACATGATGCTAAATTTAGAAGCGCCAAAGCGTCAAACGCAACGTCGGCAGCCGGTGTAATAGCCTCAGTTCCCAATGTTTTTTCTTCAAAGCACATTCAACGCGGCCGGTTTGTAAGGCTTGCTTCTGTGCCCACATTCATTGTCGGTGGGTGATAAAAAGCCTCTCAGTCCTCTGACAGCAGCACTTTTGGTATTCCCAACCCCCCCCCCCCCCTCACCAAATTGTTCGACTGCTAATGGGTTTGGGTTATCAAAAGTATGGGAGTTGCCTTTCTCCTTCACAAGGCCGGGCAACTCCAAATCATCAGATGAATCTAAATCACCGAGTGTTTGAAAGTGAGCAAACTTTGTCTACTTTTTACTTACAACAATACAATTTTCGAAATTCTCTGCTTACCTGTTCGTTTTCGAGGCGAGTCGTTCACCTGTGTAGTTCACTAATGTAATGGGTGTTGGCGTGGCACTGCCCTCTCTGCGAGCTATAACCGGCATTCAGTCTGACAGTAAAGCTAGCAATTGATGCCAGCCAGCACGTGGTTGTTCTGGCCTGTGCCCACCACCATGCAAGTTCTGCTTGTAATCTGTAAAAAATGACAAAATGAAAAAAATCATTTTGCTACTCCCAAAATAAATTGAATTTTAAATTGTTGAAAAGCGTAACATAACTTCGGCCTGACATCATTCGTATACATTTTGGCACGTTTGCTACAGCCTCATTGATGCCAGAGGGACTTTTTCTTTGCCTCCCTCTTTCAATGACAAAGGCTGAAGAATAGATGCTAGGGCGAGAAGCGCTTACACCGCTTTCTACTCGTTTTGATTTCTTTGATTTGTTGATTTCCCCCAGGAGGGGGAGTGGGCCGTGCTTGGAGGTACTGCAATACCAAGACAACCCGTGGCAACATCGGAGCAAGCCCCTGCATGTCGCCCGGTTCCAAAAATCAGATTAATATCATAGTGACACAATGTGCCACGAATCAGATATTAAACTGATTAGAACAGATACTACACTTTGATCTTAGCCAATAGGCCGAGAAGCGATAACCCGTCCTGTCGCACCCACTTTAGACCCCGGCTCCGGAAGAGAACTTTGCAAACCAGTGCGAGACGACGCACCTACCGGTCTCTCGCGACGGGCGTCTCACCCGGACTGATTTCCCAACGCGATGACAAATCGCGTCTTCGCTGGCTCACTGGACATTACGACGGGATAGAAAACGCAGTGTCACGCTGGCCTGCTCGCAAGGTTGTGGGGGCAAGGGGGATGAATCCAAATCTTACATTACGTACATGATGCTAAATTTAGAAGCGCCAAAACGTCAAACGCAACGTCGGCAGCCGGTGTAATAGCCTCAGTTCCCAATGTTTTTTCTTCAAAGCACATTCAACGCGGCCGGTTTGTAAGGCTTGCTTCTGTGCCCACATTCATTGTCGGTGGGTGATAAAAAGCCTCTCAGTCCTCTGACAGCAGCACTTTTGGTATTCCCAACCCCCCCCCCCCCCCTCACCAAATTGTTCGACTGCTAATGGGTTTGGGTTATCAAAAGTATGGGAGTTGCCTTTCTCCTTCACAAGGCCGGGCAACTCCAAATCATCAGATGAATCTAAATCACCGAGTGTTTGAAAGTGAGCAAACTTTGTCTACTTTTTACTTACAACAATACAATTTTCGAAATTCTCTGCTTACCTGTTCGTTTTCGAGGCGAGTCGTTCACCTGTGTAGTTCACTAATGTAATGGGTGTTGGCGTGGCACTGCCCTCTCTGCGAGCTATAACCGGCATTCAGTCTGACAGTAAAGCTAGCAATTGATGCCAGCCAGCACGTGGTTGTTCTGGCCTGTGCCCACCACCATGCAAGTTCTGCTTGTAATCTGTAAAAAATGACAAAATGAAAAAAATCATTTTGCTACTCCCAAAATAAATTGAATTTTAAATTGTTGAAAAGCGTAACATAACTTCGGCCTGACATCATTCGTATACATTTTGGCACGTTTGCTACAGCCTCATTGATGCCAGAGGGACTTTTTCTTTGCCTCCCTCTTTCAATGACAAAGGCTGAAGAATAGATGCTAGGGCGAGAAGCGCTTACACCGCTTTCTACTCGTTTTGATTTCTTTGATTTGTTGATTTCCCCCAGGAGGGGGAGTGGGCCGTGCTTGGAGGTACTGCAATACCAAGACAACCCGTGGCAACATCGGAGCAAGCCCCTGCATGTCGCCCGGTTCCAAAAATCAGATTAATATCATAGTGACACAATGTGCCACGAATCAGATATTAAACTGATTAGAACAGATACTACACTTTGATCTTAGCCAATAGGCCGAGAAGCGATAACCCGTCCTGTCGCACCCACTTTAGACCCCGGCTCCGGAAGAGAACTTTGCAAACCAGTGCGAGACGACGCACCTACCGGTCTCTCGCGACGGGCGTCTCACCCGGACTGATTTCCCAACGCGATGACAAATCGCGTCTTCGCTGGCTCACTGGACATTACGACGGGATAGAAAACGCAGTGTCACGCTGGCCTGCTCGCAAGGTTGTGGGGGCAAGGGGGATGAATCCAAATCTTACATTACGTACATGATGCTAAATTTAGAAGCGCCAAAGCGTCAAACGCAACGTCGGCAGCCGGTGTAATAGCCTCAGTTCCCAATGTTTTTTCTTCAAAGCACATTCAACGCGGCCGGTTTGTAAGGCTTGCTTCTGTGCCCACATTCATTGTCGGTGGGTGATAAAAAGCCTCTCAGTCCTCTGACAGCAGCACTTTTGGTATTCCCAACCCCCCCCCCCCCCTCACCAAATTGTTCGACTGCTAATGGGTTTGGGTTATCAAAAGTATGGGAGTTGCCTTTCTCCTTCACAAGGCCGGGCAACTCCAAATCATCAGATGAATCTAAATCACCGAGTGTTTGAAAGTGAGCAAACTTTGTCTACTTTTTACTTACAACAATACAATTTTCGAAATTCTCTGCTTACCTGTTCGTTTTCGAGGCGAGTCGTTCACCTGTGTAGTTCACTAATGTAATGGGTGTTGGCGTGGCACTGCCCTCTCTGCGAGCTATAACCGGCATTCAGTCTGACAGTAAAGCTAGCAATTGATGCCAGCCAGCACGTGGTTGTTCTGGCCTGTGCCCACCACCATGCAAGTTCTGCTTGTAATCTGTAAAAAATGACAAAATGAAAAAAATCATTTTGCTACTCCCAAAATAAATTGAATTTTAAATTGTTGAAAAGCGTAACATAACTTCGGCCTGACATCATTCGTATACATTTTGGCACGTTTGCTACAGCCTCATTGATGCCAGAGGGACTTTTTCTTTGCCTCCCTCTTTCAATGACAAAGGCTGAAGAATAGATGCTAGGGCGAGAAGCGCTTACACCGCTTTCTACTCGTTTTGATTTCTTTGATTTGTTGATTTCCCCCAGGAGGGGGAGTGGGCCGTGCTTGGAGGTACTGCAATACCAAGACAACCCGTGGCAACATCGGAGCAAGCCCCTGCATGTCGCCCGGTTCCAAAAATCAGATTAATATCATAGTGACACAATGTGCCACGAATCAGATATTAAACTGATTAGAACAGATACTACACTTTGATCTTAGCCAATAGGCCGAGAAGCGATAACCCGTCCTGTCGCACCCACTTTAGACCCCGGCTCCGGAAGAGAACTTTGCAAACCAGTGCGAGACGACGCACCTACCGGTCTCTCGCGACGGGCGTCTCACCCGGACTGATTTCCCAACGCGATGACAAATCGCGTCTTCGCTGGCTCACTGGACATTACGACGGGATAGAAAACGCAGTGTCACGCTGGCCTGCTCGCAAGGTTGTGGGGGCAAGGGGGATGAATCCAAATCTTACATTACGTACATGATGCTAAATTTAGAAGCGCCAAAGCGTCAAACGCAACGTCGGCAGCCGGTGTAATAGCCTCAGTTCCCAATGTTTTTTCTTCAAAGCACATTCAACGCGGCCGGTTTGTAAGGCTTGCTTCTGTGCCCACATTCATTGTCGGTGGGTGATAAAAAGCCTCTCAGTCCTCTGACAGCAGCACTTTTGGTATTCCCAACCCCCCCCCCCCCCTCACCAAATTGTTCGACTGCTAATGGGTTTGGGTTATCAAAAGTATGGGAGTTGCCTTTCTCCTTCACAAGGCCGGGCAACTCCAAATCATCAGATGAATCTAAATCACCGAGTGTTTGAAAGTGAGCAAACTTTGTCTACTTTTTACTTACAACAATACAATTTTCGAAATTCTCTGCTTACCTGTTCGTTTTCGAGGCGAGTCGTTCACCTGTGTAGTTCACTAATGTAATGGGTGTTGGCGTGGCACTGCCCTCTCTGCGAGCTATAACCGGCATTCAGTCTGACAGTAAAGCTAGCAATTGATGCCAGCCAGCACGTGGTTGTTCTGGCCTGTGCCCACCACCATGCAAGTTCTGCTTGTAATCTGTAAAAAATGACAAAATGAAAAAAATCATTTTGCTACTCCCAAAATAAATTGAATTTTAAATTGTTGAAAAGCGTAACATAACTTCGGCCTGACATCATTCGTATACATTTTGGCACGTTTGCTACAGCCTCATTGATGCCAGAGGGACTTTTTCTTTGCCTCCCTCTTTCAATGACAAAGGCTGAAGAATAGATGCTAGGGCGAGAAGCGCTTACACCGCTTTCTACTCGTTTTGATTTCTTTGATTTGTTGATTTCCCCCAGGAGGGGGAGTGGGCCGTGCTTGGAGGTACTGCAATACCAAGACAACCCGTGGCAACATCGGAGCAAGCCCCTGCATGTCGCCCGGTTCCAAAAATCAGATTAATATCATAGTGACACAATGTGCCACGAATCAGATATTAAACTGATTAGAACAGATACTACACTTTGATCTTAGCCAATAGGCCGAGAAGCGATAACCCGTCCTGTCGCACCCACTTTAGACCCCGGCTCCGGAAGAGAACTTTGCAAACCAGTGCGAGACGACGCACCTACCGGTCTCTCGCGACGGGCGTCTCACCCGGACTGATTTCCCAACGCGATGACAAATCGCGTCTTCGCTGGCTCACTGGACATTACGACGGGATAGAAAACGCAGTGTCACGCTGGCCTGCTCGCAAGGTTGTGGGGGCAAGGGGGATGAATCCAAATCTTACATTACGTACATGATGCTAAATTTAGAAGCGCCAAAGCGTCAAACGCAACGTCGGCAGCCGGTGTAATAGCCTCAGTTCCCAATGTTTTTTCTTCAAAGCACATTCAACGCGGCCGGTTTGTAAGGCTTGCTTCTGTGCCCACATTCATTGTCGGTGGGTGATAAAAAGCCTCTCAGTCCTCTGACAGCAGCACTTTTGGTATTCCCAACCCCCCCCCCCCCCCTCACCAAATTGTTCGACTGCTAATGGGTTTGGGTTATCAAAAGTATGGGAGTTGCCTTTCTCCTTCACAAGGCCGGGCAACTCCAAATCATCAGATGAATCTAAATCACCGAGTGTTTGAAAGTGAGCAAACTTTGTCTACTTTTTACTTACAACAATACAATTTTCGAAATTCTCTGCTTACCTGTTCGTTTTCGAGGCGAGTCGTTCACCTGTGTAGTTCACTAATGTAATGGGTGTTGGCGTGGCACTGCCCTCTCTGCGAGCTATAACCGGCATTCAGTCTGACAGTAAAGCTAGCAATTGATGCCAGCCAGCACGTGGTTGTTCTGGCCTGTGCCCACCACCATGCAAGTTCTGCTTGTAATCTGTAAAAAATGACAAAATGAAAAAAATCATTTTGCTACTCCCAAAATAAATTGAATTTTAAATTGTTGAAAAGCGTAACATAACTTCGGCCTGACATCATTCGTATACATTTTGGCACGTTTGCTACAGCCTCATTGGTCCAACACCACTATTTATTTCCCCATTGCTCTACTTGCAAATTATGTTGACTTGTCACCTCAATAGGCCTGCTTCAGGTTCTTTCAATTCTTTAACCAGACCACTCAAAATGTTGGTATGCTCCTGGTCTTCCATATTGGTGACTATGGGTTGAAAATCGGTTGTCAGAATATTTTAGTGGCCCTATATATAAGACCATTGCATTTTGCACACATTTCCGGTCTAATTTTCATTAGCCAATCCGTATGCATTGATCTTCCAAAAAATGATTTTGCAAAAAGGTTTTCAAACTTTAATTCAATAACTTTCCCTTGCAAATACACATGAAAATATTAACAGGGTTCAATATCAATGATAGCAGTGCTTTTGAATTGGCTTCAGCCTCATTTGTCATCAGCATACTAATCATTTTATTTTGGAGGATGGGTGCAACAAGTTGACCTTCACCCAATTACAGGTGTATTACTATTGATGGCAGAGGGACTTTTTTTTTAATTCGAGCAGTGGTTCAACAGTAACATGATTGGCCAAATCTTTCCAGTGCGTTCTCATTGGCTAGTAATTTAAAGTCACAATGCGGCACGCTACACTCGCTTCATATAAAAACAACATAAGAGAATCCAGTTCCCTCTCATAGGTAATTACTTTGTTTACAATCATGTTGATTTGTCAGCATAAGCAATTAGGACCAGTTCAAAGTTTAGTTTGATTGATTCATTTCACTGGTTTTTGCCCAAGTAGTATACATTCTGTCCTCTGTTACACTGTTCTTGCCCATGTCATCTTGAACTATATGCCTGGTGATCCATGAGGTTAGAATGGGTTGAAAAGAGAAGTGCGTAATTTGTTACTCATTTTTTCGTATTTAATCCCAATCCCTGCACTTCTCCAGGCTTTATGAATAGTTATGTCTGTGTAACATGTGGCCGCAAATATTGCAAAAGTTACCACATACAATATTCACAGGATAAAGCTTAGAGTTGAACTCACTTTACTCTTCTACACTTTTTAATATATCTAAAGAGATACTTTTACCAGGAGAAACTGCTGTTACTCCTTGCTTTTACACACAACTAAGAGTTACTTCTTTGACAATGATTGAGTCAATTCTTCATAATTTCTCCTTAAGCTAAAACATTAGCACACTAGGTTAGTTCGGTGAAAGGTGCTTTGCAAACATTGACATATAGCTCTGGGCACCGGTGCGTTGTTACTAGCTTAGCCAAAATCCGACTGGTGGTTTTCACTACCATTTTCGAGCTCATACTGATGGATCCAGGCCATTACTGCCTAACCAGCCAACTTTAAACTGACCTAAATCACAGTCACTCACCATTCACGTTTTGACCTACTGAGCGACATTCTGGCTTCTATTCATTCGTAATTATTATTTACATCTTAGCCTCATTGTTTTTCGATCTCAGCATAGAGCTAAGTGGACCATTATATCATATCATTCAATTATGTATTACTTGTAGTATCCAATCTTCACAGTTAGATGCTCTGCTTGCCTTGGTTTGATTTGCCTGTTTCATCTGCCATGGCTGTGTATTTTTTTTCCGGTTTCTGTATGTGTTTATTTGTAATAAAAGGTTCTTCTAAAAGAAAATGATGACAGCGGAGCGATCAGGTAGTCAGAGACTAGAATGGCGACCGCCCGATTAACAGTATGACCAAGAACTATGTGGCCGAAGACAGCCCAAGGATCCCCGCCCGCCGAGCCTGCTGACTATGCACCACACCCCCACAAAGGCCCTGGTCAGCCGACCACGCAGACCAAGGGGCTCACAAACCCTTTCACCAGGAAGGTACCTGTTGAGCAGGTTTACACCTGTTGTCAACAGGGACCTTGCCCCCCTGCAGTTTTTGGCTCAACTCCAAGTTTACTTCTTGTGAAACTAACATTTGGTGAGCTCACACAGATCTCACAATTTGCAATTCTTTTTGAATATAATATTAAAAAGCGATATTTAAATAGCATTTGCACCGGCATAATTTTAAGGTGCTCAAAGAATGAGGTTATATGGCCTCGTGGATGAATTTTTAAAATGACACGGAGTGCTGATTTTTGTAAAAGTCAAATTTGGTTTATCTCGCATTCAGCTGCATGGCCCCAGAACTCGATGCCGTAAATTAAGTGTGGGTATAAAAATGCTGTCCTGCTCATTGCGTCACCACTTCGTTCTGTGTTTGGCAGTTCTTCCTATGGGTCAGGTTTTGTAAACTCGTCTCTCACATTGTGCTTTTATATTAAAATCGGTTCCTGGAGTGGTCATTAACACTGCATTCACTAGCTATTTATCACGAGTCACTAGCTGTGGTAAAGCCCTTAATCTTGACCAATTAGCAATACATGCTCAATGTCAGTTGCATTGAACTGCTCCACAGTTCTCATCAGAAGTGGTCTGTGCATTAGCTATATGAACAACTGTAAAAGGCCTCAATATCTCCTGACTCAGATTTTCAATATCATGCCCAAAACATTTGTCTAACCAATGTCATTGCTACATAATAATAGAACATTTTTTGCGGCAAATCAATCTGAAATGATGTGTCAGTTAAATGGAGCCATAGCCCACATCCAATTGATCTTGTTTAGGGGAGTTTTCGATTCTTTTTTCGCAAGATTGAGTTGGCTGAGTTCGTAGGATACATAGACCAAAATATACTAAGACTTCAATTATCATGTTCATGGTGAACGATTATTTTGGCTTCAAATTTAGTGACAGAATTTCTTTCACAATGCATTTTAGTCTGTATCGTTTTATGCAAGCTATGTGTCACCTGCTTATCACTTTTGTAGTCCGCCTAAATTCCGCTTCACATAATCAGTTCCGCTCACATGACTCAGCGCAACCAGATATCTTGTTCTGCTAGGTTTAATCAACAAATTTTCATGTTTCAAGTGAGGGTCTGCAGAAATGGGACAACATCAAAAGGAAGCATCAATTGTTGCACTGAGTTATTAAAATTAGAGATCCAACTCTGTTAATTGGGTAATGAAATATTGACTGCATAATGAAATTCATTCAAGTAGTTTCGTCATTCAATCACCGTTGATGTTGCTACTGCTTGAGTTGATTTACATTGATTTGCAGCGGGCCTGTTTTCTTTGAACATACGGTCAGGTCTTCCAAAGACTTGAACCTACAGTTGTTTGTTCTTCCTTTACAACTGTGCCATTCTTTCTTACTAAAGAATAAACCAAGTTCCTGCAGCTTAAATTTCCAAACGTACAAGAACTACTCTGTATCAGTTTGATGAAGTCAATCTTATTCCCACCCGGTGGTACGGTTCATTTTAATCGCAGGTTCTTGGCACAGCCAGCCCTTAAAAGCGTTCGGTATGGCAATCACTGTCGTTAAGGGGACAGCCTATGGCCGCGATCGCCATCACGAATGCTTTTAAGGCTGGCTGTGGTTCATGGCATCAATGTCAGTTACTTGAAAAAATGAGCATAGATATATCTTAGTGAATAAATGAAAATTCCTAGTTTATTTTGTGTCCAGGGTAGCTTAGAATAATACTGCAGACATCTTCGTGTGGGCTCAGCTCCCAGCGCAGCCAATGGTTGAAGACCGATTTAATTCGAAATTGTACTTGTAATTTGAAGTTGTCTTGCCTTACCAAGGAGAAAAGTAACTCCTTATTCATAAGGCTCATGATTTATAGTTGTCTCTTCTAATCAGGGAAGAATGTAACTCCTTGATCAGACGTTTGTTTTTTGACAATTCAGCCAAATGGAGTGATCAATATCTGGATTTAACACTCATAAACAAAGCTTCCAACCCCACATATCCATTTCAGTGGTTACTACTGTTCACTAGTCATCAGTGTTTTATTTCCATTACCACTTGCATTGCACAATACAACAAATATGATGTTGGTTTGTCAATTCCCTGTAATACGCCTGTATTCGTTGAAAATGCTTGAGAGCTGGCATTATCGTAATTAGAACAATTCATAATTAGAACCAATTGCTTGGGTCCCCCATGGAGTTTGAATTAAGTGACTTGCACTGTAGTTTACTCCATATCCTGCTAACATTTCCTCAATCCATAATGAAATTGCCCTGTATTGCATTGACAAACTTTTTGACAATTGAATCTGACGTAGTTTTCTTCTGTGCCCTTATTTGACAACGTTACCGCAAAGCTTGCCATTCTAGATTCCCCTCGACAAGTAGCTGTACGAGACAGTGATACAGTTTGAAATATGATTCACTACTGTCGACATTAATCCTATCCATGACTTATGACAATTGTGATCCTTTTGATAGATGATCCCAGATAGAAGGCAACCAGCACGTACACCATATAGGTATACTGCAGCTAATTTTGAATGGAGTTTAAAACAGGAATCCATCAGCCTTAGTTAAACACCACCCACGATGTTCAGATTGTTAAAGTATATTGACTTCACTTATAACTGCTGAGGTGACCATGCTACACACCTGCCAAACCATAATACTACAATGTGAACGTGCCAGCAAGCTCAAGGATCAAATTTTAATTGCTTGGTGTGGCAGGCTTTATTAGCAAATTATGTTTCATCTAGTCTGAGCCCCCCAGACTTTGCATTCCCCCTATCCCCTCCGAACCCCCCCCCCCCCCTCATCAGCTGCAACATCATATCATAGTCACAAAAGTCTTGATATATTTAACCCAAAAAATCCTTGACTCAATTACGCTGGTTACACAAGACATGTTAGTGTTGCACTAGAGTGATTTCCTGACAAATTTAAGAAAGTTTACGTTTGTGATGTGGTTCGATTTTGCCTGACCATGCAATAGCTTGTTAATGGGGGAAATTTTCATTTGATTTATTACCAGCCAGCCAGTTATGTTACAAAACTGCGGGGCAGCTGTTCTAATAAAAAAGTCTCCGATACCAATACCAATACCGATATCCACTTTGCAACATATCGTCGCACCGTTGCCATATTTGACTTTTTTTTGAAAGTTTTACTCGGAGAATCCTTAATCTCAAAGAATTTGCTTGGATACAGGGATTTTTTCATGGCTCTTTAGAAATCTCTGACAGTGGTATTTTTTTTATTGACAGCAGGCTACATTGAGTTTTCCAAGTTGGGATTAGTTCTTGATAAACTGTAGCATAGATTTATCGGAGTGCCATTGAAAGCAGTCTCATTGATAACTGTAGGCCCACTGTAAGGTATTCAGATTGCCTCGGTTAATTCTGACACTTCTCACTTGTTGGTCAGCACAACTCCTAAAATTTTAAAATCAAAAATATATAGGCCGACATATTATGTATTGGTTTTCAATGTGGGTGTTATTAGCTCATTCATCACAAAAGTGTTACCCCTCTTTAAGGTATTCACTTTCTTCTTTTTTAAAACCTTGATTTTGTAGCCACCAAGACGTGGCGGGCAATCTTAAACATGTGCCCATTTATATTTTATGTGTTGTCCGGATGTCCCATTAGCAAGAGAAGGGATGGTTCAGGGCAAATATTGCTGAATTCATAAATCTTGGTTTTTCTTGTTTTGTAAATAATAATACTCAGGAATCAGGATAAAATTTTGGCTTGAGGGCCAAAATGCAGAAAAAAAGAATGGCCTGCAGATACAATAGTTAATCAGAAGGATTAAGTAGACTCCGCAGTAAAATAATATATTACAACACGAAACATGAAAAAAGAAACCACATTATGTATAGTTGTGTTTGTTTTGTAGAGTTTGCTGCTATATCTCTGCTGATGTTGTTTCTCGATGGGCTGATGTTCTATGTTGCTCCCTTCTGGTTATGGGAAAAGTCAATGGAAAGCTATTCCTATTAGTGTATGATCCAATGTCTTTGAAACTTGCAGAGGTCTTAGGCATGGAGCTGACTACAGTGGTATATACTATTACCGCCATCGCCAAAAATACTAAGTAGGCAACTATGTTCACCCATTGAGGTATGTCTCCTACAAATATGAACAAACAGTGTTCATATATTAGTACAGTGATATGAAGACAGAGAAAATAAGCAAGGGGCTTCAGACAAGAAGAATTTGGCAGTAAACTTCGGGCAGTAAATATCTAGATGAGTATTTATCTCAATTTAGTTTGGGAGTTTGGGCATTGGTTAACAGGCTGAATGATCTTAAAATACTATGAGAATAACTATTATGAAACTCTTTACTCCAGAATCAGATAGAAGGCACTTAGGACAACTTGGTAGCACAACACACTTAGCACAATTGGAAAATCTAAATATGGGAAGCACGAGCGATAAAATATTTAGTACGAACACTGGCGCCGAGGAGAAACAGTTATTACAGTTATATATGAACATTTAAATGATACACAACATACCTTCGACTAATACTGTTTTCTCCTGTCCAGGACCAAAACTACAAAACAAATAACACAAAGTTTTAACACTATAACAGTAGACAGTTTTCTGAGATCTGATTTAGGCCTCAGTTCGGAGTTGTCCTCTCTCCAGTTTGGTACTTATAACCCACGCTGCATAGGAATAACGTGCTGAAAAGAGGGTTATCTTGAAAACCGCTTATAAAAGGATAAAAATTATTTTTGATTCAGAATCTGCAACATTGAAAACTCATATGGACATAGTTTGGGAAATAATTTTATTATTTGGATAGTCAATTATAACATTTTCTGCCTGTTTTGCAGACAATTTGGCAGAATTTTTCATGAATTTCGTCACTAAAATTAAGATTTATCAACATTTAAGCCTCCAATGATTTGGAAACCCTGTCTCACAGGGTTTTCAATGGTGCAGACTCTGAATCAGTTTCATCCTATCATAAGCCTTTTTCAAGATAACCCTCTTTCAACAGGTTTTTCCTATGCAGCGTGGGTTAAAAGTACCAAAGTGGAGAGAAGACAACTCCGAATTGAGGCATAAATAAGAGTTCAGAAAACTGTCTATAAGTTTCTGACACATGACATGACCTACTGTTACTTTTGACAAGGCAAATCATGGGCAAAGGAGATAAGATACTCCCTCAGCGCATTTTAGCAGTATACACTGGGTCAAGGTCGACTACATGTCATGATTTAGGTGCAGGATGATTTGTAACATCACAAGACAACTTGCAACTTACAAGTTTCTGGGCCAGACCACAATCTCCAAATCCCAGCGAAGTCTTTCACTTTGAATGGGAGAGAATTTCCTCAAAACTTTGACCCTTTTGGTACTGTTTCAATCAGACAATTTCATTCCCGAATCATTAAGTGTAAACAAGGAGTTTTAGTTAGAGTTCCTCCAACTCCTTGCTCCTTTCTAGCAGCTTAGCACGACATGATAGTAATTTTTGCAGCTCTTAATTGACAGGCACCCTCCCCCCCAACCTCGTAAGATAACCTAACCCATTGTGTATTAGGCGTTGACCTTTATTGTGAGTGAGAGCATGGTGGTAAGAAAGGAAAAATGGTTTTTATCAACACACAGGTTAGTAAAAGTTATTTATCAAGTTCATTCACTACACTTACAATGTAGCGGAAAGTCTCTCGATCATAGAGGTCGGCTCAACAGACACTTCCTTTCTGAAACACGGTCCTGTAATCATTGACTTGATTAGCTTTCATTTTCAGGTGCAGTATCAACACAAGAACTTACAAATATATATATATATATATATATATATATATATATATGTATATATATTTATACATAACATACACGGTAGTCACCATAGTAGTTGGGGATGTGTGTGTTGACATTAGAAGCAAATTGATTGGCACACGTACATGGAGAATACCCGATTTAATTACACAAAAGCACTACCCTGTGGGATCAGAGAACACAACTCAGAGAAGCGAATAGCGGGAACGCTGATTAGCGCCATCAACCCATCTTTCTTTTGGGATGGTGAGATGGCGCAATCGGTTAGCATGCTTGCTATCCACTGTCAGGCAATTAGTACTGCAATAGTTCTGGGTTCGAGTCCCAACTCAAGTCAACTTGATATAAGCCTCCTTGCACCATCATCAGAGGAGGGGGGGCTATCTTTCAGGGGAGCCTGATACCGAGAATTTACACTCAACAGGCCTCAGCAGGCACATAAAGAGTAGGAGGTGGCTCAGTGGGTTAGAGCGCCGTTCCTTTCCCATGCAAAATTTTGAAGGCCGTGGGTTTGAATCCGACTGCAGTCTATCGAATACTGGGGTTTGGTTGGTCCCCAGGTGTGCTCCGACCTGCCTGCAAACAGAGCGCAACCTAGCGCAGATATTGCGGCCTCGCCATTAAGGCAAATATCATTTCGCTGCCCATGCTTCGGGATGTGCCGTGTGATAAGACATCTGATTTTAATCAAACATTAATTAATAAAGTCAGAAAACAAAAACAAAGCTTAGTTAATGGATAAACTTACCAACTTTGTTGAATGTAATTATCTTGCCAAGTGTACACACTAGTTTGTCATATGTGAAGCCGTCGAAAAGAGGTGCTGTCGGCATCGTGGAGTATCTCAGTCTCAATCACTCATCACAGCATGGAACAAATCATTGTTTGCCTTCCTACTACTTGACAAAATAACTTTTCTGATTGTCAACCCATTCCATAACATACTGTATAACAATATCGTCACAAAGCAACTCCTACATCTGCAACTGAAATCTAATTATTGGACGTGAAGAGCACTTGAGTCCAATTTCATCATTTTTACACAGACATTCACTTTAGAAAAAAGTCTGAGTAAAGTGGAAGGCAAACAGACAAATTAGATTATCTTCCATACGTAAGATCACACTAATTCATCATTGAAAAGTAGATTGTTCATTTTGACGGACAGCATGGAATGCCAATACCGTTAAAATGGGCCATGTGATCATTATTATCATTATTTTGTGTTTTTATTGAGGTTTTCATATTATATAAGTATGTTATAAACAAATGAATATAACAACTTTTTGACCTCATAAACAAAAAAACAAAAAAGAAAAGAAATATATTAATAGAATATGTACGGAAATAATAATTAGTTGGGAGAACAAGTTGTACTGTAGTGTATGCGATTGATTGATGGATATTGAGCTTTACTATTCATGTCATAATAATTGTATAGGCTAGTCATAGTGCTCAGACGGCTGCAATGAGAGTTAGTGGCATTGCATTATCAAAAACAAAATTTTAAGGTCTAAGAATGTATTTTAAATTCGTACAATTTTTTCCTCTCAAGTTTGTGAGTGTCATAAACATATAAATTTATATGTTTATGGTGAGTGTTAAGCAATAGGTTAATGCCACAAACTCGCATTGCAGCCGTCTGAACACTTAGACTAGATATAGGCTAGTTGTGACCCTGCCTGCTGAGTCGTAATATGGTCGATGTTATTATTCTTTGATGTAAAATCCAGTCATAACAGAGTCAACACGTGTTTTTGTAGTACCAAATATACTCAGTCTTTGGTGAGTTATATGGATTATCTTTCATTCATCAAAAATATAGTATTATATATACTATATAAGTCTATATAAGTGGGTGCATCACATATAATACAATATAATAATAATAAAGATAATAAAATAGTAATAATATCATATAATAATCGATTTCAACAATATCAATATCACAGATCCAGCTTTGCTACATTTTGTGAGTATAAATATACAGTGCCCTTGTCGATTTCTGACTTTTGCAAGATCATCGCTTTTTGATAATAATTCACAATAACAGGTATCAGGGTAATTATTTTGACAATAGGTGTCATATTTTTATGTTATTTCCAATCCAGATTAATCTGTTATTAATTCTTATGGTTTTGGCTGGTGTCTGATACGGAAATGTGTTTGTTGATTATTGCGCTGTGTCCTTATGTGATATCTGACTGACGTACAGTTTTTGTCCTTTTCGCACTTTTTGGAAATAAAATTTGTTATCCCTGATGTCGAAGACTTTATTATATAATGTACTAATTAATTAAAGGTGTATGACTGTGTGCGTGTCCCTATAATTTTCTTGTACAGTTAATCGTTTGCTGCATCTGACACTATTATTACAAGTTCATGAGATGCGGTGAGAAATCCAGGTTAGCTCGAGTAGGAGAGAGCCTTTGTACGCAGTGCAGGTATAGATAATTTCATTTTAAATGCAAATCGTATCTACATCTCATTATGAAGGGTTGAAGACTGGAAAAAAAGGTTTCCAGGATAGCAAATAGCTTATTTATGCAGCTGCAGGTTGTTTGACAGCTTTGTCAATTACTGGAAAAGCTACTGTCATAGATAACATATTTTTGGCAACTCTGACAAATAAAACTTGTCAACCTTATCAACATGTTTAATTCATGAAGCAGGGCTGTAATTCTAGGGGAGGCAGAGAGGTACTGCCTCCACTAGTAAACTAACTACAGTGGCCTAACAATATCACAATTGAATAATCTATGTCAGAATCAGGCCCTCTTGGACTTCCATTTGCTTATTATATGCCTCAAATTGCTCGGGAGGAGATTACTGGTGATGCCTCAGACTCGCCTCAGACTTTTGTCTCCCCTACAATCTTTCTAAACTACGGCCCTGCCTAGAGCAAGTCATCGTCCCCGCCATCATCTTCCACTAGTTGTAGAGACACTCCAACTCCATCAACCATCTTCCTGAAAGCTTCCCGTAATGTTCGATGAAACTTCTTCTGGTTGTTTGCAAACTCGACAACCTGCAAAGGGATTGTTATGCCTGTTAATGATTCTGATTGACAGGTGAAACAGAACCCAGATTTGTCATAGCTACAATAAACAATTTTTGAAAAAGAAATTTATTTGATGATTTTTGCATCAACTTCAGAAATCTTGCCTATCGTATATTCAGTATGATTAAAACTCGTAGCAGTTTTGAGTGAGCATTTCTGGCAGCCAAAAAAATCTGCGCTGCTTGTGCTTATAAAGCCTTTCTGCTATTAATTCAAGTATTAATTAATTAATTAAGTAATTACTGAAATATTAAAAAAATATTCAATTATCTATGCCCCTCCCTCCCTCCCTTTCTTTGTATGACTTACATGGTGGGCTGTTTTAGACAAAGGGCACTCATTGAACTGACAGCTAGGCGTGTCGAATTGTCCGGAAGTTGTGAAATTCTTAAACATGATCATGTCAGCATGTAGCATCATCGATTGGTCGGCGTCATCCCTAGACCATTGACTAGATCTGCAAAAGAGTCCAATTGTTGTGAGAGCGTGCCTTTAACAGGTAACATTCATTATGAGTCCACACCGCTCATAAATCTCATTACAAATATTGATCAGGATGCAGAGCCTGGAAAATAATCTTTGTATTATATCTCATATTGATGGAAAGATAGCAATAGGTACTATGTTCACGTTCACGGCCACGTTCACGTTCACGTCATTCACAAGCCAAACTTACTGGACAATTGGAAGTTCATCTCTTTGTTCAACAAACCAGCCTGGTTTGATCATATTCTGGAAATATTTATTATCCAGTTTCTCCTGACTCTCATCCCAGGGTCCTCTATAACCGGATACATCAGCATTGCATCTCCCAAGTGTGTGTACACCTGTAAAGATTACAAGGTAACACAACTTCAGAATATATTTAGGATTTAGTTTAGTTTATTTCATTCAGTCATCATCAAAGAAGATGGTATTGAATGCAATGCGATGGTATGGCGTGTGTGGTGAAAAAGCGACTAAAAGTTATTCCTTGTAAATCAGTCTGTTGTCATGGTGAGTCATAAAAATATTAAAAAAGCGCTTACGTCGTTTTTCGGTATGACATAGCTTGGGCTTGAAAATTCATATCGATTACTTTCAGTCTCTAACCAAGTCCTCCAGTCAGAGCACAACTGGCGGCTGTACTGATATTCCATAATTATAATATGAACTTGTTCATGCCTCATTTGATCAGATTTGCCAAAAAATTATGGTGGATATTTATTCAAAACAAACCTAGTAAAGCCACAGATTCTTTCCTGTTGGTGCCGAATTCCCCTGATAGAAACTCCAGACTATCCAAACCTCTGCCATGTGGGAAGGTTCTGAGAGGCGGTGCATTAGGGTTCTCACAATCCTGTCTGCCTACCGAGAAAGGTACCCGGACTCTACCGTAGGCCTGTCGGGCAGCGTACGAGAGAGCTCGTATAGATATGAACACATTGACATCCGCCTGCGATAGCATAGGAGCATGGTCTGCTCTAAACTGCTGTGCAAGGGCTAATGTTGTCCCGAGATCTGTGGGAAAAAAACCATAATATTATATAATCATAAAATCAAGCATTAAGTTTAGCTGCAAGCTGGGTAGTGGTTGTGATTCTTAATTAATATCAGTTGGTCATATCACACGCCATATCCCGAAGCATTGGCATGGACATTTTCTGCGCCAAGTTGCGTTTATTTGCAGTCAGGTCAGAGCGCACCTGGGGCCCAACCAAACCCCAGTAGTCGATGGACTCGAATCAAACTCGCGCACTGAAGGACCGGCGCTCTTACCAAACAACTCAACCACCCCATACTCTAACCAATATGGAACGGGTCACAGTACATCATGAGTAACAAGTGACCCATTTAACAGGAATCACTCCATTGCATTTCCTACGATGAGCTGATAGTTTCACAACATGAAAAGTGTCATGATAGACAATTTTGTGTTACAGTTTAAACTTTTTTGCAGTACTGTCAATAATTAGAGAGAGGTAATGGGTTTTGGAATAGGGAATTATTCACTGGAACTTTGGATATTGATATTTCTTTCGATTGTGCAATTTTATGTATGCCCGAAAATACATATAGTGACTATAAGTACTTACTGAAGTTGTTTGGATCCTGTAGATTGAGACAACCATCGCAACCTCCCACACAGTCATGGAACGCCAGCTGTACTAACCGCGGTAATAATTCTCTCTATATTTTGGAAAATTATAAACGTTTAAGTTCAAATATGAACAGACAGATCAATGATAAATTATATGGTAACATAAAGAAAAGTTATTTAAATGTATCATGTGATTAAATGTGATTAAATGTGATTAAATGTGATTAAATGTGATTAAATGTGATTAAATATATTTCAATGTATTTAAATGTATTTAAATGTATTTAAATGTATCATGTGCTTGTCTGATTGAATAAGATACCACCATATCCGAGTGGTTGTGTAGCCAAACTAAAAAAGCTGCCTCAGTGGTAACAAAATTAGTTAGACAAGTCCCCAGCCGGATACTGATTAGCCTAAAAAAAAAGTATGGCAGGAAGTTTGAGCAGTATCAGTAGCAAGTACAGGTATATTATGGGATTTACTGGTAGCCTTTAATTTATAATTTGAACTAATATACATTTATCTATTTACTCACATTTTCTCTCATGATAGGTCTAAAAGCACTTCTCATCTCTGTATATTGTTCTTTTGTCAGTCTCATAAGGCGCCCACTAGTCTTTGGTTTTCTCCTAATATTATTGGCAACCTTCTCTTGGGCAATGACTGGGATTGCAGTCATTGTTATAGCCAGGAGAAGTGAAGCCAATCGACGAGGAAGCATCTGGAAAGGATTTGTTACATATAGGCTATCAAAATTTTGTTACAGTCATTGTAAATACATTTAAACATATTAATCTACAAAAAAAAGTAATCATTCTTAGCATTTCATATATATATATATCTATATAAAAAATAAAAATGTAAAATTAAAATTGATGAATACATTTCACACATGAATATTCTCACGGGCAACATTTCTACCTCATGGATCGTTTTATTTGAAGACTAACTTACCATGGGAAGGATAAAGTAAATCCAGTAAGAAAAGATTAATATTGTCTCTAAAGAAATACGATCAAGATTTTTATCAACCGCCGAGAAGAAATGGCTAGTTACAACAAGTTGAGCAAACAATGAGATTGTTCTGTTTGATGTTCTATTGAAGGACCCCTTTTATACAGCTCAGTCGGACAGATCTCTGCTATTTTTAGAAAGAATAATATAACACCAGGCAGGATGATCTTGTTAAGAGATGTTCATCAAGCTAGGCTGTAATTAACTTACTCATATTTCAGCAACTTTTCCGCATTTACACAACATTCTCACCAATCAAGAGAAATGTAGCCAAAAGCCGATTTTGTAACCAAATAATGATAGTGTGTAGAAAAAATAATCACATAGAACTCAAACCCATTTAGATTTAGGTACAGTTATTATAAATGAGCCAAGAAAGTTTCACAATCGTGATAACTACACCTTTGTCAAAATGGACCATGCATTTGGTTCCTTGTTACTCACTGAAATGCTATGTACATAGCTAGGTTATTGGTGCCAAAGCGCTCTTGCAACAACTTGCTTCCTGAGATTTATTAATTTCTCAAAATCTACTTCTACAAATTTCTACCAACCAAAGACTGTTCCATGGAATTTTGGGTAGCCTCAACTCTAGGAACTTCTGTCTTTCGTTTGGATTCACAATGGTACAATTCACAATTGAGTCAGGAGTGGTCTGACGGTTAAGGGTATGGACTTGTGATCTTATGATCCAGGTTCGATTCCCGGCGCCGGCTGTCATTTTTGATTTGGGACCGGCAAACCATTCATCCTAGCCAGGTCTGTTCGGATCAGGACCATAAATACAGGAGGTCTACTACTCTGTGCTTGCATGCAGTATAAAGATCCCCCTCTGCCTCTTCGAAAAAAGAGTAGCTGGCAACGGCGGCAAGGGTATAGGGTACTACCCCACACAAGCCACCTGAGCTTAAGGGGGCGGTCAAATAAGACCTAGTGCATAGAGAAAAAAAATAGAGAAAGAATATGGAGTCAACATGCTAGTTTTCGTACAATGGCAGCTCATGATGTTTATGTGGTCTTGTTGTTTTCCCAAGTTTTATCTCGCATCATCTGAGGGGTTAACTCATTGCATCATCCAAACAGGGTAAGAGAGAACAGGTGAACTTGTTTATTGTTGTCAACAAGCACCAACCGGCCCGAACTAGCATCAAAGTTTGGTATAGTTGATATCTCTCAAGTTGTGTTGTAAGAGCAATGATGCCTTGTCTGAGTTTATCTGGCATGAGATAAAACAGAAGAGGATGACTCACTGTTGACCCTTGTGTTAGTATAAAACAGTCCAGCCAGATACTATCTGACAACTTTTGAATAGCAATCAAAGAGACAATGCTTCGTAATGTTATAATCTTCCTTGGCTTGAGTGTTGGAGTCTTGGCATCGCCAAGGAATGACTACAGCGGTAAATATATCAGACCATCAGTCATTGCTGGCTGGGGTGCATGGGGTACAGCAGATTGGTGTCCCTACGGTACGATAGCTCAAGGGATCAGCTTGAAGGTAGAGGGATTTCAGGGTGGTGGACGCTGGGAGGACGATACTGCCCTTAACGGGATAAGACTTCACTGCAGGTACTGGGGCTACTAGCACTCAAAATCTATCAGGATAGCGATGACAAATCCACTTTTATCTTCTTTATTTTGTCATCCCTACATTGACCTTGTTGTTTGGGTAAAAAAGCGGGTATCTGACAACTGTCAATTAAAATGATTGGGAAGAAATTACAGAATTTTTGATTTTAATCACACTTTATGCGGCAGGGTTGTAGGTATGCTACTTTCAGTTATTGCAATTTATTGTGAGACTATTATCCACATTGTCAGATCACTGCCTTGCCAAGGAGCTACAGCTGGTAAATCAGGTACAGTAATGTCGACAGAAGGCCCGTTTGGTGGCTGGAGGGCTGAGAAGAAATGCCCTCTCGGCTATGTGCTGACTGCAGCTCAATCCTACTCTGAGAAAGGGGGAGATGACACAGGAGGTATATATGTAAAGTTGTGGCTACCCACGCTGTATTTACTATAGGATGGCTAGGCTATATTACTCCTTGGTTGAACAATAGGAAGGCAAACCAGACCCAAATTGTATCGCTATTGAAAAAAATAGGCCTAGCTATGAATAGGCCTGGGTAGCACTTTGTCCAAGCTGTAGCATATCTTAAAAGCTCCTCAATCCAATGGGAAATACAGCATGTGTAGCTAGACCCTAACGCGGGGTTTGAATTTTTCGTTGTGCCATGTTAATATCCAAGGCCTAGAGAACTAGGATGAAACTCATTAATGTAGCATGATCCCTTACATCTTACTAGGCAAATTCGCCGACCTGCTCCACTGTAATAATTAATAATCAGTGTAAAATCCCATACGCAGTTAATAATCAATTTTATTACAGTGGAGCAGGTCGCGAATTTGCCTATTGTGATTTACTTAAATAAAATGTAATAACTCATTTACTTTTTTTCGGGAATAGGTATTTTATCACTATAATGGGGAGTATGAGTTTTGGTTAGTTTGATCAAGGAGTTGGAGACTCTAACTTCTTGTTTCGATAAGAACCCAGAATTTACTCATTAAATCATTTTCGTGTTGATCACATTACATTCAATAAAATATGTTGTTGTTACAGCAACCAATTATAACTTCAAATGCAGAGGGCTAATTTTCGAGTCAGCGACACATCAAATTGATGGTGACGGCCATAATTGGGGTACCAGGTCAGCGTGGACAGAATGCCTGATCGGGACTGCCATCTGTGGAATCAAAACTAAAGTGGAGGGGTTCCAGTTAGGAGGAGGAGATGATACGGGCTTGGACCAGGCCGAGTTCTACTGCTGTAGGCTAACACCATCAGTGCGTACACCTAAATAACCTTCTGGTAAGTGGAATGGATTGACAGAGAACATTTGCGCATGCACTAATTTTAATGGAATCGCAAAAGATAAAAACATGTTTTCAAATATGATGGCGGCTTGTGATCTTATGATTCATGATCGTGGGCACTCAAAGCAAACCCCTGGAAATTGTGTAGACAAACATCTTAACGTAAAAGGAGCCATGTGTCTGTTGCCAATATCCTTGTTTACTCTAAAAATTTAACAACCCCGTCTTCAATGCTGTTTCAGGTACGGACAGTCACGGGATGACAGAATATGCCAGTCAATTCAGTGTGATCATTGATGTTGTAAAAAACGATAATGACTCCAATAAAGATTGAAATAAAATGCAAGACAATGTCAAATCACTCAGACTCCATTTCCCCGTCATTTGAGATTTTTTATTTCTAGTAGCAGTGAGAGATTTTAATTGGATGGAAGCATACTAAGAGTGCCACATCAAACTGTTGTTATGATTTCAGTTTTATTATAAAATATATCATGTCAAACTACACGTCTGTGCACCAAAGTAACATACAGAATACTTACAAAATACTACTCTACTAATACTATAAACTTAACTCAACTGCTTGCAAAAGAATAAGTATTAAAAAATAATCTTAGTTTCCAGACAAGCTCAACCTTTTCGTGCTCAAATAAGTTTTTCTAAGTGAAAAATAGACACATGATCTTGCAAAAGTCATTGTTTCTACTGTCTCCAGTCATACCGTAAATATCGCAATATCAAAAACATACCAAACATTTTCACATATTTCACCCACCAACCAGTAGGTTATCAAAACAGTAATACTGAATTAACTAGTGCCAGCAGTAATAAGACAGGAATGCATATATTACCATTAACAAAACAGGTGTACTATTTTTGTGATTTATAGATAGATAACTGTGGCGCTGGGCTCGCAGTAAAGGAGCATCTAGTCAATCACTGTTTCTCATCACATCTACATCTATACATTGGCTATACAAATATTTACATGTTATTATTAATGTACACTGTGGATATGTACATGTCTTGGGTCATGTAATGTATACTTAGCTGGCAGCTGATAGCGATGCAGATAGAACTGTATTATATAAAGTGATTGATCAGGAGTTCAGGTGAGCAGTAAGGAAGTGATGTCGTAAAGCCTGTAAAATCAACATAAACACGTACAGTAAAATCAACAAAATAACATACCATATCACACTATAACGCTATGCTAACCACATGCCCACACTTCAGTTTTAGCTGGGAATTTCCAGAAATTGGGCCAGATTAGTGGGTTGCTTGGCAGCAGTGGTACTCCATAATCTCCTATTTATCCATAGCTGCACACGCTGAAATTTGGGCGTCTCGACTTTTAAAACAAAAGATTATGCAGAAAGAAAGGCCCAATATTTATACAAAAAAATTAAACGTAGCGCAAATTTAATTAAGACAGTAAAAGGCCATCCAATATTACTGAGTTTAGTGCTGTTAGTTGAGTATATTTGGTTAGTTGTTCCTTAATGGTGAAACTTCACCAGTATATCTTTAACAACTGAACCGAACAAACCTCTGTAGATTTATGGTGTTCTGTGTCCATGCAGTCTTTCCATGGACATCTGTTTGTGGCTAATATAGTTTTTAAATGGGATGAAAAGCAGTGATTTACAAGATGTTCCTTCACTGCGAACCCAGCGCCACAGTTATCTATCTAAAAAATCACAAATAAAAATCCACCTGTTTTATTGATGGTAATACACACGTTCTTCATGTTCAAATAAAATTAATGCTGGCGATAGATAATTTATTCAAGTTTTCATCACATGTCTCCACATTTTAATCGGCACTTCTCATTCATCTATCAGCTAACACAGCAGAATTCTTTACTCCATATTAAACAAAGAAATAAAAAACAATTAAATATTAAAAAATTAATAAAAAAATCAACGCCTCTCATCTTAGGTAGTGAAGTAGTCTGTCCCAGTACTTACCTGACATTGAGCTCTGACTTTAGATACATGAAATGATTTAACTTCTCCATTAGAGTTACCTACATACAGTCTATTCTTCCTACATGCTATACATAACAGTGTATCACTGGTCTGGTATGTACTGAACAAAGTCATATCCTGTAACAACAAAATTTCTGATCAATGTTTAGAGGCAATCAACTCATCCATTGGTAAAGGTAATGTTAACATTAGGAGATTTGATACAAAATTGATATACCAACTCAATTATGCATTATGCAGTATATATATGTCAGAGGTATTTTTCCAAAGGAATACAAAATATATCAACCACAAGATAATCATCATTATATAAAGTGGCTCAAGATCACTCCATCCCAGTTTGGGATCAAATACATAAATATATATATTTTACATAATTATATACATTATATATTTATATAATATAAATTCATATAAATTCATATAATTACACATTAGTCATACTAACATTAATATCATATAGATGAACAGATCCGTCCTCGGAGGCAGAGAAAAGGAAGGGCTCATTATCTAGATCATGTAGTGCCATATCTCTGACATGTCGGCCATCGTAGTCATACACCTTTACCAGGATACCTTTCTGTATAATATATTAGATAACGGATATAAGGGAAGTTCTAGATCAAGCATCATCCGATTTGTCTGCATTCAGGGTTTGAGTCGGCGGCGGCGGCTCAAACTTGGATGATGCTTCTGAGACTTAGCTGTTAGCCTCACTTAGAGTTGCCAGGTGTGTCTGGCTAACTTAAATAACAGAGTTTGATTGATTATATAAATTATCTTTGTTAGCACCAATAGCCATCAATGAGCGACACAAATAAATAGCAAATGAAAGGCCCAGACTTAAGATTTCTTTGTAAAGCTGCCAGTTGTCTAGCATTGTAAAGAATATTATCAGCACTGCTAAGTTTGGCCCCGCTCTCCTACCTACATTATTTGATCATTGGGAAAAATTAAACAAATGATGTTTAGGGTTGTCTCAAATTTGTTAATTCAGATATAACGCTGAAAATTATTCCAAAAGCTTTCTTGAAACTAAAATTAGTCTGAACTTGACTCTTCAATCGAGTACCTGGTGTTATAAGCTAACCTGATAATCATAGACTCTGACCCCATCCTGTAATCCTACATATAGATACGGTCTGGCATCATCCATCTACAATAAAGTGAGGAGATGTACAATGAACACACGATATACCATTTCATGTATATCTCTGATCGATAGAGAGTTAATTAATAAGCATGAATACCATCACAACTTGGTATGACAATCCGAGTTCAATTTCACTAATAAGGGGCAGGTACATCGTACTAAATTGACTCTAACGATCAGAGATTGATAATAGTGTAGTTTCGATATCAGTGTGGTGTAGATGTACTAATGCGGAGATGCGGTGAAAATATATACTGACATAGCTAACAAATAAATCAGGAAATCATTTGTCAGTAGTATAGCTCAACGCCAAAGTTTACTTTGTTTACTAGTCAGCAGCTTTTGCCTGGGCTTTGCACTTTTTAAAAGGTCGCAACCTTGACTTCAATTATGCTCCCGCATAATCATAGACAATCAATATTATAACCACAGAAATACCATGTTTGCTTTTTAAAATATATTAATTAAGCTTACCACGAGAGCTCGTGGTGGGTGGGGGAGCAGTGGTAGAGTTCTCATCAATAGTCCACTCTTAGCATCTCGTACAGAGATAAGTTTATCATATCCTCCCACAATCAGCAGCTTCCTGGCCCCCTCCTGAGCAGGTACAAGGGACATAACTCCTGATGATGTCTCATTAGCAGAATACTGCTCCTTTAATTCCTGAGACTGAAATAGTTATAACAGAACTTGTAGACAGGGAGTGAGGGTGTCCCTGTTGTAAAGGCAGGCATGAAGTTTGAATTGAGTCTTTCTTTGAATCAAAGCTTCAAAGAATAAACGTATTAATATGTTAAGCTGATTTTTTCAAGACTTTGGTTGGATGCAGGTAGTAGAACAACATGATTCCCAAAGACAAACACACCGTGTATTCGCATGAGTTGCTTGGGTACGTTCACATGCATCCGGTGCCACAGCGTTCATTCAGAAGCAAACACTACTTACATTAACATCATATGATGCGATGTCACCATTGAGCATCCCACAATACACATCACCCCAGGGACTACTCACTACAACCATAATAGCATGCTCCAAATCCTTCTGGTCAACAACTATATTAGTCTGCAAGATAAAAGAAATATGAGATATTGCAACGGCATGTATACTCTGAGGGCACAATTTGACTCCATAGCTGAAAGTGGGAAAAATTTAATGCAGGGTTAGTCCACTCCAAGGTATATGAAACAAAAACAACCGCTTACTTCTAGTTACAAAGAAAGATTTGATAGTGAGCTTGAGGAGCCAAGGAGTTTGTCACAAACTCCCTGTTGTAGCCATGCCTATGATTGGAGTTGCTCTCTCATTGCTATGTCATGTCAGAGAGCGAACAACTCTAGATAATGACAATTGCATTTGCTTATAGTGCATGGAAAATCTGACCATTGATTCAAGATTAAGTTCACATGAGACACATAATCTTACTTCAGTATCGAATACGATGAGCTGGTGGTCTTCTCCTCCGCTATATAAGAATACTTTATCGTTGGGTCGGGAGAGCACAATGAATGACTTCACTCGACTCAGATGTCCCTTATATGTACTGAGACAAACACCACTCTAAAAAGTGAATACAAATGTTATGTTATACACATACTTATGTTAGGTATAGTTGTAATTAGCCTTGGAACCTAAAACCAAGACCGCACGTCGAGGCTAAATTGTAATTCTGCGTCTGTGGAAGGGGGTTTCAAACCACTACATAAACTTCAGTCTTGGCTAAATTCTTTGCTAAAATTGAACTACACATTAAAAATGCTGTCAGAGAAAATAAGTAATCAGCTTCAAAAAGACTCCATGCTCATTAAATGGCATGGATTACATCGATCCATGGTTCTATCTCACACCTTTGTGGACGTAATCACCTTTGAGTGACACTTCACAAAGCAATTATCCAGCTTATAATATGATACATACATTTTTAGCTTTCAATCAGCATCACCTCATCATCAGGGGCTGAACTTACAAAGCATTCCACAATATCAGATTATTATATGTCATATCACTATAATTAAGGTAGTGAGGTCATTGGGTGGAATGGTAGGTGTAGTAATTCATTAAAAAACATATTATTTGGACACCAGGTGGCCTTTACGATGGCATTCACTGAGTCCCATGGTAACAAATTCATTGGCATTGTAATTAGTTTGTGCTTATTGAACCCAACAATTACCTGAATCAATTATTGCTTGCCAAAGAGCAGACATATTATCACTAAATTCTTAATTCTAGAAATTTCTTGGATTCTGGCGATTCAAGGATAGACACCATAATGACATTAAAACCCTTTGTAAACCCGAGCTGATACAAACCTTGATGTCGAACCGTTTGATTGTATTGTCTGCTGAAGATGTGTACAGATGACTCCCTTTAGTGACTATGTGATGAACAGGACCGGAGTGACCCTTGTATAATATCTCTTGATTCTTTGGCTGTTTGTTAGTATCTTGGTTTGCTATAAGTTGTTCCATTCTGTCTCTCATGTCACTCACCGCACTACAGAATAAGACATACATTCTCGTTATCAAACAAACGTGCCACAATTTATCCACATACGGAAAACTTTGGGAGAGAAACAGCAACCCTGCTAAAGTTTATCCTTTACCCTGGTGGGAGTTTTCTAGGCATTCAAGTTGTGGAAACAAGAGATAAACAGTAATATAACATTCGTCCTAAATACAAGGTGAACTGGAGTGAATACATCATGAACGACAATGGCCATGGTCACAAGTTTTAATGGGCACACTAATTGAAGACTGCTCTGTTGTAATGATGTTTTTTCCAGTTGTATAAGTTATAACTTTTGAGCATTCTTAATTAAAGTGCAGATACACTGCTGGGTGAATAACACCAGCTATTTGTTTGCGGAGATTACATGATTTCTTTTCTGTTCATTGACATAATATCACGAGATACTAGAAATTAGAGAAATGATATTTCAAATTAAACAAACTTCAAATGCTAGTGTCACATGCATTGTTCTGTACTTGTTTCAGGAATGACTGCTCGATGCAAAATATTCTATCAGGTATGGCTTTGGGGCTCAAATATAACTGAATAATTGGAATGGAACGGAGTTTTGTTGGTAAATGTGATATATTCACATTACCATTTAAGTGTGAACCATATCTCTCAGTTACAAGAAATGAATATACACTATGTTGTTGTTAACTTTAATCTGACTCTGAATTAACAAGACCTCTCCAAAGTCCATCTACTTTTCTCGAAAACAATTTATAAAAAAATTATCAGATTCCTTAGAATATTATCAGGTGCAGCATGACCTAGAAAATAACCTGTGCATTACTTTCAAGTTGCAACTTACAAAAAAATATAATTTCAAAGTTTCTGACGCTGTAATGACAAGACAATGGCATATCGAGCGGTTTATTTCAACATATCGGATTGTATATTCAATGAAAGCTTTGCGTATTTACTATTAGCAGCAAGCGCAGAATATCGTATTAGGGCCATCATCTGGTAATTTAGTGTGTAAATTTCACTGTGAATTGTAAACACAAGTGTTGTATTTATTACGTTATATTGGCATCAGTGGCAGAAGTTAGAAGGGTTTATCTTTGCATGTGTATGTTTGCTCATCTGGATATCTATATCAACATAGGCAGCAGGTCAAGAAGACTGAACTAATCGATAAAATAAAATAGTACAACAGTATATAACCTTGCTGAAAATAATCATTATATCATTATGTAATTGCATTTATCATCCGGCTCACCACAGCATCCTGTCCAGAGGTAAATTAGTCGCATTCTTATTTTTTTCATGTCATCAGTTAACACATTTTAATTTGTATCTGTATTAAATTTAAAACACATGTGAATTCAAAGAGAAAATTCTATATGACAAAGCCTAATTTTGTAGACAATCATGCATAACACAGATTGTTAAAAAAAGAATTAGTCATTTTTGACAATTATGGTGGATTGCAATATTTGGAATTCCCGAGTTGTCTGAGAGTGTTGGCAGCAGGTTGTGCTAAGTTGGCATTTCACTTCCAGCTGTCAGAGTGGGAGGAGTGCTTTGTATCTGACTTGCTAACAGTAATTATAACTAAAGGACCTGGCAATCTGAGCCACAGGTGCATACGGGATTGCTTTCATTGCCTCATCACTTCACATGTTGGGCTGCAAAATTATTATTTCAACTTTTGTTTTAAAGTAAATATCAAATGAATTATTGCGGAGAGGCGTGTTAAAAATACTTTTAAATTGAAGGTCTTGCTTTGAGACAAGAGCATTGAAACACATCATCTCAGCAGTTATCAAGATTACAAACAGTTGGCATATCTGCTAAATTATATATCTTAGGCTATTGAGTGCGATATCAATTTACTACTTGTTACAACGTTATTAATTGAAGAACTTCTATTTGTTGTCCGCTAAGATGTGAACGCTTGGCACTGTCTATCGGATATTGTGCACATCCTACGTGCTTTTGACAAAATGGAGAATGAGACTTGGAGTCCGTTGCTTGACCACACAGATTTGGTTCACTGTGAAAACTTCACCAACTACTTCAACTGTCAGACAGCATTTATAGAAGAACATGGATATGACAAGTATATACAATGTCTTAATTCGCTGGTAAGTTCCAACTCAATCATCAATTTCGGCAGCCCTTTTTATGTAAACGAGTTCCCTACCGACAGCGACAAAAAGTGAATGTGTGGCTGTTGGATGTTGCTGTGGCCTCATTAGGAACATCAAACTTTAACCAAAGCTATCACATGTCTAGTCATTCTATGAGATATGGGTATTTTATTAATAAACCTTGAGTTGAGTGCCCTGTATCACCCACTTGAATTCAATTTTCAACAGAAAACATTCAAATATTATTGTGCTTGAGATTCGATGAGGGTTGTGTAAAAATGACAGCTTGTGTCAATATATAGTGCTTACTGTTTCTACTAACATACGCTCTATTTGTGATAACTTGTGATAACGCCACATAAGTTTAGACTTTTTTTAAGATTGAACATCAGTGGCTTCAGCTATCAGTTTCACCTAATCCTATGAGCCACCAATCAAAACCAATATCACAATTATCAAGATTGAACTGCATGCTGAACAATAGTCATTTTAAAAATTCACAAGGCGTATTTACAAATTCCTTTGCTTTTCACCTCTGTATGTATATTGAAATCAAACTAAGTTATATAATTGTTCCGTAGAATGTTGAGAAATGTCTGGTTATCAGAAACATGATTCATCCTAGCCACCAAAATCACACAAACTTTAAATTTAATAAAACTCAATGGAGGTCACAAATGGAACGGAATTCATGAAGGGGAGTTCACAGTACGTTTAAAATGCTAATTTTAGAGCACATTCCGATCCGCCGAGCTTTATCTCTTGTTTTGCACAATTATGCCAGTACAAGTTGCCTAATTAAAACAAGTAGGATTGAAAAATTTGTCCTGCTCTAGACGGTCCAATTCTACATTGATTCCCTGTTATATTTCAAGGGCAAAGAGGACTATGATGAGTATAAGATACAGATGATGACTTCAAAAGTGATATATGGTTACTTGCTGAATATAGTATGTGTCACAGGCATCATCGGAAACATCCTATCATTTATCATAATGAGAACCCGTGAGTTCAGGGATTCCACTACATCCATCTACCTACAGGTAATATTTATGTTTTATTTCTGTTCGACAGTACACTATCAAATTATAAAAGTTTTGCAACACGTTTTTAGCATAACCTACATCATACCAACAAATGATGTTATGCTATGATCATTCACATTATATGATCTGGTTTAAATATTGGCATCTGCAACAAAGCATGAAAACAGCTCGAATCACTTGACATGCATGCACTTTTCAAACCTTTACAGGTGCTGATGATAATGGACTCCTTATACCTGATTGGTAACTTCATACACTACGGGTTAGTTATCGGAGCAGGGATGGGGCAATGGATGATAACTCCGTATCCAGCTTATAGCCAAATATACATAAGCTTCATCTTGATTGACCTGTTCCGCAACTGCAGTGTTCTCATCACAGTGGCAGTCACTGTTGAAAGGTTGGTAAGCATTGTGGCACTAACTGGCAAATTAATTTAATCGGTAATTTATAGCACCAGTTTGGGTTCAGTGATGTCTCGAGATTAGGGTATAGTAATGTGTACCCCCAATGCAATTTGCTTGATTTCCCAATGAATGACAACTACGACAACATGTAAAATTGACCGAATATTCCTGGGAATTCCATGTTAAAGGGGCATTGCGGGAGCGATGTTAATGTACCCTTTTGTGCAGGTGGAATGACAGCCCATCCGATCTCACTGGCATCACCAAACAAGCAGAGTATATCTATTTTTCAAGGGCCTACATGTGTTGTACATTGAATTCAAAATCAATAAACAGTAATTTCGTGAGCAATTAAGGGGCAACGGCTGAGGAAATAGTGTATCAGAGATCCAAGGCTTCAATCACAACTAGGAACATCACTTGACTTGAAGTAAATTTTCTTCATTGTTTTTCCGTTTATTTCCAAGGTACATCTATGTATGTCATAGTCTGAAGGCTGCTAGATGGTGTACCCCACGAAGGAGTAAGATTATGATGTCTATTCTGATCTCATTAGCTGTCATACATCAGATCCCCAGACTCTTTTATCAAAAGGTGAATTTTTTACCACCTGTTCAACATCAAAATTCTATCTATGTGAAATATTCATAACAGAAAATATTGATTTCTTACCAAATTATAACATTCCTCCGATAGACCATAATGGCCGTGCATTTTGGAAATTATATTGCTGCATGTATTGATAAATAGTGTCCATTAAAAACCACTGAGACAAATGGGGACAACCACAGATAGCTAGTCTTTAGTAGTAGTGCATGAAATTTGTTTTCAGGTTTTCAAGGACGTTAATGGCAGCTGTGGACCAATATACAAAATAGAACCAACAGATTATGTGTCTGACTCTGTTGTAGGAGAAAACATCATAGGCTACATAGGTAAATATAATGTATACTCAAACACCCTACAGGCAGATAAATTACACGGAACTCACGTTTTATTCATTTAGCGGACATAATATTTTGGAATGACGAAAGTTAATTTACAACTAAGTTCTGCCTGAAGGGTAGATATATAAATCTGTATCTTTGCTGATTAAGGAAACATTCAATATATCTATGATTTGTGTTTTTCTTCATGGCAGCATAAATGTCCCCGCCAGTGATGTAAGTGTAAATTTCACGAGCATCAAAAAGTCAAGGTTGTTACAGGGAGACACTGCAAAAACTATGAAATTAATATTGAAAACAAAAGACAGTTTAGGCGTTACACAGGGATTTGGTTTTTTGGATTCCCTTTCATTTAGACATCTCTGCATATGGATGATCTTGTGACTCGGATGACGGAAGGGTGTTGATTAAATGATACATCTATAGCCAGAAGACACAAGCTCGAACGCAAGCAGGCCATCCATTTTGAAACAATCAAAACATCTCATTACACTTTGCCTGCGGGGAAGTTATTACGAGTTAAATGATTATTATTATCATTAGGAGAAGAGCAGTCCTTGATTATTACTGGATATGTAATGAAGTATTGACATATGCTGCCAGCAAGTGGCTAGGTGTCAGCCTTAGACAAGGTACTCATGTATTATTTTTAAAAATTATCCAATAATTGTTTTATTTTTTTTCAGGTTCAGCATTGTTTGTATTTATACCTTTTCTACTGCTGACTGTACTGACAGCGCTATTATTGTGGGCTCTGAGAAAGTCAAAGATCTTTAGAAAGTCTATGAGAGAAAAGTCAGGGGAGGCAAGAACTAAATCAGCAGTGAGTTGGTCTCAATCATAGACTTAATAATTATTAAGTCTACGGTCTCAAATCTATTTATGCCACATGTTATGTGAATAAGAACATGCTCATCGTGTTACCTTGATGTGCGTGTTTGGTGCCTGTTTCCAACTTATTCATGCATTCAGTTTCGTTACTTCTGGAAGTGACCTCCACAATTTGAAGCTTTAAGAGGCGCGTAATCTCCCATTTGCATTGCTTTTGCTTATAGGACTCAAGCAAGGGGACAACAGTAATACTACTATCAGTTGTGATAGCGTTCATAGTCTGTTCTACACCAAGAACCATTGTAACCATCGCACGTCTGACAGGAATTGTGGGAGATGTGTGGCTTCTCTCCAGAAGCGGAGCTACATTCAACTACATCTCCAGACTACTGGTCAACGTCAACAGTGCAATAAATGTCCTGTTATTCTGCTTCTTTGGCAAAAAGTTCCGACGGGTATTCAATCAGGTATTCTTGAAATGTCAGTGTCGGCTTAGACAAAGACAAGCTTATCGGGCTGTTTCCGTGATAAGCCAAACTCAGACTGTTAATCTACCACAGAGCAGTCCCCGAGGTACTGGAAAATCATCACGAGCGACAACTCCTGAGTAGTATGATTTTTAATTATTATGATTATTTTCAAGCTGAATGTATGAAATGAGCTAAAATCAGTTTTTATCATGTGCAATGAACTACTTTTACACGAGGAGATGACTCCAAATTGTCCATCACTGAGTTTTTAGTTCACACAAACAATCTCAGTTAATATGCAGATATTATCACAGAGTAAGGATATATCCTTACTCTGTGATGTTATTTCCAGTCAAGCTTTTCTGCATCATTGATGTAATCGGGAGACTCATTAAACAAATAACATCAATCCCTAGCTGACATATATTTTTAGCACCTTTCTTCAAATAATAAACTAACTTTGAAAACAACTTGACGGCAAATTATCAATACAACCGAGGTCCTGTCAGTTCGCCCCGCCCTCAGCATTTGTCACCTTTGAAATGAGACAGAGTAAATCCCTTTCAGTGTTCTTATACCATCAATTTCAGTTTAGATGCAGAGGCCATTTTCAGTCATCCTTTGCGGCATCATTGATTGAGTTATCTGGCTCTCAATCATTAGCCAAACAAAGTCAATCTCTAGCTGACAGAAAGGTCAGAAAACAAAGATTTTCTTTGACATGAATTAACTTAATGGGTGATGGTTCCGGTCTTCACTAATATAGTATTGAATTTTCTTCATACTTACTCATTTGGGTTAACTGCTGAGGCTGAAGGACCTGGGGAGTTGGAGAGTCTAGATATGCCTGACACACGTGATCTCGTCTCATGATCAGAAGTTACAGCTGAACTCTGACTTAGACTGCGTACTCTCTCCCTCAGGGCTAAGAATACCTCCTGCTCATCGTTAGCATCTGGTGATATGAAATGCCAAAAAAAGTGACCGTTTTATCGATTTAAGATATTCACTTGTCACAAGGTATAACAGAAACCGAACATGATAATTATTATTCTAAGATCCAAGATTTTGATTCATGCGGTGATGTTTCTATGGCTGGTTTGGGGCGCCACTACCTATGATTACACCAAAGTCTTGGACCACAACACAAGTAAACATTTCCCACTTAATTATAAACAAATGGCATTGCATCATTAAGAGAATATGGGTGTGACGCATTCCTAGGAAAAAATTAAATGAAAGCAATTGAAAATTAACCACACCAACATACATTGTTGCTGTGGTGGAACAGACAAACTTGTTAATTTCATCAATTAAAGACTTCCAACAATTCACTGCAGATATCACTCCTAAGGAAAGACATCTTTATGATCAGAGCTTGGATAGATTCAAAATTTTGAGCTCTCAGCCTCAAAAACAAACACAGTACCACTTGATTTACATGCAATACACATGCCTAGATTTTAACCTGCAGATCTGTCACTGCAGGTAAATATTATACCTGTTGTTATGAAACCTCCCAGATACTGTGTCTGTGCAGTGTTCTTGAGGTCACATGACGAGGTAACGTCAGCTTGCTGAGTGTGTGCCCCATCTCTTGCTTTAACACGTAAGATCTCTAATCTCTTGGCTCTCAAATCGCGCTCTTCCTGAGTGAGACTCTCGATCGATGTATTATCCTCTTGTATCAACATGTTCAGCTCAGTTAACTGAAATGCACAAGTTTAAACAATGTTGAAATTTCAGAAAGCAGACAGCGATGATATTCTGCAGCATGGTGGGGGGGGGGGGGGCAACCTTATTTTGAATAAGACCACATTTGACTCAGGCCAAACTCCGAGGGTCGCAACATATATTACAGGCATAAAATTATGTATGTTCTGAACAAGGTAAAACCGATTAATGCGTCAATACAAACTGTGGTATGCTGCAAGAAAGTCTTGTGAAGTCCATTAACCTAATGTTTTCTTGGAAACAGTTTGTACATTTCTGTGTTTCAAGTGGTAGGTCAAAGGGGAGGGTGGGTGCAGGAGGAGTGCTGTAGCGCCCTCCCACAAAGTGATTTTTTTTTATACGCCAGTGAAATGAGAGGCAGTCTTAAACATCGGCAAAAATGGAGCACTTGTAACAATTGACTTTTTGATACAAATCTGCCAAATTTACAGTTTTGCAAAAACTAACTACTATAACTACTATAATGACATCCGTCCAGGATAATATGTTCTGCCAAATGAAAAAAAAAATATATATAAAAGCTTTTCACGGACAAAATAAAACCACGTTTTCACTGTTCTGGATTTATTTGCAAATTTAAACTTTTATAAGAGTAGACTGCACCAGAACAGTTACGATGTTTTTGTGAAGAATGGTTCAGAATTACCACTTTTTTGAAATCCCAACAATCGATTGTTTTTACATAGGGCTTTCTGTACTTGGAAAATCACAAAACGAAATAATGTGTTTAATTTTTCGCAGGCGTAAAGGCCACAATAAGGCCGCAAAAGATAACCCATAAGGCCGCACCGGCAAAAAGGCCGCTGTTCTATAGGATGAAAAGTTTAAGAAAACTTTTTATAGTAATTTTTATAGACTAATTACATTTCTTATTAATTAAAATAAAATCAATTTTACATCACTTACATAAAGCGCATTATATTGTTCCTTTGGGTTCACTTTTTAACTATATATAATATGCATTGGCCATCGACATTGGTAGAGGACATTTGTAAAGGTCATTGGTATGAGACATTGGTATAGGAAATATTTCACTCATGCCAATCAGTAGCAAATCACTTCATAATAATTATGAGTTTCGTGGCTATTCACAGCATTGATCGAGTGGTCTTATAACATCGCATCATACAGCTATCTTACAGAGATACACAGACTATAATATTCTTGATGCATAGCATCTGGTCATCTCCATATTTTCTTTGTTTTGTTTTCTCTGTTTCTGCTTTATTTTGTAAATAATAAAATATTTGCATTATGTGTAGAACATGCAGCGGTGCAGTCAGGTGACCAAGTAGCCACAGACCAGAGAGGTGACCGCCCGACTGGAAGGGACCCTAGCTATCCCGCCTAGTCACTGAAGCCCAATACAACCCCCTCATACCCCCCAACCCTTCATCCACACGCCACAGAGGATCAGCAAACCGTTCCCTCAGGACCGGGAGGTTACATCTTAATACCAGGGCTATCAAAAACCAAACGTCTCTGACATTTCTAACTATTACTAAAAATGCTCAACTTAAAATTCACTTACTTGTTTATCTAGTTGTTCTCTCTGCTGATTGAGAAGTTGGCGCTGGAGTATATTTCTCTGTAATCTCTCAGCAGATGAAGGTAGTTCTACTCTTATAATCTCCTCTCTCATTGTTATCTCTAGTAGAGTCTGGAAGGTTTTCTTCTCTGTGCTCCCAGAGCCGGTCTGAAGATTACACGTTATATAATTAATTAGCTTACCATTTATATAAGTGTTTTTCTTGGCAGAATGAGATATGGAAATACCTTAATTACAAATGAAAAGCTGATGAAATTTTCTTTCTCAATATACGGTTCTGAGAGGCAACTATGAAATTCTGAATCACAGCAATGAATTTTGTGAGCATGAACAAAAGGGCAATGAAAAAGGGGGAGCATGGGGACCAAAAAAACCCCTTTGTGGGGAATTGATCTGTTTTGATATGATATTCAAAATCTAGGATAATCCTTCTCACAGGGTACTCACTGCTATATCAGACTGTGTTGTGGATTGACCATCGATATCAGCTTGAATAGTTAATCTTTGGTCCTGCGGTCTGGTAAGCTGCATGTAAGGTTCAGCAAAATTAGCCAAGTTCCCATTATTTTCTGTTTAAAACAAACAAAAACAACAATTGGATAAAGAAAAACTAAATGTCTAGTATTATCCGACAAGCATCTTCTATCCTCTCATGAAAAAACAGATCAGCAAATCTAACGGGATGACCAAATGCATCAAACTTTGTTCCGAATCCAAGTATGCCAGGGGCTGTTCCAAGTCAATATCACAACTTATTCAGTGCATAAAAGCAAAAATTGAAATATATAAATTCAAAAACTTATAATATCCTAAACAACATCTGGATTCAGATTTTGAATGAATAGAAGGTGCCAATATCAGGTATATTAGATGTATCTGAGTGTTGATATACACTGTGACCGTATGACTTGACACCACACATACCTGTTATCAAACTGGTAGAGCTTGGTTGTTCCCCAGGGGGCTGTTCTGGCTCTGATTGCTGCTTCTTACGCTTAATTTTAGGAGTTTTCTTAGTTATCCTCAGGCAAGGCTCTGTCAGTACTTTTTTAGCCTTAGTAACACTCCCTTTAGCTTTGTTCTTGGCAGAATTTTTTTTCAGAGATTTTGTTGCAGCAGTTTTCTAAGAATGAAAATGGTTACAACATATATTTACAAAACTAGATTATCATCATCATAGTTATTATTTGAAGTCATTATTTAATCAAAACAAAATAATATATTGATTGATGCAATAAATCAAAGGAATTCTAGTTGCGCTGTCATTAAAAAATTCACAACAATTCTAGTTAATTAAAATTGAATCGATTTTATATTACTTAGATATAGACATTATATTGTATCTTTGGTTTCACTTTATAACTATATACATTGGTAAAGGGCATTGGTGAAGAACATCGGTAAAGGTCAATGGTAAAGGACATTGGTAATGGAAATATTATACTCTGGCCAATCAGTCGCAAATCACTTTATAGAGTTTCAGTCTAACCTTTTTACTCATTTTTTGAGAGAAAGCCTGATCACTTTTTCGCTTCTTAGCTTTAGGTTCTGCAGGCAGTGGAGCTGGTCGGAACTGCTCAGTTGGCACCCCCAATCCAGGAACAGGCAGATCAGGATTATCACCACTGTTAGTTGAGGCTGCTAGTAAAGTCATACTAGTCGCAACTGAAATAAACATATACAATGTAAAATGTTAGTTGAGACAATTAACATGTGGAAACTTTATAAAATAAATCAGCATTGACTGAGTAATGTGCCGATGTGCCACATGCCGCTTTGGATTCTCTTTGATTGGCAATAAAAATGTCCATGGATTGGAAGCTGAATCAGGACCATAAAAACAGATGGTCTACTGTGTGCTTGCATACAGTATAAAAATCCCACTCTGCTTATTCAGAAAAAAGAGTAGGCGGTTTCGACGGCAATGGGTATAGGATCACTACCCTAAACAAGCTTCGAGCTTAATGTGGTCCGTTATATGGGGCGGTCTAGTAAGTCATTATGTCTAACGAAAAGTCGGCGTATATACCTGATGATAAGTACTGTGAGGGATTAACCGCCCCTCTGGTATAGTCCATTGTGGCGGCAAATCTCTGATCGACGCCGCTAGCTGAAGGCTGAGGTTTGAGCGTAGGCTTAGATACTTTACTGGAGGCACTGTCCACAGCCTCGGCAAACTCTCCAATATCCATATCATCCCACTTGGAAGCATACAAAGTGAAACCAACACTCAGAAGCGGATATAATTACTTTTCTGGTCAATTGAGTTGTGTGTAATATAAAACTACGGTTGTTAGGATAATGCAGTCATATTGATGTACTTCCTAATAATTTTCACATAACAAAAGCATAACATCTTTGGGGGAAACAAAGGGTTCCAAAAGATGCAACCGAGTCATATACACAGGGCATGGGCCAAATAAGTTTTTCAGAGAACCTAGACCTACAAGGAGGGTGGAAATCTCTTCTCTTTTTTAATCTGGAGTTGGCAAGTAAAATCCTGGGGTAGAAAAGAAACGGAGTTGAGCTCACAGATCCTTCTTTCCTTTAAGAAGGTGGTAAGAGCCAGTAGGACCATAGAAAAGTTAAGAGAATGATCCCAATATTCATTTAGGCTAACCTTTGTACAATAATTACACAGCTGTTCCTACTAACCAGGAGTTAGCTACTCTTGCATAAAATGATGAATGAATGTCATACAAGCCTAAATCCTCAGAAATCTACACTGACTAGGCTTTGGTTTTTGTTTTTTACAGGGATTGATAGTATCCTACAGACTAAACTGATTCGTACTCACACATATGACACAGGCCATCCTTATAATAGTATATTATTATAGGACACATATGACGGTAAGCCTAACTATATTTGAGTAGTTAGTTTTCTAGTAGTCCTCTATCATACTGGTGGAGGAGTGGATGGGTTGGTTCTTCTTCTTCTCCATAATACATACTTGGTGTGGAATTGAGGAATGACGAGGAATCCAGGGTTTGCTCAGTTTTCATAACAGCATTTAAACCTATAATGTCCAGATTTCATTGCATTTTACCGTCTCAAAAGATAGCATATTGTTTACACCAACCTGTTGAATCTTTTCCTCAATGCCAAAATTTGATAACATTGCCTCAACTTCTGCTCGAGTCCCATCATCTAACAGTTCCATACTGGATTCATCTAACACGACATCAGCAAGAGCAGCAGCATCCGGCTCCTCAGCGAGAGTTAAGTTTCGCCCTATGTATAAATATCACATTGAACTCAGTCCATTGGGTGATATGTGAAAGATTGGAAAAGTAAATAAGTAATGCCAGAGCTTTAACAAATTCACACCTGTTCAGTTTGCATAATATTTGCTGCATGTTTGACATGGCAGCAGTTTTTAATCAAAGTAGATTATGACTCCCTGTTGTATGGAACAATTTATTGTGGATTACCATTCGTTTTAACACTACAGAGCTCCAAATAAAAAAAACCAGGAGTTACTAACCCTTAGCTTTTTTTTGCTGTTTCACTGCCTCAGCCAGCTGATATTTCAAGGTACGACTTGCTTTTCCAGAGACGAGGCTCTTGAGATTTGCTTTCTTTGCAACAGGAAGCTAATAAGGAATATGATAAGTACGGTGGACATTTCATTTGATAATCTTTGAAAACTACACTTATATGCATATGTGGTGCTGATTCTTACTAAATCTCAAACAAGTTTTCAAAAGATTAAAGAGAAATGGGTTTTCAACCAGATATCTAATGCTAACTTAAGCTATTGATACTCGTGCTTCTCCCGGAGTTTGACCGTTACATACAATAACGGCTTCTACTATTATTGAGCCATATTTACCGTTTTCTTTTTCGTCTTCTTGGTTGAAGCTGCATCCGTGACAGTAGAATCCTTGACCTGTGATGGCTCAACTTTCACTTTGTCAATGTCTACATCACCACCATCATTGCCTGTAGTATTTTGAGGTGAGGGACTACTTGTCTCATTATTTCCTTTGGTCGACGCTTTCTTCAACTTTTTCTTTTTTTCACCAGAGGCAGTCAAAGATGGAGAAGGTTCAGAACTAGCTTTCTTGGTGCCCTGCGAATCTGGTGAGTTCGTTTTGGAGCCTTTCTTCGTTGTCTTCTCGGTTGAACCAGCAGGCGATTTACGACCAGAGCTACTAGACTTCTTACTCAGTGAGTCTGTTGATGTGTTTCTGCCGATTGGTTTAGGTGTGATCTCTGTTGAACCAGCAGGCGATTTACGGCCAGAGCTACTAGCTTTCTTACTCAGTGAGTCTGTCGATGTGTTTCTGCTGATAGGTTTAATGGTGATCTCTGATGGTGGTGTACTAAAGCTTTCATATTTCTTTTCGATCTTCTCGGTTGAGCCAGCGGGCGACTTACGCCCAGAGCTACTAGATTTCTTACTCAGTGAGTCTGTTGATGTGTTTCTGATGAGAGGTTTAGTCGTGATCTCTGATGGTGGTGTACTAGAGCTTTCATCTTTGAAGTTATGTGATCTTATGTCAGGAACTGTGGCAGTTTGTGGAAAAATATTACTGCTTACGGAATGTGGATAAACATTGCTATGAGAATGAGGCTTAAATTCATTATTGACATCATATCTTCCAGCTGTAGCTTCGGCATGTTGTTGATATTCAGCTGCATCAGTGTTACTCATATAAGAAGATGACGCTGATCGATGAATGTCAAATGACGACGAGCTTGGGGGTGGATTGCCGTTCGTAAAGCTGTTTTGTTGGCTGAATCGACTAGAGAAGTGGTTCCAGGTATAAGGTTCCTTTTCACTGTTATTAGGTTGTAGCTGTCTGTATTGATACTGAGAGCCAAGCGGCCTTTTCCACTGCGTATCAGGCTCCTACATACAACAGCACAACAGGTCTTAGTTAAAGACGAGATAAAGTCACAGGTGAGGCTCAAATTTAGGAGACCAATTGCTATAAAAATCATGTCGTTAATATAGTAAGAAAAACTCCAAAAATTTACTGTTTGAACATTCAGAGCTGTCTGTATTGATTCTTACACATAATAGAGGGAGATAACTACGTATTCAAATCAGTTGCCTGGTAATTATTAAGGTTGAACTATTCAAAGAATATGTAGAGTTGATTTGAGTGAGCCTATGTCGAGCTTTGCTGATTATCTACTAAGTGATTGGCTAATGTGTCAATAGTAAGAAGTTATCCCAAAGACTTACATTGAATCGAGAATGCCTTGGACGAAAGTTGTCTTGACTATTCAAACTGAGATAGGTGTTGTCACCCCTTGGTGGACCATCATAATGTGGTGCATTGTAGCGTGGTCTATAGTTCAGATTACGATTCCAGTGATATTTATCATTACTATTATAGCCTCTCTGTTCGTTAGATCTCCAGTCCTGCTGCCTCCAATCTTGGCCTTGATTGCGTTCTGTAATTGTGGAAACCAAACTTTTTATTCTATTGTAAAATACCTAATCTGTAAATATGGATGAAAAAATCACTGTCCCTGAGTCCTGGGGCATAGCAATCCAACTTTTGTCGACTTTCATACCATGATTGCTACACAAGCTGATTTGTTTCAGAACTGTTCATCTGTTTTGCACATACATTGGTCACATGAAATTGAGTGACTCAAGAAAGTTATACCAGCCAACTGATGACATTGAAATGTACATGAATGTGTATTGGGAACTCGTTTATACTATTCATATGGACAAATAACCATCAACATTGTCCTGTGAAATGTCCTTTATAGGACACATACAGAGAGAGACTTGTCATTCACAGTACTGACATATCGTTTAGTCAAACAATTTAAAGCCAAATCACAAGTTGCAACTAGTCTTGGTTGACATGTGTCAAAATCATCTTCGGATCATTTTTTCAAATTGTCGTGGCAACCATCAAATTGGCTGATATTAATCTGAGGGTTAGAATATTCATAACAGCAATTGACTACGATTTGATTCCAAATTCAATAGAATCTGCATCACGGGTGAGGCGAGATGAGGCACTGTTGATAATGTGACTTAACAAATTTTTGGATAATCCCACTAAAACATAACCATGACTTGACATAGGGCCATATTTTTCACACTCTGCATAGATGATGCTTTCATTTACCTAGGGATCAATAGTGTCACATGGAAACTCACTCTGCTGATACTGAGTATTTCTCTCATTCTGTTTTTTTCCTCCTTTCTTTTGCTTTTTCTTTGCACTTTCATTTTCCAGTCTTCTTACATTTGTGGCTTTTATTTCTTCTCTAAAAAGCATAATAGGATTCACAGAGGTCAGTAAGGCGAAAAAACAGCCATTCAGAGATAAAACAGATGACATTACAATGTCCAACAAGTTGTTAATGGAAGCATCTAAAACCATTTAATAATTTGCTGGCAGCAAGAGGGCTCATGGCAATTACATTAGAGAGCTGATTGGCTAAACAGGGTGATGTTCAGTTATCAAGATCTTTAGTAAAATAACAAACATCCTTTACAAAAGCTAGTACATCTGGGTACCCCAGGTCTGTGTCTAGGTACCACTGAATCTGCTATCACAAACACACCACTTTCTTTCAACTACAAGGATTGCAGCAATCAACACTTACAGTCTTGCCTTAAGTTTGTTCTCATGATCTTTGGTACTGATATGGTTTCCATACTCCACCATAGTAATACATCGATAACTACACGCATGGCAAAAGTGGCCTGATGCAACCCTGTAATAAAATATGCACAAATTGATCTCAGACTATAGTGCTTCCAAAACAACGATGAAAGGATAATAATACATCGTAACCTGACCTGACCTGACAATTTGTATCGACATCATCATTATTAAAAAGCTAACAATATATTTGATTGGCTTTTACACTGCTCACAAATATTTGGGGGTATGGGTTCTCCCAAAATAAATAAATGTGTATAAGCATTAATATGTTTATGGTTTCACCAGAATGCTCTTATGTAACATCACTGTTTTAAAACTAGTTCAATAGAAGTATTTTAAAGAATTCGATAGTCCACTCATCAAATGCAAATCAACTTGCTTATGAAAGGTTTTACCTTGTAGGCCCCTGGGATAATTTCTTGTGATGCAGGTAGCTGTGTATATGCTCTTGGAACTCCTAAAAAGTAACTCAAATACATTAACAATTATCATTATGATATACAAGAGTTCAGTTCAGGTTATGTGTTGGCACATTGTCATCATATCGATTGTATGCCAGTAACATTGAGATTAATTTGACAGTGTCCAGTTTGACAATGGCCAGAGACACTATTAAAGTTATAACCATTACAAATAATAAATTATCATTGAGTAATTAATACTCCTGAATTTATCCAGCTTATCAAAGAGTTTATTTTAGTAACTAACACTTCACAGAATATCCGATGTTTCTTATATGGTACAAATTGGGTGAATTGTTATTGCAATCACATATTTCACGCACCAAAATAGTAACTACAACCTAAATATAGTTTTTGCTAGTTCCAAATTATGCCTATTGGTGTCTTTTAAGCACTAACTTAGATCAAGTTTAATCTATTTCCCTGCATTCCAGTTGCTCCCCTTCCACCACTGGTCAAGCCACGGTCACACCAGTGGAAGGGGAGCAGCTCCGAATGCAGGCAAATGCACCAAACTTGGTTTAGCAAAAACTAAAGCTTACCAGTCGAGTGCTGAAACTGTCTTTGCATATAACACACCTATTTGCCATTTCTGATTATCAAACAGAGTCAAACCAGGTAATCTGCAAAATATATCATCAATCAAAGCTGCATGCACAGGTATTTTACATATATGAAGGTGGGTGTGTCGGTTAGAGCGCCAGAGTTCAGCATGCAATTGTTTTAGCCAAGTCACAGTCAAAGTCATTTTTGGGCAAAAAGTACTGATTTTAGGTAATATTATTGACGGTTTAGATATCGAGATATGGAATCCTGGTCAGACCACTATCTAGGTATCATTGAAGAATATTTTGTTGCAGGCAGGCATTATGTCACTAATACTTGTAGTCTCAGAATGGTATATCTTCTACTGAGAAAGACATGAGCTCACAACTAAGGTTTTCAACTGTCGTATTTAAACTAATTTTAGAATGTGTGGAAAAGAAAATTAAAACACCCATGTAATAATCTATAATTCCACATCATGACTGTCACTGTGTGGTTTCAAATCATTTGAAAGAGTGATTCTGGGTCTAGAACCCAGTTCTCTGCTTTCATCGTGTCAGACCTGTTAAAATTGGTGTGCATGGAAATTTTGTGGGATATAATTACAGGGCTATTTTTTGGCCAGTGATAAGATACAACGGGACAAAAATTTCAGTCATAACTCATTCTTTTGGCAGGTTTTGGACGGGGCAATCAAATAATTGAATATCATTCCTAATGAGTGTGGGTTGGCCCGACCTGTCACAAAGGACTCAATTGTATGGACCTGATACTAGACTGGGCAAAATATACTTTTTACATACCACAGTGGCCTGTTAAGTTTTTTATTTCATACGTCTATACTGTTGGGACATCTTGTGTCCCAAAAAGTGCACTGGTCGCAAAGGAGGTCTTTATGATCTGTCGGTTTGATGAAGAAAAGGCACCTACATGATGCGCTGAATTTGGCTAGGGATGACCGGTTATGATCATCCAGATGTATTGCATGGCGGGTCTTGTAAAAATATTGATTCGAAATCATTTTATTCACGGCATACCCCCTTTCTTCTTATGTCCTCATGGTTCTCGCCTGGTAAATCGTGCTGCATGTAATGAATCATCATGTCAGTGTAAGCTTGAGAAAAATAAGCCTTAACCTAAGAACTGCCAGAGCACAAATCAGGAACAATAAAAAGTGGCCTATTTTGGGTAAACCTCAGAGATGGGATCCAATCAGCTGACCAAGGGTTATTTATAAGACCCTCAAAACCCAATCGAAGCCCTAGTTGTACTCTGACAGTATCACATTTCTAATTCAGTTAGTGCAGATTCCTTGACCGATGATGCACGCAACTGAACTAGCATGGCACAACATAAACTGTGGTAGGCCAGAAAATCAGCAACAATTTTGATAATTGAACAGCTTTTGAGGGTTATACACGCGGGGGACAAGAAGTGGGCTCCAAGTGGGTAGGGCATTCCAATCCTTGGCAGTACGGATAAAAAACGATCTCTGGTAGTGGAGGGTGTTTGATGTAGGTATAAAGTACTGCTCCGCATGTCTCCTAGCTGATGAAATGCTGGCTGTTTGGATGTAGTTGTTGATGACGCCTTTGCTGGAGTGATGGTTTTGACAGAAGACTCTGATACGTCTATCACTTCGTCTGTGTGAAAGGGGCTGGAGCGAGAGTTTCTGGAGCAATCCGGTTGTGCTGGTTTTCGCAGATGAACCGGGCTGCTCTTCTCTGCACAGCTTCGAGTCGGTTGGTAGCAGAGCCAGCTGCCGAGTCCAGGACTACAGAGGCATATTCTAGGACTGGCTGGACCAGCTGCTTGTACGCTGTGTTCTTGATTGTCTCGCAGCCTATGAGTACATTTCTATGGATGAATCCGAGAGCGGAGTTTCCTTTTAGCCACCACATTGTCAATGTGGCGGTTCCAGCTGGTCTCAGGGTCATTGATGTCGAATAAAAACATCGCTGGTCCGATGACAGACCGTACACCTGATGTTACTGCAGCTTCTGAGGAGCTTTTACCATCGATCACAACATTTTGGCTACGCCCTATGAGGAAGTCGCCCACCCAAGACATGAGTTGATAGTTGACGCCGTATGATGCGAGTTAGTAAAGCAGCTTGGTGTGGTTGACTTTATCGAAAGCTTTACTAAAGTCTAAAACACACGCTTCTGTCTCATGCCTTTGTCAAGATTGTTGGTTATATCGCTTATCAGCTCAATCAATTGACATTCACAGCTATCGTCTCTGCGAAACCATTGCTGGTTGAGATGGAAGATGTTGTTGTCCTCTGCGAATGTCATCATCTGGCTGGTAAGGATGTGTTCCATTATCTTACTGCATATGCAGGTAAGGCTTACAGGTCGATAATTTGCCGCTGTGGTCTTCTCTCCCTTCTTGTAGATGGGGCATACAACAGCCTTTTTACAGTCTTCAGGGACACTGCCACTGTCTAGTGAGTTCTTGAATAGGGTGGTGAGTGGGTCAGCCATGATGTCTGCTAGCTCTTTCAAGACTCTTGGGCTGATACCGTCTGGAACTGAGGCTTGTATTGGTTGAGAGTTCGAAGTTGTTTATGAACTCCATTCTATGACAAAGTCTCTCATGGTGGAATTGAGTGTTAATGCATGATCGTCTTCTCCTTCTGAGGGCTTCCAGAAGACATGCAAATTGGTTGTTCAGATTTTCAGCCCTTTCCTTCGAAGACCAAGTACTTTTCGCACAGTGATAAAACAAAAGCCTTTGATTGATATTAGTACATATATACCCAGAATAAACTTTCCTCTTTGATGTCACGGATGATCATTGAACAAATAATGTATATGTTAATAATGTACCTCTCAGAAATGGTATTAATTTCGTAATGGGGAGCCCCACTAGTGGTTTACAGGTTTAGGTTGCATTAAGTAATCGACTTGAGCTACACCATTGAACTAACTAAACAGTAGGTCTAGAGTAGACCATTCACTAGCAGGGCATACACTTCACTCTTCACTATAGTTAATCTAGGACGCATGATGGTTCCTCTTCTTGTCAATCAATTCAATTCAATGACTGAATGAGCAAAATAGAGTCTTATACTCCTTGCTCTAATTTTGCCTATCAATCACTCCACTGAGTAAATCAGGTTAACAATATGTATGATGTATGAACGATACGCGACAACACACAGATATGCAGTCACTACTTGCAAGCAATAAGTAACTGTTACTCCTTGTTGCAAGTAAAAGTTTCATATCCAGGGGCCATAATTTGAGCATGCCTCACTCTGTCATTCCCGTATTTTCTCGATTGGATTATTTCCATTTTTCACACTTCAAAAACTACATTTGATTGGACAATGCTATATTTATTTCAGCCAATGCTATGCCAGTTCCTCCAATTGGCCCAGAAATAAAATACACCTCTAGCATTGGCTCATATCAGGTGTCAGCCTCAGATCAATAACTATTCACTGAATAAGATCCCAAACTAGTTGTCATCTTTTTGTAACCAAAGGAATAGACAACTCCCTCATGAGAACATACCTGGGTGTTCACTATTTACTTAGCCTGTCTTGAAAAGCTTTGTTCGACAGGCTACTATTTACTGTAATCAGCTGAAATAACTCCCTATCATGCACATATAAATACAAATTATGTATCAACATACAAATGAATATTACATATATTTACAAATTATTCATCAATATACGTATGAATATTACATATATTTAATAATTAATAATTATCTAATTATATTCATATTTTAATAGAACACAGAATCATATTCAAGTTTGTGTGTTGTGTCTGTGAACGAATTCGGAGTTATCCGTGATTATTGAATATTGAGACAACGCTGCCTTGAGAAATCGGCTTAGGGGACTCCCGTTTTCTTTCTGTCAGGATTGAAAAATGATTTTTGTGATAAAGAAAACATCTCAGTGTTGTGATGCTGTATGCATTAAGTTTCCTCAGCTATGAAGATTTGGACCCTGGCTGCTTTCATCCTATTGTCAGACAAAAGAAATAAAATTGAGAGATCAATTCATCATAGTCTTTTCATGTACATCACAGACCAAATTTTGAGCAAGATTACTACTCAAAACTTGGGAGATGTAAACGATGAAATACTAGTAAACAAGATAGCTGATACTTGTTTACTGTTTGCTACAAAACATCATTCCAAAACTATTTTTTCTATCTCTGTCTGACGCCCTGCAAAACAACTTGGCAGAATCAGACATAACGAATGGTCCCTCGCAGTCTAATAGTGCTGATAAAAGACCACTGCTTACCAAACCTGAACAAAATCACATAAATATATTTGACATTTGAAACTAAGTCACATTTTGAACAACGAAAGATATTTATTATATATACTTTATTTGACAACAAAAGACATTTGAGCAAAATCAAACATGAAAAAAAATACTTGACAAGGTAATAAATGCAAGATACATGTAGTTCTTTGGTTCTGGAAATTATACATAGGTTGAAAAACTATTACGGGATTTAAAAAAATGGAAATGAAGAGGGAGTAAAGAAAAAACAAAATCCAGATGCTCAACTTGCAGGAATTTTGTCAAAGATGTGAGGAACGGTTATGAAACAGCATTATAGTGATATTGCTACCAGAAAGAGGATAATGTTTTCCCGTCTAACTGTAGGATCAATGACAAACTATAGCATGATTTGCAATAAAATTCATATCAGTTCTGACCTGTTTTCAAACGAACACAGGTGTTTCTGAGATCAAACATCACTAAAAATAGCCAGATCTGTTAAAATTGGAGTTAACCAATGATTTTGATGTAGTGTATTAATCTTTCGACTGTGGAGGCAAGGGGAGGATGACCAACCCCTTGCTGCTTTTCTATGTCTTCAAATGCCCTAATGCGTATCAAGTTATCACTCCTAATTATACTTACCTTTAGCATTATATGAACACAACCTAACCCTGTTTTAAATAATTCATGATAATGTTTACCGCAATGATCCTAATTTTTCAAACACCTACCTGGCACAGGGATAGCTGCATGGAAGGGATAATGTTAACTCTATCGAGACGTTATCTATTCTACCTGATGTTTGTCATTACCTGAAGGTGTTTGTTGTGCTAGAAGTAGTGTATGTCAATTATATAATCCTTAGGTTAAAAATACACCTAATTTCACAGTAGTATACAGGCAATGGTTATGGATAAGGACAATTTTCAATTGATTTTTTTTATATTACAATCGTTTTTTATCGCGATAGTTAGGCGCTTGGTGTTCACTGCCAGGCGATTGGCGTTACAGGGAATTGTGGTGGCAAATCCCACTAGGAGCAGGTCTTTTTGAGTACAGATCACAATGTCTTTGTGAAATACAAATCTTAGACTACTGCTCCGCACATTGAGTCGGACGACTCAAAAAAACATGACTTCGAGTGTGCATGAATCGGACACATTATCAATTCAGGTTTAACAGATGATTTAAATTTTTGCTTTTAATTCTTTTTAACTTTTTTTTAAATTCAGGTTTTAAATCTTTTTATGATTTTTATAATTTTTCTTAGCAGATTATTAGAATTCTCTTTGGTATAATTAGTTTTTATTTTATACCCTCAGTCGTGATCTATCAGTGTGGGGTGAATTCTCTATTTTATTTTCAGACTCACTCACATGTCTGTTTTAGCAGCTTGCTCAATATAACCCCAAGTTTAATTATTACTTTACGTCCAATATTAATATCATTTATATCATCCATATTATTATATTATCGATAATATTATTAAAATAATTCTATTAATTTTAAACAAATTTTAATATCCATTTATTATTTAGAATCACTCATGGAGGTGCCTAGAGAGGGAATTAACGCTAAACTACCAGAGCATTGATAGCCTTGTCAAGGCCCAAAAATGGTAAACAAATTACCGTATCTATAATACTCCTCATACAAAAATTAATCACATAGTATAGTTTCAGCTTCTCTATTTTCTTAAGTTAGTCAAAAATTAATGCGGTGGTGATCAACAGGGAAAGTGTAAAATTCTGGCGACTCACATTTGAGGTGAACATTCGTAACTATTGCATGACATGAGCGCTGGATATTATTAGAAGATTCTTGAAGATAAGCATAATCCTCTAAACTATACCATCAAACCAACCAGCACAATGGCCAGAGATGTGTTCCTAAGTACTCCAATAGCTTTTTTTATAATATGCTATCTAGTTTTTGTGTCACTCTACATTTTGAGATTTTTCTGTTTATTCATGTAAGACAACTCCATTATAAACCCCATGGTGAGAGTTGCACTGAATTCTTATCTTACACATTATCATGTACGCTTTTCCAGATAAAGACAACTCTCAACTCAATTATGGTACATTTAGCTTGTCACATTGCCTTAAAAATATTTATAACCATTGCATCTCCATATTTAAATTCACAAGTAATGTGGGTAGTTTTATGCATTTGTAAGCCCCCATCTCTTCTGTTTATTTTTCAAGCACGTAGGTATATCACTCAGGTATATCGTATCAAGGAGTTAACTCTTTGATCGTATGTAATATATTTTGTTTTGTTTTTTCACTTGATTTGCAATATATATGCGATACACTCCAATGTATGCCAGCTCTATAACATTCATCAGTACCGCTCTCCATCTGCAATATAAACTTTGTATATATCAGGAAAGTTTCCCATGATCAGCTGCTCTGTATCTGCAATATAAATTTTGTTAACAATAATATGAGATGATTGATCTTCATTGAGTTATATACTTTTCTACACAACCCATTGCTTTGTTTAGGTGTCGGCATGTAGTGTCGCTTCACGCTTGTTGAGTCCATCAATAATGGTGACTTTGGTTGTTGAGCTGCTTCCTATTTTACTATTTTACTAATTATGAGAGCGTGCATTTTGGGACGGCGAGGGTCATACGACCGCAGATACATAATTTACAAGGAACTGAATCCTTGTCTGGCTAACCCAAATCTGATCACAAGTGATCAGTTCGGGTTTAAACAGAGACAATATGAGATGTTGATGGTTGGAATGGATGAGAAAAGTATCCGTTACAACATGATATTTATGTAATTGCCCATCATAAGCATGTTATGGTGACATTACTGCAATGATATGTATTGCAGTTTTCAATATTGCCAACAATCTCATATTTCTGTCTCTGTTTTGAGCAGCTTGCTCAAGGCTGCTCGCAGCTCAACAAACCAATGTCGCCACCAGCTCATTATCTCACGTGACTATTATTGTGAGGTTACTGAGGTCTGCGGTGATATCTCTACTTGTGTTTTACTTAGCCTATGTGTGATATACTGTGTGATGCTCCCATCTGTGAAATACCTGTGTGATATACCTATATGTGCTTGAAAAGGAAACAGCAAGGATTAGGGGGGGGGGGCTGATGCTCACATGCATCGGGTATTAGACTAGAGAATGACAAGGCAGGACTAAACACTATAACTTATCTGTGCACTTGGTGAGCAATAGGGAGTTGTCCAATAACTGAACAGAAGCAGATAATTTCTTATAACCATTTATCATATCTATGTCATACAATGCTTGTTACCATAACACCATAAATAACTCTGTACATGTTTTCTTAAACTTAACTGTTACTATATCATTAATGATTATTATACATGTTATGTTGTGCGATGGTGGAATGAAGCATAGGGTTGAATCGGCAAAAGAGGTGATAGAAGTTGTGACAAGCTAGATGTCCATATCAAGTGTTTGGAATAATGCTAACCATAGAGAAATAATAGACATGATTATCATCATGTAAAACTTTTCTTCTAATCTTGGGTCATCTGAATTGAGAGGCAAGTTTATTTTGTTGACTGAGAAAGGTATGAAGGGTATGTGGTAGTTTGTTTTATTTGCATAATAACCTATAGGTAAGCAGCAGAACGATTTAAGAACTATTACAGTGTAGAGCCCCAGTCAAATAGTGAAATATGTCGTGATGTTCAAAGTACTTAGACCATGGATATGGACATATGGACATGGATAGCGATTCTAGACAATTGTCTGTCATCACAATACATTTGACAATAGCTTACATGACGCAGATGAGCAGGCAACTTTCGATATTATGGCCATAATGATAAAAATTTAATGCCTGTAAGGTTTTATTACCATGCTTTGCTATACTTATTCACGGTTAATGTGAGCAAGTAGTAACAGTCCCCAGTTACTACTTGATGTTAACATTATTCTATTGCCGCCTCACTTGGCACAGATGACAAGTATTTGACTGTGGTTGGTATCTTCTAAGCCCCATCCCTTCTCTTTCTTTTTCAAGCACGTAGGTATATCACTAAGGTATATCATATATATATTGTATTTTGTTTGTTTAATACTTGATTTGATAAATACGCAATTTATTATGTAATACAGTCCAATGCCAGCTCTCATAACATATTCAGGACAGCTTCAATCTCGCTCTGCAATATAAACTTTGATTATAACAGTACAGCTTCCCATGATCAGCTGATGCTCTCGATCTGCAATATAAACTTTGTTAACAGTACGAGATGTTTGATCTTTATAGAGCCATAATATATCATTTTTGTTTTCATGTGAGTTTAGTCCATCAAGTGTAGCTTACTTCAATAGCTATGAATGTAATATTCTCAAGATTTAACTTGACTTGACTTGACTTTGGTAGGTGAGCTGTTTCCTATTTTACAATTATACTAATTATGAGAGCGTGCATTTTGGGACGGCGAGGGTCATACGACCGCAGATACATAATTTACAAGGAACTGAATCCTTGTCTGGCTAACCCAAATCTGATCACAAGTGATCAGTTTGGACTTAAACAGAGACAATATGAGATGTTGGTGGTTGGAGCGGATGAGAAAATTATCCGCTAACATGATATTTATATAACTGCCACGCATCGCATACTCAATCAAGGTGAAACTTCACTATCATGAGCATGTTATGGTGACAATCCTGCAATGATTTATTTTGCAGTTTTCAACATTGTCAACAATCTCATATATCTGTCTCTGTTTTAAGCGGCTTGCTCAAGGCTGCTTACAGCTCAACTAACCAAAGTCTCAACCAGTGATATATATCCCTACATGTGATATACCTAGCCATGTGTGATATAACTATGTGTGATATACCTATGTGCTTGAAAAAGAAACAGCAAGGCTGGGGGCTGATGCTCACGAGGCTGTGGGCTTCGAAGTAGACAATGGTGATCTATAAAGAGTTGTCCGATAACAGAATAGAAGCAGATAACTTCTAAAGATCATTATTATCCGCGCATGCTACCATTTGCCCCTAAATAATTCTGTGCATGTTTTTAAACATTACTGATACCATAATTTACTAGTAAGGCATATTGCTTCACATTCCAATTGACAATAGTTTTCATGACGCAGATGAGCAGGCAACTTCCGATATTATTATGTGGATTGGTAAAATGTAATTTTATCAACAGGCAAGGGGGTCGCAACTTATTATCTGAGTTGCGTTGTTGGTATTTCGAATTTGCTCGTTTGCATGATTTGCATGTAATAGGGTTATGAACTACAGCCAAATGACTGAGTCACCATAATTACTTACGTCCTGCCTAACCTAACTTCGCTATGGTCCCACCTCAAAGGACTCATTGAGCTCCAAACTCGAGTGTAAATTATTGAGGCTATTCACCGATCAATTATTGAGAGCAGCTGTCAGTGCCCTAAGCGCAGAAGTGATGGCACAATCCTTTCTTAGATATTCACAAATATACTAGTGGCTGAGTACATGGTACATGATTCATGACTACAAGTGTGGTCTGTGAGGGTGGAACACCCACCCTCCCAGGCAAACCTGTATCAATAGGACATGGCGGAATGGTAGTATTAACAGCATTTTAGGTAGTTCACAGCAACAATATCAAATTATTACTTATGTTTAAAAAACTGTGGCTAGCTATCTCCTAACTCGACTTGAACACCTCAAATCTCTTTAATTTGAGGGTGAGATGGTTTGTCTTTGTAGGTCTCTTTAAATCTACAAGTATATATCTCCTTCTTTTAAACCAGAGAGTCTAAAGATTCCCATGACAGCGATCTCAAAAATGGATGTGACTTCTTGATACGCATTCATTTGAGGCATTAGAAGGCCATTAGCACACTCCCCCTAATGAAGATACACCCACAGTATACAGATTGCTAGAGTGTCTGCAGATAAGTCTAACTCCTATTTTAAAACATAAGGCTTTCTAGTGACATCCGACATCAGAACAGTCTTGTAAGCTGATGAAAATTTGATGCTCTTAGGCATCGTTGGAATAAAAGTCGAAATAATAAGTTCAAGAAAAAGAGAAACCCTAAAAAAAACTAAATAAGTATTGGGAACAAATTCTTTTCCCATTTATTAAAAAATGAGTGTACCGTTATATTACACACAATACCTATTGCGTGCTCATCCTCTGTTGAACTTCCACTTGTATCGATGTCCACCGTTAGGAAAGTAGTAGGCTTGATGTTGAGACAAAGAAGAAGATATAACTTCACTTCACCTGGAACAGATAAGAATAATATCAGGTTTTCTTTCATTAAATTAGAATAACTCCAAAGCCCTCTTCACTATTTCACTACACGTCACGCCAGTGCTTTTTAATGCAAACGTAAAATAAATCAATGTGATAGAAAAAGAGTCACCAGGGATCCAGCTTCCAAGGGCTGGAAGCGAAAAGTAAAGAGTTTCTCCATTAAAAATTTACCACATTTAAAAATGATCATTATTATCACAATTTTTGCAACATTACATACTTTGATCAATCTTACAGAGCAATATTACTTTTGGAATGAAAAAACCTTCAGATTGAGGGGACTTTGGAGATAAGTCACATTGGCCAGTGATGAGCTATGGCTACGGATTAATTGTGGGGACGGCGCTATGTCTAGCCTGATTAATTGTGGGGACGGCGCTATGTCTAGCCTGATTAATTGTGGGGACGGCGCTATGTCTAGCCTGATTAATTGTGGGGACGGCGCTATGTCTAGCTTGTGTTCCAATCGCAATTTCCAGTTTAATAATAACAGAGTAAAAAGTAGATAATTTCTTAGGTTGGATCATTTAATATTCCAACCTAAAAAAACATCTAGCCAAATACCTTTGGTTTACTTTTGTCCTGTACTGCCTTGACTGTTACTTTACTTCCAGTATATCCTCCATTACTGTGACCTCGCCTGTGTGTCCAATCTCTGTTGAGGCTATAAAGAGTTAAACACTATGCATATAACAAATATAAAAAAATTCAAGTTTGAAATGAGCATTTTGGATCAGCCTGATATTGGCGAGTGGGTAGACTAGACTGAGGTATCTTCTCAAATTAATTCCAACAATATATTCCAAATAATTGCCAGAAAACCCTATTTAAGGTGGTCAACAGAAATGCTCTTAATCTACATGGGGTTTCTCACCTTTGGCTCAGATCTGCAAACTTTGATTGCGTCGAAGTCATGAAGAGCATTACTGATCATCGCTTGCTGTTGTTGGCCTTTGGGATTTGGAGACAACTACCTGGGAATTCCATCCATCTATCTTTATATTCAGAGTCAGCTAGGCCTTAGGATTAAAGCTTCTTCTTGCTTGCCACATCCGCATTAATCTGTATTAATAATAATTAAATATTATTTTTTGCTTTTGTAATTCCCACACAATCAGAACTAAGATGATAAAATTATTTTGCATAAACTTTCAATTAGGTCATGATGAATATAATAGCTGTTATGAAAAAAGTTAAACAAGCTAGATTGACAATTGTTAGCAGTGCAGCGCTTTGGTCAGAACCTATTGCAGTGCGAGAGAATATCCTTGGATTTGGGTTTAAATTAAATAATTCTGTTTTTTTTTCAATGTGAAAAGCCTAGGTAGAATATCTCACATTGCTCTTAATCTGATAATACCATTTTGTTTAATTGTTATCTCAATAATGGTCAAGAGATTAAGACACTATGACAAACCTTGATTTACTTTACAGCCGGGCAGACTGCAGCATGCAGAGGATTCTGTTAGCCTCAGCACATATGCGTTGTTTACTAGTAATTCAGTTTACTATTGCGACCAAGATAGGTTTGCAGAAATCCCATCTCATTTTGATGGTACATCATGGTATGATTGTTTAACACATTCCATCATATTCCTAAAATTACAGATCAAGGGAGACAATTAATAAAAAGTGGGCTATTTCATGAGAAGTTCGGTAATATAATGATGACTGACTGAAGTAGGGTGTTTTTCAAACAAAAACTGACGAAACTGCTGCCTGTTTGTGCATTGCTGAGCAGACCTTTTTGCAAAGGACAAATTTAGTGCTATACAGTATTCAGGGTGAATACAAGACAAGACCAAACAAGTGATTATTCTAATCGAGATGATCGCAAGAATTTATTGTAAAAAGCCTTGCTCATTCTCATTTAGAGACCCCCTGAATGACTTCTGGGGAAGGGAACAGTCGGCATACAAAATTATTCCCAGGTTTGGTACACTTATATCCAAAAAGTAGGCAAGAGTGGGAAGTTATACTATTTTTTAGTGTTTGAAACAAAATGATGGGGCACGACGCATGCAACTTGGGTCTGATTCTGACTGAGAGCAGCTGACAAAAAAGAATGCAGCTGATAACCAGTCATCACTAGCAGGGAAATAATTAAAAGAGATTGGTGAAGACAAAAGCAGATTTTGCCATTGGATAAATTATATGAGAATAAAATTCTAATAGTTGTTGTCTTACCACTCCTGTGTGTCACATCAATTAGATTTCTACTCCCTAGTGTTCTGAAAAGTTCATCCATTCATCCATCCATAGATCAAACCAGTATGAGCCGAAAGTGTTTAGCTATAGCTATAGACTTGTCACATATGTTGATGTCTGCAAGAGAAAAACTACCATTAACACCCATACATTTACTCAAGTCAAGGATTCGCAGCCTCTTGGAAAACCTGGTTGGAGTCTTCAACAGAGCTCGTAAGAAAGTGAAGTATATATAATGCTTAATTTTATTTCTCTCGCAATATGCTGGATCATTAATCCTTCCCACTTATGATCGAACGGCCCTAAAAACAAAAGTACAAATACATGAACTCAGCTCCTTCATTTCTTTTTTTATCCAAAAAAAAAGAACAAAAGGGGCAGAGTTCATGTACTAGAACTATATGATCAGGCAACAACAAACCTTATTAGACAAACCTTTGTTGGGCCTTTGTTCAGTCTACATGTTGGATTGTGTGAGTACAGCTATTACTGGAAGCTCTTGAAATCTTGGAACTGTCTACTAGAAGTATCATTTGCAAGATCTATCTACTGCTGTAGCAGAGGCAACTTTGCATTGTTGATGCATTCTGTTTTGATTGTTTGGCTTGGCTCACCACATTCCTGAAATTACAGATCAAGGGAGATAACTTTTATACACTGGATACAGAATTAATCAATAGCTAGAGTTTTTCCTATGTGTGAATATGGAGGAATTCTTAAAAGGCTGGAAATCAAGGCAACTTTTGCAAAACACTCCGTCACCGCAGAAGGAACAGACAATATCTAACACTCTGTTTTAGACGGTTACAATGTTTTGATACCTTCATTGGCATCTCTATAATTATTTCATGTCACAAAGAATACGAAAATGAGAATTTATATTGGGAAATAATAGTCATTCGACAAAGCTCTAATGAAAAGGATAACTTACATTTAAGGTTAACTTTCTCATTCTTCAATGGATCCGTCTTCCTCATATCGTCGAAATTTTGTTGCTGTTACTCACAGTTCACAATCCTCCAGGTTGGCATCTACAATGATTTCAAAGTTTGTGATAGACGGAATTGTGATTGTAGAATAGAGAGAGAGATTTTGTGCACCCCGTGTACCATATCGTATTTTTCAGATTTTCAGGTTAGGTAGAGTAGATATATTCTCTAGTTGCACCATAAGTTATACATAAAAAGGTACACAGTAGCTGTGAAAACAATCAAATTTCCTGCAGGTGTTCTACTCTCATTGACATTGTTGAGGGAAGCTCAAATTGCGTTGCAGCGTGATAAATCTTATTCAATCCGAAATGAAAATATGGTTGCAAAACTTACCTGACCAAACATGGACTCTACCAGTGGTTATTCTCCAGTAGGCCTGTCTTCTTTGATGGTGATAGTTTGCTTCAGGGCTTTAACCAGGCTTGGAATGCATGACATGCCTTACTCGTAATGTTAAACAATTGTTGAAGTCTTCGTTGAGCGTAATGCTGAGAGTACAAGTGGCCATGAGAGATAATTTAAAATAATTGGCCGTTAATAAGATTTAGCTGAGATAAAATGGAGGGAAATTATGCTGACTTGAAAACGAAAAAAAAAACAATGAGGGGACCCCAGTGTTTATTATGACTGAATGAAAAACTAGATTTGCTTCAAACCTACCTTTTATGAAAGTCAGTCAGTTTGGCGCAGTGGTTAGCGTGACTGCCGGTTGTGGGTTCAAACCCCGTCCGGGACCGAAAGTCGTTTCGACTTTGACTGATCACACAGTCCCTTCATATCAGGACAATTAATAATGGAGGTCTTCTGTATGTACAACACCATCGTGCATGCAGATTAAAGAACCCTCCTGTATGGTATAGCTCTATACAGGAGGATGATGTCATCAACCACTGCAGCTCCGGCCTTGTAGCGCTATGCTTTAAAGCTGTCAGTGGTTGAAAAGTGGCACTAACGACTCGGAAACCTAGTCGTCTCTATAAAACCTCTTCCTATGCCGCACCTCGGTGCAGTCATCGTTTACCTAGACGGACAGCAAATATTATATTATATTATTATTAACTCACATCACATTTCACATCACATTACAACAATGGGTTTATGCCCATTTACAATGTAATGAATGAAATATCACCACATTGTTTATTATTTTTTATAAGAGGATTTCTCATAACCTACTTTCATCTATATCAGGAGACTTACAAGTTTGATAATGTTGAATTTATACCAAATCGAACATGCACTTTCCAAACTTGTTAACCAATCAAACACAAATAATAATAGAATTTCAGCTCAGACAAACACCAACTACACCGCTGTGTTTGGCATCATATTGGTTACTTAGTATATAGGTTTACCAGAATGCACCAGTCACTCAAATAAACACAAGTGATTGGCATAAATAGTGAAATTTAAAAGCACATCTTCATGGTAAAGAACTCAACCACACAGCTCTCAATATCACTTAACATGTTTAATCAGTCAAACTTCTCATGAGATTCAACGGAATCTCTTAAAATTTCTCCGTCATCCATAAGCCTTCCGTCTCCGTCCCTACCGATGCTGCTGGTGGGCTTCTGTTGTTTTTTGACTGTTTTCTTGTGGAACCAGACATATGTCCCGAGCAGAGAAAGTATAATCACAACGAGTACTGTATAGTTAGCGGCGGCGATGTCTCGTAAATCATTAGGTGTAACAACGCCGATTATCTTCACTGCAAATGTAGTTGTCAGTGTGCAAAAGCTGTAAACCAGAAGTGTACATATAAATTTTGTGTGAATTACAACACATTATAACAGAGGATGCTATTGAGCAGCGGTAATTTTAATCATCTTCGCTCTATGTTGAAGGGTTAGATTAGACTGCGGTCCATCTTCTACTGGGGATTGGTTGGCCCCCAGGTGTGCTCCGACCTGCCTGCAAACTGAGAGCAAATTGGCGCAGATATTGCGGCCCCGCCATTAAGGCATTAATATTTTGCCGCCCATGCCTCGGGATGGGCGAGTGATATGACATCCGATTTGAATCAACCTTTTAATCAACCTAGAATGAGTGTATCTGAAATTATATGCATCCACACTAAAGTGAACAAATTGTTTAGAAAGGAACTAATTGTCAAATTTTGAGGTTATGACAGGCAGTCTTTCCTAGTCTGATAGACCGAGTAAAAACCAATAAGACATAGAATTTAAGGAGAGGCTTCTCTTGATCTCTGTCTTACACAATAATATAATATCAATATATGAAAAAAAACTGTGGGCAAGTTCAGTGTATGTTTGGATTGATACCGATACACTGATACCGAGGTGACACTATTAGCAGCATATGTCTCTCTGATCGTTAGAGTCAATAGTACGAGTACCTTTGGTGTTCCCACCCCTAATTCGAGAAAATGACCTCGGGTGGCCACACCTAGTTACCTGTGATGGGACTCAAGCTCAGTGAAATAATTTACGCTCTCGATCAGAGAAATACTTGCAATAGTATTTCATGTGATCAGTACGAGACTAACCTGTAATCAGAGGCTACGACCTTGACACGAAAGAAGTGCCAGGCGTCGTAGTTTATTTCCAGTAAAATGTTGTTAGGGCTGGAGTGATTGAGTATTTCATATCGAATATCATGTACATGTTTTGTGAAATGTGCGTGAGGCTCACTAACGTAACATGACCTGTAGTTATGTGGTCCCCATAAGTCCTCAGGTGAAACTTTGTAGTCTGCCTCTTTTCTAGAAAAAGAATTAGGCACTACCATCATTACCTCAATTGATGATCACACATTCAGTAGCCTGTCTTGACAGTATTTGTTAGGGGAGGACAAGCTTTTGTTGGGGGGGGGGGAAATTGTTCCCCCCTAACAAAAGCTTGTCAAAACAGGCTATCAATTCAGTATCATTTACTATTTGTAACATCTATAATCAGCATCACAGATTGTTATAACTATGATTAGCGCATATTCATCCAGAATCAGTTGTAGGCAGTAAGAGGAGTATTCAAATAACAGTAGGAGACAGCAACATTTATACGCCGTTTGTATCGGACATGAGCTTCTCCTATAAATCAACCCTGAATATATAACCTAGATGTATATTTAAACTGATACAACTCAATATATATTGAATACAATTTAAAAATTTTGATGTATCAAAACTTTGCTCAAATCTTTTTCAAAAGCTAAAGAATTTATTGTATTTGGCTCGTTTTACTAAATTTTATCATTCCTTTGCAGCATGTAAACAATGTAATAAATCGTTTGGCAGCATAAGCTGCAGAGACTTAATCTAGTGGTCAACTACGCTCACCTTAGTTCTTCCCATGTTTGGGATTCCCTCAGACATTTCAATTCTTCGGGATTATGTGAAAAGGTGTAGTCGTTTCTACCATTGATCTCCCAAATAATATAATCTGCTTCAATAACTTCCACAAATTTGTCATAATCGTAGAGTTCAAGGATTGGTTTGAGTCGATGTGTGCCATCAATGATAATTGGACACCCGAAGCCTGAAGGTTATAAAAAAATGCTGATGACACATCCGGACAATCTGATATGTTTATCACAACAATCTGGATCTCAAAATTCATTTGTTTTAGACTGCAATGCTGCCGCTCATAATATTATTTTGGTATTTAGTTACACCGAGGCCTTTGTTTGACATAATCTGAGCCTTTTTATTAACAGTCAATACTAACTAAAAACCAAGCATCCCAAATGAAACTATGTAATGTTTATATATCGCAGTGCCTCTTATGCAGCACTTGGGAGTTACCCATTGAACATCAAAGAAAAGATAACTCAAAATCAAATAAACAATTTCTGATACCAGATCTTGTTATGAATTAAAGGTGTTAGATACATATATCTCACCAGAAGGATCAACCTCTACTGTTTTATCTTGTTGCTGTGTTTCCCCAGTAGTCAGATTATTCCATAGGCCTGAAGGGATCGTGTAACTCTTTGGGTAAAGCTTACTGTTGTTCCTGCAGTGCTACAAAATCATATCAGTCTCAATCATATACTAAATGAGATTATTAATTCTACGGTCTCAAGGATGTAAATAAATCAGATGCCAGCTAACAATTACAATTCCATCTTTCAATGATGTCTCTTAACACACCTCTGAGCAAGACTCCTTTGATGATCTTCAGTTGAACAAGTTTGTCTATCTTGAAATTCTTATTTTTTTTAAATACGGTCAATTATACCCTATAGGAGTTTAGTTTTCGCAGCATTTAGGATTCGCTTTTCGCGTTGTTGCTTAGGTTGCGAAATTTAGTGTATCTTAAATTCAACTCACTCACAATAGTTTCATAAACAATGTACAATTATACAGGAATACACCTCACCCAAGCATGCAAGGTAGCGTAGCGTGGTGTAGGGGTCTAAGTGACTGCCTTGCAATCAGATGGAGAGTTATGCCCTGGGTTCGAATCCCAGCTTGGACATTTTTTTTAAATTTTCACTAGTAAGCCTACTAGCGAAATTTAGTACTAGTGAAATTTAGTACCAGGTCCAGATAGCGAAATTAAACTCCTATAGGGTATGACACCAAAGCTCAAAATCTTACGGCCCAAATGTGATTTTTTATTAATATTAATCTTTCCATCATGAAGAGCTTGTCAATACCTTGAAATAATGGGCAGATATGTTACACAAAGCTCAAAATGACCCTACCCAATTGTGGAATATTGCCTCATGTTTTCTATGATAACAATATGTTGCTCCCAACTTGTCTCAAGTTTCCTTTTGCAATGTAACAGTTCTAAAGGGTTTCTTACTTGATTGTTAGATGGAGCTCTGACTCTGATGTTACGACCTTTCGGACACCCAACAGACATATAGGCCACAGCGCTGTAAGGAGGATCGCAGAGCATGTTTATCCTGTGAGGACGGAGCTCCAGTATCGCCACACTTGATTGGGGCCTCATATCATCTACAGCTTCATCGTCAGCGTGTGACTCTTCATCTTTTCCCTCTTCTTCATCATGATGGCCATTTTCTTCATCTTCGTCAATATGTTTGTGTGAGAATGTCACAGTCTGTGCAAAGAGAAATCAGCAGCTTATGATGTTGAATCATAATGTAAGGGATGCATTCCTAGATTAATACAGTTTGTTGGGCATATATTGCGGATTCTCCTTGACAATATTCAGCCTCAATTCCAAAAGTATGTGTTTCCTGACCACTCATTGATTGATTTAAAATCTCAGAACCAGTTTAGTTGAAAGAACAATAGGACTGATGCTATTAGCTTTTTCCCGTTTATCTGCTATGGAATATATTAAATATATAGATGAGGTTCACTAACCAGATTTTCACTAGAGACGCCAGAAATGAATTCCTTCTTTGTCTCCACAGAGTATTTTATGACGCCTTTGGAATCACTGAAAATTATATCTAAACTGTTCCTTATGCTTTGCCTAAATACCAGATACGCCCAAAAACTCCATGTATCCTGTTTGTCCAGCAAGTAAACCTGCAAATCAGATCAGAAGTAGCATACAATAATCTCAACACTATAAAGTGGCAAAGCTTAATAACAGTGCTGGTTTAAATCACTAGCAACACTCCAAATGATCGGCAGCGAAATGTAGGTTTCCAACTTTATCTCAGATTGTAAACAACCTGAGTAGCCAGGGATGTGCAGTGAGATTCGATACAAAGACACTCAAAGATTCACAGAAGGCCAGGTGCTATGATAAACTAAGCCATCTGGTTCTAAAATGTGTATGGGTTTATTCATTCCTACAGCTACATACCCCCCCCCCCCCCCCCCCAATGGAGCCATAATTGTCGTGATTACTGTTATAATGATCTTTTAAGCAGCATTTTCAATTTTAAAGACTCAGAACAGCAAGAAGGCATATAAGTCATTCTAACTCAACAAGATTGTGATCTCTATTTTCATTACTGTTAACATTCAATCAGAAGTAAAACCAATGAAAAAGGGCTCCTCAGATGAAGGAAATGCTGAAAGAACCATTCATGTATTTGTACAGGGATCTTTTTACACAGACTGTAAATGTAACCTCGTACAAATTGATTTATAAACATCGCTTCTTTATGGGAATATTTAGTAAATTGAGTTTTTTTTTTAGTTTGAAGTTTGTTCATTGCCTCATTTCTAATATCCATCCTGTAATAGGTTGATAGCATCGAAAGTATGGCACATATATATAACAACATGAATAAATCAAAATAAAAGGATAGGCTGAGTTGCATTAGTTGAAAAATCGTGTATAGAATTCATTTACTAATGAAGTAATACTGTTTATAAAATCAATAAAAGTTATTACTAAAAATAGTGAGAGACAGCTCCTCCTAGGTGAATGTCAGCGGTGAAAGGTAAAATATTCTTACAAACGAGATTGGTGCTGTATTTTGATAATATAAAAACTGCAACAAATGCAGCAGAAATCAAGTGACTTTTACCAGAATAGGCTATACAAGTTTGCCTGTTCAAACTAGCCCACATCTACAAACACAGTTTCTTCCTGAGTGTCGAGCGAAACTCAGGCACCTGGATATTGTTTTCACGTTCTTCTTGTTCAGTAAAGAGATTGCGAGATGCCCCCATAAACAGAGTGTGTAATTCGGTTCTACCCTCATTTTTACAAAGTTCACGGCTGAGAGCTTCTGCAAACTTGCCTCGATATGCTTTTCCTCCATGAACAGTAGCGGACATCAATGCAATATTCTTAGCATGCAGCACAATGTGGTTTGAGTCCATTTTAGACACCTTAGCTGCGTCAGCTTCACTGTTGTTTACTAAGCCTGCAGCATCAGTCAGCAACTCCATGTCTTGATTGTAAGATGTACTCTGTGGGCTCACTGCTGGTGACACTGATCGCTCTGCTGGTGCTCCATTATTATCGTTCTGGCACGCTTGGACCATAAACACCTAAAGTCAGTGAAAAACAAACTCCGTAACTTAGGGCACAGCTGTATCAATCATTTTTTTGGTAAGTGACTCAGAAACGGTACACATATAATGTTCCTGAAGCAATGAAGGAGAGTTGGTGAGAAATCGTCACAGAGCACTACTCAGTTACCCGACTTTACAGATTAGGCCTCCCAATGTTTGACCTAAACCAAAGGCTCACTTTTTATACATCTTTACTATAACATCCAAATCAACAACAGACCCAAAACACCACCACTCACAAATTGTCGCAAAAATTAGTGATGGCATTCAATAATTAGGAACCTCATGATTGAGGGGGGAAAATTCTCATTCCTCCCATGAATGCTCCAGAGGTGCTGTTATGTACCACTCCCTTCTAAAAAATGAATGACGCCATGACATGACAAACAAAATGTTTATACAGAATCACTGTTCTGAGAGCTTTCCGGTGGTATATAAAATGTTTGAATCTGTCAACAAAGGTATATTAGCCTTGAGGAAATAAACCTTGCAGTCAAAATTCAAAACATTCCTCAATGTGTCATCAATACTACAATATAATTGCATCATGACTCAGCTTTACTTACAATGGGGATTGCAGCAGGTAGCTCCTGACGAGTTATAGCTATGATATCTGTGATCTCCCCATAAGATCCATCGCCACCTTGAACATGCCCAGAAAATCCATGAGCCATGATTGCGACAAACAACACTGATGTGATGTCTTTGAGTGATGCTAGTTGGTCTGTCATCCAGCCTCTCATCTCTGAGAACATAGTCCACTCGTGAGCTTCTGTGTGGAAACCTACAGATGTGAGCGCAGATATGAGAACTCCCGCCTCTTCCTCTGCTCCTTGCCTGTTTGCAGTGCAGTAGCAAATCAATGCATTTCTTCTTGCCAGTGTTTGCATTTCGGGGATGAAAAACGAGTCTTCATACAATGTGCCCACAAGTTTTATTTGATTCTGTGTCAGTGGATATTCATGTTCTTCGATTGCTCTTTTGACTGAGGCTGGTTCTATGATTATACATTCACGTAAAAGGCGATCATCACTTAGACGCAAAGCCCTATCTGTACACTGCTCAATGTTTTGAATGACAAGCTCAGAAATATTGCTACTATATTCTGCGTTATCAAGAAGTTTTGCTATCATGCAATGCGCCAAGGATGTTTTGGAATGTCTCTTTGCAATTTGAATGGGAGTCAACTCTTCATGATCCTTTGCTAGCAGTGCTTCTGCTGTGGACTGCTCGGTCAACGAAGAGAGAAGAAGTTCACGAAGACTGACAGAAGATCTAGATGCCAAGATATGAAAAATATTAGAGTTGGTTGGATTGTCTGTGTTCAGAAACAGCCTCTCCCGCTCTGGCAAGTCTGTAATAAGCTTCAACAAAATGCTTGCTGTTCTGCTGTTTTCGCTGCGAGTGACATAGTGGAACGCATTATATCCATGAGAGTCCCTTGAGCTCCCAATCAGCTGCTGAGCTTCATGTGTAGACAATCCAGTCTCATTGAGTGTGGCGTTTACCAATTCGTAGTTGTTGGAGTTTAAAGCCCAAAGCAATGAATTTCTCCCATGCTTGTCACCGCCTGGATCGTTCAATAAGCTGAATCTTTGATTGAGAGATAGGCGCTTAATTAGGCTGGCTAGAGCATGGGGATCACCTCTTTCTCCAGTTTTGAACTTTATGCTCTCTCTTCTAACTAACACAGCCTCACGACTCTGAATCTGATTATTACCACCCATATACCACAGTAGAGCCTCTTCTTTACAGAAATAGTTGGGCTTTTCGTTAACCCATTGGCATGCGGCCTCTTTGTAAAATTCTTCCTCCAAAGCAAGCTGTTCCCCTCTCACAAGATGTAGAAGTATGTAAGGGGAAGGATTAAGTGCCGATTCTTACAGAGAGTTGAGAGAGTCAGGTTTACCTGCTTGTCAGGCACGGTTTCTGACATGCAATGACGAAGCTTTGCGTAGTGATTTATTCTAGTGGAACTTAATATCCTTTTGTTATGGAGATTTCCAGGAAGTTATTTGAATCAAATAGCGCTACTGATATCAAATATTGACTGATATCGGTTACAAAAACAATGTTTCCCCGAACTGTTATACTTCACCCTTGACTGAATTTCTTTTAAAGACATTTAATTATGTACTCAATTCCCAATAACTAATATGGCACTATGCCAGATGCAAGATATTCCACTGAAAGACAAATTCTTTACTGTTAGCCTTGTCACGCTGCTACGTTTTTGTTTTGGGCGCACCAAACAAAACCAAAAACCCAAAACTGGTGTCTGCTTGACAAAGCTACCTTACTGTTGCGTCACCTCCTTCATTCTCTGCACATAACACAGTGCTTTGCACTGTTCGCAGACAAACGATGAGGATGCAAGAATGAGGACAAAACCATTCTCAGACAAATGTGTCAGTGTATGACCTTAAAAACAAGCTGCACTAGAGTCTGATATCCGCAGCTTGCCTTAGACTGACAACTTTTTTTACTGCCATTTACAGTGATACCAAAGAAATTTCAATCTGCTCTTATGAGTTATAGTGGCATAGGAAAAGAATTACAGGGGTGCTGCAGTGGTGGAACTTTTCGTGGTATGTTCCTAGCATTTGTAAAATTGGTTACTGGCACTGAGATGTGTACAATCAATGCATTAAACTGTAAACTAGTATTTTTCCTAGGTGCAAATGTTCATTGCTATGAGATTGCTTGCTTAACAGTGGTTGTTTTTAACTTCCTAAACACTTTAAAGGTCAGTATAGACTGCACAGAAAACTTTAACAATGTTTTGAAGCTTGGCCCAATGAACTCCCTTCATCGCTTGGCCACCCAGATAAGTTATGCACTATTTCTCATACAATAAGAATCAAAACTGCTTCACCACGTGAGCACATGGCAAAGAGCCAATGGTTTCAAGGGATCTTTTTTGTCCCCCAAAGTCATGTACGCAACATTCTGTAATCATAACTTTCTATGTATTAAACATAAGAATGTTTTCAATCAATATGCTAATGACTTGGGATAAACCACAAGGTTTTACCATGATGCGTTTGTTTTACCATAATGGGAAAATTTGTCAGATTACACACACAGTCATAATACTATTTTGGATTAGGATTAAATAGCTAATGTTTTACCGTGAATAATAGGAAAATCCTCCTGATTGCGCACAGTCATGTGGTATCTCAACCAAATATGGAGCTGGGAGTTTATTGGCATTACATAGTGGATAGTGTTCCACTAGCTAAAGGTCATGCCAAGTTTATATGCTATAATGTGTTTAGTGTTCAGTCAATAGACAAGAATTATACTAAACCTGAGAGTTGACATTATGGGAGAAGAATGTATAGGGACATTCATCGTTCTCTTCTAGTGCATTTCTCAACTCATCAGCTACAGGATACAGTAACCTCTCAACTGTCTCATCCTCATGTACTAAAACAACAAGACCATAGCGTCATTACCTGGTAGGGTACCAAACAATGAGAGGGGAGAAATATCTGAATACGCGTATTATATCTATACCAGTCACCATGTTTTTATTTCACACAACTATGTGCATCTATACCACAATATAATATATATAACATAATATCATCACTGGTCTGGTACCAAACATCGGCCAGGGGAGAGAAGTATCTGAAATCATGTATTATATATCCTATCAAACCGTGGGGTGGTGCAATGGGTAGGACATTGGTCTCTCAATTGAGAGGTCCCGTATTCGGGTGCCAGTGGATCATGGTGGTGTCAGGAAGGGCATCCGACATCAAACGCTTTTGGCCACAACAGTATACAGTCCGTAGACCTATACTGATACTCATATTGATAAATAAAAAAAAAACCAAACAACACCAAGGTATCTCACACAGTATCACAGGGTGTCGAGACTATAAATGGAAGCGAGTTTTTATCACATCAATAACCATGTTATTTACACAATGACCAGCGCATTCATAGGTGGTAATGATTTTTGACATACCAGTGATGAACCAGAGGCGGTTGACACTATCAAACCAGTGTACGGTGTTCAAGTCTCCGGCTGGGAAAAAGGATCCCATATCAAACGGCACCAGCATATCGATCTTTACCTAAGAGAAGAGAAAAAAACACATCATTCCAACCAGATGTACAACTTGGCGATGTATATTGCCAGGATTAGGAGTGGTCTTGATTGCCTGCATTTGGAGTTGCTCCCTCTATTAATTATCAATAAGCTTGTTTGAGGTTCATCAGTAGAGTGGAGAAACTGAAAATATAGGTAAACTAGATCACAATTTATCTATTTCTAATACCCTACAGAAAAACCCTACACGAGACATTCTTCTAATTTGTGAATTCACAACCAAAAAATGTCTTTTGGTGAATTCTGACATATCTGTGGATGACATTACTTGCCGTCATGGAGGGTTTAGCATATTGATACAAACCTGACACGAATGTTATGGAAAAGGAGGAACTTAGTACCATTGCAGGGGGAATTCATTAATGTTCCCATAAGGGAAAAACCAATTGGTGTCAGAAAAAATTCAACAACCAAATACTCTCGCATCGCAGCAATCAATCAAGCGTGAAATATTCCAATGCCTTGGTTGACAGACCTAGCATAAAAGCATAAAAGCATGAAATATCACATGTTGCCTTTCGCAGTTAAAAAATTCTCATTTGCCCTCCTTGGTTATTTGGTTTATGCAAACAACAGACTTGACACCTATCCCATCCCTAGCGCCCTGGTAAGAGGCCTCCTATGTGCTGTCATATCATTATATTAGAAATGGAGTAAATTCCAATAGCGGAATTGAAACCAATTTGCATTACATAATACAAATTGTTCCAATGTGCATGTGTCACTAATTTGCTATTCATAATATCAGAAATGAAGACTTTTTAGCTGTGAAATAAAAATGTTTTCCGAATACCATTACAACACTACCTGTGGGCCTCCCATTTGAAAAAAAAAAGAAATATAGATTTAGTTCTCAGTACTGAGAGGGAAATAAAATGCCTTGGTGATTCATTATATCACATGATGATCAGAAGGCACTCAAGTGATGTCCGAGACCATTCAACAAAGAAAATAAGATTGACAGAACACAGCCAAATATCGCTAAAAGTTTTCATAACCAATTTACCTTGACGTGCGATAAGTAGTGAGGAAATTTTGCCAAAAAGAAAGGTGCAATGGGCAGACTAAATATTCCCCTTTCTCCTGACCTCATGTTGATCAACACAAAACGATTGTTCAAGCATGACCAGGTATAGCCTGTCATGCCAACCTTGTCACAACGATACAAACATCAGGTCAAAAAGATCATGAAGGGCCTTAACATGTTTTGTTACCAGGTGAAGGAATAATAGGAGAGATCTCACCTTGCCGTATATGATATTGTTAGTATCGAGTAGAATGGAGATATCTCCAGCTCGACTAACTATGACATCACGTATGTAATGATCTACGTCCGCTAAGCGTGTCTGGTCCGTACAACCAAATATACGCTTCGTACCATAGTTCTCACTATTATCATAACTAGAAGAAACAACATACAATGTGATTATATATGGTACTTTCTTGTATAACCTAATCTTAGGAGATGGCTTTGTATGCACATTGGGCAGACGATTGCACACTTGTATAAACTATATTATAAAATATGCTACATAGAATATGCGTCCTAGATAAAATAAAAAAAGGACCAACTTGTATCAGAAAAATTCTGTATTTTTAAAACATGAATAGCAGTTGTTACGTTCCTCATATGGTGGAGGTGCGCTTGAGAATGTGTTGTCAAAGACCCACCATACAACCTTCTGCATCCAGCCTAGCCTTGTGAAAGCAGCCAAAAACAAAAAAGTGGTTGTATAACAAGGCTACAATCAGCTATCAAAGGTTATTATCCACATGTATAATAAATTTGGGCACTCATTATTTGGTCTATATCAAACATAAACATATAATAATAGTATTTATATGTTTATGGTATCAAATCACCGAGAAAGGACATATATATAATATAATATATCCTTACTTGGTGATTAAATTAGCTCATAGAAATCATATATCCACAGACTTACCTGTAGAAGAGGTGGTCCTCGTTCCTGAAGTAGAAGCTTGTTTTAGCTGTGCCAAGGAAGTAGAGAGAAACATGACCAGGATCTACTAGTTTAAAATCTGCCCAGAAAGGTGCCAAACTCCAGCTATTCTCTTTGTAATCATAGTTGGCAAACACCATCTATACCATATAACAGACAGCAGTTTAGTTAAAAGGTAACCATTCTGTCACTTGACAGAGCTAATGTGTCCCCCAGTGATACGATATGAAGCAATGTAACAAAACATAATTCAAAAATATTGATGCTGGCGCTAAGAAACATTATAGGTGTATTCACATCGGACAGGACTTCAGAGGGTGAGAATGGACTATAGAGATTAAACAGTGTCATATACAACAATGTGTGGCATGCTTTAGAGATATATACATTTGGATGCCTAGATAACAACAACAACGTGTTTCCTGCTGGAATGGAACAATACTTGTCTCATGAATTGACTGATTTCACCCACCTGCAAAGTTGAGAAGAAGGTACTGTTATGCTTACCTTATATTCGCTATTAATAATAAGTTTCAGAGAGACACCTATTTTTCCAGGTTTGACATCTAAGCTGACATCTTGTATGTCGTAGCTGTATTGAGCTCCAAAAGCTAGTTTTCTTAATTCAGCTAAAGGTAGACTGATTTCCACAACAGGCTCAAAGCTGTTAGAGACCATGAGTCTCGTCCCGTCCGTCATGGCGAGAAGATCCATGGTTATATAAGATGAGAGGCCCTTCACACACCAGTCAGCTGATGCAATCTGAGTTGGACTGAAACCCGTTGTCCCTATAATTATAAAAAAAGCTCTCCGCTACAATAATACACATGAAGAAAACCTAAATACTATTAGAAAAGCAATCAAATTGATAAAAAAATAATATTATAAAGAAGAACACTGTGTATAGTCGTATCACAAATGTCATATCTCTAGCTTTTTAAAACTTCTCCAGTGCTCATCGAATCTGATCATGCGAATCCTGGGTCAATTCATATCAACTGAGCATTGATCAATCCACCAAGACGGAAAATAACATCAACTGCTGGAATATAACTTCTTAGAACATTTTAATAACAAATAGTCCGCAGGGGGTTCTTGGGATTTGCCAAACAAGAGGGGACTCAGGTTACGTTACTGGCGTTAAATTTACTGTTTTGTCTTGTCTTGTCTCACACAACAACTAGTTTTGTTTTGTCACATGACTCACCAGGAAACTTTTTGAACTTTGCCTGATCTGCTGGCATGTAGAATATCTCATGTTGGTCGCTTAGTACAGCGAGATAGTTATACATGAGAGAGATGCCTATTATTCTCAGATCATGATCTATTTCTACAGGAGCGGGTAACCAGTTGAGCGTCACAAAATCATCCTGAGTCAGGTACACCTTACCTCTGACTAGTACTGCTGCGATGTTCGCCTGAAAATAAACATCATACAATAAAATATATTTAATATATAAGTATAAATATATTAAATATTTAGTATATTCAATATATTTAGATATAAATATAATATACTATTGAACAGCTAGAGGTATGGTTGAAAAAAGTTCACTGACCCATAAATACCATTGACATTTAAATTCGTCTAATACCGTCTCACAGGTTATAAAGACTATATATGGACCTGAGTTTTGTATTCAAATATTCAAGGAACAGGAGGGAACTACTTGTAAGGAAATGGCTCATGTCATAGGCATTGAATAGGTGACTCCAATAACACATAATTTAGTTCTGATTCTATGTGAAAACGCTGGGTCTACGAAGGTTAGCATTCATGATGACGTAACCCAACATATCACAAAATAAGCCTGAATTAAACCTAGGAGATAGAGACACTCTAACTCCTTGATTAAACGGATGACCCATGAATGGCATGGGAACAACAGTCAACACATAATTGCCAGTTTTCAGCTGGTAACGTTTTTTTTTGGTTTCTGCAACAATTTATTGTAATTAAAATCAAAGGACTAAAATAGTGAAATAAAATAAGGCAGCGGCATGGTCAGATTAGTCCAGGACTAGTATGGCGACCATCCGATTATCGGGAAAACGAAGGCTACTGTCCCCAGGGCGAGCCCAGACACGCAGCCTACTCGACAAGAAGCGAACCACACCCCCACAGCGAGGACACCAACCTCCCACGCAAAGCAGAAGGAGCCGCCCCCTCCTCCTCCAGTAGGTGTGAATTCTACAGGTAAACACCTCTGGTTAACATTGACCTCTCCCCTCTACAGTTGTTGGCTCTCTTTGGGGCAAATTTTTCCTTCGACCTAGTGGCTGTAATGGCAGGGGTTTGAATTTCTAACTCCCCATTAAGGCGAGTATTATTAAAATATAACAAATAGCGGTATTTAAAAAGCATTTCGATGGGCATAATTTGATACTCAGAGAAGAAAGAGGTCACATGACCACGTGGGCGGATTTTGAGTATGACATATACATAGATAAACATTATAGATATATTACTATATAAATATATGTTATATTATATATATTACTATAATATACATAAATTACTGCCTTCACTACAGCGATCTTTCGGATTGTTACCATTTATTAAACTCTATTACAATTCAATGATCATAGAATAACCACATACCTGACAGGGGTCAGGACGAAGAGAGAGTGAGTGTGCTTCGTTCCCCACCATATGGTGCTTGGCATCTGAAGAGGCTTGCTCAAGATTCGGAAATTTTACCATAGCTAGTGGAATGTCTCGATTTCTGTAACCAAATAAACATCCAGTGAACCAATTATCATAAGCATTTATCAGAGCAATATTTGTCCACTCCATCAATATTAATCAATTCTGAGTTGCTTCCTCTCAGCTTATAGCCAGCCGTAAGACAGTTGAGAAGCAGCAACTCCAAACGCAAACCAATTAATTCCATAGATTGCAAAGCACATGGCAGTAGTATTTCACTATGCTTCTCTTGGACAGGTTTGAGTATGCGATAGGCTGAGTGCCAAACTGTACAAAAAACAATCGCAGATTGACTTGTAAACTGATACATGTATATTTTCCCATATAGCTACAAAAGGGTGGAGTATAGGAAAAAACACAAATAAATAAAAAAGGCTTCTGTCTAAAGAAAGGTCGGATATGAACATTGATAATAATATGAATTCATGGGTGAGTGGTAAAATACACCCTATGGCTATTTGTGAAGAAAATACATCAGTATAATATAACCTGGTGGCAATCATTGGATCTGGGTGACTTCCGGCAGCTTTAACATTATGTCTTGACTGACTTCCCAGTAACAACCTTTAAATACTCAGGCGATCTACTAGAGAAATGTTTACAAGGGTCTGCATTACCGAACTTTTGGGCCAATCAAAGATAGAAATTGTTTCCAGCAATCATACATAAATTGCGATGCATTTTTAGGGCCAGATATGTTACCCTAATCAATGAATATATATCAATGGATATGAAGCTAGAAGTCATAGTAGCCTTTGAGAATAACTTAGCTTACCTGACAAAGCAATCATAGAGAGCCACAGACTTCCCTCTGATGATGTATGTAGGGTGAAGTTTATAGTCTATCATGACATGCATAGTAAACACCCATACTCTCTCAGAGGAATTGTAGTGAGAGAAATTAGCAGGCATATGCACGACAGAGCTACCTAAGCTAGACTTGAGTTGAAGAGAAGGCAACTGGCCTAATATATTATATTCCTGGGTCAGCCTGCGAGAATTCTGTTTGAGAAAATTATAATAAGTTTGTTAACCCGATAAAACGTACAAAATATTGTTTTTCCATCATTACATAATTTAATACTATCAAGAATTGCAAATCACCAAATTGCCCAAATAATTTCTGAGAGTTTTCATTGAAAAGAAACGCTTACAAATTAATACACTTCGATTCTTCAAAAGCACACACAGGGAATAAAGTTTGTAATAAGGTAAGAGGTGCAACTCCAAATGCAGGCGAACCAGATCCGGAGAGTTTGGGTTATATGTCCCAAACTCTCTAGATGAAGCTTAATATAACGCATACCAATGACGGTTCTTCAGCGTGATCATTCAACTCTGTTTTACTGGCATGAAGATGATCGACTATCCAAACCTTCAACATCTGATGTTCTTCTCGACTACCTTCCACATAGGTTAACTACAGAGTCATATAGAGCAATTAACATGATCTAACAAAATAACTTTCAGTGTTTCATTTCTAAGGGTTGCCCATGTCATATATATATCAACATATATGGATCATGAAGAACATGCATACAAACACAATAATCTACAAAAGAAATGATCAAAGCACTTTAAATCTTGTTAGTTTTTATTAATAGTGCATTTTTTCTCATTGTCTCTCTGCTTTTCCTTATGTTTAAAATTAATTTTCATGTCACTGCATGAAAAAAATCCAAAAAGTGATGGACATTTAAAAAGTATATATATACGGTTTAACTTAGCTGAAACCACATTGCACTGTTTGAAAATTGATCACCCATACTTGGGATTGGACGGATGGAGGTGTAGGAGGAGAGTTTCCGGTCTTCTGTGAATGGGCGACCTGGAGATACCAGTCATAACAATGGTACGTGGTATAGAATCTAAGTTGTCTAGTTCTGTTGCCGACTCCATTGATGGTGAGATCAACAGTATGACTTCCACGCTGTGAGCATCTTAAATGTGTAGCCTAAAATAATCGGTGATCCAGACAGATGTTATTTTATGGGCAATTATTAATGAAAATTCTATAAAAGAAAGATTTTCAATGTTTTTTTTAAGAGAAGCATTAACAATCTTGGGCACCACCAAATAAAGCATGTCATGCTGTTGTAATTATGAGTCCATCACTAACAAGCTGCTAGAATACAACAATCATTGTCGAGGTTAGAGGAAGTTGCAAATGGAGTGAAAAGTATTCTGCAGGGGATTGAAGGAGGGTAATTCTGTCACCATAAAACTAAAAGCTCTACTACATGGAAGCACCAAAAAATAGCAATAGATTTGAGCAAGACAACAGCAAAGATTGTGCTCCAAAAGGTTCACTCATCATAACAGACCCCCCCCCCCAAAAAAAATCAATGAATTGTACCTTGCCAGTTGAATTCGACAAGTTGCACGTAGTAGCAGTCCAGACAAAATCCTCGCTATTAGCGTTTTCTGGTTTAGTTACAGCCTCAAGACTAAGAACGTCCCTAGTTGAGATGCGTCCTCCATGTCTCTGTATATTAGTGTATCTCCACACTACATCAGAGCAGAGAATAAGGTTGGTGAGGCAACTCAACAGAAGTGTTATCCGATGCTGGAACATTATGTGTTAATTATCTTCTATAAACTTTATATGAAGGGTATAACATGTCAGCTTGAAGAACAGCACAGTACGCTATGCATGGCGCATTACACAAGGTCAAAAGAAAAACATTATCTATCACTGTATCAAACACACAAAAATTGATACCTATATCAATAACTATCTAGTATCTTTCCACATACCAGTGCATTGAAATTTCGAATGACTGGAGGTTACAAAACTGAGAACAACGCCATAGACCCACTGCTATACAATATATTATACATGAAGTGAACACACATTATCAATATATAAACTTACCAGTGAATCACATCATGTCAGTCTCTGATCAGTTGAAAACTCCATACAGAGATTTCTAATTCGAGTTTTGGAAAAAAGGGAGTGTACATTCTTTAGGGCTGTTTGGTCAAGCTTGCTGTATACCTTGTCATGCCCTCAAATTATGAGATTTGCTGAAATCAAGCACAAAATTTTGCCGCAGGATTGTAGAGTAATTTCTTCACACACGGATAGCTCTTTCCTCCAGAAAGTTGGTCCACTGAAATTCGGGAGCTATCCTATAGCTAGATGAATATTGTGATTTTTATAACCAGTTAAACATCCAATAAAATAATTACCATGCTATTGTATTGTGCATATTTTTCCACTCCCTCACTTGCGCTTCCCTTGGAGAGGTTTGTAGTTATGATGATATTTGGAAAACAATGGTCAACTAATATACCAAATTTTGGTCAGAACTTGCGGAGAAAATTATTGCATAGTGGATATCCAGTAATGACCAAAAATTTATTTCTTTGCTTCCAGAAACATGTTTTTTCATAATTCCAGACCCAAACCACTCATATGATACAGTGATGTCGAAATGTGTTTCTGTTGGTTTTGTTTCCAAACCTTTTTTGGGAAGAGCTTCGGCCTTGTAGCCTAAATGATTATCCTCCGTTTCCGAAATAATAAAAAAAATTATTTTAATAGGGTATCAAATTACGGGAATGATTTCTCGATGCATCTAAGCTAATAATCTGTTAAGTTCAACTTCTGAGATATGAAAATATTTTCTGCTTTTTCACATAAAATTTCGGACCAAAATTACTCGTATGATTTAGGAGTGATATCTTAATGTGTTTCTGATAGTTATCTATGTATCAGTATCACATTTCTAGGTAAAATACCATTTTCTAGCTGTTTGGAAATAGCGGAAAATGATTTTCCACCTTTTCCGAAAACCAAATAGGGGCCTAACAATTTTTAGGATTAAAACACGCGAATTATTTCTCAATGCCTTCAAAATAGTTATCTTTGTGTGAGTATCTTCTTATCTAAAAAGCTTGTCAAGACAGACTACATGCGCCCACTTGCTTGAGGTGGGGCCAGCCTGTCTTGCCAAGCTAGTGTCAAGACAGGCTAGGGGTGGGGGCATGGGCCCCTGGGACTTACATGTCTTTACTCTGCCAATATCCACTATCAACCACCCAAAGATAGTGATAGTGGACTTGGCAAAGTAAAGACATGTAAGTCCCAGGGGCCCATGGTGGGGGGCTAACTTACTATTAATGAAGGAAAATAATTTGATATAGGAGACTAGGAGTACTCACTCATAGAATTTAGGTATCAATTGCATTAATTTTGAAGAAATAAACTTCCATCAAGGATTTGACTCTGTGGTATCTTAAATTCTGCTTCATATAATATTAATTAATAATAATTCCTGCAGGTCTTTGCTTCCTTACAATACAATACAATATTTATTACCTTGAAATATTCTTTTTTCTCCGCTAGATTTGATCAATGAGCATCCAATAAACTGATTTTACTGAATAAAGTTTTCGACATAGACTTAGTGTACTATGTTAACTGAAAAAAGTTTCCATGATCCAATCAGCAACTGTAGAAGTAAATAGTAGAATTGTTTCTTCTGCAATAATTACAATATCTGGTCTGAAATGATATCATTGGGATTGCTACAAAAGTTGGATCTATTAATTATCATGATTGGCTGAAGTTATGTGAAGCAGACTATGATTGGTTATAATGGTTAGTGAGACCTGTTTTTCCATTTCTTCATTTTCCAGATTCGCTGAAAAAGTTCACTTGTTGTGGTTTTCATTGTTAGAGGAGGGCTCCTTGATTTCCATTGTTTCATTAACACGTCCCTGATGTCATCTACCTATCCCTCTAGAACAGTGATATTAACACCCAGCTGTAAACTGAAGAGTGGAATATTGGATAATTCCACTGTCACTGTGTCTCAATAAATGGGATGGTGATAGGATTTGAAATAATAAATAATATATTCAAATTCTATTTTTCTACTTACTACTCTAACTGTGCTGTACTACAAGTATAAAATGTACAGAATATATAGTTTAGTTAGTATGTATGTGATGTCAAGTAGTTGTACCGCTTGGAAGTTGGTACAGTGTAGATTTAGCTTACTCACTGTATTAGCCAGGAATTTGTATTAACTAGTAGACAAGACTAAGCTAAGTACATGTATGTTCATTGAATATATATATTTATGAGTATTGTCAAATTAGTTTTTGGGTCATTGACCCCACTCACAAATAGTGTGTTAAATTTCAGAATACACAATTCACTTATTGAGTTTGTGAACGCCTACAGAATATCTTTACATGTCTAAGGACTGATACTTTCAATTCATCAATTCTTGTCTTGCAGTGACATATTTATGAACCAGCGAGGAATCATTGTTTCCAGTATAGACTGAGGAGATCCTTTATGGTTATCTGTCCAAACCTTTATGAATGACACACTGTCGAAACCACAAAGTAGAACATCTAGTAACTGTTTCTGTACAAACCGTGGTGAGTAAGTACCTACTATACTGCAAAACGTACACAACATAGAACTTAGCAATGCTACTCGTGTTGACAGTAAGCTTTCCAGCTCAAACACAAGATATTGGCATTGATTTATTAATTGTTTTCAGAACTTATTTGTGTTATTCACATCTGCTCTAAGTCTTTTGACTCCAGATTAAGCTACTGGAACACTGCGCTTATATTGGGAACTGCTCACAGTTATGTACTCTATATTTTTTGCAGACAACCACCTGTAGACATGGCATTGTTGGCATGCAATGCCAAAGTCAATTTAATTTCAGTGTAAGCCCTGTATAACATAGATATAAGCCATGGGCCCCTGTGACTTACATGTCTTTACTTTGCCAATGTCCACTATCAAACATTGGCAAAGTAAAGACATGTAAGTCCCAGGGGCCCATGATATAAGCGTACGCCAGATTCGAACTCTTATTGCTGCTTAATAAATAATGGTTATTTTCTGTATCGCAGATCGCAATGTCTTCTGCATCTTCGTCTGACAGTGATTCAGGGGAGCCTCCTGTTAAAGTAAAACCGCCCGTAGAGCAAACTGCCAGTGTGTCAAGCTCTACACCATCTAGTGTTAATCCAGTCAGTAGTGATCCGGACTTCACCATCATGAATGATGAACAACGATTTCCAGTTCATAAGCACGTCATAACTAAAAAATCTCATTACTTCAATGCTCTGTTAGAAGGGGCAACATTCATGAAGGAAGCCCAATCTAACGAAGTTGATCTTAAAGCCATTGACACAGAGTCGCTCTCAGCTGCTATAGACTGCATGTATGATAGGGAGATTCATATAACGTTAGATAATGTCATGGGCATGATCAATGCAGCTAGTCATTTACAAATCGATGTCTTACTTGAGAAATGCTGCCAATGGTTGGTAACCTCGTATACATTAGAAAATGCAATGTTTCTGTATGAAATCGCTTTGACTTATTCCCTGAATGCAGTAATTGATTCTCTTGCCACCCAATTTGCAGCAGACTTTGATACAGCGGTTCATAAATCAGCTATCATGTTTCAAGTCGAAGCTGATTTCCTCGGTAGGGTAATATCATCGGACAGTCTACATATTCGCTCTGAGAGGTATCTGCTTTCTCAGATGGAAAAACTCTTACAAACATCATTACAATCCAGTGCCGCCGGCTTCCGCTGGAGCAGACTCTGTCTTAGATCAGGTGATCACACACATTCCGACTGTGTAAACAACCTTCTCAAACATATCAGGTTCTGCCTCATGTCTCACAGTGAACTGATGCTTCTTCAGCTAGATCACTACCCAGTAGGAATACAGCATCTTATCAAATCTGCTATCCAGTACCACTCAGATTTTACAAGTTGCCTCCCTGTGAAAGTTACTGAGCAGAGCCGTGTACGGAGTACCACGCCCACATTAGTGCTCACACTTCAGAGCGGTAATGGTTCCCACGTTCACGAAATCTTAGCTTGTATAAAACCTAATGCTAATCAAGTCCAAACTGACACATACTCCTTACAAATAAGCGCTGCCCTACATCGTATATGTGGAGTGGCCACTCTCGATAACATGCTGTACACCGTCTCGTTTGAGAATTATGGTGGGTTTGACTATGATTCATTCGTCAGAATGAACTGCTATGATCCGTGTATAGGACAGCAGAGGCCTCTCCCTCCACCTAAATCTCAAATCATTCCTCCAGGTAAGTTCTATCGGAGAAATGGTGTCTTTTTATATCTGAACTCTTTGAAATGCAGGCCATTCTTGATTCGTGATTGTGAAAGAATCAGATTTTAGTATCATTCTTGATATGACACAAATTCCCAGTCTAATTTAGAAAACTGTCATAAGGCTCATTAACAGCCTGTTGTCCAGTTTCAACTCATTTTCACTCAAAGTTGGGATGAGAGCGTACTGTAAGAGTATATCTATTTTGTATATAATATCATGAGAATATTACCTTTTTAGTACCCGATTCTTTCACACTCACTTCAAACAACTGCTAAATTTGACAAAGTACGAGGAGTACTCTTCTTCATTTAAGTCTACATTCTTCTCAACCACTATGTAGGGCCTAGGGTATTAAGTATGTTATTAACTACTTTCTCTCTGCTTAAACTTACTGTACCGTATTTCCAACTAGTAAAACAATAGTTGATTGAGTGATATTGTGTTGTTTTCTTCAGATATTGCAGTATTAGGTAGGAAGTTATATCTGTGTGGTGGGGTGTCCAGATCTAACACTGTCTATGTGCCTAACTGTGAGGTGTTTGATGTGGATACTCTAGAATGGAGTAGTATTCCTGACTTACCTCAGGGCAGGAATCTATGTGCCTCTGCTGGTCTCAGAGACAAAGTATACGTAAGCGGAGGCCTGGTGATGAGGACTGACAGAGAGGTCACAAGTCAACTTCTCGCCCTCAATACCAGTAAGATAGTACAACACTGTAGTGTTTTTCAAATAGTTACAAAACGTTCAAAAGATAATTTGGTAATACAGGCGGGGAGATTTTTAGGAATGAAACCTCTGGCAGGTCTTGCTCATCTCTGCGTGGATCAATCAGATGAAATTTTTGGCAGCTGTTATATGTAGGACCCCCCAGGGTTAGGCTCATATTATTGTTATCCCTTTCTTGTCATTATTTGACGTTGAACCATAAGTTTTAAACTTTACTAAACCAAGAATCCAGTTTGGTATTCTTCTTTCAATTGCTTGATGTGTATATTGTCACACTAACTGAGCAGGCCAACTTTGATGTGTGTGTGTATGTTTTTTATTTTCCTCCTAAAATGGGCAATGAAGCGGAGCTCCACAGTGAAATTCCACTACTTAAAAGGTCGTCATAAAAGCATGCGATATAAAAAGAAATTTAATTTTCTTATTAAAGCACTGCTAATGATACTATAATCATGTTGCTATTATTGATTATAGTTGATGGTACTGAGTGGGTAGAGATGACCAGTATGAATGTGGCTCGGCGAGGTCATTCTATGGTTACATGTGCAGATAAATATCTGATTGTTTGCGGTGGGCTTATCATGAGGTACTAATATAAAAAAACTTTCTAAAACACCCTTGATGTGAGGATTGTTTACTTGGTAGCCTGAATATCCGACAGATTATCCAGCCAGCAATAAAATATAATGGGCATATCATTAATAATAAAAAGTTGCCCCCTCTCTATCAATGAGAGAATAACTTCAGACTGCGTTCCTTTTATTGCTGGCCCACACTCTTTGGATAAAACGTCAAATTAGTCAAAATAATTCCTAGAATGTTTTATGTGGTTTTGGAAGTGGCCTGTTCGCTGTGTCAACCTCTGGATATTTTAATTGATGGATATATAATTGAGTTTATTTGTGAAACAATAATAATAGGGGATTCTCTTGTAAGGCTTACATAACCACAAACTATTTTTGATGAGAAAATGATGACGAACATGTTTGTATGTTGGATATTGTAGGCCATCCAACAGGCGCGATGGAGTGCCTCTAGAGAGATATGATGTTACCACCAATCAGTGGACTGAGATTATATCATGTGGTGCTACCCTACCTGGCTCCTCACTCGGACATTACACTGTATTACCTGATCGCCCAAATATCCTATACGCTCTAGGTCATGAACGTAGCAATGCTCAGGAACACGAGGTATGTTGATGGACAAAATGGACTCTGTGGATGTGATGTATTGCTGAATTATGCAGAATTGGACGCATTTGATCACAATCACCATCGGTGCTATGTTATTCATCTTTTACCATATAGTTCTCTCACCTCGAACTGTTTTTGACTAGGCAACAAATCATAGCATTGGAAAAATATACATTGGCGAAATGTCTGCCACCCGTTGCCACACCCCCAGCACTGAGCAAAATATACTCCCAAACCCGTGTGCTCAATATTCAAATCTATTGAATACTTGGAGTAAATGATCATATTACAGAATGCGTAGCCTTAGTTCAACTTGTGTGTTCGACCAAAGTATCTCTTGATGCTATAGAATGGTCTGGCTGAGCATTAGCATCAAGATTGTAGTATTTCCCATAATCCTACATCTGTGCCTGTTTCACATCAGCACCCTGTTTGTAACATACATTGTTTCTATGAATATTTCACCTGTATACCTGTAGATATGGTGTACAGACATTGATGAGAAAAATGATCTCAAGGATGAGAATGAGACATATCTACAAATGGCTCTTCCATCAAGATATAAACTACATCACGCCTTCGCTGCATATCTGTACCTCAATATCAACGATCAAACTCTACAAGGAAAGAAAAACCCTCCGTAAAAAGACTTCTGTTTTGCAATTCTACTGATGTACCTTCTGTTCCTGTCTGATAGTAGAGTTTAGAAAACTACCATTTCAAAGTGATGATCATCATGAATGAGTTTGTGACAAATAATCTTGACATCATGTACTACTGGGTATATACTAGACTATATATATATTAGACTGCCTAAGCTTAGAATGATTTTGTTCCATACTTAATAGTATTGCTGCAAATAATTTTCAGAATTTGAAACTCTGAAACGGTTTTTTGTTCAACCTACAGACTTGTGTTCTATTTTTGCATTCATGTTTCACGCAGTGTAGTACTGTAATATTTACTGCTTAATTGTTCATGTCGTCCCAAGGACCTTATCTATAACTGGTACTTTACCATCCATGTTCTATAAACATTAATGTGTAATTTCCTGTGAGATACTCAATGTCTTAATCAGTGGTTTAAGTGGAATTCTTTCTTTGAGGGAACTCTACTCTCCGGGCCGACAGCATCCCAACTGGCCGTGATGCAGCCCACAGGGAAATTATTGCAAAATCTATGTCAAATTAAGCAAATCCATGCTTGTTGAGCATAACATGCAGAAATATAGATCTGTAATAGTATGATTTGGAGCAGGTCAAAAAGAGAAATTTCCACACTGTTTTTTTGCAAAGAATTTGGTGGAAACTACTATTTCTTTGTGGGAATTCAGTTCCCACTCATTACTCACACTGGTCATAATACTTCACTTGTCTATTGCGCCTGAGCTCATGAGACAATTTGACCTTTCAATTGTTAACAATCGGGAGGGCAACTCTAAAACTGACATACTTTTATATATCATGGATATATATGGAAAAGTTATGATATAGCCAAGCTAGCTCAATACTGCCAGACTATGATTTATTTCATGAATTAGGTATGCTTGATTTGCCGGAGTAAATGCACTGAATCTGGTATGAGACGATAGCCTGATCCACACACCAAGAAGTTGAATCACTTTAAAAAATCAAAAACGTCGTCAATAAGAGTCTGCGTAAGAATGAAAAAATCCTGTTTTGAAATCTCTAGCAATCAAATTAGCTCAGCCATCCGCTTTGGTAAAAACAGCCTTTTCGGCCTAATTTCTCCGATAAAATGACGCAACGTCATCCAATCACATTTTTGATGAGTTATTAACGATCAGTGGCTCGGCAGCTTTCCAATGGTGTATAGAAGTCCATATTTGCTGACCCCTGTGTCTCTACCTTAAATCTCCTTGAAAACAACACAAACTGGTCCAGTCACTTGCATTTGAGCACAAAATATCACATAATTCGGGGTTTCATACAACAGTGACACCTGGTTCAGTTACAGTGTACAAATTGGTGAGTTGGTTGAAGATCTCATTTGGTGGTTATTCTTTAAAAATCCATAATATACATGTTTGCATATAAAGATTCATCATTTCTCAACAGTTATTCTGTTATCCAGAACTAACAATCCTCATTGATTCATCAAATCGTGGAGTGATTAAATTTATTTTATTTTTATTGAGGTTTTCTAAAAGTTTATAATATTAAAGCAAATTAAAAATAACTTGTAGACCTCACACACATTAACATAGATACAAAAAATGACTTGAATAAAAAGATATAAGTGGTAGGGTGTTACATACTATATAGTGAGTAGGATAATGAAAGCATGGTATCATAAATTGCACGAATAAGATGAAAAAGAAAAGAAGAAACAGAGAGTGGCAAACAAAAATAAAACTTAACAACATAAGGTAGGATTAAATGGTAATGATTCATGAGGCTTGGTTGATTTAGTTACAAATGTATGAAAAATTTGATCTAAATGAGGGTTTAATTATTGCACAGTTGCTACGAAGTGATTGTGTATGTCTGCATGATTTGCTAACGAGATCTAGTATGAGCTTGGATGCACGGCCTTTATGGACCCTCGATTTGACAAACTTGTGAAAAAGAAAATTCCTTCTACTGTAGAGAGTATGTAAATTTAGGAGTAGGCGGCCAGATGTGACAGAAAATTGTTTGGGGGCTGAAGTTATGATTCTGATTGCTTTATTATGTACTTTTTCTGATGTTTCTGAATTTTTGGCTAAACCATCAAGGTACAATGATGAGCAGTATTCTACTATAGGTCTGATCAGTGATTTGTACGTCTTCGATGAGTTTTCTACTGTCATGTATTTTTTTAGTTTTGATAACAAGTAGACCATTTTGTTTGCTTTAGAGGCGGTGGCATTGGCCTGAGAGGTTAAACTAAGTTTTGAAACAAGAATAACTCCAAGAAGATTGAGCGAATGCTTGGATTCTATTTTCAAATTGTTTATTTGGATTTGGTTAAAATCTTCTACTTTTATATTTGAGAAAATACAGTATTGGGTTTTGGATAAGTTGAGTTGAAGGAGATTGTTTGAATACCAATTCGATACTTCTCTCATCAATGACTCAGATTTATCCATTAAGGTAGGGATATCTGTTGCTGTGCAGTGAATAATGGTGTCATCAGCTTAAGCGAATGCAGTTTTGTGCTTGTTAAGGAGATCATTGATAGCAAGATTGAATAAGATTGGACCTAGAACACTTCCTTGGGGTACTCCACATGTAATCGGTAGTGCACTGGACTGATCATCATCAACTTTCATGATTTGGGTTCGATGTGAAAGATAGGATGTTAATAATTTTGTTGTTGACTCTGCAAAATTTAGTCGCTTTAGAGTGTGGATGAGTTGTCCTTGATTTATAGTGTCAAATGCTTTATGTGCGTCCAAAGAGAGTGCAGCTATGAAATTCGGTTGAGGGTTGTCTAGCGTTGTTCTCCAATTTTGTAAAAGTGAAAGTAGTAACTGTTCACCGGAATGGTGCTTACGAAAACCGAATTGTCGATCTGAGAGTATTCCATGTGTTTCGATAAAGGTCATAATTTGATTTTTCATATCTAGCTCAAACACCTTTGATATGTGGCAGACTGGAAATTGGTCTGTAGTTGCAAGGGTCTTTCATCTTTACCTTGATACCTTACATTACATCTGCAAATAATGGAGCTCGCCAAACTTTTGAAAATATCCCGCGATCCCTCTGCCTATCCCCTGACACTGAGAAAATTGGCGCTTGTTGTCTCCTTTGGACTAAATATATTGTCTTCACTCACATAAACACCCTCCCTGCATCAATGACAAATCTAGTCAAGCTAATTGAGAGTTGTGTTCACATTTTCCTATCAATATTTTTAGGATTTTTCCTCTCTTTCAAATATCACTACACAGATACTCCGCACAGAAATCTCTAAACAATACAACATTATAGTCCATAAACTTTCTAGATTCCAAATAAATGAGATCATTATGATCTCTCTTTTTATTTGTTTTGCTTAATGTCAGTAAATCAAGCCAACTTAATTGCTCAGAAATTGCAAAGTGAATCCAGCTCTAGACATTCAAAGGTTTTCCCAGAAATCACAACATTGACCTACATTTGATTAATATCGGCTTGATTGGATTTCCAAGGCTGGCATAAAAAATACACAGGGACTGGTCTGCTAAGTAAGTTGCTGCAATATACTTTCCATCCACTGAGCCATTTTTGTTTAATGAAATTTGAATAGTCAGGCCACAGAACGAAGTCACAGAAGCCCTAAAGTGGACGTTGAAGAGGTTGATGATCAGGTGGGTAAATATGCATTGGCAAGTAGAAGCCAGTGGAGTGAAAGAAGAAACAAAAATGATCACCTACAAACTTGCTTACAATAAAATAATAATAAAAGTAATAAATTGCTAAATTTCTAGGCAGTTCAAAATATATTGGGTATACAAAATTAGTTGGTTGTGGCAAAAACAAGTGGTAAATGGATCATTTCTGTTTCTTAATCACATTCATATTTATGCAAGGGTTCCCTAGGTCCTTACATAGGCAGGGACAAGCTGGTGATTGCTTGTCTGTCTCATTCATTCATTCATGTAAATTTCACTTTCAATTTCATTTGGCAAACTTACTTGCTGTGTGCATGAACTGTAGGCTATTTAGGTGTATTAGCATATGTGTTTGAGTGTACAGTTTGTCGAATCGACTGTGTTTTGAGTGCATTCTGTGACTGAAGAAAGGAACAGGTAGACAACATCGTCAGGAACAACAGCCATTATTTTGTTAAACCAGAGCTTTTTGTGGGCCTAGTTAGGCACTCCGTATATGTATAGTTCTATTATTCATGTAAGCTGCCCAGAAAGAGTATACCAATGTCTCAATCTGACCACACACATTGGAGACATCGTCGTACGATTATGCCATGCCAGACAGTTAATATTCTACACCACTATTGATAGCTAAACTGAACTTGATCACAACAGTAGTATTTTGCTCGCTCCATCCTTGAGGATTATTGGAGCACGTGAAGTCTAGAATGAGTGCTGATTTTAACTGCATTATTTTGAGCCAAAGATGTACATAGACTGCTGACTCCACAGTAGATGGTTGGTATTTGAATGCCACTGTAGACAAAAGTTTGAATGGTTGCCAACATGCCCATGCTAGGCCGATGTCATAGATCTTGGGAGAAACTCTCTTCAGAGTGATATGCAATCATCTATAGCAGGAGGGACTGTCATTGGCTATACTGAAGTAGATCCCGCAAGATGTCTGATGTCAACTTGATGCTAGCAAATTTCGTGGTCAGATTTCCGGGTAGGGAAATCCCACTACCACACTTGAAGTACATCGACTGGAAAAGTAATTTATCTCAAGCTGTAGCTGTTAAAGAGTGTAGCCACAATAGGACCACTAATACCTGAGGATTATTACAGCTTTTATTTTAAATTAATCACAGTTGTGGTGAAGTAATTGTCACTAGTTTATTGTTTTCAGTTTGTCAAAGCAAATGACACTTTCATTTCTAGGCTGTTGCTTTCATCTCTAGGCTGCTGTAAATAATCCATTGGTTTTCGTTAATCTAGTAAGTCACGCAGCCTTTCTAGAGCTAAGTATACAAGAAGAGAAAGTTAAAACTTTCATTGGCTTAGGCTCAAAATAGTCTTACTGCAGACTCTGTTTTTTTGAGTGGGAAAAGTGTTCAGTGAATGAAAGGAATGTTATTCTATTCATTGATTGTGTATTCAAGAAGAACCACAACTTAGTGTTTTTGTTAGCTTATGTGTAGGCTTTTTGTCTTCTATCACTTGATATCAAATGGCAGGGATTGTTTGCTCCCGCGATTAGTAACCTTTCGGAGCGGTGCAGAGAATGCAAATGTCATCAAAAGATCGTCTAACTCTGAACTATTCGGTGGAAATAGTTTACTCAGAACAGCCCTTTCGCAGATTCTCAAGGATTATAAACTGTGTAGTGTGTTTTGATCTGAACTTGCCGAATGGTACACTGATATCTTGTAGTACAGAGTTTATCATGGCATATTGCATGAATATGATTATTGATTCTATTTAGCTTCAGGCAATTCAGCAGTTCAGTACTTGCATACAGCTACATAAATTCTGCACTGACTCAGGACTAATGTTTGTTGTGTTTTGTGGATTATAACGAAGGGCTTTGTACCTCAATCCATTGAGAATGGTCGTTAGTGTCAGAATTGATGCTCAATATAAGATCCCTGCTCTTTACTTCCCAAAAGTTTTCATTTCTCTGTACAGTCACAGGGAAAACTGCTGCTCAATAGAAACAACAAATAGCTGCTCGCTGACTGTGAATTGTTAATTAGGTCAATTGCTAGGGAGGTTGTTTCATCACGAATCTTATTCTGACAGCAGATTTCATGATACACTATTGTTGATCTGATAAAGGAATGCTGTTTGATGATGGACATGATTGCTGTAAAGAGCCTAAATAACTAATCAAATAGCAATCTGTTGCCTATACTGTGTCAGCACTGCAGTGCTGGCCCCTACTGCTATACTGCAGATGTCTTGAATGGCTCTTGTAACCTGCTCCGTGAACCAGTATTGTTTTTATGTTTATGGCTTAGTATGCTTCATGCTTATAGTAAGCATCTTCTATTGATTGTAATAGATGCCCATCTGACGGTTACCGGTACTTTTGAAGCAATTATATCTGTAACCAAACCTATCTGGAGCTAGAAAATGGCCAAACCATTTACTAATCTTAATCTGGATGCCGGCCCAGCTATCGACACTGTTGTGATGATTTTTCTCAGTTGGAATGTTTATTTTAAGACCTTATCAGTTGTGAAAGTCTTGAAGGTAACAAACCCAGTCTCTCTTGCCTAACAGCGGTATAACTGATAAGACTGTGTCAACAGTTTACTCATGCTTTATCTAAATCTCTTGCGTGTCTGATCTGTTACTCAACTCATGTGTTATAGTAGAGGTTTATGGTCTTGTTTTATCAGACTAGCTCATTTTTGTCGCCGGTCTGTTGTGACAGCTGTATCACAAGCGCACTGTTTGCATGAGGGCTAAGAACTAAAGCCAGGTCAATACATATCTTTTCACACGAAGCCAAAATGAAGAATTGGAGTATGCTGTATTTTTTATAATTTACAAGTACATGTAGGTTCTTTGAGAATAAGTTTCCATTGCTGACTACAATAGTTTCAGGGCTGAGGTACTTTTTCCTATGGTCTCATTGATGGTGTTGATATATAACGAGTGTCTGCAGTGCTTCGGTTAGGGCCTACTTGTTGTCAGCAGTTGGCTCTTGATATCAGTGTTGAGGCTTATTTTCACATCACAGTGTTCTAGCCGTGTTAACTTTTACTGCTCTGATATCAGACTTTTACTGCCAGGCTAGAGGCACCATAGCATAGTGATATGATAGGCTCCTACTGATAATTAGCCCAGTATCAGAGATATTCAAGAATATAATCGGCTTATAAGAGGCAGATATCAAAAGGAGCTAGTTATTAGCAGAGCTAAAAGTTAGTAGGATTGGTAAAAATCAATATCAACAATGTAGGCTTATGGCCAAGCTAGACTGACCCGCACTACACACTACTCAGTGAATAGTACATTTTGTTTCCATAGGCTGATAATGATAACGATCAAAACGCCGATTCAAATAGGTAGTTTTAGTTATAGATGACATCGCTATATATGGATCTAGTGCACTGTCATTTTTTTGTGTGGTTGGCTTTTTTATTATCCAGATCCTCTTTCCCTATTCGTTGTCTGTTGCCAGCGTTCAGTGATATTGAGGTAATCAAGGATTGCAGCCAAATGATGCCTTCCCATTCAAGTTGTTCATCATGATAATTGGTTCATGAGAAGGGAAATGAGTTCAGAGGCATTATCCCTGTCTATTCTGGTCAGGTATACATCGCATGTTGTGATTATCAATAGGAGGGCTCTTGGCTGAATAGACCTTATGGCAACATAACAACCAAGGCATTGATGGTGAATGATAATAAGGAATAATATTTTTTCTACTCATTTTGTAGTGAATGCTGAAAAAGTTTACATGAAGTAGAGAACACAGCACTGCAACACAATGACAGAGGTTCATCACGCGTACAACAATGTACGCTGGGAACCGGACAGGAACGGCGGGCAGCTCTACCAGAACGGTAATGGTGAACAGAATAACGACTTTGATGATGATGGAGGAGCCAACTCTGCCAAGCTCTTCGAGAGATCCAGAATTAAAGCCCTCGCAGGTCAGTAAAACTTTAGAAAACCAAACTCTCTGGCCTCTGTTATCCAAATCTGTTATGTATTTTCTTGTCAGATTCCACCATAATATGCAGCCTCTTTATTGCGTGGGCATGATACTACTACAAAATCTGGCTGTCAATCAGATGTTGCATGACAAGTCTAAGCATCGGCCGAGTAGCCTAGAAGATTGGAACTGGGAAAAAAGAGCTATATTATTCAGCGGCATCTCACTCACCTAGAACAAGCACTCTATGTGATTGCTACTGGATATTTTATGAGATCAATATGATGGTGTGCTAACAAGTCAGCCTTTTGGCATCACTTTCTACATCAAAACCAGTCAGTCAACCTCCTTGAAGCAGGCCAGCAGGATAACCATCATGAGTCTAGTGCTTCAACATCGAACCCACATAACCACTGATCTCCAATCGCCCTATGGATTACTCAAAGGACCCGCTACTACTGGGCTATCAGATACATCTAGCAGGGATACTGCTAGTTGTAATATAACTCTTATAGAGAGCGTACAGAAACAATCTATACAATCTCGTGAAGGATACGGCGATAGAGTGCAGGAACTACAAGGTATAATGATATCTTCAGCGGCAATGACATATCTTAGACTTAGACTCATTTTCATTTTCAGCATGGAGCGGTAGGCTAAAGCACAGGATGTTGTCTGTGTCGCTCTGGCAAGATTATCTCGGCTGATAAACAGTTTACAATCTTGATGCATCTATTACATGACTGGATGTAATACTATAATGTATACAATCCGTCATGGAATTTTATACTGCAGGATGTCTCACAATTCATCTGCTATAAATTTAGAATGTATCCTTTGTCCTGTACGCTAGATAAAATTACAAGAATAGAGGGTTTAGTGTTCCTCAAATTATTTTGCATAGCAGTGCTATGTAAACCAGGTACATCCTGGCATATAATCAAATTCAAAATAATGCATAATGACTGTCGAAAAATTGTCAATTTGCATTTTCTTTTGGTCATAAAAAGTGACACTGAGTTAAGGCATATGAAAATTTGCAAACAGTCCAATTTTAAGTCGCCTCATTCATCATTAAACCCAGGATTTCACCATACAAAGCGTGATGTTTTGTCTTCAGATGATTGATTTGGCACCATCCTTCCTCATTTCGCTTTCACTGAGCAGTATGCTGGAATGTGTCAAAAGCTGGGAAACAACGCCTATAGCATTGGTCCTGCTACAATCCATTACAAGGCAGAAAAAAACTAGAAGTAAAAATATTTTAGTGAACATTGTTTTGATGCGTAAAATTACCAGCAGATTAAATGCTAGGCTTTCACTTTGAGCATTTTTATAACGTTGATATGATGATTTACAGATGAGAGAGAAACAGTGCAAAAGAAGACATTCACCAAATGGGTCAACTCACATTTAGCCAGAGTTGGTTTCAAAATAAATGATCTGTACATGGACCTGCGTGATGGTAAAATGCTCATCAAACTGCTGGAAGTACTCTCAGGAGAGAAACTGGTAATCTTTATATCCCGTCATTATCCTTAATTTTGGGACTTAGTTTAGTTTTAATTTAGTTTAGAACTGTGCTGGGATAGGTGGTAGTAGCATTTCATTATCAACTACTTGGGGGTTGAAATGCTACTACTAGCAATCCCAGCAAAGTTTGAGCGCTAAAATTTGTCGGTACTAAACTATCCGTTTTTTACATCCCTATTTGAGGCCCTGCAGTTTGTTTGCTTGTATTTGAGCTGTTTATGACACACAAAATTTGCATGCCCCATACAATGCCGCACATCTTTTCTGGCAGATGGCCTAGTTACTGTCCGCTTTGAAAAGGAATATAGGAAGTGATTCAATCCTTATGACCTCCTTATGCTCCTTCAAAGCTATTAGTTTGTACTATCTAACCTTTTAAAGTGTGAATCATAGTCACAGGGATCAGCCTCATAAAAAGTGGGGGCGTGGTGGGAGAGCGTGGGATTAAACAACACAAATCCAGGACCGCTGGACTACTAGACCTGTCAGTTGGAATGTTTGATTTGGTTACGATAAGACAGCTACCATGGTGACTAGTGCTCTATTGGCCGTTTAAACTTAGAAGCTTGATGGATGAGGGCTAGCAATGACATTTGAGACAAAATTTTCAGAATGTTCATGGGAAGCCTCCTCAATTTCAGATTGAAGTTCATGAATCTAAGACATATGGCGTCATGAGCTACCCAATATGTACTATAAATCTTCGTGGGTAGAGGCCTCCCCTAATTTGCAGTCTATCTCATCACCTTTTCTAATAAAAAGAGTATAGTTTTCCGCCGCCCAGTTGCGGATGCCGGAATGAACCAGTTAGCGTCACAATGTTATTCCTAATTCCAAAGATCACATAGCTTCCCTGACCTTACATTCTCAGTAAAACCTTTCTATTGATGTGTATCATCAGAAAAAATGGCAAAGGTTGAATGCTGATCCATTATTTGCATATCATCACTATGATGATATGAGTTTGTATCAGCTGCCAAAGCCCACCCATCTTGTTTTCATACATCAGGCAGGCTGACCTAGATTCATGCGTTGAAGTTGTCTGCGGCTTGCTGACTAAGACTATCTAACTCTAATAATGATCTAACTTGATCACTCTCTCCTTGCTTATTATAGCCCTACAGACATGTACTGATAAGGATCAGATCTGACAAATTATTGGGATTAGCCACAAAAATGACCATGCAGAGTAATAACTGTTATATAATAGTGATAACTTTAGCATTGACAGAAATAGTACTGTGGTGAAGTTGTGTGGTTTGAAACAAAATTCTCCAGTCAATCATTGCGGCTTTCCAAAAGCTGATGTATAGGTCGTCCTGTATCTAAAGTTTAGTGTGTGATAGATTTATGTATTACATAATGCCCGATGGGAGGTTGGGGAGATGGGATTTATGGATAGCAGATTGGGGAGGGGGTAAGGCATGTGAAGCAAGGGCAAGATCTTGTAACCATCCGATGTTTTTTCTTTGTCTTATTATATTATGTTGGTTACACTTTTAGCCTCGCCCCACTAAAGGCAAGATGAGAATCCATTGTTTAGAGAACGTGGATAAGTCTCTCACATTTCTGGGTGAGAAGGCTGTAAAGCTTGAGAACATGGGAGCTCATGATATTGTCGACGGTAACTCCCGTCTCACACTCGGTCTAATATGGACCATCATCCTCAGATTCCAGGTAAGCCTTACTACTGATGAGTGCGACTAAATTTGAGCGCTGCCGCTGATAAGCGCTGCCGAAGATATCCGCTGCCGCTGAGTAATTGTCAATATGCAGTTAAACATTGTTGTTGGTGTGTGCTGTCGATAGATTATGCTGCAAATAAAGACCTACTGCAAGGCTTTGATCTCAGGCTGCCGTTATTATATTAAAACTATGCTGTGTAGCCTTCGTCAGCTCTGAAATGTCAAGACAGGCCGCATCACAACCCATGATCTACCTGAACTGATATATTATATTGGTTATGCTTTTACCGCCTCTTTGAAAGTTTCAACCAACGTCCCAACCACCCAAGATCATGCATCCGATTTGGACTGGATGGTTCTCACAATTGCTTTTGTAAATCGCTGAACACAGCAACGATTGACTTGTCATGCTCTGCCACTTTTGTATGGGGAGGAAATTGTTCAATGGGGAAATTGGCAGGTTTTAGCTGTTGTACTAGTTCATCTTAATTCATAAATTGATAGCCTCTTGTAGTTTATTCAATATACTGAATTTGTGCTGTTAGTACCGGCAATTCACTTTGCCAGACTAGCAACATGTTATTATCTCTGCAACAAACTTGAAGGAGTTGTCCAAGTGTGTTAATAATAGGACACTGACATTCAAATCCACTGAAACTTGATCTATCTTTGGCTAATTCTATGTAACATAGTAACATATGGTAGTGCAGCCTGTCATTTAGTACCGGCTCTCATTCAGGAGAACACTGCAATGGTCAGGCAAGGGTGGCTGGCTCTTGTAGTGCAAATTTACTAACCATTGTAAATAAAGCGGACAGCTATCACAAAGGAAGGGCCTGCAATATGAGAAAATTGCAATCGAATATTATGATTTTAAATATTTACATGTCTCTCTTATGACCGTTTCAGTGTGTTAGTGCAAATGATCATTGACTGGGCATTCTTTTCTAGTGAATCAACATTGAGCACTTTACATGTACATTCATGTCTGATGATTGAACTTGGAGTGTTTGCTTTCCTTTACACTTACATCATTGTAAAGAACATTGCTGAAGCCACTCCAATGTCAAAAATAATTGCTTATGAAAACTTGGCCGTGTGTCCATTAATGTCATAGAAAAAGCATCAGTTTGGAAACCAGTATTGCATTACCGCATTTATCAGAGCACTGTTGCTGCTTGTCAGTAAAGGTTTTCATGGTATGCAGTGTTTTGCTCTATTGGGTTATCGAGTTTGTAACTTAGACATCTCAGTGGAATACTGGTCTGTATAGATTTGATCAATAATTGAACAGATTCCCAATACAACGTCCGAACTGGCAGCAGGCAGCAGCTTTAATAGTATACTGATAATGGCTTTTTTAACGAAGTTGTGTGCTTTGAGGGGTTACTGACGTAATGGGAAGTAATAATTTCACTGATTCAATATTGGCTATTACTCTGCAGCTCTTTAACATTGCCTCCGCAAAGATGCAAAAAGATATGGCCAGAACGATTGCATTTTTGGTTGTCTGCTGTTAGGAGAGACTCCCTTTTTTGACTATAAAGTACCCCACCGGAAAAATTGCATTGCCCTATTTTGTAATGCATATTTGACAGTGTTTATCAAAGTTGAAAAGGCCAGTAGCAAGCGCGCGGCATGCTGATAAGAAAAAAAATTGTCTGATAACTGGTTTTGAGGAATGTGATGCAACTACATACAAATTCTCCTGATCCCGTAGGCTGACTGAGTCATAATTAGCACACTGCTGCTAGGAGATAAGGGAATCCCAGATCCTGTGTGCATACCTAAAGGCCAAAGGCAAATAAAATTCCGCATCACACTTTTTGCCTGAAGTGAAGTATTATTGGCCCTGGTCTGTGACCCTACATAAAGTGTATACCAGTGCATGTGATAGAATTCTAATTGAAGTATTTTTATGGTAGTCCACATCGAATATACTGTGTAGACACCCATGTATGATGCAACATACACCCTCCTTTAGTATGTAGAGTAGGAGCTCTGAAAATTAAATGGCAAGCTCACTGCTAAGCCTGATCCAGACAATTTGTGGCTAACTATATCTCTTCACTACAGCCATGAGACTGTCCTGTTTTGCTCAAATCACTTTCAAATTTCTTAAATTTCAGATTCAAGACATTCGAATAGAGGATACGGGTGACACTGAATCATCAGAGAAACGATCGGCTAAGGACTCCCTGCTGCTCTGGTGTCAGATGAAAACTGCTGGCTACGCTAATGTCAATGTCAGAAACTTTACTACTTCATGGAAGGATGGTCTTGCCTTCAATGCTATAATCCACAAACACAGGTAGGCCTACCTGTCTGACGCATGAAGGGAAAGCTGGTCAATAGCATCAGTTGTGGCACTAGTATGCCAGTAGTAATGTGTGATAAGGTTGGATAAACTGATTGACCGTGGACAGTATTCACGTTCTGGTGGTAACCTTCAAAGTATGACATGGATAAATTATCACCTGATATTAGTTGAATTGCCAAAAAGTCAGAGCTAATTATGTCATAAATGTCATAGATTAGCTATGCCCATAAAGACAATATCTATTGCATGTAATCAGTCAGCATCAAGGTAGCGGGCCTGTCAACCCTTGTATGAATAGATGAGGTGGTAAATATTTTGACACGAACATTGTCTAATCCTTCCACACACCATGCAGTCCACACATCATAAACTACTAAAGTGAAACACGGTCAGTGTCAGGTAAACAATCATCCCCCCTTCTGAACACCTTGGCATATCATTTCATATTGTCATATTCTTGCAGGCCTGATCTGGTGGCCTATAATAAGATGACCAAAGCCAATCCAGTGTCCAACCTCAACAATGCCTTCAACACAGCTGAGGATAAGCTGGGAATCACTTCACTTCTCGATGCTGAAGGTGAGATCTGATGTCTATAAAACCTTGTTAACCAGTGACGAGTGCTAAAAAGCTGAAAATTGGTGTAACTTGGATTACCCAAGCTGTGCTGTCGGGCATAATCACCTTACATACTAGCTCAGACATCTGGTGTAACCATATTTTCCTAATACTGAATAAAATGAAGAAGCTGTCCCGTTTAGGGCTTGATTCATTGGGAATTAACCCTGATACCAACCCTCTGATTTCAGATATTAACGTTGAGCTGCCAGATGAGAAATCCATCATCACCTATGTGGTTACATACTATCACTACTTCAATAAGATGAAGGCTGAGTCCGTACAGGGCAGACGTATTGGAAAGGTATGTTACTGTCTTACTGTCCCTATGGCTTTCTGATATCAATAGAGTTGTCTCAGTGGATTTGGGATCTGTTAATGACAGGGCCTGGGATCTGAGGGTTTGTACTTGCGACAGTTGATGATGTGCCACAAATGGGAATCCTGCAAAACTGTTTTCCTTTAAACCCTCTCATAGTTTTTTTTATACTTGTACTTCATACGCTGTTGACACCAATAACCAACTGACCCATTCAATCTCTGAGCAGTACATAGACACCTACATGAATAAATAATGATACTGCCTTGGGATATGTCTATAAGCAATCTCGGGGCCGTCTCCCATGCGCATGAAGTTAAATCATCATGCCTCTACGGGCAATCTTTGTTTCCACATTCTTGCAAATGCCAACTCAACTGCATACTGGCATTGTTCTAATGTCCGGTATAAAAACATGTACTTTTCTAATGCCCTTTTCCTGCATTCTTCCTGGTTGGGACGACAAGGTCATGTAATGACCTTACCAGCTAAACTAGGGCTGGGAAAGTGGGTGGGTGATCCGATCTTAATTATGATCTATAAATATGAGAGCATTGTTTTGACATTTTTGGCAGACAACCTCTCCAGCTCTTTATAGTAATGTCAAGTGTCACATCAGAGACTATATATAATATTCATAGTCTCTGGTAACATTATCATGCGATCTCAGCTTCTAACTCTCCACTGCAACTCAACTCAAACACCTTAAATTGAGGAAACCTGTCCAGTTCAAATATTAGAACATGCATAATGGAGTAGCCACCATGTTTGCAGAATTAGTCATTATTTGGCTGCCGATCTATGTGAACAGGGATGAAGATATCTGCTGTAATGCCAATTAGACCTGACTGTTTGCAATCCTATTTAAGTAAGGAATGCAGCAGCCTGCCTCCCTTCTCTCTTGATTAACCTCGATGCTTGTGATAGGCACAATCATTAAAACTTGTTAGTTATAATGATTTGCTCTGAGATGCCGACTATCAACTGTTCTCATACTATCATGGTGTCTTGAACTGTTTTTGAACATCATTTATTAGCTTCACTAATTATTCTGAATCATTAACTAAACACCCTGACTGCTCCCCACCCTGAAGCTGCTGCAACAACGTGAATCAAATCTCAAATCAAATTTGCGCTATCATCATGGTGGACAGTGAAACATGAAAATAAAAGTTGAATCCCTGTCTACAAGTCTTCTTCACCAATGCATCTTTTCTTCACCGGTTATAATCAGTGCACCTCTATAGGTCGAAGAATTCCCTTTTCGAAACGAGATGGTTTAGTCTATGTATCCACTTGAACTGCAAGTGAACCAAATTAAGCAGATGTTGCCATTATTGTAGTGCCTTTAGTAGCCTGTAATAATGGTGGCTGCTTTGAGGTTGAATTGATGTAACTTTTGTCTGTGTTGAAATCAGTAAAATATGACCAAATCACAGCAAAGATATATCATCTGTGATCAAATGCTGTGAACCAAACTACATTATGCAACCTAAACAAATCAGATCTGCTGCAAGCCTTGTGACCTCTGGAATCAGATAAGTGCTAAATAACATACAGGCTGCACATTTATGACAGCCAAAATGGCATAACTAAGGCCTTCGAATGGATAGCCCTGTTGTCAAAACATCATTTTATGAGCATCGCTGCCAAGCAGTTTTGTGATCATAAATGATCCTAATTCAGACCCACCCTAGTTTTATATTTTGTGCTAGCACCTGCGTGAGGATGCGAGTCATAGAAATGGGAATTATGTTCATTTTTTAATCACTCATTCATTTTTCTTCTGCAACAATGCTCTCAAAAGGTTTCATCTCCTACTAAAATCACAATTCGTATCAATCACAGAGAAACCCACGGGGTATTGGCTCAAATCCCTCTCAACCATCAATCTGTCCACCAAAAACTGTCATATCTCTTCTTCCTACATGTATGTCTCTTACCTCTAAAACAATTTTTATTTTTGCGCTCTGTTTTAGGTACTGAACAATGTACTAGAGAATGACCGTCTCATCAATGAGTACGAGACCCTCACTAGTGATCTGCTAAAGTGGATAGAAGAGATCATCGAGATTCTCAACGAGAGAGAGTTTGAGAACTCACTGCAGGGCGTACAAGCTCAACTAGCTCAATTCAACTCATATAGAACACAGGAAAAACCTCCAAAGTGAGTCCATCGGCCTGACTTAGATATATTAACCATGGAAAAATGGTGACCCCATAGACATATAACAAACTTCCAACATGAACATTTTAAAGTATTTATATGTTTATGGGTGGTCCTAACATGAAAATGATGTGGCCTTTATGCGAAGGTATAATGTACCACTGGTCACCGGGTTCATATGGACTTGTCCTTTGTGAATGTGATCTGTAACTCCTTTGATATCCAATACCTGGCTGGCCTTTTTATTACCTGAAATGTCTTAACCTAGTCCGGGACAAGGCTAGTCTTAACCTACTTCTAAATCAACCCCCACAGCAGCAAAGTACTTTGAAACATTCATACAGGTATTGATTTCTATGACTCATATTCTGCCTGATCGTTATAACACAAAAAATCCTCAAAGCTATTAGCTTAGCCAAATGGAGTTGGAGTCATATAACATTATCAGTTTGAGGTTATCAGCAGGCTGATTGAGTTAGACTTTTGATGATATCTCTATGTATTCAATCTATTTATGAGATTCTAGTTGCCATAATGTTATGTATTCTAGGTAAACCACATAATGTAGGACGTGAGTGTGGTCACAGCAAAAATGCAACATAACAAACCACCTCCAGGCAGTCTGATGATGGATTTTTACTTTTATTATGGACCGCCACGTCCCAGACTTTCAGAATAATGACTAAGATTGTTGGCCTGCATTGCCAACCGTCGGCAGTTACATTGTTGATTGTAGGAAGGCCTCAACTGCGTATCGTATAGGTGGCAGTGCATTTGATGACACACTAGAATTTGCCTATTTCTTATCATGTCAGGTTTGTGGAGAAAGGAAACCTGGAGATTATGTTGTTCACATTACAATCACAGATGCGAGCTAACAATCAGAAGCCTTACCTCCCCAAGGAAGGTAAACTGATCTCTGACATCAACAAGGCCTGGGAGTCTCTGGAGAGAGCAGAGCACGAGAGAGAACTCGCACTCAGAGAGGAGCTTATCAGGTACACTCCTTAACTCTGCAATAATGTGTTAACTGTAGTACATAAAAAAGCAGAGATAGGTGTGACACCTCTCTCCCGACGATCTCCTTCCAGGTTTAGAGGATTCCTCCAGAGATGCTCTAAATCTTTATATACTTGACTGGATAGATGTGACACATCTTGGATATTTCTGCCTTGTTATTTGCTACTGTGTTTAAGATTTTGAGATGCGACCCCTTTGAAACTCACATTAATTTTGTTTTCAGACAAGAGAAGCTTGAGCTGTTAGCTGCTAGATTTGACAGAAAAGCCGGCATGAGAGAAATATGGCTCAGTGAAAACCAGAAACTCGTTTCGCAGGTAAGATGGGAGATGTGATGGGTTTGTCTTCATCTGTAGCCAAGACTTAAGACCGTTAAGACCAGAATACTCTTCTACATCAGGCAGTCTGAATTTGCGGATATCAACCCGCCACTACGGGTACAACAACCTCATGGCAGCTTCAGTAAATTACTGAACAAATCGTATCTGTATGTATTTGACTTAATTATATACATTCCTTATCCAGAAAATCTATACTTCTGTTATAATTTTCGAATTATACAAAAATAAACCATGAGCTAACTTAAATAGTACATTCTATACTACAGGATAATTTCGGATATGACTTGGCAGCAGTTGAGGCAGCTACTAAGAAACACGAGACTTTCGAGACAGATATTAACGCCTACGAGGAGAGAGTTCAGGCTGTTGTAGCAGTAGCATACGAACTGGAGCAGGAGAAGTATCATGATATTCTACGCATCAACGCTAGGTGCGTGTTACATTTTGCTAGGAAGATCGTGCCGATTATATCAGAAACGAGTACAGTAACTTAGATCCAAATCACAGTGTTCCCAGACCAACAAACTTTTCAATAAAAAATTGTATTCTCTTTATTGGCGTTCTCATTGGCAAGTAGGCCTATGCAGAGAGAAATTATTTTCTTATGCAAAAGTATGTTCTATCTTATTCCGGGCGCATTAGTAAATGATGATTTTCTTATCTGATTTAGCGGTAAAAGCATTTCGTACTTGTACCTGTTAATTATCCTTGGTTCTATCTGTTGTAGAAAAGAGAATGTTTTGCGTCTGTGGAACTTTCTGCTGGAGTTGCTGCGAGCCCGTCGTACTCGACTTGAGCTCTCCTTCCAGATACAGAGAATCTTCCAGGAGATGCTCTATATCCTCGACTGGATGGATGAGATCAAAGTCAGACTTCTATCTGAAGACTTCGGCAAACATCTCATGGGTGTTGAGGATCTTCTGCAGGTATGCACAAATTTGAACTTCTGTTTGAGAGATCTGAATATATATGTGAATTCAACACACATCTTTGTATATGAATTTAACACACATCTATGGATGTGAATTCAACACATATCTATGGATGTGAATTTGACCCAAAAAAATGTGTTCCTGGGGATCTAATTAATGGGCAGTTTTGTAGTGACCTATTGTATAATTTTCTAATACACTGCAAGATAGTGTCTGGTTTCCTTAATGATTTTTTGTCAGCAGATACTGTAACATTAACATTTGAACTGTTGACCATGCGCAGTTGCTGCTATGGTATCTAGGGTATTGAACAATGTCATCATGCTAGTCTACGTTTACTCCCAAAATGACTCAGAATTAGCCCGCATCCACATTGTAGTGTCAATACTATAAACAAACCGACATATTCGACATATGCTAACAATTGACTCCCAAGGCTCTGATAAGCTATACCCTCATATTAACATACCACCAAATTATTCTCTCTGATAGTATCAAACCGTGATTTGTCTTAATTCCAGTGGTAAAACATAAAGGAATCATTTTGTAGGAAGAATAATTATAGTCAATTTAGACTGAATGAAAGTAAAATTCTATCCCTCAAGCACACTTTCTCTGTGTTCACCACTGACTTTACAGACAGTTTATAGAGAATATGTGCCTGGATTGTTTAGACGCCATCTGTTTCATAGATATGGTTAGCGACCACCGTAGGATCTAAACACAGTAGCTAGACAAAATAGTGTGCCAATAATAAATCAAAGAACCATATTATACCACTTCTTTTACAGAAACACAATTTGTTGGAGGCAGACTTGAAGGTTGTCGGCGAGCGCGTTAACACAGTGAACTCTTCAGCTGATAGATTCGTCTCATGTGATGATGAGCAGTTCCAGGGTCTCAACCCCTCAGACTACAAGGTGATTATCTCCCTCCTCAGATTTTCAGTTGTTTAGCTTACAAACTTGTTTGTTATCAATACGAAAAAAGAAGACTTACTTTTATGAGAAAATTTAATATTTGGTTGTTTTCTTATGTGGAGTGTAAAGAGTGGAATACTGGCTTAGTTTTCTGGTCTAATATAGTTATCCTGGAGTTGTACTCTCTGGTTAAACTGAATCTGTAGGCAGGCAACTCCGAAAATGCCTGCAAAGATAAATTTTCATTGATGAAATAATAATGATTTAATTGTTGATATTTATAGCCCTGTGATCCTACTATTGTGGAGGAGAGGCAGCAGAGTCTAAGAGACGCTTACCAGGAGCTGTTAGAGTTAGCCTCACGCAGACAAGAGCAGCTCGAGGCCTCCAGATCTCTGTGGCAGTTCTTCTGGGATATAACAGATGAGGAAGGATGGATTAAAGAGAAGGTTCGTGCTTCTTACTGCTGACCGTTCTATTCCTTGCTATTGGTACAACCAAATGATAAATGATAATATATAATACAATATTTTGATGCTTATATAAGTTATGACCAACTGAGAGTTTGATCATAAATGTAAATTGAAGACTAACTCCATAATAATTTACATCCATAGAAGTGGTTCATGATACCTAAACCAGGTTTGATTGTGAAATGTATACCTGTTAACTATGTGAAGTGTTAAGTTTGTATTATTATACTTAATTATTAATTGCTAGTTTTCTTTCCGTGTTTTTTAGGAGCAGCTCATGTCCTCACCAGATCTTGGACACGATCTGACATCAGTTAACCTTCTACTAGCTAAGCACAGAGCCAACGAAGATGAGATATCAGCTAGAGGTCAGAGGTTAGAGGGTGTCAAGGACGACGGCAATAAACTAATCACTGATGAGTCATTCGGAGCTGAGAAAATACAAGGTTAGTGATATAAACTTGTTAGATTCTAGAAGGTGTTATTGATGTCTGCTGATAAAAAAGAGCATCACTTGATGTGATCCTGGAATTATAGGATTGAGTTATCTATAAGTTAACAAAGATAACATGTACTCTCGTTTTTTTTGAACAAAACTACTCGGAACTCACTGTAGTCACTTACATCCAGTTATCGAGTTAGAGCTAGAAATAAAGTTCTTATCCTTTTGTTGTATTGTTTATTATGTTTTAATGATTTGATGAACAGACTTATGTAATATGAAGTTGACGAAAGATTTATAATTGTATAGCTCGTCTGGAGGAGATTGACAACCAGTGGCAGAACCTGGTTGACCTAGCTGACTTGAGGAAGCAGAGACTGAATGAGGCTGTAGACTTTTATCAGTTTTTCGCTGACGCTGATGATGTTGATCACTGGATGGTTGATACTCTGAGACTGGTCAGCAGTGATGACGTCGGACGTGACGAGGCAAACGCACAGAGTCTGCTCAAGAAACACAAGGTGGGTATTTTAGACTCAACTGTGGTTACATGAACAGCTACAGATATTTAGCCCCACCAGAGCAATAACAGCATTAACATGTTTTTTTAAATATATATTTACTTTATTATATTTACCGACCTATGTATCACAACATATGAGGCCATGTGAAAAAGAAGTTGAGCATATTATGCTGATTGACAGCTAAAGTAAATCACATACTCATAGAATCCGAAACATTTTGTTGATATGAGACCCCACTGAACCCTGTGTGAAATAATCCTTCTCAATTCCCGCCAGGATGTTGCCGATGAGTTGAAGAATTACGGTACAGTAATAGATGGGCTACACGATCAGGCAACTCAGCTTGGTGAGCAGGACAAGGAGAACCCTGATGTTCAGGGTCGTCTAGCCTCAATCAACAGAAGATACAAAGATCTACTCGAGCTGGCAGAGCTGAGAGAACAAAGGCTAAAGGATGCTCTCAGTCTGTACAAGTTCTACAATGACACAGACAATGTGGACAACTGGATCGAGGAAAAGGTAATCATTTTGTTTTTCAATCATTCAGGGCTGTTTTATAAATATTGATAGATATGTTTATTTAGGTATTTCTTCGTATCAAATGCTAAGCATGTACAGGTTGCTACTTGGGTTGCTTTAAAAAAAAGTTTCCAAATGTAATATTGAAGGTCTTCCCTTGCAACAAATGCTAACCAGATATACAGCATGTAAATGTGCACAACGCAATGTTACTCCAGCTTGATATTCTGCAATATCAGTACCCAATATTCATAATATTTATCTTCCATTTGCTTATGAAGAGTTATGTGTGTTTTGCAGAGTGTCTTTCTTCAGTCACTGGAGCCTACGCCAGAAGCTGAGGAGTTAGCTGTGGTCAAACAGAGATTCGACACATTCGAGAAAGAAATGAACCTCACAGAGGGCAAAGGTGAGGCAGTGTGCCTATGGTGTTGTAAGCACAGACATATTTATAGATTTGACAAGTTTTGAGCATGTGCTTAAGTCTTTATTTGTTGCATTTTGAATCTTGCTTGGCTGATATTATGAAGTTGCTGTTGTACTATATGTTAACTTTCTGCTGTTGTCGGCTTACTTGTGAAAGATACTTTATAAATCATTTGCTATGTGTTGAGCTTGGTGTATGCTTTTATTTTGAGGCTTTGATTCCCCTATTGGTAAGTGTCAAAAAGGATGTTTGCGCACTCAGACCACAACTTGACGGGATTTTTATGTGTTACCTGTGTAGCCTACGTTTTCTTGGCAAGACAAGGCCCTGCCTTTATGAATATGTCTGTGTGATATATGTTGGAGAACCCAAGTTTTTCTTCTGAGTTGACAGTCATACAACCATTATTACATCTTGGGCTCCCAAACCAGTGTTTTTGGCTTGTAGATCCCCATAGTATTTTCACACTATGCCTACTGTGACTAATACAAGGTAACACAGTCACCCACTCATCCACTTGGCTGCTGATTGGTTGACTGTATGTTCCTTGTTGATTGAGCATTTTTTAACCAATGACATTGCTTTATTTTCTGCTTGTAACTCTTAATCAGGCCAGGCACATTGGACATTGTACATTGTTGTACATTGTAAGTATATGAAACAACTCCAAATATGGATAAGTTTACGGTTACTGGAAGATTGTGTTGGCATTAGGTAGCACATTGATGAGAAACTGGTTTTTCTTTGTTGCATGTAAGAACAGGCACTATTGAAAGGTAAATTTTGAGGCTTTTCACCTGTAACAAAGGAGTTGAGCTCGCGGTAGACAGTTGAAAATTTGCGGAAATACGTATCTCTTCTACAGCAACAGTTTTATCAACGTCTTCATACTTATTTCAGTTGACACCGTCAACGCACAAGCTAAGGAGCTGATAGATGCTGAACATCCCAGTAACGATGAGATCGTTAAAAGATTGGACGAGCTGAACCAGAACTGGGAGAAATTACAGCAGCTCCTCAATCTGAAGAGAGAAGAGCTGGAGGCTGCCAACGGTCTCTGTAACTTCCACATTGACGTCAACGAGACCATGGTAATGCCAATTTACGATTGATAATTGACTTCTCGATGGATGATTCACTGCCCAGGAAACAATATATTCTCAATAATTGTCATGTAGCTACTGCTTCCAGAACATTTGATTATTGCTGAATGGTTTCACTCATTTACAACGCTAAGAGATTTTTCAGGCGTATCTCACCTATGAAAGCGAGCAGGTACTGGTTCTCATTATATTTTTACGATTCTGTTCAATTCTCATTTCGTGAATAATACCCTATGAATTGAGTCTTTGTTTCTCGAAAGTTGTAAATAGTAAGGCCGATAAGTAATGATAAATATTTATATAATATTTATGCATATGACTCGTATCTTCTAGACATGGATCACAGAGAAGATGAAGGTTGTAGAATCCACAGATGAGCTCGGTAACGACTTGGCAGGAGTTATGGCTCTACAGAGGCGACTCGCTGGTATGGAGAAAGATCTTGATGCCATTCAAGCCAAGGTAGATTAAATCTCAATTGATCTCACTTTGTATCAATCTTTGTTGTACTCTCTTCACTACTTGTCTAAGCTTTGTTGGAGTCAATGCTCTTCTTCATAGAAATTGAAATTAAGACAAATAAATTTCTGATCAATGTGTTAAATCACCGATATTTCCCTGCTGTGAAAATGCTAAAATTTTGGCAAGATTTCGGCACTATGCTGAGGAATAAACATTAAATAATTTGTTGTTATAATATGTCAATTCAGACCTTCTATCTTTGGGGCTTTGAATGCTTATATTTGTCCTCACTGGCTTGCAGGCAAAGCACTACATAAAACATGTAATGCAGCTGAGCTAGTAATGCTTCACTATATCATAATAAGGCTGACCTGTGTTCTCAGCCTTTTATTAGTTTCCTGTTCCTTTTTTACCTGTTATTTACTTACCTCCATTATTTAGATGTGTTCATTTTTTTATACTCCTTCACCGCCCCAATGTTTACAGATGGATAAAATGCAGCAAGAAGCAGAAGAATTTGTAAAGCCTTCGGTCGCGCCAGATCAACAGGCCGATCCTAGTGTAAGAATAGGCTCCCCCTATGTCCCAAACTCCTTCTATGTCAGGATTTGTCATGCTCTCAGTCTATGTTAGAATGAATCCTTTCTGAGTCTCTCAATGTTTTCTAACTGACTATCAAATCTTACTGCATTGTGGGTAATGGACAGGGTGTTTCTTTGTTTGAGTTTTTTAAAATTTTGGCCCTTCAGCACACATGTGGTATGATGAATAATGTCATAAACTATATGTCCGTCATTCTTGGTGATATGAAAGATGTCCATAAAATCTTGAAAGTATGCATGGTTGAGTGAGTGTGTGATGCTTGGAGGTTTGGGCTGAGACTGTTAGGGCAAAACAAGGATGTAAAAAGTTTTGGTTGATAGCAAATGGTATTTCCTTGAGAAAATCAAATATTTTCGAAAGAAAATTGGATTTTTGCAAAATTCTGGGGCTGGTCTCACCAAGGAGTTGTCTATTATTCCAAGTGTGATGGAGGAATGGTACTAATGAGGTCATAAGTTTATTTGGTGTGAGTTACTAAATTGCATGCACAGCACACAAAAAACTTACTGGTATCTGTGTGGTAGGTATCTATATGTGCTGTCGAAAAAAGGGTGTGCTGGTTGCATGTTTTATTCCCCTCCTTAAATTTTTGTTTCACCCGTTATTGCCCAGTCACTTCGTCAGTAGTTTTGGGAAAAACAAGACCATTTATTAGCCTTTGATTTGTTAAAAATTCAATGACTCGAATAAAACAATGATTTGGTGGGGGACTCTCAGCAAAATTGTAGCAATTCATCATGTATAATAATTATAATACTACAATCAGAGTAAGGTGTAAGACTACGAACCTTGTTGATTCTGTAGGTTGCTAACCTTGAAGAAGGCGCTGAGAAAATGGCTGAAGAACATCCAGAAGAGGCTGAGAATGTCAGGAAACATCTCGCCGAAATCAACACAGCATGGGACGACCTCAAAAATATGGTATGTCTATACCACACAATAATATTAGGGCAGCAGCAGAGAATTTGAAACATTAGGCATCCAGTACAAAGATATGTGAAATAAAAAAATAAAATTGTGTGACAAGTTCAGACAGACAATTCACAGCACAAATAATAACTTCCAACACTACAAAATACAATATCATTATTTTTGCAGTTGAAATCCCGAGAGGAGAGGTTGGGTGAAGCCTCAGAGCTGCAGCGCTTCTTACAGAACCTGGACCACTTCCAGAAGTGGCTGTCGGACACACAGACAGCTGTGGCTAGTGAGGACACACCCACCAGTCTGTCAGAGGCTGAGAAACTGCTCGCTCAGCACGCACAGATCAGGGAGGACATAGATCAGATGCACCCTGAGTATACACAACTCCAAGAATTCGGAGCTAAGGTATGCAATACTGTCCCTTGAAAGAGTATGCAAAATATTGGAAGAGTATGCAATACTGTACATTGAAAGAGTATGCAAATATGTATATCTTTTACCAGCGATCTGCTGTTATTCTGTGAGAGATATAGATATAACCAGGTTATGGTGCTGGCTTTACTCAACACATCCTCTGCTAACAGAACAATAACCTCGATTGAGCTAATAATAAATCCATGTACGCATATGGAACAGAGCATAATGATGTGACACCAACAGTTTGTTGTCTTCTTCAGTTTTTCTGATGTCCATGATTTGATTCTCTGACAGGTGACAGCTAATCAGACTGATGATCAGCACATGTTTCTGGCACACCGTCTTGCCGCTCTCGAGGAGGGATGGAATGATCTACAACAGATGTGGGAGAATCGACAGAATGTGCTCGACCAGTCTCTCAAAGATCAGATCTTCTTACGAGACGCCACTCAATGTGATATTCTACTCAACCAGCAAGAACATTTCCTGTCTAAAGAAGAAGTGCCGGTATGTTTGCTCAAAAAACACGACCATTCTTGGAATAAATGTGCAAGCATTGTTCAATTATTTAATATTTCTGCTTGAGTTTCAATTTCTGGATCTTAACTAGTGCAAATATGCAAGCAATCGACCTTGCCTGCGATAATTTTTAGAGGTGTAGAATTTATTGTAGCATATATTATACTTGCGTTAGTACTTAGAATGTGTGAAATCTATACAAACTCCTATATCCTCCCCAAGCAGACAAAGTGATGACCACTTATCAATATAACTTGTGTGCAAAAACCCTTTATAATAAACACATATGGTGTTTATTTTCCATAAATAGACTACACAGCACGATGGACAGGTATACATTATGTTATATACTTACATTTATAATCTACTCTCTTTATTAACTTTTTTGGCTGCTATCCACTTGCGTGTCTCCGTATTCTCCCGACAATGTCCCAATCTCCTCTTGAGCTAGATTGGAGTTGTCTCCTTGATGAGTCTGAGGGGACAACTCTAATATTATACCATAGAGGATATAGTGCACTTGATTTGAAGTGTGACCCCACTGGCTATTTTTGGCATTATTACTTACCCAGAATGCTGTCGAATCCCAGCTTGTTCTCTGAGTCAATTATAGCTTAAATTCACATCGACAATATTGAACTCACTTTGACTCCATACTTAAACCATACTGGGAGCCTGTTGTATGATGCATGGATCTATATAGATTTTAGATATTTGCTGGTGTGTTATACTAATTTTCCGACGATGTATTAATCATTATTATCATTGTAAACAGGAAAGTCAAATAAGTTTGGGCAGTTCATATGAGCTTTTATTCTTTTTATATCATGGAGGTCCGCTCTGTTGTCAGCTTTTTTGTGAACAACAATCCTTCAACTGATTGCTGATCTTGTATATGTGTCTCTTTTAGATATACATACCCTACCTACTAATACAAAAAAACTGCTGTTAAACAGATTTGTTTTGTAATCCCATTTAGCTTTTAAAAAATCCACTAAGAACGCCCTCTCATTCTATGTATTAATGCGATTGTAGACTTCACTAGAACAAGCAGAGAATTCCATCAAACAGATGGAAGGTATTATGAGCACCATGGACGCTAACGATGAGAAGATCAATGGCGTCGTGCAAAATGCTGACAAGCTGGCTGACGAAGATCACTACAATGCTGATAAGGTACCAGGCGCAGAAGCAATTTGAATTACATGCTTTGATGTTATGTTATGAGCTCCTCTGTGTAGATCAATGATACACTTTGCTTGCTTTGCAATCAACAACAAATTAATAAAGAATTACTATCGTCAATTCTTATAACAGGCAATGACTACAAATAGCTGATCGAGGATTGGGTACCATGTTTCATGTTGTATACCCATTATTTCGTTACCTGGATATCCCTCTCCAAGTACAACAAAGTCATGTATCACTTAATCATTCAAGGTAAATCAAAAAGCCAAACCAATGCGTAAACACATCCAACTTCTCAAAAAAAAAGGGAGAAATCATCAGATATCTAAATATCTTACAGAATCAGAAGCGAGCTGCCGATCTGGATGAGAGGCGTAAGGCTAATCGTGATAGAGCTGAGCAGCAGCTAGCTAAGTTATACGATACACTGGCTGTACAGCAGTTCATGGCTGACTGTGACGATGTGGAGGAATGGTTAGAGGAGAAGATGATCGCTGCTCAAGATGAGACTTACAGGTTAGTTAAAAGGATCATTCATGATAGATAGAATTTTAGGCCCTCGACTTTCAATATTGTTTATTAATCTTTTTTGTTGCGCCCATAGATAGATATAAAAAGAAAATACTTATTTATATCTAAGGGCTGCTCCTTCTTCTGTATCCCTGTATATTAGTGTCATCTGACAAGTACGATAACTTCTCAAATATAATTGAAAATTTGTCAGTCAGTTACTGCGCAGAGTATCAAGAAGGTAATTTATACATCAAACAATCGACAACACAGTTAAAATATCACTTTCAACTCCGTTACAAAGCTATATTGGATGACACATTTCACATTTGCCTTGTACTGATTTTTATCATAGCCACTCCCTCAATCAACTCAATAAAGTCACCGACAGTTTTATAACCGCCGAGAGGTAGCGCTTCACTTTAAAGCATTGTTTGTCCACGCGACCTTGTTGCTGTGTTTGCATGTTGGATCACCTTCCCTACAGCGTTTTTCCGCAGTACATATTGCTGTCTCGTGACATCATTAGCATATGGAAACTAAGTATGTAAATGATAATATCATATGTGTCCTACGTAGGGTATCATCACCCAAAGAAATATACCAGCCGTATATGTCAAGATAAGCAGTGTCTCAGATGTAGTCTTTCTCTAGATATTGTTGAGATTATTTCTCAGATTTGAATTAGATGACACTGAGTTGTTCTGCTTTATATTACCAGAGATGCTAAGAACATACACAGTAAATACATGAGACATAATGCATTTGAATCAGAAATTGCTGCCAACAAACCTCGTCTGGAGAAGCTGAAAAACAAAGCTGCCAAACTCGTCGATGAAAAGCCAGAAAGCAAAGAAGTAGTAAGTTATTTTTCTCAAGCTTAGCTGTTGACCTTTATATCCTTGGTCTGTTGAACTTACACCATCCATGACTACTCAGGTTTACTGTTAATGATATGATTGTGAGGTGACTACCTATTCACTGCCAGGCGAGTGGTGCTGCAGAAATCGTGGGTTCCAGTCCCACTAGGGGAGCTTTCAAGGTTGATTGTTCTATCCCCAGCACCCTTTGGTGTATATATCTTCTGTACACTCAGCCGTCTACCAAATATCTCATCTTGAATGAAAACTGAAGGAATTAAGTTTCTTATATTCTCCAGGTAGAGCCAAGGCTGAATAGCCTGATGTCACAGTGGGACGATTTAGAGTCAAATACCAAGGATAAGGGTGAGAGATTATTTGACGCTAACAGGCATATCGTATTCGAGCAAGGATGTGACGACGTCGATAGTTATTTGGCTGATATCGAAAGTCAGATCATGGTCGGAGATGTTGGAACTGATCTCACTACAGTCAATCTGAACCTCAACAAACAAAATGTATGTGTGACCATGTCCAATGTTACAAAAACACCCAAATTTTAGATAATCTGATAAACTAGTGTTTTGAGTCATGGATAGCATCTCTCATCTGCCTCAGACCCGTCAATTGTAAGAATAATTGGAGACTGGGCTCGAAGATAATAGCTTGGTTCTTTGGTGACATAAAATTTCCTTTCACCTGTCAGTCCACCAAGACTACTCCCACATAGATCAACCTTGATTTAGCAAGTCCAGCATTAGTGTGCGTGTACTCACTTTTTTGAAATTGCCCATTTCTTTCCAAAGGTGGAGTAATTCTACACACCTTCATGAGAAATAGCAATTTGTATTAACACAACAAACTATTTACTCTCTACAGCAATTAGAGTCAGATATGGTGATTAAGAAGGAGCAGCTTGCCTTATTGGAGTGTGAAGTTCAGAACCTCAAAGATCCAGTACAGATTGAAACTATTGAGGCAAAGAAGGTTGCAGTACAGCACAGAATCAACGCTCTCGAGGCTCCCATTCAGGAGAGAAGGTAAAGCATGTTTAAATGTAGTTCAAAAATGAATTTATAATTTAACTACAAATATTTGTATAGCTTGTAAAAACATCTGTGAAAATTAAATTGTGATTTCCCAGTTTTTGGTCCAGTAAATGTGCACAAAATCAGTTGGGATCACCTCGGATACTGTATTTGTTGATTCACTTTTGGAGATTGTAATACACAATTATCAATGTATATTTATAGGCGAAATCTGGACAGAGCTAAGTCTGTTCACCAATTCTTACGTGATGTTGAGGATGAGAATTTGTGGATAAAGGATCGCCTGCCGATAGCACAAGATCAGAACGTCGGCAGCAGCCTACAGAGTGTGCAGAATCTACAGAAGAAAAATCAGTCACTTGCTACAGAAATCGACAATCACGAACCTCAGGTACGCTTAAACTCAACTCAAATAACCGAACTTCGAGAAATTACATTATCAAAAGTGTTCAAGTTTGATCAGTAGTGTTCAATGAAGTATCAGGAAGTATGAAATTTACTGCAGGATTATTCGTTAATGAAATCATTACAGGTTACAAATGCAAAAGCCCCATTTGAATGTTGTGATATAACTTTGACTGCTGGTGTAACAATCACTGTGACAAGAGGTGTGACAGCATTTTAACAGTTGGCATAGCACAACCCCGACTGTTGATATGATATTGTTATTATTACAGGTGCTTGAGACTTGTGACAATGGAAGAAAAATGATAGATGAGGACTACCCACAAGCAGATAACTTCCAGGATAAGATAGATCAGCTGATGGCTGAGTGGGGAGATCTGAAGGGTGCCGTCACTGACAGGACATCACGATTAGATGATAGCGAAGTCGCTCAGCAGTACTTGTTTGATGCCGCCGAGGCCGAAGCTTTCATGGGCGAGCAGGAGTTGTTCCTCATGTCAGATGAGAGGGCCAAGGTAGGATAGCTCTTTGCTCTCTCTGTTAATTTAATCCATACTATTTTGAATTTTAATTTGAGCCGTACTATTCTCACCATAATCTCAGACCATTCATAAAATCCTGGTTTTGCTGTAGGTGTCAGGTAAGATCAAATTTCACCTCTTGTCATTTTCTCTCGTTTAGGATGAAATTGGCGCTGCTAACCAGCTGAAGAAACATAATACAGTAGAAAAGACGATTGATGATTTTGCCTCCACTGTCAGAGATCTCAATGATCGAGCCACTCAGCTTATTGATGCTGAAAGTCCAGAAAAAGACAACATTGCCAGAAGACAGGCCCAGGTAAGACATGTTAACATACTGATAACCTACAGAGATCCACTAGACTGCCTGACAGTCTTGATCAATGCGCTGTCCAAAATTCAAAAGAGTTTCCAAACAGTACCATTTCTGTTATTAATGTTTCCCACAATGAAACTTTTCCCCGGCACCTTTTACTGCCACCATTCACTGGTATTGTTTTATCTATTAAAGTGTATTCAAGTAGGGTTGCCTTTGTATCAAGTTGTGTGTTCTTCTCAAACAGGTTGATAAGCTGTACGCCGGTCTGAAGGACCTGACTAACGAGAGACGTAATAAGCTAGAGGAGACTTTGAAGCTGTACATGCTGAACCGTGAGGTCGATGACCTGGAGCAGTGGATCGCTGAGAGAGAAGTAGTAGCTGGAAGTCACGAGTTGGGACAGGACTTTGAGCACGTCAGCGTAAGTTGTATATAATAGCTCACGTTCATGTCTGACAAGCTATACCATCAAGCTAAACTAAGTGGAAAAATATTTTGCCTTTCTATTAATAATATCCTCATAGACAGAAAATAATTTGAAGAAAAATAACAGTAAATGAGCAGAATTTGATCGTAAATTTGTGCTGGCATTTTAGTGAGCTAGTATCATCATTGGTTCCTTTCCACAATTGTAGATGTTACTAGATAGATTCAAAGACTTTGCTAAGGACACAAAGACAATAGGAGAGGAGAGAGTAGCTCGAGCTAATGATATCTGTGACCAGCTTATAGATAGCGGACATAGTGATGCTCCTACCATCGCACAGTGGAAGGTATGAACATACACAACTCAAGTAAAGTAAACATTAAGTGTTCAGTTCCGAATAAATGTTACAATAAAAGAGAGCAGCTTCCAGTATAGGATTGCTCACAGCAACTTTGTCCCTTGCATAATTTTTTGCACATCAGAGAGAATATCTACGGTAGATGGTAAATGCAAATAAAACTTTATGGATATAACAACTCATTGGCATAACATTCAGCACAGAAAAGCTATGGCTCTCTGTTAATATGTGACTAAACTGTTGTCTTTTTTTCTAGGATGGAGTCAATGAGGCATGGCAGGACTTGTTAGAACTTATCGACACAAGAACCCAACATCTTAATGCCAGCTGGAAACTTCACAGATTCTTCCATGACTGCAAAGAAACTCTGGACAGAATCCTGGTATGTTGAACTAGAAAATTTCTAATGATTCAATTAAAAACCATCTGCTCAGGAGAAAGGGAGACAGAAAATTTAATTGCCAGTATTTACCAATAAAGCTGTGAATAAATTGTATAATTTTTTATTTCCTACGATGAATATTCACCCAATATCTTAGTCACATTGCATGAGAGTTTAAATTGTGTATATTCTTAGTTTATATTCTTAGTTTCACATGACCATTTTCCTCTCTGTCCACAGGAGAAACAGAACAGTATACCAGAAGAATTAGGTAGAGATATCAACAGTGTGGAAGCATTGCAAAGAAAACACGAAACTTTCGAGAATGATCTTATCAATATCGGTGAACAGGTAAGGAATCTTTCCATTTCCCTTCTTGAATTGGTCACCAGATCTGGAACCGTGTACTGTTTTTGGCAGGTCTATCATGAGACTTGCATTTGTGGTTCACGGAATCTTGAAAATAATATCCTTTCAAACGCAAAACTTTTATGAACATTGGGTTACAATTGCATGACTGCGGTAGACATATGTTCAATTTTGTAATCGTAGGTGCAAAAAGTTCAAGAAGAGGCGGTAAGCTTAGTGGCGGCATACGCCGGTGATAAGCAGACGGACATCCGAGATCGTGAACAGGAAGTGGTAGATGCCTGGAAGAACCTGCAGATGGCAGTAGATGGTAGAAAGCAGAGCCTGTTGGACGCCTCAGACCTGTACAGATTCTTTGCCATGTGTCTAGATCTCACTATGTGGATGAGCGATATCCTTCTACAGATGAAAACACAAGAAAAGCCTAGGTGAGATCAGTCATTCATTGTATAGCGCATTTTCTTCTGTTCTGTTCATTTTTTATTTTGGGATCTGATATGGAACTCCCAACTTTAATTGAATAAGGAGTATGCCGCGACCATATTTTTTTGCTCTAGTACTTCAATTAATTTCAAATTCTAGACAGTTTTATTTTTTTAATCTTACCGCCTTTTCCATATCAAAATCTCTGGACTTTTATGCTGTGGCAGCCTTCGGGCTTAGCAGATGGTAAATTACACTAAGATCATTTGGTCTATCCAATGTAATCTTTTTCGGTTATTGCGTCATCTAACTGTAAATTCATCATTCTGTTTATTTTTCTGCAGAGATGTGTCCGGTGTAGAGCTCCTCATGAACAATCATCAGAGTTTGAGGGCAGAGATAGACGCCCGAGATGAGAACTTCACCATTTGTATAAACTTAGGCAAAGATATACTTGCCCGAGGACATTATCGATCCAATGAGGTCAGAGCTAAATTGATGGAACTGCAAAACAAACGAGGAGATATGATGCAGCAATGGGATGATAAGTGGGACTACCTGCAAATCAGTAAGTTAACCAGGGGGGTCTTTCAATTAGAAAGAGTGATCCTTTACTAAAGCAAGTTATCACTATCACATCGCTCAAAATTATCACTCACTTGGTGTTTCAATTAGAGAAAATTGCTCCCAAATAGCTCACTCAGAATGTATATAGTTTCATCAAGTGACTGAGCGATCTGAAAGCGAGACCCCTAGCAGGTATCGCTCTCTGAGTGAGTGAGTGATAAGATTGCGATTTCGGCTGTTTCTAATTGAAAGACCCCCTGGTTTATAGATTAATCCTGAATAATAACCATTTCCAAGAACCCTGTGCTCTGTGTCTAGAATTTCTAAAATAACTAATGACTCTAAATAGTTGTAAAATACTGTCACAATGGTGTTCACTCGCTGTAAAGGTCTTCGGCACCCAACATAACTCTAATTTCATATTGTTTAAACACTTCGACAAGATTAACTCTGTTTTAATTTGTTGTCATGTAATTATAGTTCTGGAGGTTTACCAGTTCGCCCGTGACTCTGATGCTGCTGAAGCCTGGTTGCTGGCTCAAGACGCTTATCTTGGTAATCAGGATCTGGGTGAGAACTTGGATGCTGTTGAAAACCTAATCAAGAGACACGAAACATTTGAGAAGGCAGCTTTTGCTCAAGAGGACAGATTCCTTGCACTTGAAAGGCTCACCACGGTAAGGCTCTATTGCGGGACAAACAAATACCCCCATATATACATACCGAAACATTTTAAACCAACTTGTTTGTAATTTGCCCTGTGTTGTATCGTAACTTTGAGAGTCAGTGAAAATGTCAGGAAATTGGAAATATCACTGTAACAATGGTGAGCCCTTTTTTAGGAGTTTTCTGGTGTCGGTCTTCTCTTTCACCTCCAGCAGAGCATGCTGAAGATTTCCCAATGATGCAGATTCAAAGCTACTAGACCAATAAACATTTGGCTCACAATTTATTGAGCTCGAATTGTTCAAAGGGATACCCTTCAGCACACCCTGTCAGATATTTCCCATGCATGTTTTACTATCCCTAGCTTTGCATGTTGTCAATAGGATAAGATTGTTGTGCATGTTTTGCATGTATTTCATAAACCTCCCTTTGTATGTTGTAACTCTTTCTGTTATTGTTGCTCGTTTGGGGTGAGTAGCTTGAGTTAAGGGAGATGAACAAGAACTCTGCGGTAACGCCAGCTGCACAGACACAATCACGCAGCTCCCTTATCGCCCACAAAGAGCCTTACAGCTCGAGAGAGGGTAGTATAGACTACTCTCTTGATGACCTTCCAGACGACATCCGTGACTTTAATACCCACAAAGATGACAGCAGCTCATCTGACAGCGATGAGAAAGATGACACTGAAGTTTTCAGCAGCCAACATAAAACTGCAGAGGTAGAAGTCCACCAATCAGCTGACCTTCCCACTGACCAACCAGAGCCGCTTATGCAGTCACATGACTTCCCATCTGACCAATCACAATCTCTTGCGGTGTCGGTTGACCTACCCACTGACCAATCAGAACCTGTAAGAGCCAACTTGATGTGTGCTCAGCTGATGTGTCCCCATCTCACCGTGTGGTCACATTCTATTAATCACACTCTGCTTGCTGTGAGATTGGTGTGAGGACTCTTTTACTTACCCACCCACATAAGGATGTGATTTACTCGCCACCATCCTGCCTGATTTGCTTTTCTCAATCTTGCCACTGATTAAATCTCAAGTTTCGGGATTTCGATTTGCAGGCGCCATCTGGATGCAGGCTTCAACATCATCGGCCAGCACACCACAGCAGCTTTGATTTGCACAATCACATGATAATTTAGTTGCCATATTTCTTTGCAGATGACTAACTTTGGTTGTGTTTTGTCTGGCTTTACTTGTTTCCATATCTATTTTCTGTGGTGATTTTATACCAAATGTACAACATTTCTTTGTCAAAATATTATCTGTCACTACCACTAAAATTCACATTCTACATTATGCTAATGTTGTGAACTAAATGTTTTGGTCTTGTACCTTTCACTATTTTGTTTGGTTTTGTAGCTTGAGTTGAGAGAGAAGCAGAAAGAGGATGGTACATTAGAGTCTAAAGCCTCTGTACGAGATCAGTATATCGAGGACTTCACACCCCCAGAGGAAGAAAGGTAAGAATCCAAGATGAAATATACTAAGCATTGCGTCTTACAATTACATTTCCCTTAGGAATACTCATGTTGTTGTACACTTGCATTGTCAGCACTTGCATACACAACACAGCATTTGCCATCGGTTAAATGTTGCAAATCAATATTTTAAAAAGGATGTTAATTCAGCATGACCCTCACCCTTGTACTCATTGGCTTGGATATATACATGATTGGTTAGCTTCTACAGACACAATATGTTAAACAATAATTTGAATACGGTAACTTATCAGCATTTGACCCGACTCAAACGGAATGACTGTTTTTAGAGATGAGTTGGAGCCACAGCATGTAGTAGAAACAGAGGCAGCAAGCCCCGCCCCTGTACAGGAAGAGGTGGAGCCTGTCCAAGCTGTTGCAACACAAGAATCCGCTCCCCCACAAGCAGAAGGTGAGTTGTTGATTCTCTGAACTTAATAACAATATTCTGGTGTGTGTGGAAGAGGACAGAGCATATGTCTTGATGTCATGCCATGTCTGTGCATGCCCCCCTGCTACAGAAAAAAATCAATTTCAAGAACGGCCACTTTGCCATTTCTCCCATACCCTAAATTGAGTGCCTTTTATGAATTTGTTCATGCATGATTTCACGATGCCAGTTGATCCCAATTTTTTAAAGGAGTGCAGCAGTTTGTTTCTATGTTTATCTAACATTTTCTTGTACAATGTACCCTATTATGCGGTAGCACCCAAATATGCCAGATGATCTAGTCTTGCCACCTCTGCTCCCTATCTATGTTTCTTGTGTTCATACAAGGCATTGCTGCATGCATGCATAACTCTGTTATTACCATGACTGTGTGATTTACCCAGACCCGGTCGATGTGATGAATCAGTCCTCGACTACATCATCATCAGATCAGCCTGATGCTGCACTGGATAGCTCTCGACTATCAGCTGTATCAGAACCATCAGCTGCTGCCGCTCAGAGTAAGCCTCCTTCTCCATATGTCTGTCGGTGTAATGTTAACTTTGTTGTTGGTTGTCCCCAGATATGATTTCGGAACTTGTTTTAAAATTGAGAATAAAATTCAAATCAATCTGAACTATTAGTTGACTTTTGTTCCAATTCTCATTTACACTGGTGTGATGTTAACTTCTATTATGGTTTAACCCCATATATGATTTCACATCTTGTAATGCAGCAACCATCATATCCTTCTTAACTTTTTTAACTTGAGTTTCGGTTTAAATAAGATTCAAATCCTTTTGACCTATTAGTTGATTATTGTTCCAAATCTTATTTAAAACTCCCCAATTTTTCTTTCTATGTTTCGGTGCATGTCTTGTTTGGTACTGTTTTGCTAGAATTTTGGTGTGTGATTCCAGTTTCCTTTTCATGTCCCTTCTGATTGGTCAAAATGTGCCTATATTCCTGCGGATAGTGTGATAAAAAGCGCACTGCTAGATGTGCTCAGAGAGTCTTACATTGCCTTTAATACTGTCTGAACAATATGACTAGACTATCCTTTGGTAACACCTTTCTATAGATTTGCATTATTGCAATGTTCTGCACTTTGATAGGTACAGGCGATGCCCAGGAGAAGGTTCGATTGGAGGGTCCCATCCAGAGGAAACATGAGTGGGAGAATACAGGAACTAAAGCTAGTCACAGGACATGGGATAAGCTGTTTGCCATCCTCAACGACACCAGTGTCTCCTTTTATAAAGATCAGAAACAAGCTAAAACGGTAAGTATTGTTGCCGTCATTGTATCACATCACATGTTATTGATGATGACTATCAATGGCATACAGCAGTTTCAAATAGAATATCAATTTGTTGAAAAGCATAATGAAAACCTAAGCTTCTGTAGATGAAATCGAAAAGGTATGTTGTGCAGTAGAGTAAGGGGTGATCGCCGCTTAGGCTTGTAGAAAGGAATCATTCCGAATTACTCTGTATGTATCAAATTTTTATTGCGTCCTCACCATGACTTGAGGTCTAACTTTTGCGTTGCAGGCACCACAGAGCAGGGTGAGGGGTGAGAAGGCGATACCTCTAGGAGGAGCAGTCTGCGAAGTGCCAACAGATTACAGTAAACGACCTCATGTATTCAGATTAAACTTACCTAACGGTGGACAATATCTGCTACAGTGTAAATCTGATGTAAGTGGCGTTTGTGTGCAGCACTCAGAATAGGTTATGATAGGGAGCACCCTGTAAGGACCATAATTGGCTCGCCATAACTGTTTCACACTCTGTGATGAAATGGTTTCAAACCTTATGAAACCATCCACCTTAAAATATGAGAATAATGGATATGTTATGAAGCATTAAGTTGGAGGAGGACTCACAACCTCAAAAAAATCTTGTTCAGACTTATGTAGTTGGATAAGCATTATGAGTAGAATCAAATGAGTTAACTTTTACTGTGCTTATTTTGTATTTGCGTCGCTGTTATTAGGATGAGATGAAGTCATGGCTACGAGAGTTAGAAAACATAACTGGTAACCAAGTAACAGAATCCGCAGCCAGCAAATCACAGACAATGCCTGCCAAATCCAGCACCAAAAAAGAAGACTCAGCCAAGAAAAAGGGCAAATTCACCTTGAAGAAAAAGTAAATAAATGCTCGATTCATGCTTATTATGATTATCCCCACAATATATTTCGTCAAGATTTCATATCTCCATTAGAGATCACTGTTCAATTAATCATACTGTGAATATGTTTGTTTCTCTCTCTCTACACACACACACACTATTGTGTTAAACTAAAAGACATATCACCATATCTGTCGTGCACGTGGATCTATGTGATGTACACGTAAAGTGAGGCTCTATTTGTTGATGGGAAGATTATAGTATATTTTTGTTACGATTACACTGTATGTTAGAACTAACATAATTGGTAGAGCATGATTTGTGAATTTATTAATTTTATCTTGCACAAGGGGCATTTACTTTTTTGCTATAATCTCCATTAATGGCCACTGCCCTAACTGAAAAGTGAATAGCATGAAATACACTCTCGGATGCATGCCAGGAAAATAACTCAACTCCAAACATAACAGCAATACGGCAAATGAAATAACTACGCTTCTATTATAAACCGCATGTTATATTTTTGTGTGACGAGGCTCACTTGTACTAAGCCTCACTTATTTATCACTTGGTGTTGATATGCTTTTATATAACTACCACTAGGCCTACTAGATGTGTGTGCTTATTTGTTTTAACTCTTTGTTCATCTTTCGTGTTGTTGGCACTGACTGTGATTGTGGGGTTCTTCTTTTGTCTTGGTGTCTGGTCATCAAGTCTTTCTCTTCTCTTGATTTAACCCAGCTCTTGACTTTCTGCGTGATTGAAGGATAAATTGGTTGGGAGATAAACTAACTTGGCAATGTTGCGGTTTCAATCCATCTTCTTGATCCGTACTTAGTATCGATTCAAAGTTGTCCGCTTCTGAACTTTGTAACTTGTTAATTTTTGCTGGCTTTCCTGTATGATTTTATGTGCATGTTTTGTAGCCTTGCTGATGAGGGTGACTTTGTATAGTCCTAAACCCCTACTACATGTACTCAGACTAATATTCATGAGTAAGAGAAAAAAATGTGTGCAACCTGTGTGTTTTACCCACTACACTAAAACTCGTTATCACTACTACAGACGTCTACGTTATCTGCAGTTTTCTTTGCAGTTTTCCATCTCACACTGGATTTGTGTTCCCTTGCAGCTTTCTTATTTGATTGATGTGTGTCCCACGCACCTACCAAGATCAGCTTTGCACCTATATTGATTCAAGCTTCCACCCGTCGAAATATAGCAAACTCTTGCTGCAGATCATTTATTATTGCTTGGCATGATTTGATTTTGAGTTGTATAGCCATGTGGTGTGACACAGTTGATTTGTTGCTTATTTCTAGAACTGAAACAGCATTCTAAGGCATGAGGCATGCAGCATGTCGACACTCTTAGTTATACAGTCTTAGTCGTCCTCTTCTTGCGGTGTGATATCTCTACTACTCTCTATGCTGTGATTAGCAAAGCTTCTCTCTGATGTTGTAGCTGATCGTTCAGAGGCGAGGATTCGACCTTTGACCTTCAGGGGTCGTGCGATTTTTTTTCGAAAGCACAACTTCTTGTAAAGATGGAAAGGTTAAAACAAATCGGCATACACGTCTCCAAAGGTCCAACACGCAAAAATAACTTTGCCTGTGATACATGAATAATAACAGCTGTGCTGGCATACTATTTTCTTTTTCTATTGTCTATATATAATTATTATATTATCTGCTACCCAATTGTGATGAATATCGCCTAAGATAATTAGTTGTTAGCTTTGCGGCTTAGGTTTTAACTTACTCTAAATAGGACCCTACAGCTCAATAAGCTGTTTATACATTTAATGCTAGCCTGTTTAGTTTCTTGTCTTGTTCTTTTTTTTGCATTATTTTTTTCTTTTTCATTTCTGTTGTTATTGTCTATATTGCGCTTGATTATAAGCTAACGATACCGACCCCTTTATGTGAATCCCACATTTTATGTATACTTGCAGCTATGTAGGAACTGTTTAGAGAGGGGGAAACATTGGAATAACTAGTATTCAGTGGTAATTTAAGGGAGTGCCCAGGCGGTTGTCACTGAGATTTTGTGGCGTGTCGTTCTTAACAATCTTAGTTCGATAGCGACCCGTCACAACATTCCAATATCAATCATTTGGATACTCGGAACTAATAATAGTCCCTGTGTCTTGATTTTATTTCCCACTCGCCCGAATTCTGGCGACATTGCAATATCACATTTAACCTAGTACGCTTCATCTATGTTATACTTGTTGTTGATGTATTACTACACCATTATTGCGTATTATACCATAACCTAGGATTAGGCCTTCATAGCATATGTGTTATAGTGGTATTTTAAATAAATACTATTCAATTTGTCTTAGTTTTGGTCGTCACATTTTATGGCCTAGCCTGAAAAGGCAGTGATACAGTGTAATATATTATTATAAATCTTTCTATCACTGCGGCTTAATGGTATATTTACTACAACTACTACTGTATGCTTACAATATTCTCTGTCGAACAGTATACCACTGTATGCCATGATTATCATAAGAAAAATAAATGTGCTTTTGTTCAAATCTGATATCTGATAACTCTAAAGTGTTTAGGAAAGCAAAAAATAAACAAGAAATGTCCATATCGAAGCAATCTCATAGTAATTAACAAAAAAAAGTTGCTCTCACAAGGACATTATTGATTTATATAACCGATTTCCAAGTGTGAAAACCAGGGTCTAGAAGGGTCTAGGGTATGTTATCTCCCCTGTTGCAGATTGACTCTAAAATATCTTTACTTAAATTGCTGGGCACAGCATTTGTCTGCATGTTTCAAGAGGGCGGGCAACTTTTAAGGTGCAACATAACCAGGGCATTCTGGAGGTGACGGGAACCTGTTGATGAGGAACAGCTGGAATGTAGCTGGTAAATGACATGTCGGCAAGGATTGCTGAGCGAAGTTTCGACTAACGGTCATCCAGACCAGCTTACAGTCACATCTCCATGGGTTACCTGTAATAAAAAAATAGTAACCAAATGTGTTTGAGAACTTGATGTCAATAATATACTGTTACAATTGCTTGAAGTTTTAAATTGAGTTGCCTGGGAACGAGGTAAAGCTGGTTATGGCTTGTGGGTACAACATAGAGGCATATGCCACAGTGATCAAATACAACTTTTATGTAACTTTGTATGAGAAGATTGGATGAGTAACCCCTCTGTCTCTTGCTTTCGGTTAGTTACAAGATATTCTTTCGCTCCGGGCCTGTCTGCAAAATGTCACCAGGGGAGTGGCCTTTTAATAAGAATGAGCGATGCTTCACTAAAGCAAGTTAACACTTTCACATCACTCAAAACTGGTTCTCACTTGGTCTCTCAATTAGACAAATTCGTTCCCAAATCACTCACTCAGAATGTATATAGATCCGTCAATGAGTGAGCTATTTGTGAGTAAGACCGTAACAGTCAGTAATCAGGTTGCGATTTTGGCGGTATATAATTGAAGGACCCCACCAGCCTCACCTTTGCAAGAAGGAAACTAACTACCATATTCAGTTACCTGCCAAGTCTAATTTGACTGGTAGTGTCATCCCATGAATTCTGTAATCAAGGGTATACAGGTCATTGTATGACAAGTCTACCACAGTCATGTGCTGGATATTCCAGAAATCTCTCTCTGCAAGGCTATGGATTTGATTGTAGGATAAATCAAGGTAGCGAACACTCGTCAGTATATCCGTAGTCCAATCGCTGAGCTGTAACAAAAATCAAGGGAATATTTAATGCATTTTATTTATCAACTTTATTCATTGACCAAAGGTGTTGAAGGCAATGTGCATATGCATGTGTACATCATCAGCCTTGGGATATTCAGCGAGAGAGTTAACAAACTAACTCTAATTTCCCATGATCAACCATAACTAACAATAGGATGATCTATTTCTTTGGTGCTGACGCGGGCGGTTTTGTCCTTCAGATTTCCTGAGTTTATTTCTTGCCTTAATCTATCCTTTCTTCAGGCTTCCCTTAGTCTACTACTGCAACCGTTGATCATGATGACATATGCAATCATGTACTATTTTACTCACCCATTCAATACTATCAATGTGGTTGTTTGCCAGATTCAGACTGTTTAACGTCACATTCGGGTCTGTACCATTGGAGTCAGCTGATACTTGAGTAATTCTATTATACGACAAATCTAAATCCAACAATAGTGGACAGGCCAGAATCAATTTGTAAATATCTGCAAGTAACAATGTGAAATAGTGGTTATATATCTGGAATTCTTGGCTCATGGAAAGCTAACGATATTCCAACTATTCAAACAGCTTTTTTCCATTGATAATTTTTAGTACCATATGTCAGTCTTGGCTCACGGAAAGCTATCGATATTCCAACTATTCAAACAGCTTTTTCCATCAATAATTTTCAGTACCATATATCGGTCTATGCTGCTGTTTTTCACATTCCGCATCAAATGCAGAAAGAAAACCAAGACTCTGAGAGGGTCAAATCAGGGAGGGTGGGTCAATGATATTATCAATAGAATCAATATATATATATATATGAGAAGTATGGATTTTGCTCGTGAAAGTTGTATAATAATGAAAACTTACCAACATCTCCAGTAAAAAGATTATGCGATAAAACCATTCTAGTTAGCTGCGGCCATTGGATCTTGTTGAGTCTTGTTTCACTTAGGCTGTTGTTTGTTAGATCTATCTCTGTCAATTGAGGTAAATTTTTACTCCCTTCTGGTAGCAGGGTCAACCAATGACCAGCAATCGTAAGCCTCTTCAATGCAGGCATTTCGGGGAAATCCAGCCCATCTTGTGAAAAAATTAATTCGTGTTGCAGCAACAATAACCATATAAAGTAGTCCAACTATATTATATTTAATTTTCTTCAGTCAGCAACGATAGTTGTTTTAGTTGGTTTTATATTTTTTTCAACAACGAGCATGGACAATTCTAGCCTGTACTGACAAATTATTGGTCCGCTGCATTGAATACTCTCTTGTGTTGGAGGTTTTGTTTTTTGAAATAAAAAGGATGAACACTAGGTTATGCTTACTTTTCTGAATACAGTTGACTATTGATAATGATTTTAGTGTCTGTGTGAAAGCTCTGAACGCTGCCTTGGGAATGTCTATTGTGGAATTTTTGAAATGCAGTGCTGCCACACCCTGATATGAACATAGCGAGAAGTCAGCAATTACCACACAATGTTATTATATGGAACACATTGTAATATCAGATCAAAGGTAATACTTATATCAGCAGTTGATATTGCCTTATTGTGAAACGAATTACTAAAATTGGTATCATTTCTGTATAATTGCGCATCTCTTACATACCTGCCATCAATTTGATTCATTGTTATATCATAGCGGAGAAAAAAATCAAGTTTGCCTTTTCACATTGGCTCTAGCTAGCTTATATTACTACTCTAGAGAAATAAATTCATATGTATGTTGTTCTTTTTGGGAGATGTATGATGATTTTGCAATGCACGCCGTAGAATGTCAATTATTATGCCAATTTTCCCATATCAAACAAGTAATTTCCTGAGTGAAATGCTCCTTTTCTCTAACACCATCCGATAAAGCTATTTCATACCTGAGCTGCAAGGCGAAGACCAGTCTCTTCAGTGATAGTGCGTACAGTACAGTCTTTTATATGTAAGGTTTGTATATGAGCATCTGATGTAAAGCTTTTCATCAAGCTCAGGTTTGAGCTACTCGTACATAACAGGTACACCTCATATTCTCCTGTTACCTACAAACTCACATAAATTAAATATGTGGATGGAGATGACAACCAGGGCCGTAGTTTAAGAAAAATGGTAGGGGAAGACAATATCCTCATGGGTGTGAAGTAACACTAGGTTGGGTATTGTAAGCTCTTCATGAGTCCCCAGTCCCCAGCCTCCCCTTTTAAGGAAGCTGACTCTGACATGGAATATTCAATTAAAGCATTTTTAGGCCACTCTAATCAGGGGCCTGTAACTATATCAAAATTCCCGAGCGTGTGCTCCAGAGATGGGAAACGAGAGGCACTGACCAGTGCTTCCCCATCCCACTGAATTTAAAATCTTTTAGCTATGCGATGTTTTGATGTGGATAGATATTGAAGGGTCATTGAAGAGTGGACAGGATAATTGCGAATATCGAGAGTCATCTTCGATCAACAAAAAGGTCTAGGTCTAGTGCATAATTGTCTTCCCTCAAAAAGTTTTCCTTTGTAATAGTTCAGTTCAGTGCAATTTTGAGTGTTCTGAGTAAAGTTAGGTTAGTTACCAGTACAAGTTACTCTCTTGTTACACCTCTAACTCAGGACAAGACAGTAAAGAGGATGGAGGAGGGAGGAGTGAACCATTGGGATTAAAAAACAATAAAAAGGTTTTGCTATCATTTTGTCTATGGAACCTCAAATTCTGTTTCTACTCGCGGTAGCAATAACAAAATAGTTGTTAATCCCACCTGATCAGGCCGTGAAGAATAGAGCTTGACCCTCAATCCGTTCAGATAAGACGATGGTTTCAGGATTGTACAATTTACAATGCCTACAAATAGTGCTACGGCTTGTAAAGAGCAAGCTGTATAGTTCATGGTGAATGTAAGTGTCTCAATAAAATGTATTTAGAATAAAGTCTGTTGCGCCAGAGACAAGGCTCAACAGTTCATTGCATGCCATGTTGAACGCAGGGCTTTTGAGTAATCCATTGTTTGACGAAATATATTGAAATTTATAATTAATGGTAATTTGTAGTATGTGTTCAATTTTAATCGACAGTCAGGCAGGAGTTGTCTGAGGTTGACATGAGAGGGCATTACTCTCAATTTTTATGGCATACCCTCTTAAACTGAATGGGGAACGTGTTTGGTAATGGAATAGTTTTATCCGCTTCCCATTACAGCTTTTACGGAAAAACTAAAAAGGTGCAGGTAAGAAGGTTCTTCTGCATTTTTGTAATGCTATATTTAAAGTAGGCAGTGGTAGAATATGATAATTTTATCCGATCATGTCCGCAGCGGTGAGATTGTATTGAATATATGTATTGAATATATGTATTGAATGTATTTATCGAATATATGTATTGAATATATGTATTGAATATATGTATTGAATATATGTATTGAATATATGTATTGAATATGTATTGAAACCTGACATAAGATGCATATGATGTCGACAGTGTGCACATCTCTTATACTACACTTTTATTTCATATGCATACAATAAATTAAAACATCAAAACAAAACATATGTCATAATCGAATATCATATTATTGTCTTAATTATGCAATTTTTATACCATATAAAGCTTCGGATATGCTGTATTTTCTCAAATTATTCATTGGCATATGGCTGGCAGTTAAACAGTCTGTCTTCATACCGGCTAACAAGGGCATGTATGCATGTATTGTCAATTGACAATTATAGATAAGTTCTTCCTACGCCAAATTTATGCTCTAAACATATTTGCCAAGAGGTCAAAGAAACAATTACCTACCCAAGGGCTTGAAGGCCCCCAACTGCTGTGTTTTTGCATTCACTTATAAATTGCATATTCTTTCTGCGCTATTGATGACAAGAACTTCACAACATCATCCATCAGCAAGTTATTCCAACCTCTCCCCAGCATCAATTGTAACACAGCAAACCCTGCCAATCATGAAACACTGTTGAAAAGATGGGACTTGAATGGTATCAATTTAGGTCCGCCAAAAGGTTGTATAAATGCATGTATGCCTGCCCAAAAATGAAAAATAATTATAATATGTAGCAGTGCTGTTTTTCGCAACAACTAGTACACCAATGATCATGTAAATGCAAAACACAGATGTTCACTTTCAAACAAAATTATATCCATAGATTATTCTTAAACTTCAGATCCATAAACCTCAACTTCCACCAAATGAAAGGGGTTTAGCTCTGTCTTCGTGTTCTGAACCTGGACAAACCTTCCAAACATGATCGACCTACAGACAATCAAAGCTGAGGCATTCAGCTGGCCCTCCACTTGTCCGCAGAAGTTATCTCCCGTGCTGCTTGTGTAGAAATTATCTCCGATAGTCTCGCTCACCGTGACCGTGATATTAACAGTACGTGGCCAGTGAGCTAGAAATCAATAACAAATTTTTTTTTTTTCACTAATTTTTCTGTTATTATTTCCTTTTTAATCCGAGATGCCAACAAAATGCATGTTTTATGCATTTCACTGTTTTTATTGTACCAAAACCTATAAAAGTGGCAAATTTGTAGTAAGGTAGCATACCAAATGGTTTGAATATAAAGATTACATTATAAAATGCAAGAAAGTTAAATGCATCAATATTAGAAAGTAAATATCGAGTGAAGAGTTTGAATTCAGCAAGGGTTATTTCAGCTTGATCTTTTTATCAGTAGCAGATATATGGACACTGGAATTTAGTGAGCGCATAATGAGTCTATCTAGCACGCAAGTATTTGTCCCTAAGGTCATAAAGTTTCACACCCACCCCACCTGCCCCTAATACTTTGTAACTCATAGATTTTTGCCGCCCGCTCGTTGCCGTTACACTTTTCGAAAAAGCAGTGGAGGAGCTTTTAACTGCTTGCAAGCAGACGGTAGACCTTGTGTATGTATGGTCCTGATCGAAACAGAGCTGAATTAGTAAGGATTTCTTCATTCATTCCTTACATACAAAGAAATATAACTTTGGACATAGTTCTCTCATGTCTTGCCAACAGTGTTTTCAATGCCAAATACAGTTTTGCTACATTTTGGAAAAAATCCACCATTTTTTGAGGGTAAAGCAGCTTCTTACCTTGATTAGCGACATTCTGTACATAAACAGCTCGTACACAAGAAAAAGCCTCCAAGTCAACCCTCCACCAAGATCCATATCCGTATGGAAATGGGTTGATGTATCTTTGTCGTTTCCATTGGCTGAGATGAAGCTATTATGTTGTGTGATCATAATTGTTGGCTTATCTGAATAAAGAATATACACAAAAAAAATCATTCAATTTAATCTAACCATCCATTGCTAAGCTTTCAAAAATGCTCTAGAAAAAATGAACATTTTTACAAAATTATATGTTATTTCATGCTCTTTCAGGTTTTGACTGCTCTTTTGAGGGCAATGAAATATCACCACCATATTGTTTTAACCTATGATCAACTGTGATATCCATTCATTTGAAAATGTTATTTTGATGGGCATACTATTGCAAGTTTAATGTGACTAAATTTCAAGAATTAACTGATTTTCTTAAAAAATTTCCTCTAAAATTTCCTCAAAATAACTATCTCGAAACCCGCTGATTTGTTACATAACTTTGATGCATGATAGACTTTCCTTTTTACCGTCTTTTGCGCTAGAAATTTTAAATAAAAATCAGAAATTTAAACCACACTCACGTAACGCAAGGTTGTCTCGATGCAGTATTGTCCGATTGACGTAGATCACTGTGCCGTCTTCTGCCTTGTCTGCAGTTGCATTCAGATTGACACACTTGTAGAGGAAGCAGATAAGGTCTGGACCGACAACCTGAAAGCTGAAAGCTTCACTCTGCTCCTGGAAATTTTGTAGCGCACATTGCATCTTTTTCTGGACTTGCAGCGATTTATACAAGTGCAGACTGCTGTTGAGGACATACATGCGTTCAAATTGCACGCCATCCTTCATCGGTATATTTTCGTATTCTGTTCTAGGATTCAGATAATGAATCCCTAAGGATCCTGATAATGGTAGTAACAACAAAAGCAAGTAGAAAAGACAAGAAGCAAAACTTTCGGCAAAATGCACAGCATTGCAGTGATAACAGCTAGCAAAATGAACATTGGTAGAACAGTGTTTGCTTTACAAACATTAATCAATATCAGTCCTATAGTTGTGTAAATACATTTAAAATCACAGTAATCCCGATCACACCAGCTCATTACTTCCTGGTGTGGTGTTTGATTGCCAGCTGAGATCATTCTTGTATGTTGATAGTATCATTAAATGAGGTCGGCAACAATGTGTGGTGTCTCGGCCTTTGAAGCACTGTGGTGTCAAAAGTGTTTGACACTTGAAGTTTCATTCAACGGCCACAAATTCACTATTACTCTATCCGGGGTTCCCTGTCATACTGAAATGTATTGGCATGGATTCATGTCAAATATTGGGGCGTTGTCGTTGTGTTTTACGGTGATGTTGGTTATTGCTTGTATGACATTGTCTACTCTATGCTTTTGATATCTATAACTTTATTTTTAAATAAATATGATTTAGCGAAAATGTTATCAAAATTGTAGCCAATAACATGAACTAAATTACAAAATGAACATCTTGCAACTAAAACTCAAGACAATTCTTGATACTGCTGGCTAGATGAAAATTTCAACAACAAATTAAAAAACATAAGATATTGGTCATCGCCAGAGTAGTTATTTTCCGTTTCCTGGGGTTATAAGGATTATGAAAATCAGACTGGGTGGTTTGATCTCTTGAGCGGTTTCTCCCAAATACAATCTAGGGACTGAAGCTCCATCATCAAGATTGCCGCTGGATGGAATTGTACTGCCCCGTTAGGATAGACAGAAAAAGATTTTTCATGAAAACAGAAATAATATATCGTTTCTGAATTTATAATCTCAGGTAAATTGCTGAAGCTGAAGTGATGCATTGTGATTTGGGACCAAGTAGTAACATTCTGTACATACCACTTCATCGTTTTACCACACCCTCTCCTGTCATTACAATCGAATAGGTCAATTCTGAGCTATGAGGTTGGAGATAAGAGTTGGAGCAGAAGAATAGTGTTAATATGCTCTTTACCCTACGCTACAAGACAAAATTTCCTTGGAGTTTAAGCTATTCCTACATGCCAATTTGTTTGCTATAAATTCTAGCCTTGCTCTACCAAGACACATCCATTGGGCCACAGATACGACAGAATGGTAATTCAATAAAAATGTACACCCATTTTCGTTTCTTTTCAACTCCTCTCTATGGTTTGTATTTTCGTAACGCTAGTTGGAAGTCACCTGTAAGTCTATTCAACTTTCTGCTATATCAATCCTGGTGAAATTGCTTGTTGGCAATTTTGTTCACGCTTTGAATTACTTCGCACAGCACATGAGTTCCTCAGAGTTTTAATTTTTATTAAAATGATGTCGTACAGGAGGAAAATTTTGAATCAATATTTGAATCTATGAATATTGGAATTAATCTAAAATGCTGACAATACATATGGATGATCAACTTTGTGCATAATCAAATATTTATTGGTATGCTTTACTCAGAATGAAATTGCTGTCTTCCCATGCCTTTTTATGAGAACAATTTTTGATGCACGGTGTTCAGTCTAGTGTTGTGCGTTTTTTCTATTGGTAAATCATTTATTGTCTCACGGCCTCCTACAACCTTTGGTTTGTAGTTTTTTTAAAGTCTTGAGTGTTTTGAGTTCAAAATTCAGTACTTTTGCAGCAACATCAGTGTGAATAAAATGTCAATAACTTTGGTTTGGTCTGGTTTGGTTTAATTCGTTGTCACATATATACATGAACATACATAATATAGTGAAATGATATATGGATTTGCCGCTGATGACTAAAAAAAAATAAAAGGTTCCAATGATAAAAAGTAATTGAAAATAAAAAAATAGCACAGATACAAATTAAAATAGAACATTGTATTAGCGTTTACTGGAATTATTGCAGACATTTATAAAATGCCGTATAAAGCTGTCACTACCGATTGCTGGTTTCTATGCCTCCTCATGTCATTATGTGAAATCATAATCACAATTTGATGACAATGTTTCTTAATTTAGGACTGCCAATGATGGCAAAGAATAAAATTTCTTACTTGTTGCCTATCAAGGCACTTTTAATAATGCCACACCCTTTACCTCATACAGTACAAAAATAACCATTGATCAGGCTATATTCACAATTTATATTACTAAATCTTGGCTGGGTTTAGAGCATAAGCATAGTTAATAGCTAAATAAAACAGATTGCCGCTCTCATCAATGCTGGTATGATATGTATCTACAGGCACAAAACATTGTATAAGTTGGGAGTCAGGAGCGGTTCTAAGGTTAACGTGATTTCAATGACCGGTTATGAGGTTAAATATTTTAGACATACTTTGTCTGTACACATCAGAGAGATGAAAGAATATAAAACAGATCCTTAAATTCAATATCTAGGTAGTAACGCAGTTGAAAATATTTTTTCAGAATATGGGAATACCTAAAGTCAAGCTATACCAATCCTGCACATTGGTTGTACCTAGATCAAATTTGATCCGTGCGCCTGCAGATGGAGTTGTTCACCCTCTGCTGGTCATGGGCCAGGCATGCAGAATGTCTAGCGGAGGAGGGAAGTAAAATACCACTTTCACCTCAATGCTCAGAAGTCAATAACAATCTCATTCTCTCTCAAAAACAATGATTCATTCCTAAACAGAGATTACAATCGCAAGATCATGACTCAGCTTAAATTTAATTTGTAATTGATGTAGTTAGTAGTTCCGATAATTTCACCCTACATTACTAGTGGTGGGCTAGTGATCTCGTGCCAGCTTTCCAATAGATATTTACATGATGTCAATGACAATTTGGATAGTGAATACTGAAATTATAGCTTCAATATCCTTAGCAGATAGCTGAGCATTTAAGATTAGAATGTGGAAGGAGGATTTGACAGATTTATTATTGTTGATATCTGCCTGCACTGGGCTTAAAGCCAGAACTGCACGCATTAGGAAGTAAAAGATCATACCAATTGATAACTGTTTCTTTATAAAGAGTATTTATATCTGCAGAATTTTGTGGGAGCCATCCACCAGCTTTTATAGAACAGTCATGTGTCAGAATGACAAAGAGAATAATTCTCATAAGCATTTTCTTACCAATGTGCGCAAATTTAATGCCTCCTCCTCCTCGACCTAATCCTAATGTTATAAAGCATCACATAGTTAGGATATTTTATTATCCTCACTCTTGAACATGATCATCCCTCATCAATCACCCACAAACATAAACATCCTTGTTACAGAGTGATTTATTTTTAGGCTGCCATTTTCAGTGGTTAAATATGAACCTAAAATCACTTGCCACGTTGTACAAGGGTATCATATAGCTTGCTCATAAGTGACTCTGTTACACATAAAAACTGCTGCCAAGTAACTGGCCTCATAGCATGGCAGTTCCTGGGTATAATAGATTATTCAAGCTTGTCACATAATTGAATAATTGCTATTCATAATCAGGTCCTCTGAATTCGCCACCATATTACCTTTGAGACAATTTTGGGTTTGTGATTTCTAATTTTTCAAGTGGTTTGGGTGTTGTTTAAGATTGTATCGTACTGATACATTTCAGAATCAACAATGGTTCTGGAGCCTCTGATTATAAACCTACTATGGTGTGAGACAATGATTCTAGCTGATAATTAATCAAAAAGATCTCAATGGTAAGCAGAACGGCTTGTTACATTGTGCAAAAGTAACGCTGCTGAGCACTGGTTTTAATTTTGGTTTGTTTGCAAATTATTCTCGCTAGAATCGTATTGAAGGTAAAAAACTTGGTGCTTACTTGAGGTCCCTGTTAAATTCCCGACATCGGCAATGATAACTGATTTCCTACTGGCGTGTCACTCATCATATCCAGGCACTTGTGGAGCAGGGCTAAAAATACCAATTAAGGATGTGTGCTGTTGTAACGCTTCTCACTCAAGACAATAGAGCAGCTACACTCTCTACATTTATTCATGTCAAAATTTTACCTCAATTCAAAATATTACACGCTCACTTATCACTTTGATGGGGGAAGGGGGGGCAGAAGCACAAATCTAAAAAATAACTCTTTTACTGTCATCAATTTCTATTAAAAGGTTATATCCTGTCGAAAAGAGGGAGGGGGGTGGGGGTGCGCCATCTACTAGCATAGCATTAAAATGTGAATCTATAATAATGTATGGTTGCGCCAGAGACCAGGATCAACAATTCCAAGTGTGCATGTCAAACACAGGGTTTTCAGTAATTCATTATTTTCATAATGGACAAAGACACATTATTTATTTTGTGGATATTTCTATTGTAGTAAGTGGATAGTTTTGATACAACCAAATGGCAATATCATTTCATTAATTGAATATTTGTGAGGACTTGCGGGCTGAATCACCTCTTGTAACCCAAGGCCTTGAAGATTTTACAATGAGAATGTTTGTTCCAAATGGTTTTGGCTAATTCCATTTACAACCATTTCAACAAATCTGTGCCTCAAGACCATACCAATAAATATTTGAATATTTACATATAAATATTTACATATAAATCTGTAAATATATAAATATGTAAACATATAAATACATAAACATATAAATATGTAAACATATAATGTTTAATTCCAGCGCAATTGAAAGTCAGGCAATTATACGGAGTTGTCTATTGTTGACAAAAAGGGGCGTTACTCTCAACCTTTTTGGGTAATAGTTTAATGGTATGATTTTACCAGTTATCCTACCGCAGTTTAAGCACGTAAACTAAAAAAAAGTGCAGTGCAGTGATCTAGGTAACAACAAATAAGTTCTTATTTCAGTTTTGGCGCATGTCATATTCACAGTAGGGAACAGTAAGATATGAAAATTTTATCTGTTCATGTCATCTGCAGCTGGATTTAATTAAATTTATTTATTGAAACCTGACATAAGATACATATAATGTTGCCGCTATGCACATTTCATAAAAGAAAATTTTAGCTCACATGCTTACAATAAATTAAAACATCAAAACAAAGCACAAAAATACAATTTGGTTATTGCTTGACCGTCTCTCATGGATAGATATTATATCAGTATGTTGATCAAACAATTTATCTTTATACCCTAAACCCTCGCTTACATCTGCACATTTGCTGTTGTTTTATTGGGCATATGCAAAGAGTGGCTGGCAGTCAAGCCAATGCCAAAGTAATGAGACCTATAGAGTGTATAGCAGTTGACAATAATAGAAATATGTAAAATATTCTGCCTATCTATCTATCCTATTCTGAGCTATCTGCCTATCTGCCCAGCGCCTCCCACTGGCACTTTGTCATTTTTCATTTGGTATTTTCTTGTGCTTTTGAGCGACAAAAAACATCAAAGCAACAAATAGCATGATTTCTGCGAGAGTTTCAATAAAGTCTTATCTTATCTTATCTTAATCATTGCACAGAAACACTCTCACTCATGGAAACACTGTTGAAAAGATCGAACTTGAATATAGTAGTATCAAAACAGCGAAAAAAAGGATAATAGGTGCATGTACGCCAGCCCAACAACGAAAAAGAAACAAATTTTGTGACAACTATGTCTTTGACAACAATTTGTACAACTGTTTTTTCGCAACAACTAGTACACCGATGATCATGTAAACGCAAAACACAGATGTTCACTTTCAAACAAGAATATATCCATAGATTATTCTTAAACTTCAGATCCATAAACCTCAACTTCCACCAAATGAAAGGGGTTTAGCTCTGTCTTCGTGTTCTGAACCTGGACGAACCGTCCAATCATGATAGACCTACAGACAATCAATGCTGAGGCATTAAGCTGGCCCTCAATTTGTCCGCAGAAGTTATCTCCCGTGTAGCTTGTGTAGAGAATATCTCCGATAGTCTCGCTCACCGTGACCGTGATATTAAAGGTATGAGGCCAGTGAACTATAAATCAAATATAAATTTTTTTTTTACATTAATTTTTATGTTATGTATCACCTTTTTAATCCGAGATGCCAACAAAATGCAGGTTCGATGCATTTTATCATTTTTATTGTACCAAAACCTGTAAGGTTTAAATATATAAAGACTATATTATGAAGTGCAAGAAAGTTAAATGCATCAACATTAGAAAGTAAATAACAAGTGAAGAGTTGGAATTCAGAAAGGGTTATTTCAGCTTGATCTTTTTATCAGTAGTAGGAATGTGGACACATAATTAGTCAATCTAACACACAAATATTTGTTCCTAAGATCATACAAGTTTCACACCCACCCCAGTCCTGCCCCTAAGACTGTATCAATCATAGAGTTTTGCCGCCCGCTCGCTGCTGGTTACTCTTTTTCTAAAAGACAGAGGGGGATCTTTGTACTGCTTGCAAGCAGACGGTAGACCTTGTGTATTTATGGTCCTGATCCAAACAGAGCTTAATGAGTAAGGATTTCTCATGTGTGTTTAAGTGTAACACGCTAATCACTTTGAATCATTCTTTACATACAAGGAAATATAACTTTGGACATAATTCTCTCAAGTCTTGCCAACAGTGTTTTCAATGCCAAGTATGGTTTAGCTAAATTTTGTAAAAAATCCACCTCTTTAGGAGAGTAAAACAGCTTCTTACCTTGCCCAGCAACATTTTGTACATAAACAGCTTGTACACAGGAATAACCCTTCATGTCAACCCTCCACCAAGATCCATATTCGTCTGTAGTATGAAAATGGGTTGAGGTATCTTTGTTGTTTCCATAGGCTGAGATGAAGTCATTAAGTTGAGTACTCATAATTGTTGGCTCATCTGAGTAAAGAGTATAACGAAACCAATCATTCAATTAATCTATCCATCGCTTGCTAAGCTTTCAGACATGCTCTAGAAAAATGAACATCCATAAAAAATTAGTTACAAGTTATTTAATGCTCTTTAGAGTGCAAAAAATTATCACCACAATATAGGTTTAACCTATGATGTTCATTAATCTGAAAATGTTATTGATGGGCATACTACTGGAAGTTTAATGTGACTAAAATTCAAGAATTATCTGGATTTCTTTAAAAATTTCCTCAAAAATTTACTCAATTCATTTTCTTGAAATCTGCTGATTTGTTACATAAATTTGTTGCATGACAGACTTTCATTTTTTACCCTCTTTTGCATTAAATACACACATAACAAGAAATACTAAATGTGGAAACTTAAAGGGCAACCGAAGTTTCGCAGCAATGCATAAATGGGCAGTAAAGAATGTGCAAAACTCAATGTAGTTGCCGACTCTAAGCTGGGTAACACTTCAGTTGAGGGGAGGTTCCAAGACATTGCTGTAATAATGATAGAGCAAAGGCTAAATAATAACAGGAACAAGAAACTGCTCTGTAGTATTCTATTTTAGCTGAGTTTGAGTACCTGATGGATGAAATGTTTCACAAGATTTCTGGCTGAATAATCATACAAATTAGATTTGGTCTTTTTCCCTATGCAGAAGGTGCAATCTGCTATCAATCAATGAGAAGTTATTTGAAACCCTGGTTGCCCTTCAAGGCCAACGGAAAAATAGATAGCCAGTCAAATGCTAAATTGAAAGCAGCCAACAGACGTGCCGAGATACAGATTCCCATCGCAGTTAATGCCTGTTGTATTGCTATGCACAAGACGCATGTGATATCAATGCATTTGTGAGTATAAATAATCTAGTATTCAAAATTTATATTTAAACCACACTCACGTAACGCAAGGTTTTCTCGATGCAATATTGTCCGATTGACGTAGATCACTGTGCCATCTTCTGCCTTGTCAGTAGTTGCATTCAGATTGACACACTTGTAGAGGAAGCAGTTGAAGCCAGGACTGCCAACATGAAAGCTGAATGCTTCACTCTGCCCTTGGAAGTTTTTTAGCGCACATTGCATCTTTTTCTTGACATGCAGAGACTTGTACATGTGCAGACTGCTGCTGTTGAGGACATGCAAGCGTTCAAAGTACACGCCATCCTTCATCGGTATGTTTTGGTATTCTGATCTAGGATTCAGATATCTAGCCCCTGAGGATGAAACAATAATAGTAGGTAGATAAAACCTGAAGCAAGACTTATCAGGATGAGCTGCGTATTTGGCAAAATGCGATGCATTGCAATAATGACAGCTAGCAGAATGAACAGTGGTGGGACAGTACTTTTGGCACAAACAAAAATTAATAACAGTCCTACAGATATGTTATTACATGTCAGCTAATAGCAATCTTGATCCAAATGTCCAATTTCAGAAGTCAATCATGAAATGTCAGATCAAGAAAGATCACATAAACCATAAAAGCTTTGATCGTTAAAACACAGGTCATTGAAGACAATCACAAACACATTGCTTCCTGGTGTGGTGATAGATAACCAACTGAAATTTCCCCTTCTATGTCAATCGTATCATTTCAACGAGGTTGGCGAACAAATTTATGCTGCTTGACTTTGAAGCACTTTGGTGTTAATAGAGTTGGACACTTGATGTTTTAAATTGACTAGCCACACATTCAATATCATATCAAAAGGTAGCCTGGGAGTCAGACCAAATATTGTGGCCATGTCTTTGTACTCTTGTAACTTGATATTTTACTGTGATGTTGGTGGTTGCCAAGCAATTTAACAAGGTTTGAAACAATTGAAGGTTTACAGGTTACTTGCCACTAGCATTATGTAAATGAAAAAAGATAAAGAGGAGAAAAAAATGAAAATGGGTACAAATTTTCATTAATTTACCATCCTGCTGTATCATCACAAACCCTTGACTGTGGCCAAATGGATACGTTTTGCTAGAACAAGGCTAAAATTCATAGCAAAGTAATCAGCATGCAACATAGCTTATATTTCAAGGAAAATATTCCATAGCTTAGGGTAATGGGCAAAATGAACACCATTCCCCTGTTCAAACTCTCACCTCCCACTTCATGGCTCAGAGTTGTTCTGTTTGGTAGTAATGACAGAATAAGGTGTGGTAAAACATAGAAATAGTATAATTATACAGTATGTGACCGTTTGGTACTAATCCACTACGGATCCCTTTTGCTTCAGCGATTTAGCCTGAGATTATAAATTCAGAAACGATATATCTCAGGTTTCTCACAAATTATTTTTGCAGCAACAGAAGTGTCATTAAAATAGCACTACTTGTGGTTGCTAACTCACATTACCTCTTCATGACATATTACTGAACTCATAATCACTATTTGATGTCAATGATCCTTAATTTGGAACTGTCAATGTTGGCAAAGAATAAAATGTCTTACTTGTTGCCTAACAAAACCCTCTTCATCTTGCCATTGCTATAAAAATAGGGTTTATGACATAGACTTAATATGGTCTATGGTTTATGATAATTGGAAAGGTTGCATTCTAAAATTAAATTGCATGATTTTGGCTTGATCTAGAGCAAAAGCGTAGCTAATTGTCAAATATAATATATCATTGCAAGTGACAGATTGCCGCAGTAATTGATTGTAAGATACATCTACAGGAACATGACATTGTATGAGTTAGGAGTGGTCCAAAGGTGAAGGTAATGTCAAAGAGGTTAAAAAGCTATAAATATACTTTGTCTGTATGCATCAGAGATAAACTAAACTAAAGTTTAGTATCTGGGTAGTTACACAGTTGACAATATTATGTCCAAAATGTGGCAATTGACGATTCCTAAAGTCAGGATCTATGTGCCTGCAGCCGAAGTTGCACACCCTGGGCTGGTCAAGTGGCAGGCATGCGGCGCGTCAAGTGGAAAGGAGAAGTGAAACAGCATTTTTACTTCTCCTCAATGCTCAGAAGTCCACAACTAACTCAGTTTAATCGATGAGGGTGATAACGAAGGGCAAAAACGATGAATCATTCCTAAGCAGAGATTACACATCACAAGATCATGACTCAGGACTATCTAGCTGTGCTCTTGCTTTATTTCTTATAGATTTTATTTCTTTACATTACAAGCATTTAATTATACCCGTCACTTTAGCAGAATAATCTAAAAAAGAGTTAACGTTGTTCGTAATGGATGCAGTCAATAGTCTCAATAATTCCACCATAATACCTCAATGTGTGGTCCCTGTTTGATTTCCGACGTCAGCAGGGATTACTGGTTTTATACTGGCGTGTCACTCATCCTAGCCAGTACGTTGCAGAGTGGCGCTGGTTTAGCAACATCATCAAATCACCTTGCAAGTTTAAAGATTGAATTCAGAAGATGATACACTCTCAGTGTCAAAACAAACATCAAATTTTACACAACGATCTATGAATTGTCTTGGAAAACAACATTTTACTTTGCTTGAACGTAAATAGGTAAGGCATATCCCAACAATCAAGATGGTGATCTTCGTTTTTTAAACAGGCTTTCAAATACTCTCTGTGGTTGAAATTTTACCACCTTGTTTGAACGTTAAATGTGGAAATGTGACCATTCTCCACCATTTGGATCATCGAACAATGTTCTTAATTTTGCACTAAATGGTGCTGGGGGCTAGTGATATTGTGCCAGCTCATACAGTAGATATTTAATGATGTCAATGGCCTATTGGATAGTTACGACCAAAGTAATAGCTTTAGTCTTCGCAAATAGCTTGACATATACATTAAGAATGTGGAAGGAGGATTTGTCAGATACATAATGGGCATTTGCCTGCACAGAGGTCAATGCCAGAACCTAGTGCGTTAGGAAGTAAAAGATCATTTTTGGTGAGCCAACCACAAGTTTTTACAGCGAAATCATGTGTCAGAATGACAAAGACAAGGCACAAGGCACAAGGCACAAGGCACATAATTGTTTTTTAATGTATCCTCATTGACCTAAATCCTGCATTTATACAATATGATTTTGACCATCAATCACCCACAAACATATACATCCTTGTTACTGAGTGATTTATTTTTATGCTGCAATTTTCAGTGGTTAGATATGAACCTAAAATCACTTGCCATGTTGTACAAGGGTATCATATAGCTTGCTCATAAGAGACTCTGTTACAAATAAAAATTGCTGATCAGATACTCGACGTATAACATGGTAGTTACTGGGTTTAATTGGTTATTTAAAGCCGTGACAAAATTGCTATATTCGTAGTCAGGTCCTCTGAATTGGTCAGCATTGTACCTTTGTGACAATTTGGATTTGCGATTTTAACTGGTTTTGGTGTTGTTTTAGTCAATGTGGTATTGATACATTATTCAGAATTGATAAGGATCCTGGAGCCTCTGATTTTAAACCTTCTGTGTGAGACGATTATTTTAGCTGATAATTAGTCAACAGGACCTCAACGGTAAGCAGAACTGCTCATTACAGAGCACATTATTGAATTTTTGTTTGTTTGCGAATTATTCTCGCTAGAATCGTATTGATGTTAAAGAATTTGGTGCAGCCTTGAGGTGCCTGTTCAATACCCAACACCGGCAGTGATTACTGATTTTATACTGGCGTGTCACTCGCCTTATCCAGGCTAAAATTACCGGTTAATAGGGTATGTACGTTTGTTGCATATGCCAGCAAATTTCGACTTGAACATGGTAAAACAATCCAGATGTAAAGTGGAAAGATAACAGCATAATTTTATTGCACCGTTTGCACAGTTGAAACTAGTTTTAAGCTGATGTTATTTTGCATCCGACCAATATGATGACATGATAAAAGTGAAAGCTTACAGTGTTGTGTGTAATATACTAAAAGCGGAGATTACTAAAATTTGACATAAATAAACGGAAAAATTTGGCATGTCTTTGGAACTTATATAACGTGGGTTTAAAAATAGTGTTGCTGCGAGAATATTACTGTGTTAAGAAAAGCTTTGTTCATCTATATTAGGTTAAAATTCTCATTTGTCTCACTAAATGTTGCTTTGATAGGTCATTGAAATAATATGACTGTCAAAGATTGCTCTGAGAAAGTTAATAATGTGTCTTACTCTCAGCTCAGTTATTCATGGTGATTAATTATTTCTAAATAACCCCTCCACTTACTGTTTAGTCTCCGTTTGGGTTAAATTGAGTGTCAATATCGTCAATCCCACTTATGCCTATTTCTATATATATTTTCCGCTTGTCAGAATGATCTTTTAGGATCTCAACACTCTGTCTGAATTTCGACCTCATCCTTGATGTAGGATTTAACATCTGCGAGTGATGTTGGCTCTGCTAGCCAAGTATCTGTTATTTGCAACTGCTGTTATCCAGTACAGTACATTGAAATCAATGCTGTGTGGGGTCGTTTGATTTGTGATGTGCAACCATCATTATCCAGTACTGCGCATTGTCTGCCTGTCTGTGAGCTCTTTTGGCCAAGGAATGATCTTCGCTGACAAATGTTATATTGTACTTGTGTCTGTGGATTCTTGTGGCCAAGTAAAAAACTCCTCAGTGTTATTATCACCTAATATAAGCTTCACTGACAATATCTGCTTATATCTTGCAGAGAATAGTATTTTTTTTGCTCTCTCAGAATGGTTTCATCAATGAATGAGCGTTTTGGGATCGAAACCTCATAGCAAGTATCACTGAGTGAGTGATCAGATTATGATTATGAATGTTTTTGATTGGAAGACCCTAATCATCATACCAGGATGTGCAGTGGAGCGGTAGCAAGCTGACTTCGCCATAACATATTACATTTGGTACTATTATAATATACTATCATAACAATTTACTTCTAATTATTATTACTTTTTAATAATAATATGTGGCAGGATGTCAGGATATGGAAATGGTGTCAGAATGTTGAAACATAAGTATAAATATGATGGAATCGTTCTACAAGATCACTTGCCTATTTGAAGGGAAATCTTCTGGAAACCGTTGCAGACTTTGAGGTAACTATGAGAAATCTATTTTACATATTAAAACGACAATTTGATACTTGATAGTTTGAATGTATTTTGGACTGAGACCCTGTATGTTGATAAGCGTTCATTTCATATAGTGTTGTAGGATACTAGGCCGTATTCCTAAACTTTATTCAGTGGGCTCTTTTAGGCTTTGGACACTGGTAACCTTACACTACCGGTCAGCCGGATAGAGTTTCTCTTTATTGAGGAGGCAGAGGGGGGTTGTGCGAACAGACAGCATATGTCCTGGATATCTAGTCCTGATCCAATGAATCATATCAAGAACGGAAGACTTTCTGGTACCAAATGAAGAGTGACATTCGGTGCCGGAAGGCGAGCTTTGACCATCTAATCACAAGTCTTTACTCTCAACCATCACGTCTCAACTGACATGAAACAGATTCTTTGACATTGCTTTGTGTGAAGACGCGCTGATGATGATGCAGCCCTTTTATTTAATCACAACACTTATTTTAGGCAGAGTTTCAATCGAATCCGTTATGGCACACAGCTCTTCCCTGTTTGTGACTGTCCTAGCTGTAGCAATTCAGCTGATCTGCCTTGCAACTGAGGTGAGAAATAAATCAAAATGAGTCATGAGTTACTAAATGATTGACAGCGTTTCATTTGATGCTGAGAATCGGGCCAATATTGCCGGCTTCCTTTACTGAGGCTTCCATACCCTGCGGTGAAGTGGTACATGTATTTTGCTTATTCAATATCGATGAATAAATGCACGGGTACAATTATACTGCATTTAAATATATGCCTGAAGTAATAATAATAATGATAATGTTGCTGTCCATCTAGGTAGATGATGACTGCACAGAGGTGCTGCTAGGAAGAGGTTTTTATAGTGACGACTAGGGTTCCAAGTCGTCTGGTTCTATTATCTGCATGCACGATGTTGTTGTACATACAGAATACCTCCATTGTTTTAAGTCCTGATCCGAAGGGACTGTGTGATCAGTCAAAATCGAAACGACTTTTGGGTCCCGATTGGGGTTTGAACCCACAACCGGCTGGTCGAGTGGCAGAAGCGCTTACCACTGAGCCAAACTGAAGTAAAGGCCGATATAACATTTGAATTTTTATGTTCAACGAACATCACTACCGCTGTTAACACATACTCCAAAAACTATTTTTTTAGACAAATGCCCAATCAAATGGAAATAACAATGGGAACTGCATTAGTAAAGACAACAAGGCATTCAAAATATTAGAAAAGACTCTTCCAAACTTTCCTAAAGGTAACTATGTCATGTTCTTCTCGAATCATTGTGCTTTGGGAGATGTGCAAGCCCATAAAGAAGACAAGTGAAAGTCAGGCTGCATATCTAATAATATTTGTCAAGTTTGCATTGAGATACGAGCATATTGCCATATATGAACCGAGATTTTAGACACATTCAAAATTGCTTGATGAACCCTCATGACAAATATGATCATTGCCATGTTAAAATTCTAAATGTACCCTCTAGAAATTGTAATGTGAGACAATTACAGTACTTTACTATCTCTCGCCTTGTTATTCGAGTTGAAACTTTAAATTGATGATACAAAATTTTTCATTCTAAACGTTACTTTTACTTTATATCAAATTTTAGGAGCTGATAGCATCTGTGCAGATACTATCCGTGGAAACTTCAATGGAAACGACAATTTAGGTAAGGTACAACCATAGACTTAATAATAAACCTAGACGGGACACTATATGGAGCATTAACATCGAGGCACTGAGGCATTTAATTGTGGGCCACGTAACAACATTGGAAGATGTAGAAGAAATGATTCTAACTCGATCAATTTTGATTGGATTTTGAATTTGAAATCTATAATGAATTTAGCAGCTTGTCGTGAACAGTTTGATGCAATTTTGAAAAAGAAATTTTCATCAAGTTGATAACAAGATGCTGCTGATTGTAAACCAATTTTCAAACACAAAATTGGATCAAAATCGATATAACCTGGATTGTGGGCAGTAAATCAATGATAGCATCATTGCTTTCTACACCTTCCAATGACGTTACGTCGCCCACAATTAAGTGCCTCACATCAGCTGTATATTGTATCCTGTCTAGGGTACAACATATTGCATGTCTCCTTGAATAAATAATCATGAATCATAACAAATAACAGTTTTACAATTGGAAACTTTTCAGGGTTTTTTGCGTGTACATTTTATTGACTTTCAATCATTATCATTTTAGGGAATGTTTTGCATAAAAAGTCAAAAAACAAACATAGAAATAACAGTTGTAACATAATTTAATTCCTGTCTCATGATGCAAGGCTTCTAATCAAACTTCTCTTTAAAAAGCACAAGTGACCCAGAGCAAGAATCATAAGATTCTGATTATTTGATGCATACTGTATGTTTTAAGTCTGCAAGCTGGTGAACTTAGGAAAAATGTGTCCGACTCATAAACTAAGCAATGAAAGCAAACAATTTAGTTAATTTGCATGACCTGCTTAACATTGAACCCATGCTGGTCCCTGCACACTTATTGAACTTAGGCTGAGTTTTTCTCTTTATTTCTGGTTTCCAGGAATGTTTGTAGCATTAGAAATTTTGTTCTCCTCTCATCCATTGACACCTCTGTCGAATGTAATGCAACAAATTGAAGTCTAAAGAAGATTCAATTATCAGGTTATTTATTATAATTGACTGCTTGTTGCATGACTGATGCTGTTCATAATTTTTGTTGCAAATAAAGAAGGCATCGTTTTATGTTTCCTCATTGTTGCTAGGTGACGGACGCAACGGCAATAACAACGGAAATTGTGGAGGAGTTTGTACAAAGGTGTACTCTGGTAACAACAATGGAAATAGTAACTCAGGGGGTAACAATGGTAGGTCTTAAATTATATATATAATATATATTTATATATATATATATAACATATAATTATATATATGATACTTTTATTGTCTGCAACAATTCATCATGTCTAACGTTTTTCATGATGTGACATATATGGCAAAAAAAGTAAAAGTAATACTATCAAAGTCTAACAAAGTTAAATCAACTTTAACTTAGTCACTGATACACTAAAACTGAACACATAACTTGAAAACTCCATTAATTCCTTACTCATGAGATGACTTAACCAGTCTGAGAATTTTAATATTTAAATTTTGATTTCTTGTTTAGAATATGGTGCTAAAAATTTTTCGGCAAAAGTTGATGAGAATGTCGTGACTGAGTTAAACTCCTATACAAATGGCTGACTTAAGGCCCCCAGTTGTTTTTCATTATCATCTCAATTGTCATGCTAGATGCTCGCCCTGATACTCACAGTATAATAACAATCTAAATATCATGTTTCTTTCTGCAGTTGTTCATTATTTCATATTTTCATCATTGTGTTAAACAGGAAATAAGAATGGGAACTGCTATGGACTTTGCATTATGGTCTATTCTGGGAATGGGAACGGAAATGACAGTGGCTCGGGTAACAATGGCAATAATAATGGCAACTGTATCGGTAAGTGGTTATCTACCAGGGCCGTAGTTTAGAAAAAAATGGGAGGGAGGCAAAAGTCCGAGGCGAGTCAGAAGCTTCACCAGTAAGCCCCTTCCCGAGCAATTTGAGGCATATAATGTGCAAATGGAAGTCGCAGATGAATGAAACATGGATTATACAATTATAGTGTTTTAAGGCCACTGTATTTAGCTTTTAGGGGAGGCAGTGCCTCCCTTCCTCCCCCAAAACTGCGGGCCTGTATACAAATTTAACAATCCAAGATATAAAATGGAGTGCAGGGCGGCTGGGTGGCTGGGTAACGTAGCGGTTAGGACTCGAGCTTCTCAGTCTGAGAGTTGCAGTCCCATTCCCCGGTCATTACCCATGCTGTAGTTGGAGGTGAGCTCTACATACATTACCCTAGTTATCCCACGCTTATCTTGCCCACCCTTAGCGTTAAACAGATGATTTAATTGATTGATTTGATTGATTATATTTGATTCATTTATTACATACCACAGACAATATTACATGTTGCGAAATTCGATGTAAATACTGGCCTTAAAAGAAGACATGAACAAAAATGGAAAAAAGCTGTGTAGGATTGTTTAAAACAAAATATCATTTAAAGTATGTACAAGGTGGCGTAAAAAACTGTCTCTGCCCCATGCTCCTCTATATTTAACAGTACAATATCTTCCAGAGGGGCATTGACTCAAAAATGAGCTGCATCATGTGTCATAGATATTTATGTAAGCATATTCTCATCGGCCCGAAAGGGACACTGAATAGCAAATAAAGTGTATAGTATTATATATTATCATTATTATTTCTGTTCATGTCCAAAAACAAATTCAACGATCCAAGATAAAATAGGGAGTGTTTAGAAAGCGTTAAAGAGGGAGTTAAGTTCAGATTAACTTTCTCCCATCTCTATCCATGTTGATAGATCAACTAATTCCGATTCTGTACAGATTGTGCTCCATTTTGGCGTCAAATACATCAGAAAGATTTGTTTATATTGATATAGTTGCTTTATATTTGATCAGAGAATTTAAAAATTATTCAAAATCTATTACTGATCTTGGGATACAAAAACAAAAAAGTGGAATCGAGAGTGACTTTTAAACATTATGATAGAAAATGAGTGGACACTTCGATCGGAGTTCGGTTCGAGTGGATGGTGGTATGGGTAGGTCTAGGCAGGCGGATCTCCGAGGGGGTGCTACAGGAGTATAGCTATGGGCTAGCTGGTGGAGACAATGTTCAGGGCTGCCCATGATGCGATTGATGTAACTCTTGCTGGTGTCTTCGAGTAGAGTGAGAATGGGCACTATTTCGGCTGTTTGAACGCGTTCATCGTAGTCTCGGCCGCTTGGGTCCATGATCTTCAGAGCTAAGTTTTCTAGTCTTACTAGCCGCAGTCTCTGCTCACCCGTTGTGAATGAGTACCAGGACGGGCAGGCGTAAAGGATGACTGGTCGAATGCATGCTGTGTAGAATTTTCTCATGATGTGTGTCGGTACTCCTGATCTCTTCAGGTCTAGTAGTGAGTACACAAGACCACGGGTTTTCTTTATAACATGATCCACGTGATCTTTGAATGTCAGATGTTCATCAATAATGACGCCGAGAATCTTGGTGCTGGTCTAGTTCGAGATCTGCTCACCATTCATGAAGGTGGGTGCTTCAGGGACGAAGTTGTTGTGGATGTTAGAGATGGACATGGTGACAGACTTCTTCGGATTAGCGATCATGTTGTGGTTTCCGCACCATCTAGTGGTCTCGTCGATGGCGGTCTGAAGATTGTTGTTGTTAAATTGATAAGGAAGGATCTGATGTCATAGGTGGGACACCCATAAACAATGCCCTATCAATTAATGATGACTGATTTACATTAGCAATTTTTCTCAGTAAATAGTTATTATTTTCGAAGAATTTGAAAGCTACTTTCTTATTTTTTAAGAAAATAAGATATGAAAAAGTGAGTTCCGTTTATAGTTAAATGACAGGGTCACAATGTGTGCCACAGCAGGTGCACTGCAAATATTGATTTTCTAGTGAATTATAAATCGATAGATCATTAATCATCATGATTTACGCTATTAAATATGGCTCAATGTAGCCTGTCTTGACAAGACATGCTACGCTCCTGTGATTACTGTGATAATAGGATTCAAATTTGACCATAGCTAATTGGTAAAAGTAATTCTCATAAAATTTTTGTTTCTCAATTTATGACTTCCCGCGCAATTAAATCCCTGTAGATGGACTACCCAGTGTCTACAATTACTGCTTGATCTGAATTACACTTCCTCTTTAAGTAGAGTAGGGTAACATATTCTTTAGCGCTCTTGCAAGAGAGCAACTTGACCTGGCCATGTACCGCCACTGAATTGTTTTCTCCAGCCATTTTCAGCTCTATGTTGGCTTCATAGAAAAGTCTATTGGAAGAATCTCCAAATCCATAACCTACATCATTATCTATAAATAGATTTAATTTCCGTTTTGCAGGTAACTGTAAGAAATTCAAATCAGGAAACTACACCAATAGGAATGATCAAGGTAACTGTGTAGGTGACTGTAGACCTGGAAAGAAAGACAATATCAAGGGAAGCCAGGCCGCTGCAATAACCAAGGCTGTCTTCTGTTAAATCAATGACTTCTCCATAGACTTATAATCTGTCTGGGTGTTACATTTAAACCCACCAAAACCAACACAACTTATTATAATGTATAGCTCAGAAGGTAACCAATTGGGTGCTCCGACCATGTCGGCATTGCTATTGTAGCTGTTATGCTGCAATGTTGACATGTTATTACGCTAATTATTATAATAGTATAAGATAATTCTTGTTCTTCTTGGCTAATTAATATGGAATTTTTCATTAAATTGTTTAAACTCTTTCTATATCTACTTATCTGTCGTACTTGTAACAAGAGAAGAAGTACCTATCTGAGGTGGCGTGTAAAATTATTTCGAGCTTCAAGCACTATTCCCAGCCTGACTATCTTTTAACCATGCCAACTCTCTTCAAAATAGTCGCTAATCTAAAGAGGATTAATGTTGTAAACACGTCTTTCCTTTAGTACTTGAAAGAGGACTTACTCACATATCATACATTGAAATGGAAAGTATAGTGTTTGTGAAAAGTATTCCATCTTGCAACTAGAAGGCTTGAAATCTTTAAATTTAGATAAAGCATAAAATCCTTTAGTCTTCCTTATATAAAACATTTTGGTTGTTGGCATTGCTTAACCTTGTACTACCGTCTTCAAAATAGGCTACATTCTCTAAAAGAGAACTGGTGATGGAAAGATAACCATAAACTCCAAATGGTCTACTGAAACCCGGTACCACCTCTTGCATTTTCTTAAAATATATTTGTTAATTAACATAGAACAACTATGAGAGTTTTCCAGTCAGACTCTGGGAAAAGTAGCCTCATGTTTGGGAAATACCCATGAGCAGAGATATTCACTGCCAAGTAGTGAAGAAAATGTCAGCCAGAATTTCATTCATTCATCGGTCATTCATGACATTGACCAAAGGTCATACAATGTTTATTATTGGACCCTAGGCTATATGAAGTAAGATTAATGTAGAAGTAATGAGAGGGAAAATCCAAGCATATTCTGCAAAGTGCATAGACTAGGTGTGGTCATGACATTCCATCCGTTATTTTGATTTATTTTCATATAATGTTCTTCTGGATTTACCAAAGCTGATTAATAAGCTTATGGTTACATCAATACTCATATAATTGTTGCAGTATTGCGTTAAGCGGGTCAGATCAAGGGCAGATACATATCTTAGACAAGGCTCCAATACAGGGTTATGGTATCAAGCTGCAGGAATCAGTGCTAGCGGATTTTGTTCTTCTCCATATCCAGTTTACAGTTTACAAATCTAATAAATATCACTTAGTTATTACTTATGCTTCATGGTTTCATGGCAGAATGAGAGTGTAAAATATGCGATGAATGATGACAAGGCTGAAAATAAAATCATTGGAATTTATATTAATAATTGTTTCGGCTTCACTGTGACCAACCATTGTATTCCGATCAGATTAACACACATAGATAGCCCTCTGATCTAAGTTAGTTGATTGACCTGATCCAAATGGGTGTCACAGGCATTCTACTATCACCATAAAGCTATTTATATACTTTGAATGGTTTTGTGGCTGGGGCTTTGACTCAGATCACACCCGGGGACATTTTAAGTGCACAGCTTATAGGTTTTTTTTGGTGACATTGTTTTTCTTCAGTCGGATCTTCGAGCTTTCATAAATAAAAACCGCACATGCTAGGATTTGATATATTAGCGTTGATAGATAAGAAGTGTATACCAAAGATATGGAATCACCAGGAGCCAAATGGAGCACAAGCCAAGTATTAGTTGTGTGTTGAAATAAAAAATCATCTTAACTACTGAACCATAACAGCTGGAATCTTCAGTACTAACACTTGCTTTGCTGCCTGTAACAGTTTCATCAACCTTGACATCAAGCAGTTTGTGGAGGTCAAACCTATGAAGACTCTGGTTTAAAAGCATTTGTTCTACTTTAAAGAATTGAGACTCCCATCAGAAGTAGGAGGCCCCTAACTTAAATCCCAAGACAGTCATATTCTTCAATGAGTGAAATGCCAAGTTTCAAGATGCGCTTTAACGGGAGGAGTAACCAGTGGCGGTGCCCTCCCATGTACAGCAATTCATGAAAACAGGAATTTATGAATGATGGATTATATCAATCAGATAGCATCTACCAGATTATCAGGTCATTTTGTGACAGTGAGCAGGTATTATAATTGTCAGAAGAGAATCATCAAATAATAATTATTCATATAACTGGGGTAATGTTCACTTCATATGCTTCCCATATTTAGGTTTTTACTTCCAACTGGATACATTGGCTGAATTTGATGATTCAGTTCCGTATAACAGTATAGCAACCTAGGGCTTCAATGTTAGGTTTATAACCTTCTTAAACTGGCATCAATCAATATCATCATCTATTGACTTCAATAAGGACATGATGTCCTGTGTTACTCTGCGATGGGATTATAGAACTATGACTTGACATTTTGTTCATAACATACAACCAGGATGCACTAGGATGCTATGTTACTGTAGCAAACCCATCGCGTTTATTATAATTTAATGGGGTGCCTTGGTGTCAAGGCGTGAGAATGAGTCTTACTTCCAGTGCTTCCTATCCCGAACGTATCAGGTATAAATATGTCTTGGAGTGACAATGGCCTAAGTAGTCTAATGTGGGGAACCATTTCAACACCGGTAGCTGAATAAAAGGTGAGTATTGTTTGCTAGCTTTTATCGAGCTAAACTTGAAACAGTAAAGTCCTGATTTGACACTAAGGCCTAATTTACCTCTCTTGAATATCTTGTCTTTCTAAAAATGATATTGGTTGTGGTTTCAGGTTCAAGAGACCTACAACCCTATACTAAGGTACACTGTAAATATTCGGTATCTGCCTAAACATCCATAGCAATATATTTGAAAGCTTTCCCCTGGAATTAAATAATCTAGTGTTTTGATCATCCTTTCTTTGACTCAGAAGGGGAAGTTTGATAAAGGCAAAGATTTCAGAAGCACAAATCTAATCGGATATGGCAAAAATCTCTTCCTTGTGTGTGATTGTCTTAGCTGTGGCATTACAGCTTATCTGCTATTCAACTGAGGTAAGCAATAAACTTCGATGTGTTATAAATTGGCTTGATTAAAGCGTCATGGGTCCCAACAGTATTGCATGGTATTGTAACTACCATCACAAGATTATCATTATCATCTATTTCCGAAAATAATTCAAAGTTTTTTTTTAATCCATCAATCAATCCTGTTTGTGAAATTTTTTTATTGAACTATGTTGATTGGCTCCAGTATCACAAAAACACACCAATGACTCCTAGTCAAATATTCAGTTGATACAAAACTGTCTCTTACTAGAGTATCATAACTTTCAAAAACAAATTAGGTGTCAAGAAGTTCTGGTGAAAATTACAAACTGTTATAAGGTAAAAACATTCGCGAGAATATCCCACATTACAACAAGTTTTAAAATTTATAAATGAAAATTACAAAGTAAGGCAAGTGTCGACCCTCATAGTTGGGTAATGTCATTTCAAAAATAACACAAATAGACAACCTCTTTTAGGTTGAACCATTTTAAACATCACACATGGCATTAACAACATATTGTAAGGTCTTGCTTCAAGGCATTAACAATTCTCCATTTTGAGAATTCTACAATCTTCCGACCAATAACAGTAAATCTTTGACCTCTCCGCAAGATCTTCTTTTGGTTAGCTGGGAGCTCTAAATAGTTGGTCCAAGCTCCTCCACGGCACCTAAACTCTACTGCTAGTTTTCAAAATTAATGTAAATCCAGGTATACAGAATTTCTGAATGACCTACTAAGCTTTTATGGTGTGCCTTGAGAAGTAATGACAATGAAAGATGAGTGAAATGATTAGAATGTCGAAAATAAGCTGAATCGGAAAATCCAGGGCATATCTGTTATGTGCATTGTGGTACTCGTAAAAAAAGCTTGTCACTGAATAGATGTTATTAATTTGTTTGATGTTCTTAGATTATGAGATGATTTCCACAGGCATCATCAAATCACTGCTTGATATAAACAATGAAAAACATTGTCATGGATTAGTATATATTCTCCCACTTACTCTTGCAATAGATGACATGTTGACGAGATCATAGACTTCCTTGTTGCCATATCAGTAACTTTATAAGTCATACTAGGGTTGGCATGGCTTATTGGGAAGGCCAGACGACTCTAAATATTGGAGATGCAATGGGATACTTGATCATTGTTTCAGGTTTCAGTCTAAAGATCAACTTTAGGAAAGTTTGATTATTCCTTCTGAGCCTATGTCATGGTTAAATGCTTCTCTCAATTCAAATGCTCATGACAAACAACATATGCATCTACTTCTATCATATAATATGTTTTAAATATTATATATTTAGTGTTCCAAATTTGTAAAATAAAATATGTACTATATCTTTTTAGGTAAACGGCCAAAGCAATGGAAATAACAATGGGAACTGTATTGATGAAAGCAGTGCTGCATTCAAGGTCTTAGAAGAATCTCTCCCAAACTTCCCTAAAGGTAACCATAACATCCTCATCTCAAACCTCAGCTTAATCATATTCAGTGTTCAAACACTTTATAATTGGTATATATAAGCTAGTGCTCTGACAGAAAAGTAGCCGTTACCCAAATGAGCCTCATATACAGATTCTCTACATGAAAGGGGAAATGATAACCTTACTTTAACTGCGGCAGTTAGGTATCACAACTCCAAATTATGCCCACTCAGGCAATGAACTTGCAGCATATTCCAATTCATTCCATTTCCAATTGTCAGCGTTGGAATCTTGATAATGAACTTCATCACATCTGCAAAGCCAAACGCTGCAATGAATAAATAATCATAATCCCCTTCTATTATTTTGTGATGGGATGAGTGCTCTAATCAATCATAGACTCTTTCTAATTATTTTACGTTGTGAGCTGAGAAGGTACTCAAATACACAGAGGCAGGCAACAAGTACTGCTGTGGTTGTCTAAGAATCCTGCAATCCTTGTTTTATTTTTTCCATCTTGTTTCTGGAAAGTATTCTATCAAATTTACAACTTGATCTTTATTTACAGGGGCGAAAAGTATCTGTGCAAATACAATCCGTGGGAACTTCAATGGGAACAACAATGAGGGTAAGTCTTGTTAGGGCATCCCGTACTGGGAGAATTCACTAAACATCTCCTGGAGAGGATCATCACTTTCAATTTTGGAATCTGAATCGATAGAAGCCAGAAAATCTGAAGTCTTACTTACACCAATGAACTAAAGCTTAACCATGGCCAGATGGCAGGAAGATTTTGTGTTTGATTTAGATGAGTTATTTTCGGACGATGAGGTGAGTGGTGAATTGCTAATGATAAATGAAACATCCATATTCTTGTCTATCAGATTCTATTCAGATCAATGAATGATGAATGGCTATGTTCATTGATCAGATCCTTGAACTAGAGTAGTTAAGCTCATTGCTAACAGACCTGAAAGTGGCCAGTATTGTATTCATTAACCTGTTGATCATGATTGTCTCACTGACCAACTGCTAAAGATAAAACATGCTCTGTCTTTGTTGTGGGAAAAGAAGCAATGAACATTGGTCCATTGGTTTTAGCAACTGATATCCTTGGCTATTAGATCCATGAACTAATGAAGTTCATCATTGCTAACAGTATCTATATCATCGACCTGGCATACGGCAGTAGGACTACATCAGCAAAATCACCGGCTACATGTACCACCACCATGGATGTCATTTGGTTCAGTTGTTATTAATCTTACTGATCCATTGGGCATCTGCGGAAAACCAATCCCAATGTAGCTCTGATAGACTTGAATGTATTGTAAGTCCTTCTCCTACGCATCAAAAGCCTATCTGGATGTCCTGACTCAGAGGAGGTCGTACTCTAACCTGACTCTAACCCAAATTACCAGTTCTTTTCAACATAAACACCACTTCAGAACCTTGCTGACTCTATGAGATATCTTAATCTGGATGGTTATGATTAATTCTGTTCATTGAAGTTGGCTGTTTGTCATATAAGTTAATCTCGTGTTAGGATGTGGCACACTTTTAGCTCTTTTGAGTCGCATTCGCATTGCGTTCTTAAGTTTAGTACAGTGTTCACAGAGTTTAGATTCGTTCCCGTGAGTAATTGTTCCTAAGCATGCTGAGCTGAATGTCAAATTATCTTTGAAAACTGCTGAGAGAGTCCTTTTGTCCAGTGAATCAAAACCAGGTATCCCCACACACTTCTGTGGCGCTGCCTCATCATCTGAATAGGGAGAAAGAAAAATATTAAATGCTGCATATTTACTATCAGATATTTAGGGTTAAACTAGAAATCTCCAGTGCAATCAGCGGGAGAAGGGTGAGTTAGAGGGAGTAGGTAAGAGCGGAGGGGAATTGAGCTCATACTTAACAATAAGAAATCAATTTACAATTAAAAAAAAGATCTACATAAGAGTGTTACACGTTACGGGAATTCATTATGTTTTGCAGATCAAATCAAGGAGTAACTCCTTGATCAATTCAAGCTTCTTTACACAAATTACTTTCCATTTGTGCCAGAAAAATTACTTTCACACTGACGATTTCAAATTTAACAATGTCATGAAATTCTGGAAGAGTTTTTGTTTATACGCCTATGTATCAACAAATTAGGGGCATTAATCCATTATGAAAATTCACAGCATGATGACTTCGGATTAACATAACCAAATACTAGTTCATTGATATAATGTGATAGAGCTGAGAAAAAAAAACATCAAAAAAATCTGCCGCCACCGGGATTTGATCCCCGGTCTCCCGCGTCAGAGTCTTTGATGATAACCACTCGGCCACCAATTGCACCCACTCTGGGCTTGAGAAAGGGAAGACAAATCCAAAAATAAAAGAAAATTAATATTCTCCTTACAACAGGGTTCCGATAAAATTAAATACACTATTTTTTTTAGATGAAGAGGTTCTCGAGTGAGTCCTAAACTTTCCTCTAGCCCTTAGAATACAGCCATATGAGCTATACAGACTCTCTGTAGCAGAGGTAAGCTAAACAACATCGGTTATAACCACATTCAAAGTGTTTCAAAATTTCCGACTCGGATTTCGAACTTCGAATCTTGCACAATCTGCTTTCATTACTGCTTCTAGTTTCCTCTTTTATGTTCAGCTAGTAGCGGGTTTCATTTCAATAACATGCCATTGATTTTCTTTACTTGGACTATTTGAAAAGTGCTAGGCCATCATATTGCGTTATATTGAGCAGGATAACTTTTGGTTGCCCGATCAAATTCAAATCGACAGGTTCAGGATCACATGAGAGAATCACTGTGTGCTCATAGGTTTGAATACCGTGAGTTCTTATGGCGCCACAATCCATTTGACCTTCCTTGTAAAATATTGAGATGGTCATTGAAAGACTATTAAATTTCCTATCTGAAATATTTCTCAGTTGGATAGTGAGAAAAATGTCATGATCTGATGCCTCACTGATCAAGTTGCTCCTTCACAGAGCCAATTATGTATTTTCAGGAGATGATGTCTGAAGCGATCGTCAATGTATCAGACCTGTCCGTGCATACTGACAAGACTAAGCGATAACAGTATTGGAGCATTACGAAGGCTGTCACTGCACAATATTTACATCACCCGGTCCAGAATTTCAAACTATTCTTCATCAAACTATAATTCACCATCGAGCTGGTTTGTCCAGAAAGCTCTTAACTCGAGAACAAAGGCTCTGTTGGCTTTACTGAGCGCGTATGACATTTCCTAATGGTAATTTAATTTAATCATGTTTACTTCTTTATACATAACTGACTGTGAATTCCAATACCATTTTCTTTTCTGAAGTTTAACCCTACATGACTCTAGCGGAAAAGTTGGATGATATTTTGAACTCTGGATTCTAGAAACTGCAACTTACCTGCATCTATAGTTTCTAGTTCTACTGTTGTCTTGCTCTGTATCCTGCTCTGATATCCACCCTTTCTGTTAGTAAGCCTGAATTTGCGGAGATTCTTCTTACCAAAAGGCATTATGTAAAGAGTGACTGTGTACCTGTGAGCAGAGATATGTCCTCTTAAAAGTGACAAACAATATATTGGGAGTAAATCTAGGATCATTAGACACGGTAGTCACGGCTAGACACAGTAGGCAACTATTGTCTACCAAATCTACATGTGGCTGCGCTGTGGCTGCTGCGAGACTGGTGTGAGGATGAGGTTACTGGTGGCGACTAGGTTTCATGATAGCCTACAGTCAAACTGTTTAATCTTTGTCCAATGTTAGCTGTAGTCTGGTGACATTCTATACATTTTTTTCCTCGCTATCAGTAACTGATAGTGGTGTGGGCAATGAACTAAACCTGGGGGTTTAGTTCATTGGTGTGGGGACCTTTCAATTTCCAGTTGGCTTTTTTACAATTTGTAGAAGAGAAATTGGCCAATTTAAGCGTAAGCTTACTAACAGCTTGAAAGTAGCCCCAAGCTGCCAATCCGTATCAACAATGAACTAAACCCCCTTTAGTTCATTGGTTTAGTTCATTTGGTATCAATACTCATCCCTAGAACCTCCAATTTATGTCAACAGCAAAAACCACCAACTAACTACTTAGGATTTGGTCATAGACTCCTACACCTTAACATGATTCATTGGCCAAACCATTTGATTTTGAGCAATGACCATGATGTTATTTATAATTGATTTACGAATGGTGATTTCTACTAGAAAAGAAGTTCATCATTTGATTGAATCAAGGAGTATTGATCTAATCAATTGATAGAGTAACAGCGGTTACTCCTTGATAGATAATAATTTTACAAATGTCCATAAACCAGTGCTCCATAAATGCAAAGCACACCAAATTGAGTCTGACATAAATTTTATAAATCTTGCTTGAGAGACATGCATTCAAACCGATGAACTAGTTTAGTAGTTCATTGCTCAGGCCAAAAAACATTGTTATATCCACTACATAAGCATAACATCATTGATTACACGCAGCATTAACCCAGGACATTATCAGATATAAACATAAAACATACCAACCAATTGAAGAGGCAATTTCAGTTACACCACTGCCATGGCTCACAGTAAGAAAATCATCAGAAGAAAATAGATAAATGCATAAATGACCATACACTGACTCACTAGAATAAGAGCCGCAATTCTATGAAGATTCTTAGTGATGAGGCTTCATGGCCATGGTGTTGACACCAAATATTCTCACAACTGATGGTTTATTGCACTAAAGTGGGACATGGGAGTATAGAAAAGATGCTCATTGACAGTTGAGGTGCCATCCTCTTCAGATATACAATGTTTAAACCTCAAAAAAAACACAGAGAACAGTCATTAAAATGTTAATTTTTCACTCTATAAATCCTGTAATCTCTCTGCAGAACCCATAATTGATCAATCTAAAAACATGGAGCTAAGGGCAATACTGCAAAGAACATATACCATGCAGGTAAACACATTGAACATTCACATTTTGATTGTAAAATGATGAAAAACCCATAAAAATCAGCATATACAAACAAAGTATGCAATGGAATGTGTCATCTGACTCTAAATCATGGAATGTTGGACAGGCAGTTGAAGGTATGAGTCCTGTTATCCCTCATAACCATGTTTCATCATAAACAATTGCTCCTAATGATTGCAATTCCATTTTTTACTTATCACTCTCTCATTTCAAGTGACCATTATTTATGCACGCACATCATTTTCCAATTTTTCGGAATTAGCCAATCAGCAGCCAGCTTAACTATGAGTTGTTCTTCCTGGAGGTTTAGTTCATTGGTCAAAGCTTGATTGATTGAAATTTTCATGATTCTGTTGTAGTAAATAGCAGTTTACATGTTTTGAGTTGTCTACTCATGCTTTTGCTAATTGTATCCCATGATGCATTGCATTTCTTTTTTGTTCTCTTTGTTCCCTTTGTTGGCTAAGTGTGCATGTGACAAAATAAAGTCATAACATTATACCACTAAAAGCACCTTAATTAACAACTGTTGCTTGAGAATAGAATTGTATATCATGTTATTACATTGTTGCTAGGTGACGGAAGTAATGGTAACTCCAATGGGAACTGTGGAGGTGTTTGTAAAAGAGTCGTCTCTGGAAACAGAAATGGAAATAATAACTCAGGAGGTAACAATGGTGGGTTTGTTACTTGATATTCTATTTTTAGAATCTGGTAATCATTAAAATGCTACACTTTTTTTAGGTTTGAGCAAAAGATAAATGCGTAAAAAAAGGAACGGAAATACAATCAATCAATAATGCTCCTCTGATAGAACTCAAACTCACTACTTTATCTTTAAAAACAAATTGAGTTTTGAATAATAAAAAAGGCTTAATACAAACAATAAGAAAATAACATTTGCAATTGCCGTCAAATTACATTTATATCAACTTAGTAGGAGGTAGCTCAACGCTGAGAGCGAATTTAACCCACATTATACTACAATTTCTGCATACTTTATCAGTATTCATTATCATCTCAATTGTCATGCTAGATGCTAGCCCTGATACTCACAGTATAATAACAATCTAAATATCATGTTTCTTTCTGTTGTTCTTTATTTCATATTTTCATCATTGTGTTAAACAGGAAATAAGAACGGGAACTGCTATGGATGGTGTATAATGGTATATTCTGGAAATGGAAATGGTAATAACAACAACTCTAACAAGAATACGGGAAATAACAACGGTAACTGCATTGGTAAGTGTTTTATATAATATATTTATCAATATATTCATTATTTTATATTGTTAATAAAAATAATTATTTATTGTTATTAATTAATTTAATAATAACGATATCTGCATTGGTAAGTGATTTGTTGACATTTAAAAAAATTTTTTAACTTTATTGGCATAATTTTCATTCGATGAGAATGTTTTTCAAAATCAGCCTTCCAAGAAAAGAAAAAAAAAACGAGAAAAAATTACAAAAACTTTCAATCAAGATGACGTAAAGGATAATCAGAAAAATTGAGTTTGAATGATTTCAAATGGATGATTGAACGAAATTTAAATGGAATATTTTCAAAAGTAGATACTATAATATTATCTAATAAGTATCTTGTGGTCTTGTTAATATTGGTACAATCACAAAACGAAGATAACCACCCATTATATAATGGAGAATGTTTTGCCAAATTATGGGAGGGTAGACCGATAACTTGAAGGTAGTGGGCCTGGTTACGCACCTGATTTGGCTCTCATCCTGACATCCATGGATCACTCTTGGGGGGGGGGGGGGGGTATGTCTGCGTGTGCTTCACCATTCAAAAATTTGACTTGGTAGACTGCTATATATTGGAGCACCCAACAAAATTAGGTAAAGGTGTAATACTTTGGCCAATGTTCAATATTTAATTATACCTCGAGATGTTGCCTTAAAAGTAACAGTTGATTAAAGCATTTACTTATCTCAAATTACACTACAAAATTTGTTAACTAAAACAGCAAACTCTGATAACCTCTGATAGCATGCCCAGCAAAGTATATCGGACTTAATCAACAAACTTGCTCATTAATCATCACATAAAATTTGATTTTTGTTTTGCAGGTAACTGCAAGGGATTCAAATCAGGAAATCGAACAAATAAGAATAATCGGGGCAACTGTGTGGGTGACTGTCGGCCAGGAAAGAAAAATAATATCAAAGGTAGAAGGGCAGCTAAAATAACACATGATGTCTTCTGCAAATAAGTCAGCTCATTGGATACACCATCCGAGAGTCCATCTCTCTGAGGGTAAAACTGTTCACGTCTATTTATGAACACACTGTTTTTTCTCATTGTTTTTAAATCTCAGTTGCATTTGATCACATTTTTAATATATAAAAATATATCACACAGCAGTCTGTGCTTTTTTTATTCCGAAGGTGAGCATTATTTTTGCTTCTGTTTTCCTGTGAGATGTATTGCAGTACTCTTTTGTTATTGTTTGGTTTCGTCGAAATGTTTTCTTTTTGGGGCATGGGTTAAGCGCTATGAGGTGGTTATAATTAATGAGTATGTATTGGATAGAGTTATAAAAAATATAACCATATTACTGGATTTACTAGCAGCTGATCAAAGAGCAGCCTCGCATTATAAAACTCTTCGGGTTTATAATATTGAAGTCAATAATTGAGATCAGTTATGTCGACAGGAGTATCAGGGTACCATTAATGACATTTCTCACATAGCTATTGTTAAAATATGTGTGACAATCATTCTTTTAGGATAGTCATTCCAGTAATCTCTGTCTGACAGTTGCTATTGCAGAAGGTTTTTGCTTTTTTTAATTTATTACTCTTTCTCTCCAGAGATGTTCACAGATAATAAGAGGTACAAGCTCCTAAAATATAAAACCTGTTGGATGTTGGGAACAGCAATAATATTTAAAAAGAAAAACTTTCAACTAAATATACTTGGGTTTCGAGAGTATTGAATGCGGTGAATGTGAGTTAAGTGGTGAAAACAAGTGGCTTTGCCCAAAATTGCCCATATACAATGAGTTTGCAATAGTCATCTCAATTAGTATGTTCCCTTGTTTGGTGATTTTGATATTTATGCCATGTGGTTACGATCATGCCTAGGTTTCTTTGTCAAGGAGGTTGAAACTGGTTGTTGTAATAAGATTCGATAATCCTGAGATGAAGTGTGATGAGCAAAAAAAACAAGGAATATTATTCAATTTAATTTAATTTATTCAATAATATTTGTACACTGCTTTTCAATGTTATTTTGAATGTCTGCATAGCACAAGTTCTTATACTACATGCCTAGCATAAGTTAACCAAAATTCATGCAAAATTCTAATGCATTATGGACTCCGCTATGATTCATAATACATTTATAAATATGTTATATATATGAATTTTATTATATAAGCAAAAACTTGCAAAAAAATGCTTTATGGTAACAAAATGTAAATTTATGATGAAGTCTTGTAAAAAATACTCTAATGCGGCATTTTACCAGTATATAGGGAATGTGATGGGTTGCTTGATATAAATGTAAGACTAGTACCAACACCAGAGCAGTTTTAACTGTTGGTTTCACATAATAGATGCTATTTACAAATATTCCGCTCACACCGTTTTGTCTTCTTCAGTAATCTGCTGATTTTGGCTTGAACTGTTTGCTGATGATACAACCTATTAGTGCAGAGTAGAAATCTTAATATGCGACTAAATGATATTATCGAGACAATTTGGTCACAATCAAAATATCATCCCCCCTAACTGTGTTCTACTATAGTATTATCATTTAGATAAGCTACTGAAGTCAGCTTATAAGTTCTGTTACCTATACCTGTCAACCTTCTGAGAGGGGGTGCGAGGAAGTGGGGTGTAGCTCCCTCCTGCTAAGGCCCATGCGAGCGGATATTTTTGCGAAAGGAGTGTGTCAGGCTAATTTAGAGGGAAGGGTTGGGACAGAGATTCTATAGAATTACAATTGTCTCCTTTCAACAGGATATCTTTTTGGTAGTTTATCCGTTTTATATCCAAGTGGAATATTTTTTTAATGACTTTTTGACAACTGGGTGAAATCAGGTTGCTTTTTGCCGCACAGGGAGTATGGCTCAAATACCAGGAGGTTCCCAGCCATTCTGGGGGGTTGACAGGTATGGTGTTACCATTCCTTCACTACAGTCACTGTTAACTGGCAGTAATATAGAAGGAAAGTAGGCTAATTACGACAGGTGATATTTAGTAGTGACAAAATGAGTTGTCAAAAACGTCCCAATGATGGATTGTCCTAGAAAGAGTCAATGAGATACAGTGGCTAGCTTATTAGATGAAACAGAGGCGTAATTGGGGGGGGGGGGGGCTGTGATGAGATATTTGGTTGCACGGCAAAATTTCCATGACATAAAAAGTACCAATGGAAAGTTATTTAGTTTAAGTCTGGCCCAGGTAGGAAAATTACTATCGATAAAATTTGGCTGACTTACAGCTGAATTACGTCGTTGAAATGTAACATTCACAATATTATGTATATACAATCCAGGCACAAAAGACAATTATCTCAAATTGCACGTTTTTGCGCATGCTGTCTATCAGATAGCAAGTTTCACACTCGGCCAGAGCAGAATTGAAAGGCTTGCCGTTGAAGAGCGCCAGTGGTAAGATGGCTCAGTGAAAAAAATTGTTGGAGATAAAATGGCATGGTGAGAAAATGGCTATGGTGATCGATTTGACAGGTGCACGGTAACTTGCAATTGTTTTTGGACTGAATAGCACGAAATAGAAAGCATGTATGGATGACTAAAAGCATTGACTACATAACTCAGGGTAGAAGGATAAGCTTTGAAATATTTTAGGGATATTATCACTGATATACATTTATGGATGAGGGGAACATATCTGACCCTGAACAAGCATATCGCTATTTATGCATGGTTGCTGGACCGCTTTTCTTATCTTTGATTGGCCCATAAGTGCAGGATCTATAATAGCTGACTCTTGTAATTTTTTGTCAAGCAGCTTTTCTGAATTTTTAAAAGTTGTTACTGGGACGTCAATCAATGCATAAAGTTGAAGCTGCCAGATTTTCAGCTTTATTTAGATCCTGACGCAAAGTTTTATACTGATGTTTCTTACAGCGCCAGTGTTTGTGCAGTTTACTGACTACTGGGACTAATTGCACCCCAGGTGCGCTCGGACCTGTTTAAAAACTGAGAGCAGACATTGGACACTTTTCGCTTCCTATTCTTCCGAATAATTGACTGGACCTTGCGACCATTAATCGGGAGACAAGAAGGAGATAACCTAGTAGCGATATGATTTTTTGTGTAATGGTCCAGAATAAAAATTCTGGAAATAATCTTCTGATATTTTGATATTTCATATAACTCGAGAAAATTATCCAAAAGAATTTTTTTTTGCATAATCCGAAACTGCTTTCAAAATGACCAGACTTATTATCACATAGTTTTCTTTGTGGTGTTCTCATTTCAGCAGATAGTTTTATTGAACGTGGTAGTCTGGAAATCTGTTGAGTCAAATAGTAAATAATGACTCTCAATTATCAAAGTCAGTCACTTATCACTTTCGTTCTCCATCCATCCATGCCATGTGATATAAGCCAATAAGTTGTTTAAAATGTCTGATGTCATGATGAGAAGAGTACAACAAACTGTAAAACAAATTAAACATTTTTTACAACAATTTTCAGATGCAGAATAAAAGTGATAAGTGATTGACGTTGATAATTAACAGTTATAATTTTCTATTTGACCCAAATCATGAACATTCCTGTGGACCCAATAAAAAACACTGAAGCGATTTATAGTCTGTCAACTAGTATAGTGTGAGAAATTCCATTTCTTCTGTGATTGAAATTGACTGTAACATCAAATGATTATTTGCATTGGCACAAGAGTACTGTATCTAAGATTGCATCCAATGATATTAAAGTCTTGGTGTGTTCATTGCCTGAGATTGTAATTGACCTGTAACATAAAGTGGTTAGCTGCATTTGTACATATGAATTGTACATGAGCTCTAAGGGGTGAAGCTAAATGACACTTTTGTGGTGATTGAATAAATTTTTCCCTCCATTATTTGGTCTGAGCATATGTGCGCTCAAATTTCAATAATTTGTTACAGCCTCCTCATAAACCAGTAAGCATTCCTTGCTCTGCAGCACAATTTCCTTGCTAGTTACTGACAATGCACCGAAAAAGTGCATTGGATGTGATTTGTGCAAAGATTTTAAAAAAGTGTGATTTTGCACCAATGGTGATGTGACATGATAGCACATCTCTCTAATAATAATAAAGTTTATTTATGAACCGCTCAATAGAATTGTTTAGAAACGATGATTTCTAAGCGTTGTATGTGTGATAAAACTTTAAAATAGAAACATATACTATGAAATAAGCCTGTGACTGGAAAATAAAAAAAATTGATTAACATTTTGTTATCATAAAATTATTAATGGGATGAGAAAATATGATGAAAAATGAGATAACTAAAACCTACAAGTGGCAACTGCCCAGCACCTAAAAATTCACTATAAAACCTCATATACGGGGTATATACTTTATGGAACAGATAAGATTTTAACTGCGCCTGCAAATTCACAGAAATGAGGTTCTGCAACAGCTCAACACACTGATTGCATGATAGCATGTGAAAGTCGGCCTGGCTTGAATGATTGAGATGCTCATCAACAGACAGGAGAAGCTGCATGATAATTGGGCAATTATCTCTTGTGGAGCTATAAGTATGCAGTCTTTCATCAAATAAATATCATTCCTCTCTAAGCAGTAAAACAAAGTAAATGTTTTCATCAGAATGGTGAGTGTATCAAAACTAAAATTTTATATTGGTATGCTTGACTGTTGTTTGGCGTATTGAAAATTTCATCTGTTGGGTTTACTGGTTTTTAATGATATTCACATAGACACTGATACTAAATTTGATTTGACTCACCTGTCTTTCACACTATCTCCTCTCACCGGATCAAATAATGCAGAATGCAATATTTATTGCAGCTGTTCCCTGTACACTATATATTCAGCCCTTCCATATCAAGAAGCTTTCACAGATGTTTGCTTGGATGCTTGATAATTCAACAATCGTGAGTATAACTGTTTCTTGCATTTTACACCATTATTGTAACATACAAAAAAACTTGAAAGCAATGAAGACTTTTCGCTGGCAGCTATTTACTGCATGATTTTGCAATAACATTGATCGTGCTTCAAAAGATTTTTGACCTGTGTACCTCGTCCACATGCATAGACTGATGACCCTGGTCTGCTACAAATGAGGAAAGTGGGAGGCTATTTGTTAATAACTTATAAGTTAATTATTTATAGAAGATGTTAAGACTGAGGAAATGAGCAAGTGGACATATAAAACCTTCCCAAAATTTTGCGTCAAATGCAACCTGCAAAAGATCAAGCCACAAAAATCAGATCAGATCAACCAAAGTAGCCAGCTTTTACACACCTTTCAATGACTGCAAGTAATTTAGATCCTCTGTTTGCGCAGTGTAACATCATCAATCAATAAAAGGCCGGAACCTTTTTTTAGGCGCATAGGGAAATTTCACCAACGGCAGGTTCAAGGCCCCTCTGCTGATCAAACATATAAGTTATTAGATATAAAGAATGAGTTGCTCAGAGATTAGACTGTGAGCTCATGAAGGTAGCATTGATCTCTCAAACAGGATTACAACATTGATGCCTCCTGGAACCGTTATCAAGCATTGTCCCTCTGAATCCTTATATCCAAGGATTTCTACTATCAACATGAAAATCATTCTGATTTAGATCCGGCAAACTGTATACCCTGCCAGAGCTGGTGTGATCACAACTAAACCAGAGTGTTGTGTGTTTGTAAAGTGGACCATACATAAATTCATCAAGATACCTAGCCAGGAATAACTGGACGAGGAAGCACATTAATAAATCAAATCTTATTTTATATTTCTTATTTGTTATGTAATTAGTAAATTTCAGCTGGTATGTGAAATTTTTTCTAACAGACTATTTGCTGTCAAGATGAATGTTGAATTGTTGACACATGATTGTCAGCTGTTGCAAGCTGGATGTATCATGTTGATACATAGGACCAGCCACCTTCTCAACAAATACTTATCACATTCGAGAAATAATTTTTCGGGGAGAGTGTGATTGTTAAGCAAGATATTATTGTTCTTCTATTATATTTATCTGTAGGTTTGCTGCAGCTGATAAAACTAATACATTTTTGGAAGCTGAGGGAAATGTGCATAGCATAGAGCAAGATGAGTTCACTGTTGGTAATCTGCTTTTTGCTGATGGAAGCTCTCTGAAAACCACTAATGGTACCGTCACAAAATTAATAATCGGCACAGCGTCTGGTTCAGGTCTAAGAGATGGCGTTGGTAGGGCAATTAGGCTTTCTGCATTCAATGGGTTTGTACAACCGATGGAAAATTACACTGTGATAATTGCTGACACAGGAAACCACTGCATGAGACAGCTTGACAGGCGGTCATTGACGATATCAGGATTTTCAGGATCATGCGGTCGACCAGGATACCGGGATGGGTCTGACCCCTTGTTCAATTTTGTTTACGATGTCATACATGACAAAAAGAACTCAACTCAACTGATAGTAGCTGACTTATTCAACAAAGCTCTCAGAGGCATAAATATTCATACAGGGCACACAAGAACTCTCCTCAAGCACAGATTTTGTCGTTTCAATCAGCTCATCCAAGACATAGCTAAGGGAGATATTTTTGTTACCTTCATTATGGGTGTAGCAAGGTATGACTACAGCCACAAAACTGTGACATTGCTTGCAGGTGAGATGATAGCTTCTTTCTCTGATGGAGGGTATTCTCTTTTTGCTAATCCATGGGGGGTTAAGTTTCTCAATCTAACTGCGCTGCTCATTGCGGATTCGACAAATAATCAGCTGAAAATTCTTAATCTGGAGACACTCATCAGCGCATCAATTTGTAGTGGAGAACAGGGACACTTAGATGGGAATCTCACTTCTTGCCAGATGACAAACCCATTGTCACTGCTTACAGTGAATAGAACAATATATGTCGGTGGATTCACCCGTATATACACAATTGCAGGTGAGGAATTAACCATGTATCTTAAAATAATTTTTTATCAAATATCAATTATGCTTAACTAGGGTCTGCTTTGATTGGCATTTTATCTCTTTGAAGTCATGATAAGGAGTTATATCGATGAAAGGTATAGGGTCATCATTTAAACTGAATTGGTTGTGAAAGTCATTCAAAAGATGTGGGATGTTGAACACATCAGCTTCAATCAAGTTGGATAGTGTTTTTGAAGATTTTAATACAAGGATTGATGATAGGTCCAACACCTCTTTTTATTTCCCCATTGCTTTACATGCAAACTATGTTGACTTGTCACCTCAATAGGTCTGCATCAGGTTGTTTCAATTCTTTAACCAGACCACCCAAAATGATGGTATGCTTCTTCTCTTCTATATTGGTGACTATGGGTTGAAAATCTCTTGTCAGAATTTTTCAGTAGCCCCATATGTAAGACTGCTGCTTTTTTCACACATTTCCGGTCTAATTTTCATAAGCCAAACCGTATGCATTGATCTTCCTAAAATGATTTTGCAAAAAGAATTTCAAACTTTAATTCAATAAATTTCCATTGCAAATACCCCTGAAAATATTAGCAGGGTTCAATACCACTGATAGAAGTGCTTTTGAATTGGCTACACCCTCATTTGTCATCAGCATACTAATCATTTTATTTTGGAGGATGGGTGCAACAAGTTGACCATCACCCAAGTATAGGTGTATTACCATAGTGCCCTAGAAAAGACATGATTTGCTGTATGCCATGTTATTAAAAAAGAATGATGAAATGCTGCAAACTTTTTTGACATATCGCTTTTTATTTTACAATTTACACATTAACATTCAATTATCATCTTAAAATACATTATACCAATTAAGAACCATCTTATTCAAATTGACATTCTCAATTCACATCGACAAAAGCATTCAACAATATCCTTTACTGCTAACAGAGCCGAAATTGGCAGATTTTTCCAACAGGTTCCCTACCATCTTTATCTGTATAGTCAGGGAAAAACATGCCTTTGTCAGCAAATGCATTTATCCTGCCATGTTGCAATAGCAAACAAAGTTCTAGTTCTAGTATCTCAATCATTTTCACAACAAGCATAGTTGAAAACAATAAATAAGTATCATAATTTCACTTTCTTTCATAATAGGTGAGTTATATGCTTCAATGAGAGGATGTGGGGATAACTTGGATCAATCAAAGACAGAACTAAGCATCGAGCAACAATCATCACAACAAGGTTTGTCACCAATATATTATATTTTTGTGTTTTTCCTCCATCCATCGCCATTGACCGTTGGAATATTCTAGTTAAAATTAGCTGTTGTTATGGAAGCTCTGCTGTCATTTATGGTATCTCTATTTAAGGTAATGTCAAAGACCGATCCGAATATCAACATATCATATACCGTTGGAAAGCTGCCGAGCTACTGAAAATTAATACCTGAACAAAACCTTGATTCGATGACGTTGTGCCATTTTAGGGAGGAATTGAGGCAGAAAACTCTGTTTTTGTCAATGCAGATGGAGGAGGCAAATTAATTGCAAGAAATTTCCAAACAAGTGGAATGTATACTTAGAGATTGTGTCCATCGCAAAATTTAATTTTCTTTGTTATATGACTAGTCTAAATTGACCTTTTACTTCACGCCATACAATGCATTTTTTTTGTGAAGCCGTGAAAATATGTGAAATTTCAATCATTAATTCAGAACAGATCATAGGCTCGAAACTAATTATGATTTTCTCTTAGAGTACTGTTCAAATGTCAAACAAATTGGCTTTCAACAAATTAGCTTGCATATTGCAATGACAGTAGAAAAATTCTCTGAAATTTGATTATTACATAATTTTACATACCTATAACTTGTAGGCCAAAATGAGCAGCTAACTTGAGAGGTTGAGGGGAAATTTCCTTTCCTGTAAAGATTTTAGCTTTGACTTTTAAAACTCAATCCATACTGTTCATTAATGTTAAGCAATCACATCACATCACATCACACCAAACCACACCACACCACACCACACCACACCACACCACACCACACCACACCACACCACACCACACCACACCACACCACACCACACCACACCACACCACACCACACCACACCACACCACACCACACCACACCACACCACACCACACCACACCACACCACACCACACCACACCACACCACACCACACCACACCACACCACACCACACCACACCACACCACACCACACCACACCACACCACACCACACCACACCACACCACACCACACCACACCACACCACACCACACCACACCACACCAAACCACACCACACCACACCACACCACACCAAACCACACCACACCACACCACACCACACCACACCACACCACACCACACCACACCACACCACACCACACCACACCACACCACACCACACCACACCACACCACACCACACCACACCACACCACACCACACCACACCACACCACACCACACCACACCACACCACACCACACCACACCACATCACATCACAACAGCCAAGTTGACGCCGTGGCCATGTTGGTGCAACAGCATCACTGGGAGATTTTGAACTGGTCAGATTCAGCACGGATTTTGTTGCAACAAATGGTTATGCATCGGGAGTCAGAAAAAATCAGCAATGCAGTATCTACCAAGCTCGGGAGTTATGATTTGAATGAACTCTTGTGTGCACTTGAGAAATATGGGTTTTCCTATATTGCAGATGATCAACTTTCAGACTCATGGGTATCAGATGTGAAGTTCAAGTTGTTATCTGTATGTGTACCATCTTTCATGTTAGTGATGGCTATGTCTATGGCTGTAGCCTCCATGATCAAGGCAAGAGCAGGATCCAGGTCAGTTAGGTCTTCCCAACTAAATTAGTTGGCTATGTGCTTGGTCATAGTAACTGAACAATTACCTGTGTTTTGGTGTTATAAGATGACATCCTGCTGCAGGTATAAAGAATATAATTGTAATATCAAACAAGAGAAATTGGTCTGATTTGTATCATGCTATGTAACTCTGCATGTGCCAATATATCACAAGTAGGTTTTTCTATTCAAAATCATGATATCTTCTATTTGTCAACCAGAGAGGAGGAAACCAGTGCAAACGTTTATGGGAATGGAGCTTATGAGAATAAATCTTAGGAGATAACCAAACAAGACAAGATCTAGCGTGTGTGTCCGGTAAAGAACTATCCCGATGACTAGATAATTCTCTGTGGAAAAGAAGTCTAAAAGTTTTAAAATAATCAAAATGCCCTCAATCAGGGCCCATTATGCCCTAGTTGTCCATTTAAAAATAAGACTATTTTAAGAATCAGCTGTAGTGCACTAAGTTGGACTAAACTAAATGCTTTGAAGAAGGGTCCCTGATTTTTGCAATTTAATGAATACAATGTTGTTTTTGTGATACAGAGATTATTTGTTGTTTCCTAATATAGAATACTTCGAGCATATTTATTTGTGATATTTATGATAATTTGTAATAATATTGACATTTATGTGTTGCAACAATTTTACTCTCTTTTCTACAAGCTGCATACATCTTCGAGATGGTGATCACTCTATGTTGACCAGTCAGATTGTGGGAATAAATTTCAATATTCTGCTGTATTGTGTGACCTTGATCCTTTACTTGTCCTGCCATGTTCTTTCTTTTCACTGCTGGAGCAGTGACTGTTTCCTGTTTGAGGGGTGTCAATGAGATAAGAAGAGCCTATCAGAGGCATTTTCACAAATAACTATGTTGAGAGTTCATGTGCCTAAGTTGGTTAATTATAGAGGGCAACTTTATACTTATAATCAACGTGACCATATTTGTCTTATCTTGTTTTCAATTGCCAAGACAGAGAGAGTATCACAAGGGCAGAAAAAAACATTCTGTGCTAAATTTTCGGATTTCAAAGTCACGTAAGTGATTCATTTGGCACACCATCGTTCCCCCAAAATTATCAATATTCAGATAAGCATTGCAGATCGCATCATACATTCTACGGCATCAATTCTTATTTCCAAGACACGAAAAGACAGATCAGTGAAAGTCTGACGATTAGCACTTTTCAAGCCAGTCGTAATAGGAATATATATGATTTTAAATATAGTTTTTTATAAGTGTGAGAAATTGTATAAAGAATTAATAGGATATACAACAAGAGAGACATCATAACTTTAAAAACACCGATATGCAGTGTTCGGTGTTATTCCTGATACAAAGAAGATTTCATTTCCAGCAATATCGGAAAATAATCCCCATTTCTCGGCTCATCATTTCAATAACATCAAGATATAAAAATTTCTTGCATTGAGATCATTCTGTAACATGGAATCAGAAAGAGAGGCTGAAATTTTTCCAATGGCAAAATCACTTCAAACTGTGAACAGAATTTGGCAGAGGTCTGGGCATTTAAGAAAGTCATAAAATATCAGAAAAAAATATTATTGATTTGTGTAACATACCAAACTGATACAATCACTTGGGTGATATAAAAATCATACAAGTACAATGATATCGGATATTGAATAACAGCAGTTCCTTTTACAGTGTTGTTGTCAAATTCACGTTTTTTATATTATACTAAAAAGATAAAAAATTCATTAAGGATTTTATTAAATTAAATTCTAAAATACTCACTGTGGTAACAAGCACTATTATTAAGCACCACAATGTTTTTTTCAGAATGATATCAAAATAAAAAGGAAGCTTTTATGCAGTCTATAAATCGGCTGGGCATGTGAATCTTTGTATGTGGGGACACAGTTCTTCAGCCGCCTCCCTCAGCTTGTTTGAGAATATTTTAGCCAACTGGCACCCATTGCCCTCTGCACACTTGAAGCATCTTCTTGTTTCTTTGTAGTTCTCACTGACATAGAAAAGATATTTATAGACATGAAAAGTAGTAATTATAAATTATGATTAGGTATATTGTGTTTTGTAGCATTGTGATTATGTTTCTCTCTGTGCAAAGTAATGTATTCTGAATGGACAAATACTTCTTAACCACTCCAAGATTGGCCTCATACAACCACTGGTATAAGTTTACAAGATAAATATTTTTCACCTTTATTTATTTATTTTATTTATTTACTTGGATGATCGCCAACTTCATGGTTGAAGGTCCTGGCAATATGGCAAACTATTATCCATAAGTAGTTCCAGGTCGGCTAGGGTGAATGGCCCTAGCGACAGCTAAGTCAAGTAATACTAGACAAACAGTGCACCAGGTAGAACTCGAACCCCAGACCTAGCGATCTTGAGTCTAATGCCACTAACACTGGGTTAAAAATGTGGGTTAAATGTGGGTTAAAATCTGTTGACTAAGAGAGTGAGTTTGTAAGTATATCAAATGTGCTCAAACCTATCTAAAAACTGCGAGCACCCTAGCCGAAGGCATAAGGTGCAATAATGTATCAGTAATTGTGACGGACTGCATACATGATTAAACTCATGATTGTGTATCATGAATAGGGTAGGGTTAGTATGAACAAAGACTGCTTACCACAAAAGCTTTGGTGTATTGCCATTCTGTTTGGGTTTTTATTGCTCTCAGGAGACTGCATAAGACTGTAACAATAGGGGAGCTGTTCGCAGCCTGTAAGCAAATCAGCAGATGTTCAGATAAGTAGCATGTGCTTCTGTCCAATATATGATTCACTAAAGTTAGATGTTGTGAAAAATAATATTAGAGCAACAGTATCTATCATAATGTAATACAAGTTTTTGAAATATTGGGTATAAAGATATATATTCACTCTATACTGTCTTGGACCAAGTTACTAATATCCAGGAATATGACCAGTCTGTCTAAGATTACATATTCGCCTATAAAGAATGATCTATCAACCATTCAGTTGGTTATTCAATATCATGAACAGTGTATTACCGGAGAGCTTAAACTTGACAGAGCATTATATCACACAAATTCTCACCCTCCCCAAGTGACTTTGGTGTTGGCAACAGCAAATCTCAGTTCAAGTAGTGTGGTTGCAACTGGATCTCTAAACACACATGTTGATAAGAGCTCACTGGATAACTGGTCACCCCTGCAATATGACCAAGGCATTAAAAGACATGCCTTGTATATATTTGTTTTATGCACAGTCTTATGTGTCATTTATGACTTGATCTGCAAACAAAATCGATGGTAGTATTATTGTTATAAATATCAAGCGCGAATCCACTACAAATTGACCATAGCTCTTAGCTATCCTTGAATCCCAACAAAGAACCTTTTTTTTAGACAGTGGGTCAAGCACTTAAATTAAATTATTGACGCTATTACTACTACTACTAAAAACTAACTGTACATTAAAATGTTTTCTAAGGTCTAAGGCTTCTAGGAACAAAAATTAATTACAGTTGACTACAAACCAAAATCAAAAATATAAATATTGCAATAAGAAAAACCTAGCCTACATATGCCTAAGCCCGAAAAACTATGTAGTTTACCTTGCACACTCTCCAGGCCTTCTAAGTCCCATATTGTCATCAAATCGTTCATTACCAACAACCTCACATGCTGTAGCATACATATTATTACATTCAATCAAATTCAGTGGCAGTCGATTTAATTTTGGATTTGTTCAGTTCAGAATCCATTTGAGAAAAAACATAACTCAATCTGCCTGGATAAACTCAAGTGAAATTCACTGATACAGCAGAAATGTAACCAATACACGCAATCACAACTGTCTATGTTAACTTTGTTTCCTTAGCAGCAGGATATACACTGTCAGCCTCTAGTGGGACATAACTTCAGGGCAGCTGTGGGTGTATGTTAGTCCTGTAATGTTGCCAACCTGAGTGAATTTTTCACATTGGTGCTCTGCTAGCTGTGTGTACCTGTTGCCATTTCTCTGACATGAACAGTTATGAACTACAAGATTAAAGGTGTAACTGTTGAGACGGATTGATACATAAATATGATGTTAGTTGTAAATCTGCCAAACCAAATCGAATGGGGACTTGCCAATATTTTCCCAATAATAATAACCGGCGCAAATAGGTCCATTAGTGCTGCTTCGACTCAACCTAGTGGCAAAGATTTAAGATCGTTGAAAATCCTATGACTGATGTTCCCTTGTTAATGTTAATCTTATCGAGCTTCCAATCATAATGGGTCGGAAATAGACTAAAAAATTTCACTTTTTATCATTTCATATCAGGTGGAAAATGGCCAGAAACCCTCTCCATAATACACTTACTTATCTTCAAACTAGCTGTAAGTGACTGCTCACATAAAACAGTAGTTATCAATAGAACCCCCAACTTAGACAGCATCATGTATATACCTGAAGTTCACACCGACGCAGAGTATGCTGGCTTGTCACTGTGACTTGATCTTAAAATAAACTAAGAATCCAAGATGAAAATAACAAAATCTCAAGAATTGAATGATAAATGTTCACATTAACCCTAGTTGCTAAAAGAAAAATACAATAATTAGACCATTAACCACTTGAGTGCAGCCATTTCAAATAAATGTCATCTGTTACCTGTCTTCTAATGATCTACTGGTTTATTATCAAGATCCACAATACGGTACACTAATTGTTAATTGACTGTCAAAGATGAATGTTCATTTGAAATTTGTATTTTAGGGTTTCTGGGCACTCCTATGTTGATGGATTATAGCAATTATACTTGGGAGCTATAAAGAGAAATAAAATCTTCTGACGTACATATAGATTGAATTGCTGATAACTAGAATTACAAGGTATGTCAACCCTGCCTGCCTGCCTGCCTCATTCCCTACCTACACCTGCTACACCCTGAATACCGGCAAAGAAATTGATGAGATTGATTAGATTTGTAATTATCCACATTGTAATGATTGTCTACTGAGTAGAGATAATCAAGCTGTAGCTGAACATTGTCCACTGTCTTGATGGCCTTTACTTTGTTGTCCGTCTGTAAGCCTGCACTGAACTTTCTTTCTATGTCATGCAAGAATTGTATTCTAGCTCCATTGCCGGTCAGGCTACTTTTTTTTCGAGTTGTCTTAGATTGTCATTTCAAAAAAAGAAGGGACTACAGCATAATTTACCATGGTTTGTTGACATGGCTAGTCCTTGCAATTGTAATCTAATCTTTGGCACTTGCACAATAGAACTGTGAAAGGATAACTCCAAGTTAAACCCATGTCCCATAACTACATACATGTGACACAGTTTTTGATGTGATCGTTGCAATCTTAGAAAGATTGGATACCTAAGAAAAATTAATTGTGAACCATTGGGCTGAGATTTTGGCTGTACATGTATGTATGTATGTACCTTTATTGATTCACATGTGAATAATAAAAACTTTACAGCCGTACTGTCTAAAAAACTGTGAAACCTATGAGCTCTTATCAAATAAAACAAAAGTTATAAAAAACTGTTAAAAATAAAATGACTTGATTGACTAGAAAAAGATATCGTTTAGCACTTTAGCAGCAACATTTTGGAAACAAAGCTTGAGCAAGTTGGTCCTGTGCTTAAGTGTTCAGTACCTTCCTGACGGAAGAGTGTCTAGAGTTAGCACTGGACTTTGACTGCTCGCGACCAGTCTGAGCACTTTGGTTATTTGGATACTAAAGCTGGAAAACGCTCACATGATAGAATAAAATATGGAGAATAAGATGTGATCCAAAATAGCAGCCTCAAACTAAGTCTTTAAATCAAGCATCAAAATCAATCAAAATCAAGCAGCTGATTAGTAGAACATATTACTTGCAGTGAAATGAAGCATTATACGGAATCACATGTCAAATTGGGCAGTTGTCAAAATCAATCAAATGGTGAGGTAATAACCGAGGCTTTATATAGCGATACAGTTAGGGATGTATCTTGGCATCAGGTGTCTATACTTGTCTCTGCGTCTCTTATTCTTCTGTGCCAGCTTTGACTCAATATCTCTCAGTTCACTACGCAACCTGTTTAATAACGTACATAAAGCTTAGGTAAGATTATCAATGCAGCTGCTGTCATTATGCGTTATGCTTGCTGAGTATATGATAGATACCATTTGGTTCCATTTTTACAGGCTTTTGTGATATTGGTCACCAATTTATTTTTTACAAATTGAATATGCCAGAACTGTATGACAGGAGCTGCTAGTTTTTGGACAGAATAATATGTTACTATGATCTAGAATTCATGATATTCTATATGTGATATGTAACTGTGCACCACAATATAATATCCACCAAACATGATAAAGTGAGTATATCATAGCTTAGAACATACAGAAGTTGAAACAAATATTAAGTGTGCCAACCGATCAAAATCATCGCAGGCGTGAGGACTTACTCGGCAGCTGCAGCCATGCTTGCAGGGTCATAGGCATACTGTACATCAAAGTCACCAAGTGGCTCTGTTCCTCGAAGACTCAGCTGTCTTGAGAGGGTAATTACTTTCATAGTCTGTTCCTTGTTTGGTAGCATGCTTACTATATCCTTCTCTGTCAATGCTGCCTGCAAAAATAAGTTTTAGCCGCAAGATTTGTTCAAATTCACAAGCCATAGGTTTAACCAGGAATTTGCAACTTGTCCTCCATATTTTATTCTATCATGTGAGCGAATTCCAGCTCTAGAATCCATTTATTGAGGAAGTTATGGCCTCTCAAACTTTCAAGGTGATCACCTTCAATTGGCATTGGGAATCAACAGGCAATACTCATAATAAGTATGACGCGTTGTGACGTCCCACAAGGATCGCCTGATAATTCAAAATGCCGTTTGGTAGGTTTGAGGTTTGAGAGACCATAACTTCCTCAATATTTAGATTCTAGAGCTGGAATTCGCTCACATGATAGAATTAAATATGGAGAATACGATGCGATACAAAATAGTGGCCTCAAAGTAAGTCTTCAATGAGTAAAAATATTTTTCATAAAACAATGGATAGTTTGCCATTTTGCCACTTCTCAAGATATGATCTCTACAAATGGCAATATGAACTATTACGGCTTATATTCCAACTGATTCCCATTCAACTAAATACCATTGTCAATAACCCTGATGTAACGGAGTGTCCAAAGAACTTCAAAGAAGAATATAAATTGAAAAGCAGGCACTTTAAATGAGTCTTCGGATCGAACATCAATCTCCAAGGCCATACCTTGCTTCTTGGCCAATCTCCTCTCAAGTTAATGGGATAGTTGGGAGGAAAACCATACTGGTCATACTGTCCGAAACTCAAAGCTGCATGTTGCACAGTTGCTGTGAAGATAAATACAGTCACAACCTCAACTAGGTCATCTATCGTTTCCAGGCAGTATGTGTCATTTTCATATTTCACTGGCATACCCTGCAAATTGTCATTAAAATACAAATGTCATAGCTTGATTCAAGCAATGGAGTTTGTATTTCCTCTCCTTATGACAAACCCTAGACCTAGGGTTCGTAGAAATAAGAGGATGAATTCACTGAAAAACACTAAATGTTACAAATGTACCCATACCCCTTAAAACATTCTTAAAGATGATTATAGATTGACATAAAAGTATATATTTATATATATATATATATATATATATATATATATATATATATTGCAGAGAGTTAAGCTTAGTCACAGAGATTGACCATTTAACAATCCAGTGTGGATGAAAAATAAGGAAAGCCAAACTGCACTGTTTCTGTTTGTGAAGACAATTAAAATATTACTGTAAACTGAAGAATACCTTGATTGAACAGTCATCAACTAGCTCATTGACCCAACCCTGCAACTCATTGTCTGCAAGCAGTCTCCTATCCCCTTTGTCACCTTGACCTTGAATATGTAAACAAATAATGTTTATGGTCTATAAAGGGTCAATTACATAATGTAAAGTTTTGAAGGTTTCATAAAAGCAAAGAGAGCATTATAATTCAACATCATTTGAATTGGACCATGGTATCAAATCTTTAAAAACCGTTATAACAATCGACATATAACAAGCACAAGCTAATTTCCCTCTGTCACATACTCTATTCTTGATGATCATAAGCATTATTTTTCACAATTACCATGATATCGGATGCGAACTATCTCAATTATATATTTGCTCAATGGCAGTCAAGGGCCAGCAAAAGAGTGAGTAAATGTGGTGAACTAATGTAATTCTGATAGTCATGTAACCATGAACACTTGAATAAGCTTAATTTACCGTAATAGCTCCGTATAGACGTTTGCACATATTTCTGTAGGGCGACCCATAACAGCTTTCCATCATCTCTGTAATGGTATCCAGGGAGGGCAGTGACGTTATTCACACCTCTGTGCTTCAGATTCTTCAGGAAGTTCCCGTCATTCTGCAAAGACCATTCTGAGTAGTGGTCTTTAATTATGTTGGAAAAACCACTTCTTCCAACCCTCATTGTTTGATCAACAGCTGCCCCGGGGACAAGTAAATCTTTGACAGCCCGCCTACGTAAAAATAAACATATATTGTAATTTTCATACTCCATACATTTTGGATACCGCTATTCAAACTAAACACTACAGCCATGAAATAAGCACAAAAGTATTAAACATCAAAGACAAAGAACAATCAAGCATAGAGCATGAGAAAGGGTTCTTGTGATTAAATGGATAACTTGGTCAAATTAACAGGCTGATGAGGAAAAAAACTTACGCATTGATGTGCATCACATAGCGTATGTGAGGTGCTAAAAATCTGAATACAGGATGTGATTGGGAAAGCTGTCGATGACTTGCTACTCCAACTGCTTCAATAAGACTGTGGGTTAATCCTTTAAAAAGACAAAAAAGGTTGCTAAATAATAGTTAAAGGCCTTGTAAGTTATTTTGAAATATGTTTCTGAGCATTAACTGCGCTGTGTTAATTCAGAATCGAACATTCTCAAATTGATCATGATCTCTAATTCTGGACATTCCTAAAAGTCTAAATCAGATTGATATTTTAAGGAAGACAGTAGAGATGATCTGTCAAGCTTTCTTTTTCATATAAATCAGCACCAAGATAAACCATCACAAGCTCTCTGGACTGAGTTACAATTGATAATATGGGAGATTTGGAGATCTTCATAACAGGTACCTAAATGAGAAGCAGCTTCATGGTGTGAGGCTTCGGCAATATTAAACCACATTTTTGCAGCCATCCAAGTGTAATACTGATCTTTTGGCGTGAAGACCTAAAAATGAATAACAAAAACTTTTAGAGTTTGATTATGCTAATTTAGGACAATTACAGCAATATCAGTTTGAATGGGTTTGTGTCAGGAGTTGTTCCTTATTAAAAGGGGTGTGAACAGATGAGACCATAAATTGGCACTTTTTTTATAAAAGCTATCATTGGAGCAGATCACACTTTTTGGTCTGGCAGCAAGAGAAATCAAGATAGAAACAAAATGAGGGTAATTACATAAGCGGATTATGCTGACCCTCTCTATGGTACAAATATTGACTGCGAAGATAATCTGATATTTATTATATTACATAATATAATAAATATATCATTAAAATTAAGAGAAATAATAATATTACAGTTCTGAATTTTGAATATTATATAAATCTAACCTGAAAGTATTGATTACAGAAAAAAAATTCAGAACAACATCTACATGTTTAATGTTATTAAAATACAAAAGAACTCAATAGTTAATACAATAACTTAATATATATATGGAATGTTTTTGCAAAAGAAATTTAGCTGTTTAGTTCAAGATACAACCCTTCCTCACATCGAATTTTAATTTGTTTGATCAAGTTTTTATAATTTAATATTTTATTATTTAATTCTAATTGTATTAAAAATAAAGATTTTCGGAGACTTTTTGGCATATTGGTCAAATTTTTGGATTACCAAATAAACAAATAAATGGATCAATAGTAGTTGGCTGAAACCTAGAAGTTATTTACAGCAAAAGGTCTCATCTGCTTTCTTTATGGCTTATATGAAACTTTGCAAAAGTATGGTACCTGTAAATAATCAAGAGAGATTACTCCGAAAAACATAACCCCATTGGATTCCAATTTTAATATTATTCTGTATGTACACTTTTTTCCAGATAAGTTCTACAGTTTTTTAGATTTCATAAGCAAACAGAGCATTGATTTTGAGGCATCCAAAGAGATTCAACTACTCTGGTATCCATGTTAACTGGATATATATTTTTGCCCTTAGAAATTCCATTGTCGCAATTAGGAAACCACTTGATTTTCAATACACAAGATCTCTGGAATCTTATGGCAACAGTTAGTCTGGAATCTCCACTTACCGGAGCGTCTTTATCTGGAGTAAGCTGGATAGCTACAGGCATCAGATCACCATTGTTTGCAACATGAAACAGGCAAAGTGGCCCTGGCATCTGCTCAGCAGCCTCAATATTCGCCATGAAGCTCAAATCAATCATATATATATTTGTTTATCTTTCACACAATCGTCCAACTTTAAGCCCGAGGGTAGGTTCTGCTCAATATGGGTTATAGCTTTCCCCATACTATGAAAATGAAAAGCAACAAGCTATAATGTGAATTTCAAAGAACACATTGATAGAGACACATAGAAAGTAAAATTAATCAATCGAGCCACATATATGGGTTCAACAGTAATACATTTATGCAAAGCCATGTACACTTGCCGTATATGATGTAGGATTGTAGGGAGTCGCAGTCTAATCCAAAGTTAGGGTGTAAAAAAAGGGATATTAAACGGAAAACAAATTTGCATCCTAATGATGCAATTCTTTATTCAATACGCACAGTTTAGGCAGCTCTGTACAGACTTTAATGAGGCCAGGGTTAGTCCCAATCAGTTTTTGACGCCCAAACTCAGAATCCTTGGCCCAGTCAGTCATTCCCTGCATAAATACAAACACCAACTTAGTTTGAAATCCCAGGGAATATATAATATGAAGAGGTTCCATATCATGAATTTTCTCCACTTTCTGAATCCATTTGTTATTCAAGGTCCAATGATGCAAAACAATTTAAGAGCCTCCTTGTTTTCAAGGCAATCATCTATCAACATATCACATAAACGAAGCACAGATATGCAAATGTAAGACTATTGTATGAATGTTTGGTGTTCTTCTATCAGATAAAATGATGACTAGATCAGCATTATTGGCAATCAATAGTTTTTGAAGTTGTTGATCATGTAATGAAGATATACCCAAAAAGATAAGAGCAACATAAAAAGAAGCTCACTGGTTTCATTCTAGATCTCACCTCTGGGGCGTGAAAGTTATCTCCCCGATACAGCTGCTCAATGTCAGACAAGCTCTCAAAATCAGGTGTATTATTGAAGACTCCTGCAACTTCTGAGGCGATGTGAACAACTTCCCAATAAAAATAGTTCTACGAAAATGATCATTTGAGTATTTAGGTTACCATGAAGCAAACATCAAATAAATTCTCTAGCTATCATAAAACTTATTGATGGCATTGTAGCAAGTTTTTTGCTTTTCAAAACAATTAAGTATTTTTAGTATGAGATTTACAATTTTGCAAAACCAGTAACCGCATCGCCTCAAAACAGCTTTGTGATCTAAAAGGCACAGAAAACATTCCATGAAACACATTTTAGTCATAATCGTTTTTATCATGTCCAATCATGGTTTTCCTTTCTTGATACTTACAGAGTATTCCAAGGTAAACCTCTCATCATCTGGCAATATCTCAACCTAAATTTATATTAACAAAAACATATCAATAACTTTTGAGTGCAACAGTATCAATGACAGTAAGCGGTCTGCGATGCAAATTATACCAGCTTCAGTATGTTATGTTATGGAAAGTGATTGCAAATGTAACATTGTCCAACCAGGGAGATCACACAAACTTACATTTGGAGGTGCGCCATGAATTCTCTCAGCGTACATATAGGTTTCACGCTTAATCTTTAACGCTGCGCTACGGATGTCAGAGTTTCCATCATCTTGTGGCAGAACTGAGTCATACTCTCTGACAGTCATCTTATCTGAGTGGTGCAGCCAGCGATGCACAGGAAAATAACTAGAGTGGATTATCAAGTCGTCATCATCATCATTGTCGACATCTAAATAGTCAATCTTCACCAAATCTATAAACCTAAAATTGAGGTAAAAGGAAATGGTAAACTAATACTGAATGGTACACATCAGATTCGGAGGTTAAATATGAAGACATGGATATTGTAATAAAAGTTCAACAGAATTACTCAATAGACTTGAGTTGTATGTATGCGTACTATATTGCGAATGTTTTCCTTTCATCTGAAGTTTTAAAAACACAATCACTTACCAGTCTTGACTTTTGATGGTATCTGTTCTTCTCAGTGTAATCGATTTGATATATTCAGCATCAGCGAGTACCAGGCTGTACTGATCAGTATGGCCTTTTCTCACACTCTTATTATCAGCTACTAGGGTCTGAGTTCGGCTAACTCTCCCAGTCCTGTCGGTCATTACAATATCAACCTAGGTGCACAAGCATAAGGATGAAAAAAGTCGACAACATTGGTTTGTGCAAATTAAAAGAATTTCAGAATTTCAGTTTCAGTTTAGTGATCAATTGCACTAGTGTCATGTCTATTGTTTTAGAACTATTTCTTTAAGTAAAATACACAACACATGCTAAAGAAACAGGCAGCGCAAAAATATATTAAATTGGAGCACTGAAAGTGAACACTTTTCACGCAAAACATTTCATTTTCAAGGTGATCATACCGGAAAAGACAGCTCGGCGGACCAGCCTCCTGCTGGAGGCATCTGTCAGAGACGCTGCTTAAGCAACTGTGGCACTCAAGGGAGTAGCTGCTGACGTACAGATGGGGTTATCAACCTCATTATCAAAGTTTGCTGCAGCTGCAGCGGACGACAAACCCTTGGTACCAAGAGGAGGGCGACCACAGCTGTGGTAGCACTGTATTGGGAGTTGTCTTCCCTAAATTGTCTCCACATGAGCCATTTGAGCCAATTAACCTCACTTGGCATTTGAAAGCTAGTGTGGCAAGTTGTTGACTGTTGATTTGCTTTACAAGGAGATTTTAAAGACTCCAGCATTTTTGTTTACGGTCATTACTACTACGACAATGGTTGTCACTATTTTAAACTATCAGCTATACCAACTATACTAAAGATGTAAGTTATTTTTACTAGAACGATGTTGTTTGTATCACACAAGAACTTGTAAAACTTTGATGTAATCAAGCTGTGGAAATTTCATGTCCTTATTTCATTATTATCTATTATTGTAACTGCACGTTTGCACAATAGTAATGGCAACTGCATATTTACAGGGAACAGTTAGCCACGTCTGTAACACTAGCCACACAAGTCACCAACCACGTCAGTTAGCTGGTTGCTTATAATTTATCAGTAGGTCAATGTTAAATTTTGTCTGCCTTATTAGAATTATAATCTGTTAATGATATCTCTGTGGTATTATTTTGCTGCTGTGATTTGTGGTATGAATTTTCTGCCGTATATGGATGTAATCTGCTATTATCTGATATCCAGAAAAGAACTTACACACTCAAAAATTTTGGTTTTCAAATGAAACTATTTTCATACCACCGTAGTTTTGCCCCAAGTCAGCCTACCATAGCATGCATGTAGTATCCATGCTATATCACTTTGCCACCAAAGCTAGCACATCGTATTCAAATTTTATGGGGGTTCATTCTTTTATTTTGTCACTGCTCATCTTCCATTGTGTCAGTTTGAGTTTATAATTGAGTTGATTGTGTTCTCTTACCTGCTCAATATCAGCGCACCCATAATTTTAAAATGATTCATTGATAAATTAGGTGATATACAATTAGTGCTTTACACTTAGCACACCGTAGTTTCAAACGGACCCATTGATAAACTTTATGTTATTCATTGTTATGGATACCCATTGTTATGTTTGAACAATTAAGCTGCGTTTACACGTTCGACAAATCGAACAACTCTGACATAGATTATGAATCTGCTCTATAATCGTTGTCTGTCAACGATACGCTATTTACACACTGTTCATGCCTAACCGATTTCAACACAAACTTCCAACTCAACTTGTCTCTGATTGGCTAGTGAGATTTGTCGTTCACTTGTGACATTGTCACAAGTGAACGATTTTGAACGATGCAGATTTAAACACCGATTTAAACACAGATTAACTGTTTACACGGTCAGTCAAACCGGTGACCTGTGTCGGAGTTGTTATTTTTAGCCGATTTGTCTCACATGTACACGCAGCTTTAGACTGCTCCCAATTCCTTCGTAGTTTCAAATTGATGCCATGGCAATATCCATGATAAACTCATAAGACCTCAAATTGATCATAAACTTTACTCTGTGTCACAGGAGTAATTTGCATTACCATGTCATAGTTTCAAAATGAGATACCAAACATATAGTAAGTAAGTAAGAACAGTAAGAATGCTATTTCCTCCATTATATCAACTAGGGACATGTTTTACAGCCAGGCACTGAGTCAAGACAAGCATGCAACGGTTGTAGTAATCAAGAGAATGAAACTTTCATTCATTTTATAGGTATATTGTTTTATTGTTTGCTGTATTAATTTTGAAAAACGAGATAAAATCATGTCACGCAAGGTAAAATAAAATGTAGCATAATGCAGCAAAAATTTGAAAAAAAAGTGAACAGAACTTAGATCAAAAGTCATGGATTAAAAATTAATATTAACATACATACATCTTTTATCTATCAGAATCAAAATTATTCAACAGTCATTATTTTATTTTACATAATATTGGTTACAATTAATCTGGCTTTTTTGTTAGATGAATTTTTTTCGATTTCACGGAAGCAAATTTGTCCATGATCCCATAGATGCACTTTTGAGCGGCATCATACTCAATGTGAAACGCAAAGAAAAACATGAATGCCACTCTCAGTGCATCTATGAGATTATTGGCAGGGATGTAGTGAGCGCCAGGAATCACCACACCATACCGACCTTGATATAAAGAGATCATAATGATCTCTAAACCGGCCGACATGGTTTGGGAATCCTTGTCGCTCACTATCTTCGGTACACTCGACTTCCTTCCCATGTCTGAAATCACCTCCGAGAACGCTTCTACAACAAACAGAACAACATAGTTAAAATAAAACTTAAGGGGAGAATTATAATTAACCAAATTACAAATTACAAATTACAAATTGCATAATAATATCATTGAAATATCTGAGGATGAAATCATAGTATTTTCGGCACACAAGAAGAAAGAGTTCACAAGCTGTGAGTTAATTTGTCTATGAAGTCTTAGTACCAATTTTCGTCATTTGTAAGCAAGACCATGCTCAACGGAATCTTGTAGACCATGAGGTTGAGTTTTTGTACAATTATCTGCTGCCAATGCTTTGAGGAGACCATAAATTTGTCAACAATTGTGGCTACCAATATAGATACAAACATAAATTGCATTGTAATAGAAGAGATCACCGCATATTTGTACAGTTTGCCAGTGCAATACTCTCAGAGATTTTGTCTAACTAAGTGACTTACCAATCGTATCAACACCGGCAAGCCATTGTGCCATATAGCTTGCAGGATTGTATCTAAAATGAGAAAAATTGAATAGTGTTATGCATGTCTTCATATCACCTATTGTTTAGTATATAACTAAAAAATACTCTGTTTAAACCACAAAACATAATATAATGTTTGAAGATTTTATAAAGAGTTGTCTGCCCTTGTCACATGCGAAGACAACTCCCATGAGGGATGAAAACACTGACATTACACTAATAATATTACTGGTCCGATGCTGCAAGTGATCTGGTCGACTACTATGTCTTGTTTCATCCAAGAGACTTGCTTTGGGAGTAACTGATGAATCGGGAATTCGCTCATGCTAATGTCTATTAGGGTTCGATAAATAAACATTACTTATTCTGATGTCAGACCATTAACAACAACACATATGTACTGAACATTGATGAATTACATAGGTACACACCTCTATTGGCTGGCGGGTGAGGATAGGAAACTTTCCCACTATATCCTGAATGGTCAAATCTTTTGTCGTCACGATCCAATTTCGCCTTCTCTTATACGTTGCTGCCATCATATTCCTTTGCACCTCTCTGTATGCAGTCTCCGTTGAGAACCTTTCAACTGAAAACAAGATATAAGGAGAATAAAATAGCAGCATGATCAAAATACTGTGAATTATATTGATTAACTTGCCTGCCTGCCCTCTGACGCGCAGTTGTTGGATATCCGCGCTGCAGTCTGTCGACTACTGGGCTCAATTGACGCCCCAGGTATGCTTTGACCTACCTGCAAACTGGCAACGAATATGGCACCCTTATTTCTCAGTCTTCGGACAGAGACAAAAACTTGCCAAGTTAACCAAAATTTTAACCTACACGAGATGCCAAGCATAGCGACAAAATCTCAGGAGTTTTTGGAGTTAAAAAGACTCCATCTGACTTCAATCATTGAAATTGTGATGAAAGAGGACTGACTTACCTAGTTCTTCATATTCTTCCTCTCCTATCTCAGGCTGAGTCTCCTCTGTTGTCTCGACTTGGGGTGTTGCCTTGCGGCAATTTGTTGAGAGGGACTTTCGGTACTTTCTATTCTTAAAAAGCATATATAATATGCCGTCCTGTCAGGGATATTCGATAAATAACATCTCCTGAAAATAAACAACAATATTTTCGGTCAATCAGCGAAATGAGTTAATGTAGACTCAATTGCGCCGTGTTTTCCTCAAGCTACAACTACTGCCCTCTGAACAGGGGAGCAATGATAAAAAATAATCACTATTTCATTTTTATGTAAGTTGCTTTCCTTTTTTATTGAGCAGATAGCTTCTGATCATACAGTTTTAATGTATTAAAAAAGGGACTTCTCATAACTTTACATGAGACTTTCATTGTGTGATAATTGCATATAGTTCATTATATTAACATTATGGTATGCAATTAGAAATATTACAGTCTTCAGCCCTAAGCGTTATTTGTTGCCCAAGCGGTGAGGCAACCATCACTGGAACCCTGACAAAGGTGAATAGTCAGTTAAATACCTTGGGATTCTCACTTGAGACCCTGCATTTGTCTGAGCAACCTTGGACTCAACGACGTGAACTCTTATAGTGGGTATCGATACTATTTGGCATATAACAGAACTGCACTTACATGTCCACTCGGTGTGTTTTTATTGTCACCAAGAGAAGGAAAGTTCACTACCAGCGATATTGCATGATAAGATTTTACCATCTTTCCAATATCACTATAACATGAATAATTTCATCTCAAGTATTGATCTCAGTATGCACAAAATATTGGAATAGTCTTTAAATCATTAATGGCTAATCGTCTAACCACTAGGACTCTATCATGTTGAATAGCAACCCCCAACACGGATACATGACAAGTTAAATGAGCGATGATTCAATACTATAAAATAAATAACTCGAAATATTCAAGACTAGTTCAAAGTGAAATACACCCTGCTAAGTTGGTTGCATATTATGGAACTAATCAACTGGTTTTCGAGGGAAAGAGTATAATACAGGAAGATTAATATTAAAAATCAAAACTGGTTTAGTATAAGCCAAGAAGTTTGTTATTACTCACTGGTTCCCAAATGTGGCGAAGTATAGGTTTTCGACATGTGCAGCTGCCTGCTTACATATGTACTTCCTCTCCCAGACAGGCATAGTTTCCCTGCGAGGTAGTGTCTTCATTCTTTCCAGGTGCTCGCCAACAATAATGGGATTCAGCAAATTTGCGTAGTTAAGTCTGAGGTCCTGACACTGGAAAATGAACAAACATAGTGTGTGGATAACAATTACGCGTTGATCACATTCTAACACAGGGAGATAATATTGAACTATTATAATACTTTGTTTTACCTGGTTACCTCACCAGTAGAGTAATGCTAAGACACACTAGGCAGTGGCAAAAAGCTTAATACAACAACACAGTTGCAATTTAAACGTACATTGAAAGTATTCTCAGCTATCGATAAGTCACAACCTTAGCCGAAGTGTTTGCTTTGGATGGCTGGTTGGTGGGGGAATGCTAATCCCAGTTCAGTTCAGTTTCAGATTGCCTGAAAGTACCAGTCGATATTACAGTGAATGCGAGAGTAGTTCAGTTTCGCTTTCACTATATCTCAACATTTATTTTCAGTTACCTGGCATTGGCTCTCTTTCAAATACAACAGTGGATTAGTTCAGAGCGAACACATTGGCTATGTATAAAATTTTATACCCCATAATTCAACCATCAAAACCTTAGACCCAATGGAAAGCGCTCATTATGGGCCATAAATGCAGAGTATGATAGATTTGTTAGCTTGTAGCCCGTTTCAGTAAGGAGTTAGGGGACAACTCCTTACTGAAAGAGGAGACAACAATATGTCAGATCAAGGAGCTAGAGACTCTAACTCCTTGGTCAGATTATTACAGATACTCCATATAAAACATGTTTTGTAAAAATTGAATTCTTTTAGGCAAGTGTCTGCAAATGAATAGTTGCCACAGCCTCCCTGAAGCAACAATTTGCATAAGAGAGCATAGGAAATAATCATATGCTGAGAAACTTACAAATTGAGATATCAGATATGAATTTGGAGCTGGTACTTGTGTTTGTTGAAGCTGGATCTACCAGTAAAATTTCTTTATTATTGCAGAGTATTGACGGAACTAGTTAATTTAAGGAGCTAATTCTTTTTGATTGCTGGTAATGAGATATCACTATCAACCAGATTTCAGCCATCTGAAAGGTATAAGGTTGACTATAGTTGATTGCCACTGAAAGCAAACCGGACACTGACAAAATGTGGGATGTGGTCCTGCAGCTCAATGATATTGTGGAGTACATGCTCTGTCCCATGGTCACAGACTCATCAACATATGTTTTAGAATGGATGGTTGAATCTTACCATGACGCCTTTCTAAAGGTTTGTTTAGTTTGATCCTTTTTTGTCTTGATTTTATTTCCATGTAGCTCAAATTTTTCTCCAAATCATAACAATCTCAACGGATGATAGCTATTTTTTGTAGCACATGCCTCATTCCCTTATCTCCTCTACTCTTTTGCTTTTGCCATCTGCAGGGGAGATAAACTCTAGGAGAATCAAATCAGGACCCAACAAATTTCAGAATTTTAATCATTTATGTCGGGTATGGTTTACACTAGTTCCCTATCTTGCTCAACCATTATTTTGAGCACTCCAATGCTGCAAAACGTAAATCTGTCATTAATAAAGATCTTGTACAATTAACTACTTGTACAACTGAACATCGAAACTATGTGCATTTGCAGAACTTGATAGGTAACTTCATAAACATGCCGAAGACTATCACTGTAAGGTACCAGATTGTGTCGCTGTATCACTGGACAAAGAAAGTGAATGTAGTCACACCATCAACCATGTACAAACACAAAGGCGGTGTGATTATATCAGTGAATTTTAAGGGTACTGTTTTCAAACCTGGTATGGCTATCTGCCCTTCACTGATGAAAAATGGAGACCCTGAAATCGGCATTATTACCTGTATAAAAAACGGCCCATCTCCACGCCTATGTTTTCACAACGCCTCAGATATGTTTCACATATTCGTGCATATGAGGTACTTATTACTGACAAGGACGGTGAAGCTGAGATTAGTGTAAATCGATTAGTGAATATTTTGCCTATGGATATATTGTTCTATGGGAGTAAACGGGTTCTGTCGCAGCGTAGCTCGTTAGTATGAAATTATCCAATACCCTGTTGGACTACTTTTATCATATGTGTGGGCGGACAATTCTTGAGAAATCTATAATGCAAGCTAAGCAACTTTTTTTGGGAGCGTGACGTTGTATTTGTCCTGTTTTGTTTATTCTTGTGTGGATGTTTCTGGTATGTCTGAATAATTTGTTGCACATAACTACTAAATTCATAAGGAAATAGGCTAAGAAGCAATTACAGTTATTTAGTCAGATATTGTTTAATGGCGAGATAATTCCTCAACTCAATTCAAAAATATTCTTCTAAATATAGTTGACAGTTCTCAACTCTCTGATATATTACTGTGTATTCCTATATAAACTGCCATTTCATCATAATATGCATTGCATCGGATCATTTTAATGGGAGGGTAGCGTTAGTACAGTCGGATGGCTGGTTGATATTAAAACCACTATTGCTAGTTAAGACTTGTTCATATTCTCCTCATTAGTAGATATTATTATCTGATGAATCAGGTAAATTGATATAAATGAAACTACGAGAAGTTAAAAACTAGCAATATTGAGTATTATAAAAATTGAAACTACAATCATCTCACTACAAAACACTTGTAGGGTCAGTGCAAATTTTAACCTGTGCTTACTTTATCCCTAGCAAACAAAGGAATTGTTTGTATAGCATTAATGACTCAAGGGTAACTGACAGTGGTTTCATATTTTAGCCATTATTGTTAGACCAGGCTTAGAGCATATCTAAAAGTTTGAGCAGTCCATTGTTTACTTCTAAGTGCTACCAACTAACCCTTCATAGTTTCAAATGAACTGATACCTTTGTTCTGTTGTTTGAATGTTCCGAAAGGTTCATTTTGAAACTACCGTGTGCTGTCATAATTCTCAAAGTTGACTCAGTAAGAGTCATTGTTGATATCAAAATAAAAGTTTCATACTGAGGTCCCAGCATCTTTTGAATTAGACCTTCATAGTTTCTTTTTGATCCACCTAGATATTAAGTCACCTCCTTTTCTCATAGATAAACTATGCTTTGATAAACAATGCAAATTTGAATTGAAACGATTCGTGTCTTCATTTGAGACAACAATTTTTGAGTGTGTAACTTTGTGAATTATTGTTTCAGCTGACGCTGGTTTATTCATAACTACGATTTATATACTATACCGTTCTCAATTTAATCTAATATTTGTAAGTAATTTTTGGCGAGAATTTTGTGTAATAATGTTTCATTTATGTATTATATTATGAAGCGCTATTGTTGCAGTCGTGCTATGGTTGTCTATGAAATGTTTGTCCATTGTTATATGCATCTTAATTATGATACTGCTTTCTGTGACAAATGACTATAATTACTTTGTTTATTTTCATAGAGCACAAATACGAATATTAGAAGAGTTATGAACTCGAAAAGATTATTCAGTTGCAAGCAACATCCAGATAATTGGTCGGTGTACAAACACCGACTTGTGAAGAGAATAGTCAGAATGAATTTGCATCAACCACCTCTCGGAAATACCACAAGAGGGGGAGGAGACTGGCACCAACAGCTCCTCTGATGATTCAGATTGGATGCAAATCTCTTCCTCCCAGGTATCTTGTGGTATCATGACTAATCATGCTGATGATATGTACTCTTTATGTCAATTGACTCACTATTCTCTATTAATCCAAGATTACCACTCTCCTCTTCGACAAGGTAAGATCTCACTCTAAAACCCTAATATAAGTTAGGTTTAACCGAGCATCAATATAGCCGTATCACATGAGTCACATTACAATTCGATCAAAAGAGGTCTTAAAAGAAATCATCATATTTCAAAGAGTGTTATTGTCCTTTTTGAAAACTACACGTTCTGCCATTTTGAGCGTCCATGTTAACCAAAAGATAAAAGAGCAAACTGTCATGCCTGATTGTCCAATCAGATACAAATATAAAGCAATCCTTACAGAGTATGACCATGTTTGCAAAAGTATTATGTGTTGATATAAAAGACGAGAACTCGCATCATGTAATTGTGAATTCCATCAAAATTTTGGCTTACCATGTCACTATTTGTTTGCATGTCTCAATTCTCAGGGTGACCAGCTCTTTATTGAACGTGTTATCCCCACACGCTTTACAAAGCTATGTACCCAATCCACATTATCTCTTGATTTGGCAAATGCATACTGTGGACATATATAAGTCGCAGCCTTTGAGTCAGCAAGATAAATATTTTTTACATACAAGATATTTTGGCATGCATAGCTGATGTTTTGCCAGTTTTCCCTGAAGACGATTTTGATCAAGCTGCTGAAGTTTTGTAACAATTTTGTGATATTTTGTATAACGGCGAGGTAGTTCCGCTTCAATATGTAGAAAGCAAATAAATCACAAAACATAAGTTCTCCACAAACGAATCTGCGAATGATGCCCAGCCAGTCAATCAACCATTATTCTGTTTAAACGATCTAAAGCTTGAGCTGCCAACAAAGAAAAACCAGACCCAGAATAAAATAATGACCTTCAACCCAAAACGCTCTAAACATGATCTCAAATTAGCTTAATCTATTCAAGTTGAGCATTCTTATGTTACAGTTCTAAGTGAAGAGAGAATACTTCAGAATCCCTACTACTCTTGGTTTCCAAATTAAATGTAACAACTGATAAAGACTCTGTTCTTCTTGCAGAAACAGTTAAACCTGGTAGTAAAAAGGACATTAGTTCAAAACTGAGTGTACCTTGTTGCCATGCGAACCATTGCAATATCCATACACCAAGTGCTGATAAAATATTAATTTATTGGTTATCTAGTGATGATATTAATGCATTCCAATATCTTTTATCAGAACATCGTATTAATTCTTTCTTTGATGATTTACATGGGTTTCAAGATGTAGCCCAATTATGATGGGAATTTCTGATTGGTGGTACATGTACAACGAAGTTTGTCCAAATATTAAGTATCAATAAAAAACGTTGGATAACTGTAAGTAACGTATTTAGTGCTGCTGACAATGAAGTCTGTCGTCTACATCTACACCTAGATATTTTGCACTACTGCAAAAGCAAATCTCTGTGTCATTTAATATCAATGGTTCACTGCCTGGTTTATCTCGTCTTGTAGAAAATAGAAGCATTTAAAAGAAGGTCTAAATCAGTGCATTGTTGGGCTATCCTGTTTATCTCAGAAAAGTAATTACATGAATACATATAACAGCGATTGAGGTACGTTGAGCTACCATGTATTTTTCCTTACTTATAAAGTGAATAATGACGGAAGCTTATTTTCACCATTTAGTTATCAAGAAAGTAATGATTTTCTTACCCTTTTCATTTCCTAAGGTTAATCACCGGTTTGTCATTATTTCAAAAAATCAAAGTTTCATTAAATTTTTAAAACTAATCAGAACGCATGCATGACAATGAATGAACTGTAATTATTTCAGATTATTTTACATGTAGCAATAATGCTCATCTCTTCTCGTCAAAGGAAGCCAATGGATTTAATGATATCATTTAGATGATTGACCAAGTTTTGACCACGCCAAACCAAAATTCACTAACCAGAAAGGTTGTCAATAATACATGGCTCATAGCTTGGAACAGCAATCCATTCCTGGTTTGTAACAGAGCTAAAGACTGCTTGCTACCCCTGCTGCATTGACAATAGAAGATTACTACGCTTGGTACAACAAATGTTACAACAATAAAAATATAAGCTATTTAAAATAGTTAGATCCAACCAATAGTCATTCATATATCCTTTTGAGGCGCAAAATCAATGAATCCAACAGGCTACAGTCCTAGCTTTATAAGACAAGATATATAGGAATAATTATCCAACAACTTGGTTGATGTCTAAAGATGCTTCATACAATTTTAAAGGCTGAATTAGGCTTCTTGTCTTCTTTTGAACATGAGTGTGAATAAATATCTACAATCGAGCTACATCATTAGGTTGCAAAATCAAAAGCAAATTGGATTAATAGTTTAAACGCGAGCTTGGTTTCCATATATGAATGTCGGATCAGGTGCGCAGCTGCCCGAATTCACTGGTCTCCAACAATAATAACTCAATTAGTGAAAAATTCAGATTGAGAATGTTACCTCTCTCTTCTTCTATTGCTCAACACAATTTACAATGTTTCCTGATAAGACAAAAACATGTCATCAGTTGGTGTTTATTGACAGTTGATGATCTTTTCATAGCAGATATTGTTCATGTTGTTGGTGATGTACATCTTACTGGATTTGTCCGTCCAGGCTGTCAACACACATTTACCTGATGTAAAATAGAGTGAAATAGTGCAACTTTCTATATGTAATAATCAACACAATTTAGATATTCAAACTTCCAAGAAAATAAAATCTCAAATAACTGACACAATTCATACTCTCATTGTCGCAGGACTAAAATATTTCTCATTTTTTAACTGTAATTTTGTGAACCCCAGCTGTTGCTTTACACATCTCAATGCTGTACAACAAAATTGATTGAACATGCACAAGACAGTAGCCCACCCCCAATCATAGCATAAAGGGCCTTATTTATATCCATACAAAACATCATCAATATATAACCCACTAGGAATAATATCAATAAATTGATTATTACCTGTTATTTTGTTGAAAGTGAAACCATCACAGTGCTGATCATTGAAGCACAAAAGTGAGCACATCTGTCTGTCAGTAAACTGGATAGGAAAATTGTGGTGATTGGAGCATAAGCATCCTGTGGACGCCTTGAATCTCACAAGTCCATCTAAATGTGGTAAAATTAACAGTGGAACCCACATATCGTGATTTACATCATTATTACATCTTTAAACTTTCAAATACTAATTCAACTCTTGGTACTGTTGTACGCCTCAATCCAATGAAAATTCCAGTTGCGAGTGCTAGTTACCATGAAAGATCGAAAGAGGTGTACTCCAAAGGCGGTATTATATAAGGAGGTTGTGTTAATGTTTGATGTGCAAATTTTTATAAGCCTCCTAATTTATTTGGGCTGTAAGACCAATGAATAACATCACATATATTTCAGGTTTAGTACCTCCGCTCAAAGAGAAATCCTACCAAACTGAGTAAACCACATAAACATTCTCATTAGTTCTTAGTAATAAATCAGTGTAGAAATAATCGGAAAATATCAATCGGACTTCAAAATAAAGATTCAACGCAATTGTATATGTGTCCTCAAGCTTTTTTTACCAAAATGATTTTGAAAGAGTTTTTGCATAACTATTGATTTGAGTGAAATCTTAAAGACTTACATGATGTGGAGATATTACACATGTTGCCGTAGTCCTCTGCTCCTGATTCATCATCATTAGTTCTTGAAATTGTCGATGAAAAAGAGGAGTATGAACTGTCAGTTAGATCTTGGGTACTCTGGGTGCTTGTTGGTCTAATCAGGGTTCGATTTGTCTCATCTTCATTGGTTTCATAGCCTGCTTTATCATTGTGAGTAATACTAGCATTGGTTGGAGGTGAACATTTCGTTATTGACTCTGTAGCTGCTGAAAAACCCATGAATATGCATGAAATGCATTACAGTACCTTAAAATATGTTAAACAGTATAATATGTATTTAAGCTTCTCAACCATTCACATTCACATTAAGGACGTAGCTGTGGGCTATGATGACCAATATAATTTGGAGGCTTCATCTATAACCATCCTATTACCTCATTTTGGTGGATTGGACTACTGAAAGACTAATATAGCAATATAGCCTGGCAGTGCGCTCCAAGGCCTTGAGCAGTAGTAGTTGTCTTCATTTGTTAGACTTAGGTGATAAATCCGGTTCTCAAAAGCGTGTTGAAGTGGTAACTTAATGGGTTTATCTAGACCCAGCTGCCAAGATTATAAATGCTTTGTTCTTTTGGTAGTATTGAACAAGCCCATGTATGGTGAATGGCTGTCTAGGCATCGAAAAGAGTTTAAAATATTTCTATGACAAAAAAAAGTACAAGTCATGCTGTGTTAACTAAATATGGTTTCTGTCATTACTTCAAAGACTCCTCACCTGTATAAGGCTGGTCTATCTGTGCCCTTATAATAGCCCTTCCATCACTTATTAACACACTGCCTTTGTCAGTTCGGGTCATAATGACATCACTAGGATTCGTCAGCGTTTGGCCGTCGTCAAAAGAAGTTGTTAAATACCAGCTGCTCTTGTCAATGATGATCATTCCGCCACTAAAAACAGCTTTACAAATATTAGAAGGTATATATCAGTTATATCAGAGTTACTCTATAACTACAACAAAAATTAGTTTTTAAAAGATGTTCATCACTCATCACAGTGATCTTGTGCGCTTTTACACAAATAGTCTTTTTATGTGAATAGTTTAGCAACAGAGTATTCAAATTTTTTTTCCGGTTGTACACATGTAAAAAAAAAACTTTCTTATAATTGACTCTAAAGCTCAAAATAATAACGTTCAATTAACGACAAAATAGAGCAGTTGACAATTGACCCATCTCCTTATTTACAAATAAGAGTGAATTATATTAGTTTGGGTGTGATGTGTCTTCTGTGTCCAAGTGTGCTACACTTGATGTTTAAGAATTACTAAAAATTATGCAGCCGTTGCTGGGTAAATAGTCTATAATTGGTCAGTGCCATAGACTTAATAGACCTAGACTGGATACTATATGGAGCATTAGCATTGAGGCACTGAGGAACTTAATTGTGGGAAACGTAACATCATTGGAAGGTGTAGAAACAATGATGATATCATCGATTTTCTGTCAACAGTCCAGGTTTTTTGTTGATAACTCAATCAATTTTGATCACATTAATTGTGTTTGAAAATTTCAAAGGATTTAGCAGCTTGTCCTGAACAGTTTAACACAAGTCTTAGGCATAATAAATTTTGAAGAAAAATAAAACATCAAGTTGATAACAAGATGCTGCTGATTGTAAAGCAATTTTCAAACTCAAAAAAATTGATTAAGTCATGAACAAAAAACCTTGATTGTGGACAGAAAATCAATGATATCATCATTGTTTTTACACCTTCCAATGACGTTACGTCGCCCACAATGAAGTGCCGCGCTTCAGCTGTATATAGTGTCTTGTCTAGGTTTATTATTAAGTCTATGGTCAGTGCCAACAAAGCTACGTATCATATAGTGTGAAATGAAGCGAAATCTAGTTGGACATTGCATACTGAAGCAAAGTGAGACATCCAGCCCTCATAAGCAGATGATAAATATTTGGTATTTATGAGAACATTCAATATATGAATAAAGAGTTTTGTGTTACCATTGATTTGATGGCAGTAGAATATGGGAGCTGATATCTGTACCAAGTTTGTAGAAGTCATATAGAAGTGAGTATTCACATTCAGGCCAGGACTGAGGTAAGGAACTATCCTTTGCTGTAAAAACCAACCAGATATTCGCTACGTAGGGAGTCTCACAAACATGTCAAGGAATTTTAACCTAATGCTGTACTAGCCTGGCTGAAATGTTTGCAATTTTTGCTGTTGACGATCCCATAAACTGCTGAGTGGCAGTTCCTCTTTGAAAAACATGTGTAGAATGATTTTTGACAGCGGAAAGTAAATAATGGAAAAAACTGTGCAATTCAAGCAAAGGATACCAATCATTGCAAGAGCAACATGTATTATACAGCTTTTTAAAATTGATGTCGTTTTCATGAAGTTAACATCAACACTAATTGACACGACTAGCTTTCACAGCATTCAGCACAATATGTGTGTGTGCAGAATTAAATTTTTTTACACTGTCAGGCCTCGTCGTTTCCTTTTCCTCTATATTTTGCTATAGTTTCTTCATGGTCTATACCCAAGCGCTATATCTGCAGTGATTTTCCGTGCACTGAACATCGCTTTCTATTTTGCGAATATCATGTCATGCACCCACACAAAAACCAATTTTTAAATACTAAAATTTCATCCACATATAGTATATGTGCATTAGAAGCCATACATAATTTTAGATTTACATTATCAAAACAGTTATTATGTCTCAATTTTTCATTACACATACACTTAGGCTGATTATTTAGAATGTCCCTTGATATTCAGATGTGAGCGATTGACTGGAGAAAATGGAAGCTTTCGAGTTTTACTTTTCAGAATTACCTAATGAGATAGCATATTGAGCCATAAATTCCACAGTTCCAGGCTCCGTATATAAATCAATCCGCATTGAGAAATCACTATCTTGCCATACTATATACATGCCACACAAGTCATGGCTGGTGAATATTGACCTCAGTCCTCCACCATATAGAGAGTGAATCTGCAAACGAATTAGTGGCCATTAGAACTAATGGATTAGAAGACACTAATCAAAAGTTGCAAATTGCACAGAGCTGAAACATATATAAACTTATTACTGATATTGCACTAAAGAAAAGTTTCATTTTGTGAGTTTAAACTACTGATGCCACTCAGGCAAATTTGTGCTCACTCTACAGTTTTCAATTCTGTGTAGCTCAGGGATACTTATTGAGGGTTCAATCTCAGAACTGTCACCTAATGGGCAAACAATTTGCACAAACTGGTCTTGATTAGGGCATGAAATTAACGCATTATCTGATTGCGGCATCAATTTCCACTAGTAAGACCGGTAACTACGTCACAGGAAGCAGTAGATGATTAATTTCAAACCCTTAGTTTGACGATCAGTTTGTACAATTTTCTTGGCCATTAGGTGACAAAGAGGCAATTAGTTTAGAGTTTCTGGTTATTGGTCTGAACTCAAAACAATAATATTGGTCTAACAAACCGATGATTGGGTTATGCTTAAAAGCTGGATACTGTTGGTAGCAATACTTTAGTAAAAATTCTGTATTCTGTAAAAAAAACCCAAATGGAGGGATATCCAGTGTGATGGTTATCTGGTCCAATTTATGATCTGCATGGTACAGTCTTAACTCTCTGCAACAACAGCAATCTTTTCATGCTACAGACATGCCAAATTCGCTAGCCTAATTTTGATAATAAATAGAATAAATTTGCTCGATGGCTGATTGTGTAAAAGATTCTCATCAAAGCAAATTATGGCAATAAAAAAAAAAAACCCTAGACAGCCTGAGCGGGTTTAAACAGCTCCTGATTGAAGATCGGTCCCAATATGACGAGATAATCCTCTGTAACAAGTTCATTCTATGAACTGGCGTCTTTTTTGATCAATTTATGTCTCACATTGAAAATGTTCAAACAGCCATGTGATACTTACCGAGCCATGAAGACCTGCCATCTCCTCCTCCCAGTGAACTTTATGATGCGAAATCAGTGCTAGAATTGTATGGGTGCAGCATGTCGCAAAAATATGAGTTGAATTTTTGCTTACTGTCAGTTCCGGAGAGTGCCATTCTGCGAAACCTGATACATTACCATCAGTGAGACTGATGTGTCTGATTCTGTCATTCATATGATCAGCTATCACAAGAGACTCAGGACCAAGTGGTGCGCAACCAAGAGGTTTGTGAAATCTTGCATTTCTGTAAACTCCATCAACGTTGCCTAGACAGAACAAAGCTTATAATGAAATAATTCAAATTTTCACGGTCCTTGATGGATTTATTGAGCTGAATGAAGATAAGATTCGTTTGTCTCCTGGCTAACAAGACTTTTGGTATTTGAAAAAAATTAAAAGTGGGTATGAAGCACGTGAAATCGTTGTCCTGAACAGCAACTTCTGAATGGCCCAGTTGTGAAGCATTAAGTGAATGTAAGCGCTTGTACATACTCATGTATAAAATTAGGCTGTCATCCGGTATGAACCAGATGGTGCTTTCCATTTCCATACATTTGTCCTATAGAATAATATACCCATTTATCATTTTTCTTATTTTGGATCACTCATCAAACAAAAATAAGATTAACCATACAGCTTTTTGAGGACATATTTATGGTCATGATAATAAGCAGATGTGTTTATAGTCCCATACACATAGAATATCCAATGAGATAATCACAGTTATGCTCACGTGCTGATGTGATTTTACAAATGTTCTCATTAGCGTTCAAACGTTCTCATGAGGCAGAAAGCGCATCTGCATGGATTTGGCAACAGCACTGTGTGGAGACAAAAGCTAAGTAATCCTATTGCTTGTAAGCTGGGGTTTAACACACTCACTTTGTTTTGTGGAGTGGGCCAGCATTAAATTCCTTTGTTTATAATCCTTGTAAGGATTAGATTGAGGGGATCAAGTGATGATTAGCAAACTGCTGGGGGTAGAAGGCTATGCGGGATTATGCCTTTAATACTCAAATTAAAGTAGTTTAATCTCTGCAGGGTGAAAAATCAAAGTGAGTCTGAGTTAGATCCAAGGCATTACAAACAAAAGATTAAAAGCTTGGCCATCGCATAAAAGGCAGGCAGAGCGAGACAGGAGATCACAGTCAGCCCAGTGGCTGTAGCGCAAACAAGTCATCTCTCTGACTTGTGTATGAGTTGTACTATGCTCAATGTGGTGAGTTTGAGTAGTGAACTATGGCATGAGAGGCGGGTGCCTTGACGATTAGCGATGTTGCGCCGATGAGTTGATGGAAAGCAAACCTCCCTGCACTGGTTTGGATTAGAGTATAAGCATGAGAGTGATGGGGTAAACATTGTTGCACTTAAACAATGACGAGTTGGCAGCCTCCCTGGTTGCGCAACAACGTAAACACCAATTATGTCAAACCACCAAAACTTACAAAATGCACTGAGGGATCGATGAGATTGATTGAGATGCTCATCAACACACAGGGGTGGCTTCATGCTCCTGGGGCTGGCCATGAGGAGGTTGTACTAGAGAAGGCCTCGAAACAGCGCTTGACTCATGGTTTCTAGCTGAAGACATGTGCATTGTGCAGTGGTACGCGCACCACTGTATGTTGTATCTCAGATGACAATAATTAGAAATAGTTAATCTATTAATGTGCTGTGGGTTATTTCAATTCACTTTGATTCAGTTTTCAGTATTCAGTAGATTGTTTGCCCTCATAGTCATCAAATCAAATGAATATTCATTTTCATTTTTTTGAATGTTATTTGCAATTACCATACTATCCAGAATCTCCTCGATAACATCAGTAAAACCCGTAACAGACATAAAACTAAAGATAAAAAAGACAACACTTACCTGCTGAGCTTTCTCCAAACCAGTCTGTCACATAGTATGTGGCGCCAAAAATATAAACTTTATTACTTTGTTTCCAAGTTGTCGCCGCAAACAAGTAGTTGTCGGTAGGAAGTTGGCAAATATCATAAACATCTGTTTCCATATTGAACACTTGTTCCATACTTTCAAATGTTAGATTGTGCATGGGTGCATTAGTGGTTATATTGCCCTTCGACCTGACCAGCCTGATGCAAACAAAGGCGAAGATGATCTTGTACTGCACGTCCATCATGGGGAATTCTGGAATGTCTAATGCCAACTCAGCTTCTCTTCAGAGGAACAGTAATCTGCATTGTATTTGATCAATACTTCTGAAAGTCTTTCTAAAGTCCGCTCCATCTACATCTGACATCATTGATAGGTAAAATAATTACCACCTAGACTGACCAACTGTTGTATCATTTTGTTTTCAATTTATATCATGTATACTGAATTAATAAACTAATTACACAAGCATTGTACTATCATAATTAACTATGTGAGCAGCCACTCATATGTGCCCTGACATTAAGATTTGCCTATCTGCCGGAATACATCATTGTTAGTTGGCTGATGAGAAGACTCAAATGCTGATCATTCGACCACATTCTGTTTTGCAACATGATTCAATTTGAAATTCCATTATGTGAATACCAAATGCACATGTGTACAAGAACTCTATAAATGCTCTCAAGAATTTTTCTTTTCTAGCAAAACAATTGTCATCATATTCAATCACATCTCTTTTATAAATATCTCCATACTAGAAGAAAATCGGTGATATGATGATTTTTGGTCAAGCAGTAATCAAAACAAAACTAGTATGAAACTCAGGGCATAATTTTATCAATGAGTCGAACATTCATTCCTTGCTGTTACATATTTGTGTGACAAAAACTGAGGTTAGTAGCACTCAGGTCGATAATATCTAATCATGCTTGGAGCACACTTCAGTTACTCATTTCCATTTCAAGGGTCTTGAATAGGGGAAATGATTAATTTTTTAATCATGAAGATCAATACAAGAGTTGATAGAGATGTGTACAGTGATACCACACCTGCAAAGCCCTTGTGGCAAACTTACATAGGCGACTCCAAAAATGAGGCCATATCATAGCGTAGCAGAATCTAATACTTGTGCATGAGGGTTGATAGATCTTTCGCTCAACTAGCTGGAACATTTTGATAATGAATTCTGGTTTCAGCCTGTTGTAATTATTGTGATTATTTTGTTTTCTGTTCTCAAGGTATCTATATCCTGATCAAATATTTGGTTTTGTTAGGACAATAGGCAGAGCAAGTTTAAAATTCTTCAAGACAAACCTTGATGTAAATACCTATTATCTGGAAATTTAATTCCTGAGCTAGATCTGATGAGAGGACAACCAAATGCTTAGAGACAGATTGATCTGATCGTGCATAGATAGTGGAGATATCTGAATACTGTGAAGTGTCGCTAAATTTTATTCAAAAAAGGTTATATTGCCCAATTTTTATTGTCAAGAGTTAGCAACAATTGTTTAGCACTAAGGGAGTTGTGGTGAATTACATCTGTTCATTATTTAGCTGCATTCCTTTTGCTTAAAGAATAACTCTCCAGTTTTTCCACCTTTACTGCTTCTTTCCAGGCATGGCACACATCTCAAATTGTTCAAGGTGATATCAATTAGAGCCTGTACATTCAAGTATATCTATTTTTATATATTATATATAATGCATCTATCAAGGACTAATGACAGAGCAACATGTGTAAATAGTTATATTAATCAATTTTTGATATGGAGAAATAATGAAAAAGCAATGCAATCTTGTGAACAGACTATACTTCAGAATGTAAATAATGATCAGATCTTTTGTAGTTCGGTAGGCTCCACACAGAACCATGGAGACATCAAAAGTGTACCAACCTCAGAGCCAATCCTATGAATTTTTCTCTGTACATTAGTGAGAAGGACTGTGCAGCTCCTACTCTCTGTGATGTACTGTACTCCTTCACATGAGCCATGATATGTGTACATACAATCCAGCAGACACCTACAAAATGTACAAAGAAAGTGACATGCCCCTGAAAGTTTTCAACCACTGGTACATTGAGTGGGAGGTAATTTCTTCACGGCCTCATAGAGGGTACCAGGTCTCTTGATCTCACTGCAAGCGCTGTAGGTGTGCCGGTTGTGACCTCTGACGGCTCACCTTTGGGAAGAAGTGTGACCTACAATTTTTTAGTGGTTAATGTTCGACAAGGTAGGTTTTTGGCACCTGCCTAGAACATGAGCAAAGCATGATACTCCTTTGGGATAGGTTAGGTAGGGTCGGAACACCTTACAAAAAGGGGCTGAAGGGGGACAGGATGTGACCCCCACCAAAAAGTAAATTGGTATGTAATCTCAGATCAGGAATGTCACAACTCCACTCCCAGACATTCTCGGAATATTGTTTTAATCTCAATAAACAGAGAAAAGAAATTAGTTAGGCATTTGAATCATTGGCTGTGGTGGAGAATGAAAGCCCTATGATGGTAGAGAAGGTTAATGTGACTATTTTTGAATCTGTACCAGTTTGCATACATACATATTGATGGAAATGCCATGATGCTCAACTGAGTCAATCCCTTCTCCTCTTAGTTTGAAATCCTTCAGTGTGCAAAATATTCTTGATTTCGCCTTCTGGGTACCAACATAATCTGAAGAGGAGCCTTTTACTGCTATAATTATATATGATTCTAATTATCCTTGGTATATCAAAATGCATTTAATATGTTATCAAACTTGGTATATAATTTGTCATCAGAAAAAAACGAAGACTCCTTAGAACTATGTCAATATTGGCTTTAATACAAACTTAAAAAACAGTACAAGTAGCAATGTTAATCATAAAAATAATCATAATATGGACCAGTATTTTCAATTCAAGCTTGATTTAGTCTCACCAGGAAAGTCGCATAAGGACTCTTCCAAAGTTTGGATGCCATTTCCCTCAATCTCAAGATTGAAGTTCCACCAATCCATAACTGAGCCCTGACTGATGCAGTACATATTGAGATACAGCTGGGTGTTAGTTATCCATTTGCTCCATAAGTTAACACCTATCAGGTCATCAAATCATTTAAATATTTGTAGACAAGATATAACTGTATCGGTGTAACAGTGTATCAGAGCATGTAAAATGACATCACCAATTATTTAGCTATTTCAATTTGCCAGTTTTTCACACAATCTCTACCACATTTTCAGCAGTAATAAAAATGAGTTGACAGCCGCTGAGAAGAAATTCGAATGGCCAGGGCCATTCAAGAGTGCTTTATGCAATAACCACACCTGGTAGGACAACTTCATTTGTTTGAATGTTAACCTAATCACATATTGAGATTGAAATTGTTATTTTAAACTATATTCATATAGTTCATTGAGGAAGTGCGTGATAAGTTCATGATTAATTTGATAGAAGTATCCATCATTGTCAATATCATAGATATTACATTATGATCAACCCTCACCAGTGACCGAGCCGTAAAATCCATGAGTGGCTCCCAACACATATTTATTCTGATTGGCTCCGATAGTCAGGGCACCTCCTTCTATTGTTTTACCGGTGGCTAATCCAGAGCCGCTACATATCAGTTTATCCTCTAAAATCAAAAAGGCATTTCATGAAAAGAGTAAGCATAATTCAAATTTTGATTCAGAATAGTACACATCCTATTCAATTAATCACCACTTTCACCTACCACTACTGGTTTTGGTTGGAGTAATAAATTACATGCCACATCAACTACAAAGATCAGCATAACAGAAATTAAACTATTGGTGTCAGGATTGAACAAGTTGAACATATTCTGAATTAGACTTCACAATAAATATCTAAGTCTGAGGCGTACTGTCTTTTCCAGTAATAGATACAAAGGAATGTTGTTGCCCAGGTCATTTTCAGGGTTCATGGCATAATAAAAGAGTGAAGCAGTTTGTTCACTTCATTCTTACTAGTTGTAAACTGCAATAAACTAGACCTATCAAGTTCAAACTCTGGCGATAATCAGAACTCCAAATACAACTCACCAAGAAATGTTTGAAACTCTCCGTTGGAATTGGACCAAGTCACAGTAGCCCTAATCCACTTGTCTCGACTCCATTTCTTGCCAGCCATATCACATACCATGCTCTCATCGTTGATTGTGATTTGGTATGTCCCATTTTGAACTGCTATGCTATATAGTACAAGATGGAAAATCAACAAAATATATTAACCTATTCCAGTGCACACTGACCTCATAAGGTTAGTTTGTACCAGGACAGGGAAATCGACTTTCCGGCTCTAGGCTAAATTTTTGAATTCATGCAACTTGATATGGATGACACTTGGATCGTTGAAAATCAATAGTTGGTTTTCATATCGAGAAGTTTTCGGATTAAAAAGTAAATAAATAATAATTTCCTGGATTTGAAATTAGCATTATTTAATTAACGCTGGAGTGAAATTATAATTCCACTGATCGGTTCCGTCAATCGGGCAGGGAGGATCGTCCATCGTAGAGGAAGAAAAGTAGGAGAGTATCAGCAATTTTAATACAGAATCCTGGTTGTGAACATTACAATACTTCAAAATCTGCAACCATTTTTTTAGAAAACCTGAATTTAAATTACATCACCTTAATGCTTCGCTGTATTTGACATTGCTGACCCATATGAAGGGTGTATCAAGAAGTCCCATGTCTTTGAACCAAAACTGCAGAGTAAACTCTTCAAGGTTTTCTTGAAAGCTCTGTGGCCAACCAATCATGAGGGCCAGAATATTATCTCCTGACAGTGGAAATCCATATACTGTTCTTAATGTCACTCCAACTAAAACAATGACTTGTTATATCACCGCACCAGGTTCAGCTAACTTAAAATGTGTAAGTTTCATATACTTATATTCTTGAAAATCACGATAACACTGATCAAGTGGTTATAGACTACCAAAAGACCGACGAATGTTATAGTCAGGAAGTTACTTATAATGTACTTATGTGAGCTTTACATGGTGAAAAATGTCAATGCTGCTCTGGGCATGAACTATTCATGGTGGAAAGAGTCCTTCCCTTAAGGGAAGGTAACTCTCATTCCCTGTAATAAGTGACATCGACAGGCAAATCTCACATAAGTCTCTCTTAAGAAACTTCCTGACTTAAACATGCTTTGGTCTTTGGGTAGTCTTCAAGTGAAATGCTCCTCATGCCAATTTGGACTCGAATGAGTTATTTATGAATTCCTCTAAGAACCGTTAATCCTCAGATAAATATAAGTATCTTTTATAACAGAGAACAAGTCTTGAAAGATTTGTCTAAAGGAAGGTTAGAATATAAACTTATTTGTAGTTATCGTGCTTGTTATTATTGGTAGACTTCTGATACCTATTTAACACTTACCTTGAGCAGGGTAGCTCACAATATTCATCAAGTCGAGTTGAAGTCCTGAATCCCTAAGAGAGAGAATGTTACCTGTGCCTGCAAGTGCGGCCAAGTTCATAATTGCATGATCCCAAACATTCAGATCACTAAAACAATAAATAAAATCAATGCAAGACAGTGCAATATTTGTTCTATTCTTTTTATCATTGGTTATTAGCTCATTTAGGTTGCTTTAGTTAAATGGATGAGGATCCAATTTGATACATGCCACACACAGAAAAGACAGGTTATTTACTTGGGGAAGAACTTATGCTACATGTCATGACTAATAAAAGACATATCAATGGCATTAGGAGTTACCCTCTCTGTCAGAATGCTCATATTTTCCATGACGCCAAACATGCTGTCAAAAAGACCATCACTGAGGCCAGACATTCTGACAGAGAGGGCACCTCCTAATATTATTGATACCAATGTCTTTTATTAGTCATAAGCACAAGGTCTTCCCGAAGTAAATAACCTGTCTTTTCTGTGTGTGGCATGCATCAAATTGGATCCTCATCCATTTAACCAAAGCAACCTAAACAAGCTAATAACCAATGATAAAAAGATGGTTTTTCCTCTGGTGCTTAATGCCAAAGGATCCATAAATTGCCCCTCATGGGTGCTTCAGAGGCTTCTTGTAAATATTATGCAGTTGAAAGTATGCTATGAACAATAGTATCTGCACCACATAGTCCTAAAAAATCCTCCTCAAAGACGATTATCCTGCCTTTTATCAAAATAGCAGAACGTCATGACATGACGTCATGCCGAAACCAATATTTTCAGAATCAGTGTTCAATTATCTTTCCAACGAAATTTAAAAAATTCAAAATCGGACAACGCTGGTATCATAACCTTAAACAGTGGGCGGTTTTTAATCTATCAAAAGTGTATAGCTCAATTTAACTTTAATAATATGATGTTTATAATTTTAAATATATCGTACTGGGGTCGTGACTAAGTTTTGGTTTAAAATCTTGCAGTACAGTGTGTCTGCTGTATTGTGTATTATCGATTGCTTCTTCTGCAAGTATTCGCACTTCAGCATAATAGGCACAGCTGAACAGGGTTTGAATATAAATCAATAAAAAAACAAAAAATTTAATAAAACTAAATATTAGAGAAGGTAACTATTAATTCAGTTCAAACCCAAAAACGCTTTAACTGTTTTAAGCCACCAGTAAGCTTGAACCATTACTGATTATGGATTATGAATCAGCATTTCTCATCACCCATTCTTTGAAGACTTTGTATGGACCACAGCAATATATAGTCTGGCAGCTAGTTCTGCAGTAATTATGCAATATTTTCTCATTTAGAAAATTCAGAGCACTTCTGGGTAAAAATTATGTATAGTGTTAAAAATTGTCCTACCTTCTCATCTATGAGGTATGAGTATCTATGAGGCCTAGTGCTGTGCCAACCTAGTAATCTACCACTTCAAAATACTTTTAATTACAATTCTTTTCCACATAGGTTCGAAATAAATATAGTTCCATTCTCAGGAGACATTTTACGACAGTGGATAACTTAATTCATCAATTTATACAGTTCACTCAAGTAGATTGATGTGATAGTTTATTGGGCTGGTACAGCGCTAGCCCTAATAGATACCTCATATATGAGAAGGGAGGAAATTTCTATCAATATATATAATTTTTACCAAGGAGTGCTCTGAATTTTCTAAATGAGAAAATATTGCATAATTACTGCTGAACTAGCTGCCAGACTATATATTGCTGTGGTCCATACAAAGTCTTCAAAGAATGGGTGATGAGAAATGCTGATTCATAATCCATAATCAGTAATGGTTCAAGCTAACTGGCCCTAATAGATACCTCATACCTCATATATGAGAAGGGAAAAAATTTCTATCAATATATATAATTTTCACCAAGGAGTGCTCTGAATTTCCTAAGTGTGTGAAAATATTGCATAACTAGTAACTACTGCAGAATAAGCTGCCAGGATGGTATTTTGCACATTACTTTATTTATGAAGTAAAATTTAACACCTCACAAAAACACAGAATGCTACTGGACAATTAGATAGGAAGAGGATGTTTTGAGGTTGTCCATCACAAATTTTCTTTGACACTAAAACAAAACCGGCCTCACTGTCAAGGTATCAGGAAGAGGAGTCTCCTCTCAGGTAAACAGTTACATTCTGTTGAAGGTTGATTGATACCTATAGACAACAGAAACCTTCTCTGTTGAGGTTGATTCGAATAGTTGACTGACCTGGAACAGCCACAACAAAAGAAATTCTCACCTTATATATCCATACCAGTTTTGGCTGGACTCAAAGCCTCCCCCAGTATACTCGTCATGATCATTACCCAGGGCCCACCATGAACCGGCCGGGATCAAAAAATCTGATGTAGCTATATTAACTGTGTGTTCCAAGACGCCATCTGTGAATAAAGGGTTCTCATTGTAATTGCGGTAGATAATACTGAAGATAAATGCATCTAGCGATGTTTGTAACTGTATGGGGGCTTTTCTGCTGAGTGAGTACAGCTAAACAGCACTGCTAAATTTGAACACAAACGCTGTGCTGATTAATAAGGTTCTTTTTTTTACTGTAGGCGGTTGTTTTTCCAGCGATTCCTACAGAGAACCAAATGGTTTGAGGCCTTTTCTGACACCACGGTATCCGCCATGAATTAAACATGTGACTCTTTCACAGACACCACACTCCTTACCCATGAGCTAAGGCTGCTCCCTACCAGAACTTACCGATATAGATTTTAAATGTTGAGCCCTGATGTTTGACCAGACAGTATTGAGCCCAGTTAAGAAAGCTCTGAGTAGAGTAGCTCTGCTCATACCAATCATCACCAGATATGTACAGCCAACTCCAAGTTGGCATCACCAAAATCTGAAGTAGAATAACATGAAACAAGTAGACTTGATTTAAAAAGTAATCAATAAATAATGATAAAATATAATAAACAAGAAAAAATTTGTAAAAAAAAACATTTCACCAAACATCCTCAATTAACAATTCGGATTGTTGTCATTATAGTTCAGTGATCTTACATAGAGATTATAAGTAGAGGGTAATACCACTGTCATGATAATTCTGAGTAATCATTGGTTCAACATTAACATATAGTGATCAAATTTTCTCACACTGATTTCTAATGTCGTACTATTTCGTATAATACTATTCTATACTTATGTTGCAAAAATCGAAAAAAAACACAATGAACTATCTACATAGAAAGAGGATTTCCATTAATTGAATTGTGGCAATTTACATGATTGACATTTGTCACAAGTCAGTTGTCAATTGACCAGGTGTAGTGGTATCACAATTTCCATGTATATACCCTTATACGATGGTAATACGCTTAATGGATATTTCCAATCCCAAGAACAAGAAAAACATGTGACAGCGTTGTAAATAAGTTACCTTGAAGTGATTTTGATCTTCGGCTGAAGCAACTGCAAGAGTTGTGTTATCATAGTCCCAAGTGGTTTTCTCTTCACTTAGAGGATACATTTCATCATCGATCTATGAACAGGTGTAAACAGGAATGACTATGAGGAGTGATCTGACGGTTAAGGCTTAGAATTAAGATTATGATCCAGGTTCGGAATCCCAGCGCAGTATGTCAAATCTGGTTTGGCACTTGAGAGACATTCATCCTAGCAAGGCAGATAGGATCAGGACCATTAAAAACAGGTGGTCTACAGTGTGTAGAGGTTTTTTCACAAATCTCCCTGCCTCTTAAAAGAAAAGTAGCCTGTTAATACGGGCAAGTATATAGGGCCACTTAGCAAAAGCCTCAGTAATAAGGGGTGTGTAAATAGAGCAGTCCAGAAAATTGTATGGTGTCGTGGATATCTTCCTGGCGATAACTATCAGTAGTTCACCTCCAAGTAACAATCATTCAACCAGAAGTTATAGACACAGATGTATTTTGACTTGTTTATGGGATGCTCTTATTGCATACAATCAAAAAATAAACATTATTTTGTCGGTGAGCTTACCTTGATCCACATACAGATGGTGAACTTATCCATCTCCCGATTATACAGTCTCGGCTTCTCCGTCAAAAATAGATATGCATCTGAATCGTTCCGAGAAACAGTGGTATGAACCAAGGGCCGGAACACTACAATTAGCATTGAATTACATGTTACATGTTACACTTTATGTATAGGTATATGAACATTCACGAACAAAAGGAAAAGCTCTGAAAAGAATCTATAAACAAGATAGAGGGCTACAGAAGTATCTTTTCCCAACAAAAGAAACACTGAGATTACAAGGTAAGATTAGACAAGAAAGGATCACAAAACAGCTCCAAAGTATGAATGCCATTCCCATCAACATTATCTTTTTTTGTGTTGAAATATATGACATAAGCAAGTTTATTGACATTATTGTAACAATTTGAATTTGAATTTGATCCTTCTTGGACCACCGAATTTGGCAAATATTTTAGCAAGTTCTAAATTATTAGACATGAAAATGCATTAAAGATTTGACTAGAGAGACCAATTTTCGTTATTCACTTTAACACGAGTGACCTGAATCATACAATGACAATTATATTGAATACATTGCGTATAGTGGCCAACATAAAGATGTTTATTTATGAAGGTAACTCCACAATGTCGCCTGACTGTACTACTGACTTTGAAGCATTTAGCTAATCAGGGCACATCGGGATTCCAATGCCGCAAACGGATATGGAGATTAATTTGGGTTTCACCCAATCTTACTGAATTGACAAACAGCACAGGTGCCAATATAAGCTTGCAAAAGCGAATTGTGTTCAACAAGCAATAAATTGTATTATATATAAATGTGAGCTGGGGTTTTCAGGCCCATCATCTGCTGTTCCCTCTGATTCAGAATAACAAAGTGAAAATTATGTGTGAAATGAATTTACCTGCATGACAGACTGAGATGAGAAGAAATAGAAGAAGTATGATTTTAATGTTTTCACCCATCCTCCAACAGACTTTTCACCATGAAAATGCAAACACTCTGAAGGTCCTGCTCAAACAAAAATCAATGCAAACAGTTCATGTAAACAATTATGAAGTATCTCAGCTTCAAAACAGTCACGAAATGTAATTATGCTTTGATTTAATATCCATTATCTGTGAAGCGGTTAATTCAATTTTGAAGTGAGAGACATAGAAGTGAATGGGAAACCTATGGACGATCGCTTACCCTGTATTAGATAATAAATTATATCATGGAGTATTGGACAGTTCACCAGGTAAAAATTTAATTCAGTATAATAAGTCTCGCTTTATAAAAGGTATTTATGAATTTTAAATAAGTGACGGTTTATTAATTAGATTTTCAAGAAACTGATTGATTTCTAGCATGAAATTGGGTTTAATTACCCACCCATCCTGCAGCTTTAATTATTTAAAGTGAATTACTTCTGACCTTGAAAACGTACTAATCAATATAATAGATCTAAAATGCCACATCTCATGACGATAGTAATCTGCCACACAAAAGTCTAAAATTTAGAAAACAGAAATATTGTTGCTGGAAATGGAGCATATGTTTAACTTGATTTATTTGTCCTCCTGACTCACTCAACGTGTTTGTTCCTGTTGGCTTTCTAGATAACATAACTTGCCTTCTTTTCTCCCCACAATATCAGCATTTATAAACTATAATGTTGTTCATTAACCGATCAAGGATAACAAATGATGACAAAATTCATTGTAGGCTTTGAAAAGCAAACAGATGTGAACTTTCAGCTCATCAGATGAAAGATGGTCCAGAAAATACTGGGCATCTTCACTGAAAAAGTATTATTTTTTATACAAATGTATTTCAATTTTATGTTTTGGAATATTGATTTGCTGACATCATCAGACTGAGATGAATACTCAACAAATTAAAATCGGAAGTTTCACATGAGATTCACTGCTAAGCCAAGATTATTATTCTTGTGCAAATGCTTACAATTTTGTTTGTTTGTTTGTATAGACTTTAATGCCTGTCAATACGGTAAGGTAAATATGACAGTGCTCACAATGATACAGTACTATAAAAGAATTGTTTGAATGAGCGCACAATTACTCATTGTAAATAGAAAAAAATGTAATCTGTCAGGTACTGGTACACAATAAAAAATTACAAATAAAACTAAAAAAACTGCTGGAAAACGCTTTTTGATCTTAAAGCCGTGGGGGGATTTATCTTTAATATGTGGCTGTATAGTGGATGACTAGGACTGGCTCGCAAACACCTTACATAGTTCTCACACAGAGTTGTTAATCTGGTGGTGATGGTTGGCAACCCGGTTTCTTGGAGGCAATTTTCTGTGTGCTCGAGGTCTGGGTAGATAAACCGGAGACAGTGGCAAGGCATACAAATGATCATTAATTCAAAACTCAAGTTTTTCATTCTCTGCATAATGTTGTCACAGTGAACAGGAAGTGCTTGTTTCTTGTATTGTCCTGTTGACTGTGACATCATAAGTAACTGCCTGACCATAACATGCTTTGGTCGTGGGCTAGTCATCAACAATGTAATTTGAATATCAATTATAAAAATTATTATTTAAAATTCATAAAAAATAAGATATTTTAAATCAAAGCTCCAATCATCAAAATGAAACAAGATTTGAAACAATTTAAAACCAACTATATCCAACAACAATTGGGGTGAGAGGTTTCAGTTGTGCAGTGGGATTAAACTGTTCAACATATACGTATGGAAGATTAGACAGGGTTTTGGTCTGTCCCGTGAATGGTCTGCCAGAGCACCTGTGGGCACACTGTGGATGGTGAGCCACAGGACCTACTCCAATACCGCAGGAAAGTTAAGACAGCTGTCATTCTAATTCCTGTACGCGTGGATTTTGTTGGCGTAACGCAATGAGTTCTTCATTTGATGGGCTCTATAAGAAAGAAATAAGATCAGTTTGTAGAGCAACTTTCAGAAGCCTTGAACCAATTCAAAACAAACACACTTATTTAGATGTGATCTACTTAAAGGGCAACCAAGGTTTCGCAGCAATGCATTAATGGGTAGTAAATAATGTGCTAGGCAGCATCAGCTTTGTGCATTACGCTATGCAAAACTCAAAGTAGTTGCTGACTCTAAGCTGGATAACACTTCAGTTTAGGAGAGGTTCCAAGACATTGCTGTAATGATGATGATAGAGCACAGGCTAAAAAATAACAGGAACAGGAAACTGCTCTGTAGTATTCTATTTTAGCTGAGTTTGAGCACCTGATGGATGTAATGTTTCACAAGAATTCTGGCTGAATAATCATCCGAATAAGATTTTGTCTTTTTGCCTATGCAGAAGGTGCAATCTGCTATTAATCGATGAGAAGTTGTTTGAAACCTTGGTTGCCCTTTAACTAACCGTTGATTAGAATTGGGGCAAAAATGACTTCCTTTACATCGTTGGGTAGCTGGTTGACAAGGTTGTTTTAATATAAGCGGTCAGGAAAGCAAAATGGATGACAAAAATATAAAAAAAAAGAATTCCGTTCTCTACAATAACTGCTTCTTTACTGTCAAATTACAATCATTATTGCGAAAACGTACTAACCTTCCTCTCACTCCTACTATCCTGTCCATATCTACTGCTTACTGGTAAATGATCTGCTATTATAGATTCATCATCCATGTAGTCTATATACTTCCTCCAGCTTTGCGGTAGACATTTACTGTGAGCAAAAGGCGGCGATATCAGACGATGATTAACTCTGTGCATCTGCGTACGATCTGAATAAGGAGTAATCATGTAACAATTTTGTTTCCAATCAATACAAAGCTTGGTCTTAGTCTGCAAAGTGGATAGGATGAAGGGCAAAATCAAATTCTTTGGGAGGATAAACCAACTCAATCAACCGGTCTTCCCAAGGGTACGCTTGTCGCTGACTCAATCCAGCGGGAATACAAGAGTGTTATCACAAGGTTGTCTGCACTCGGAATAGATGTCAACACTGGACCTGTTGAACTAGGTTTATACATTCTTACTATCAAGAATTTTTCACTATCAAGCATCTCATCATCATTATTATTAGATAGCTGACATTGCTAGTGAATAAGCATAATATGCGGTTGAAGTGTATTCCAATTATTCGTACTTAGAATGAGACTGAGGACGATTGCAAAAGTTGAGGTGACTATGATCCCTCCAGCTTTAGTCCAAATATAGGAGACATCATACAGGAAATCTACACCTTCTCTGTCAAAGAAAGGAACTACCCTACATTAGTACAATACAACATTTTGAGCTGTTAAATCATTTGGTGTAAAATAAGGTAATTTTGATTTTAAGAAATGTAATATCAAATCAGCAATAATATAATTGTATCATGATTTAGTGCATGATGAGATCCTCATGTGTGATAGTTATTGTTTGAAGAATCCGGATAACAGTTCCTGCGATTCTCAGTATTTTGCTTTATCACTTTTCAACGGACTAATCTGATAGTTTTGCATTATACATGAAAAGTATCTGTCAGCAGACAGTTTCGCTATCTTATATCAAACTACGCAGTGAAGTTAGCAAGATGAGAATTATATAGCCTGTAGAATACATCCTGGCTTAGAATAGATCGAAAATTGGTTAGTACATTTTACGAGGCCTACGAACCCAAACCTTTTGCCCACCTGTTTGTTTAAAACAATTTTTATTGCCTAATTTTCAATGCGGCAGCCTTGGTACAAACTGGATCATAGAAAAATCCATTGCAATATATAAATATGATGGTTTCATTCATGTACAAAGGTACACAAGCTAACATTAGCCAGCTATTTTGAATTTACATCACACAATGCTGCAAATCTTTCTGTCTAACTTGATCACCTGTAGTGAGCTTTAGGATTCCATGTAGCTGGATCATACACAGGAGAGCTTATGTTAGCTAGCTCAGTAATATTAGTTATGTTACACCCAGCTGTAGTTACAGGGTAATGATACACATAAGGGCCGTTCATCAAACTCCCGAGACCTGTCCATCCAGCATACACTGCAATAAAATCATGAGAAGTGCATGAGATTTTAGTGAAATTTTGTACTCTATTTAGTCTTTTTTGAAGAAATGGCCGAACCGAGACATTGATCGATGATATTTCCAGCACAAAGGATCAGGTATAAGAATGGAATATGATATTAACATATGGAAAATCAATTGATGTACGATTATTTGAAACATCGACGTTGAGTCCCTTGAACAGAAAAACCTCAGTATACCAGACCAAACTAAAATGACGTTATAGCCACACAGCAAGAAGTCAGGGAAAAACTGTCTGAGGATTTAAACCAGTCAACATATTCACAAATATATTATACCAAAATAGCTCAGAGTTAAACACCATTAAAGCTCTCACCTGACCCGAAGATGAAACCTACTAGAGTGGCTTTGCTGTTGACGAATGGGATGAATATTCCAAGTGAGAATACAGCTAGGCTCGGTCCTCCAAATATGCCTGTGATTGTGATCAGCATCTATTATATAAAAAAAGATCATAACTAATAAGCTTTTCTCGGAAGTAAGTAAGTGTAAGGCCAAGTCCATAACTTTACTGATAGTGGTTTTACAAACTGTATCCGATTTATTAGTGAAATTCACTCCCTTTCCATCTTAGCTATTCAATTTTGATCAAATGTGTTGTGACTCCTTGATTTCAATAATATTTAGTGAGTTTTGTGTTAGTTTAATTTAATTTAATTTAAAAAGGCCAGAATTATCAACTTAAGAAGTTACAATATCAGGTAATTGATCACTTACTGATAAGAGGCCTTGACCGAAGTTTTGTGCAAACAGCACAAAAACAACTGAGATTGCTCCGACCACAACAGACAGGACTTTAGTAACTATCGTGGCTTGGTGATCTGTCATATTAGGTTTCCAAGGTCTGACGATATCCGTCATCAATACCGTTGCCATCGCATTAACAATGGAACTGATTGTGCTAGATAAAAAAATAAATTTTGTAGGTTTCCTTTGTGTTTGTAATGGACGCTTAAGATTATCCATCTTTATTGCAGATTAGCAAACAAATTCCCAAGAACACTGACAAAAGGGTCAAATTCCTGAAACCTTCAGCAACATTCAGGCCCGTACTTTTAGGGGAGGCAGGGGTGCTCTGGAGTGGCATAAAAATGCTATCATTGAATATTCCATGTCAGAATCAGCTCATTTGGGACTGCGATTTGCTAATTATATCATGAAAACTCTTTGGAGGCCGGAAATTAACCCCACACTCCACAGGAGGGGCTTACAATATCCAACCTGGTGCTACTTCACACCCTCAAGGTGTTTTCGCCTCCCCTACCATTTCTTCTAAACTACAGCCCTGACATGGTGTCCCTCTTATACACAATGGGTATTCAAATAAAATTTAGATAAAAGCATCCCTTTCAAGTCTTGAACCTAGGTATTCAGGGAAAGAGGCAAAGGGTAGAGTCTGGCTATTTATTCACTTAACAATTTATTTATTATGTCATTTTTGGTGTCTTTTCACCTTTAATAGTATAAACGTACCCTTGACATTTCAATAATGAACTATTTGAATTTACAATGTTGCCGTATTAACATAAAACAATCGAAATATGTACATATTTTTAAATAGATATAAGAAATGTCACTCATGAGGATATTTGCAGAGTATAATTACCTGAGGGAGCCACTGAATATAGCAGAGAGGATAAATCCTGGTAGTCCTGGGCGTTGCTTGAAAAGTTTCATCACAAAAAGTGGGTAATACTGAAAATAAATACACAAAGGAGGGTAAGAAAATTTAGGATAAGTTTGATTTAATTTCGGCCTATCATAAAATATTATGTTGCAATTCCCCAAGATCCATACTTTTCATGAGCTTTCATAGAAAAAAGCATCAATAATCGGGTTTTAAGAAGAGAAGATTATTTAGAGAAACAAGAATTTGATAATTAAGGTGCTAAACTTGCACGCAAGCCAGTTATGGAGAACAAAACTATTGAGAAGCAATAGCTCCACTAGTCTCAAAGTACTCTCAGCTTGGTCTGAAACCAATAGATGTAATGGTGATGCTCAAAACATATTGCCAAGATTTTAGATTTTCATGTTTGGCATATTAAACAAACTAATTAATTTATTACATGAATATGAAATCAACAGTTTAAAGTGTCTAGGAAAGCAAAAATCAACCACTGCTCATATCAAATCTTTGCCATAGCAATGAACAAAAAATGTAATTTTCTTAGCCGAAGGGCAAAATTGAATGATGTAATCTATTTCAAACTGCGAAAACCCAGGGTCTAGAAGGGTCTATAGTATGTTATCTCCCCTGTAACAGATTCAAACTAAAATGATGATCCACTTACCGTAGAACCGTAAGCCTACCCCAGGCTTGCCTAGGATAGTTACAAAGCTGCTCTATTAGCACTAGAAATGATCAAAAACATAATTGGACAAAGTTTGCGTAGTCAAAGATATTTAGTGCTTATCTGTAACAAGGGAGATAACATACTCTAGACCCTTATAGAACAGTGGTTGATTTGTCCTTTCCTAGACACTTTAATGGCATTCTATATGATTTATAGTTTAAATTAAAATATAAAGGCAATGTCTATCTATCTAAAAGCAATTAGCACAGAATTTCCTCTGACAAAGAAAACTATATAAGTGATTTTCCCCTTTCAACGCACTGGTATATCCGACTCCTATCTCTAATATATTTTTTACTCTACCTGGTCTTTAGTGAATATCTCTCCATTTTTGATCGGGTCACAGAAGCGGTTAAAGGAGAAAATCACCAATCCCATAATTGCAAATATCATGATGAAAATAAATCTCCCAAAGGCAGCAACAGAATATGTCCTATAAAATATAAAAAAATTCAGAGTTGTTTCAACAGTGAACTATTTCACTAGCTTTCATCTGCTCAATCTCATCACTTTATGTAAACTCCAACCTTAGTAAGGGAATATTGGAGTATACTAACATCCAGTCACTCCTAACTAGCTTAACTTGTCCCAAGCTGATATTAGGGTATGTAATTTTATACTGACTTGATGATGTATGCGCCTGACGGTAGTGAGAGAGCTCTCATCACAGAAGTCTGCGTTGTGCCGTACACAACGATACCTCCTGTTATACCATCGAATATCATATTCCACAGAGTGTGACGAGATCTCGGATCCAAACTAAGCACCTTGAACCACCTTTCATAAAAAAATAACGCAGTGAATTGATAACATGCCAATTTTTTTAAGCGTGAATACTGGCTGCAGTCTTTTGCTCTTTCTCAATTTCTCAGAGTTAATTACTCTAATTTTAGTTTTTTTCTTCAAATGAATGCAAACCAAATATGTCTTAACCATGCCAGTAGTAACTTTTGTAGCAGTGAATACTATTTTCTAATACTATTTATATCGGTTTTAAGATAACAATGCATCAACAAAGCTTAGCCTGACATGGCTTCCTTTAGGTTTGCTATTTTTGCTAGGGTCCCTCTCAAGGCATTCTTGGCAGGGATTGTTAAATTGATGGCCCAAACTGTTCTTTGAAATCGGTTTGCCAACAGGCTATGTCTGTGTTAAAAATAAGATTATCTTCTGTCAGTATTTTAGAAAAAAACCTTACAGCGCAAGAAGCCAGACCAAGGCTAGGTTTCATGCAGGTATTGTTTGAAGCTTACTCAAAAACATCGAATCTTCCACTCAGCTTAGTAATCTTGTAGATCTCACCAAACCCTCCCTCATGGACTACACCAGCAACAAACACAGTGATGATTCCAGCAAATATGATAAGCAGCTGTAACGTGTCCGCCCATAACACTGCCTTCATGCCACCCTGAAAGGGATAATAGTAATTTCCTAATTTCATGCCTTATCTTTCCGAAAAGACTGAGTTGAAAAATAAATATCTTGAAAAACAGGCAACACTTGATAACGCAGTGAGTTTTTGAGCCTACACAGCAATCATACTGAAGTTTTAGTGAGACCATGTTTTCGTTTTCAAGTACTTAGCAGTATTATATAAACAGTTGAATAGTTATTGGAATAGAGTGCACCTGCACATGTTCTTTAGGGCTCAAAAAGAGGTCTAAAACTGGCAAACTTCTATTCACATGAAGGACTTCTGTGAAATAAATCTAATTAAGACTGAGGAAAAGCGATCACTTCGGCCTACTCACAAGAATAGTATAGAGAAGTGACACTCCAGTGATAAGAGATACCGATGTCCACAAATTCAGTCCGGTCACTGGAAATGAATATGGTGTTCTTAGTACAGGAAAAGTCAAGTGACATTAAAATCAACAGAATGTAAAAATTCAAAATACAAAATAAATACAAATAGCCAGCGCGATGTGCAGCAACTCAGTATAGCTGTACAAGACAGGAACAAGTATGGTGTTTTGATCTCACAAGAGCCGCCAAAGCTTACAGAGACATGGGAAAAGAGACTCAGTAGGCTATGGCACAAACCACCATTCTCAAATTTGGTACAGAATTGGTGCAAAAATTGGATAAATAAAAAGTTACAAAGGACAGATAACTTACCGACAGAAATGGATATGGACGGCCCATATATTACCAAACCAGTAAATAGAAGCTGTAAAAACATAAACAGTATTTGTTGAATGTGTTTGGAAAAAAATAGTAGAGCTTCGTCTATCTGTAAGAACACATTTTAGATAAAATGTTGCCATGCATTGCGATATTATGGGGAGGAAGGTTGTCATGTTTTATGATACATATTGCCAATGTCAGACAGAAGACAATAAAATGTGAAGCATTGAGGAGGTATACATCAGTCCACCTCTCTATAATAATATATCTAGCATCTATCAATAATCTATAAAAATGTAATACAGATATATAACTCACATTGTTCAATAAAGCTGCCCATGTAACGCACATCTTAACAGCTTTTCCAAACCTTAACTCGATATACTGCAAGAGAACGAAAACGATTGTTCTTTCAGGTGTGAGGTAACGTGTTCCGATTTGATTTCTGTTGTGAATTAATTTAGCCAAGAACTACCACCGCCCACTTAATGGAAGTGTGGGTTTATGAAGTATAGGGTTGTCATGGATAGATAAATTAACTTTGCACATTTGTGAGGGCTACAAACCTAGCCTGATAATTATGATTGTTGTGTCCCCCTACTGAACAGCCAATCATCAACAAAGCCAGCACATTGTTAATATTGATGAAATTGTTCATCGTTACAATTGATATATGCAATTGACACAAACGATAAAATCGTAGTGAAACACTTACCCTGAACATGCTGACGACTTTGAGACTATGGAATACTGGTAAGTAGAATTTACTAGCTATCCACATTCCTATAGGCCAGAAGAAGTATCCTAACATCCAAATCGTTCCAAAAGTGTAAATCTCTGCCGGCAGGGCAATGATATCTAGAGAAGATATGTAGCTGAAAGAAGAAAAAAGTGGTCATCGTCAAACTATGAATGAGTCTCAACCATAGATAAAACAATACAGTGCTGAAACTCGTGGACCTGGGCTGAGGTGAACTAGTTTAGGCGCTCAAACCGTGCTGGGAGTCAATCTGTCAATGGATGCTGGTATTAACCTTCCATTAGGCAAAGGCATGCAGCTATGGAAAAAAGTTGGTTATTATTATTCAATGTAAAATCCCTACACAGTAGTAGCTCTCAACTGTTTATGTTTTCTTTCCACATCACATGTCGGCTTTTGCCTATTATCAATCATTCAGGTGGGGAAGTGTTTAATAATGCTACTACCGGCACAGTTAGAGCGCATAGACTAGAAGTTAACATGTGTGTCTCTTTTATTTTTCTAGGATTGAGCGCACAATGACCAAACTAAAACATTATTGTAATTGGCTGAACAGCCTAGTTTGGATTTGGAATGCTGCAAACTGTATTCTATTGATGGTCTCCTGTTTATGCTTATAAAAGACTGTTGGGCATACATCTCGAAGTTGTCATTCCTTCCCTAAAAATCTAAATTTTCTGGAATTCCCAATCGAGGAATTTCCACTAGTAGTCGTATTGCATCAAAATAACATTAAACACATAATACTCCTCGCATATAGACAGTCTAACAGCTCTTGTAGGTTAATTAAACAATGATGCGATTAAGTTGTTCAGTCTAACCATATTTTGGAACAAAGCAAGCTCCTACAGGCAGCATCCATGCTCTGATAAGCTGGAAGTATGAGAACTGAGAAGGGTTTATATGTCACAGAGCAGGGGTATTATTAGGAAAAAAAGGCCATTGAAGCAGTGGCGATGATTTTTAAATTTAGCTGAGAAAATGTTGAAATGCATACTTGTACAAAAACAGTGAACTGAAAGGGAACCACCAATTTTAAAACCCGATTTAAGAATACAACTCAATTCAAATAACCTACATAGTGATGAATTTTGCCTCTATCAATATCATTTGTTTGCACGATGATGCTCCAGGACAGGAGAGAGTCTCAAATAGTTCAGAGATTGGAAGCTACAGTAACAGCGCTCTTAAAATTGATAAGATTTTATTAGTGGCTGCAATAATCTATATCCTAAAGTTATACATATTTTCCCGCAGCCCTAAGTACTCAGGCATTTTGATCTTGATCTATCAACTTCCCCCTTCACCAGTTACTCTACACTCACCTCGCAACCAGACTGCAGGCGACAGGAAACCAGTGCATGTTCTTATCTGCGAACAGGTATTCTATTGTTGTTTTCTGTCTGCCTCCGGTGAAAGCATAATAAAATCCTATTACTGCCGATATCAGTAACACAAAAGCCAATACTAGATAATCCTGCCATTGGAAATAAACTGTGTTAGTCATGGTGCAACTGTCCAGTGTCCAACTTTCTCAGTGTTGGCTATACACCGCACCCAAGTTAACTGGAGCTTCAGAGCAATTAGAATCCTGTCTTATATACACCTGCTCGATATGGTGAAAAGGTCCCTTTCACCCAACTCAAATAACCTAACACAGTATTAGTGAGAGGTGTTTTACGCAGACTATGTGCGATGAAGATGCTGGTCTGAAGCTTTTTTACCGCAGAGTATCCTTTTAACTGTGAATGCTTTGGTATACTTGAAGCATGCAGGTAGGCGCAAACTGTATGGCACCAGTGAATAATTTGTTTACAACTTTGCACACACTCCAGCAGCTACCAGGTAGACCTTATAGTGGTTAGTACTTTTTCATGATAACCACAAAGCCATTCAACTGAGTCTGATGAATTATTGATACTAAGTATCCTACCCCCAGTATGTAATTAAAACTGTAAAAAAGTGATCTAGGTCATTATTAACACAACAGCCAGAATTATCGGAATGTAAGCTTTAAGGTCATTGACACGGTCGGCATCGTGTTTTTGCAGTTCATCTTGAATATCCCGAACCTCCTACGGTCTAAACTCTCATTTAGAAACAGATCTATAGACGAAAGGCAATGGTACTCATAGAAATGCCAAGCTCATTTCAATTTTGTAACTGCACAAAAAAGAACTTATCATTATGCTTGGAAAGATTGAATTTTTTATGTAGTGAATTACTTCATTATTTCAATAAGAAACTTAAGTAATTAACTTCTGTTGTTGTCACCAAACCAAACGCAAAAGATGGATCGGACTTCAATGTCCCCATGTCACAGGACACATGTTTATATACAAAAGGCACTTACTTGTACACATTTTGCTTGTTAATATTGAACCTTCACCTGGATCCTTCTGTGAGATGCAGACCAGTCCTTTGTCATTTGAATGACTGATTCGAATATATCTGTAGAAGTTTTATAAAATTGCATTATGTGATGTTGACATAAACATACGTGGTCATAGCAATATATTTCAGAGTATCATGTTTTGCAGCGGCTTTAGCCGTTGTTGCCATCAGTAGTTTTTTCGAGCATTCATATACAGGTGTGACTTTGACTCCCATTCCAGAGATTCGCTCAGAAATTTACTTGATGATACCTTTATAGCAGTAAATAGATAAACCAAGGTTCTAGTATTGTTAAAAGTACTGTTCTGTGCAAAATCTAACTTTATTTGCAAAAGGATATTTCACAATCAGCTCTTGATGATGGTCACAAAAGGGGCTGTAGGCGGCCGTTATGCCCCCTTCCCTGAGGACCGATCCAAATGCTATAATTACATTCAAAAATATCTCAAATCAAGTTTTTAGGTGATTTGGAGTTTTCTTGAGAACAAATGGTGCATTGCAACGGTGGTAACAACCAAACGTGGCAATAAGCACATCTGAGAAATACAGGACAGTGTTATCTGACACTTGGGAGTTATCTTCCATAAAAATCAATAATTTTTTCTTGTGGAAGTTGTCTTTCCTGTTTATTGCAAAAGTGAAACAAGTCCCAGGCACCTTTGACAACAATATAATTTTCTTTCATAAATCACAACAGGTACGTGATCTTCATATCAATGAATTGATTTCCTTAGTTTTCTAGGCCAAATGAAGGCAAGCACATAATCAGAATGACACGCCATTGTGTAAGTTTAACAAAAATAAATGATCTCTAGTTCTTTGCTGAAGAAAGCTAGTTCCACATCCTTTCTCACCATTTTCAGTCCTTTATTACCCACAAGCCTCGTGACCCTAATTTTTGAAGCAGCAAAATCTTCTCCCACATCCATAAACTATTATTTTATTATCTTAAACATGAGCTTTCCAGAAAGTTCTTTATGTTGCTATGGGGATGTCATGCTAAAGGTAAACAGCGTCCATGCTGATATTGTTTTGCAAGAAATTCCTCTGAGAAGAAGAAAAAAATCATGGCTAAAAAAACTGGGGATGAAAGGTGGAAAGATTTGGACATAACAAAGGATGAAGTGGATAGAATTGGTAAAGCCCTCAAAAATGAGGAGTTCAGAAAGATGTTTTTGGACTATGCAAAGGAAATATCAGACCCTAAGAACAGGGAAATCTATGAGCAAGAAATTGCTCAGATGGAGGGAGAGAGAGGAATGGACGTCCAGTTCATTCATCCAAAACCAGGCAAGTTCACCATTCAGATTCTACCAGTGCATCATATGGATATATTCCTCACATAATATTTCCCTTCATCATGCTTAAGTCTCAAGTTGACTTTCAGATATTTCTGGAAATTCTCAGTGACTTAAATGGCAATGCAGAGTCAGTATTTCCTTTTTAAACTACCTCAGGCTCATCCTCACTAACTTGCAGCTATACTACTGTCCAAGCTATATATCCTCATCATCCAACCAAGCGAGTTCATGTTGCAAAATCATCATCAAAGCTTCATAGAGTATAGCTTTTACCAGGCAAAAGGTGGGAAGGGGATGAATACCGATTCGAACACCGATTCGAACACCGATCAGTCTGCAGCCTAAGCCTAGCCAGTGTGTTGGCTCTGAGCCAACACATTAGCTAGCCTCAGCCCAGAAGTAAAAAACTCCTTGGCTTAAGCATATGGCTGGCAAAAGTAACCACTTAATTAATATCAGCCAGCTCTAGAGTTTGCTATTGTCATGAAAATCTCTCAATGTTAGCAGTGTGCATACAATCAGGAATGCCGATAAACATTAGCAACAAATTCAATTTGATAGATGTAATTTGGCCGAAGGCTCGTTCTAACATCCTTTTTTTTGCAGGACATGTTATAAAAGTGACAGCTACTGTGTCGGGCTCACCTGATAAGAAGAAAGTGTTTGTTAACATCTGTCACAATGAAGCACTGGGCAAACCAACACACGAGAAGAAAAAGAAGCCAAATGGTTCATTTGGCCTTCAGTGGAGTATTCCCCATAGCTTCAGGTAAGTTTTTCGAGACGTCTTGCCGCAGGAAATGCTCATCAAGGGAAAGCTGCACTACGCTCCATTGGTGACTGTTTGTTTGTGAATGTGGGCTTCATGCAAATTTTTTGAGGGGTGACATCTTGGCCAAACCTGACACTGCTGCATGGAATGTATTAGTACTGCATCGATTGATCAATGGGTTGTCTTATGGGAAAGCTATTGTTAGGCTACGCATGATATTTTCCATGGAAAGTGTGAGTCATGATCTGACTACTAGCATGCTACCAGATGGCAAATAAACCTAAAATAGCTCACATTCAATGCAAGTTAAGTGATAAAGTTTTTTTCACAGATGTAACAAGTGAAGCATGTTGCTAATACCCTCCTCTGCCATGTCTATGAAAAAATAGAAGCAAGTACAGAAATTTTCTCATGAAAATTGCTTGCTACCCAAGAAACAACTTATTTTGTGTTTTATATCTGAATTTCAGTCCAGCACGTGAGGATTTGGACAAACAAGGAAAAAAATGCTCTGTATACGATGTGGTCTTCCATCCCGATACCTACAAAATGTCAACTAATCATGCTTTCCTCACGATGTTGCATGATACAGCCATCGAAGGTATGATACCATCGGAACAACATTGCCTGTCTTGCAAGCATTAAGGTTTATTTCTGCCCCTGAATGTATATATGGCTTTGCTGCTTTAGCTTCTACCAGCCGACTCGACAATCTACCTCACTACCAGGGTGGATATGTAGCATCCCCAACATTCATCCATTATTGTGCAGAGGTCATGAGGTCATTGACTACAAACATACCATCACTCATAAGAGCACATGTAATGTCAGTCAGTAATAATGGTTTGGTGGTTAAAAGCTCACCTAGATGCAACGTAAATTATTAATTGCTTTCTCAAAAGCAACGAATTTCTTCCTTTTTTCTCTCTTCATCATAATAGTGTATCATCTTTATGGGTTATTGTAGGACTGGAGCGGCAGTTTGGTATTAGTATTGAACGAGACTCTGTCGTTAAATTGAGTAACATGAAGTTTAAAGGTCGAGTTGAGCCAACTGTGATGAGAAAGCGGAAAGCAGATGGCGATGCTAACGATGGTGCTAAGAAAGATTCTAATAAGGAGAACGACCCACTCTCTAAGTTTCCTTATCCATATGAACAGAACGTCACATCAGAGGAGCTGGCTAATAAGAAAGCTAAAGAGGTCAGTTCAATAATGATGCAAAACTTTGACAAAATATATATAGATATATATTCTATATATCAATCTCATAAATGGATGCAAAATTTGTATCATATATATTGCATAAATAAATCTTGTATATGTATTTGTCTACCATACATTGAAACTGTACCAGTAAAATGAATTACTTAGCGCAACATAACTTCCCACATTGTTAGCTCGATAATCGAGCATAATCACCTGGCGATGCCAGCGTACTCTTTGATTATTTGCTAGCAGTTTGTATCACTAGGTAGGGTCCATGTAACAAACTAACACTATATAACCTTCATTCAAAATTACATAATCTTTGTTAGTATATATCCACATGATAGCCTAGACTGTGAGGTAATCCAGACAGTAAAGATAGCTCAAGGATATAGATCTATCAATTCACACAGAAGTCTGGTATGCGGAGAGATAGTATATTGGATTATTATACTATTCAACTCAACTTAGCTCAAAACTTGTCACTCTAAGCTCAGAACAATACAAATTCACCTGTACCTTGCTCTTTTGTTCATGAAGGTCGAGGAGGCTGACAACAGGAGAAAAGCTAGAGAGGCCGAGAAGAAGACTAACGATAATAATAATAACGGTGACTTGTCAGCTCAGAACGAGGCTGACAATGGCGGAGTGATAACGCCTCATTATACTATTACCAATCAGTATGGTGTAGACATGGCCGACTTCACTCAGTCCGTCACTGGAACTCCAATGGTATGTTTTGTGTATCAGTCAGAAATTTTAGCACGATTAAACACTACAATTTCCCCTGCTTTCAACAAATTGATGCACTGGATATTCATTCAAAATAGCAAGATATGGTAATGTAGACACCCATGATCGCCCCGGTACCTTAGCAAACCATGAAATCAACCCCTGCTGCGGTGGTCTTTTTTTAGTAGTAATGATTATTTCAATTGTGAAATGATTTCTAAATAGACACCCAGCTAGAGCAGCGCTTGACCAACATCTAGTACTGAGTTTATTTAATGAGTGGACTGGGAGAGAGAGTCACTGGCACTGAGTACACAGCTTATTATCCACCAAGTAGCAAAGAATCAGCATTAACCTGGCCAACTATAAAATCTGTGTGCGCGTATAATCAAGGAGTTAGATACGTCATCTCAAACGTCTCTAACTCCTTGGTATAATTGCCTGCTGTGACTCCCCTCTAAAATGGGCGGCATATATCAAGTGAGCAAGTTAGTCTAGTGAGAAACGTTGCTTTCTTAGAACCCTGACGGATAAACAGATTAGCTGCGCTTTAATTATTTATTTTATAGCTAATCTAGAAGAATAGTTTCCCCTTGGCTGATTTATGTCTGGCCTAGAATCCACTGGGTTCTCGACCATGGTACCATCCATTGTCTAAGACAAATTAATAACAGATAGCTGAAGCCAGATATACTTGAGTTACATTATGAGGTTGTTTGGTTGGAACTACTGTTAACACACTGCACTTTTTTAAATTACTGACCCTTTGTGAAGTGTTTATAGATGTGTGATGTGCTCTGATTGCCTGCAAACTAGGAGCAAGTCAAAGATATTGCAGCTCCACTCTTGTTGCAAACCATCTGCTGGCTTTCCTGGCTATACGAGGTGGCTTTTACCAGTGCTATCAAATCTTGTCAACACAATCAAATAGCTTTTGGATGAAAGTCAATTGTTTGATTCGCACCTTATTTTTATGTTATGTATTATGTTGTAGCATTCACTGGCCAATGCTCCAGCTAACTTGGTAGTATCCATACATCTACCTAAACTGAAGAGTGCAAAGCCTTGTCAGCTTGATGTCACAGAGAGGAATCTCACACTGGAGTCATTGGAGCCTGTAGCATATAAACTAGATCTCAAACTACCCTACCCTGTAGACGATGAAAATGGCTCTGCTAAATTTGACAAAACAAAGAAACGCTTGGTGGGTTCTTGGTTTCATCGAGTAGTTTAGCCAAAGCTGTTTGGTCTGGGTTCGGAATTATCAGTGTAGGCCTAATAAAATCTGATTTCTATTGACTCAGCAAAATGACAAGACTCGATGAATTAAATCAAAATTATTGGTCTGGTCAATTGAGATACAGTGAAAGACTATAGGTTTGTCAAAATATAGATACATCTCTATAAACTTATGGATGGCTATTCTAATTTGAATTGTTGAAATTTTGTTATTTATAAAACTGTCATTTCCATATTCCATTAGTCATTGGGAAAGTCTTGCTGCTGGTGACATGTGCAAACAATAATTTCAATATGATAAAAATGCCAAGGAAAGGAAAAAGTTCTAATAATGAAACAATGAGAGGTTACGAAATCGCAAGGTTGAACGCATTTTGTCTGTGCCTGCCAAATGATAGACGCTGGCTGTGCATAATGAAACTTCTTAGAAAGATGATGCAAAACAGGAAGTTTGGATTTCATCATTTTGCAAGTTTACTAAGCATGAATATGTATAAAAGAGCGCACGCTATTTTTTTGCAAGGGGCCAATTTAGGGACAAAAGTCAGTGAGAGGCCAAAAACTCGCTTGTAAATAAGATAATTGAATGCAGACTTTATGCAGCAATTGTTGGTATCAAAACAATCTGCCCACCAGGTGTATAATTTTGTTATGATTACCTGCAGCTTACTAGTCGTGTGAACAATGTTTTGATGAGTGACCAAATTAGAATATGTCATGTCACAATATAATACCAGATAGTATTATTCCTTGATATTATCACAGTGTAAGGATATCCTAACTCTGTGATTTTGATAAAAAAAATTGTTGCTCATCTTAACAGTTAGATCTTTATATCTTGGAGTTGTCTTCCTTTATAAACAGCTTCAAGGAGAGAGCAACTACTGATCATTGTGTCTCCCAAGGCAATTAGTTCATAGCCCCTCTGTGCCCCTAGCTTTCTGTAAATATGCATTGACTAAGGGAGATAATGCAGAGACAATCTCATATTTGGTACCTTTTTTCATATAGGTAGTTACACTGCCGGTGCGCAAAGATAAACTTGAGAAGGAAGTACGAGAAATGTCAGCTAATTTTCATAATAATAATGCAGCTGCTGGACCGCTTGTCAATGGTGAGTCTTCAATAACGATGTTTTACTTCCTTATTAAACAACTTTTGTAAGGTATTCCTCAAAACGCTGCGCCAAAGGTGTATAGTAAGCTTGAAAATTCCTCTTATCAGAGAGTTGAACTGTTTGACACAATAAAGAAACCTCAATTATTGGTCGGTGGAATAGTACCAATCATGTGCTACGGTGCAAGATTATCCTATTCAGATGAAGTCAACCTACTTGACCAAAACTGTTAAAATTACTGCCTTCGAGTGTCCGGAGTACACAGTGAGAGCATGGCGTTTTAAAATTGATCGACTTATTTACATATCCATCCAAACTACAGATGGATCACTTGGGATGTTTCAGGTGCAGATGATACTGACTTGACAAATGAGGAGACAATGACAGGTACTCCTCTGATTCAAGAGTTATCCTCTTCACCCGCTTCACAAGATGGAGCTACTGCCAACCAATCAAAGACTGAGAATAAAGATCAAGTGAGTTTAGCCAACAAACGCAGTATAATACCCCAGAAGAGTAAAGTATTCACAGGAGTAATGGTTAACATTTACCCCGAACCAGCTATACCTTAAATTCTAGCTAACATTTACTCATTTAGGTTAATTTTTACTGCCATTCCGCGGCCAGTGACTGTATTGGTCCACAGGGGCGGTTTTGCGATTGCTACAAATTATACATGCATATCTACTCTTGGTTTTATATAGTCTATGTATATGGTATAGTCTAGCTTATGCCCAAGAATTAGGATCATACTTAAATCATCAGCTTTGCTAAAGGCAGGACCTGATCATACCTTTACTATCAGTTTCATGAACCTCAAACTACAACTACGGCCAATTACGATCCCTACATATTCAAAGTTTCAAACCAGAGATATGGCATTTGCATACAACAGAACGTGTACTTGATCACCGTTGGGGTTGAATCCCAACCCTCCCTATGTTGAAACTCCCTGTTTCATTTTAGCCGGTTATTTCAGTTATTTATTGCTCAATTTTTTGACGTTCTCGATGTTTTTAGATTATTGCAGATGTGGAGCCACATGAAAAAGAGGCATCTCATTCTCTCAAACTGGACGAGAAGGTTTGCCATACTGACCATATTCACAGTAGTTAACATTTCACTTGGTCCTTAACGTAATTATGTGACAGGGCACATAAATGAAGCAGGGTAACAAACAAACTTCAATATGATAAAACATCATTCCAGATTAGCTTACACTTACTCAAGACCTTTGGCGGCTAGATTGCACAAGGAAAGATGAAGGATGTTACATAATATAATAATTCCATAATTTTTTCATGAGAAGATCAAGCATCAGTCCTGGATTTAAATGCAGCACCACAGCTGTTAAAATTGGCGATAAGAAACCAGCTATCTATACACACATGTTGCTGTGTTCAGATAGTCAGGCGGTGTCTGACACTTTTTGATCTCTGAGCTACCACACGGTGGATGTGGTCACAAGATATTTTGAGTATGGTTGGTATTCTGGCAAAAAGAATCAATTACCCACATTTTTAAATAATCACGAGTCACTTTGCACCGTCAAGTGTCAATAGGCGTCGCCGAGTGCGGTTTTTTCGCTCACTGAGAAGTCAAGGTTGGAACACTATGCTAATGGCTTCCGTGTGGCTTTAAAGATATTTACCATTGGAATTTCAGCTATGAACCTGTGAGATGTAAATCAGACATATCAACGAGACAAAAATTCGAGAAAATGCCTACCTGACAGGCTAATGATTGTCTAATTGTCTAAGAAAAGTGTATAAACTGTTGAACTTTTTTTAATACCTAAGTCAACCAGAGGTCAGAGACTGGGTCCTCTAATTAATCATGAGCTTATTATAAAACAACACAAAGGAAAAGAGGAGAAGAGGTTCAATAGGTGAGGAGACAAAATTGGGTCAATGTTTGCCTTTATGGTTTGTATTATCGGATATTACCATATTTCCATGGCTACCCGTGGCTTGACCCTTGAATTTTATGTAACTTAGAGAGATTTTATAATTGATAAGGGAGCCAACAGTCGGTCATCTTATATTTATGGGATTGCTGTGTACTTGTGGTGAAGAGGGGATATTACATATAAACATATGCAGATCTGAGACAACCAGATTTTGGCCATGTTTTTGGCATCTCTCAATGAACTTGTGTGTTAGATTGTGCCTAGTTTTGTTGGATGAAATATAGTCTTCATAAGATGGCAATAAAGATGGTTGTTGCCAAATCTAAACAATGGATATAGTGATAAAGTAAGAACGATGGATATAGTATGATCTCTCCATCACAGCTAAGAGATCCCAGATCCGATCTCCAGATATCCTCTGCTCCGTTTTGGGGAAGATCAACTGAATCAGAAAAACTGATATGTACATTGAACTCACAATCCTCTAACTACCCAACCAAAAATGACATGTCTCTGTCTCCTCCCCCCCCCCCCCCTTAATATGTCCGACCCCTCAATACTTAGCTGGGTTTAGTTGCAGCAGCTGGTGTTGATTATGACCATCCATGACTCAACTTCATAACAAAATGATTCTTGTTTACTTCCCTGAGAAAAATCTAATAATTTCCACATGACGCAAACTTATTAACCACTTGTTTGTATGTTTTTGAACCTTGAAGGTTAATTCAGGTTGGGTCTGTTATTTGTCAGATGACTCAATTATTAAATATGAGCTTCAGTTCTCTGGCTGTTGCGATTGAAGGAGAAGGGGGGGGGGGGAGTGATCACCTGCAATCTACTGAGTCCGAAACAATCACAGCAAGTTGTATTGGATGAAACACTCGGAGACCATGATAGCTTTGAGTTAAAAACTTTGAGTCCACCAATTTTTCAGATTGGAAAATGGTTCCACAAATGTTTTCTTAGAATTTTGATGTAATCTAGTGGATAAAAGCAGATACCCATTAATACCCATAAATCCATTATTAAAAACTTATTCAGACCAAAACCTGGACAGCATCACAGAGTAAGGATATATCCTTACTCTGTGACAGCATCCAGAAGTCTAGACCTCCGATTGAACTCGACACCTGGCCAAGTTTGATGGTTACTTGGAAATACATATTATACATGTTCGCCAAATTTACCTAATTCAAATTTGGTTGCAAAAAATTGTAACATTGATCTGTATCACATCACATTATCCTCCATCATCACCATGATAATGTCACATACACCACCATTCATGTCTGAGATTAAAGCCAAGGCCATAAAGCTATTGTCAATTAGTTTTTCTAAATTCAAATGCCACCTTGTCGAACGGATGAAATAATGACTGTTTTTGCACCTTTTAGAGGTTCAGAACTTCAGTTATCCCTTTATTCCTGCCCTTGATTTATCATGATTTTCTCTGGCTGTGGATAGTTGCAACCTGAGTGCCCAAAAATCCATTGTTGTAGACATCCATTGCATCATGGAGACTGATTTGCTTGTTTTGCACTTAGTTTAGTTGCATTGTGGGATAACACAGTCTGCTTTATTTGTAGATTCCATACAAGCTGCCTAAGTTTAGTTATGAGCAGGATGAGGAGTCTGTCACTGTAGTTCTTGAGGTGGCTAGAGTGAGAACCGATACATTCAAATCTGCATACCACGAAAACACTGTAAGTTACTAGAACAGATACTTTTATAGTTTTGGGTAGACTGTCAAACTAGCTGATTGGGCATGTTACATAGACCCCACAATGTATACCCTGAAAGTTTTGGGGAAACAAGTCAATGATTCGAAAGAGGTCTGATCTCTCAGGAAATTCCAGGTTAATGGTCCGTGGTTTATGCACCTGTTTTGTGGGCAAGCTGAGAGACTGATCCCACAACCCTGAAAAAGTGCCCTCTCAGAGTATTTCCGTTTTATCTGTGTCGGATTTTGAGGTATGCTGGTATGTTCTCTTTTACCTGTGTTCCTAGAAAAATGTATCCAATCAAAAAACATAAATTGAGCTGATTTCTGACGATGTTGTTTCCTGAACTTGTTTTGCAATAGCATAGCAAATGCATTAGCAAAACAAGCATGATCATCTATCAGTTTTTTATGGTACACAGGAGCTTACTGTGCTTAGCGTTTCCTTGACTTATGGTTTTTTTATGTGCTTCCAGGAAGACAGTACATAACACTTTAAAAATAGATTCTCCCAAAAAATAATGTTCCCTATATGAGTTCTGATCCCAAAACCCATAATAGTACATATTTACTCTTTTGTTTGAGTGATTTTCTGTTTGATCGGGCTGATGTAGCAGTTTATTATGCACCAAGTCAAACTTATGTGAGTTTGTGCACATTTATATAGGCTAGTTTTTGGGCATTGACTCTCCTGGGCGGTGGGATTGTGATGGCCAGGCTCATGTAAAATTGCCAAGCACTCAAACTTTCATAGCCTTGCAATGAGAAATTAAGTGCTGGGAATGGAGAGATAGTATATCTCGTTCCTAGCCCAAAGCCAACTATTCAAAAACAAAAGAAGAAGTGTAATGCGGCGGTTTGACTTGTTTTATGCGTGTTACTGTGACCTTGGCGTCATGTTATGACGACAATTTTATCATGTGCATGCAAACTATGCAAATAATTTATTTCTTGTTTATATTTTTTTGCTTTTTTCCATGCCAAACTCAGTTAATTTAAATAATCCTGTGAATGTTAGACACTGCTCATTTTGAGAATGCAAAAAAAGGCTAAAAGATGCTAAGTTGTGTACAATCATGAACTATGAGTGTCGTGCAAATGACTCAGTAAGTTCAAAATGACAAAACACGCCATTAATTCACTTACGGAAAGTTTTCAACATAATTTTGCATCAGTCATATTTCCTTGATTGAATTTCCTGTTTATGGTTTATCTTGTTTGTTTACCTGGTGACTGAAGAAGATGGGCCTTTTGACCTTTGAAGTTTATGCTGTGCCTTGACGCGACAACCAGTTGCTGTTTTCAATGATTCCAATTACGTGACTCAACACTGATCAAATAGACAGGTCTCTGAAAATTAAATAATAAAATTCAAACAAATATGGAAATTCAACAACATTGAGTCATCAGAAGTAATTTGTCTCTCTCCATTTTGGTGAATGAACTTGCGGTTGTCATGATAGTTCTCATTCCTCATCTTGACAGGAAATAGGAGGCACGGAGGAGGCTGTTTCAATAAAAAACCCTCTTTGTAATCAATGATTTGAATCTAAATTTTAACCACACAAAAACAGTATAAAAGGAAAAAGTTTAACTCCTACGAATAAGTGAAATCTGAATGTTTAACCCCATTTTCCCTTTGAAGGGTCTTTCTTACGCTGCAGTTGCAGGCGGCTTTAGAGGTGGGCCCAGGTTCAATGTGTTACTGATAATTTATCAAATTTGTTATGTGGGTTTTGACACAAAGACTGTAGGTTCCTGAGCAAATTAAGAATTTTCTGATGACCTGCGCTTGACACCTCTAGCTTCAGTACTGGGTAGAAAAATACATTTAAAGATTTACATCAATTGTAATAATTAAGCTAGAAGGAAATAAAAGGTTGAATTGTTGCAAAACAACCGTAACATCCGAATCAGCCAGTGTTCAGCTCTCTTTATGGCCTATAACTCTTATTAATCGTGTTCTCTTGTGTGTTTTTATAGACCAGTTAAGTAGATCAGGGTTTGGATTAGGGAATTCTCCCCATGCTAATGGACTTGTTTAAAGACAACGTGACATACGTTTGCCAATGGATTTGTGGCTATTAAAGGTGTAAAAATGAGTTTAGTGGTTGAACTGATGGCAATTATAGCCATTATCCTCATTGCAGTTTATAGTTCAAACAGTTGTTCATATGCTCATTACACAATTGGATTAAAATTCTGGTATGGCAAAAAATGGGCGCTTAGCCGAAGAATGATAAACAAAGAGTTCCAATTTGTCAAGTCATGTGAGAAATTTTTTAAGAGATTACAAAACTATCTAGTGAAATTTTAAAGCACCTTTGTACCCTTAGAGTAATGCCTCGGCTTCTGGGGTCATGTAGAGTGTAGAATATGATATTTGTTGTCCAGCGATGCTCACATTGCAAGTTTGGTATTCAGTTTGTTCAAATTTCCCCAGTTTCCATTGATTGATGATGTGTCTATTGTTGCTCAATTGGGTAGCATCATTACGCATTCTGATTTATTTTTTATATTAAACATCCTGATTGAAAACAGAGTTATTTGGGCGATCAGTCTCTTTGGTGTCGGTTACAAGGCGGATGTGTCCTGGACTTAACTTTTAAACAGGTCAAATCTGGTCTGTCCTCTCGGTGAACTCTTCCTCGTCCCTTCCAAGAAGCATTTCAATGGCAAACAACGATCTAAGTTCCATTGTGTTTGCATACCAACCACAATTGCGCTCACCTTTGAGCAGAGAAACATTGAGGCTGAATTCAAAAACGCTTGGAACCTCACAAACTAAGAAAAAATGAATTGTGAAACACTAGCTTTCTTTCATAAAATTTAGATTCAGCCTCATCGATGGTCAACATCCACTCATTAACACAACTGTGCTGTGGATATAATCAATCTGGCCAATCATATGGTTGCGTAACATGATGCGCAAGTGCCCATAGAGGCAATAGAGTTATCTCCCTTATGTTTGGGAAAGTTTATTGATGGATCATATTAACGTTTTTAAATCAGTTCTTTCTTATATTCTCATTTGTGACAAAGTTTTTATGCAGCGATACATATGTAGCATAGCAATCGCAGTCTATGTGTAGTCTTTAAACTTCAGCTAACTTAGTTAAATGAATTGGAATGCAACTTTGATGATCCTGTTATATCCATTTTCTTCTGTTTTGTTCCCATTAGGTTGAGTTGATGTTTTCTACAACGAGTCCAAGCGGTTTTCCGTCTCACTACTTCATGAAGTGTGAATTCCCATCCAGTATCTCACAGATCTCACGCAGCATAGGCCAGACTAATGTGGCTATCAGTATAACCAAGGAGACCAAAGGCCTGTGGAATGGCTTCAAGACAAGGGGCCAAGACAGCAGTAAAGAGTTTCAGGTATACATTGTTTTCATGCAATTTGATTTCTGTTAATATCTTAGCGAGATATGTGCAGCAATGTGGTCTTATAACAGTGTGATGCAGACTAGATCGGCCACCACTGGGGGTGCAATAACCTTTGTGTCCCTGGTGACCAGGGATGATGGCATACACCTCGTTATCACTTACTACTAATAGCAACACACTCTTGCTAAATACAGTGTAGATCTAGCCCATACTTTATAGTGTGGTTATGGCTGTTGAGGGTACATAGTTTTAAGTGTTGACTACACGAGCAAATCTAATATACTTCTAGTTGCGTAGTTCATTTGCAGTAGTGTTATATGTTTGAAATCGAGGCGCCTCCTGGCGACAGTGACACGGCAAATTTGTTAAAATTCCATCGCCCATTGTTTCATTGTTTCATCTGTACTGCATACCTTTGTATCCTATGACTATGGCTGGTTGCAGTAACAAAATTTTATTGGGAATGAACTTTCAGATGGCAGTTTTCGACCCGTGCCTACTGCCAAAAATTTAAGGATGTTAGAACTGTCTGGAGTGGCATGGCATGCAAGCCTATGCTTGTTTCCGAGTGGTTTCACAACATTACCTTTTATGTACGTCGCAAAGCCTGATTTATGCGAAACTCTGTTTTGTGTTTTATGTGCAAAAAAAACGAAAATTTCGTATTTTATCGAGGGGAGCAATTGTTATTATCCTGCAGTAGGAATGCGGATACTTAAGGAGACGGGTATGATGTTGTGTATGCGACACATAACAAAAGAAGCGCCAACGTGTGTAAGATGATTTGTTTTAACGGCCACGCCTGCCATTTTTCATATTTAATCGCGTTTGCAACTCGTGCCCATTGCCAAAAAACTTGGTGGGAAAGTGAGTGCATCTTCCAAGTTTTATGCCAAGATACAGTACAATTTCATCTGAATATGACATCTGTGATCCTTTGCTGAGGGGTTTTATGTCCTTTTGATAAATAATAATTACCTGAACGTGTGAGAAAAGAAGGGGTTATTGATATATAATGCGTTTATGAAAGTTCAGAGCGTCCGTCCGGGATCAAGGTCGCTGATGCTGCTCCTGCTGCTTCATATAAGGCTCAGGCTTATTTAATTGACAATTCAAAACTAGGCAGGACTAGCCTTATTACGCGGCCACAGTCTTTGATTTTTACCAATTTTTGATTTTTAATTGTCGCCGCCGCGTGACATGGTGAAGGTAGGACATTTAGTTGGCCCTTTGGTTTCACTGAAAGCCCTTCATCATATTTTATATTTCCTTTCATGTCTTTTAAACCATAAACTTTAACCTGTATAACCTGCAAGGCACCACTTATTAATCTGCTGTAATTTGCCATTAGCTATCAAGTAGCCACAATAATGTTTGTTCAAAAGCTTAGTGCTTTAGTCCTTGTGAATGGGGTTGGAACAAAGGAGCACTACCAAAGGTGACAATTTTCACATTGACTGAGAAACTCAGCCACAATTGGGCATCATAGGTTGGATTTTAGACAACTCATGGCACCAAGTATTGCATCACTTTCTTTCACCATTTTCCCCTCTCAGTCACCTCAGCCTTGCTGGTTCATTGTTATCATTTCGAAAAATTTGAAGAGAAACTTATAAATGTGTTTTACTTTCTTTTCCTCCGATTCAGTAGTTGCTCTCGGTTTGCCATGCATTCACCTTCAATCTGTTTGGTTATTCTGAAAACTTCAATAAAGATTCTGTGCCGCTCAATCTGGGTAGTTTTAGTTTTAGTTTTGGTGTAGTTTTATATGTTGTCTTCAGACTGCATTACATCATTTGTTACATAACTATGATACCAAGCAGACAATATATACCCTGGATGCCGGAATATCTTCAAACATTCTCCATCATTCTAAACCACGAGGCTATAATTAACCTAGCAATGCCGGTCAAAACATCTCATAGACTCAATGATTATAGACTAGGAGCAGATCATTTGGTAGAGTAGTTGCCTCCAAAGTTCTAATGAGGAGGCCTACCTCCCCCACCCTGCGACAATAACAAACGTCAGAGCAAATCGACACTTCTCAATCAAGCGGTCATTATGCGTTGGCTAAATTTGTTGCTGATTGCTGCAACACAACCCTATCGAAAATCAATATAGGATTATTTTAAGCATGAAGTGAGGTCAATGGTTTTGCAGCAGATGTTTGTTGTAGGCTTAGCTTTGCACGATGATTATGAGAAGCAATTTCTGACGAGGTAGTAAATGACTTGCTAGTAGTAGTTCTGCAGCAAAGGAAGACTAGGTTGACTTCAATACTTCTTCTTTGAATTGTGGTTTGCGACGCCAACACACATGAATCATTTTGACACAGTAACGATTGGATTAGGCTCGGTGATTGTTGTTACTGCTGCAGCGCTGGTGTTTTTATTAAAGTCAGCGTCTACAAAGAAGAAGCAGTCAAAGTTAGCTCCCGCTCATGGACAGCACAAGATCTCGCAGCATGCTGATAGCCATAAGCAAACTGTAAGTCTACCTTTTGGTGTCTGTGCCTTGGTGAGGTTAATGAGTGTTTGCTTTTATATTGTTGCCAAGGCATAGCTTTGTTATTTTGCAAGTAGCTGAAGTTGTTCTTGTAGGCTGATCGGGTCCCTCGCCTCTTTGTTTGGGGTGAACACCCCACGCCCCTGTGGTTGGGAGCATGCAGGCATGCTAACAGGCTAGAAGTCTGAAATTTGGTGGCGCATAAGCCTCATTATTTGGCCATGAACTTATAGCATCCTTTTGTTTCTCTTCTAACTTTTCATACTCCTTGTACTCTTTTTTACTGTCTGGAATTGCATGGATCCAATCTAAATGTTAACATAAAAAAATCATGATATCAAATCCACAGGTTGATGCAGGACTTCTGAATGGACTCACGCTGATGGGATATGACTTTGGATTGACCCTGATAATAAATCAGGAAGTGTCTGCCACTGCGTCAATGAGCTCGGCATGTGAAGGTTATTGTAGGTGATTGATTGGCTCTTAGGATGATGAAGCGAAAGTGATACTATAGTTGTTGCAATTGTCTTACATCACAGCTGTCTTGTTTTATCGATATTTGGGTTGCTGAGACATTGCTTATGTAGGAATATCATGGGATTGCCAATTGGGAAAACCTCATAACCTTGCAATAGCGACTAGGTTGGCTGATTGCCAATCCTTAACTTGGCAGGTCTGGCTCTAAAAAAAAGTGACATATTGTGGCAGGTCTGACTAGCACTATGAACTTTTTGAAAGAGTCAGTTTTCATTCAGAATTTTTTTCTACTTCCTTGACAAGAAATTTGTTGTTTGGATTTACTCCTCTTGGTGTCATCTGCCTGCCAATGAGGTATGACAAGACACCTGTTCACTGCTCAGCACATGTCGTTACCGTCAAGAGAAATTTCCTAAGATTTCCAGAACACTGGATTTCTCACTCAGTGTGTTGTAGAACTTACTTCTTTCTCCACCATCATATTCTGAAGAAGCCAAACAGAAAATCCTGACTGGCATGGTCAAGTTCCTTGTGCAATTGAGACAACTTTATCCCTCTTCTGATTAGATTCAGCATCACCAATGTGTCTGAATGTCATATCCCGCACCTGCATTATTTCATAAGAATAAAAAAAATTTCCAAGGTAGCTCTCGAATAACATGAGAATCTAGACTAACATTTATCAAGTCTACTCAGCTTTGTGGTGAAACATCACCCTGGCCCCCTGAAAACATGTCCATGTGCGCCACGCGATACATCATTTAAAACAATTACCGTGTGCTTATATGCTCGGATAACTTGAAGTTCTTTTTACTAAGACCGAGATATATAGCTGCTGTATATCTCGGTCTTAGTAATGTCAAGGGCGCCAGGACCAGCAAAATACCTTGAAGTTAACTACAATCAAAACCATGCATGATATGAAAAGGCAGTGTTCCTGTAACTCTAACTGGAACATCTAACTCCTTGCTTTAACCACCTCCTCTATATTTGTATCTTGCAGGAACACGAGTTCGTATCAGCTAGTCATATCGAACAAGAACTCGAGCATTTAGAGCAAAAGACAGCGAAGACATCGGCAGCAGCAGGTGATAATGATGTAACCACTGACGAGGATGTTCTCAAACAGCATCTTACGATAGATATACAGGTTAGTTTATATTTCATTTAAATAGAAATTTCAACTCCTCGAATGCAAAATGTATTCTCAAGCTGCATGTTGCGTCTTACAAAGTATATCATGCTGTCTCGTATTTTATATTGTTAGTATGCCCAACTTTAGCGGTAAGACTTAATATGGGTGAAAGCCCTATTTTCATCAATGCTCACTGCAATTCTGGTATAGGATTTCCTATATAAATTATGTACTTCTTATACGCTATCGTATGACAATTTGGCCTGGTTTTTTCATAACCTTCTTGAAACTATATTTTTTTTGCGGTAACAGGACCTGGCGGTAAACTGATGTTGTAAGACTGGTAAGAGTTCAAGGGAAAGACGCAATATTATCACCTGGCTCTTTGTCTTGAGCGAACCGAAGCGGAACAAATGCCTGAAATGCATCTTGTTGCAGCTTTTCATATCTAAATGACATCATTTTTATATTTAAATACTTGGGTGGCATTGCAAACCAAATAGTCATCTTTAATTGAACACAGCACTTCCAAGAATCAACACTACACTAAGTTGTGCCAGGTTGCAGGATTGCCTAATTGACCTTAGTGGTAGATGGTATGCATTGTAAGGCGCTTTTCTCAGAATTGACATGGTAGATTTAACTTATAGAATTGATCCGAAACTGATATGTCCGGTATTGCGAGCAGGGTTTCTTGGTTTTTGCCGTAATCAATACTCAAGGTATTTTGAAATCTTTATTTGCCAGAAATAGTTCAGGGCAAAGTGTTGAATATTTAACTTGTCATTTGCCTTTCAAGTGCACAACACACAACATTACCGGGCCCCAAGAGGAAGGGTACTTTTAGAAGTACCCATTAAAATTTATAATTCACATGCGTTTATAGCATGGTGCCGGTCAATGACTACTACCATCAATACAAAACTTGCAGAGGTTCTTCAGCGGCGCCCTCTTGATGTATGACATTGATGAAAGGACATTTTTCTGGTCTCTGACCTTTCCCTCACCCTCCCTGTATGGAGATATAATAATCCTACTCCTTTTCTGACCCCTAGAGGGGTATCATACTCAATGTTTCCATGTGTCATGAAAGGACTCCTCCACCGTCTACTACAAATATTCTTTCAGTTTTATGATTGCAAACTTTCAATAAACCATTAAATGTGAAATGCAAAATCACATTAACGGAAGATGAACGTAAAAGGAGTGGATCAAGTCCAAGTAGGAACGGAATAGGAATGAGTCTGAGTCAGAGTTTTTGCCTGGTCTGTATAATTTATGTGGATGTTGATGTATTTGCAGGCAGCAACAGCTCCACAGACAGCGCCTGAGGTTGTACACAAGCAGAGCGGCCCCGCCAAGCCTGGTATCCTGAAGCGTACGATATCAGAGTCAAGTACAGATGACTACGCTGTGAGCCACTCAGCAGGTGGTGACTCGCATAGCCACAACTCTACCCCTAGTCCCAACGGCTCAAGTGAGGGCTCATCAGCAGACCTCCTTCCTTCTCCCAGAGAGGTGAGCAAAGAACCACGGCTATAACAGTAATTAGTGTATGTCACAGTTTTCAAAATTAATTTGAGTTCATTCTGTTGATTGCATCTAGCTAATGCTGAAAAGGCTTCATTACAAACTGGGCTGCAAGCTTTATATTCTGTGAATACCATCAATGTCAACAGGAAGGAATAATAGGGGCAGGCTACAGAGCTACAGAGCTACAGAGCCTGCCACTATTTTCTCTTTCATAATGGGCCTCTGGCTAGTTTGAAACAGCTCAAGGGCAGTAAGCCTACCATTCATCATTATACTCCCCCCCCCCCCCCTCTTAAGTGAAACAACCGCATGCTGTTTTGTTGCAAGTCATGAGCAGTGACACTTAGACCGGGATACGGAAGCCCATGGATCGATATTTAGACCATAGAAATGTCGGCTACTCCCGACTGGCAAACTCGGTTTGGGATGTGGTTTTACTTTCCGTGTATAAGAGCCATTTATGGCACGATATGCGGAGAATAGCTCGGGGTCATAGAAAGTTGATGGACGCCATCACTACCAATCCCTGAACTCGGAATGACTGGGCAAAGTTTAATCCGAAGGTTTATTCTTGGCAAAACAGCATAATGAAGATGATTATCTGTCAAAAGGCCAATGAACCCTTCAGCTGGACGCGTGGAAACTCCCTTGATCTCTCTTTCAGACTCACTTTTTGGTCCTGGTTTTCCCTAGCCTGCATTGGTTTTCTGCCTTCAACCCTTACACAACCTTCCATTTTATAGAGAAAGAAATCTGTATCATTCAATGATAAAGATGAGGAGCTGGTGTTTAAAGCTAAGGAGTCTGTCTGTGTCATGCACAAGACACTGCTGAACAGGCGTAAGAAGCACAGACAAAGAGAACACAGACGGGAGGAAGGGAAAACTCGGCGTAACAGCGGAGGTGATATTAGCTCTGATGATCAGCACCACTCCTCTCACACCAATAACAAGGTAACTACTAGTTGTCTAATTAAGATATACACCCGCCATGTGCTCTCCTCAACTTAGTAGCAACATTCTCATGTTAAATTAATTGATCCAATGCAGACATTAGTCTGGCCATTACCACCCTATAGTTACCCAAAAGATGCTTGTTATTTGCCCTGCTACCTCCCCAAAAGGACTTTACCCATAGGTTTTATAGACCAGTTACCCCATAGCCCCTAGGGACGTAGGACATGTGATCATATGACCATAGAAATGTGAACATATAACATGTGACCACAGAAATGTGAACATAGAAACATAGCACATATGAACATAGAATATATGTCTATGCAACACCCAAACTCTGTATCCTCATTGTTCAATGTGGTTGAACAGTAAATCTCTGTCCTTGCCTCCTGTGTCAGTTGGTTTACTCGTCATGGCCAGGTCAGGTAGGGCTATTTTAGGCCATTGAAGCATGTGACCATTTGCTCCATATTTTGGTCAATAACAATACCACCTGAAGCCTATAAAATACTTAGAAAAAGTAAGTCAAAATGTTAATAACCAGAACGATCCTTACACAACTTTTTGTTAAAAGTCTGGCGGTTGCCAAGAATTGATTGATACTTTGCTTTTGTGATAGGTGGCCTTTGATGTGAAATTTAGGGGCATGGGTGTTTTACCTTGGGTTTTATGGGTTTTATGGCTGAAATAAATATCCAGAATCTATTTTATTACTATCTTGCCAACTTGGCCGCTGGATGAAAGGCTAACTGTCCAACAACTGGAGCGTGCTCCAGTTGTTGGACAGTTAGCTTTTCATCCAGCACTGACAAGCACTGACAAGTTAGCTTTTCATCCAGCACTGACATTTCACCTAACACTGACAACCAAATTGCTGCTTTTGCATTTGTTTTTGGCTGAAAATCTGGTCATATGGGAATTTTGGCACTGAAATAATTATGACATGCATTCCTTCTCCAAGTTTACATCAAAGTCTCAAAAATCTCGCCTCTTGAGCGTCAACTGCATAAAAATACACTAGGAAACATATCAATTTGAAAAATTATCTTTTATGATGGCCTTCCCTGTCAATTACTTCCCGGTCGCTTAGAGGTCACATGAAATACACAACAGGATCATTGGGAAGCCTAGTTTAAGCGCTCAAACGGTGGCTGGATGCTGGTTGAGGCATTTCATTATCAACAACTTTCCCCATCCAACCAACCAAGCCTAAGAATCATCACCAAACCTAGTCAAATCATCATAATGTTTTGAAGGGTTTAGTGCCTTTACTGATAAAGCCAGGCCAATTCATGTATTCATTCCAATTCATATGTCGCGTTTTATTGCACATATTGCAGTCTTTCAAGATGTTTCCCAACAACTTTGCTTATATATTCACAGAAGAAAAGTGGACGTAATCGTAGAAGGAGAAACAGCAGCGGTAGTGGAAGTGTTACCAGTGAGGACGGAGACAGCCCTCGATCTCCCATCACTTACCCAGTCGAGGAGGTCAACGATGAAAACGATCATGAACACGGTGAATGTACCTGCAGCCAAGAGGAGCGAGACGTACGTAAAGCCATGATTCCTACAGATGTTGAGTTGGTCGAGGAAAAACCTGAAACAAAATCAATTGCCACAGAACCTGGTGAAAAGCAGCGATGTAAAATGTCTAAACCAGTCAAAGAAACTCAAAATACCGAAGCGAATGATGAGACAGAGTTGAATTCTGATGACGATGAACACCCTGGAGAATCTAACCACAATGATAAGGATAAAAATGGGAATGTTGATTTGTCTTCAGAGCCTCACGAGTCGTTCATGGAGAAGACAAAATGTGCATTTGACTTCAGTAACTCTGTAATTTTTGATCTCGATGAATAATAAGTTTTCTATATCTTAATATTTCTGTCCATTTGAAACCAAGCCATAATCCAATCCAAACCTCTTTCAAGTATTAAATACTTTCTCTCTTTTTTTTCTGTAACTGTTCGATTCTAACATCAGCCCGGAGACCGCGATACCAGCGGGTTGACTCGTACTGTTGACATTGGGTGCCACCCAACCTTTGTGTTATGGCGTAACCAGTCTTTGGAGCAACCTCACAGCAGCGCATTTTTTTGTGGTTTATGTCCCAGGTTATGACATTGTGTCAATGTGCCCTTGCTGTCAATCTGCAACAATCAGGGCTCCTCATCAATTATGATGATTCTCTTTAAAAATGATTGAAATATGAACATCTTCTGTTATAAATTATTTGACTGTCAATGCCAATCTGAATTCTTAGAAAGTACCGTTGCATATGATTATAATTTTTCTGTAGTATAAAATAACTTTGGGGGTAGATTGTAAACTTTGTAAGTGAATTTTAAAAAGGTATAATAATATAAGAAACTTTTCCCCTTTTTCTATCTCCTCCTTCGGTTGGCATGGTACAGCTTTGCTTGCCTAAGATTTGTGTTTTTCCATGTTAATCTCTTCTTATAAATGTAAATTACTGTTATATAGCCTAGAAGATACGTCTGTGAATTGTTTTGTGTTTTCTTTTTGTCCAATTGTGTTTTATTCCATACATGTCGAATAGTAAACTAGACCTAAAGCCAATTATTATGTTTTGGATCATTTTTTTAAAGATTTGTCCGGTTTAGGGAAAGTCTCTGTGCAAATGTTGTGCTGGAAAAGCCGAAAATCATGTTCTTGCTGAACATACTAACAATATTACCGTTGACGGGATGCTCAAAGCTATTATACTATTTTCATGTATAGTGTTGCTACTATTTGAAAATACATGTAATAAAGAGGTGCTGAATAAGTACCAAACAAAAAACCACCATTCGCTTAGTTTTGCCTTTCAAATAATGCTGTCACCATCACCACTGAGTTATAGTGTTATCACTAACTTCTTGACATATATAATAAATATGAGTTTCTTCATTATAATTTGTAATGCTACTGGCATAGGATTTTGTGCGTGGTTGTGTCATCAAGGAGTTGAGTTTTACTGTAAACATATACCACATACATGTACCTTTAAATATTACCGGTGCATACATGATTTAATATATTGAAGATATAAATTGTTTATAAATGTTCATGGATATTCCACAATCTGTGAAATAACAAAAGGGAGTATTTATATCTACTGCAATATAATATTCAGCAACTAGTACTGACCATAGACTAATTAACAAAAAAAATCAACTCAGAATTAATTTGTGTTGCATCAAGGAGAGCATCTATCTTGTCAATGTCATCCATGGTGACAACCAAACAATCATATTGAAATTTTCTTGATGTTTTTGTTGTGGATGCAGATGTCTTGTCTTGTCTCGTTTAAAGAGGAGTACTGTGAGATGATATTATAGCACACTCAGAATAGGTAAAACACCCATTGGTACATCAACAGGTGCAGGATCTTGATTTTTGATTGGTTTAGAAGCATTTTCCTTTTTCACAGTTTGACAGAGTGAGGGCAGTCAAAGATAAAATGCAAGTTTGAATCTTTGATTGCCCCATATAGTGGGCATGAGGTTTCAATATATTAGCATGTCCTCAAAATGGCTCATCCATGCCTGGAGACCGTGTTGGTGACATCTGCCATTGTGTTTTTTAAGCTGTTATAGGGTTATGTAATTTTCCCCTCCCGCATTTGATCATGGATTTAGTTCTAAAAAGAAGTTTGTGTGCATGCCACTTCTCAGCTACAGAGTTGGTTTGCCAAGTCTGTCGTTGAATGTTTCATAACTACCTAAGCCAGGGGTGTGGCCAAGCAAATGTAGCTCCTTTGTGAGCCTGGGCCCTGGGTAGTTAGTGGGCTTGCTGCTGGATATTTATGAATGATCAACAAAATGTCAACGCACTTAGCAACCTGCATCGTAGGAATGCTTTGTTTCCAGGGTGATTGGGCTCTATAAAAAAAACTGCAAGTGCCAAATATGTATCTACGATCAAAATTCTCAAAATGAGCCACTCAGGGTGGCAAGCTGATGAACAGCTAGGGGGACTAGATTTTGGCTCTTGATGTAGGTTTGGCATAATGTTTTCCAAGAAAAGCTATTTATGATTACTTTTATGACTTGCTAAAGCTCATTAAAATAACTTGCCTGTGCTACCTGCCAGTATGCCACCTTTTGACTATAAATAATCTAAGGCATTCATTACTCCTTGACTTGTTGTTACCATATAATGTCAATCATTCAATCATCTATTTGCATAGCCTTTTTGGTACCTTGTACCAATAGACAGTTTTCTGAACTCTTATTTATGCCTCAATTCGGAGTTGTCCTCTCTCCAGTTTGGTACTTTTAACCCACGCCACATAGGAAAGACCTGCGGAAAGAGGGTTATATTGAAAACCGCTAATACTAGGATAGAAATGATTTTTGATTCGGAGTCGGCACCATTGAAAACCCTGGGAGACAGGGTTTCCAAATCATTGGAGGTTTGAATGTTGATAAATCTTAATTTTAATGACGAAACTCATGAAAGATTCTACCAAATTGTCCGCAAAACAGGCGATAATGCTATAATTGACTATCCAAATACTAAAATTATTTCCCAAACTATGTCCATATGAGTTTTCGATGTTGCAGATTCTGAATCAAAAATAATGTTTACCTATTATAAGCGGTTTTCAAGATAACCCTCTTTTCAGCACATTTTTCCTATGCGGCGTGGGTTAAAAGTACCAAACTGGAGAGAGGACAACTCCTAATTGAGGCCTAAATCAGAGCTCAGAAAACTGTCTATATCAAAGATTATAAATACATGCCAATATCCACCACAGATGTATTTAGCAGGTGTGTTTATGTCGCAGGGATAAACCTCTAAATTTGATATGCAGTGTCACGCACATCTACAAAACTGTGGCAAACATATCAACTGCATGTTTAGTATTGATGTCAGTATTAAAATCTGCTGGAATTCTTTGCTTTGAAGGTTTTATTTGGTCACAGTGTATAAATAAATAAGAAAATTTTATTCCAAAGAATACATGAGAAATTACCACAGTCATAGCTATGTGGCTGGGAAAACGGATGGGTAGTATTACTAGACTTTTTACATGATGAAATTCTATTTACAATGAAGATGAGTAGCAATACAAAGAAGCAGTTGATTTTTCGTCAATGAAAGCCTGTTTTTGGTACTTGTATCATTAAGTTGAAGCTAGGCCTTTATAACAGACCAAGTTAAATCATGCACATAAAAAAAAGTGGCCTTTGATACAGGCGTGGTAGGCATTATGATATAACAACGATTCTGTCGTCTTGTAACAAAATTTGGAATGATTTGTCTAGGTTGTGCTTAATACAGATCGAGAAAGTCTAGATCTGGTAGTTTTGGGGGAAAAGTGCTGGCAAAAAAAGAAACTATGTCTTACTATAACCAAAATAATGTGCTAACTATTTTACAACAAAAAAAGGATCAAATCCCATGCTTGTTGAACTTGGATTGCAGCTTGCCGATAATGTGAAAAAGCGAGAACGGTTGGGGCGAAAAGGTTAACATGCGACTTTTCTATAATTTTCAGTAAAGTTTAAAGGTAGTCCATTGGTTGGCATTTGAACAGGGAAGTGTGTTGAGGTTGTATTAGTGTCCATGAGCTCCCATTGGCAGCCTCTAGTGGCCTGGCATACTAGAATCTGGATAAAAGTGTTCATATATCTCTCTCCGACACAGCTTCGAATACCGTTGCCACCAAAAGGAATGTAAGCCTCGTTAGTTTTATTGTTCTCCCATCTATCTGGATTGAACTGCCTGGCATCTGAGAAGTTCTCTTCAGCCTCATGTTGGTCACGTATGCTATACAATATAGTCCATCCTTTAGGAATCTGGTAACCCTGTAACAATAGAAATGAGAAGGTAAAGTACATTGTAAATGATTCTGCAGTTGGTCCCAACAAGGTCGTATTCGTTAAGTTAGGGGAGGTTGGTTAAACTTCATTTGACTCAACGCCCCTGCTTTATGTTTCCTTAAGATTTTGCCACCAAAACCGGATTTTCACCTCAAATTTCTAAAAATAAAACTAATCAGTTTAGTATAGAAGCCTTTTTCGTGCTCTCCGCTGGCTGCAGGAAATTGGGGACAGGATGTTCTTTTTGATCTTTGATCGATTGCAGGTGTTGTTGGTGTTGAATTTAGACCATAATGATTCATGATGAGAAATAGATTCGATGTTGCTGTCAATGTCAAAAATTTGCAACTTGTGTTACATTAAAATAATGGCAGAATGTGGGCGGGTTATGTGGGTTAAAATCGCAAGTGTTGTCTCCGTCCGAGGACTGAGAAATATCAGTGCCTTATGGGCGCGGCCGCCGTATTCGGCGCCAAGTTGCTCTCAGTTTGCAGGCAGGTCGGAACACACCTGGGGCGTCATATGATCCCAGTAGTCAGTAGACTGCAGCGGGATTCGAACCCAGGACCTCCAACGCTTGCGCGTTATAGGGCAGGCGCTCTAACCAACTGAGCTACCTCCTACTCCTTTTTTTCGGCCTATGCAGATGAGTGCAGACTTTGATGCATACTCATGGATGGTAAGCGTGGCCGGGAAACCTTGCAATGAAACCTTGAGGCAAAATAGTATTTTTATGCAAACATGTGGGTGTTGGTCGTCCCACATTGCCTGTCTAAGTATATCCACAATGAGTCTTTTCATTTGTCCCTCCTACGTAATCGATTCATTACTTTCACACCCCAATGTAAATTTTGACCAGAAAAATCCTTACCTCAAGTTCGAAAGTCTTCAAGACTTGGCGAAAGCCCCCTCCGTATGGTGGTGCAAATCTGAGTAGTTCTTTGCATATCTGTTGAAGGAATGGTAGCTGAGACATAGCGTCAGGAGTGAGTTGTCCCCCTTCCAATAGATTTGCATTTTGAAGCTCTTTAGCCATTTTTTCAGTAACCTCTGGGTTTCTTGCAAGCTCCAAGAATGTGGAACAGCATAAGGAGCTCATACCTATTGAATAGAATAGAGAGATGATGTTGATAGCAAAGTGGATCAAGACTGGCGGATAGATTGTAAAGGCTCTCAGCTCTCTTCTATCTAATCTACATAATGTTTTTTTTGTAATCCATATTGTAACCCATGTTGGTAGCACAAAATTTAAAGAGGCGAGATGCTCCAAACCAGTTAGTGCTTTTCAATTTGCAGTGCAAATGCAGCTGAAATTCGTTTTCAGATCTATGGATGTTCAAACTCACCGTGATAGGCAGAAAATAGCATCTCTACAATAGTATCCTTGAGTTCTTCTTTAGTCAGACTACCATCTTCTAGTTGCTCTCTAAGTATGGTTAAAGCGTCTGTTGTTCTCTTGCTGTCATCATGTTGGCGTGTGATGAGCTCATCCAGGGTCTTCAGAAGCTGTCTTCTGGCATTCATTGCCTGTGAAAACAAAGAATCAAATATTAATGCCTGACGGGACTTGAGACCCTAATTATCTTGTAGCTTGAAGTTCTGGTCAATGACTGAATGGGCATGATCAATTGCTTGACTGGCATGAGACTCCCTAACCTTCACGCTACACTTAAACACAGTATTTGGATTAAACTATTGTATAACAAATCAGCTGAGTGCTATTATTAGATCCAAAGCGGAGGCTAGGGGTGACTTACCCGGTGGAATCCGAAGCCAGGAAGGTCAATAGGAAGGGTGAAGAAATTCTCCACCATCACCTGCATACAACCCATCATGCTGTTCATTTGGGCCTGTGAGAAGTCGCATCCAAGAAGCATAGTGGCAGTGGCTTCAAATGCCAGTTTACGGCTCTCACTCACTCCCATAACTTTGCCTTTCTCACACCAGCTGTTGATATACTTAGTAACGATCTTCTCCATTCCGGAAGAGTAGCCTGAAAAGAATTTTTAAAATATGTCATTAAAATCAAGTCTCAAATTCTTAAAACAGGGCAACAAATGAGCTCTGCTTGGCATTGATGTTCAGGACTCCAACCAGTCAACCATTATTTATATCTTCTATCAGTTATGCGTCTTCTAGGGCATAACAAAAACAACTAGTCTTGAGTTGAAGTTTTTTTGGTCAAAACTGCATGTGAATAGAAATTGTGTAGAATACTAAGCCTTTACTTGGACATGTATTCAAAATTCAGGTGTCACTCACAGAGAGGAAAGAAAGATAGTCTTTGTACCAACACACCCCATACATTTAATTTCAAATTTTTCATAATTTTTCGGTGGAGCCATATAAAATCTCAAAGCCATAGATCATTTGAACAATGAGTTGGTTGAATCTATGTACTAACCATTGATGGCGGAAGTAGTGAAGGCTTTCATGATGGCGGATCTACGACTCGAGTGTAGTTTCCTTGTGGAAGTGATAAGGCCACCTTTACCCATAAGCTCATCAACCGATGTCGGCCAGCTCATAGTGACTAGGGTTTCCTCATTCTTTAATACCTTCTTGATATTCTCACTGCCCCATATCCTGATGGTTGGTTTACCCAAAACGTGAGTTTTATACACGTGTCCGTATTTCTCTCGTCTTTGGCGGTAAAATGTGAATCCCTGGTAAAATATTTCACATTTTATAGGACAACTGGTCATTATGATGATGAACAACTTCCATTTATGATAAGTTAATTAACAAAAACTGATTAAATAGCTCAATTGTCAAGATCCATGTGGCTAGATTCCGAGAAAGATGTAAAAACTTTTTGTGGAGAGCCACCTAGTTTGTCCATTTTGAAGATTAGGATCTGCTAAGAATAATTTCCTCTTTCAGGTGTTTAATATGAATCAAAGTCTTGTTTTAGCCACATATCTTTACTATTACAGAGTCCATCTGATGCACAAAAATTACCAGAAGCACTGACTAATAATAATTGAGATTATAGACAGTATTGTTAATTCAAAATTTTGATGTAAAACATTCGATATGATTATCTCTTGATGACCATCAAAGGGTTGTATATGAAAGTGGAATTAAGAAAGAAACAAGGGTAGATGCAGAGAATGCAAAGAATGGCAGAAAATATGTTTCTTCTTATCCAACTTAAGCTCTTAAATCGACATACCTTGGCAATCATGCTGATTGTTTCTCCAACGAATGGGAAGCCAACAGTTCCTGGAGGAAGCGGTAGATTGCTGGATGTATCTCGTGTGTTGTTTATGTAGAATTTCCATAGTGAAATAGAGAAGAGGAACAAAGCTAAAGGCACAAAGTATGGCAGGAAAAATTCTACTCCTTCTATCAGCGTACCGTAATCCTGAAAATAGGAAATAGAATATATTAGTAAGTACAATGTTTCCACAAGCTAGTCAGGTGTTATTCAAAAATATAATAAATTAGTACCCATTGATTTTTACAATAAGATAGACTGTCAATAAATTGAACCAAATATATTTATTTACAGACATCTAGACATCTCTATTCACAATTTTCACAATAACAAATCGATCAAATTGAATTTCCCTTACTGCAAATACTAAATTAAACTGATGTCCACTTACCATTTTCTGTTGTGTAAAGTTTTTGGTTAGGTTTTGCGTGTGTGTGTTTTCAGTCCAAGAATTAATCCCTTGTGCAGGTTCGATGTTGTTTGTTTCGCATCGACTTGAGTTATGACCATCAGGCTGGAACACATGTGTTTTTATACCTTACTCTGTGGTTATGAATGAAATCACATTCAAACCGTCCAACTATATAATAAGGTATCTCGCAATAACGCAACATGCAACAAGATCAATTGGCCAACCACGTCATGTCATGACAATTTTAGAAACCTCTAAAATAATTTTCTAAACATTTGATTGGGCAACATAAGTGATGTTTATCAAAAGCTCGCTCAGGGTCATAAATAAATCCCAGTCTTTATTATCATAAATGTATTTGTCACTCTCTGTTTGAACTTGATAATGTGCGTAAGTGAAACATTGACACTGAACACATATAGTGAAATGAACTTTTGACACTGCCTGGATAGAGAAAACGACAGGATATGGCAATTGCTTGCTTGACAAGTGACAATCAACTTAATGCCAGTGGTTGGGATTTCCAGCCATGATGAAATAAGTATTCAAGAGATCTTCAATTCTATAACCATGACATGACTTCCCGCTTAGTTTTTCTAGAACGTATGCAGCAGCTATAAGCAGTTATGAGAAGTTTGGATTGCACCAACGACAAACTTTGTATACCCCAAAATATCTTGTGCCAACAAACGGCTGTGTTCAAATTCCGGAGTCAGTCATCTTTAGCATTTTTATGTATCCCTAGTTTTTGCACAAGGTCGAAGTTAACAATATAGCTGCAAAACCAAACCGGATATAGCTTTAAATATATCTCTGGTTAATCATTTGGCTTTTCCAATTCAAACAAAAACCTTTTATTTTTTCAATCATTGCTCAACTAGGATGCATGTCAAATTGAGTAAGAAGTTTTAACTCTATATAAGTCCCAATCATTTGGTCATATTGAGCAATGTACTTAGGGTTGCATGCAATTAAAATTCCGTTACACCCACAGTTATTTACATTTTTGCTCTAAATCCATACATCTGCAGTCCCCACCATCTCTTTTCAATGTTTCTGTTCCCTTCCCCAGGGAAATCTGTATCCATAAGGTACCAGAAACTGTCATCAGGTATGTTCCTCGGCGGCCGTGGATTTGTGAGCACTATGCGACAACAACGGCCACTGAAATTACTTATTGACCGACGAAATTGATAAATGAAATGGAAGATAAATCAGAATCAGGACAGGACTTCATCTTATCAGAAGTCACCCAGAAGGCATGATAGATTTTCATGCATGTTCCAAGTCCAAATCGAGCTCATGCGATTTTTTGCGTGATACTGTAAACAGGAAAGGCTGACATACTAAATTCAATTTCAGTGCCAAATGATTTGCATTTTTACTTATTGATCACAGTTCTGCTATAGCCATTAAATCATCGTACAGAATTAGCTATAATTTATGTTCCAAAGTTCATCGACTTGATGTTCTATTTTAAAATTATACGTAATTTAGACATTCCTCCTTCCGGTAGGTGTTGTGTCTCAAGGACGAACCCTTGTAGCTCAGGCTCTTTCTCAATTCAAGGGACTGAATCCCCTGTAGTAAGGGTATCATTTGCTGCTCTGTGCTACCATTACTTTGGTCGATGCAGCTTCTCATTTATCCATGACCATCTAGGTCATTGTGCATCATACTCATAGTATCATTAAGTTTGCACCCAAATTTCACCCCTTTTAAAAAGGTGTTTATCCACCCTTGGCTCGGTGTCATTCACTAGTACAGATTTGGCTAGGGAGGATGGTTTTTGGAAGTTTATTCACTTAATGTCCTATTTTGTTCATTTCACAGACAGGACAATATAGCTATTCTTAGTCTGAACGCAAGACAGGTATATTTAACAATTGGCTATCTGGCTCATTGCCGATTATCTCTTGTGTAATAATTCGTGTAAATTATAGTATGACGAACAGAAAGTGTTGCAATCGAAATTCCTTTCATTGTGGCTTTTTTAAGTGTATTTACGCACATTATTATGATAGAACTAAAGACTACAAAAATTACATAGGCCTGGAATTTGGTTGTAATATCATAACACAAATCCTTTTGACTTTGTATTTCTTACGTCACCACGAGCCTCTTTTTATTACAGCTTTTGTTGTATTGCAAACAAAAAAGGAAAGTGTGGGCAGTGATCAACATTTTTGCAACGGTGGGTGAATCTTATCTGCGCTCAAATATTTCACTCTGTCCGTTCTTGGATTTCATTGGTCGATTTGCGGTTTTATTGCCACTTTAATCCTCACCCACTCAAGCCTCTAGTCCACCACACTTTCGCTAATTTCCGGCAATGAAATCTCTAATTTGTACTACTACCCCAACGCAGGTTGTAGACAAAATTCTCAAGAAGGGAAATATCTCAACTCAATGCCGTCATGCTATTGCTGAGTAACATTGAATCCTCAGAAAAGGAGTTGCATATAGGGGTCGGTACTACTTACTGCTACCTACCATAAAAGCTGCTTTAATGACAACGGCTTTGCAGGTAGGCGCATTCATGCTTCTGTCCAATAATCAGGCCTCCATGCAATTTCTTTCACATCAATCTAGTTTCTAGGGTATGCCATGCACCTAAACAACACGTTGTTTTATGAGTAATGACGTAGGAGCACATTCAAACAAATATCTGTCACTAATTGCTTAATTTATTCTGCACCAATTGAATATTATGATTGAAACTTTGGTCTACTTAGATACCTGTTATATAATGATTGATATGCATTGAAACAAAAGCTGTTCTCTATATTAAAACATTCGATGACGCAAAAACACTAGTCAAAAGGTGCCATGTAGCTTTGTTTTTACAATTTTTTCCAAAAACATCTTTTGTCCTTAGTTAATGTTCTCAGCTTTCAGTATATTATGCACTGGTCGTGCAGATCTCAAAAGATATACCATAACAAAGGCATTGCAGGTGTAATTGTAGATCTTGCAGTATGCATTTGGTCAGAGTAAATGAGGTTCATTCTAATGTTTTAACAGAGACTATAGATATCTATAGTCTCTGGTTTTACTACTCATTTGGTCTACATAAATGAATATAGATTAATTTCAGATTCCGGAACAGTCTAAACAATGCTGGTTATGACGTACACATGCTTTAACTGTGATATCATGGAACTCCCTAAATACATTTCTTTCTCTGTCAATTATGTTGGTTTCAGTTCGGTATTTTGGTAGAGAAGGTTGGTTATTTTTGCATAATGTTGAACTCATAATTGATTTTATAGAATGCGGAGGTGTAAGAAAATTAGGAGACGAGTCCCTCCTTTGACCAAAAGTAGTTATTTTCTAACAATAATATTTTGCAATTTCCATACAGCTGCGGTTGTTTTAGAAAGCTGTATCAGCTACAGACAGCTCCATCTTTTCCATATTGGTAGGAAAATAGCAATAACCAACATCCTACGCTAAACTTGGTACAAGAATAGCACAGAGGGATCTTGATCATTTTACGTATGTATGTATAACATAATAGTTAAACAAGTCAGATTATTCTGCAACTATTAAATAAGTGAAGACAACTCATTTTTTAGAGGCAAGAGTAAGTTGTAAATCTGGTCTACCTTTGCCAGAAACTTAAAAAAAATAGACTCTACTAAAAGTAGAGTACTTTTACGGCAAACAATTGGAGTGTTACAACAACACCTACTGACTGACATAATTTTCAGTTTGACACGCCATTTGACAGGACTTTGTTGTCGCTTTCCCCTTATTTTTTCATTTTTTTGGTAAAAAAATTATGCAAAGTATTTGAACTCATCGTGCCCCTGTGCTAGAAATTGACAGAATGTCTACTAATAAGTGTCATCAGAAACTAATTAAGCTAAATGCGGAGATGGAATCTTGTACTAGAAAGGATCACCTGCACCTGAGAATTGACAGGTCCGTAGTTGTAGGGGAGGTAGGCAGGGACGTTCTGACTCCCCTAGAATGCTCAATATAGTGGCCATAATTGATTATTCTAGGTCAGAATCAGCTCATTTGAAACTTCCATTTGCTATTTATTTCATTAAAACGCTTTGGAGGCTGGGGACTGGGGACTCAGGAGGAGCTTACAGTACCCAACCTGGTGTTACTTCACACACCCATGGATATTGGCCTCCCCTACCATTTTTTCTATACTACAGCCCTGAATTGTACTAGCCTAACCTCAACGCCGTGTCCAATGTCATGTCCTCTCCGCCCAGGTACATATTAAAATTTGGCAGTCAACTCGAATTTTTTGTCTATCTTTTTCAGTTTAATCAAATGCCTATCAATATGATATTGATTTATCACACGTTTTCATCAGTTCGATATTAAATTCAATTGCTTACTGACTATGCCAAGTGACACGGATTCTATCGGAGTGTGACATTGGGTATGTGACGCCGCCCTGCAGATAGGGTCCACCGGCCTTGTGTAACATAGTCCCATCCTACAACATCCAAAAATAGAACGCTAGACAATAAGAACAAACAATTACTGAAGCCTTTTTAGAATCGAAAACACACATGCCTTGATTCGATTAATGCACAGTAGGTATTCAATTCAACTCAAGAGTTCAAGGAGAAATCACTGCATCCCAGTGAGGTTTGTGATTGGACGATCAAGCAGGCCTAGTTTTTTCCCATACCACGGGTCACATGCACTACATAAAGGTGAGGCTGACTGATTTTCTATGGAAGCATCTGATTATGATGATATTACTCTGACATGATTCCAAAAAGAAATGAATCAAAGTTCAAACTATATGTGATATCAATACACCTGTCTTTCTCAGACGTGGAACATTCCCGTTTTTACAGGATGTGGCATCGGCGACTGACGCACCTCAAAGTTCATTTGATAAGAATACTATGCATCTCGTCATGTCAACAAACAATAACTATGATAACTTCTATAACTACTTAGGTGTTTGTTCCGCTCACATTTCCCGATAGAATAAGTTACACTTTCAGCATCAGAAAGGTAGTTGTGGTGTAAAATATGATGCAAAACGGAAATGGTTCTGGAGTATGATACACAGAGGCAGATTTGTGTCCCTAGTTTATTCCTTCCCCGCCCACAACAAAGTTTGCATGCCAAGCAAAGTTCAGGCTGCACATCCCAGTTCATTATTCTGATCGATCAAAGAGATACATGTTATTGATGGTATTCTGAATGTAGGAGCTTTGGGGGAGCTCAAAGCTGAGTGGGCTGTAGTGGGAGAGAACATTGTGGTATGCGGATGCCTCTGCATTCATCAGATTTTCAATGGTGGTAGGCAGCCAACCTCAAACTAAGCACTTGTATCCAAACATGCGCGGCGGAAGACTACTTTATTGAACCCGTGAATACCAGGTCAGTCTGGTGCTCTGGCGTGTTTTGTGCTGCTTCAATCCAACGATCGGTCAGTCTGAGGTTCACCCCCCCCCCCCCCGCAAGACACTGCAATTTTTTCGGATCAGCCAATATGAGTGGGAATTTGGGTGGATAAGCTACCAGCATTTAATGCGTTGTAGGCTCATTATGGGTTGAGGCTGCAATCTACTGTGCGCAAGAGGACCATATGACTTGACCGTAGTGATGATGTCATCACACCTAGACATTCAGTATCGCGAATGATTTACCAAATTAGTTTATCACAAGCCTAACCCAAACCTCGCCATTGTTATTACTTTTATTCATTCTGCCAACGATAGTATGAGCTATTATCGGAGAAATTTGGAATATGTCTGAACCCCCTAGACTCTTGCCCCCCTCCCCGTCCGTTGGCCCCACCGCAATGGATACCTCTGACTCCAAAGATGGATCTGGCGTGTGCACTGCTTTGTAGGTATGTCGTCAAAGTAGCTTAAAGCAAATCTCTAAATTAGTAAAATTGAGTGGCAAGATATTGACTTCATTTGAGACACCATCTTTTTGTCTTTTTTTTGGCTACCTGTGAAGTCAAGATCTCATTTCATTTAATCTCACTCTCTTAAGTAGATACAAAGGTATCGATAGCAGTGCTCAGCGTGCATAAAACGTGACTTTGTCTTCGTATTGGCCTTGCCTTTCGTAATTGCACTCTGTCTGTAAACAAACCTCAATATTATTAAATTTTCTAAAACAACCTTCGCTTTGTAACTTTCGTGGGATGATTCTAATTAATAAACTGTTTAGAGTTAAAGTGACAGATTGCGGTGTGATGACTTAAAGCAGCGGTCATGACTCAATATAAGACAGGATAACACCAGACGCTTAATCTCAGACTCAGGGCCGTAGTCTAGGAAAACATGTAGGGGAGGCAAAAATCTTTGAGGGTGTGAAGTAACACCAGGTTAGGTATTGTAACTCTTCCTGAGAAGTCTGGGGTTAATCCCCTCCTAAGCGCTTTTATGATATAAATAGCGAATGGAAGTCCCAAATGAGCTGATTCTATCATGAAATATTCAATTATAGATTTTTTAGGCCACTCTATTGAGCATTCTACGGAATGCAGAGCGTCCCTGCCTCCCCTAGAACTACGGGCCTGTCAGTGAAGCAACATGCTGTTTCCATTTCTTCCCAATTGCACAATAGAAACATGATACATTTAAACTCTCGTTGGATATTATTCAAGTCATTAATTGACGAGACTGCTCACACAGGTCGAATGTCAATAAATGAGCTTAAAAGCAATTCTCAGAAAACTTGCTTTGTTTTATTTGACTGTAAATAATCAAAAAGGATGAGTGTCGCTATTCCTAATTACCTCCCCTGTTGCGGTAGCTCTCATGTTACAGGTAAACAAAGGGGTGAAACTCCGGACATTTAAACTTTTATCTTCTTCTCGGTAATTAATGAGGTAAACAAACTAAACACGGTAGATTAGATTTTCCCTTCTGTAAATAGTTATGTTCTCCAAAAGTATATCAGAGAGGGGGAAAGTTCAAATGTATCACAAAGTTTCACAGGCACATAGCAAATTTTAGGAGCTAGGTCTTCCTCAAACAAGTTGCAAATTACAAAAGTAATTAAATACATGATTATTCGCCAAAAACGTTATGGGGTCAAACATGTAAAACTGATGACTAACCATTCTGGAATTGCGAACCTGACACAATAAAAGTGGTCTGATAGGGGATAGAACAGGATATTGTTTTGCAGAAATATCAAAATATTCTCCAAAGTATATCACGATTCAATGATGATAGCGTAAATTGCAAGTTTACTCTTGCAGGTCAAGCATAGTATATCGGATCTTGTCTTTATATCCTGTTGCGGCTTGGAGAGTTCAAAGGATGCGCTGTCTACACAAGGTGCAAGAATGGGTACAAAATAAATCACCAAGCCCGTACATCCTGTCCCTAACGTTGTTCTATTTTTAAATATAATGTTACATTTTTTCAACCCAGAATCAAATTTGTAATTGGACTGCATGCTGATATTGACCGCAGACGAACAAATGATTTCATTCCACTTGCACCAATTTGAATACATTTATTAAGTAATTCTTAGAATTGATAGTGTCCAGGCCTTTTTCAAAGCACATGCAATACACGGTCATTATTTAGAGCCACACACAGTGCCTGTCTAGTGTGTGCACATATGCCCTAGCAATGACTGGGAAAAATGTTACATGATTTTTTCTTTATTTTCTCTTATTGATGTTGAAATCATTCCTATCCCTGTAATTCCACATAGTTCAGAAGCCAAAAGTTCACAAAAGCTCAAAGCTCATGATCCTGTAATATTATAGAATAGGCAGATAGGCAGAAATTACACTTGTTGATATGACAAGACAGGCTATAGTACATTTTGCCCTTCAGACAACATGAGACAATAAACCTTTATCGACTATGTTCGCATGTTTGCAACTGTCTGACTTTCAATAGCAACAACAATCAGAAACTCCTTTGACAGTTCAGACTTCAGAGTCAATGATAGGGTATGTATATACAAATTGGTCCGACAGGTCCTTTTTTTAAGGCAAAATTGTGGTGACTGAAATAAATCAAAGAAATAAAAAAATAAAACCAAACCCCAATATCAGTATTTATTTAGAAATTTTATTTTCTACAATAAATACTGTTTATTCAATGAACCTGTTTTTAAACTTCATTTCGGTGTGGGTTTAGGATAACTAAAGACTTAAAAGAGCGATGTGCCAAAGAGTATTTTTTGGCAGAAAGGTTTATGGCTCAGTCAAATTCTAAATAATTATTCACAGTGTTCATTGCCTGGTTAAAGACAGCCTGAGGGTTTTATTATTTATGCCCCTCCGCTTGCAACCCTATGTGCCTCATTGTTAGACAGTGCTGCTATGATTACTGCTCTGGTCAAATAAAGTTCAAAGCCTAAAAAGAGCGGAGGCGCATTTCTCAGCAAGGTCACACAGGTAGCAAGGGAATGTGCGGGTGGACATTGTAAAATGAAATAGCTAAAAAACAAGCACTGAGGCTTTACTCAATGCAGTCACATTCTGCAAACCTATTTTTTATGGTTGCTGTTTTGTGATTAATTGGTGTCAACCACCTTCAGTTGACCTGACCGTCAGGTGAACTTCCCAGACTCATTCCGAAACAGAGCAACTCGAAAAACGAGTGAGTTGAAGAGGAAATCCGAAGCGTTGAAAAAATAAAACTAAAGTACTCACTAATTGAAGTTCTTATTGGCAAAACCTCGCTGGAATGCAAAAACCGCATGAAAAAAGTCGGTCAATAACAAAGACCAATAACACCCACACATTTACAGATATAAGACATTAACCTTGATATCAATACCACAGCCCAGAGATATGACACGCATGCAAGTTATATTCTATAATAATTGGGTTGCTGTGGTATTTTTAATATTAAGTAATGCGTTGTGCCAACAGCAGCCAGTGCAGAAGTACCTACTCAGCAATCACGATGAGTTCTTGGAATCGGTTACATATTTAGGCCAGCGGCAATTGTTTCACGTGCATCAGTCTGCGGTAAATTAAAATCTAAAATAACTCTGGCGCCCCGCCAGCTCAGTTTTGTGACTGCGTGTGAAAAAGATGCTATTGGATTCTCCGTCGAACAGAATATTTTTCGTTTTCTGATGGCGCTCGCCGTACTGTGATGTGGGACAAAACTCCGCTGGGGCTATTTTTCGGATATGGTTCTATTTAAAGGCTGGCGCCCTTGAAATTCAACGATGCGTGCCTGCAAATAAATTTGTTTGATGTCAGTTTGTGGTAAGAAACAGATGGAGAAAAAGTCTTGACAGCATCTAAACAGTAAGGTACTCACTTACAGGCATTGCCATTTTTCGCGCAATCTTTACTTTCCTAAATAAAACATTGAAAATCTCAAGATTTGGTCTGATAAAACAAAAAGTATTACCATGCAAAAATTGGATAGTGGTTTTGGCAGTTTTTAATTGAACACATGAGCCTGGACAATGAGTATGGTTGACATACTCATAGGTTGGTCGAGAATACTCTCTAAATAGCCGCTAAGGGTCAGGATGCGAAAAAATGACAGAATTATAAATTTTTTTCAAAATTTTGTTGATCATTTTGAACCTTGAGATGTCACCATAAACGTACCATTACTCATCGAAACCCACTCTCTTGATCCTTAGATATCAAATTAATATCCAATAACTCTCATTGACTATTGCGCTATGCCATAAACATATAAGTAACAGGGAGTAGCTTGTTTACTATTCACTGCCAGGCAATTGGTGTCCCAGGAGCGAGGTTGTGTGCCCAATTGGGATTGGAAATAGATTATTGATCTACTTTTGACTTAGAAATTCAAAATCATCATTTTGCCACTTCTTCCAGCCCTTTGTCTCATATTTTTGAGGCAGAGCTGAGCCTGTTTATGCGAAATTGTTGCGCGAAATTTCTTTACACGAAACATTGTTACAAATTATCGACTAGCTTAAAAAGTTTTTAGGAGTTCATATTGACAATCACCTTAATTTTTCTCGTCATGTAGATAGCATTATATCTAATTGCAATTCGAGACTTTTTTTATTACGCCAACTTAAGGAACTAGGTATGAATACCGGCGGTTTATTTAAATATTATTGTGCCAACATACGATCTTTAGCCACATATGCTGCTCCTGCTTGGTTTTTACTTTTGAATGATTGTGACATTGTGCTCCTTGAAGGAATCCAGCGATCGGCCACAATGACTATTTTACCAGACCTATGTTATAAAAATGGCTGGAGTTTTTAAGTCTATCCTCATTGCATGGTTTTATTTTGGATCAGAGCAAGAGGCATTTTGTAAAAATAGCTGATGATCAAACACACCCTCTTTTTAATCGTATTTTCAGAAACGAATGTAGAACATCTTCTCGCTGCAAAACCATTTTTAGACCTAAACTATGTAGGTCCCAAAAAACGTGCCAAATCATTTTTCCTTTTTTTATGACTCATTTTAATAATCGCTCTTAGTCATTTTTATCCCAACACTGTAAGCATTCAATTTTATCAATACCATGATATCAGATGCATAAATAAACTTAAGTAAACCAAAAAAGGATGTTCTTTATAATTGGCTCAGGAGTTGTCTTAAGATACCACAAGGGAGGGTAAATCTCGTGTCTTATGATCCTGATTGCTGGGTAATTTACAAAGTCATTAAAAATATACATGATTTATCAATCATAGTTCATAAAAGGCAACCTATTTACATAATCTACTGTCGGTTGGCGGCCCCCTTTGAGTCAAGATACATGTTCCTTGATAGCAATAATTTCCGCCGTAGCTCCTGCTTGAAGAACAGTGGCTGGTTGGATATACAGCCTGCGGTATCATTCAAACTGAATCTAAGAAACATGCATTACCATATGAGGAAAATTACGGAGGAGAAACCTCCTGTTAACTAATGCACAATCTCTTCGCTCAGCAGAGACAGCTGGTGATGTCACAGTCATAAAATGAGTTGATCAAGATTTTGATAAACCTCCAGGATCCAACATGACAGCTTTCATGCTTAGAAAATGTAGCAAGAAATCTTTTCTTGGGATGCATAACTGCCAGAGAAAACTTGTTATTTCTGGAACATGAACATAGACTTCCACGACGTTTTCAGAGAGCGGAGTCAGGTAAAATTAGCAGCCATAAAAGTTTAATCAAAATTGGGCGAAGAGGTTGACAATATTAAATATTGAGAAATATATCCATTTTATTAAAACTTCCACCATAAAAGTAGATATATGATTTTATACACATACAAAGAAAGAGATTTCAAGACAGAGAATGATATGGATGGCAAGTATGCACTAAGACACCATTCTGAGACACAATGCTGCAGCATTTGTAGGGTAAGCAAAAATTTATATCATTACAACAATTCTAAGACCCTGAATTGTGGAATGTGACAATACCAGAACACCATGGAATATTGAAAGGCACCATAAAAAAACGTCAGGTAGATAAGAAAATGGGGGAGGGGGGGGGGGGTAGGAGGTTACCCTAGCCAATATGTTGGCTCTGATTGATTGTACCTTCCCAGTAGCCAATCAGCTTCAACACATTTTCTGGGTAACTCATACTATAAAAAGACAAAAGTATCAAAAATACTTTTGTGGTTGGAATGCAAACTTTGGTCTGTGTTGTGAATGTTTTGAGTAAAAAATTATGTGGAGTAGGTTGCCCAACCACACACTCTCCAAACAATGATATATAACAGGAATAAGTACCATTGAAAACCTAATGATTGAATATACCGCGTTCACTAAGAAATTATTCTACCATTAAAAAACAGTAAGACAACTTCAAACGTAAAATGAGAAGGAACTTGGTCACTTAGCAAAAAATAGACGATAATAAACATGATGCATACAGCTGCCATTGGACCCACTGAAAGAGCATAAACAAAGTACTGGTTCTTATAGGATACAAAAAGTTGTTGTAAGGGGGGGGGGGAGATGGTAGATCGCACATATGTGCATGGCAACACTACAGACAAGCAGGCAAGATGTATATATTTGATTGTTTGCTTTAACTATGAAAATCGTCATCCAAATTACAACTTTGGAAAGTTTTGAATTTAAAATTTTCATCCCAAACATCCCCACATATGATTCAAAGTAAAATTTCCATCAGACAACAAATAACACCATGACCCTTGCCGTCAGAGATGTGACTGTTGTCTATTTTGTCCTAACAAATGTTAGAAACTCTTCTCTAGTTTTAGGGTCTTCTCTGAATACGCCAAGCATTGTGCTGGTGATCGTCTTACTGGAGGTCTTCTGAACACCTCTCATAACCATACACATGTGTCTACAAAAAAAAATATAAACAAAACAGTTTATATATGTCTGTGATCACCTTCCCCATAATTAGCTAAAGCTCCACACGCTGATCACATGATATTTTATTGTATATCTCTTATTGATAGAGGGTGAATTAATTCAAGAGTACCATCACAAGGAATGTGGTGTGACGACCTGTGTTCAATTTCATCGTTTAGGAGTTAGTACATGTTAGGTGCTGCTACTAAATTGACTCTAACGATAAGAGATACATAAGTTAATATTGCAATCTCGATGTCAGTGTAAAGCTCCAAGGAGACAGTAGTTTCCAACCACTGAGTTGCATTTGAGTTCAGCATTTGCATATTTTCCTTTAGCTTACACAATAACGGCAAAAATGGCTTGATGTAAAACTTCCACTAAATCATCGTAGAGATGAGAAAGGAGCTTGAAGAGATGTAAGCACATTGGCCTTCAGTGGTGGGTCACATTGAAAGTATTTGACAAGTTTCAAAGCAAGGCTGTTCGTGGGTCAGGTGGAAGGTGCCATTCCAAAAACTTTGATCAAACTTTGATTAGTTTTTTGGAAGGGCAACTTCAATATCCGCAATAGTTTATCCATCCACATGACAGACACTGAAATATGGTGATATGATCCAGCTAGGTGTTCAAACTTCAACGGCTTTGACCAGCAATGGAATGTCATGACCGGCAACCCAAGCAAGGTTAACATTTTTGAACTAGAACTAGGAAGTTTTTCAAAGTTCATCAAAATTGACTGGGAGAACGTTTGGGCTCATTGTATGAATAATGAGGATAGTTGCAAGAGAGGAAGAAGGACAGGTTTGGAGGCTCACACTACGAATGCCTTAACAGTCTTCCTCGTGCATGGTCATTGAAGTAAATTATATAGAGATACCGATATACATAGAAGGCTTTCAAATTTGTCTAATTGAAAGACCAAGTGTTCAATAAATTTGAGCGGTGTGACAGTGATAGTTTGCTTTAGTGAAGCATAGCCAATTCTAATTAAAAGAGATAAGCCATTGACATGCATCAAGGTCAAGGTTGCTGGTAGTCGCCACTGGAATGTCCCAATGAGCTACCCAGACGGAGCTATGGCAAATCGGACAACCCTTGACAAAGTGTTTTTACAATATTTGTGGCAGATGAGAGGTAAAAGGCGTCATAGACTAAGAATTATCTGAACCAAGCTGCTAAATCACCTAATTAAACAGCTGGGTTATAATTAGTTGAAGGATAACTCATCACATCATATCACATCATAAAAAAAGTAAAAGTACACATAACCTCAACCTCCTGTATAAAAATTCCATGAAATGGTCAGTCGATAAATTACTTTCCAATATATATATACACTTTTTATTTGGCAGACGATATCATCATGGACATGTGATCATAGCGTGCAAACATCAAACAAATACTTTAATATGTTAAAAGTACTTGTTCAACTAGCATAACTCATATTGTGAGTTATGTTGGTGTTCTGATCCGAATGGATCTGATAATGAAAGCATCAAAGTGCTAAATAAAGAAAAGGTCACCATCCCCAATAACCGATATTCTGATTCAGTCTAGGTGACCAGGTTAGGCTTAATTCTCTCGGCTAAATTCCTTAGTTAACCTTCCCTGATGCTCAAGTGTTACTTACTTGGCTTCTACGACCACTCCGACACCAGCAGGCTGGACAGCTTCTACTACAGCCATAGCTATCTGCTTTGTAAGTCTCTCCTGTACCTGTAATCTTCTACTGAATATCTCTACGATCCTGCAATCAATCATGGTCACAGTGGGATGAAAAAACAGAGATATGCATTGTAATAAACAAATCTACATTGATTCACTGTAAACACACTGTAAACACACTGTAAATCACATTGTAAAACTTACTGTAAAACACACTGTAAAACACACTGTAGCTCACACAGTACAAAACACGATGAAAAACGCAATGCGAAATGCACTGATTAATGACTGTGTGTAGTTAATGTGAGTCAGTAAACCATTGAACATATTCTGAATAATCTTGTTTTAGTGCTCAAAGTCCGCCCGGACTTGACGGTAGGTGGTTGATAACTAAATGCCACCACCAGCAACACGGGCAGAGTTTGAGCCCCTGAACTAGTATGAGCTATGTACATCAACTTTACTTTTGGTTCAGTGTAGTATCAATTAAATTGAATAACAAATTCAAATTGCTTATCCAGATTATGATTTTGCTCGCACTAACCTGGCTAGTTTGCTGAGACCCAGTACCTGTTTGTTTGGAAGGTATCCAACGGATACCTTACCATAAAACGGTACCAAGTGATGCTCACATAGTGAAAAAATCTCTATATCTTTAACTATAACCATTTCATCTGTGTCCTCTTTGAATACAGCACCATTTATAACATCTAGAATAAAGAAAAGGATGATAAACTATCCAGGCAAATGTAACCAAGTAATCAAACAAATGAGTGGTTTTTGATGCGACAAGTTAGTTTGAGAAAAGGTTAAAACTGAAAAGACAAGGTTGTCTGCCCGTGACTTCAGAAAACATTATTGCTTCTAATATTTTCTTTATAGCGCAGATGTTTTATACCCATTTTTCAAATCTCCGATTAATTCAAGATAACCCCAGATGGTAGGGAGATTCTGTGACAAATTTACACTTATTATATTTAAAAGGTTTGCCAATCACCATCTTTGATCTTCTCTTTGAATCCCATGATCAAAGAGAAAGTAAACAAAATTTTTGTCCAAGTTTATAATGCAAAAACTATAGAAAAAATATTATCAGTATGACAGTACCTAAATTTTTTCTTTAGAACTTTATTGGCATCTATATAAATAATTTATATTTATGCTTTAAATCTCGGATAGAATACTCCTGGAATTTCTCCAAATAGCATTCAGGGTAACCACAGGTATTCAGGGTAACCACAAAATTTTTTAAACTGGACATTCTGATATGGTATACCAATCAATCTTCGAATCATAATACTTTATCATTTTTCTTCTTTTCCACCCAAACTTTTGCGGTAATTTCTTTGGCATGTTATGGAACTCATCCGTCCAGGATGATATTGTCTGCCATATATAAAAGTGCATTATATAGATATATTTAAATGTTAATCATGTTTTTCTTAGAAAGTTCGCCAATCACCGGCTTTGATCTTCTCTTCAAATCCCATGATTAAAGAAAAAACAAACAACAATTTTTTGCCATGTTTTGAAAGTAAAAACTATCATTGGTATTAACGATATTAAAATCGTTAATAAAATGAATCATATAGTCTCTGTCCCAATTGAATTTAAGCAGAATTTGATACCTTCAGAACGAATACCAATTGAGTATTTTTACAAGAAAACGAAATGCCAGCAACTCGGCAGAGTTTCGACCTTACTGAACCAAACTGTCAATATGACCCTAGCAGGATGATGCCAGAACTGTGTGTTGTAAGGAATTCTATGTTTATACATTTAGCCCTTCGTGAATATTGACATAATCAGTGTTGTGAAGCCATCATTGTGTGTTTTGCTGTTACACACAGTTAACTACATATTCCGGGGCCACACACAGTTAACTTGCGGTATCCGTACTTAACCAAACTCAGATTATTCAGGCATCAGAACCTGTAAACTTGAGCATATATTTATGCCATGTTCGTTGTCATCAATAAACCTCAGGTAGAATTGGAAATTGGCATCATTACATAGTTTTCGGACGGACGTCAAATCTTGTTGTGGGCGGGCAGCAGCAGGATATTGAACAACTCCTGATTAATGATTATACACTCCAACTCCAACATTTCATAGCAGTAACTACATATTCTGGTCGACTTCAAGAGCGTAATGTCACTCTTTTTTGTAATCTCAGACCTATTGCCATCATGTGAAAACTGCAAAAAGAGAGTTCCTGATATGCCCCTAAAGTCAACGAGCCATAATTTTGCCAGAAGATTTCAAAGTTGCCGGTAGAAATAGCAAAAGGCAAATCTAAACTGAACCCGCAGGAGTTTATGTTTAGACCCCCTGATCTGTATCTGCCTAAATCCGCCCCTGATTGACTTTAATAGCATATCCCTAAACTGATTACATTTCATTGATTTTTACTCAAGGCAAATAGGTAATAATGTTTAGATATGGAAATGGCAGGTCGCATTGGTCAATAAAACTGATGAAACAGCAAAAGAGCATATTGATAGTGTCACGTTTGCCTACTCCTACACGGATATGCTGCCTAAATGCTGCCGGTAGTCATGTAAATGTGTACATGTCTTTTCAAAGGTTATGACCAAATTACGACTAATTGTAGCTGCCTCAGGTGATGCAACTACACGCAGTAGCAGCAGTGCCATCATGTTGAGCAGAGACATGTATTCCCATTTCAACCCGCAGTCAAATCTCAACGGTTGTGTGTGAGTGATTTCATTTTTATGTAGCCTCGAAAATAATTAAAATTTAAAATTTTTGACAACACCCATATCCTTGCTTCATAGAAGCATTCTAATCATTTCCTAGATTATAGACAATATAGCCAATGCGTTGGCTATGATTTGAGCCAACACATTGACAATAGAGTGATTTAATTACTAACCGTCGACAGTCTCCTCATAGCCTTTGGTAAAGAACATGAATGCTTTAGCTGCCCTCTCTGGTGTTCTGACTAATCCCTCTCTGTCTGGATCTTCTCCTACACTCTTGACCATGCACCTGACAGCGCCTGCCATATCTGCCAGTCTGTCCTTCTGCTCCTGGTGTAATATAAGATTGAGGTGTAAGTCCATTTTCTTTCTAATTATGACAGCTGGCGTTATTCCGAAATTGACACCTGCGCCGCTTGCCAACTTGGTGCTGTGCGCATGGAGCCTTCATCGTAACTAAGCTTATGTTTTTTTAAAGATGTTCTTTAAAAAATGTCTAACATGAAAATAAATCTAAATTACATCAAAAAAAGTAAAATAGGATTAGTACTTTAAATAAATGATAGACATACAAAAATAATTGATTTGATCCATCTTAATGACAAGGACGGCACACGTGCTAATTGGATTCAATGCCTGTTTTAACTGACAATTCCATTGAATACGATCTTCATCTATTATTTGTTTAATATACTAACCATATTTTACTGTTTCGAATAACAACCCCGGTTCGCTGTTAAATAACCAATGACAGATCGGTTGAATGACAGATTTTAGGAATGTTTGGGGCTGTAGCCCGGAGCTCAATATTGCAGCCTTGAGCGAAGTTGTAGGATTCCTTACTACCTGGGCTGGCTGACATATAATCAATGACATTTGTGTTTTCAACAAGGATACAATTAAGACATGGGGGTTTAGCTGAAGGCAAAAAGAATCATACCTATAATTGACTACTAGGTCCAATGAATCATGATGATGATGATGAAGATAATCCTTGGGCCCAGTAGTTATTTGTATGTAAAACTCTTCAGGTTGCTGAGCTCATAATTGGCATAATTGATGGTGATTGTTAATAAAAAGATTTTAGATCCACAACACAAATAGTTAGTTTGACAGCGATGGAACTCAGCCTGAAGGCTGTATCTTAGATATTTAGGGTATATGAATACAACAGCTTTGGGTTAATCAATTTGTATGCCGCTTATCGCTGTATTTGTAACGAGGGGTGACTGTTATTTCTGGTGGTGTGTTATCAGCGACTGGTCCGCACAGCGTGAGGGCTATGATTCTGTTACTTTACCTGATCACCATTTTGCTGTTCTTGCTCTTTCATGGTAGTGGAAGGTTCATGATGTGCATCCAGCTGTTCTGAATGTGTGCGACGCTTTGGAAGAATTGGGAAGCCATGTGCATCTAGCGAGCTCGATCTTGTGCCAAATTCTTTCTTCTGTCGGCTCTCTTGATCACTGGAGACGGGAGTATAACTGGCCATGGTTTATCTTTGAAAAACAGCAAGAAATTAGATTGAAACTCCACACTGATGAGTTGAAATTGATTCTGACAATCATATCAAGGAGTAAGTCCTTAATCAATTGCCTTAATCATATAAATTATGATTGCATCAGATCAGTACATCACATGCACTATGCACAGACTGTAGACTACCAGACTAGTTATTGTATATAGTCCCCATGTAAGATCCAGTGATAAGATAACAACAAACACTTTCTTATACTACTCACAGGCTCTGTGTTAGGGTATAAAGCTCTCTTTGGTTTGAGAAGAAGTATATTTACACATATAAATATTCTGGTGGAATGATCAGATTGCACAATTTCAGCAACCAAGGGCACCTGCAAATGTATTCACGTGGTCACTGTATAAAATATTGTTTACAAATCTAGGAGATTGACCAATCATATCCAACAAATAATAAACAGTCCAATGAGATAAAAGATACTACTCCATAGATTTAGGCCATAAACCACGCCTATTATTTATGTCAAGGTTGAAACTACCCAGAATCTTAACTCAGGGGCCTGGAGGTGAGGGTAACAGTAACAAACCCTGTAGTTCTAGAATAGCCCAAAATTTCTATTACAAATATAAAAAAGAGTTTTGCCAAAAAAAGTGACTTAGCATTTTTAAACCAATTCAAGCAGTAAATTATAGCTGACAGACAAGATGAGCTAGTAGCATTCCAGTTTACCAATCACAGCAGGAACAACTTACAAACAACATTAGAATTTGTTCATTGCAACTGCTACAAAGAGGTATAGAAAGAAAGTATAAATGAACGCAAGTTTTGACTATACTATAGTTACAGTGAGTAGTAACTATAGATAGATACATACATACAAGATAGTTTAGTAAGTGTCTAATCTACTAGTTAGTCTATGCACTAGTACAATGTATACATTATATAGTATGTATATAAATAGATTGTGTATATTTGTTTTGATATTAATTAAACCAATCACCCATATCATTTCTCCTTGATTAGTCACTGCCTCCATTTGTACCATGACAACCTAACAATTGTTTACCCAGCTCTTGTTGTTTCTTTCCGTATTTCTAGACTGTATACCAAGGTTATACTTATGATATGATTATATGATATGAATTCCTGAAAAGCCTTCAAATCTAACAAGGCCTAATTCTGATGATACTCAAGCATTGGCTAGCCTTCTGTTCACATTGCCTCAGGGGCTGTAATCATCCTTGTAGGCGTCCAAAAATCTTTTTGTAGACACTAACACCAGAGGGCAGGGCATGATGTGACCCACATTTGTCTAATTTCTATCTCTCCCTTTTATGTTTACAGCAGATTAAGATGACTATCTGTGACCCCCAGTTTGAGTATGGCTCTTCTCACAGAAAAGTAGGTAGGAAACTGCAAGTTTCCAAAGAGAATAGTGAAGTGTTTGCACAGGCATTAAATAATGATATTTATGGCAACTCACCTCATTGCTTTATATAAATCCCCACATTAGCTAGTGAAAATTGGTACCAACTAACATTTAGTCTCACCCTAACTAATCAAACAAGTCAAGCTACTATTCAAGGCTCAGATCAAGTAGGCCTATGCCCAAGCTTTACCACTTCACAATAAGCTGATTGGGAAGCTGACCCTGTGGATCCAAGTAGTTGTTCCTACCTTGAAGCACATCCTCAAAATTGAGAGATTATCTCAACTGCTTTGTTGAGAATCTGAGGAGAGCCAAACAATTTCTTCACCAAATACCTGCTCTACGCTAATTCTTATTTGATTGTTAGGATCACCAGCTGACTTGGATGCAGGCGGTTGTGGGCACAGCGCGCCTCTCATCTAGAAATCTCAGACATTACATAAATGTTCCATCGCTAGTACTTCTCATCACTCTCATAATAACATCGTATAATCTCCATGAGACAAGGCTAGTACACAAGAAGCTGGCGGCAATTTCATCTATAAGGGGACTCGGTGGTGGAGATGGGAAGTCTTCAGTACAGCAGAGAGGAAGGCAGGCTTGGGTCAAAGCTAAACATGTAATGTTCACATTTAATCCGATGTAGCAGCTTTTACATAATCTTTTGATATTAATCTGACACCTTGTGATACAAAAGCCAGAAAACAATACAAATATCGGATGATTATCCACTAGGAACGAGCTGTGACAGGGACTTGCCCTAGGCAACTAAAACTTGGTCCAAGGTAACGTATGCCAAGAAAAGATTTGATCAACGACCTCACCACACTTAGACTAATCCATGTTTTAGCTTCTGCAGGCGCTGACCTGATTATTTTGATTAATTTATTGATAAGTCAACTAAATACGAGGCCTGAGGATTGCATAGTTGGTTGATTGCCAGTCCATTTTGACCGATTTTCCACCATGTAATTATTCCAACTTCTAGACCAGCTGGAAAAAAAATGTTTCACGATATTGATGACCTGTAGGGCATATTTAAATACCATCATTAACTTTAGTGATCGATTTTTATATGATATTATATGACTATCCAGCTGAAATTCAAAAGAGACAGGTCTACCAGCAATCTAAGAAATCAACAGGATTGCGTGTGGCAAAACCCTGTAGTAACTTTCAATCTGTAATGCTTTTTGCATCATACCTTTGAAACATATACGGGAAGTTGATGGACCTCCATACAGAAAAACTACAGTCCTTACTCCTTACTTTTTTAGCTGTCTATGTCTTCATAGGTGTAACAAAAAGGAAAGTCATTTCAGCATGACCTTATGCACTTATAAAGACGCCAGCAATCAACCATCTCACACAAATCAATCAAATCCCCTAAAGTTTGGCAACATTTTCATACTTAATATACAGGAGTATTATAAGTCTATGGGCATTTATGATTGCACGTTTCTAGTATCTTTATCATGATTCTAAAATTGCAGTCATCCTCTCCTTCATAATTAGACATTTTAAAAATGATTGATTTTGTAGATTGAGACAGGCTATTTGAGCCATGTAACGGGTGTACTAGAGTCGTTAGGGTATAACTTAGATGGTGGTACGTACAGTGAATGGGACATACTATGGGCTCATGACTATCCATTTAGTGATGCTGCTATGAAGAAAATATTACAGAACCTCAAGCCACATCAAAAAGTATGTACATAGTGATTTGTATTTATCTACATGTTAGGGGCTGTGTAGAGTTTGACCCAGTTTGCCTGCATTCCCGTTTTCCGCCCCCCCCCCCTCTACTAGTCATAAGTGACCAGTGGAGGGGCAGCATTTCTGAATGCTTGTTAACAGATCAAACTTGTCTAGTTGCTATGTGTTTTACACACTGAACCCAAAGTAACACTATTGCCACAATCTGCAAATGCTGATGACGTGTAAGGGGTAGTTTTCCTACACCCATGCCCATAGTTACCAAGTGGCTGGGATCTCTACAATGTTGACAACTATATGATTGTTTTGTTTGAAGGTCAACAAGTGGCCGGGATCAGGTTATGTGACTAGTAAGGTGAACTTGGCTACAAGTCTGTTAAGTCATGTACCCAAAGCCTTCCAGCTACCAGCCCAGGAAGCTGAGTTCAGAAGCTATGTAAGTATCTAATTGGGGTATGGCATTGGCTGTTTGTTTTGCTTGAGAACCAGAGCCGTTTCGTGGAGGTTGGTAGTGCCCCTACCATTGGGAAATCGTGACTCAGAGGGGTCTTTCAATAAAAACAGCCAAAATCTGAAATATCTGCTCACTCAGTGGGTGAGTGAGAAATGCTCTGGTAATGCTCACAATCGCTCCCTCATTGATGGACATATATACATTCTGAGTGAGGAATTTGGAAACAAATTTGTCTAATTGAAAGACTAACTGAGCGATAATCCTGAGCAAAGTGATGGCGATAGTTTGCTTTAGAAAGCATCGCATGGTGAAAACCCCTCAGACAAATATGTAGGCTGGTCACTAAAATTTAAACTGTCAACATCAATCCTAGCCTGTCTTGACAAGCTCTGTTTGTTAGTTGGCTTGTCAAGATGGGCTACATCAACACGAGTTAGATCCAGTTTGATCCTGCACTCTTTGTGGCTCCCATTCTACTGATGAGTCGTTGGGGTCTGAGGGAGAGCAACTCCAAATGCAGGCAAATTAGATCTTACCTGATAAATCCGTATAAATCAGAAGCATCATGTCATGATTTGAAATCTTTAACTTCTTGGAATCGCATGCAAAGGGTATGTGATGTGATTGATATCACAGCTTTGACCTTTGCTCACTCATGATTGGTCTCTTAAAAATTGCTCAAATCAACAAAACAAATCAACCTGATCACATGTATTTTTAACCTAAGTCAACGGATGCCTCGATGTGTTGCACCACCATCCTCATGGGCTTAAATAATTGTGTGATATCAAAACTTTCAGTCATCTAGCAATAGAAACAAGGCCAACATACTATTTAAGGTTTTGTGTTTTGGTCGTGCAATAAGACAATTCTGGCAGCATATAGATAGGTAGATTTCAATCATATTTGATCCAGTTTGCCTGCCTTTGGGTTTGCTCCCAATCCAGTGATCAGTTGAGGGGGGGGGGGGGTTGTAGCAGTTCCAAAGGCAGCCAAGCTCGACCAAACTCTGTCCAGGTAAGTTACACAGAGTAGGCTGTCCTGTCAATTGTTTATGGTGATAACAATCTTTCTATAACAGGCTCAGAAACATCCTGAGACGATGTGGGTTCAGAAGAGTAACAATCACAGAGGCATCAAGATCACTCCCGTTTCAGGTAGGTACCTTTTATTTTCTGACTGGGGGTTCTTCAGTTAAAATGAACAAGACTGTTTGATCCAAAATCCTTGCAATTGCTTCACTCCAAACTCTCGCGAATTTGGTCTTTCAATCCAACAAATTCATTGAACAAGCAGATAGTGATTCTGGCAGATTTTATTTAAACTCATGAGCCTGGGCAATTAATATGGCTTGCACACTCATCGGTTATTCATGAATACACTGTAAGCAGCCGGTTGGTATGCTGAGAGAAGGACAGAATGATGTGTTTATTTGTTTGCTATTTTGTTGATCATTTTGAACCTTGAGATGTCACTAAAACAAATCACTACTCATTAAAAGACACTCTCTTGACCCTGAGAAATCTTAAAGATAACCGATCAAAAAAAGCTTTAATAGTAATAATTCAAAATGAACAGTTGTTCCAGAGCCATTGGTAGAGACTCGTGTCAAAATATGGTACAGTAATAGAGTTATTAATAGTAATAATATATATATATATTATTTTTATTAATCCTATGTGTACAGCTCTATATCAACTTTTATCCTATTTGCCTGCATTCCGAGCTGATCCTCTCAACCAATTACGTAATCAACTTTTAAGAGCAGGAGAAGCAACTCCTGTAGGTGAATTTGATAACATGTGGCCTATGTTAGCACTGCCATATTGCTTGTAATGGTGTAGTGTCATATCTTGTTTTATGATATGCAGGGCTAGACTTGTCACGGCCTAAGACCTTCGTTCAGCAGTATGTGGACAAACCTTTACTCATTGACGAGAGAAAGTTTGATATTGGAATATACACAATTATCACCTCGATAAATCCACTGAGAATATACCGAGTCGATCATGAGTTCTTATTGAGGTAAGCAAACTTATACCGAAAAGGACACATTAACATGGCATCCAATCCTCAAATTAGTTAGCAAGACTTTTCAAAACTCTTGATCAATTTTAGCTGCCCACAGTGTACTAAGTTCAAAATCAGCTATCTTTTAATTTAAAATTGTTAACCCGTGTAAAATTCATTGAGTAACCTCAAACATTTATTGGTAAGTAAGTTGATGTATGCAGTAAGTATAAAACTCTATGGGAATTAATCTTTAAATTCATTTTGCAAGCAATAATAGATATGTCAGCTATATGGCTATGCGCATGAGTGAATGTCATCAATTCGGTCACACAAAATGCTATTTCATTTTCCAGGTTTTGTCCAGTAAACTATTATCCCTTTGATGCTGAGAACAAGAATAAGTATGTTGTTGGTGATGACTACACACCAATATGGGAGATTCCCTCCCTCGATAAATACTACAGTCAGGGGTTCACGGCTAAGCAGTCATTCAATCAATACCTAGAGGATATTGGTAAGGATGGGGACTCGGTATTCGATGCAATAGACAGCACAATAAAAGAGGTGTACATAAGTAAGCTATCCGCAATAAGGCAGAGCTTATCTCAATACAATAACAGGTAAGAATCATAACCATATCGGTACTGATTGTTGGGATACAAATGGTGAGAATGTTTTATTTGAAATCTTCATGATGCATTTTAAATAAACAAAGAATTCAATTTTCACATGAACAATGGAATTTTCATCCATATTAATTCCTTTAATTGTAGTTCATGCCATGCACAATACATATCGCACCAACTGCATTTTGTTATATAAAAAAAAGAGATCACTTATGAGAAAGTTATAAATTTGTTCTAAAAAAGTTCTAGTTTTGTCCTGGGAAAGTTATAAACTTGTTCTGACAAATTCATAAATTTTTCTGAAATTGTTATAAATTTGTTGTGAGAGGATTCTGAAATTGTTATAAATTTGTTGTGAGAGGGTTATGAATTTGTTGTGAAATTGTTATGAGAGGGTTATGGATTTGTTCTGAAATTGTTATGAGAGGGTTATGGATTTGTTCTGAAATTGTTATAAATTTGTTGTGAGAGGGTTATAAATCTGTTCTGAAATTGTTATGAGAGGGTTATGGATTTGTTGTGAAATTGTTATGAGAGGGTTATGGATTTGTTGTGAAATTGTTATTAGAGGATTATGGATTTGTTCTGAAATTGTTATGAGAGGGTTATGAATTTGTTCTGAAATTGTTATGGGAAGGTTATAGATTTGTTCTGAAATTGTTATGAGAGGGTTATGGATTTGTTCTGAAATTGTTATGAGAGGGTTATGAATTTGTTCTGAAATTGTTATGAGAGGGTTATGGATTTGTTGTGAAATTGTTATGAGAGGGTTATGGATTTGTTTTGAAATTGTTATGAGAGGGTTATGGATTTGTGCTGAAATTGTTATGAGAGGGTTATGAATTTGTTCTGAAATTGTTATGAGAGGGTTATAGATTTGTTCTGAAATTGTTATGAGAGGGTTATGGATTTGTTCTGAAATTGTTATGAGAGGGTTATGAATTTGTTCTGAATTGTTATGAGAGGGTTATGGATTTGTTGTGAAATTGTTATGAGAGGGTTATGGTTTTGTTCTGAAATTGTTATGAGAGGGTTATGGATTTGTGCTGAGATTGTTATAAATTTGTTGTGAGAGGGTTATGAATTTGTTGTGAAATTGTTATGAGAGGGTTATGGATTTGTTCTGAAATTGTTGTGAGAGGGTTATGAATTTGTTGTGAAATTGTTGTGAGAGGGTTATGGATTTGTTCTGAAATTGTTATAAATTTGTTGTGAGAGGGTTATGAATTTGTTATGAAATTGTTATGAGAGGGTTATGGATTTGTTCTGAAATTGTTATAAATTTGTTGTGAGAGGGTTATGAATTTGTTATGAAATTGTTATGAGAGGGTTATGGATTTGTTGTGAAATTGTTATGAGAGGGTTATGGATTTGTTCTGAAATTGTTATCAGAGGGTTATAAATTTGTTGTGAAATTGTTATGAGAGTGTTATGAATTTGTTCTGAAATTGCTATAATTTTGTTGTGAGAGGGTTATAATTTGTTGTGAAAATGTTATAAATTTGTTGTGAATTTGCTATAAATTTGTTCTGAAGTTGTTATAAATTTGTTATGAGAAAGTTATAAATTTGTTATGAGAGAGTTATGAATCTCTTCTAGAATTGTTGCAAATTTTTCATGCGAAAGTTATAGGTTTGTTATGAGAGATTTATAAACTTGTACTGAAATGGTCATCAATTTATAGCGAGAGAGTAATATAATATATGCCTTAATTTTATGAATACGTTATTGAAAGTTTTTAAACTATATGCACTACAGTCGATGTCACTATGAACTTGGCGTGAATATGTTTTATTGTTATCATTTATATTTATATTTATATATATTATATATTTCCATTATTGTAGAAATTTCTTCGAGATGGTTAGATTTGATTTTGTGCTCGATGACGAAGCTAACATATACTTGATGGAGGTAATTATGTGTGAAAAGTAAACAGATCCTAACATCGTATTTTCCAAGAAAAAAAAGCCACTCACGTAAATGTTATAAAAAACACTACATTTTATTTTAAAATATTATCATCGCCCTTTGTTACACCCACTGATATATATTAATGGATCAGGGATTCTATCTGACTCTACGCAAGCGCAGGGCTATTTATCTATGATTATAGGATTTTGATTTGGCTAAAAGCTGGTTTTCGAATGGTTGTTCCTGGAATGTAAAAAATTTGTAAATTAAATTTCGCTAATTTGGCTAGATTTAATAACTTACACAAAGTTGTATACTAATAGAACTTCATCACAAATCTCCATAGTGTGTATTTGACCACTGGTCTCTGAATTCGTATCAGTGGTTGCGCCTATATTATTACACCTATGTTACTAGCCTCTCTTGACTGGCTTTGTTGTTGTTTCACCCCCCCCCCCCCCCCAGAACAAAACTTGTCAAGACAGGCTACTATATAACATGTATACCACTGATATTACCCTTCACTTCTCTATATTTTTTAGGTCAACATGTCCCCCAATCTTAGCTCCGCCCACTTCACTCAGAACCAGCTCCTCTATGAGCAGGTGGTATATAACATATTCAATCTGATCGGAGCAGCAGGAAGTCTACATCACTTTAGTACCTTACAAGTCAAAGAGCAGGAAATGCTGGCCAGCTTTAAAGATCTTAGCGTTGATCCAGTACGCTGTCATAAACTATGCGAAGATGGGTGAGCTTCTTAAATGATATAAATGTATCTGCGGAAAGGACAAATCTCTACCGCAAACGTAAATGAGGCCCAAATTTAAATTTGAATGTGTTGAATTTGTGATCTCATTGCTTCATCAACATCAATTTTAGGCTTGAACAGTGTTGAACCAATATGAGTGTGATGCTGATTCTGGATTCTTGGCTCATGCAATAGACAACATTATCAGGACACATTTTCAATCTGAAGCTCTCCATTTCAGATGCTATTGAAGTAAGCATATGACTTCAAAGAGTTGTCATACCTTCGTAAGGAACCAGACAACTCCCTAGTAATTCGTGCATTCATCACATTATGACAGTTTTATTGGAATACATTATGTCTTCGTTTTCGTTTCAGATGCAAACCGGAGATGTGTAGGCTTTGTTATAGCTGTATGACGACATCAGATAAAGAGACATATCAACAAGCCTACCTTGAACATGTAAACAGATATAATACTAAACGGGTCATGCCTCAGCTATTGGTAAGTCATCATAAGGGGATCATTTTTGTATCTCAAAACATTTTGACATTTGAGGCGGTACTTTTATAATACAGACCTTAGATAATAATGAATCAGGATTCGGGCATGAAGTGCATGAGGGCTTATTACCATCATCCAGTTCTCTGTGCTGATGTGATGTTAATGTCAATGTAAAAAAATCTAAACCTAAAGACTTCTGACCAAGTTCAAACAATAATATATGTACGCATTATAATCACTAACGCTTGTAACTGCTTTGACTGCAGTTCCCATCAATTGATCAATGATCAGTATTAAGCTCGTCATTTGATACAATGTGAAAGATTGACTGGTGTGTGACAATATAATATAAGTAAAAATAATATTAAATTTGATATCATTGTGAAACAACGAGTTGTCCCCTCTATGACATTGATGGGCAACTTCCAATTCACATTCTGGTTTATTATTTCAGAATGCAGCACAACCAGATGTGTTGCCAGACTATTGGGATAAGTTATCCGATCAGGATAAGAGAATGCATCATTGGTTTGCTGGTAAATGTAAATCTGATCAATCATGGTGTTAGACCAACAGATTACTTAATACTTCCTAGTCATTCCATTAAGAACAACATGTGTGTCATAATAAGACATGTTATATATACATTCCCGCAATAATACCTCGTTTTTTGCTTACTTACTACGAGCCACTCAAATTATGTGAACAAATGAATTGTGATCGAGTCATTATTATAATTGCTGTATTTGTTTTTTTGCCCAACTAGTATTTTTATATTTTATCAAAGGATCATGTTTTGCCTCCAGAGGTTAACTTTCAAAGATCGTTTGACGATACAGTTACAGAAATTGACTGACAACCTTACCATTCCTTAATACATGTAATGTCTTCACTTTATATGAACCCTTGGTGCTTTTATATTCATTCATGTCACTAGTTTTTGTTATCTTGCTTAACTTTTTAATGTATTTGCTCATATTTGTAAAGATCTGAGTTGTTCTTGCCCAACCATGTGGAGCTAGGTCTCAATTTTGCATGTTGTCTGACGTGTCTGTGATCATGATTTTTCATGCATTAAAGCAGTAGATTTTTTGTATTCATGTGTAAAACTCCAATACATACAATACATAGATCGAAGTTTTAATTGCTGGTATCATAGTCATAGGAGGGTCGCTCTCATAGCGGGAACACTAAATATGATTCTATCTTTACTGCATATGCTCATGACGGCACCTGATTTGTTCGGAAAGTCCGCCTTCATCTCGACTACTACTGATTAAAAGGTTGATTAAAATCTGATGTCTTATCGCTCGCCCATCCCGAAGCATGGGCGGCGAAATTTTGTTGCATTATTGGCGAGGCCGCAATATCTGCGCCAATTTGCTCTGTTTGCAGGCAGGTCGGAGCTCACCTGGGGGACCAACCAATCCCCAGTAGAAGATGGACTGCAGTGGGATTCGAACCCACGACCTTCAACACTTGCGTGTTGAAGTCCGGCGCTCTAACCAACTAACCACCACCTACTCCTGGGACTACTCTTATGTGCTTTACAATTACATTACACTCTCTCTCATGTGGGACATCAAAATTTCTTTGCGTAAACAAGGTATCTGAGGCATCTTGTTGGCTAGACCATATTTTGCAAATGATGCAGCCCCTCAAACTTTTGTGAAGTTTGTAAAGCAGTGCTCACTGTGGCTGAGAAAATCTCAATTTAGTTTCTAATCTCTTGCTGCGCATGCTAGGTCATATTATGGTCTAACACTTATAGGGTGCATTTTAGATTGTATCGCAATCTGAGGATGCCAACGAGGGATTCTTGGGTACCTCCTTTAGGCTTTTTAAAATGTCGGCCTTCTACTAAACTTCTACTAGAACAAAAAATGCCACGGAGATGCTGAAAACATAACTTAAAATGCTCCTTAGATACATATCCACAATTACTTTATTTCATGATGTAAATCAATATGAATTCATCCACGCAACATGTACAACACCTTAGCTTATGTGGTAGTATAGAAAAAAAACTATGTACACGTAATAAAAATGATTAATTTGTTAATGTTGTTTTTCGGTGGCTTATTTACACACATGTATATCAGTGAAAAATTCGATCAAATGATTCTGAATTGATGAAAAGTTTTTTCTTTATAAACCCGACAAAAATTGAATATAATTTAGTTTGTCGGCATTCTATTAAACTGTCAGGGAAAGCAAGCATGCACTGCACTGTAGATTGGATTGGATTTTTGCCATTAAAGTGTTTGAAAAAATCCCCATATAATCTTATGAATTTTCATTAGTGTTCTTGGCTCCTAACCAAGGTACTTTACAATATGTAAGACCAGGAAAAAGCCTAATAAAATTATATTTCTGTGTAAATCAAAGTTTAATCCATCATTCATTTTATTAATACAATAACCTATAAGTTGCATACCATATGATTATGTATATAGAAACAACCATCATTGATGGATTAGGTTTCGGTTGCTGACACAGCATGAGATATAAAAATTATTGACAATAGTTAGACTAGTAGAGAGTAAGCTGATGTTCAGTTGAAGCCGTCAGCCGATGAAGAGACGGTCACATCAGACATCACTAACATACCATAGTCCTGCACAGGCTTTGATCTGAAAAATAAAATCACATCAAATAAAAAGCCACCAAACAGTGATCACTCTGCACAATGTTACCCTGCTGAGGCATACGCTTGCCTCTATAGTAGCCTATAGGTCACGAATTACGAATAGGTCACGAATAGGTCACGAATAGGTCACGAATAGGTCACGAATAGGTCACGAATAGGTCACGAATAGGTCACGAATAAGTAGGTACATATTGACCCTGATCATTTGAAAGTATTTGGGCCACCATGGAGAACTGCATTTCATATCTTTTACATCTTGTGAACTATTGGAGTTGTCTTTCTTGATGGGTGTCTACCATCAGATAGGAGTCACGCTCAAGGGACACTCAGATAGTCTGAATCATGCAGAAAATAACGCTAACTAGCTAGCTTGGGATAATTTAGTGTTAGCTAGCACTCTATTTCACTAGGTAAGTAGGGAGTTCACAATTGGTGTAATGAGGTTCAGCGAATTTAAGCTAGCCATATATTTTTTGGAAAGACAAACCTATTCTCTTCAAGGATAACACTCTATAAACATTACATGGCATTCTAACCCTCATAGGGGCGGTATAATGAGAGGCTAGCTTTGGGAACTTCTTGAATTGCAGCAGTCACCATACTTTCCTCTATGTTATATTGTATCAGAAAACCCAATAAATTAGTAACTTGGTGATATCATTAGGTGTTGTATTGGTACTGTTTTTTCCGAATGGGGAAATAATTTACTACAGCTACACTGCACTCACTCAAATTGACCTGGGTTGAGAAAAACTATCAACATCCACTGGTGCATTGATTTACATCAGACGATAGATGCCCGTGCCAATATCACAGCAGAGGTTGGTTAAAACTCGCAGAAATTGAAGCATGACTGTATCAGTTATTAAACAGAGAAATTTGACAAAAATAGGATAGATTTAGGTCTGACTTTAAACATACTTAGGCTTAGCATGAGTGAGTATATGAGATTTAAGATTGGTACTCTGTGCGAATTTCTTACTACATCCGTCAAAAGGGCAGACATACGGCCGATCTCCAGTGTGTATCCTCACGTGTGTCCTCAGGTTGAAGTCAAGTGAGAATCTCTTACCACAACCCTCAAACGTGCACTGTAAAAAAAACGTATGTATATTGTATTGTTATCAATACTTGATAAAACTCATTGTTGTTTTGCTCTGTGATGCCAAAAAAATATAAAATAAATTATAAATAAAAAATATTGAAAAGTAACTATAAAGCGTCTATATCACAAATGTACAGGAACCAAGCTGGAGAGAATTCCTGTCTACTTCAGTCAATATGCTTAAAATAAGACATACAGTCGGGAGCATACTACTGCACAAAACACAGGATTTCAGTTAGAATCAAATGCTATTTTTTCATGTGATAACATCAGAACTATTTGGCAGGATTTTTGAGCTATGAAGTCAGAGTTAGTTGGACTGCACTGTACATGTTATGATACAATGAGATGCTGCACCATCGAACAGGGCAAACAACTAAAGCAGGGATCAGGAATCATTGATATATCTGCATCATATTGCAAAGAGTGGTCTGTTTTCAGAGTCTCAACATTGCGAGCCCCCAAAGCAGGTACCATGTACAGGACCAAGCTATTGACCCTATTAGGTTGCAAAAATCCCTGAATTTTATCAGTTTGCTATCAGAGCTACAAAACGGGTATGTACAATGCGCTCCACATAGGTCAAACCTCCGAGGACAACCTTAATTTGATCATAATTAGGCAAAGTCTTAAGAAAGTGGTAATGGATTTGGCTGACAGGACTATGTTAGAAGACTTTGCTATCACAAATGTTGATTGAATTTTTTACCTGAAAAGGTTTTTCTCCAGTGTGTACTAGCTGATGCCTCTTCAACTTGCTGCTTTCCACGAATGATTTACCGCACTCAGCGCACACATGTATCCTAGGGCCGTGAGTGTGCAGATGCTTTCTCATAGCCGAGTTATCTCTAAATAGCTTATTACAACCTTTATGTGGACAAGGTACATTCCTCGCTGATTCATCAGATTTGGGTTCAGCAGAACAAGCTTTCTTTCCAGGTCGTCTGCAAAATAACATAATGCATGATCGGTATGACTTTATCTATTCTTACATGTCTCTCTGAATGAGTATGATTTACATAGAGCTTTTAAAGGGAGGAGTTCAGAATACAGCGTGTTTGAGAGTAAGATAACAAATTTAAACTTTTTAGGGTTTTTATCTCATAATTCATTTTTATCTCGATGTTAGCATCTTTGGATAAAGAGTGTACATTAAAACAAACAAACAAACAAATTATGCAATTTTAGTAGGAAGTTTGACTGTGACCATTGTAAATTAAAAAAAGGCGGGAAGCAATGTTTTAAAAGTTGAGTCCTGGCACGCATTTACCAGATTATATCAATCGGGGATATCACTCTTGTCCAAGCTGGACCTGACTCTCCTATGTATACTGCCTAATGTGGTGACAGGCTCACAGGCTCAGGCATTAATGTCCAAGAACAAAATTTTCATTGTGCATACCAATATTCATCATAAATAATTTCAAAATAACCATGGGTAAAGCATGAAACATACTTGACAAACATAGCGATATTTTCTGGTTCAGTCGAGTCTGGGGCCGGTGACTCCTGTGATTTTTCGTTAGGTAGACCGAGCCCTGCTAGTGGGTTTGAATCATCTGTATGCTGATTGGCTGTAATATCTTCAGTGTTGGCTGCCTTTTTTACATCATCTACAGCGTCATCGTTTATAAATAATGAGTCAGACTCTGCATCACCTGGAGAAAATGCAGGAAGAATTGTAAAATTTGTATTGTTTTAATCTATCTCATGCATGATGAAGGTGTGGAAGGTTTAGGTTCATCATATTTCGTGGCAAAGTGCAGATAACAACCATCGGCCATTCCATCAACTTTACCAGACCATTAGGATAATAATCAAGTGCTTGACAATTAAAATGCAGCTATTTCAATGTGTTATGATATGAGCAACCTTTGCAAACAATGACAGTAATAGGATATCAGTTGAGTGAACGCAAGGTAGGCAATGTCATTCTTATTGCTCCGATTTGATTCATTGGGTTGGCAACAGCCATCAGATCAGAGCAATAGCATTGGCCAGAGCTAGCGCATTGGCTACCTAAAGGGCAAAGTGCATTACTTACCACATGTCCACATAAGAACAGAAAACTCTCCTTCCAACGTTTTTACTTGTACTCTTTTCTGTTGCCATTTTCTGACTGGTGCAGATGTGAAGTTTTCATCTCCTATGCCCATGGCATGATCTCCAAATTTCCTTCTGATAATTGTAGTCTTTTTACTATTCTTTGATTTCTTGTTTGAAGAAGCTGATGTGAGTGAGATGTCTGCTTGATCTAATGCAGCCAAACACAGGGAATCATCATCATTGCCATGCAATTCATGGTCTGAAACCGGTATGCCTAAATCGTCATCATCATCATGATCATCTGCCATAGGATGAGGTGATGAATCAGCTATTTGAAGGCTACTTTCTTCTAGTAAGTTACTTGACAATGGATCATAATCCAACATTCCATGGGACCCATCATCCTCAGGTCTAATAGACATCATCTCTTCAATCATGTCAGTCCCTGAAAGGGATTTCATGTCAATTTCACTCAAGTGCAAATCAAGTCCAGTTGATGCCATAATTTTTGTTTTTGACAGTTTCTCTATAGAAATGAGGTAGGAAAAGTCAATGAAAAGAAAAAAACAGCCAAACCAAAAGGCCGATACTTACACAGTATATACTGCGTTTAAATTTGATGCGAACCTATAGCTCGGATGATATGAATGTCAAGGCTGACTCCAAATTCTCATTTTCAATTAATGTTTTGTGATATATTATACTTGGAGTTTCATGTTGTTTACATTGGATTCCAACATGGCCAGGAATAGGAGTGACTGGGTATATGATGAGCTGTTGAACTATGTGGGAAGTCCACTGTTCCAGGCGCCTGTTGTCACTTTTATGGAAGCAAACTGCTTAAGTAAGTATAAAAATTCTAACTTTCAAAGATACAAGCCAAAAGCTTGACTCACCCATAACCAGCTGTACAACAATTAACTTTGGTTTGAATGAGGATCATAACTAAGAAGATACTTTATCTGTGATGATCATTCAAATCAATAATGGTATGGATGGCACATACCTGAGCACATACCTGAGCTGGTATAGTTTCAACACCGAATTTTCATCGGGACTATGGAAACTTGGTTTCTCATAAATCCGTTAATCGTACCAGGTCAATAATCATTTATGCCAAATTGATAGTACTGGTTTTTTCCTACAACCTATCAGGGGGCCTGAGGAAGTCACTAGTGTCTGGCAGTTTGTTCCACTCCTTGGCGGTCTTGATAAAGAACGAACGCTGGTGGTGTTGCGTGTTGGAGTGAGGTATCATATATTGGTACTGATGTCTGCGTTTTGGGGAATAGATAGATCTTGAAATCAATTTTGACAGATCTGATATTCATCTTGTTGTTTCTGGTCTGTGTATAACATTTATATTTATCTTTTCTCACTGGTTTCACCACCACCATGGTGCATTTATTTTGTTTGTCATTGAATTGATTTTGGCACACTAATTAATCCATAAAATTGTCAGTTGAGTTAGTGCACTACGCTGTTTAGCTATGAATGATAACTCGCAAATTGTAGGTATGGTTCCGACAGGGACCGTCCAGCATGTACATGTCTATGCCCTGATCAATATGTACTGCTTACTAAGTTAGGGCATACATGCATAGATCAGTCATTGGCAAGCTGAGCAATGTTTTGAATTTGACATATTATACCTGGCAGTGTGTTTTTTCCAACCAATTAATGGCGAATGTTGTGCCGGATAATGAGCTCCTAGTCTCGATCAATGCATTGTAAGTGGAAGTGCAACATGTATTCATTAAGTCTTTGGCTGTTTCGATGAAACCGCTTCAAACTTATCGCTCCAACAATAACTAACAAGAAACCTAGAACCTGTGCCACTTTTCCTCTCTTTTCATGCATCATTTCATTCGTTCACTGGATAATAAATTAAAAAAATGTTGATTGATTGAAATGTGATCATTCCGGAGTCAAACCGCTGAGCATAATTTCGCGCCTAAACCAGATTGCCTTCCTAATAAGACATATTATTAAGACGCTATAAGCAACCAAATCATGGGGAGTTTTGCACATGATAGGCCCCAAATGCTTGTTGTGCCTAATAGAATGTAGCGCCTCTATAAATTATCTCACTGAATCTTTATAGAGTTTATGCTTGTATTGATGCCACCAATGAACCAGAGTGAGGTAGTTATTGATGCCACCAAGCGGTTTCGAAACCATCAGAATCTCGTTCAAGCAACTGATGATTAAATGATTTAACCTAGATTGTTATTCAATCATGTTTTATGCACAAAAATCCTGGAAGTTTTAATATTCATGTATAGACACGCTGTGTGCTGTGTTCATGAGGTCCCTGTATCAGAGGTGCCGGCTGATTATTTCTTCAGCACAAACTGTATTTAAATCAATAACCATCAATATTATGATGAATGAGTTGTTGCCGCGATGCTGGACTTTCACTTTGCTTTCAACTTAAATATTGACCGCTGTGTGACAATGCTATACATACATAATATGAATGTCTCTTGAGCCTTTCATCCTGTAACTTCCGACTATACACATGCACACATTCGCATACAGTGCACAGGTTTGACCATGCCCAAGAGAGTAATAATAAAAGAATGCGGTTATAACCTAACGGCCATAAGAAGTGAACCACATAAATTTCTTCTTCTATTTAATAGGCAAGTTGCAAAATTTCGTAGTTGTCTTTTCCCGAGACTTGAAGTTGGTGGCACGTGTTGTTGATCAGGTTTGACTTGGGAATTCAAGATACATATATGGAGTTTGTCTTTCAGCTGTAACATGGCATTTTCTTATTACTAGTTTGTGTGTTTACTGTAGCATTTTGTTATTAAAAAAATTCAGCAATTTCAAGTAATCAATATTATGTTGATTGCATGTCTGATATAGCCAGCTAGTTGTGTCAAACATGCAATTGTAAACATGCAACTTGTAAATTTCAAAAGTACAAACTGGCAACTCTCTTCTGATAATTACAACTGTCGCTCATTTATAACTGGTGATACTGATTTATGTGTGCAGAAGTTAGGGACATGTCATTTCATATGAATTATGGCATCTATAAAGCTATATTATATCGGTTTCAGACCAGACGTGTGTCCTTCAGCTAAAAATCTCCAAGGTTTTTATATCCACATGCCAGTTAGCTTAAGCATACTGGATGCTGTTTGGTCAATTTCTGCCACTGTAATCTCCATTAGACCCAAGATCCCTGGTACAACATAAACAATATTCTGAGTTGCACCCTCATTGCAGTAAGAAAGTCAATCCCTATTATTAATGAACATGACACAAGTCGTCATACCATATTATTTTAGGTGCAACGTAATGTGCTTCAGGGAAATGAAGCTGTCGTATCTCGTAGCTTTTCCCGCTCCCAATCAGACTTCGCAACCTTTTTACATATAAAATACAATTTCAACTTTAATAGATGGATTTGATGCACAACTTTTGTCCTGAATATAAAATTCCCATAGGGTTCAATATCCACACTCAACTTTTAACTCACTATTCTCTGTTGCAGTTTTTGACCCAGCTCTAGATGACTGTAAAGAATACAGAGAGCTTCATGGTGCCTACTGTGCTCTGGTAAGAAACATGAAATTCACATGGCTTACTGTATTTGCTATCACTAAAGTGAAGACTGATTCATGGATACTAGAATCTAACAGGAAAACCTTGTTTTGATACATGATAGTTAACATAAAAAACATTCTTTGGCCAATCTGACAAATTTTAGATCAAAGTATTTTTTTCTGTTTGATCCAATCGTATCTGTTTCCAGTTGCCTCCATGTAATCCATTTCTATGATTCAGGCCCCAGTGGCTTTCGCCCATATTATGAACATTGTACCTGACTGACCTAAAAATAGATCTTTGAACTGTAAAGCAGACTTTATGTTACATCACATATATCAAAATAAGCTATTTCTGTCCTAATGATCTGATCAACAATACAATTAAACCCGTTAATTTGTCTTAAAATCAATACAAATATGTTTTATTGTTCAACATTGAGTATGAGAGGTTTCAATCATAAATATCTGATGCCAGACAGCTTCATACATAAATTTGGTGGATAGGCTGAGAGTCCTTACCTTACCTTGATCTTTAGTTGTCTCAGTTTCAATTCAAGCCTTTGATCTGCTTCCAATTGAAGTTATTTTTCCATGTAAGCAAAGCCGTACACATGCTGATTTGCTGTTTTGCAGGTCACAGTGTTGTTGGATGCGTTTAGACAGGATACCAGCCTCACTCACGAACAGGTCATCAAAGCCATGACTGAAATGAGCAGAAAAACAGATCTACGTGAAGTTTTCTCGGTAAAGTATAACTAGCACAAGGCCGAATGGTGCATAGGCCCACTAGACATAGATTTACTAGAAAAATAGATCAAGTTCTATTTTAAGTAAATACATTTTTAGCATGGGGATTATGATAATTATCAAATCATCTGCCACCTAAGATTAATACTCATAAACCTAGACAAGGCACCAAATACATAATACATACATATGAAATGATCAAATTGTGGAGTTGGAGTTGTGGTATCATTGATTTGTAGTCCCAATCCCAAGGTTTGTTGATGATAACTGATATAACTAATATAATTGTGTTTTGATTTTCAAAATTGCACATTGCTGCGATCAATCTTGTATTGATTTTTACCTGATTTTTTTAATAATAAACAACATCAAGATGGTCACGCGACACAGCTGAATCCATAGCAATTTTCAAGCTCAAAGCATGAGTGAGACTATCATTGAAAACCCTGGATTGTTGACTACAAATCAACTAACACATCATCGCTACTACATAATTCGGTGATCAATGTCACCCATAATACAGTGTTTCAATGCTATTATCCACGTAGTGTGTAGGTTTATTATTAAGTCGATGTCTAGTGGGACAGAACAAATTTTATCCTTTCTACATACTTCACTTGGTTCTCACTTTATATATTGCAATGCACCCTGTATTTGAGGCTTTCTTGAGAGTCTTGGTGCAGGACCTAGTCACCAATCGGTCAGTTGTATGTGGCACGTGGATGACAATGTATCTTGCCAGTTGTTTCGTCACATGAAAAATGTCACTTGTGATCAATAACAATAATACCTTAGCAGGAGGGGAATTGAATGGCATTTCCCATTAATTTATAGATCTTACATGTTATAACCCTGACACTACAAGGATTCACACCACCAATGCAGGGGTCCAATAAATCCACTGTTGTGATGATGTGTAGAGTGTAGATTCCTGTGTAGCTGTGATGTGAAATGTTGATGTGAAACCTAGAGTCTTGCAGATTTACCAAAATATTGCTGAGCTTTCTAACACACAATAAATCTCTTTGTGTAACCTTTCCTATCTCATCAAAATAGTATCTGTGACCTTATCAAATATATTGACTGCATCATGTTCAATATTTTGGTGCTTCAATTCCTAGGTCTAGTTTGATCCAGTTCGCCTGCATTCCATTTGCTCCCCTCTACTGGTCACGTTGTCCTTTTTGACTGCAACGTGACCAGCGGAGGGGGAGAAACTCCAAGTGCAAGCAATTGTACCAAACATTGTCTATTAAATTTCTATGGCTGAAAAATGTATGATCATCATCAGTCAATATATGTGCGGGTAAAAGCTGACCATCCAGTTGTTTGTCTTTCACTTTTTTGAGAGGCTTAATGAAAATAGCAACCTGCAAAATATCGGGATAGATTTTTGACTTTAGACAGAAAAGATTTACACTGTGAGGGGAAAACTCTCATTTGTATTTTAAAAAGCTTCTCTTAAACTAAACTTCTTCTAAACTGGCAATACTTGCTTTACCAGGGCCACACACCCACTTTTCTACTAGATCTAACCTTAAACACTCATTTCATATTTTCCTTTCCTATTTCAGGGTCTATTTGAGCTCATTCTGGCAACTGAAAGTTTCCGATTATTCCGCCGATTGATGACACAGAAGAATCTGGAGTTACAGCAGCAGGCTCTGATGCTCATCATGAAACAATACGGTCAGATACCAGAAATCATGCAAACTGAGCAGTCAGCACAAAAACCAGCTGAGGCTAATCGTCATGATGGAGGTAGGTTAACTGTTACTGCGCCACAACAACAATATATTGTATCTACTATCCTATGTGTTATATTATCTTATATCATAGCTACTGTATATAGATAGTGTCTATCTTATTATGTCAATCAAAGATGCAAATTATAAAAATTGAATACATAAAGCAATTTAATTCCTTGACTCACTTTCAAAACATTACTGACAGTCTGACAGTACTGCTATGACTTGGTTACTTTATCATGGCTATGGTTGCAGTTCATATGTTCATGTATGGTACTTTTCTTGGGGTATTGATTTTCTATCTCTTCCCCCTGATAAAGATTATCATTTGATTAATTTTTCAATGTGGTTGACCAATGAACTTGAGTTCATTGGCTTTGTCCAATCAATGAATTGAATTGAATTGATTAGGGTAATAAATGATTTTGGGTGTTAGACTCGTCTTCTCAACATCAATGGGAGGATAACTCCATTGCTTATAAATAAACAAGTTTTAGGGGTCACTTTTTTGCCCTTCTCCCCACAGACCACTTCATACTCCTGACTTATGTATAACTTATTATTACTTATTTTCAGGTGGAGACAAAGCCCCCGAAGCAGTAGCAGTCAAACAACAGGAAGCTGAAATCTTAAATTCTATCATGAAGTAAGACATTTTTAGCACGCCTTAAAGTTGATGCAAAAGAAAATTTTCTGTCTCATGATTATCATGGATACATAACCTTAGGATGATTCTTCCTAATGTCAAAACTTCACCCTTCATTTTTAAACCATTACCCTCATCAAAACCTACAATATACACTGAGAGTAAAAAATCCCCATTTCCCAAGCACTAAAATAATGTATGTGGTCAAAGGTACAAAGGTCATCTAAATAATTTCTGAGATTAAAGTTGTTGAATAGTTTATGAAATATTTTCTATTTCTGAACGAATCTGTTTCTCTCATATAAACTTTTAAGTTAGACGGACTGGTTGATGCAAGAACCTCAACTATTTGTTGTCGCATAATTTCCATCACTTTCTAATTGTAGGTCTGCCGAGCCAAACAAACCTCCAGCGACCAGCTCTAAAGAGGTGGAGGGGATGAAGAAATCAGCTGAAGCTGAGGCTACTTTTCTCAAAGTAGAGAAACAGCAGGAACAGCAAAAACTAGAACAGGTATAGTCCACAATTGTCATCTCTCCCCTTGCTTCACAGTCATATCATTAGCCATTAGCCTTGAGTGCCTCCCTACTCAAGTGAAAGATTGTGAAATAAAATAGTAAATAATGAAATCAGCACTTCTTTATCAGGTCATTGTTCCTCACAGGATGGTCACAGATATTTGAAACTTGGAAACCTAGAATTCATATATTAGGTTGGATATACTACCAGGGACCTCCCAATATGCACAATTTTTGAGAAAAACAATCTGATGAAGATTTGTTGTATTTTGTAGGCAATGAAGGATCTGAAGTTTGAGGAGCCCCCATCTTCTTCTCCTGCAGCTCAAGCAAAGCCTGCTGCCAGTAAACCAGCGCTGCCTAGACTGACCAATCACGCGGCTCCACCTCCAACACCTGTACAGAATAAGGTAAATAATTCTAATAATATAGTCGCAGTGTACTCAAGTATCGAAGCTTAGTAGGCGAATGTTGGCAGGGAGCCATTTGAGCCGACACTTATTGTCTCCAGTTTCAGTTATGGGATTATTTGAAGCAATTATCAGTGATATAAAATTATTTCTTATAATGTATATATCAGAAATTCACTTAAATAGGGATGTCGGAGTCTATTCGACTACTAGCATATTCATACTATGACACACTTCATCAACATGAGAGTATTCGGTCAGGAAAGAAGAGAAAGCTCATGTAAAGAGATCACCTTTTTGAGGATCAGTGCTCTCATTGCACATTATGTTATATTTTCTTTCTGTTTAGCCTTCTGCCACACCTGTTGCTGCTCCTGTGGTTGGGGGCGGTGATGCTGCTGCCCAATGGATTGCTCAAGCTAAGGCTGAAAACGATGATGATACTGTAAACGCTGTACAAAATGCTGCAGTAAGTCTACACAACCATCTAACTTGTCTAGTATACAGTAGCTTAGAGCCAGAGAAATAGAATACTCAGATTCAAATGTATATAATTAGTGATGGTGATTCACTTAGGGGGCTGAATATACATTGACAAGATTAAGTGTCTGCATGATATATTTAAATTTAGAACGAGAACTTTGTAAAATTGCTCTTTGTATTTGGATATGCATATGACATATGCATATGATATGCATATGACATATGCATATTGCATATGACTCGGTTTTTCCTCCCAAGCTAATTCAACAGTAAGATCATGAAGTAGGTGGGTTGATAACTCGGGAGGCTTTCGAAGGCTCACTGCATACCATTATATATGTATAATTTTTATAATTTCAGGCCACCTTTGCAACAATGACACCAGAAGAGCTCCAAAAAAGACAGCAACATTTAAAAGCTCAAAGAGAAAAGCTTATGGCTCTTAAACAGAAGGTAAATATGTGTATTTATGTTTAACAATACTGCAGAATACAAGTCGATCACATCAATTAACGTATTGAGTGTATAACGGTAAATTACAGTTGGCCTTGGTATCTTTTGTCTCGCTTGTAATAGGCGAAAGTATCACTCAAGTTTCTGGTATTGTCATTGAGCAGATGTCATTCATTCATGACATTTATATGAGATTGTCCTGATTTTCCTGAGAATTCCAGTGTAAAGATGCATTGTGGAAATTCTTTTTACAAGCACTATCAAAGAGTAATAGTTTCACCAAATTTGCAGTTATGCAGTAAATTGTAGTTGTCTACCCAGTTTGAAGAAGTAGACCACTTTGAGTTTCCATCGTATTGCTCGCGTATTTGCACCAGCAAGCTCTTATTCTTTGATTGTCACATGTGTCACATTTCAACCATGTTTATCACTACAGCATCACCAACAATGTGTGTAGGTCATCATTATAATGGGTGATATCACCACCGAATGGTTCTGACAGCATATGTTGTATATTGCCTATCGCCACTTACTTGCTTTTTCCACAGGAACGAGAGAAACAGCTAGATACATATGAGAAAAAGACTCCTGGAGCGAGACCTAAGTCCGCTAGAGTCGCCCGCTCTGTACTGAGTCGTGCTCCAGCCCAACCAGATCCTCAAGACGCTGAGAAAAACAAAGAAATGGAAATGAGACGGGCCATTGCTAATAGATTAAAAGCTGAAATGCTTGGTAAGTGAGACAACAGGTAGATTTTCCCTATTGTGCAGTTTTTTCGTTCTAAGAGAGGGCAGGTTATATTGTAGAGTGCTTTAAAACTCCACCTGATATGGTACTTACCGAAAGTGCATCTTTCGCTCGAAAGAAAAACTCTCAGCAAAATCTGAAAACTGTTTAATAGGACATGGCCCTTTTTCCGATTCCTTATCAAAGACACCATGAAAATCAAATCATTTATTAATTCAAGCAGGGAAAATAAGTGCTGCTTTGCTGTTTCATGCTAGTCAATTTAAGTATTTTTCCTGTGATAAAGCAGTGATAATGGCTATTTAATTACTCGGCGTGCGTGGCAAGAGAGCATTCTTACGGGAATTCAATCATCATGTGCCCACTTCCTGTTCGACAAAATGCAATCGTTATTTGAAAAGTCAAATTGAAAAGTATCCTACTGGGACACAAATACCTTATGTTTGAGTTTGAATATTACAGAAAATCAATTCTAGGGCATGAATCGGTAAGATTGCACATCGTTTTGTAAACCAACACTTTTCTAAGTTATGCAGTAGTACAGTCTGGTTATTGTTTAGTAATTGTCAGTGTCTCATCTACTGACTCACCTTCTGACATAGTCGGTTAAGTTTACTTTTTTGCGTTCCACGCATATAATTTTATTTCAAAGCTATATCTTTTGTGGCCGATATCAATCACCAGTTTCTGTAGGGAGTCATGTAGATTTTCTCACATTTTCTGTTTGTCTATTCTTTTATTTATTCCGTCCAATAATATCATCATTGTGTTATGTCAAGAGTTGCGGCCAAACAAGCAGATTTTATGTCATATGTTTTTTTGAAATTCAATTTTTGTTTTTCTCCAATCCGTCCTATCACAATGATGGCATACCCTAATGATTTTCTAATTTGATCAGACAATATATTGCTGGTTTGCCGTCCATCCTTTTTCTGTGCTGTTTTCTTCCCATGTAATGGATTATACTTTTTTCCAAGGTAGCTCTGAAGAATAAATAAAGGCGTCATTAAAGTACAAACCCTAAATTAAAAATGAAATTCAGCTGATCATGGTATTTTCCCACGCCTCCCAACTAGTTTGTCACGTAGTCTATGAAGTGTTGTTAGGAGGATTGATAATCCACCCATCTGGGATTAGTCTTGGGTAGTAAACTTTTTGTGACCTTTGTTGGTGACATGTCCCTTACCCGTCAACACCAAGTTTCACACAACATATCTCTTGGTATATGCTCTATGAATACATATTTATAATAATCATAAATCCCTTTTGAGTTTATGTCAGCTAGTTAATGTGGGACTAATAGCATATTGTGCTCTGGTAGGTTAACGCTTCTTATGTACAAGATCAATGTAGTATCAACTCACTCAGTGCCTTTTTACTCTGTCGAGTTATTGCTTCAGGCTAAGAAACACTGGCGATGTCAGGGTTTTCGACCTTAGTATTGATGTGACTTTGCAGGTTAGAGAGTTTACTGACAGCGGTAAATTGAGTTGATTATAAGTCAACAGCGTCACGTAGGAAACTCTGCGCTGCCGACGGCATATTTCTAAACTAAAATTACAGAGCGGTGATAGGATCTTACTCTAGTTCTGGTTAAAGGTTCCTTCTCATGGCAGCAAATTATACATCGTGTGCGTCAGCGCAAGATTTATCAGATACACCTACACTAGTACACACCTTGTGTCATCATATCTATATATGGCTCCGACACTGGTGTCACAATGATGCAATCTCATGTTACAGCCCTGCGAATACCAAGGCAGAACCCTGAACCAGAGTAGATATTCATCACATTGCAAATGAGAGTACAAGAGTTAATGTTGAGTCATATAATAAAAACACACCAATTTTATTAACAGCAAATCGGCTGAAAATCAATAAATTGTAACAAAATCTTCATCCATCCAGTCATTTAGAAAAAAACCCATATCAATCAGTAATGAAATTAATATTCAAATGAAATTTACGGTGTCACCGGATACCATCTTCCCAGAGGGTGCTGACAATAACATCACAGCACAATCACATCTAGAAGGCATGTTGTTGGAATTCAATTTTTTTCACTTGCAACTTAATAATTATCAGGTTTCAAATATCGACAAAAGAGCAGCGTTTATATGTTGTTGTTTTGTCGCAGAGCTTTGTAAATTGTAAAGTATACTGGAAATCTCTCCTGTGCTCTCAAGAAGATAGTAGGGCATGTTCACAGTATGGTCCGCCATGATAATCCCTCCCCCCCCCCTTCATTCCAGTTACTCCAAAGTTGATTTGAATGGGACCAATAGTATTCATAAATTGATAAAAGGATGAGCCACAATATCCTCATGTAAAGGTTTTAAAGTTAGGCATATAATAAACATAGGCATCAGGATCATATACAGCTAAGGTGCCGCACTTTATTGCGGATGACGTAACTGCATTGAATTGTGTAATAGCGCAAATGCTACCATTGATTTGACAACTCGATCAATTTTGATCAGATGATATGTGTGAACATTTATTCATATTTGGCGGCTTCTCGCTATCAATTTGAAGTTGTTTTTATTTAAACGAAATTTGAATTGAAAACTTTTATCAAACTGATAACGACCAGCTGCTTAATCTATTGCAGTATTCATATTCAATCGAATCAATGCAAATCAATAATATCACCATTCACCGAGTCATTCAAGGTGATGACGTCACACATTTGAATGCCTCATCTCCAATGCTCCATATAGTGTCCAGGTTAATAAAGTCAAAGATTTTACCACATTAATATGTGTCTGGGAATCAATAGTTCAAAGTGAATGTGATAATTAGTGCTGGGATTTCTTAATTTAGAAAATCCAAGAATAGCTTGTCACAGCTTGCATTACAGGCTCATGCTTGTCAATTTTCTGTTGCAGCAATCCATGAATATAGGATACCTTGAATTATGTCGTATGGATCGTGCTGCCATCATGGGAAATTAATCTCAAGTATCCGCCTGTGCTTACCCACATGGGAATGCATGACTATTATCATGGTGTGCTGAACAATGATTAAGCTTTCAGCATTCTTGATTTAATTTTAACGCTACCCACTCACCAAGGACTCTTTGCACTGACCTAACATGTAACGACTTCAAGGTGTTGTAACGTGTTAAGTAAATTCTTAGGTCGACACTCCGATGATTTTCTCTGTCTGCCGTCTGGTTTCAGAGTTACCATGTGCTCTGTGTAGTCACTATGATACAACTGTGTTGGATTGCGTAGATTGCTGAAAATATTGTGCCACGAGTGGGGAACAAAACCGATCCTCTCAAGCCAGGCAGATTACTACGATCAAGGAGTAACAGGGGAGAGGAGTGATTGCTACTCGTATTTGATCATTATATAGACAATCCCATTATAACATATATTATGTAAAAAATTCGGGAGTTATTTCGCCTCTCCCCTGTTGCTTTCCTGTTACTCCTTGTTGCGGTTTATTGTATCATGAAACTGATCATTACATGCAAGAACCAATTGTTGGTGGCATCGGCTAATCCGACTCATTGCAGGGACATCATTTTCAGTCTCATTGCAGAGTATAGGAATGTCAACTCTTAACACCATCAGCAATTTTTCTCAAAAGAACTGTGTAATTTTTCCCTGAGCGAAATCTTACATAACTTTATCATAAATAAATGCTTGACTACAACGGTGCATTGATCTGAGTGTAGGCTTTAACTATTGATTGATAATGTTCTTTAATTCTGAAGAAGAAATTGTCCCAGCATTTCATTTACTCGATTTAGAAGCTTTTGTCTGTTTCCAACAAAAATACTCTAAAATCAATGCACAGGAAGGCTTCCTTTGTTTGACTGCCTCTCCAACAATCTTAAATGAAATCACTTTCGGCACTTAGTGACGCTCTTGCAGGATAATTTGTTGCTGTTAGCTGTTATTTAATGAAGGAATTAAGTCCCAAGCTAAGAACTATTGATAAATAATGTCAATTAATTTCTATAATAAAGCATAGTTTAGTACAAATTTTTCTATTGCGCATACCATATAGATGTCGATTACACACTTTTTCTGGCAGCTAAGCAGCCCACATGACACATAGCATCTTCCTTCGACATCAACATGGCATTGGTAAAATAAACGTGTGAAAAAAGACGAAGCTATTAAACCTCTGCTGATAACACCATCCGTCACACTGACAAGATAACTGTGAAGCAAAAGACATCACACATCAACAGACCAGCTCGCTTCAAATATCTGTTACTGGTTAAAGAAGATATCGAGCCTCACATTTCTTCTTTTATCACACATAGAGTTGTATTTTACACGCTGTCAGCAAGTAGGAGGAATTACAAACTGTAACACAACTACTCTAAAAATGGCGGACGAAGAGGATAGTAGAAAGATACTCGACAGAATCCAGCCAGTATATGGAATAGCTATTGGTAAGTCAATTTTTCAAACTTCCATGCTGTGAATAATGTAATAACATTATTGCATTATGATTATATTTATATGAACTTTATTTCGAGCTGAACAAAGAGGGGAAAACACTGGGACCTGTTCACTTTTTGAGATCACGTGTTACGGAAGGGTATTCTGAGGGTGATACAAGTATACTTACCATATAATATTTTAAGCCCAGAAGCAATCACAGGTGAAGTGATTGAGGATGGTCTTGAAATAAGATTTATATCAGCTTTTCAAAAAAATTTTTTTAGAAAACTTGGTCGGGAGGGATTCCATTTCAATGGTAAACAAAACCGTTCATGGGAGCTGACACTTATTTAATGTGTTAAAATTTTGTCGGCCTATCACATATAAAAGATCTTATTAATTTCAAGAAAAAAGGGTAGCTGATAATTCAAGAAAGGCCAAATCTGCCCTCAAAGTGTGGTTCATGGTCATATATATTATAGTATACCCTAAAGAATGAAAATTTTCATCGTTACATTTGATACTTTGCTAATCAATGTTCACGTATAATGTTCATTCTGCTTAAATTTAGATTTTGGAAAATTTTTCAATGAAAGCTTTTCAATAGTGATTTCCAAAATCAAAATTATTTCAAATGTGGATTCATCAAATTTTTTGATGGGATCACCTTTTTGTGAGAATCTCAAGAATATTCAAAGCTATGGAAAGTTATATAAAATTCAAGCTGCCAATTGAAATAATTATCCGAAAGGAGTTCATTGATCAAAATTGAGATATTCTGCACAGCATCAAGCCTGTAAATGAAGGAGAAAGTATATCTGGGGAGGCGAATAATTGCATTAAAGGAGATTTGCTAACTTTTAATTGATTAAAATTCTCTGATAATTTATTGATATATAAAGCAGAGGAATGTCATTTAGCCCGAGTTGACTCACAACAACAAAACACTTAAAGGACAATGATATTTCAGTGCCATTTTAAATCATGGGGGGAGTGAAGAGGATGTGGTATCGTGGTGTGCGTGAAGCTTTATATTCTAAAAATAATAAGTTTATGGTGCTGACTGTTTTCTTATACTTTGAATGTCAATCTACATTTGCCTGTCTAGCGTACTGTTGTTTGAATGAGCCAAACTGTTGTCATAGCTTTTATTTACCAGGCAAATATTGGCCAGTCTTGTGCCTGACTAAATCAATTTCCTCTGTAAAGCTGTTTGATTCAAATGGTTGGTTCTTGAACTTGCGTTGACAAGCTGAGAGGAAATGACTAAGTTTGACAAGCAAGTCTACAGCATACAGTCAGACTCCTACAGAAGAATTTTAGTACATCGAATTGAAGGTTTTGAACAAGCAAGGATCACCTTTTTCATAAATTTGATACAAAACAACAATTACTCCATTCCTATTTGGCCTTTTTTATCATTTAATTCATGTGCAGAAACTTTTCATTGAAATATAACTTTCCCCCCTAAAACTTAGCCATCCACCCATCAATAGATTCAATGATATATAAAATATATGTGGATCTTTCAATAACCATATTTCGCTTATAGTCAAATGTCGAGTTTATTGCTTCTTGTTATAAGCTGTCACACAGGCGACCAAGACTGAAACATAGACCAGTGTCAGAACAACCTGCAATCGGAAATGAGGGAGAGAGGTGTTGCATTTAAAGGTTTACAAATTATCGTAGTTCAACAATGTGATGAGATGTGACGGAGAAATTTAATGTCAATGGTAAATGCAGCTGGTTGAGGGGGCTGACAAAAATCTAATGTTTTATGTTTTCTTCCCTTGTTATCTATTTGATATAAAACAGTCTTGCAGCAGTAAGACATCATAATCTTTCAAAAGACCTTTTTGTGATCAGATAAATATTTTAGCTGCGTTGATCTGATTTGACGAATCTAATTCGACAAAATTATTCGTCGATCTGATTTGTCATCTGTTTGTTGGTGAATTCGATAACACCTTGCCCCTGTCAGGGTCGCCCAAGAATTAATGAAAGATACACAAGATCAATTTGTAGCAGTCACTAGCAGCCACCTCATATCATAAAAAACTAGTACAAACTATCTCTGAAACTAAACACGTGTAATATGATTCTTTGGTGTGTCCAAAGCCATCTAGCACCTATTTCGAAATAGTGCAGTCTAAGTAATTGTGTTATTTTGCCACAACTTCCTGAAATAGTTGAATGGAATATAATTGTAAGGTTAATGGTGTCAAATATTTTTGTAAACTAAAACATAACACATGATCACACGTTGATAATGGCATTCTATTATCAACTACCGCCCATTCACAATCTGATTGGAACTTGACTGCACTATGGTCCCATGCTTCAAATGAGTTGTCTGCTCCCGATTCGTAAGAAGAATGCTAACGATTGCCATGAACATAAAAATACAAAAAAGATCTGCCGCGGCTGGGAATCGAACTCAGGTTCCTGCATTGAAGTGTTTGTTTCTATCCAAAACACGGTTCCTGAATTTGAATGAAGGAACACAAACTAATCCGAACGGAAGTAAACATATGTGCATAGAGTACCAAGATGTTTATATGATACTAATTGTTGGTTCTTTTGTACCTACAGGTGCTGGTTCATTCTTAGTGGGACTTCTGCTCTTCTGTATCTTCTATCAATGTTGCTGTAAAACAAAACCAGATGAAGAGGAGACAGCAAATAAGACAGAAACTTCTGAGGTGGCGCCAATGGAGAACGGAGAACGACCTCCACATAAACAACAATCACAAATACCGGAATTTGATCCTCACCAGACACTTCGTTATCACATGGAAACCGATTCCAGTCAAGATCTGTCTTCTCCTTCTATTCAGCATCCAATGCCTGGTGAAACAAGTTAACTACTTGCCCCCATACTTATGCTATTATAATACTCTGCATTGGATCCTGGTAGTGGTATTCCATTATCAGCCACAGTTTGGAATTTGGTTAATAATGGGATGCAACTACCAGCGACCTGAGCTTTTAATCTACTGACACCGCCTGTTCTCACAACTACCAGCGACCTGAGCTTTTAATCTACTGACACCGCCTGTTCTCACTTCATTTCCCACTGCGTGAAGGTATTAACCGTATTGACACACCTTATGTGTAGACAAAAAATATTTTTGTTTTTGCGGCAGCGTGAATCATTAGGGTTCAGGGGATTGGAAATGGGGTAAAGAAGTGAAGGATGTTGCACTAACTAAATCTGTTGTCAGATTTGAATTGCGACCAAAGGCACATAACAGTCTGTAGGTGTGGCCATATACGATCAATATATATTTGTCATACCCTGTTGCGCAAATGCATTTGTGGGTTCAAGCGTACCTACCTCAGAGGTTAGTGCGTCAGACTCATGATCACATGTAAGCATGTGGGATCTAACTCGGATCAAATGAGTTCGCGTCCTGATTTTGCTGAAAGGGATCACTCACCCCACCCCACATGAAGTTCAATACCGAGCCTCATCCCTGGAGTCTTCTGAATTGAAGGTGGTGATGGCCTTCAGAAAAACAACAACAACGACAATAACAGCAATAATAACAGCAACAATAACAACCATAACAACAACAGCAATATCAAGAGCAACAATGAAAAAAAACCACAACAACAATCACAGCAACAATGACATCTCAGCAACTTTTTTTTTCATGGGTTTGGTGGAGGTGGTTGAGGAACTTGAGATATATTAATACTTTCCTATTCATGCTCCCAGATGACATAACATTTGTCATGGAAGAATATTTGAATGATGTCACTTCCTTTGGGCACAGGTACTTTTATTGCTCGTTTTCAATGGTACATGTCACACGTGACAGGAAATAGGAATCATACACTGCCTGTTTTTCGAGCTTGAGCGCTCAATCAAGCTGTTTATTTCGGCTTTCAAAATGTCTTTACTTTTATTTTTATTTCTGCTGACATCATACAGCGAGGAGTTTGATCTCTTATCATACTGATATTATTATAAATTGTCATTCCAATCTGTATGATTTCATTACTTTAATCAACAAATCAATAAAATGTTTACAATGAGATTTTCAGAAATTAGATTTTGATGAAGGTTTTCTTATTATGACAACGCTAAAAATATTTTGTTTCTTATTACACAGAAATAAATAGTTACAGTGTTGTGACCCCAAATGTCGCAATCATCACATATGACACAATCAGCCACAAATTTCATAATGGTTTCGCAAAGAATCTGACTTTGCAATACACATATGTAGACCGTAATTAGTGCTTTTTGCTTCTATATAGTTATGTAACTAATAGAACCTGAATTTATACACAATGATGCATATATATTTATACACAATATGTGTAAGAAGTTTCAGTCTGTACAAGGGAACAAATTATATAGAAGCACCAGTTCATCGGAGTCATATAGTACTTTCAACTCCATACCATATTCATACTCATAGTACCAAGAGGGACAATTCTAATGGCATCACTATTTTTTTTAACCTGGGACAACTCTGCTTTTTCTAACCGTTGAAATCTTAACCAAGTTTAGCAGTACAATTACCCTAAACTCTATATGCTGTTCAAATTATCAGATGATATTGGTTGGTAATGATTTATGGTTTAAGTTCTTTTAGGACATCTCTGTCAAGATTAGAAATAACTGTTGTGTGCTGGGTTGTAAGTAAGGTATTCAAAATTTGACCCAGTTATGGAATGGTTATTCGATTCTATGACTTTATGGTAATCCTCTTTTTATGCCAGCCCAAAGCCAGTTATAGGGTATAGATTTACAAATGTTGCTGTCAGACCATTTTAGTCCATGTTGATGCTTAGATATTGTACATTACTTTACTGCTTTGTGATACTTTAGCTGGGCACAATAATGTTGATGCAGATTCAGCTGAAAGGTCTTTATCCACTGGTAATTGCTGTCCACTGCAGTAAATCGACTACTTTCCCTTGATTGATCCCCTGGTGTGCTCTGACCTGCCAACAAACTGAATGCAACCTGGCGCAGATATTAGAGCCTTGACAACCAATATTTCCGTTCATGACGTGTGATATCACTACCTGATTTTAATCAACAATTTTTTGTTTATCTAAGAGAAGGTTGAGTTGAGTTGAGTTTTTTTTACATTCTTAATTATCCTTTGAAGTGGGAAGCATCAATGATAGTACTTGAATGTTTACAGCATTTAAAAAACTAAAATTTGTGTCCAGAGTTATAATAATTCATATAAAATGTAAAAAAACTGCTATTCCTCTTCTCTGTCCTTGCTCTCTTAGGCCTAAAAACAGTATGGCATCGAGAGGATCTCCTGAAGTTATTAAAAATGATTCTATCATGTAGCGGATGTGCACAGCTGTTGGCCACCTTACTAAAATGCGTGGTAGATTGACGTATAATAAAAATATCAAGTGGAATCAGATCCAGCATATCCAGCCTATCGCCATACGGCGCATAAGGGAAAATAATTCTGGTGGCAGTGTCTTGAACATGCCCAAGCTTTGATTTGGTAGTGTCTGATAAAAATGGACAAAAAACTGGTGCACCATAGCTGAGAACTGATCTAATGTTAGCACAGTAAAAATTACAACATAAGCCAGTCGAGGACATTCCCAATTTTTTGAGTTGTTTCATTTAAAATAACTTAGAGTTGCAGCTTTTGATTATAGTATTAACATGTGGAATAAAAGTCAGGTCGTTATCAATGTAGATGCCTTAAAACTTCGTCACTTGGGAGGGATTGACGCTGCTATTCTCAAATAATACTGGATTTCGGTGTTCTTGTAAATAGTTCAAATAAAAATTCATAATAACAGTCTTGTCAGCATTCAAGAGCATATTATGATTGTTTGCTGACCATAGATCTGTCTGTTCAATGGCTGGTACAATTGACTGGTTATCAGGGTCCCTAACTCTTAAATAGAAAGTACTATCATCTGCATACTTAACAGTTTTGAACTCAGGAACCAGGAGATCGTTAATGTATATGAGCTATAATATTGGCCCGAGTTTTGTGCCCTGTGGAGCTCCAACATTTATGTCAATGTATTCTGAAGTGGAGCTGTTGAATTTCACACACTGCTTACGTCATTTTCTGCAGTACTATGGATGGTTGCAGCCGATCAAAGGCTTTGGAAAAGTCCAATGATGCTAACTGGATATATTTGGTTTGAAGTTTGTCGAGATCTGCTGTTATGTCATCGACAAGCTGGAGTATCGCGTCAATGGTGCCTACTTTCTTCTGATATGCATACTGCGTTGGCTCAATTATTTGCTGCAGTTTCGCTCGCATTTTGTTGATCATGATCTGTTCGGCCAGTTTTCCGAGATGGAATAACAATGATATAGGCCGATAATCTTTGTATTGGCTAGGCTGTTTGGTTTTAGGCAGTGGTTTTACTTCCGCTCTCTTCCAGATATCCGGATACTCTCCACAGTCTAGCATTGTATTGATTATATGTTGTACCGGTATACACATGTCTTCACATCCGTCTATTGAGACCCAGGATGGAAAATCTAGAGTGTTACATGCCTTGGTACGGTCGATTTTACTGAGCAGCATTTTTATCTCACCAAGACTGATGTGCTGTAGAGGAGTATATGACGAGGGTGTGTCAGGTGGGGATTCTTTTCTTGCTTCTCCCCCAACGCTCTTGAAATATGAATTGAGATTTTTGGCTACATCACAGTCGGATAGGTGCTATTGTCTTCTTCCAGTATGGGTACTGTCGTCACATATACAATTCACGTTGTATGTCAAATTTGAGTTTTATATGCGTGCTCCATTTTGTCAGCAGAGGAGTTGCCCCCCCCCTTCTACGGACACGCCAAGAAGGAATTTGTCACATGCCCTCAAGCAAACACCAGTTGAAGTAGCAGCAGTCTCCTGGTTAGTAGAATGCTGTAATCTACCATACAGCTTAATATTCGAACCTTGTGTTGGTCCATAATGAGATATCTATGAGCATAAATGACTAGTTATACAGGCGATGTCATTTATTACCTCTTCACAAATTTCATTTAGCCAGCAATATATAAGATGTGATTGTCAATTCCAATCTGAGGAATTGACCATGGATCCCCGGATCGAAGGACTTACAATTATCAGCCAATTTCTTCCACATGTGCAAAATTTAATATGGGGATTGCACATTGTCTTCTCCACTTATTTATAATGCTTAACTTAAATGAATCGTGATATATATTGTATGAATTGTGCAATGAATATAAAGTTCGCTTCCCGGCCTATTGGCTAAGATCAAAGTGTCACTGCCAATGGCCGATTAGTGCCAGTTCAGTTTTGGCAGCTCGCTGCCTACCCACGATTAGGAGGTCCACCATGGCCTCACCTCTAGGATGCATTCTAGTTTTCTGGGATGTATCACATTCTCAGTATGAGGATTTAGGGCACCTTGTGTCCCTCTTTAGGGGCAGCCCAATCTTCTGTTTCTTAGCAAACAGCAAGTTCTTTATAACAGCCTATCAACTGAAATGTTTCTGGATGGTACAGCATAAAGTGATCAATAATTTGGTTGTCTCACCTGTGTATTATTTAGCTAACAATGTCTTTGATAAACAATATGACTGTGAGCCCTAGGTGTCTTGTACTTTAAAATTAGATACACTGTCTGGGGAGAGTTCCCCCCTCAACAGTACAGCTGCTGGCAGTAGTGACAACCAACCAACACCCTACCCACACAATATGAATTAAAGATATCGAGCTTACAATATACAGACTGCTTTACTTCCTGATGAATTTCATGATACGTCTCTTTACACTGATATACTGTGGCCCATCCGCAGCCAGTGTTTGATAAAAAAAATTACGAAGCAAAAGTTTATCAAACAGGTCTAGTTCATAACAGCTTTCTGTGTAGAGTAGTTTCAGTTCAACAATACTGGAGAGACGTTGTTCAACACGTTTCTAGGATTGAAATTTAACGTTTAACATTTAACGTTAAACATTAAACATATACCGAAAAAGAAAGGCCAGCACTTTCATCTATTGCAAGCTACAAATTCAAGCTTGGATTAATATTAGTGCAAAAAAACAACATAGCATTGTACTGTTACATTGCACATTGTTTAACTCAAGTAAGATCAATGTGAATTCAGAATAGGTGACAATGATGATATGGTAAATGTGTACCCAACACCCTGTTATAAATAAGCAATTACGGTAATTTGCATTTAGAACTTATCGTCCCATTGACATTGGGAGCATAACTCCCATTGAATGCTGCAATTTTGGCGTATGAACCATTATGAATTATTATTAAGTTTTTGGTATGAATTGAGCATGTCACAAGTCAGTTAGGCGCTAAACTTGATTGGTAGGGGGAGGGTAGTGGTATGTGACCGTACCCTCCAGACAACAGGAGATTGACACCCCTAGTGCTCAAAGACCCCTGAAAAATTTTGATGATTACTGATGGAACACATCCTTGATGTTAGGAGGATTAGTAGTTCCATCAGTCGGGTTTTTTGATTATGAGAGTTGATTGAGTTTGAGATATGGTGTGTGATTTGGGAGAAACCAGGGTAAATCGCTCGAGACTAGAACGAGGATTGAGACCTCTCGCTTGATAGCAAAGAATGTGATCGTTTGCGCTATCAAAGCAAGAAGAAGATACATGCCCTATGAGAAATTTTGAACTGGAATTGGTTTGTAGCATATCAATTATGTTCAATACAATGTCGAAAAGTATAGATAACCAGCAGTACCCTATTCTCTTTCATATGTGGCTAAAGCCTTTTTGATTTCCCAAGCAGTTGTTCATTGCAGACTCACAGCTCTAGGGGAGGTAGAGAGGCACTGTCTCCTTAGAAAACTAAATACAGTGGCCTGAAAACAATATAATTGAATAATCAATGTCAGAATTGGCTCCTCTGGGATTTATGGTTGCTAATTGTATGCTTCAAATTGCTCGGGAGGAGCTTACAGCAGCCCTCCTGGTGATGTTTTTGACTCATATCAAAAAGCTTCTATAACAACGGATACCTCATCTGTAAGTTATCCAAAGCCATAAGTAATATGGTGAAAATATTAACAGTCCGATGAATCATGGAAAGGTCTTCAACATCTCAGGCTTTTGATGAATGGTTTGGGATCAGATTAAAATACCACGGCGGTCACATGATGCAAGATCCTCAGTTGGGGGTAGAGATTTTTTGTTCTATTTAGTTTGTCAGTAAATTAATACCGCAGACCTGAAACTGTTGGTTACTTGACACAAGCAAAGGGTCTTTATTTATTCTGTGAATTCTTCATGACCTGACGACAAAACACCGCGGAGTCATACGTGAAAAAGGTGTACTGATTATCAAAAATTAACAGTATTGCCCACATCACTTACTTTACTAACCAATTCTCGTCGTCAATTTTGATCAAATCGACCGTCAAGCCAGACATCAATACAATATGTGAGACAAGAATTTATCGAGTCATGTTGTGATTAAACTGTCATTTAAGCTGTTACAACACAAGCAAATTGAACTACGTAGCATATGGTATAACAAAATCAGGGAAATGGATATGTTAGGTACCTTATGTACTGATGTCATACTGGTCTATGGTCGAACAATCACATTTCGGGTGAAAATTGATCATTGCATTCTAGACTTGAATTTCTTGATGTGAGTTATGTTAAGATTACATAGGGCAATATTGGTTTTAGAATCAGACTTTTGATCATTTACCAGTAGGAAAACTGCTGCTTACTGATATTTAGGAATGATACAATTGATAAGTTAGAGGGAAGTTTTCAATAAAGAAAGTCCCCATGGCAAAACAGTCAGTCAGTCTAGCCAGCCAGTTCATTCCAGTCTACCCAGTAAGAGGTTGCACAAGGTATGCAAGGCATATATCCTGCTTCTACTAAAAATAGGCAAGACGTCTATTTCATTACCTCTTCGGTTTTTGTCCGCTTTGAAGATCTCTGGTCATATCATTCAGTGAATAAATTGGGGACGAAACCACTGTAAATTGTGCTCATCTCACCAAAGCATGACAAGAGAATGGTTTAGGAAGCTTTTCAATGAAAGACACGGTGGTGTTAATTGATGATCATCAAATTCGTCCTTCAATTAATTGACGACTGTTCATGGCCAACTAGGTCTGCCTTAGGAATCTTAACATTTCAGCCCTTTCCTCCAGCTGCTTTCTAATGTAAAAGAGTGATTCAGTCTTGTCTTCTATGTGGAGTAAGTAATACCATCTAGACTTTGCATCACTGTTAGTATTAAAAAGGAATTCTCGATCCATAACCATCTGAGGCTTGTGGGATGTATACCTACTGTTGTTTTACCTCATTCCGTGTCATGCAACATCATTTCAATAAAAATGAGATTTTATATTATTGTTCTAACTCATCACAATCACAACACATTTTCTGGATCAAGAGGTTTGTAAAAAACATTGCTGTCAAAGTTGTCCGCACAATGAGCCCTACAACCGATGCCAAACTCTAAATCCTTAGTTTCCCCTTGGAGAGTCATTTCTTACGTAGCTAATGCTGTTTGCCCTGCTGATATATGTTTTTCTGGCCTTTCAATTTTGATGCATATTTTTCTTATTTTCACATGCACTGCAAAATTTCAACCTTGTCTTTTTAATCCTGTAGACTGAACTGTTGAGCACATGAGCCTCTTTTTTGGCTCGAAAATTGTCAGGTCATTATGTTATTAAATGGCCTTGAATGCTGATAATACTGTCTGTACCTAATTGATTTGACATTAAAATTTGGTCAAACTGTTGATATTTAGCACTCATTTCAGATATAGCATTACAAAAAATATTGTAGGGGGTGAGTTGTGATCTGTATCATTAATTGCATATAATGGGGAGGCGTGATATGTAAATGTATTTGGTATGCATGCTATCATTAAAATTATATAATATAATCCCCTAAATTGACACCTATTTATTTATTTTCGTCATAGTAACATTATCTTGAACTGATTATGTAACTCAATTGCAAATACATAAGTTAATTGTAGCCGGAGAGGTATAAAAAAGGGCTCTTGGTTTAGAGATCCTCATCTATCAGCTGTGTACAGACTGTTGACGATTAACCCTGAGCAAGTCATTGTCTATATCTTTGAGTTCGCGAACCATTCTGAAGCTTGGTGAGTATTTAATATCATCATATATGAAATTGTTGAGAAGAAAAAACCTGATCAGAGCCGACATCACTTCACAATTAGTTTACAGTTGTGTTCTTTTTTTAAATGAAGTCAGCCATTGTCCACTCTTGTTCAACAAGAAGACAACTGCTATTTGCTAGATTATTGTAGTTTTTGTGCTAATAATTATTGTGTTTGTAGAAAATGGCCAAGATGATGATGCTGCTTGTTTTGGCTATAGCTGCTCTGGTCAGCTTACAGGTTGCAGAGGCGTATGAAAAGTGCCCTAAGATATCTGAGGTAAGTTTTTATATTTCTGATCTACCAAACATACTGATCTCTGTATCTACCAGCGCATCCATAATTGATAATCAATTATATATTCATTTATTTTATTGAGGTTTGTTTAAAGTTTATAATTAAAGAAAATTAAAAAAAATTGTTGACCACACATACATTAACAACGATATAGAAAAACAATAGTTTAAAAAACATCTAAGTGTGGGTGAACATACATGCAATTAATTTCACTATTTGAACCATGGCACCAAACGTTTAGTATAGCTTTAATGTGTTTTTCAAATAAAGAATGCGATTTATGTACTTTGATCTTTATCCATGATTTTCGTCAGAATATTGTATATAAAAGTTGTTTCCCGAATCTGATTTGTGAAATTTAGCTGTGTCTAGTTTTATTGTTGCAATTATAAATCATTGGACATTTTAGTGTTTGGCTATTTACTAATTAACCTATAGCATATAATGATTACAGCTTTCCTAAAATTTATTTAGACCAAACTTATAGTTATATAAAATCAGGTATATAGTCATAGAGACATAGCAAACATACAAAACTTTTCGATTTCTAGAGTAGAACAAATTTGTTTATAATAAACAGACAGCTAAAACATCCCAACTGACTAATTGACTATTTTAGCAAAAGCCTATGCCAACTGCGATGAGAATATGACTGCTGCTCAAAATACCTTTTATCGAAAGCTAGAACCAATAGATTTTTAAATAGCTTTATACCAGTTAGCATCAAGATTTTAAGGTAATGTCAAAGACCGATCCGAATATCAACATATCATATACCGTTGGAAAGCTGCCGAGCTACTGAAAATGAATACCTGAACAGAAACTTGATTCGATGACGTTGTGTCATTAAAGGGAGGAAATGAGGCAGAAAACGCTGTTTTTGTCAAAGCAGATGGAGGAGTCAATTTAATTGCAAGAAATTTCAAAACAGGTGGAATGTATACTTAGAGATTGAGTTCATAGTAAAATTTGATTTTCTTTGATATATGACTAGTCTAAACTGACTTTTTACGTCACGCCATACAACACATTTTTTTTGGTGAAGCCGTGAAAATATGTGAAATCTCAATCATTAATTCAGAACAGATTATAGGCTCGTAACAAAATTAATTATGATTTTCCCTTAGAGCACACTTCAAATGTCACACATATTGACTTTCAACAAATAAGCTTGCATATTGCTAAAACAGTGGACTCTCAAATACAGCTGATATTTTCCGCAACTATTGCATAATGTCAAATGTGCTGTCCAAATGACCATTATTGTGGCCAAACAAAGTTTTTTTGAAAGATCTCACATACGAAGCCGCTTTTATTACCCATGGTGCACGCAGGAAATGCCAACAGATTTTTTCACTGCATCTTCGTTTTTCTTGAATTTAACGCAAAAGAATGACCAAAAACACCTCATAAGTCCCAAAAAATAGCTGTTTTTTGGCATTATTTTGCGTTAAATTCAAGAAAAACGAAGTTGCAGGGAAAAAATCTTTTGGTATTTCCTGTGTGCACCATGGCTAATGAAAGCGGCTTCGTATGTGAGGACTTTCAAAAAAACTTTGTTAGGCCACAATAATGGTCATTTGGAGAGCACATTTGATGATATGCAAAAGTTGCAAAAAATATTAGCTGTATTCGAGAGCCTACTGTTTTCGCAATATGCAAGCTAATTTGTTGAAAGTTAATAGGTATGGCATTTGAAGTGTACTCTAAGGGAAAAGCATGATGAATTTTGTTTCGAGCCTATGATCTGTTCTGAATTAATGATTGAAATTTCACATATTTTCACGGCTTCACCAAAAAAAATGCATTGTATGGCGTGACGTAAAAAGTCAGTTTAGACTAGTCATATATCAAAGAAAATCAAATTTTACGATGAACGCAATCTCTAAGTATGCATTCCACCTGGTTTGAAATTTCTTGCAATTAATTTGACTCCCCCATCTGCTTTGACAAAAACAGCATTTTCTGCCTCATTTCCTCCCTAAAATGACACAACGTCATTGAATCAAGTTTTTGTTCAGGTATTCATTTTCAGTAGCTCGGCAGCTTTCCAACGGTATGTGATATGTTGATTTTCGGATCGGTCTTTGACATTACCTTAAACAACAGAAACATTCCTACTCCATCATTGTAATGTGTTACTGACTACATTACCAAATAAATCAATCTTATCTATATCTTAACTGTTTCTTTACAGTATATGTGTGAGTGTATTGATGACGGGATCAAGCGTTTCTGTGAGCCGTTCAGACACAAGGAAGGCCTCGAGAAAGGCCTGGAGTTTATCGGCTGTTCGGATACGGGAGCGTGCCGTTATGAGGCTTACTAACTGATACTGTAGTAGTACCGGAAGACTTTCCCATCATTTATTTATTGCAGAACACCAACATGTCCTTTAAATTGACGTTTATACTCTCTTAGTTCTCAGACTCCATCTCTGGCACCCTAACTCAAATCTAAACACCCAAACCTGACTATACATCGCACATGTATACAGTACTGGCTGTTGCTATACATAAGTCTTGTTTCTTACTCCAAGTTTTAATTTTGCTGTCTATTTGATCATTTTCTGCTAGACATTTCGTTATTTTTTTATTTAGATCTGTCGGAAATAAAGTTTTTCAAATAAACGAATCAATTAACAATTATCTTACTTGAAGTGTCTAAATGGTAAATTTGCTTATTTTAAAGTCAATTGAGAACTGATAACTAAAGTGTTCACATAATGTTTAATATTCAACTCGGTCTACTATCTCCTTCCCTTTACATTCTATCGTTCGATGTCTGACATTAAAAACTGCGAGTAAATATTTTTTTGGATGGTTGCCCAAGCTTGCTGAGGTTAGGCAAGATAAGTTAGTTTTGACTTGATCTTGATGCACCACACTGGATGCACCACACCCTGAAAGGTCAGCTGATTACTGAGACTAGTATTTATCACAGCACAAAACTCTAAGCAATTTTGATAGTTTTACAATTTATTATTCATTGATATGAATGTTGTTTCTGCATCAAGTTTTCTTCCATGATTTTATGTTTTCAAACTGTAGGTTGTTGTCCTGGTATCTAGATCAAATTTTTGACCTATCGCAATCCACACCAAACCTACATCAACCCACACGGGCCCATGCCAACTCAGACCAACCCACAAAGGCCTCTACCACCCAAGTCAGAATGAATATAAAGGCATGTGCAAATCAAAGCCCACACAGTTCTTTTGTGGTAATTATTTCAGAAGTGATCTTTGGAAACAGAGAGAAACCTAAAGTTTTTTTTATCTTCGAGCGCATTTAAATCCCTTTTTTATGGTATTCATTTTAACTGAGTTAATTATGGCAAAAAAAATGGTTGAGAATGTCATAAAAAGGCATACAAATTCATGGTCATTTTTACACTGGAACAAAATAAATCTTAATTGTAAAATAAAGCTGGATATATTGAGCAGAGCCTGCAAAAAGAATTTCCCAGTTTTTATGCGGCTGCAGACTTTCTCAGCAGAAAGGGGTATCTCCATACAGGCTAACATGATCAATTGTACTAGAGAAGTCACTGTTCTGTTTGGGTGTTCGGCCGCTAGTGAGACGAAATTCACTGAGTGAACGTACGACCTTTAGGTTTAAGTCTCATTGTTGTGGTGCTACGTGCCATTATATCCATTCTACTTAGCATCAACTAGAGTAATATCCACATGAGAAGAGAAAGATGTATCATTCTACATGTTTCATTATTAGTCCAGCGAGATGTTTACTATATATAAGGCATGATTAATTATGAGGAGTCAATTTGACATGTAATAATTTCTCTTTGCTCCATTAGATAAACCTACTTCCTTGAATCATGTAACTCTAAGCAGACACCATAATTGCATATATGCTAGCTTTCAAAGTAAACGTGGAAATGGAAATCTGAACCCTCTAAGGTTTTGGACGAGTAATGAGACAAAGTCAACGAAGTGATAGATACTTTAGGTGTGGTACGCAGTTAAGAGTTGTGTGTCCTTTGATGTTAGTGAGACAACTCCTAACACATGTAATTAGCAGCCATCCTAGTCAGAAGTCAAGTCATATTTTGGTAAGACAATGCAGTATAACTCTACTCGGTACATTGAAAGGTGCATACACAATGAGGTGGAATGAGCCTGATTATTTTATCCATGACCAATGGAGAGAGCAGTGGTAGGTTAGGAGATTTTTGGTGACGACAGCACAGATTTGGCTACAATCAACAAGTTTATTATCACAAAAATTAAGGATTTAGCCGAACACATTCGCAAAAACCTATTATAATTGGCAACCTAATGGAATTTTAAAATACCGAACGCATTTGGTCTTGGCTATAAAGTAAAGAGATTCCAAAACTAAACCCCAATATATAGTCAAATTGCTCAGGCGGCTCCTATGCGAGTTGGTGGCATTACATTATCAACCACCCATTTCCAAATAGATGGTTGATAATTTAATGCCATCAACTCGCATTGGAGCCATCTGAGTACTTGGACTACTCAATACACGGATGTCAGATCACATTAAAACAACATCACTGAGAGGAAAACTTCTGCTTCCCAAAAACTGAATCTCCTTCCACTGCACTGGTTGGTTAATCAAGTAGGAATAGGTTGGCATAATATTTATATAGTATGAAATCAAATTTATTTAAAATTCATGACATTTACAATGGTTTAGATTTGTTGTGGAGGATTACACCCTGAAATCATCAGTACCAATTTTGGAGATGAGGCGGTTATGGTAAGTACGAAATTCTATTTGCAAGAATCAGTGGAAATTTGCATGAGTGTGTGACCTTACCTTTAATTGGCTTAATGCTGGCAAAGAGGTGTATAGCATGGCAATTTTCCAGTCCTATTTCATGTCTCTTTGTTATCGTTGAACAGATTATTCCTCTCGATTCAGTCGATTGATTGTTTGCTACTAGTTCCTAGATAATAAATAATTAAATCACCACTTGTGTGATGTAGAGGTGCCCTGTAAACGATCAAAAGAACTAAAACGGATACAAGAATTGCAGGGTCACCGTATATCATATTAAAGAGCACAAAAAGTTATATCACGGAGTATGCCTTGGTTATATAATAAAACTATGTGCAATTTTAGAACTTTTTAAAAATATTGTTTATTTTCAGGACATAATTTTTGGAGTTTGAGTTGTCCTTCCTCATAAGGCTCCAAGACATCATTGGAGACAGTAAGCTCAGATATGAACTCCAAGCTATGGGGCGATCTAGTGCCCAACCTATGGCTCATGACTTTCGATGACTCATTTTAAAATACTGGTGGCACACATAAAATGATACACTATATCAGCTCTGCACGCCATAATGACAGGGAATGTTGCTCTAAAGAGGATGTCAGTTGCCGGTTTTGGTCGCAGGAGAATTAAGCAACATGTCACATGTCATGGAACCAATGCTTTGCTATTTTGTCAACAGGATACTATCTGATTTGGTGATAGTAGAAACTACTATGTAATTTTCCCAAACAATTTTGTCATTAAAGATGTCACGTTTTTATTATGGAAATGGCTACAAGTTTAGTATTGTGTCCCCCTTTATATGACATCGAAAATTGTCTAGAGAATGTTTGTGCATAATACAGTCACATACCTAATTGTTGCTTGTGACCAAATTATCCTCTAGATTGTGTCATTTTGGATTTTTCTAAAGCTTTTGATGTGGTCTCTCACCCTAAACTACTATCCAATCTTTATTCAATTGTTATCCATGACACCATAGTAAGTTACAATTTTGTGAAATGATCATTGAATTTCTTATACAGGAGATATGAAAATACAACACATCTCTCCGTATGTTTATTATGAACCTGAAACAAGCAAGACGCGCTAATGATTTCATGGCTATTTGTAGATCAATATTTGATTATACTGTATATATTGTAAGGGGATAAGGTGGGTACATTTGAAGTAAAAATCAACCTGAAACAAGCAAGACGCGCTAATGATTTCATGGCTATTTGTAGATCAATATTTGAATATACTGTATATATTGTAAGGGGATAAGGTGGGTACACTTGAAGTAAAAATCAACCTGAAACAAGCAAGACGCGCTATTGATTTCATGGCTATTTGTAGATCAATATTTGAATATACTGTATATATTTTAAGGGGATAAGATGGGTACACTTGAAGTAAAAATCAAGCCACATTATGTGTGGGTCTGGATGGCAATCGATCATGAAAAAAAGGAAGTCCTCTGAACTCAAATAATATTTCAAAATAATTTCAACAGCATTGAATTACTCTATCAATCAGAGCTAATCCGTCATGGTTATCTGTATTCATTTAATAGTAGAGAAATAAAAATAAACACAATTACACACCTGCTAGTTACACCCCACTAGGAGAAACTTTTTCTAACCTTCATGGCGAATGACTTTTTAGGGTTAGATAGCGGCTAGTTCCATATATTGTTTACCAAGATAATAGTCAATTTCCTATGCATTGCACGCTGCGGATGACTTTTTCAAACAATCATCACAAAAGTCTTTTTTCAAATTGTAAAGGACAGGCCTAACTGGTAACAAAATGCAGTGGAAATGTGATGATTGTTTATCCCTTCTCACCGACCAGTTTCCTATTGATTTCGTAATAATAATATGTAATAATTGTTCCCACATCGGAAACATATGGAAATGATTCAGCAAATATTTGTATGTCCTAATATGTGGCAGTCTATATGGACCATCTCTCATCGAGCTCTCATATTCAGTTCAATTAAAGCTGATGACGTTATGCTAAGCTGTGAAGTGTTGTAAACTCTTCCAGATGCACAATAACATCCTATTGCACACACAGAGACTTTTGGCTTTATCATGATATAAAGATTTTCAATTGTTGGTTTTTCTTTTTTGTGTTTGCACTTGCTCTTGTAATACTGGTTCAGGTTGTAGTCGGCAATGAGTGTTTTTAATTATTAATTATGGAGTGAAATGCTCACTCATGTTATACATTTTCTTGTTATAATGTCATGATTCAAAGCTTCCTTACAACATCAACATTTGCTTATTCTCATCCTTTTTGTGTTGATGTGATTCTCTAAATTTCAATCTCAGGTTGTAAAGACAAAAATGTGAAGCTACTTCTAGGAAAGAAATATTGTGTTGCCTAGACTGATTCTACTTTCGTATTTACACTCAGATATATTTGATTTAACACATGATGAGGGTAATGAAAAGAAGGCTGGACAATGTCCAGCACCATCAGGTTATCCAGGCATATGTATTGTGGAGTGCATCAAAGATTCTCAATGCCCAGGTGCGCAGAAATGTTGTGGCAGCTGCCCATTGACCTGTAAGAACCCTACTAAATAGGGTGCTTTGAGCTGGACCGCACAGAAGATGCACAAGACTACTATTCATTTTCATCTTTTGTCAATGATGGCATGTTCTAATAAAAAGACAAGTGCTGCGATTTTAACACTACTATTTAAAAAAAAATTTAATATAGAACGTTCAGATTGCCCATAATTGAAATCTGATATTGCACTAATATGGTTCATATCCATAGCAAAGTATAATAGGGAGAATATTGAGACTCGTTTGAAAGTTGGAGTACAAACCTTCTCCAAAGATTTGACTTTGACTATCATAAAATCCTCTTTCAAAATCAAACTCAACAAATTAAACTTTGAACAGAATTCACTGGGGCTGAAATTTAAATAAAATCCATTTTCACATGAACATATTTCGTAAAAGAGGACCATATTTCTTCTGACAGAAATTTGATAGCCGCATTACATATTGTTAGCAAGATTTCAATGACGCCATTAGAATGCAATACTATAAAAAATATGAAAAAAAACAGTTTAGTAAATAGAAGACTAGTTTTGATAGTAATTTCAGTGGAGCTGCACCAACACATTCACATACCATTGATGTATTGAGGATACATTATGTTTTATTTTATATAAAAACTTATTCAATTATCTTTTTGCATCTCCCATCACTGATGAGAAGCCTTAGCAGGTGCCCATATTAGTGATCACTTCTGATGAAGAGTTACCTGCTCATGTACAGTTTGAAAATCAAGAATTCTTTCAGTTTGTTTACTTGAAGGGCCAGTAGCAAAGTATAAATGATAGAATGGGCATACCGCCCCTCAGATTGTCTGATTATAACATGAACAAGATATCAAGGCTTCACAAGTATCCCTGACCGTGTTCTCCGGCATCGGAGCTGTAATACAGACATCTGACTAAAGCACTAATATGACACTGATAAGACTTTTATGTACTAGTAGTAAAACATGAAGAAAGCTTGCACCTAACACAGTATATTATCGAACATGTAATTCAGATTAGAATTACAAATTGTTGTATCTTGCATTGAGAATTGTGTTGTGAGTGTTGGAGTGTGTTATGGCCGAAATCAATAGAATTCATAAAATAGTCTTTCTCCACCTTTTATCATGATATCCTATCATTAAAAAACCATTTTCGGTCAAGAGGGCACGATGCGACCCTTAATAAAAGTAATTTTCAAGCCAATCAATGCACTAGCATAGTTATGAATTTGATTAACCGTTACTACTCCCAGAAGTAGTTATCTAGAAATATATACACAAAAATCTGATGCAAGCAGAAGTTCACACGATCTCTCAGACTCTGAAAAAGATCATTTCCTTGTCATCTACAACTAAGAATTTATCTAACTCGGTCATCTATATGGTCTCCAATAGCCTTGTCACATGACAAATGTTTGTGTTGGGGGGGGGGGTACCCCCAAAGACACACTGGTTGCATATTTATGCTGTGAGTTGATATGTTCAGGAAGTTTTGCAGTGTGTGATGCTATGAAATCTAGCCTGGGCGATAAGAAGAGATGAGATATGACAACTTGACGCTACCGGGAAGCCATGTGGCTTCACATTCAATATGGTATGACTACTACATTTACGGTAGAAATATGATTCATTTAAAGAGATTGTCTTTTCTGTTATCGTGAGCTTGTAAATCTGAATCGAATTTATGGTCGACAATCTGCTTATATATAAATATATAGTATACAAATATATAATGTATATGAATAAATATATATGTATATATCCAATATTTGTTGCATTAGATTAGATATTTCTAAATTTCTCTCACATTGACCATAATAAGAAACCATACCAGTAGACCTACAACAGCAACCCCTGCGTCTTGGCCTACAACTAACTCAACTTGTATATCTCTTTTTATACCCTGACTAGGATTAGAGCGCCATGAGCAAAACATTGACGAAACCCATGTTTTCCACTTAAAACATGTTCATTACATCTATGTTAAAGGTTATGATCTGCTTGAGAAGAAGTGTCAACCAACCTAAGCAATGCAAGTGAAAAAAGTTGGTGCGCACTGAAACTAGCTAGCTATGATATCCCAGTAAATTTTTTGGTGATCACTCCCTGATAACACTAGTGACATAGGCCTATGTACAGCTTAATAGATACTTCAATAACAAACAGTTGACACCACAATCTGTATTGTAACTGTGCAAAATCAATCTGAGGTAGGCCTACAACTATGCAAATTGATAATCAATTATTTTTATACTGAGTTTGAAAGGTCATCACTTGAGTACTTATAACTGATGAAATAGTGTGCAAACTTTGTCTATGATGCTCTAATTTCGTACCAACACAGACAGTTATGGCCTTACCATACTCAGTGATGAATGGTATGAGGATACAGGTGTCATTTACACTGAAACTCCATCAGTAACAACACAACAGCTTGACTTAAATAATTTTTTGTGGAGGAATTAGAGCAGTGCTCAGTATGACCTTTGTGATTGATCTAATTTTGAAAGTTAGACCAATCACAGAGGCCCTATCAAGTAATCCAAAATGGCATAACGACCAAAAAATATTTCTAAAAAATCATTTTTATTTAGTAATGCGCAGTGTGTGTTAGCCAATGCGCATTACTACAACTGCGCATTTATATCTGCAAGTTAACTTATGCGCATTGTGTGTGCCTTATGGGCCGCCATAGCCTCAGAGAGGGGAATCATTCATTGGATTTATAATTTCACTACTGCCTTGATTAAATGATGATGAGTTTTTAATTCAGGGAAATATAATCTTTATTGTTTAATCTGCAAACTTTTGCGCTAAGAAACCGACCATAAATTTTTAAAGATCCAAATGTCATCCATATTGAGTTCCTTGACTTGAAATATTCAGCCTAAAGCCTTAAAGTTGATTCATTGTAAATATGTCCATTATGCAAATGTTTTCCATCTTGTACTATATAGCATAGCAGTGCAAAATGGGACATAACAAATCACAATCAACGATGAGAGCATGGTATGTGATATGGCTGGCAAGAAATGGAGTCGAGACAAGTGGATGAGGGCTACCGTTACTTGGTCCAATTCCAACGGAGAGTTTCAAACATTTCTTGGTGAGTTGTATTTGGCATTCTGATTATTGGTTGAACTTGATAAGGCTAGTTTATTGCAGTTTACAACTAGTAAGAATGAAATGAACAAACTGCTTCACTCTTTTATTAGGCCATGAACACTGAGAATGACCTGGGAAACATCATTCTAGTGTATCTACACTGGAAAAGACAGTACGTCCTCAAACTTAGAAATTGATTGTGAAGCCTAATTCAGAATATGTTCAGCTTGTTCAATCCTGTCTCCAATAGTTTAATTTCTGTAATGCTGATCTTTGTAGCTAATGTGGCATGTAATTTATTACTCCAACCAAAACCAGTAGTGGTAAGTGAAAGTGGTGATTATTTGAATAGGATGTGTACTATTCTGAATCATAAATTGAATTATGTTTTATCTTTTCTTGAAATGCCTTTTTGATTTTAGAGGATAAACTGATATGTAGCGGCTCTGGATTAGCTACCGGTAAAACAATTGAAGGAGGTACCCTGGCTATCGGAGCTGATCAGAATAAATATGTGGTGGGAGCCACTTATGGATTTTACGGCTCGGTCACTGGTGAGGGTCTTATCTATGGTATTGACAATGATGGATACTTCTATCAAAATAAGCATGAATTTAACACGCTTTCCTCCGTGAACTTCAATCACCTCAGATTTAGTATAATTTCAAATTACAATTTCAATCTGAATATGCGATTAGGTTAACGCTCAAACAAAAGAAGTTGTCCTACCAGTGGTGGATATTACATAAGGCCCTGTTGAATAGCCCTGGTCATTCAAATATCCAATCAACGGCTGTCAACTCATTTGTATTACTGCTGAAAATGTGGTAGGGATTGTGCAAAAAACTGTCAAATTGAAATAGCTAAATAATTGGTGATATCATTTTACATGCTCTGATACACTGTTACACCGATACAGTTATATATTGTATATTAACATTAAAATGATTTTATAACCTGATAGGTGTTAACTTATGGAGCAAATGGATAACTAACACCCAGCTGTATCTCAATATGTACTGCATCAGTCAGGATTCAGTTATTGATTAGTGGACCTTCAATCTTGAGATTTAGGGAAATGGCATTCAAACTTCAGGAGAGTCCTGGTGAGACTAGAACAAGTTCGAATTGAAATGAAATGATTATTATTGATGGTAAAAATTGCTACTTGTATTGTTTTTTGAGTGTGTATCGAAACTAAGATGACACATTATATCCCTTTTTTGGTTCAATACAGTTTCATATAACAATGGAAACTAAATATATATATAGTTGTAGCAGTAAAAGGTTCCTCGTCAGATGTCATTGGTACCCAGACGGCCAATTCAGGAATATTCTGCACGCTGAAGAATGTCAAACTAAGAGGAGAGGGGATTGATTCAGTTGAGCATGATGACATCTCCATCAATATGTGTGTTAGAAAATTGGTACAGATTCATAAGTAGTTAAAAAATGTGTAACATTGACCTTAATTACCATTATAGGGCTTTTACTCACCAGCTTATGATTCAAATGTCTAACCAATGTTTTGTTGTTTGTTGTTTGAGGTTAAAACAATATTCTGTGAAGAAAGTCTGGGAGCTGAATTCACAGTCTTGTTTCAAGAGTACACTTTAGTTTGCTTTTAAGGAACCTTTAGGTAGGGGGGGGGGGCTGTTGCCTCTCATTCTCCCTCAGCCCCTTTTTGTAAGATGTTGCACCCCTCCGAAATAAATCCCAAAGACGTATCATGTTTCTGCCACGCTCTAGGCAGATGCCAACAGCTCCTACCTTGTTTAACATTGACCACTACATATCTGAAGGTCGCACTGCATCTTTATGTTGAGCTATCAGATGCGTCAAGAGGCCCACCTAAAGCACTTAGAGGGGGATCAGCCATCTGGTACCCACTACGGGAAGGTGAAGAAATTTCCTCCCAATCCATGTACCAGGGGTAGAAAACTTTACTCAGGCATGACATTGTCAAAGAAACACTAATGTACTCCATCTCTCAAAATTTTAGGTGTTAGGTAAATTATTATGCTATTAAAATTTAAACAGGCTGAAAACGGAATTCATAACAAATGTAACCAGCTTGTTGAACAAAAGTTATCTTATCCTAAAAATAAGATTTTAATTATAATATTATTCGATTCTGCTATGCTGTGGTGTGGCCTCATTTTTGGAGTTGACTGTAGCAAGCTTTCTACAGGGGTACTCGGGTGCCGCGTTACTGTTTTACATCCATCAACTCTATGTATTAGTTTCATTGTGAAAAAAAGGTCATCACACCATTCAAGACCCTTGGTATGGAAATGAGTAACTCAAGTGTACTCCAAGCATGATTAGATACTATTGATCTGAGAGTTATTAACCAAAGTTTTTGTCACACAAACATGTTTGTCTGAATGTAAATTAATGTTAGATCGTTGAACATTATGCCCAAAGTTTAATACTGGCTTTGTTCGCTGTGACTGCCTGATTTTTTTTTAATCTTTAGTCTGTTTTTTTTTCCTATTACTGAAAGATTTAGATTACAGGTGTGATTGAATATGATCAGTGTTAGAAGTGAGTGGGAACTGGTTGGAACGGAGTTCCCACAAAAGAAATATTTAAGAGGAACTTTTAGAACACAGTTCCAACTGAATTCTGTGCTTAAAACCGTGTGAAAGTGTTTCTTTTCGATCAGATTTCAATCATATTACCAATCATACTATTACAGGCCATTTTGGCTGCTGTTGACCCAGAGAGTAGAGTTCCCACAAAGAAAAAAATCCCACTTTGACCACCGAATATGATGACATAGATAAAACATTCATAAAGGTCTTTCACACATGTGCATCTGGTATTCATCATTATGAAATTTCAAATTGAATCATGTTGCGAAACAGAATGCAGTCACCTGACCAGCATTTGAATCTTCTCATCAGCCAACTAACAAAGATGTATTTCCGGCAGATACGCAAATCTTAATGTCATGGCACATATGAGTGGATGCACACATAGGTTATTACGATAACACAATGCTTGTTTAATTAGTTTATTGATTCAGTAGACATGATATAAATGGAAAACAAAATGATACAACAGTTGTTCAGTCTAGGTGGTAATTATTTTACCTATCAATGATGACAGATGTAGATGGAGTGGACTTTAGAAAGAATTTCTGAAGTATTGATCAAATACAATGCAGATTACTGTTCCTCAGAAGAGAAGCGGTGTTGACATTAGGCAGCCCAGATTTACCCATGATGGACGTGCAGTACAAGATCATCTTCGCCTTTATTTGCATCAGGCTGGTTAAGTCAAAGGGCAATACAACCACTGATGTCCCCACGCACAACCTGACATTTGAAAGTATGGAACAAGGGTTTCATATGGAAACAGATGTTTATGATATGTGTCAACTTCCTACCGACAACTACTTGTTTGCGGCGACATCTTGGAAACAAAGTAATAAAGTTTTTATTTTTGGCACCACATACTATGTAACAGAGTGGTTCGGAGAAAGCTCAGCAGGTAAGTGTTGTCTTTTTGAATTTTAAATTTATGTCTGTTACGGGATTTATAAAATGTTGACGAAGAGATTTTGGATAGCAGTAATTGCAAATAACATTCAAAAAAGCAAAATTAATCTTGATTTGATTTAATGACTATGAAGGTAAAAAATCTACTGAATACTGAATCAAAGTGAATTGAAATAACCCACAGCGTATTCATAAATGAACTATTCTAAACATTGTCATCTTAGCAAATGAGAACGTTTGTAAAATCACATAAGTACGTGAGCATAACTGTGTTTATCTCATTGGATATTATATGTGTGTGGGACTATAAGCAGATCTGCTTATTATCATGACCATAAGCATGACCTCAACAAGCTGTATGGTTAATCTTATTTTTGAAACCAAAGTTTCTGTCTATTTTGTTTAGTATCTTATGAATGATGTCATTTTTTAGTTTGGTGAGTGATCCAAAATAAGAAAAATGATAAATGGGTATATTATTCTATAGAGAATTTGTATGAAAAAGGAAAACATATTCTGGATCATAATTTTATACTTAAAGGGATAACACACTTCTGATCTCTGTTTGGCAGCCAATGGAGCACAGAAAAATGTATGTACATACATAAACTCCTTATTTGTAATTCAAAACCCCTTGTTCTGCTCAAATGTGCATTCGAAATTGTAGTTGTGCATCTCCAACAAGAAATAAGACAACTAACAGAATTGCTTGTGAACTGAAAAAAGCTGATTTTGTAAGCAGTTGTGTGCTCCTACCTCTTGGTTAGTGTCTCAATTATACTGATACTCATGAGTACGCATGTGCAATAATGATGACCTTTGGACTTTAGCTTGTTATTTTCTAACAGCCCAGCTTTACACTTTTATTACCATAACCGGATATGGTAATAAAAGTGTAAAGCTGGGCTGTTAGAAAAAAACAAGCTATCATTATTGCACATGCGTACTCATGAGTATCTGTATAATTGAAACACTGACCAAGAGGTAGGAGCACACAACTGCTCACAAAATCAGCTTTTCTCAGTTCACAAGCAATTCTGTTAGTTGTCTTATTTCTTGTTGGAGATGCACAACTACAATTTAGAATGCACATTTGAGCAGAACAAGGGGTTTTGAATTACAAGTAAGGAGTTTATGTATGTACTTACATTTTTCTGTGCTCCATTGGCTGCCAAACAGAGATCAGAAGTGTATTATCCCTTTAAGTATGTAAAAGGGCTTACATTCACATTATGCTTCACAACTGGGCCATTCCAAAATTGCTGTTCAGCATAACAATTTCATGTACTTCATACCTTTTTTAAATTCCTTTTAATTTAAATGTGCACAGTGCACTATCATTGCAAATGGTAAACAAATGGTTAATTTTTTCTTTCAATTATTTCCAGTCCTACTTCAGCTAGGCACACCAACATTTGACAAAATCTTCCCAACTAATTATTCTTGAAGGCGACTTTTTTGAATCATGGACAAACAATGAAAAACATCTCTTAAAACAATTTTTTGATTTTTCCTGATTTTAGAGCTGCGCCAATACCAAAATCTTATTCTGCTCATACTTTTCAAGTCACTCAAAATTCATTGAACAATGCTTACATACTTTTGGACATTGACTTCAATACCCAAAAAATTGGGAATAAGTCTCAATTCGATTTCGTTTCAAAATGTAATGCCCAAGGGGAAAATATCTATTGCAATGCTCAGCCCGAATCTGGGGGAAAAAAAATCACATTTAATTCACTAAGTGTAAAGTCTTGTTAACCAGGAGACAAACAAATCTTATTTTCATTCAGCTCAATAAATCTATCAAGGAAAGTGAAAATTTGAATTATTTCATTATAAGCTTTGTTCTGTCTAGGTAACGTTGATGGAGTTTACAGAAATGCTAGATTTCACAAACCTCTTGGCTGCGCGCCACTTGGTCCTGAGTCTCTAGTGATAGCTGATCATATGAATGATAGAATCAGACACATCAATCTCACTGATGGTAATGTATCAGGTTTCGCAGAGTGGTACTCTCCTGAACTGACAGTAAGCAAAAATTCAACTCATATTTTTGCGACGTGCTGCACCCATACAATTCTCGCACTGATTTCGCAGGAGAAAGTTCACTGGGAGGAGGAGATGGCAGGTCTTCATGGATCGGTAAGTACATGACTCTTTGAACATTTTCAATGTGGGAGATGAATTGATCAAAAAAGATGCCAGTTCATAGAATCAACTTGTTACAGAGGATTATCTCGTCATTTTGGGACAAATCTTCAATCAGGGGCGATTTAAACCCGCTCAAGCTGTCTAGGGTCTTTTTTTTCATTGCCATAGTTTGCATTTGATGAGAATGTTTTACACAATCAGCCATCTATTCAATTCTATTTATTATCAAATTTGACCTGGCTAGCAAATTTGGCATGTCTGTAGCATGAAAAGATCGCTGCTGTTGCACTGAGTTAAGACTGGACCATGCAGATCATAAATTGGAACAGATAACCATCACACTGGATATCCCTCCATTTGGATTTTTTTTTACAGAATACAGAATATTTACTGAAGTATTGCTACCAACAGTATCCAGCTTTTAAGCATAACCCAATCATTGGTTTGTTAGACCAATATTATTGTTTTGAGTTCAGACCAATAACCAGAAACTCTAAACTAATTGCCTCTTAAACCTCTGCTGCCACACAGGCAAATGTGTGCTTATTGAATTCTGTATAGCTCAAAACTAATAATCATGATGAGGCTGCAATCTCAGCATTGTCACCTAATGGCTAAAAGAATTGCACAAACTGATCGTCAAACTCAGGGTATGAAGTTAATCATTCACTGTATCACGTGGACGTAGTTACGTCTTACTAGTGGAAATTGATGACGTCATCAGCTAGTGCGTCAATTGCATGCCCTAATTTTGAAGATCAGTTTGCGCAAATTGTTTGCCCATTAGGTGAAAGTTCTGAGATTAAAGCCTCAATAAGTATCCTTGAGCTACACAGAATTTCAAACCGTTGAGTGAGCACAAACTTGCCTGAGTGGCAGTAGTAGTTTAAACTCACAAAATGAAACCTTTCTTTTGTGCAATATCCAAGTTTCAGCTCTGTGCAATTTGCAACTTTTGATTAATGTCTTCTAATCCATTAGTTCTAATGGCCACTAATTCGTTCACAGATTCACCCTATATATGGTGGAGGACTGAGGTCAATATTCACCAGCCATGACTTGTGTGGCATGTATATAGTATGGCAAGATAGTTATTTCTCAATGCGGATTGATTTATATACAGAGCCTGGAACTGTAGAATTTATGGCTCAATATGCTTTCTCATTAGGTAAGTCTGAAAAGTAAAACTCGTGAGCTTCCATTTTCACCAGTCAATTGCTCACAACTGAATATCATGAGACTTTCTAAATAATCAGCCTAAGTGTATGTGTAATGAAAAATTGTGACAATGTCATCATCTGTCCCTGCTGTTAATACACAGTGGAAGAAAACACTGCTGGAATGAATTGATTACATATCGCAGACAGAAAAGACTTGCCATATTCAACATACAAACTGGTCATAATATATATTTACCATTTTTTTGCATTCACCATCATTAACAGATGTTCTCCCCGAAGTGCAAAAAAATACCATAATCAAAATAAAATTAAAAACTAACCCATTCCTCTTATTACTTGACCTGCTGAAAATAACTGTTTTGATAATGTAAATTTAAATTTATGTATGGTTAATAATGCACGTATATGTGGATGAAATTTTAATATTTAAAAGTAAGTTTTTGTGTGGGTGAATGACATTAGATTCACAAAGTAAAAAAGCGATGTTCATCGCATGGAAGATCACAGCAGATATAGCGCTTGGGAATAGACCATGAAGTAACTCTAGCAAAATATAGAGGAAATGGAAACGGCGAGGCCTGACAATGTAAAAAGATTTAATTCTGTACATAGATATTGTGCTGAATGTCATGAAAGCTGGTCATGTCAATTAGTGTTGATGTTGACTTCATGAAAACGACATCAATTATAAAATGCTATATGCTTGCAATGATTGGTATTCTTTGCTTGAATTGCACAGTTTTTTTCCATTATTTAATTTCCGCTCTCAAAAATCATTCTACACATGCTTTCAAAGAGGAACTGCCACTCAGCAATTTCTGAGATCGTCAACAACAAAAATTGCAAATGTTTTAGCCAGGCTATTACAGATATTAGGGTGAATTTCTTGGACTTATGTTTGTGAGAAGTCCTATGTAGCAAATGTGTTGTTGGTTTTTACAGCAGAGGTTAGTTCCTTACAGTCCTGGCCTGAATGTGAATACCCACTTCTATATGACTTCTACAAACTGGGCACAGATATAGGCTCCCATATTCTACTTCCATCAAATCAATGGTAACCACAAAACTCTTTATTCATATATTGAATGTTCTCATAAATGCCAAATATTTATCATCTGCTTATGAGGGCTGGATGTCTCAATTTGCTTCAGTATGCAATGTTCAACTAGATTTCGCTCTCGTTTCACACTATATGATACATAGCTTTGTTGGCAATGACCATGGACTTAATAATAAACCTAGACAAGACACTATATGGAGCATTAGCATTGAGGCCCTGAGGCACTTAATTGTGGGAAATATTTTTTGTTAATTGAACGTAATTATTTTAAGCTTAAGAGTCAATAATAAGAAAGTTTTTATTTACAAAGAAAAAAATGGATACTCTGTTGCCAAGCTATTCACACGGGAAGACTATTTTTGTAAAAGTGCACAAGATCACTGTGATGAGTGATGATCATCTTTTGAAAACTAATTTTTGTTTCAGTGTTGTAACTCAGATATAACTGATATATACATTCTGATATTTGTAAAGCTGTTTTTTAGTGGCGGAATGATCATCATCGACAAGAGCAGCTGGTATTTAACAACCTCCTATGACGATGGCCAAATACTAACTAATCCTAGTGATATTTTCATGACCCGAACTGACGAAGGCAGTGTGTTAATAAGTGATGGAAGGACTATTATGAAGGCACAGATAGACCAGCCTATTACAGGTGAGGAGCCATTGTAGTAATGAGAGAACCATATTATTCGTTAACACAGCACAGCTTTTACTGTTTTTTGTCATATAAATATTTTAACCTCGCTTAGATAGTCATTCACCGTGCATGGGCTTATTCAATACTACCAAATTATCAAAGCATTTATAATCATGGGAGTTGGTTCCGTGAACTAGTTCTGAATGGTATTAGAAATTTCTAGCCCCCCTGCTCATCCCTTAAGTATTAATATGTATGTACTGTGCAAATCCAAAAAGAACCGAGTTTATCACCAAAGAATAACAAATGGAGACAACTACTACTGCACAATGCCTTTGAACTAACTGCCATGCTATATTGTTTGGATCAATCCACCAAAATAGGATAATCAGATGCTTAGATAAGCCCACAGCTATTTTGAAGAGAAATACCATAATAGTAGATTAGCAACAGGGTCACATGAATAAATCCAGTCAATGAAGATATGTGTTACCTGGTCTAACTCAGCTGCCGATCAAGCTGCCAGAGCCTGAAATAGGCACAAATCCACTACCTGAAGTGCCACATTAAGCATAGCCAATAGATTGCAAAGGTATTTTCAATGGTTAATAGCAGCTACGGAGTCAATGACAAGATGTTCACCTCCAACCAATGCTAGCATTATTCACAATGATAAAGCAGGCGATGATGCCAATGAAGATGAGAAAAATCGAACACTGTCTAGACAAACAAGCACCCAGAGTACCCAAGATCTGACTGACAGTTCATACTCCTCCTTTTCATCAACAAGTTTGAGAACTACTGATGATGAGTCAGGAGCAGATGACTACAGCAATATGTGTAATATTTCCATATCAGGTAGGTCTTCTAGATTTCATTCAAATCAATAGTTATGAAGATTCCCTTTCGAAATCATTTTTGAAAAAAGCTTGAGGACGCATATACAATTGATCAAAACTTAGAATATAAAAAGACACCGTTGAATCGTCATTTTGAATTGATATTTACTGATTATTCCACACTAAGTATTGACCAACTACTAATGAGAATGCTTAAGTGGTTCACTCAGTTTGGTAGGAGTTCTCTTTGAGCGGAGGCAATAAACCTGAAATATATGTAATGTTATTCATTGGTCTTGCAGCCCAAATAAATAAGGAGGCTTATACAAATTGCACACGAAACCACACGATACAACCTTCTTATGTGAACACCACCTTTGGAGTACACATCATTCGGTTTTTCATGATAATTCGCACTCACAACTGGAATTTTTCATTGGATTTTGGCGAATAACAGTACCAAGAGTTGAATTAGCATTTGAATGTTTGGAGATTTAATAATGATGTAAATCACAATATGTGGGTTCCACTGTTTATTTTACCAAATTTAGATAAACTCGTGAGATTCATGGCGTCCACGGGATGCTTATGCTCCGATCACCATACATTTCCTGTCCAGTTTGCTGACAGACAGATGTGCTCACTTTTGTGCTCCAATGATCAGCGCTGTGATGGTTTCACTTTCAACAAAATAACAGGTAATAATCATTTTATTGCTATTATTCCTAGTAAGTTATATATGAAAATATTTTATATGGATATAAATAAGGCCCTTTATGCTATGCAAGTGGGTGGGCTACTATCTTGTGTTTGTTCAAAATCAAGTTTTTTTGTACAGCATTGAGATGTGTAAAGCAACAGCTGGGGTTCACAAAATTAAAGTGAAAAAATGAGAAATATTTTAATCCTGCGACAATGATTTAATTTTCTTGAAAGTTTAATATCTAAATTGAAGTCACAAAATTAAATTGGAGAAATGTGAAATCTTTAAGTCCTGCGACATGCAGAGTATTACTTACTTGAGAGCCGACTTTCTTGAAAAATTGAGTACAACGCCCTTTATCTAAATTGTATGAATATAGATAACACTTTTTCTCTCTTTTTGTACATCAGGTAAATGTGTGTTGACAGCCTGGACGGACAAATCCAGTAAGATGTACAGCACCAACAACATGAACAATATCTGCTATGAAAAGATCATCAACTGCCAATAAACACCAACTGCTGACATATTATTTTTGTCGTATCTGGAAACATTGTTAATTATTTGAGCTATAGATGAAGGGAGAAGTTATAATTTCGATCTGCCTCTTTTACATATTGAGTTCAAATTTTGGAGGACCAGTAAATTTGGGCAGCTGCGCACCTGATATGACATTCATAATATGCAGAAATCAAGCTCGTGTTTAAACTATCATTCCAATTTGCTTTAAATTTTGCAACCTAATGATGTAGCTCAATTATAGATATATATTCACTCACATGTCCAAAGGAAGACAAGAAGCCTGATTTTCCGATAAAAATTGTAAGAGGCATCTTTTGACATTATTGATAAATCTTCCTATATCTTGGCTTTTAAAGCTAGGTGCAGCCTGTTGGATTCGTTTATTTGTATCCCAAGGGGAGGTATGATTGCCTATTGGTTAGATCTTAAATTGTTAACTATTTCAAATAGCTTATATTATTATTGTTGTGACATTTATTGTGATGTCCATAGTAATCTTCTATTGTCAACGCAGCAGGGTTATCACTCTTTAGCTTCGTTGCAAACCAGGTATGGATTGCTATTCAAACGTATGAGACATGTAAACTTAACAAGGGCTACATAAGAAATGAAATATTTCTGGTTTGTGAATTTTGGTTCTACGTTGTCAAAGCTTGGTCTATCATCTAAAAGATCATAAAATCTTTTTCCATTCCCTAGTGAGACGAGATGAGCATTATTGTTGCATGTATAATAAACTCAAAGTAATTAAATTTCATTCTTTGTAATGTACGAGTTCTGATTATATCTGAAAATTTAATGATCTTTGCATTTTGAAATAATGACAAACCGGTTAATAACCTGAGGAAATGAAAAAAGCTAAGAAAATCATTACTCTTTTAATAAATATAAGGCGAAAATAAGCTTCTATCATTATTCACTTTATAAGTAAGGAAAACATGCATGGTAGCTAAACTAACCTTAATCACTGTTAAATGTATGCGGTTGCACTCAATGATATGAAATACATGAATATCCTTAAAAAATTTGCTGAAAAACAAGACAGCTCTACTCTTCAAATACAATGTCAGAATTGAATTACCCACATAAACGGTAGTTGTCAGCACTGACCCAAGGCATAAATCAACCAGATAGGTACGTCTCCCCATGCCAAACTTGACCCTGTCTAATATTTTCCCCAAACAGATTTGCCCCCCCCCCTCAGTTGCAAAGCTTTGCTTCTAATTACAATCTTGGCCGATGCCGGAAACAATCAAGCTTCGATTGGCCATACATGCAAATCTTGTGCCAGTATATAACATTGACCCCCCAGTACAAAACTTTGTCTCACATACTCATGCATTTTTCTTCCACAATATAAGCTCAAGTATATCAGTAATTTAACCATTCATTATCAATCTGCATTTAGAATAAAGCTGAGATGAAGTTGCCACTGGCCAACTGGAGCTTTCTCAAACATGTCAGTGTCCTCATTACTTTTATATGAAACTGTAACTAAAGGTCTTCCTATCATAGCTGCCACAGCATTATTGCTCAAAGAACAAGCCATGAAAAATAACCATATGGCAATGATTTTTCTAAAATTCTAAAGATAGTGAGACACCAAAACAACTCACTTTTTCTTTTATTATTTTTTGTTTTTCTTTTTTACCTTTCAATTCAATGCTGTAAAAAACATGAAACTCAAAAAAATAATGATAACAACTAAATATTGGACTTTCTGATAATTACTGATATCTTTTCAATTTACTGTCAAGTCAACACTGCATAACGCCAATCAACGGAGCCAAAGCTCAGACGGCGATTTAACTATCAGATGAATCAGATGTCAGGGAAAATATATGGGTGCGCTTCACACATATTTTACAGAAATAGTGTCGATCAACACCACTGTAATATATTGTTTGACAGGCAGTGTACTTGCCATATATAATATGATGTTAATTTGGTGCCAAACTGACGACAGGTGGGCGGATGGATCCAGTCAAATCTGGATGTCAGCATCATGATATCTACAAATAGCAAATATAATATGATTCTGTAATTTACATACATAAACATGTGTTTTTATCCTCCAAGGGTATCAGTGGCAAGTGGATAAAAAAATGATGTTCCATATTTTGTTTAGTTTTTAGTTTTGCTTGATTCATGAGTGCCACATGATTTGTTATGACATAACGTTATTGAAGTCATATGAAAGTTTAGCTGCTGTGGTATTAATTTTCATTGAACACAGCAAACATTTGATACAAATAATCACAAGCTCCATTGTTTATCTGTGGATCATTAGTGTGACATGTTGGTAAAGCTCACCTCACCAAACAAATAATTATGAGGTCATTTTACTGTCAACACTAAAGAAAGCTAAAGGATTAGCCACACACAAGCCTCATTATCTATTTGGCTATAACTAACAACAGCTTCAAGCACAGTTCCACATCAACCTTCAGACGATAAACATCAGACCAGGGTTGACAAAGAAGCTTGGCAAAGTAGAAATAAAAATTCGCCATCAATGCTACTACCAACAATGCTGCCACACGACTACTCATTTAAGAGACTGACTGAGTAAGGTGACTGTTTTGTGGGAAAGATGGGAGGATGCTGCAATATATCTGGTGAGTTTATTGCAGAGGCAACCACATTTATAAGTGTGTTGGATTAATAATAAATAAAAATAATATCAACTTTATTGCCATTCAAGGGCCCTTTCGTGCAAATGAAAATATGCTTACAAGATTAAGAGTCATCATATCTATTTAGGTTCACCCCTGCACAAGGTATTGGTGGGCAAGCTAGATTTATGTGTAGAGAGCTCACCTCCATTAACAGCATGGATTGAGACCGGGATTCAAAACTGCAACTCTCAGAATCCTAACCACTACACCACCCTGCCATCACTCACACTGAAATTGAATATCAATCACAACCCACTATATGCATCCGCTGACATTCAATTTTTTTTCGAACAGCTAGAGTATTACTTGTCACTGTCATCTCATCATCCATGGCAAGTGAATTATCTTGATAATTTCCATAAGGTTTTTTTATTTACCTCAGCTGATCATAATATTCTGACAACACATTTCTTCCGTCTTTTCTTCGTTCTGACTGAATTTGTATTCCCACATTGATTGAGAGCAACCATATATTTCACTGGTTTTTTTTATACCCTGTGTTACTCTAGCGATTGTTGAGATGAGGCCTTTCTATTTATCGGGTTATCCCATGCTATCCCGAGTTTTTTTTGTTTATTTTTCACCCTTGCCAATATTGCAGTTGCTCATATTTGGATCTAGCTTATGACTCTTACTGGAAGGTAAATTGTTGAAATGTCGAGTAATATTACGTATGTTTTCGGCTAAGCGTCTTTCAATTCTTCAAGTGACTAGATGCTGCTGAAATAGCTTTTGGTGAGTTTTTTGGGTTTGTCTCCCCCTCATCCGGCAGTTGTTGCTTGTCTTTGTTTTGTATCAAAACATAAAAAAGTGCTGTCCTCCTGAATATCTTTGATGAAGTGATGATATTACTCCCGGCTGGTTCTGATTTATTTTCCCTGATTACCAAATTGTGGTCTTTGATTTCCTCGGCGTTTTTTTTCCCCTTCTCATTGTGTTCTTAAAACTGTGGCAACTCTAGTCATTATCATTCATCACTCTCCGAACGAGTTGAGTGAGATCAATCTAGCTTCACCTTCTCAGGAGCGGTGCATCCATACTTCTCCAGACTGCTGGATGAAATCTTGTAGGGCACAGTTACCGTCACCAATGTCTGACACTCTCTTGCCGGACAACAGGTGCTAATACCCCTTTGACCAGTTGGCTGGATGTTACTCCTCCTGCTGCTTGTTACAACTACCCTCCGCCCTGTCTCCTTCGGCTGCCTCCTCTGATGATACTTTAGATCATGAATCTCATACCGTATCCGAGTCTTGAACACCTTGATTGTAGCTGATGTACCCTCTTATGATGCCTGAGCTTCATCATGTCATTATATTGTCCTGCATTTCCTTATCTATCATAATGTCACACAGTGATGTCTTTTCACTTCTGGCTGGTTCTGATTCATTCTCCCTTTTCTCTGTTAACCTCTAACAATCAACACAACTAACTCCGCTGTTTTTCAAATTGTGACAAGTCTAGTTCTTATTATTCCCCTCAATTGATCCTAGGAGCCAGTTCAAGGCATATAGGATATTAAACCAGTTTTATGACCATTGGGGGTAACTTGAGGGGAGAGATGTTGTCAGAATGTGAGTCACCATTACCTATCGAACATATAGGTTTATCACACTGTATAAACTCACATGTAAGTATGGTTACACAGTTTAATGCAAAGATAAGGAAAAAAAAAAATCTCACACATCAGCAGCAGCAGGCCAGACATGACTGCAGCATCAACTAAAGCAAAAAGAATGACCTAACCTGAAGGATACTAGTAAGAACTTAAAAAAGAGAGAATAAATAGACAGAACACAATATCACATACATAGTATTAAGATTTAGTCATTGATGTTGTTAACAGGGTTAAGGGGGGAAGTAGACCTTCACTTGGTCCTTAATCCGATTAAAGTACGAAAATTTCCATGCATTGGTACGATGGACCCAGCTTATGGTGTTGCCTCTAGTGTTGTGTGCTTTGGATGAGAACGTTATGTATTTATTCAATTTTATTTCAAATAGCCCTGCCTCCACCTTGCGTAGGAAGAGGGTGTCTAACTCCGCTCGCCTATCAGCTAGAGATACAATGTTATTTAAGTTACGGCATTCAGTTATGCTATCAGTTTTATTTAACCTGTAAAGCCATCGGAGGGCATTGTTTTGGACCTTCTCAATGGTATTTGTAAGACCTACTGTGTGTGGCGACCACACTTGGCATGCATATTCTAAAATGGGTTTCACCATGGTCTTGAAGGCAATGAGCTTTGTTTTCTTTGGGGCCTGTTTTAAGTGTCTTTTTACCATTCCAAGTGACCTGTTTGCTTTGGCAGCTACCTTAGATATATGTGTGTTCCATTTTAGGTTGTAATCAATATGCACACCTAGATATTTACCAGAGACGGAAGCTGGAATCGGTTCATATCCCATAAAAAAAGTATGGGTGGGGATTTCTGATCCAAATTGGAGATGACAACATTTAAGGTTGTTGAACTTCATTCCCCATTTCCCTGCCCAGATATATAATTTATTTATGTGATCCTGAATTAGATTTGGATCTGAGGCAGAGCCTAGGATGGTATTGTCTGCATATAATCTACAGTCACTGTTTTTAATATCCTCGGACATATCATGTACGTACAGTATAAAGAGAAGAGGCCCAAGAACAGAGCCCTGTGGAACCCCAGACTTCACATGGAACTCCTCGGAGAGGAGTCCATTCACTGAGACCACAGAGCTTCGTCGATGGAGCTATTCCTCAATCCAGTTTATACAGCGCTTATCAAAATTATACGTTTTAAGTTTATAGATAAGGAGATTGTGTGGGACACGGTCAAAGGCCTTGCTAAAATCAAAGCTAATCATGTGGTGCTCCTTTTTTTGATCGCTGCAAGTTATTTTTCTCTATCATTTCCCTTCCCTTCAACCTTCTATTCTGACAATTGGGGTCGAGCGTATCATGCTTGGCAGATACTTCGCTGTTTGTTCAGCAGCAGTAGGTATGCAACATAAACACAAAATATACAATTTCGAACTGCAAGGCACAAAAAAATATTTAAGGAAATATTCTAAAAATGATGAGCATCTTTAGACCTCTGCTGGTGACACTAAGCAATTTGATCATCAAAAGTCAATAACATTAGTCCGTTACTTTTGATAATTGATGAATCTTTCTAGCGACGCAAACTTCATTTTAAGTTCCTGTTCTTCTTCTTGCTCTCCGTCCTCCTTACTTCGTATAAACTCGTACTAGACAATGTTCTTTTAATCTGTTTCCATTAGCTTTTTTTTAGATAGCCCTTGTTAAAAGTTGAAAATTTGCAGCTTCAAATTTCTTGTACTGGCTTGTGACAGCCAGGGTCTGCTCTCTTTTCCACTGCATTCAAAACTGGATTAAGGTTTTGGCTGACTTATCACCAATGTGTTTCCGTAGAAAAAGATCTATGTAGACAAGAATACAAAATAGTATGGAGATTATCTCTGACTTCGCAGACAGTGCGCCTCATTGTAGTATCAGAACATGATCATTCCAGACACTGAATATTCAAATGTTTATCAGATTGCTAAGTTCTGATATACTGTTTGCTGCTCGATGAATACCTTTACAAATCAAGATTTTGCAAACTGCTACAAATTTAAATCAGTTGGTAAAGACCAGGCGTTCCCAATTCGCTTTCAATCATTAATACAAATGGTCAACAGCTGCTCTGCGATATAATTGAATTATCTATTATTGCACATTACTAGCATACTAGGCCTACCTTATGGTAAAATATAGCAATAGAGCAATGGGCTAAAATCATCGAAGGTACAATAACACAAAATTTAAGCCTCTGTTGTGTCAGCAACTCAGCAAATGTCCATTAAATTTTTTTTTCTCAGATCCTTAAGCATTTGGATGATATCACTATCTTCAGGGTAAAGTGGTCTATGTAGGCCTGCGGCTTCTACCTTCTTCATTGTTCGGTCCATTATCTTTTGTAGTGAAAATGCCCTACCATAATTATAGCTTTGTGGTCACCGTCTCTACCTTTCCTTTTTGTGAGTCGAACTCCTTTACCTGGAGTTCTATTAGTACGATAGGTGTCCCAATATCTCACTCACTACTATTTACTTTCTCTTTTGTATCACTAGTCAGGTTGCCAAGGTTTGGAAACACATCAAGGTGATTCATGACGGCGCCTTCTGTATCATACTTCTGCTTTGCCCCGTCTTTCCCGAGAATTCGATCATCTGCTACAAGGCCTTCCCTGACCGTGTGTGCTTTGAGCACCTGATTGCTGTTTGCCTTGAGCACTGAGTGGTCCCAAGAAAACTGAAAGAAATTGACCTTCTTTATGCCACAATATATTGCTATCTCCTTCCTCTAGTCAAATTCAACATGTTGTAGCTATATCAAGACCCCATAGAGGTGATATCTACCGTAAAGCAACTGATAGATCATCATGACATCACTACCCCTGATTATTTTATCCACTTGACTAAACAAGTTGATGAGTTTTTTCATAAAATTCAAGTAATTTGGTTTAATTATTATGAGGTAGCAAAGGATACATACAAAAAGTGACAAAAATGTTGAGTTTAGTAAAAAATTGAGCATTTGAATAATGAACACGGAGAAGGCACTGAGAAATTAGAAAGTGATATATAGATATAGATCTTATAATAATCAGTCTAACAATTGAAATTTCATGCCATGTCCTACCACCGAAGTTGTTTATTGCATCGGATTTCCAGTACTCGAAAAATCTCAGTTTGACACCGCATTCTCTGGTGTAGTGGTAACCTTAGAAGTCCATCGTGGATAGCCAGTGCCATATGGCTGGCTGTAGCTGCAGGTGTTGGTGACGGTTGCATATTTAGTTGTGTTGCAAGGCCCCTAAACACTTCCTTCATCTCGTGCATATGTTTAACTATTGGATTTTCCATGTCATTTTGTGTTGTCGTTTTCTAAACTTTTTTTGGTGTTGGTTCTGGAAGTTCTGTAGTGTTGTTGTTGTTGTTGTGCTGGGGGCGTGTTGGAACAGCAAGGTTCCTCCACACTGGACGAATAGGCCACATTACTGGCATATTTGATACTTGTCTCGGTGCTGTAAAAAGAAAATGCCAGAAATGAAACTAAGTTATCGTGATTGAAGCCCTCAGACATGTGGAGGGTGAGTCATGTTCATCTCCACAGCCCCCATTACCAGTAACCTCTTTGCAAGAATAAGTGAGCTAGATATGTAGGAGTGTGTGCAGAATGTATGATTATGAGTCATGTGCAGCTGACCTTGCAGGTCATGAGCTTTGTTGGCTTGCAATGAGGTTTGGTTTGAGCGATAATTACTAATTCTTTCAAGTCATTGGACTTATGGTAGGTAGCGAATAGAAAATTATAATGGCAACAAAAATATCTAGCCTGACTTAGTGTTGTCAACATTGATCTACAATGTCAGCTGAAAATTATATCAATTACTTTTGATAGGATGTAACTATCAACGCCATAGCAAGGATAATTACCTAGTTCTTGTGGTATAGTTGTCCAGCCAAGTTTGGATTTTAAAAAGTGCCTATTCTTTTCTTTTCCTTTTTGACTGTTATGTTATGTCTCCGCTTCCAGACCGTCTCGGTTTCGTATTGTCCCATTGAATTTGATGGTAGTAGTCTCTCAAGCTTTTGAATGTCTTCTGATCTGCAGCGGCTAATACAAAGAGTATCAATTATTAATAATTAGGAGATAATGTGCATACTTGCTACATTACCATTTGCAAAAGGGATTACCAAAGTCTTGTTTTTGTTGTCTAGAATCGATATCAGTTACACAGTCCCGTCTTATAATCAATGTGTAGGGCACACTTATTAATTGCCATGAGTGATCGAAAAAGTTGTTGACAATACATTCTGGCTACTCTACCACTCATATTAGTCTCATACAACTGATTAACACTTCCCTCACAATGTGAAAGGTGTTGGTTTTGAACAATGAACAGGCTTATTTTCTTGTGTTCAAATTACAGATAGAATGAAATCAGAACAGTTACCTTGGTACAAACACACTGTTTCAATGACATTCTGCACGCATGTAGGCAGAATCTCGGCTTGCTAACTTTTGGAGTTGCCCTTTCCTATCGTAAATGTTACCCAGTTCAGTTGTCAACCCGAAGATAATAACTATTTGGTATGGCTAATATATCCATGGTTTGACCTCTATTAAAATACTGATATACATGAACATGTAATAGTGGATGGTTCACAGAGTGAAAGAAAATTAAAAACAAATTGTATTATGGAATAAGCATGAAATGATACAGTATAAAAGTGCTATAGATTGAAGAGAGCTGACATAAATATATCTATGGTGTAAAAATCAACCACTTACAAAATAAGGATGCAAAAATATTGCAGTAAGTCATATTAATTAGCGACTACATATTCAGAAACACATGACGCATGGACTGCCATTAGCAGTCAGGTAGCACGGGGCTGTGGTTTATCAGCTTTGCTGGGAGAGGCCTTGAGCTATAGGATCCTTCGGTCCGAACTACTCGTTTACCTCTAGGAGGAGTATAACTGTCAGCCTACAGAAACATGAAAAACCAATATTGGATTTTATATTTGTTTACGATTCAAAGATTATGATCGGGTTGATCAAAGCTGCTGTTTTGTTATAAAGCAATATATGAAGTCCCAACAAGAAGCTCTCTGGGCAATATACAATGAATTTGATATACATATATATCCAGGGTCTGTTGTGATTGACATTAGCATAGTCAAAGACTGCCGTCTTATATCTTGTTTTTACCTGTTTAAAGAGCTGTGTGGCAGTCGGTGATCTCCATAATGGTGGATGGCTAACACCAGCTTCATCATCGCTGCTCATCAGGGCAGAATCGAGGTGCAGGTCCATAACTGCCTTCACTCCAATTATTTTCATAAGCCTAGTCTTCCTGCGCTTGAGTTTCTGCGAATATGATAAATAAATGTTCTTTTTAGTCACACCTAGTCATTTGATAAGCCCAACACTGATTTTGTTTTAAAACAAAGCCAGTGTTGGGCCTATGATAGGTTTAAGTCACACCTATGTTCTCAGTTTAATAATGATGACTAGCTGAATTGCTACATTGTTAATCTCCGAGCACTGTTACCAATCCTATTTTTCACTGTTGCCAATATGATGAAAAAAAGTACATGCATACACTTGCATGCATACACATCAACAAAAATCATAGAACCATGTGAGATGTATGAAGAAAAAAACTATACCTACATCGGATTTTAGTGTAGCTCGGTTACTGTTTCTTCTCGCCTCTGACGAACGGTTCTTCATACCTTTTAGAATTCTGAATCGGGTGTTTCTTTAGCGTCTATATCCAAAAGCTCCATAAGCTTGCCACTATACTCTTGAGCTACTGCTTGATTAATCTCATCCCTGTAACTAAAATATCCAAGTTCTAGTTATAATGTGTGTTGAAAAAAACAAAGTTGTCCCAAAAATGGTTCTTCCAACAACAATTATCTAGACAACAATTATCTAGAAATGGCAAAGAAAGATAATGGCATGTCTAACAACCTTGGTTGCAGGGTAATTAGCATGGACACTGTAGCAGTTTAATAAGATACCTGATTACAGCCAAACACTGAAACTCATTTGTAATGAAGTAGTTGTCTTATAGACAGTAATTATTTCCCATTTTTTCATAACATATGTAGTGCAATTTCTTTTCTTGTTTGAATAAAATATCATTACATAAATTTGATCACCTATATCCCAACATGAATACTAACATGGCTAGTGGGAACAAAAGGCAAATTGACTTTAACTGTCTGGTTTTGACATCTGTTACTAGCAATTACATAACCAACTCGGCATTCAAAACATAATCCCTTAACTTTCTTGCACAGTAAACAGATAACTTTCTAATTTACACCAATGTCTTTAGAATGTTCGGAGGAGAAGAATGATGTGTGGAATGATAAATTTGGTCAATAAATCATCAATATCTCACCTACGTAAATTTCGATTTTCTAGTAAATCGTCACCATACTCCTAGTGTTTTACATGGGGCCTATCCATATGTATAGACCAATTTAAAAAATTCAAATTGTCCGCAGATACATGTTGAATTGTGTTTGTGTTGGTGTTCTTAAATTTTTGATCTGGCAAATATCTATTTTCATTCTATGTGAGGCTTAGTTGATTAATTATAATACTCTGACGATTACATGAAACCAGCAGTGCCTGTGGTTAGGGATAGTGCACCCCATTGTTCTCAGTTGAATAGCATGCAGCTTTGTAGTTGGGGGCAATAGGAATACCCCTATCACATTCAACACGCTGTCCATGTTTTGCACCTAGCCTATACCTCGGAATACAGATGATAACTTTTATGTCATGATTATGTATACTTACCATTTGTCAAGGTTGTACTTGTTCTTCAATCACTTATACAGGTTGATCGTCAACCTCCGTCTTACGTTTGTAGTTGTACTGGGTGTGGAGATTTGTTCATCGGCAGCTCTACTGGGTAAATGTCCTGTCCTGTCTATAGAGAAATTAATAACAAATGTTGTTGTTAAGCATTAATTCTCATATATCCCAAGTTTGTTTAGCTCCCTAGCTATCTCTGCTCTAGCAATCTTCTGTTATGGTTCTATCATGAAACAACCCTTACTAATAATATTAGTAAGGGACTGTAATACATTATACCGAACAATGCAGCCAAAAACTTGTACCATGCCTTAGCTGCAGAGGGAAAGTCAACATGGAAGATGAAATAGAGCATAACAGCCTTGCAGATTGCGTTGATAGGGTTGACGCATTTAATCTTATATCCTCCATGGATGAACACCGAGGCCTCCGTGTCATGTATAATAGCTTTTATGTAGCCGTACTTTGGTTGGTTTTAGGGTTGGTAGAGCTACAGGATTGGCCTTGTGGAGTACATGTGGCAGTATCTTTTTACGGTTCTTTATTCCAAGTTAGGACTGATGATTACATCAAAACCAAGTCGTTTGTATGCGGTTTTGAAAAACGGGTCTAATTTGGTTTGATGCTTCCGTTGTTCAATTATTAAAGATGGGACCATTTGAAGTATCCGCATAGTAAACAAGCCATCGTCAAATCTGTGGCAAGCATACTTAGCAATATAACAGTAACAGCGTTGTATAAATTAACACATGACTAAAGTTGCAGCAGTTTCTACTAACTGCTAGACTTTATTGATGACAATGGCTAATCTTAATAAAACATAAAAATAATAAAATATATTACATATAACCATTCCAGATATGACTTTGGGTGAGTGAAAGCTCAAAACATAAAATACACACCAAATTCAAAAGTTCACAATAATGGCTCAATGGTGAACACAAATCTAAGATAATAAAGAGAAGGGCTACTATCAACACAAAAACATTGGTGAGGGCATAATCGTTGAAGGATTTAAAAGCACAATTTCTTCCTCCTTGGTAGCAGCAAAAGATTCCCAGCATGCTGTACAGCTTTGTATTTCTTGGTTAAGTAAGCCAAAGGTACATAATACATCATATCTGACATTTGCCGATATACACATCCTGCTGTGGCGTGATTGGAATCCAATTCTTGCTCTTCGTAGCGGCTGCATACTAAACTTACAGTCTCTTTCTTCACCAACATGATGTGCACATTGTTGTGCTTCCCATCTGGCATCGGGATAGGGTCCCCTGCCTTGATTTTTTCTTCGCATGCAGTCACTCCTCCGCTAACACTGTTTAGAGTGGTTTTTGGTTGTTCTGCTGGGAACTAAAACACATTTTACAAGGATAATATAATTTAATAATCAATAATCATCTTTCATCTTATGTCTTTCTGCATCTTATTTCCTCGTCATCTCTACTTTTTATTTTTTATTTTGGAATCTGGAATAATATAGTATCAGAATAAAATAACATATAGTAAAGTGCTTTAGATAAGATTATTTATCTTATTTGATATAAAATTATATGAATACACATATAATACACAGTATTTTCTTGAAGTTATAGCTCAGTTGATTAGCAACAAACAACAAACTGTAATAGAGCTGATCTGCTGATAAACTGAACTTACATCAAAAAGTGTAATTTAATTTAATTCAACTTAATTTAAAAATTTCTTTGTCTAACAAGGCTGTCGATATGATGAATTATGAAGACTAAGTAATCTTGATCAGTTCCGAAAGTTACCGAATGACTTCTTTGATACTAACAAGAATGAGAGATCCTGTTTTTGCCCTGGATATGCATAGCAGATGAAGATTTGAGTTCTATAGTTTTTCTGATCAGGTAAACATCGTAAATATGCTGCCCTTGACGTTGCCTGGTCAATGTCAATTGATGTCCTTCCCAGAACAGGCTCTGGGGTAGAATAATTGTTTGTGCATTCCATGAGAAATTCCCTGAATTGGTATTTCGGATGGTGCTGCATGAAATGATGATGTTGTTGATCAGCCCTTGTACATGTGATTGATGTGCTGGTGGCGTCATATCTATATTTACTCCCCTCTTCACACACAGGAAAATACAAGTAATAGTCCAGTGGCAGCCCCTGCCTATCTTGTCACTTCCATTTGCACTTTTGGATGGATAAGGTTTGTCAGTTGTTTCCAGTACAGATTTTCACGTTGATCGCAATGGTAACAATGTACCTTACACTAAGTTGCACAATGGGCGCTAATTGCCAAAAACACTGCCGGTAAAAGGGAAAGTGATCAAAATGTGATGATATGTTTTCAAAACAATCTGAAAGGGCATGTCATAATTAGTGGATCTACAACTTTACATGGGTCTGCTATCATAAAAAGCTGAGATGCGGCCAACAACGGTTGCAATACCCCTTTTATCACCTGTGTATCACTATCATTAAAGTGAAACTACTTTTTCAATAATGCTGCTGCCTAAAAAACAGGCTTCTAATGTTTGTATTGATCTGATTTTTGTATGGTGACTGTGTATTGACCCTCCCATCGCGTGACACCAGTATTTAATGCTCTGAGTGTGTGATTTTTCAAATAGTGCGTATTCTTAGGTTTCCTTTATAGTGTCATATAAATCGTCTTTATAAAATTATATAGCGTGTAAAGCAAAAGATAACTCCTTCAAGCATCGTCAGAAAGGTGCGTAGTGCTGAAAAAAGATTTTTGGCCATTGATGGAGTCAATACAACATCACCATACAAACATCAGATAGATACGATCATTCGAATTCAGTTTTCGAGGCATCTGCAAAATTGAAAAGGTAGTGTCGTTTCAATGATAGTTAAATACAGGTGTTATAAAGGGGTATTGCAACTGTTGTTAGCCACATCTTGGCTATTTATGATAGCAGACCCATGTACACTTGTAGATCCACTAATTATGACATGCTCTTTCAGAGTTTGCGTGTTTTGAAACCATATCATCATTTTTTCATCACTTGCCCTTTTGTCGGCAGCGTTTTTCACTTTATCACTTTTTTTAAGGTTGGTCATTCACTCAATATTTGAGATAACATCTTGATATTACAGAAAACTGACCAAGGTATGTATGAATCTGATTGGCAGCGTTTTTGGCAATTTGCTGCCTATTGTGCAACTTTGTATAAGGTACATCATCACCATTGCGACTGCCTCAACAAACTACCCTAGAATCCACTCTTAGAATTTATCCATCCAATTTTGCAAATGAAGTTACGTGTCTAGCCACATTTTTGGTAGGCTGCCACTGGACTATAATGAAACATGACAAAACAAGATAATAAAGGGTATACAACTCTCAAGTAAGCAACAGGGTAATACGAAGGAGAAGATATCGGGTAAAATAAATAAATAAACTGAGAGTTACACGTACACGTGTCAATCAATTTTAAAATATGAGAAACTCACAACACAAAATTCAGCGTTTATACTTGATTATCAGCTCATGCTGAGTCTTACTCAGTTTATAGCCACTTGACACCCATGACATGGGCAAGAAATTTCACAAAAGTTGAATATTGTGCATGAGGTGAAAAATACTGAGCACCTCACAGAGACTACCTACTTCTAAGATTAAGCCGCTGTGCACACATATAAACATATTTTTCCTCATGGTGAGCTGTGATCACCCCTCCTGTGCTGTTGGCAGCGGTAGTCGGGTCCTTTAGTACAATTATTTTGTCCTCCTCATTATGCTGTCCATTCAATGTCCGTCCATATTGTCAAATGTCCATCGCTGTCCATAAATTTTTAGGGGCATTATTCAGAAACTAAGGACCCAGGGCTAAAAATAAAGAATTTTTGAAACATTGCAATTTCCGAAGAAAAGATCCAAGCCACCCTCCTGTACAATGCATTTGTTTCTTTTTATTTTTTACTGTGACATGTAAGGAATTGGGAGTTAATCGATCAAGGATGATGGCTAATGTTGGGAGAATTGAAATTACAAAAACATAATAATAGTGCTGTTTCAGCTTTAATAAAAGGTCAAGTAAATACCTAATGTAGAGTTAAAAAGTAATATTGATGGTATTTGATGTGTTTGTGCCAGGCGTTCAACCTCAAGATGATCGCCACCCCGGCAGAACGTGAAATGTGTTTCTTGAATAAAAAAAGATATCTGAGTTAAGCTTTTGGAGAATAGAAGTTACTTTTTGCCTGTTTTTAAATTCTGCTATGACTCAGACGTTTAAAGAAGATACTCTACGTACCTCAGCCATAGATGGACGGAGAAGTTGTTTGATTTAAAAAAACTTTAAAGAGAAATGAAGAGAAAACTCCAGGAAAAAAAGACATTGGCTTTTATTTGAGTTCTGTGTCCCTCTTTTCTCCCTCACGATTTGAGAACATTGGAAGCAAGGACAACTTCATCTGTCTTTGCTGCCTGGGTGGACTCAATGGCCTGGGAGGTGGAGCTGGCAGCTGCCGGGCTAGCCCATACATTGGGTTAAGGTACTGAATTTGACCTCGGTTCGGCTGGTTTAAGGTTAGAGTTAGAGTTAGAATCAAAATAATTTTAACGTTGTCACATCAACTATGGTCGGAAGCTTTTGTCTATTAGATTCTTTTTTAGTCCATGATTTATTCAATGCGGCAGTGCTCTCCATAGTTTCAATGATCACAGGAGTCATAGTTGTGACCTTTTTGTTTGCATATAGTACAAACCTTAACCCCCCCTTAACCCTATCACACTCCTCTTCAGCGTGGCCAGTCAGATGGCAAATCGTGCAGTACTCTAAAGGACAGTCTCTAACAATATGAGCTGGTGACTGACACCTAAAGCATGTTCTAACCTGACTCCTGTAAGCGATTCTAAACCCCAATTTACCAAATCTGACTGAGCCTGGAATGACTAACCCCTTCTTCAATGGTGAGAATTTCCTTGAATCTCATCCTTCTACCTTCAATTACTTTACCAAACTGGGGGGGGGGGGGAAATAGTTTAAGCTTAAGTTCAGAATGAATGTTTCTATCGGAATGGTGGCTGTGTTGGAATATTTTTGGCTACAAGTTTTATTGCTGTGTCATTGTACCCGGCCATGAAACGCTGCGAAATAATGGATTCTCAGAGGCTTGCTGTTGTGTTACAATCATGTTCACCATATTAAAACCAAGAGGAGTCCTTCTTACAAATGAAGGTTTGCAATTGGGGTGGAAATTTAAGAGACATGTTTGAATCATAATCACAAACTTCATTGTCATCAGCATTAAATGTACCACCAATCGGAAATTCCAACGACAATTGGGCTACATCTTGAAACCCATCTAAATCATCAAAGAAAGAATTATTACGATGTTCTGATTAAAGATATTGGAATGCATTAATATCATCACTAGATAACCACTAAGTTAATATTTTATCAGCAATGGATGTATGGATATTGTAATTGTTCGCATGGCAAGGTACACTCGGTTTTGATCTAACGTCATTTTTACAACCAGGTTCAATTGTTTCTGCGAGAAGAACACAGTCTCCATCAGTTATTACATTCAATTTTGAAACCACGATGTTGTTTGCAGCATTAGTAGGTATCGATATTACTTGGAACTGTAACATAAGAATGATAAACTTCAATAGCTTCAGCTCATTTGGGATCATGTTTAGGGTGTTTTGGGTTGAAGTTTATTTTTTATTCTGGGTCCATTTTTTCTTTGTTGGCAGCTCAAGCTTCAGATCGTCTAAACATAATAATGGTTGATTGACTGTTATAACAGACATCATTCCCAGATTCGTTTGTGGACAACTTATGTTTCATGATTTCTTTGCATCGTAAAATTTTTCAAAACTTCAGCAGCTTTATCAAAATCATCTACAGGGAAAACTGACAAAACATCAGCAGCTATGCATACCATAACCGTATGTATAAATATTTATCTTGCTGTCTCAAGGCTGTGACTTATATGACCACAGTTTGCATTTGACAAATCAAGAGGAAATGTAGATTGGGCACATTGCTTTGTGAAGCTTGTGGGGATTTAAGTGAGGTTAATTGGCTCAAATGGCTCATGTGGAGACAATTTAGGGAAGAAAACTCCGAATACAACATGGTAAGCCAAAATGTTGATGGAATTCACAATTACATGACATGAGTTCTCTTCTTATATTAGGGTTTTAGACTGACAACTTACCTTGTCAAAGAGGAGAGCGGTGATCTTAGATTAAAAGAGAATAGTGAGTCAATTGACATAAAGAGTACATATCATCAGCATGATTAGTCATGGTACCACAAGATACCTGAAGTCAAGTCGATTGTAAAAGGGAGGAAGAGATTTACATCCGATCTGAATCTTCAGAGGAGCTGTTTGGGTCAGTCTTCTCCCCCCTCTTGTGGTACTTCCGGGAGATGGTTAATGCATATTCATTCTGATTATTGTTGTCACATGTCGGTGTTACCACAGTTGTGGTGGCCCTCCTCTTGGTACTGGGGGTTTGTCGTCTGCTGCAGTTGCAGCGAACTTTGACAAAGAGGTTGATTACCCCCGCCTGTACGTCAGCTCCCTTGAGTGCCACAGTTGCTTTAGCAGCGTCTCTGGCAGATGCCTCCAGCAGGAGGCTGGTCGGCTGAGCTGTCTTTTCCGGCACAACTGCCTCAGTGGTAGTAATAGGCTCGGATTTTGAACTCTGGGCACAATCACCCATATGGACTGTCCTCTCAGTTCCAATGTCGGTCTTTGGCTGATTGTAGTTATGGTGCCGCTTTTTGTGTTTAGACGCATAGTTGCTGTGTACGCTGTTCATGTGCTTTGTTAATGTTGTGAAATCCGACTTGGCTTTGATTTAGGTCCAAATTTAGGCGTGCAAATCTAACTCGATCACAAGGCTGCAAAATCATATAATAATTCGTTTTTAATTTGTGTGCATCATAGACAATTAAATGTAAATTTTCACTATTGGAATATGCTTTTTTTCGCTGCATAAAAATATAAACCTACTCACTGAAACAATTTCTGGCAGGCTTCACCAAGTTAACACCTTCTTTCTGAAAAATGTAACATCATCATCACTCCGGTGAGGGATGGTGGAGGTATTTTGTAATGGAGGGAACTCCATCAACTCGGCCACAGCAGGGGTTGACATCGACAGCGGTGGGACAGGTACACCAACAGAGACTTGCCTGCTAACCTGTACTGAGGCGAAATCAGATTCAAGAACTGGTGTTGGTAGCAGCACATGTCATTTGAGACCTTGAAGCAGAAGATATAATAATAAACAATGGTATATGATCACCAATAATATATTGCAATATCAAGACACACACTTATCACGTTCCATCCAAGCCTTAATACAGGCATGCGTTTTTTTCTCAGACACAAAGTGTCTTGGTAAAATAATGAGTCTCAATCTATGATAGGAACCACACATCAACACATCACACATCACACATCAGCAAACCCAAAAAACTCAGATGGAAAACATATTGCATGATAAAGACAGTTTCTATGAAAGTGGATACGATCTTATGGAACAACTAATTTGTCCAGTCTTGGTATGGACCATAAGACGCTGATTAACACAGTAGCATTTTTTAATCCTGTAATAATGAAATACATATTAATACACATACTAGCAGGATCATAAAAGTGTGTTATATACATGTATAAAAGACATAAAAATCAAGATACGCAGGCAAATATTTATCAATCGCCATTTATCGGTGTGACACGGTGTAATAGAATTTACAAAAATAAATTTGCAGAAAAATTAACCCTAAACTTACAAAAACTTACAATAGTGCTACGTCAATTCTAACACAATACCGGTAATACAGACATCAGAAAATCATCATGTGAATAGTGCTTGGTGAGTTCCGTTACATCAGGGTTATTGATAATGGTATTTAGTTGAAAAAGAATCAGTTAGAGTATATATACATTTATTGGCAACCAAAGTCATCTCATTCGAAATGTTTTGCACTCAGTGCCAGAAAAAAATCTTTTAAAACAAAAAATGAGAAACAGACAGGAAATAATATCATCAATGATAATATATGGTTGAAAAGTAAAGTTTTGAATGAACTGAACTTCTCTTTAGATCTCAAATGTAACGGTAAAGAATTGTATGTAGCAGAAACTTTGTATCTTAGATTGTCTGTATTATATAAAAGTAAATGTTTATCACAAAAATTGAACTTGGTAGTGTATTTAAATCATCTATATATTAATGGTGTAAAAAAATTGTTTATCATATGCGCAAAAAGTGAAGTGAGATAACAAACAAGCTTAGGAAGAGGTAGGAGTTGTAATGACTGTGTAATGGATTCGGTTGGAATGAGATAATATGGGATGTAATGCACATTTGCAATAATGCATAAAGCCCGTTTTTGCAACAAAAATAATCTATTGAGGGCATTATTGCATGACAAGTTGCCAATGATATGGATCCCATATATAAGGTGACAATAGATAAACTGAAAGTAAAATGTGCGAGCACATGCTATGTCCAAGAAGAATATCAAATTTTGAAGTAGGTAAACATTCCGTTGTACCTTTTTATATGCATAACCTAGATGATCCTGCCATGAAACATTCAACACAAAACCAGAAGCCTTTTAGTTCTCTGTCTGACTCGCATGGCAGGATCATCTAGATTATGCATATATAAAAGTTCAACGGAATGTTTACCTACGTCAAAATTTGATATACATCTTGGACATAGTAAGTGCCTGCACATTTTACTTTCAGTTTATCTATTGTCACCTTATATATGGGATCCATATCATTGGCAACTTGTCATGCAATAATGCCCTCAATAGATTATTTTTGTTGCAAAAACGGGCTTTATGCATTATTGCAAATGTGCATTACATCCCATATTATCTCATTCCAACCGAATCCATTACACAGTCATTACAACTCCTACCTCTTCCTAAGCTTGTTTGTTATCTCACTTTACTTTTTGCGCATAAGATAAAAAATTCTACAGATAAGTTCAGTTCATTCAAAATTTACTATTCAACCATATATTATCGACTTGACCATAATCATTGATGATATTATTTCCTTTCTGTTTCTCTTTTTTTCTTTTAAAAGATTTTTTCTGGCACTGAGTGCAAAATATTTCGAATGATGATGATGATGATGATGATTTTCTGATGTCTGTATTACTGGTATGGTGTTAGAATCGACGTAGCACTATTATAAGGTTTTTTTTGTAAATTCTATTACACCGCGTCACACCGATAAATGGCGATTGATAAATATTTGCCTGCGTATCTTGATTTTTATGTGTTTTATACATGTATATAACACACTTTTATGATCAACGATCAATGATCAATGGCCATTGACAAATCTTCTTTCATACAAAAATTTATTCAGTTACTATGCTTTCATCTGATGGTTATTTATCTAAACTTACACATGGGCTGGTCCGAAACGACGTATAGTAGCTGGTAAGTGGCAGGCCATATGAAAATTTGGTGGACAGTCATTGTATGTTCTAACGTATCTTCCTAGAGAAAGCTGAAGTAGCCCAGCTGCTCTGCAAATGTCCGTTTCTGTGATTGATCTGTTAAAGATAAAATTTAACATCTATGAATTCAACACCACTCTGTTCAAACAAAAATAAAATCCGCTGACATTCCCTGTACCGCATCACTTGGATGCTGTTTCAATTTCACCCGTAGAAAGTCGCAACGTGATAGAGCTGACATTCTTCCTGTGACATGGAAAGAAAATGCAAAATGATACCACGTATCTACCGTTGATCAGCTAATAACCTAAATCCCTCCATCAATACCTTTAGATACACTTGCACCGAAAACTGCTATATAGTTTCATATGATGAAGCATTGAAAATATTATAATGGTCGTACAAATTGGCAATGATCGAGATGGAACTCCATGCCTTATGCTTGATATCCCAAAAGATGATTTATCGAATTAAACTGGAAAAATGCAAGCTTACATCATCATGGAATTAATTGCTGTTATGCACCTTGGTGTAACATGCGGAGATGATAATCTCTTTCTTTCTCCCCCTGAGCACAAGTTTTAGGCGTTGTCATAGTCAACACACTAACGTTCAATAATCATGTTGACTATAATATATATATCAATGCTCCCAATGATTATACTAATGATTATAGCTAATATTAAGTATGTAGTCGCCTACACCTGCACTGTACAATCTGCTATCAAACAGCAGCAAAACAAGACTGAGAGGATCCAAAGCTCTGCCACTCGTATTATGCTACCATTCTCTGACGACTATCAACGGAGGCTTGACAATCTAGCACTACCAACCATCACTATTTTACCTTGAGGTATAGATTTGGATGGCTTCGCACAGCTGGCATATCATACGATGTAAGTTATCTGGTAGGAGTGTCTGAATTGAATAAACTACGACCTGAGTTAGCTGCAACCAATCGTCAGCCGTCATGTAGGTGAAGCCCAGCCTAACTCGACACATGGTACCGGTCTCCACCTTGTTTGTTAGACGGTCAGCAAATTTCTTGCAGTCGAGAACCTCTTGATTATGTAGCATTTTAAAAACACGATCTGTTATACCTGTAATAAGGACAAAAATTCTTAGTCAGTTTCGATTTAATTTGTCATGCAGACACAGGCACCATTTTTACTGGCAATGGGGGCTACAGCTGAGCCAAATGGAAGATTGAAATGAGATAAGTGTTGAATTTACTTATCCATCTTAATTAATTTCTTCTGCACTAATTGGTCAAGCAGAGAATCTTACACTGGCCTCTAGTCTACATGGGGACCCTAATAGGCAGACAATTACAGGGGACAATCTTTACTCTTTAGCTAAAGTTTTTAGTTGGTGTAGCAAAAATGAGGAAGTGATGTTGATAATATAATTACCTAGTAGAAGGTTGTGCATAGGCTCGACTACATGATTTGATATAGGCTTGTGGTAATGCAGCGTGTTCAGTATGGAGTACCTGACTCCGGTATCCCGCTCAAGGTTCTTGGCCGTGATCTGAGGTAGATTGCTATCTTCTATGAGCTGCACCCTCTCTGCTACTTCCCTAGTATGCACATCGGTTCACAATGGACCACTTTTTAGCTTTCACTGTAAATCATCTGTGATCATGTCTGCTGTGCAGAAGGAACACCCTGCAAATATGAATACTGTCATTATTTTATGTTCTAACAAAATTATTATTTACATGAAATCAGAAACCAAACCATAGCAGAGAGAAATCAACGGAGCTTTAATATTACAAGCAACTGCATCTACTGCTATCATGTAAAGGTCTAGGGATGCGAATCGATGGATTTACCCTGCCTTTTTATACTATGGCAATACTACACCAAAATATTACTACCAGATATTCCTGCACAATTTGAGCTTTTAAACGACCAAAAATTAATGTTTTTAAACAGCTCTAAATTTACACAAAATCAGTGACACACAATCACATCCAACAAACATCCCAGATTAGCTTAATCATGTTATAATCAATAATTTGTGTTCTTCTGCTATGTTCACCTAGGCAAAAATAATGGTAGGAAACAAAGAGGTCAGAGTTTAAGGCCACTTTATCTATCATTCCCGAGGAGGCAGCGCCTCCCTGCCTCCCCTTGAACTATTTGTACATCAGCATACCATAGTCTTATAAATGAGGGATTGCACCGGCCGACTTTCTGTTCAAAGATAAGCAAAAATCTGTACCTGAGGTAGCTAAAAGTATGTACGTTTTCTACCCGGCTTGTCACAATCCTATACCACAATGCTGTGGTATTTTTGCAAGACAGACTAATATCAATATTGATGAACACATACCTAGAGTAAAGATGAGGAGTAGATACCACTAAGGCTGTGTACAGTTCTTTTGAATTTCTGCCACCAGTCGATATTGATCATCAGACACAATGATAGGTCAAATGCCTCGTCCTTGATCCAGTCACGGTGCTCGGAAAATTGGCTACCATCAAACCAATCCCGATAAGCATCACTCCTATCACGTTCTTTCCAACTATTGCATCTGAGGGAAATACAAAATCAAGCTTGTAATCAAATCTAGAAGAATTGTTATTTAAATGCTTTGCTGAATGTTGGAAGAAAAAAATTGGATAATTATGACGCTAGGCAAGAATGGTATTTCTGGGCTAAGCCGCAGTTGCAGCTAAATACATTTCTATAAATATTTTACATGATTTATGCCCAATGTCAAGGATAGGAAGAGCTTGGACCTTTACAAGCACTGTGCAATCAGGGTCATGCCAAGATAGTATGCATCAAATACTTTAACAAATTACTCTCATCAAACTGGAATGGCTGTTTATTAATAGCAAATATATAAAGCTGGAAATTAACTGTCAACTCAGGAACCTATTGAATTGTGAAGAATGGACAAATAGTTTGGCTAAGATCATATATGAGGGTACTTCTGCGCTAAGATGCAGTTGCAATTTATGCCCGATGTCAAGGATAGGAAGAGCTTGGATTTTTAATAGAACTGTGCAATCAGGTTCATGCCAAGAATGTATGCATCAAATACTTTAACAAATTACTCTCATTTAACTAGAATGGCTGTTTATTAATAGCAATTATATAAAGCTGGAGATAATATAAAGGCCACAGAATTTGGCTAAGTTCATGTATGAGGGTACTTCTGCGCTAAGATGCAGTTGCAGCTAAAAAAAATGATGTACATTTTAAGCAACTCAGTCTAATTAGGTTCTGCGCCCCATAATGAGTTATGATTCCCTGATCCAGGTTGAGATTGGTCGGTAAGGATATAGCACTTGAGTACTTCAGGTCGGCTCCACAGGCTTGTCTGCTCCTCCCAACTCTCAACATATTCCCACATGCTCCCTCATTCTTTTTATGACTGCAACGACATTTCTGACATAGCCATATACTTAAGAACTGGTCCTGAACACCGAGGTAAAGAATAAATAATTTATACATAATTTTGCATTACAAGTAACTTTTTCATTTTGATATAATTGAGTCTTGCACACGTTAAAGGAGGTTTCTAGATAAGGTTTATAACGTTTTGCTGAGATATGTTTATATAGCAGGAATTGAAATAAATGAACAATCCTTTGCATACCTGCAGAAGTTAGTAAGTCCTTCCATCCGTTTGGAATATCCTCTTCAAGAACTTCCTTGAGAAACCTTATTGTGCTGGCATTACAGTACCCTTCGCGCAAAGAGGAGCTGACAATTTTTCTTTTCTTAGTAGCATCCATTTGGTCGAATTATTTTGCTCAGATGTCAGAAAACCGAGATGCACCATGTTTCTCCATTATAAAATTTTCCTATTGTTTCCGATCGCTTGGAGGATCATAATTACTTTCATACAAATAAACAATTGAATTCAATTTAAGCTGGCAAGATAAGGTTTACAGGATTGCAGCTATATAAATGGGTTGGGATAAATGGTCTACTCATAAACGTTTAGCCACATGAGTAAATATGTCACTGCAAGATACAACAGCTTTTGATTTTAGCTCGGATGACGAGGGAAGTCATTATAGGCATGGCGCTGCCAGCACCTCTACCCCACGTACAAGGATTGATCATACAGCTTTGATATTTTATACACCACCTTCTGTGATACTTTTATCCAGAGAATCTCTCAAGTGCACTAACAATTATTCTTTATCGGATCCTGTTCTGGGAAGGTCACCCATTATCGCTCATCCAGCAACGCCAAGAGCAGGACATTTACGCTATTTGTCTCAGTCGGATCTAAAAATCTATCGAACACAAATCTACAACTGCTACGCATATCTGCGGCAAAAATATTATCTCTCCTCATATTTTAAAATATCAGCAGTCTTGTGATTAATTTTTTGAATTTCAGATTGGGATTGTAAAGGCTGTTTTTCCAGCTAATCATGCATCAAAATGAGCCCAAAATTGACCATCTTGGAGCACCAGTAATGCTATGAGGCATTGGAGTCGACCCCTACAATATTCACTCATGAGATTGGAAAGCCTGGGCATGAGGTCACACTAGAGTTGTCGACTAATATTCGGCATTCGGCAAATCTAGTCTGAGTTTAAAGCTTTTTTATGGTTTTTGACATCATACCAACCTACGCAAGACTCGCGGGCCAGCGTCAGCAAGGCCTCGCTTTGATAAGTCATATTTTCAGTCCTTAACTCTTAATTGAGCTGTTCTTAGGCTCATTTCGAAGCTTATAACCTGGAGCAGTTTCTTTGGTTATTTAAAGGTTTATTCCATGTACAATTTAACAAAGAATTTTTGTTCAATTAAGATGCAACTTGCTTGCAACCATTAATAAAAACTCAGTTTTCTGACCAGCATCAATATTTTTCCCTGCTAATTTGGCGCTATTCAACTGGACTATAATTTATAGGACAAAATGTATATATATTTCTATATACTATTAATCTCATCTAAGCTACTTGTATTTTCGAAAAAAATTGGAATGCAAGCATTACTGCTGACATATTATCGCTTGTGCTCACTGTTCACTATCTTTCTCTTGATACAAGCATTCTGCGAACCAGGAAGTGGCTCTCGAGTATGCCAGCAGTATTCGTCAGCTGCCAATTCCGATAGAAAGGATACGGAACAGGGATATTATGTTGATGACTAGACGGAAAGACGATGCAGAAAGGCACAGAATTAAAGATACAGACAAAAGAAAGGATAACCGATCCAAGTCAACAAAAAAGAAAAATGTAGGTGAATTTATTATGTGCAAATATTTGATTCTTATCAATCAAAAGCGAAATGATGTAGCCAATTTGTCATATCACTAGATAGGAATTTTTAGGCTGTATTGATCGTGCTGACGGCTAATTGTGATCAGGAATTATTTCTTACGACAGCTGCTGTAGATACTTGTTGGCAACTGCTTAGTCAAGTAGATTTCTGAATGAGGCTAAAAGTTTTTGACTTTAAAACAGAAACAGAGCTTTCTGTGAACTTTAAATCTGGGATCCCTCTCACGTTATAGCAATATTGATGATGCCAAGCTTGTTACAAAGAATTTATAATACAATGCCAACTCCAACTCCATCCGCTCCTAGAACTTTTGCAATTTATTAAATATGTTAATCTTCTCTGCTCTGTATTTAGAAATTACGAAATAGGATTACGAGTATCAAGAAAGGCCTGGATTTGGGCATGGACGACATCAATAACCTACAGCTACATCCAGACCTAATGTCTTCAGAGGACGAAGGAGTATACCATCCTCCATCTTATCGGTTACTGTCATGCACGGCGTATTTACACGAGACAGTGGATAAAGTTAAATTGAGAGGGAGACAACTTGATAGTGTTGTTGGTAATGTGCGACGCAAACGGTTGCCAAGCCATTTGCTTGGAAACAAAAACTGTACATTTTGATTGCTCAAGAGAAACACAACCAGACATTCAATATTTAATTTACGCTTAAATTAATTTTCAACTTCAATATAATAGTGTAAACCTGATTTCCACTGTGATCATTGATAAGACATTTTCTGACAGTTAAAGCAAACTCTTATTTTAATCCATCATGCCTAATTGTAATTTCAGCTTTCATGTAAATGTGGTACAATCTTTGGATAATAGTTTCTCAAATGCTTACTTATCAAGCTGTCGTGTATTTTGATGACCACCAATACTAGGTATATTTTTTATGGGCTTGTGTCAGTATGAATTTATCAAATTATTTTCTGAATCAATGACCACTTGATTATGAAAACTTTCTGTCAGCTCTGATTTAACTCCTCACTTCAATCCATCATGCCTATTTACAATCTCAGCTTTCGTGTAATAAACTAGATGTTTGAATCTCAAAATCTGCTGTTGTTTTCCTAATGAATCTATTAATATCACCTGTTATACAATTCGAGTTGCATATTTTGTCTGAATAAATAGAATAACATGACAAAATGATCACTTGGTTGGGAAAATTCAAACCAATAAAGAACGTCCATATTTTGCACTCGGTCTCAATTATTGCAATTCTGAGACAAAATAGATATTGTCATCTCGACTTAACTGCTGTGCAATCTTAGCTTGTGCTGTTTCCTAATGAATATATAAATATCACCAGTTATACAACTCGAGTTGCCATTGTTTGAAGTTGGTTTTGTTATCCTGTATCAATACTGCTTTGTAAATCCTGACAATGTATGGCATGGACTACATTGTTATTTGGGAGGATAACTCTTACAAATAGGTCCTTGTGCGTCGCGAACAAAATCTGTAGTGTTCTGTCTTGGCTAACCTGTTTAGAATGATGTCTTGCTTTTCACTCATTTTTGTTATTTTTTCCAGTAGAGTTGTTATGAGAGTAGTATCGACACAGTTCGGCTGGTCATGCGCATCAGTAATTGTAATGATAATTTGATAGGGTGGGTAATCAGGTTTGCCAACCTAAGTTTTCCCAACCTAAGTTTTCCAAAATGCTTACAAAACTCCAGGGCGCCTTATATGACCAGAAAATGCCTTAAAAATTTTTTGCGCTACTGCTATGACAAATTACACTCCAAAATAAGAAAGTTTGGGGTATACTGGAAAATACAATTTTTTGATAATGGATGTGGCATGAGTGTAATAATAACTGGGGCAGGAGATCTGAGTTATCCCACCTCAACAGGGAGGTGGGCAACTTTGTTACTGCCATTGAAGAAAAGTATAAAGTTGACTCATGTAAGCAGGGAGAATGAATTCCATTCTCCCTGATGTAAGACCTGAGCAGGTAAAAAGTCCACATCAAATCAACACAATGGTTTTCCATTCTGCGCATGCTCAGCTCTGGGCATGAGCTGATCTCTGCAAAATTGAGTCTCGGAATTCCGAAGCCATCTGATTGGCTACCTGCTCTGGTGACATACTCCCCAAAGCGTGCGGATTTGTTATTAATAGTTATCCTCAGTATTAGCTGATTTTGATTGACAGTTTATGCAGGGGATATCCCATTTCCCCCTTCCAAATTGCAATCAGAACCCAAACTAAACTCATTGTTCTTGCACATGCGCGAATTCAAGTCACGCATGATGCATACTTAGCCTTACGTCACCTGCTTTGTGGTAATGATAACCTAGTTTATCAGTGATCTCCATGCCCAGTCAGATCACGAGAGTCAGTATGATGGTTTTCTGAAGCCAATACCAGAGGTTTAGACTATTAAGTTTATGATACCAGCGTTGACCGATTTGGACATTTTATATACCGTTGGAAAGCTGCTGAGCTACTGATTGCTAATAGCTCATCAAAAACTTGATTGGATGGTGTTGCATCATTTTATCGGAGAAATGAGGCCGAAAAGGCTGTTTTAGCAAAGTGGATGGCTGCGCTGCATTGATTGTTAGAACATTCTAAACAGGTTACATTCATTCTTAGAGACATAGTTCATCCTAATTTAAAGTTGAAAATAAATATTTGATGAGCCCAAAATGGCTTTTTATGTCACGTCATAATGTGTGTGGGTTTTTAACTTTGATGATATAATGCGTAGTGCATACAATCACAATGCACACATTTACATTTTATCTCGCAATGCACCTGAGTGAACTGATTCTACAAATCCATTAAATAATGCTGATGTTAAAAAATAAGGCTGCTAGGATAATTTTTTACTCCAAGCATGATACGACTGTAACATATAATTGCCTCTTGTCTCACCTACCCTACGCAGGCTACAATTATTGATTGAATGATGCTGTGATTTGTGGTCTGGACACTTCTGTATCATGTTCTGTTCACAGATTAAAAGTTTTCCTGATTTTAACTGGAAAAATAAACAAAATACACTAATCAATACAGTATTAAACAGCATCTATTCTGTCTGACATGTAATGTTTTCTGAATGCGGATGTGAATATGTGGATTAATAAATTGAGAGCTCAGCATAAATGCGAACGCAAACAAAGTTATCTGCTAAACCATTAAAATTTGAAATACCAAACAAGTTTGCTTCCCATATAACTGGTAAAGGTGTTAGAAACATGTTAAAAATGAGCGCTCACCTATTAATGAGGGTCGTGGGCTCCATTTCAGCTATTTGGACAGCTCTTGCGCTCCATGAGTCATATGTGCAGATGTGGCTGAATGTTGGATTGAATTCTAGCGCCTACAGCAGCGTTCTCAGCTACAAGATATCATGTAAGTCAAGTTTTGTGAGATGTTGTTATGTATCATCACTCATTTAACTGACAATAAGACACTTCTAATCGAAGACAAAATGGTCAGCGCACAGTTTCTTAATAACGTGAATGTATATGGTATTACTGATCAAGGACCCTAGACACTCACTCTAATATCTTACCATTTTATTGGACTCAAAATCATGATATGTAGTGTAAGAAAGGTGCTTTTTCATGCCAGTTAGTATCATTTGTAAAGATTGATTCACAGTAGTAGATTCCTTTTAACAGGTGAAAACGAGTTTCAAGTGCTTAGAGCATTTGTTTTGCCGACTAGCAAATCTACTTACACTGAACCGAGAGCGCTGCTGGTTGATAGTGACAAAAGACAGTGTCAGATATTGAGCTTCTCATCACATGATCCGAGACCGCAACACCAGGATAGTAATCAAAACGGAAGTGGTACTCTAACGCTTTATGAAACTTTATGTATAGGAACGTCTGATAATGTAAATATAGTGTTACAAATATTTCTCTTCTTTTTATCTGGCTATCTGGCATTGCTGTGCACCAGTCTTTGACAGTTTATCGGTTGAGGGTGTATATATATAAATGGTTTGTTTGAGAAAGCAATATAGTTATCAATCTTTAAAACCCCTCAACAGCTATCAACATGCTATACCAAGTCATAAAGGGAATAATGTCTGAAGTTGAACATGTGACAACCATTTTGAAACAAAACGTTAGGAAGATCTTTGGACATATTCGATCTCTGATCATCATCAATACCGGAAACAGCTACTCCCAGACTGATCATAACTATCTTCATTTTTCTTATTTGATTTTATGTTGCAGATTGCACATCGAAGCTGCAAAAGATCAGTTGGAAGGCAGACATTTGCAGGTTGGTTGCATAAATAAATCACTAAAAATCCCGCGACATATTTTAGTACCTGTACAATGACTTTTATATACTACAAAGCTAATGTTATATTAGGATACAGATTCTATTTCTGAGACTAGGTCACATGGTTTTGACACTGTGCAGTCAATTTGAATTGGTATATTGCCTGTAACACTGAATGAACCCTATTTATTGGTTAGAAAAGGTTCTAAATCTTCTATTTTGTTCATAAAGCTTTACTGTGTCAACTACGATTGATTCTTGTTTCTACACATGTAGATTGTCAAGAGTACTTTGAGAATGGTTACAGGACCTCCGGGATTTATACTCTTCAACTGAATGAGACTACAGGTATAGATGCCTGGTGTGATTTTGATGCAAATAATGGATGGACTGTGATACTACGGAGGGACAACACTTCAATCAATTTTGATCGCAACTGGACCGATTACAAATATGGATTTGGGGACCTCAACTCTGCATACTGGTTGGGTATGTAATTAATAATATTTAAAGTTTTCTTAGAAGGCTGATTTGTAAAACATTCTCATCGAATGAAAATTATGCTAATAAAGTTAAAAAATTGTGTTACAGAAAAAGTTTAATGTGTAGAAAAGATGAATGTCGCTTAATTAAAATACTCTGGTTGTAGCCAATCACGATCAGTTCATGTGCAACACTAGTAAATCCCTTGTACCTCAAGATGTATCAATGCCGAACACTAAGTCATCTAAGTGCTCGTGCCCAGTGCCCATGTTCCATTGAGGCAGCACATGCTGTTAATTTGTTTGCTCTCCTCTGAGGAAAGAAAAAAACGAAATTTCAGTGTAATTTTGCCGGCTTGATGCGAAGATTGTAGATAGTGCCGAGGTAATTACAATGTTTGTTGGCAATCTAAGTTGATACATTTTCACTTGACAGGTAATGAACACATTCATTTGCTGGCAGGATTGAATGGAAACAGTCGACTTCAAATCAATATGCAAACAAGCGAAGATGATGATATTTATGTCCAATATTCGTCATTCTCGATCGGCAATGAAGATGATCTCTACAAACTCAACAGTGTAAATTGACTACTTTTCGTCCATCAATGGAGCCACAACTATGCACTGGATGTGGCGCGAGGCTGATATCGAGTGCATCATTTGATACAGAAAAATACCCTTGATTCCGAAAATGCTTACATATTAGTTAATATTTAATAAATTGTGGATTGATATCTGTTTTATGATGATATTTCTCAATACTGCATTTCAATATTTCAATTAATATAGCTTTGTTTTCGTAACAGGCTGAACTTGAAAGCACAACAGACTTGAACTGTGTTAATGATGCGCTTGGTTATCATGTTGGTATGAGTTTCACTACACGCGATAGAGATAATGACAATGATAACAGTGTAAAAAATGGATACAACTGTGCAGATTATTATGAAGGTAGGATGTCTATCAACACTATTATTCATGTCATAAGCCCAACTACAGTACAGTACAGTTGCCAGTGAAATGCAATTTGTGACCTTTTCATGCGAATACGAATACCCCAGTATCAGAAAATATTGACATAATTATTCCCATATATTATTTGAATCTAATTAGTGGTTTTTCCCGTTGCTTTTAAAGGTGGATGGTGGTTTAAACATTGTTATCGTGTTTATCTCACTGGAAACATGGCTGGCGAGGGTTTGCATTTGAAGTGCAATGAGACCTGGCTACACCTGCAAGGAGCTACAATGCGAGTCACACAAGCCTAAGGATCGACCAAAGCGTCTGGCTTGCTAACTGGATTCTGAGGGAAACACAAAAGTCAAGAGTCAAAATGCTTTTCACTTTATAAAGTCAATTTCTCGTTGTTTCCTATTAATTGAAACTCCCCAGCCCTTGGACTGAAAATTAAACACTTTCCGTTTCCTGACTGATTTGATTATTTGCTGAATAACTATTGTTATAGTCTTCTTGGAATATTTTTGTCGTTTGTCAAGTGTATTTGTCTCAGTCAAGCCATAAAATAAAAATTAATATTTTTAACCATTACTGTCGAAACACAGAATTTTTTAGTCTAAACCCATACCCTGAATGAGCTGATGCGCCAATTTGTTGAATCAATGATGACTGGAGCCAACAGTACATGCTTACCTGGCGGAGAGAGCGATGGCGGAATCAAGCTAAATACTAACATAACAATCCTAGGCCTATCTTAATGCAAAAATAAAAATATAATTGCAATTTTCTGTACTGTTAGATCTAATTTATACATCTAAATGTATTTTGATCGTCAAAGTAAAGTAATCACAAAGAAACGTGACGGATGGTTGGTTGAGATTGATTCCATTATTGAAATTCTTGATGCCAAGCGAATTAGGGAAAAATAAAATCACATGAGCCTTGGTTGGAAGTGAGCGACCACGTTCAGTTATTGAATAGCTCAGTCTGTAGATCAGACAAACGTCTTTATCTACCTTAAGGCAAACTCATGCCAACTCATGCCCCAAAAATCTGCGGCACTGTCTTCAGCTACCTGAAATGGAGTTTTGATTGCCTCCTCACTCAAAAATAGACCTGTATCTAAAAACAATCAGCCCAAGGTAGAAACTGGTTCTCTTCAAAGCCACCAAGGAATAAGAATACAAATCTTAACAGGTCTGATTGATGCATCTTATGTATGATAGTCCCAGCAAGGATAATACAATATTCTTATGTAATGTAGATATATCACTTACCAAAAAGGCTCGAAAATAAATTGTACAGATGATGAAATTACCCTCTGGTACGGTGACCAGAACTAATAAGCAATATTATCAGAAGGTTTTTTCTATATTAAAGAGTCACATATGTCAGCAGGTTATTACGGCTGAGAAGAGTCAAATAGGACTGTTGCCACTTGAGCAGAGCTTGTGACGTTCATTCTTAGTCCCTGGAATTTACATTTAGTTGCAGCACTTGAACTGTTATCATAACATGGTGTTTGCAATTAAGAGTTGCTCCCCCTCTGTCAAAATTCCATATTGCGAACAATATGATGCGCAGACTATGAGCAGGTGTGCTACTCAAAGCGAAAATAATGGATTGAGCATAGATCTGAGGGGTAGCACTTCCATTACAGGTAAACTGGTTGTAACTTATCACCTTGACTTAGATAGATATATATATATACATATTGTATAATATTTTTATCACAGTGAAACAAACTTGTTATCGATCTTAAATACGGCAATCATTGCGACGCTGGATGCATATTTCTAGCTATGTAAATGATTGATTCCAAAGCTTAGCATTGCCACCGTCATTGAATGCTACAAAATTATTCTTAGTAGCTGAAATGAATAGCTGCAGAGTTTTTGGAACTATTTGCTTCAGCATACGTGGATTTATGAGAGGACTCACAAGTGTTGTGATCTTCACACTGAGACCAAACTGACACTGTGAATTCAGGATTCTTCTCCATGGCTGTTACATGGTTTGGGACTTATGCGGCTTGTGGTGGGTAGACACCCTTAATGATGGTGGGACCGTTCCACCTTTACTCAAGTAGCACGGTCAGCGCAGGGCGCACCCAGTATTGAGTGATGGTGATTATTCTTACATGATTCTCATTATTGATACTCCTAACTAAATTAATTACTCAAGTTGATTTGCAGCAATGATTCCAGTTTAATTATTTGTATAGTAAGAGACAGCGTCCTAACACATAAAAATGTACCAAATAAAGAGTATTCAATCTAGAAATAAAAACGGTCTATTTACTCAAGTTAAAATAGTCAATTATAACCAGCGCACTCCGGAGTCCTCTCAAACAGTTCGTGCATCAGTTTATATACAACATGATAAATATATAAAAAGTATAATATCTGTATCCTAACTAAAGCCGAGGGCGGTTCATCAGTCAGACCGGGCATATAATACGGGGACAGGGCAACAGAACAAGTCAGTTTCAGAAATGGCAAATGAGGCAAACATACATTAGAGTGAAATTGTTTATGGACGGTCTGGCATGCACTTGCAAACCGTTGCAGAGTAGATTGCATGATTTCCAGCACCGTTGGTAATCGTGAAAGTTGTATAATAATAATATTTTATTCGGGTATTTTCTCCAAGTCTGAAAATAGATATAATCGGTTAAGTTCTCTAGAAATTATATATTTCGTCTGGCAGAATTGAGAACAACAAGGAGTTGCGCTACCTCTTGTCTAGCATTATTGTCCTACAAGTGCTGGGTGGGCAACATATCTTTCAGTTGTTCAATGTAGCCTCTATTATCTACAAAATATTTAATGTTAAGCACACTCATCTCAGTCTAACTAAATGCAAGGGGGGGCAGGGGCGTATATTCTAAAATTTTTCACTCACTGACTTTTTAGAGATGAGCATAATGATCGGGCGCAGCCCGATCCACACGCCGTAGGCGTGGCGGGGAGGGTGTGGGAGGGGCGCTTAAGTGCCCTCCCACCACGGAAATTTTTGCATATCGGTAGCAAAATAGTGCAAGCAGAGAGGTATTTCAATAGCTCACTGAGCTGTTGGGTACTTTCAGAAAACAACTCAATAGCTGTAGAAGATTACAGGAAAAATTTTGAAAAAAAACTGACCTAAATGGGATTTGAACCCACAACAATCTGATTTACAGTGATTACACACTGAGCTATTCAGTCACTCACTGAAATCCGTGGGCCGTGAGTGCTAATATACGCCACTGGGGGGGGGGGGGGGGGGTTGGGATGTATACATCTAGACTGGTAAAATTAGTTGATATTAATATTTGAATCATGAAAGATGCATTTTTCTGTATCTATTAGGCTGGTAATTCCGCCCCCCCCCCCCCAACTTGGAAGGGTGAAACCGGATTAAAATTTTGATCAGATGATTTTTTTAGAAGGAGGGTACTTGCTAGACAAGCATGGAGAGAAACACAATTTATTTGATTGACAGACAGGGAAACATAAATCGGCAAAAAATTGTGAGCAAATATATACCTGGCTAGACAAGCAAATTTCTGTCCCACTTCTTGACAAAATCAAGTTATTGACTGGAACAGGCATTGAAATTTTCCATTGTTTCCTGGTTTAGGGAGTCATATTGCCAGCATCCATATATTAATGCAAGCTATTTCTTTCCGTCGCACTCATCTAATTTTAGCCAGCAATGTAAATATGTTTTACAATGTAGAGTTGATGTTATTGATATGTTATTTATTGTAAGGATAAAATACTTGAGCCATTCCTACTTGTTGCACAAACTAGCAAGCTGTTTTCGGCCAGCCCCTGACAACGAATCTGTCTATCAAGATAAGATGTGAAACTTATTGGAAAACTATGGAAACTCTTTAGCCATCCATTGAAGCCTCTATGTTTTGTATTTGAGAGAACCAATACGGTTTATGATGCAACTTCACTTCATGGGAAGTTTTGTTTATTTGGCCAAGTCTCATATGTTAGAGCTAGCATGTATATATGTAGCATATATGTAGTTCGAACTGCCCTTATTAGACTGAATTAATGAATAAAAAAATTAAATGAATCGATTTAGTCCAAATTCAGGAAAACAAAGCTCATCAAAAACTCACACAAAACTCATCACATCCAGTTTACACTTGCACACACAAGACCACTATAATTACTGGGTACATTTTAACAACGCACTTCTGCTATTGTACTGCACCTCCTTCCAGCTGAACCCCCAACTTCTGTACACTGAAAACGAGATCTCACTGGAGTATTACAGGTTGAACCTGTGGGCAATTTAGAGAGATCATAAACCGTTCTGCAGCTACGCTTGATACGCAACAATCCGTCATCTGTAACACAATGTATGGTCTTTATGACATCACAGATTTGTGTGAGGAAGTTACGCTTCTTCCTACGCCACTGGATACCTTGGTTGTTACTACCTCCTGTTTCCTTGAAATCTCTGTACGGTTTGTGAGTTAGTACCACTCTTGACCCAGCGTCAGCTATGGCTACTTGGCATTCTATTGCATTCTACAAATGGATGAAAGTTGTTAGTTTCTATTATAATCTCCCAGGCTGTCTGACCCAAAAGTGTGATCTGCTCTGATGATACCTTATGCAATTGCAATTTTATGGCCTCGTCTGTTAAGCACCGCCTATAATGAAGGACAACTCCTGACACAACCCCATTCTGTTGCTCATTCGAAGTGAGACAAAACCAAACTGTGTGATGGTGCCTCGTATCATTTATTGAAATAAAATGACTTTTAGCTACAGTGTTGAGATGGTGCAATAACCCTCTGGCTTTTCCTTTATAACATATTCAAAAACACAAATACTAAGGTCAATAGTAGCAATGTGTAGATGATGCCTGTGATCAAACCAGATGCGGTTGGCATATTGCTTGGGATTTAAATTGGATTTATTGAACCTACTGATGAATTCATTGACACCATACACCATACGCCGAAAACTGTGACTCTATCTTATGACTCATGACGGAAAGTAGAAGTTTACTGCATGACATTACGTACCTCTGTGATGACACTAGTATGAGTATGTAAGTTTCTTTCACCTGCAGTCTGAAATACCAAGTAAATAAAATGCATAAAAATATTGAATGCAGCAAATGCAACATATTGAATATTACTATGTTCTGTATATGGTGACTTAATCAGCATCTTATGAAGAATATCCCAATAAAGATTTTCTGAAATTTATCTATTTTTCGAATCTGAGTCATCGTTATGACATATTCAGTGATTGACATGAAAATTTCGGCAATTTTTTCCATTTATTCTGACAACCGCTGCCCTCTACAAATTACATTCAAAAGCTGGACGCAAAACATTTGGTGGCAGGGAAAAAAATGGGTCTACAAGTGTCACCGTGCAGTAGACTAAAACAGAGCTAGATACAGAGCTAGACACAGAGCTAGACTCATGAAATTCCAGAACTCCGTGATACGGATACTGTTGACTGTATACTTACCATTATTATGTAGACACTGAGAAAGCAACCGGAAATCAAACACCTCATGATAGTTTAGTAGAATAGTAGTAACTCAATACAATGACTCAAAGCGATTGTGTACAGTAAAAGTGAAGGAAATAACTCCTGTTTCACTGGGGTAATGTTATTGAAAGAACACTAGAAGCTGTGCAACTTTTATATCAAGTGGCTTGCGGATGTGGGATGAAGAAATTGTTGCACTAAATTTATGCTGGTGTTTCGACAATTTTGTCATAGTGCGACTGTTAAACCATTTTATGTTTGTAAGCCAGTATCTGTGCATGATGCAATCACATTTAAATGAGTTTTACATTTAAATAATATGACTTCTAGCAAGCCAAAATTCAGTTCAATTTTGGATTGCAAAATGATGTTGAAATTCTGCTGGTCATTTTGAATGAAATAGAATGAAATAAAGCAGACCACTTAATCTAATTATATACACAAAAGTCTGTGTAACTCTATCAAACCGACAAAATTGGCCTAAGTAAGATACTGGACTGTATTCCGTGATTATTCGCAGATACCATAAAATGTCATACCCTGGCGTTTAACAGCCCTTTGCATCATCGCATGTTGAAATATGATTTTCCACAAATTTTGGTTGCTACAGGGGCATGCTAAATCAGTTAGGAATGAAAATGAAGTATACCATACTCTATGTCTGCTTGATCATGTAAAGTGCAGCCAGAGACTATAGATATAGAGACCTTCCACTTGCCATGATAACGTATATAACCGATGCGAACACATTGAAAATTAGGCTCCGCCCCTTTCTGGTGGTGATTGCTTGGAGGTAAGCATACCCAGTGCTATGAATTTACTATCAAAAATTGACAAGGTGAATGATTTAGCTGTTTATTTTATAAGTACATTCACACAAAACTCTCAATAATATCAACTGGAACAAATGAAATCTAAGATGTGCGACTTTATATAAAATATAGGCATCAAGGAAACAAAATACTTGGTGGATGACCTTTTGGTAATGTAGCCCCCATATGTATAGAAAACTGATTATTCAATGTGAAAATAGTTAAATGTGAACAAGCACTGATGTTATATTCTCCAGTTCCGTTGACTGAATTGAATTCATCAGTTAGGTCAGCACAGAAACTTTCTATAGCATAGGTCTGAGAAAAGTATCATCCTCAAAAAGTCTAAGTTTTCCCGTTTTAAGTCAGCATACTGCTGATTGTTGCCTGAAGATATGTGCTTTGAACTGCTCTGAATCTGTCTATGAAGCCCAAACAAGTTTTCAAGGCGATTTGTAAAAATAAGCTTTCCATAGCCTCAACCATCCCACAATAACTTTGAGGCAGAGAGGGAGGTCTTCTATCTCTCAATGCAGTAAATTCTATACATTTGTCAGCATTGAATTGTCAGTATGAATCTGCTGACGATGCACTTTACTCTGATGCCATTCTTACTTCAGTTTTGAATGTGTGTGTATGGTTGGTACTAGTCACCATGATTAAATTCTTGTATATTAATCTTAGAGCATATATTAACAAACAAAAAGAAGCCCTCTTCCTCTTGTCCGCACACATGAAAACTTTGCCCGTGAAACTCATTACAACAGCTAACCTATGACAGGCCATCATTACATCGCAGTGGGCAACAATGATGGATTATACTGCACAGCCCCCTTACTTTCTTACAAAAATACAGGCCTGTATAATATAAATCTCTGGCTAAGAATGCAACAACAAGTTGATAGTGACTTGGTGGCTGTCTAATCTGGTTTTGTCATCAAGATTGTGGTTATTTTGCCTCAAATAACTCAGGTGAAAAACCTGAAATTTTATTGAGAAAGCCATTGCTGCCTAAGGCAGCAGCGCTTACTATACAACCAGAAACCGTTAAATAACGCTGATTGGCTATTCGCATTTTATGCGCAAGTGTAAGGTCTCTATATCTATAGTCTCTGGTGCAGCTAGACTGGGGCCGATTAGTCGACAAGAAAATACTTTAGTCCATGGGCGTCAATTTAGCCTATTAGTTTATTACACAAAAGCTAAGAGTTATCTCACCTTTCCAGATAATACAATGACCACCAAATGAAAATTGTCATTCACATCCATGATTTGCAAGGTAAACAGAAACATTGTCTAAAACACATCGTTATACCTGTTGGCAACAAAAATTGATTACTGCCCTGTCGCACCAGAGTTAATAATAATATTTGAGGATGTAAAAATCATTATCCTATGTCTGCTTTTCATTCAATGCTAAGCAATATTATCCTTCTCAACCTTTAACTGTCTCTAATTCATGTATTTTGTGCTGATATTTCACCTTACCCTTTATGAGAAGTGATGGCATAAAATCTTCGTGGTTACTATAAATATCGCTTTCAACAATATACTAATCGCTGCAAGAAATACCTGATGCTGATGCTCAATATGGAATTAAAGGGGGCTTGTCCCAATGAAGCTCTTGTGATCAACTGTTGTAATACCTTTTGAAAGTTGCAGATATTGTCATCTAATCCATCACCTTCCACGCCTACTCTTGTCTAGCTAACCTTAGATAAGCCATGCTTATAACTTTCACAATCATTTCTTACCTTGACACTGCCAATAAAAATAACATCAATCACATAAAAAATGACAAGAAAACTTTAAATCCCAATACAGGCATTTCTTACATGATTTTTGTTTTTTGTCGAGATGCAATGAGTGATTGTGAGGTGATTGGTTTGTTTAAGAAACATGCCACACACAATTTCTGATGTAATAAGTAGAGGTTGGGTACCCTGAGTGAAGCATTGAAGTAAAATACGGATGGTAGGTCTTATCAATCACTCAATAATTACAACATTGTCAGTCCTGCTGAATGATCCCCTAGAAGATTAATCCCCTCATCATCCCATTGAGAGACAAGAGCCTCGCACTTAAAATGGCTCGACCGACCGGTATATAAGGGCCAGTCAATGTAAAGCGATCACCCAGCCATATCAAATTCAAATGAGGTTAGCAGCATTCAAATTCCTCCTGCTTTTTCGGAAATAAGAGGAGCAGTAGTGAATTTTCTTTAATAGGAATCAGATGTGCTTATGCGTAATTGTGTGATACACATGCCCAATAAATTTTCCTTCCAAAAATTGCATCGGAAAGTGGTGAAAATACATCTGATGTCATCCAAAAACTCCCAGTTCCAATGATTTCAAATCATCCGCTTCAAATTATGCAAGCTCTTATTGGTCGATTTTGACGTTATGATTTATGGTTTCAGAGGTTGCCTAGATACTGTTGTCAAGATTGAAATTGAATGTTGTAATAAAATCCTATAATCCCAAGTGTGATGATCCAGCATAACAATAGTTATATCATAGGCTTCTAATCAACTTTATTTATGGGTGTCTGCGAATCCCAATTTCTTATATAACACACTTGACCACTTGAGAACGCAACGTGGACTGGCTGTAAGAGGCGGAGAGCAAGGCCATTCTCTGCCTCTAATTACACTGATCAGCCAATGGTCTGGCTTGTCACCAGAAATACTAATTATGATTAATCCCCGTGCACCCCCTCATTAGCCTAGTACTTTAAGCTTAAACTTGCCAGGCTCAGGTACTGCTGCGAGAAATATTAGTCTTTCCTATTATCCCAGACAAAAATACCAAAAGTTTTCAGACAAGATTTCAGTCAATGAACATATCAAATCAAAATAATCCAATCCAGAGGCAAAATGCATCGTACAAAACTGGCAGTACAGTGTTTGCATGAAACAATATTGAAAGCCGAAAACTACAATAGTTCTGAAAACAGATGATTCCTTTCTTGGCGGAATATGCATACAAGATCTGTTTAAAAACATGTCAAAAATTGTCATCTTAATGGTTCAACGTGAAAGCATCCATGAAGTGAAGATTTCTCCAGTTAATCAGCTTCAAAACAAGCCCAAAATTGACCTTGTCGGACCACTACAAGCTTTTCTATGAGGCATTGAAGTCGGCCCTTTCAATAATTGCTCGTGAAATCGGAAAGCCTTGGTGTGAGGTCACAGCAGGGTTTTTGACCGATATTCGAAAATTTTTGTATATGGAATTATTAAAGTGAAACCAACTTTTTCCCCAACGAAATATGCGTTTATCTCCTTCAATTTTTGCTTTGGATTGATGTCTATGATGCCATGAGCTACGTTGGATTTCATCTCAATTCATCCAATTTTGACGAAATTACACGAGTCCAAAGTTTTAAATGGTAGACATATTTACAAAGTGTATGTCTATGACATCATAGCCCCTGCGCAAGGCTCGAGAGCAGCTAGCGTCAGCGAGGCTTAACTTTGATAAGACGTAAGCTTAGCCCTAGTTGACCAATTGAGCTGTTCTTGGGCTCATTTTAAAGCTTATAAGCTGGAGCAGTTCCTTTGATTATTTTGAGGTTCATTTCATGGATGCTTTAAGTCTTGAAGTGTCACCAAAGGCAGGGATTGCACAGAGTTTAATCATAATTGGTAATTTGCAGGTGACTAGCAAAACCATTGGTTAGTTAGTAAATGTAATGTCTCATCTTGTCCAAATTTTCCGGTGTTTTCCAAAAGAATTCCTCATGTGGTCAAATTGGTTATAAAAGATTTTTGGATTTGCGTCACTAATAAATAACAATTAATTGCAGTTTTTAATAATAGTAATTGTCATTGTAGACACCGAATAAGGTCACTTATTGTGCTGGCTCATCACACTTTGAGACTATAGGATTTTATTACAATGGTCAATTTAAATCTTGGCAACGGTGTCTTGCCATCTCTGAAACCATAAATCATGAATACCAAATATAGAACCCATATCATTCTAAGCAGATATTTTTCGAAACACCGCGGCTAGTTTGAAATAATTCAGATGTATTTTCACCACTATTTGAGTAAAAGTTGATCGGGCATGTTCTTTACATGATGATGCACCAGAACATTCCATTCCGATATAGAAGAAAAGTCATCATTGCTTCTCTTACACAAAAAAAAGGTAGAGTTTAACTGCGGCTCACCCTAATTGAGGTAAATACGGTAGGTGATTGATTTACTTTTAGGGAGGTCCTTTTGAAAATACTGTTAAACTTTCAGAACTACCATCAGAGAAGCCATATGATTATGCTTCTTATAAAAATCAAACTCAATTACATTTTTTTGGCTTAATGGATGGCAAAAAAATATCATAAAATTGTTTAAGGCTGTTAAATACAAAGAAAATATAATTGAAGTATCCGCCACAAACTCTAACAAACAACTTGGGCTACTGTTCTGCACCCTGTTCCTCCTGCTCCATTGAACAATTTATTGATCGTTGGTGCTCCTGGACCTGCTCCTGGAGTGTCCCGCTTCCTTCTAAAATCTGTTTCACAATGTGTCGTCGTAATAACTTTACATTTTGTCGAGAAAGAACTTCGCTTCTTTCTCTGCTCTGTATTACCGCCTTTTATTTGGCAGGTAATCGCATTCTGGAACATAAAATTTCTCCACTCATTGATTCTGTATTAAACATGTTTAAAAAAGGAAACCAAATCAAATTACCGAAAATTTTGATGCAGTGTGCTCACAAAATGCCTAGGCGATACATCAGCACTTTACAACTTTCTATCAAAGTGTCACACAGAATCCATCTGAAGAAAACATACTGTTGGCGACATCATACATTGGTAGTGATATTCCCTTGAGAAAGTCATAAGGAATTAAAACAAACCTGCTCTGTTTTAGTGAAGGTTTGATCCTGCATAGCAATCTGATCTTACGATATTACATAAAGGATTCATGGACGTATTCATGAGTATGTAGACTAGGATCAAGTGACATGTGAGTTCTGAGCTGTTGAAGCTGTGTTACGGTGTCAGAAACGAGAGTGTTAGCAAAGAGAAGGTAACCCTGTTCAATATATAAACAAAAATTACCTGTCTTTCTCGATAGGACAGCATTGTGTGTGATTTAATATCAAAGCTTTAGAGACTGATCAAGCTGATAAGAAATCCTAAAACCAGGCAATTCCAGCCGCAAGCTAACAGTAAAACCACTACAGCAGTACTTCAAAGACTTATTCAATGTTTATTTTACAACTGTACTGAAACACTTGCAGTAGTGAATGTAACAGCATTGTCAGCAATCAGATGATTTGGAATGCAAAATAATTTAGTGCAAACAATATTTTTATCATGACAATCTACAAATGTATAAATTCAGTTCAGTGGCATTGTTTTTTACGCAAGGGTAGTAAAATGTGGTGATGATTTTCAATACAATGTGCCCATTTTGCAGCAAGGCATAGGTCTCAGTGCTGCTTAGGGCCTTGTACATAGGTACCGAACTTTGGCTTGTCACCTGATAGCACTCTATCAGAAAAAAGGTAACCCTCAAACACAACTTCAGAAAAATTAATCAATAATACTATTTGCACAGACATGAGACTTCCCCAAACAATCTCGATCTTGTCGCTGTTCTCAACCTTTATTCCCGCGGTAGAGCTGCTGAGGTCACTTTGTGCAGGCTGGTCAACTCCTGTCCAGGAAGCTAAAAAATAGTTCTGATTGAATTATCAGATGGCATATACCTTGATTGAAACAATGAATCAATATGATTTTGAACCCGATAACACCCAGGGTAACAAAAAAAATATTTAGGTGAAAAAAAAACCTGGAAGATACGGAGCAAGACCAGGTTGGGGTGTGGAGGGGAGGAGGCAAGGCAGGGTCTGAGTCACCGGACAATAAAGAAGCATAATTCAAACCCATCCATAGCCTGGAACCTGTACAACTAACTGTACTCATGCCATCAATATGTGTTAGCCAGCATGAGAAAACAGAGGTGCTACCCAATAATTTGAACTGTTGCCTACCTTCAGTCTGAGGTCTGGAAAGTTGACAGAGTTGGTACTGAGGTGTTTGGGATTTCCACTGTAGTTCTTAGCCTTTGCAACTGTGACACCCGCCTGCAAACTAATCTTAAAACAAAGATATGTTGTACAATATTCCCATCTTTAATTATTTAAATTTTGCAAATTATAGTGAACTACTGGAAAATGATTCATATTTCAAGCATATCATCATTAACTGGCTTTCCTCCTTGCCACTAGAATTGCACAGATTTACGTACAAAAGCTCAAGGACATACCTGGCTTGCCATGCTCTCCTAAAGCTCATTTGTGACAATCTTTCCCTCAACACCATTTTTCTTTCAAAGCTGAACGCCCTAAAGCTACAAAAGAATGATAATGATTATTCGTTTGTTTTGATTGCTATGGCAATGGTGATGATGCAAGAATTAGGTGATAATACTGTCAAAACATGCGAGTAACAGTAATAGGCTCTATCCATTCCAGTTTTGTGGATTGAGGCCAAAATCCAATTGTAAAACCATAAGAATATCACTACTGCTTCTGCTGCCTTTATTGCTTCTACTGTAGCTACTGCCACTACTGCCGCTACTGCTGCTTCTGCTGCTACTGCCTCTTCTGCTGCTACTGCCGCTACTGCTGCTACTGCTTCTACTGCTGCCCCTGCTACTGCATCTACCTCGGCTACTGCGGCTATTGCTGCTACTGCTTCTACTGAAGCTTCTGCTTCTGCTGCAGCTACTGCCGCTACTACTTATACTGCTGCTTCTGACGCTACTGCTTATATTGCAGCCACTTCTGCTGCTTCTGCTTCTACTGAAGCTAGAGCTGCTACTTCTGATACTGCTTCTGCTGCTTCTACTGCTGCTACTGCTGCTTCTACATCAACTTCAGCTACTGCTGCCACTACTTCGACTGCTGCTGCAGCTACTACTGATACTGCTTCTTCTGACGCTTCCACCTCTACTCCAGCAACATCAGCTGCTACTGCTTCTACTGCTGCTACTGCTGCTACTTCTAATACTGCTTCTGCTGCTTCTACTGAAGCTAGAGCTGCTACTTCTGATACTGCTTCTGCTGCTTCTACTGCTGCTACTGCTGCTTCTACATCAACTTCAGCTACTGCTGCCACTACTTCGACTGCTGCTGCAGCTACTACTGATACTGCTTCTTCTGACGCTTCCACCTCTACTCCAGCAACATCAGCTGCTACTGCTTCTACTGCTGCTACTGCTGCTACTTCTAATACTGCTTCTGCTGCTTCTACTGATACTACTACTTCTACTGCTGCATCTGCTGCTACTGCATCAACTTCAGATACTGCTGCTACTGCTTCTACTGAAGCTACTGCTGCTACTGCCGCTACTGCCGCTAATGATGTTACTGCTTCTACTGCTACTGCCTCTACTTCAGCTACTGCGGCTGCTGCCGCTTCTGCTGCTGCTGCTCTTGCATGCTCCCTTTATGAAAGCCTACTTGTGATATCTTACCTCGTAAGCCGTTATTTGTACTAGATAAATAATGCTTCTATTGCCACTCAAAAAAACTGAAGTGCATACTGCAAATTACAAATCAAAGCCTGGAAGGCTATTGTTAACAGTTTGTTTTTCACAATATTATCTTGACCAATGGTAATAATCATGCAGGGACACTGTGAGACAAAACAGAGATGCTTTAAATTAACCAACCTTCATTTGTTGACTGGATCGGTACTGATATCGATTTTTCACGTCAAAATATTGTAAATCAAGAAGCTAACGATTAGAAATCTTTACATTGTGAATTTGTAAAGCAAAACAACCACTGCTGCTGTCAGAGTATTCTCATAGCAATGGACAACAACAAAAATTCACTCGGAAAGGAATATTTTTGAGTGATATAAAATCGATTTTAATGTGCAAAAATGTTTTTAGGGTATATTATCTCCCCTGTTACAGATTACCTCTAGATTATATTTGCCAAGGCAACCATTGACCAACACTGATTTGTTATATTGACTGGTGCCCCTTGTTGGTATCCAGATAATGCAGATAGGTGTAAAGTGAGATTGGAGAGACACCAGAATTATTGTACTAGAATCATGCTCAATGATGAGGATTATAACGAAACCAGATTACCGATGCTCAAACTTGATTAACTAAATGTACATCTCCAGCTCTTATGTTTCCCTTTTGTGGCTTAAGTTTCATCCCTTTCTTATTAAAGATCATCAATCATTTAATAAAACTTCCCTCGTTGATACCAATGTTTTTAACAGTTTCACCTGCGTGGTCCTATGTGTCATTTAAGACTTGATAATCAAATTAAAATCGATATTTATATATATGTTTAGGTAAGCAAAAAACAACAATATTCATATATATATTTATATATTTATTTATATATGTCATATATATATTACATATATATAAATGAATGAATATTACTATTACTATTTATTACAATAATACAATTACTATTTTTAATAAAAGTAATTGTCATTGTTGACACTGAATAAGGTCACTTATTGTGCTGGCTCATCACACTTTGAGACTATAGGAGTTTATCACAATGGTCAATTTAAATCTTGGCAACGGTGTCTTGCCATCTCTGAAACCATAAATCATGAATACCAAATATAGAACCCATACCATTCTAAGCAGATATTTTTCGAAACACCACGGCTAGCTTTGAATTAATTCAGATGTATTTTCATCACTATTTGAGTAGAATTTGATCAGACATGTGCTTGACATGATGATACACCAGCACATTTCATTTCGGTATAGAAAAAAGTCATCATTGCTTCCCTTATATTAAAACAGAGGTAGAGTTTAAATGCGCCTAACCCTAATTGAGGTAGATGCGGTCGTGTGATTGATTTTTTTTTCGTCTGGTCCTTTCAAAATATTCTCAACCTTTTAGAATTACATCAGAGAAGCAGAATGACTTTGCTGCATGTAAAAGTCAAACTCAATAACACCTTGCGGAGCTTAATGAATGGCAGAAGAATACCATAGAATTGTTTGAGGCTGTTAATTACAAAGAAAATATAATTGAAGTATCCGCCACAAACTCTAACAAACAACTTTGGCTACTGTTCTGCACACTGTTCCTCCTGCTCCATTGGATTTATTGGTCGTTGGTGCTCTTGGACCTGCTCCTGAAGCCCGCTTCCTTCTCAAATCTGTTCCACAATGTGTCGTCGTGATAACTGTACATTTTGTCGATAAAAAACTTCGCTTCTTTCTCTGCTCGCCAAATACTTGGCAGGATATCGCATTCTGGAACAGAAATTTTCTCCGCTCATTGATTCTGTATGAGACATGTTCACACAAGGAAATCAAATCAAATTACTTGAACGCTTGATACAAGTGCTCACAAAATGCCAAGGCAATGCATCAGAATTTTACAACACTCTATCAAAGTTTCACTCAGAGACCTTCTGAAGAAAACATACTGTTGGCGACATCAAACTTTGGTAGTGATATTCCCTTGAGAAAGTCATAAGAAACTAAAACAAACCTGCTCTGTTTTAGTCTGATCCTGCATAGCAATCTGAAATAAAAACTTACGATATTACATTAGGCTTCATGTCAGACTGTATTCATGAGTATGTAGTCTAGGATCAAGTGACATGTGAGTTCTGAGCTGTTGACGCTATGTTACTGTCTCAGAAACAAGAGTGTTAGCAAACAGATGGTTATCCTGTTCAATCTATAAACAAAAAAGACCTGTCTTTCTCTATAGGACAGCATTGTGTGTGATTTAATATCAACGCTTTCCCGAAATCCAAACAGATTATGACGTATCTTTGAGATTTTTGAATGCCTAACTAAGCAAATTAGACATGATACTGTGTCTGATCTGCCTTGACAAAAAAAATCCTAATAATATATATGATTTTAAACCTCTAAAGTATGTATTACTGTGTACCATTTTGTATTGCTCCTATGACTTTCATCAAAGCATAACTTGATTATATGAAAAGCAACAACGAAACCAAGTAAACAGTGTCACAACCATAAGAAAGCTCCTCACCACTTTACTGGATAGCACCGCACAAAGTAAGCAAGCTGCGATCCAAAGCTGCATATTCTGGTGATTGTTTAGGCGTTGCCTTGATTGAAATTTCTTCTCACTGAATTGTTTTGGATGAATTGTAGTTTTATATCACTGTAAGACAACTACTCCTCCCGAATCTGGTCTTTCTCTCATTGAAGGGGAATCCTAACTGTGGTCAGATCATGCGGAGCTTTTATAATAGACAGTTAAGTGATTTCCAGTATCAATGGTAACCACAATACAATCAATCACCTTTCACACATCGACAAAGCCATGGAAGGTCAAAGACAAAAATAATCCCACAGGGCCAGGAAATAGCCTTAATATCTGATAATCCAAGATTAGAGGTTATTGTTTTATTCTTCTTCCGCTGCCAATGGCCGGTTTATATGTCAATAACCACCTATGCAAGGATTACGAAAATTGCAATGTTAGTGTATGAGATAGTGACTTTATAAATACGTAATAATCATAATGGTAACCACATTGGATTAAGGCAATTAATTAATTGAGTGACCTCTAACATGGGCTTTCCGGTCTCATGAGGGAAAATTGAAAGGGTCGACTTCAATGGCCTCATAACACAGCTTCTGGTGGACAAAGAGATTCAGTTTGGGCTTGTTCTGAAGCTGATCAGCTGGAGAAACAGCTTTGATAATCTCAATCTTAAATTCACGGATTCTTTGAACTGGAATTCATAACACCAAACTAGCCAGATAAGGTTCATCTCAGCGGCTCGCTAGCTACACTTCCTTCCTAGTTTCAATATTTTAACATTGCTCTCAGTTCATGTCATTTTTTATTTTTTCAAGAAAATAACAAGGTTTTCATATCATTGTGACAGATTTGTGTAGCTTGTCTTTCATAACAAAATTTGCTCTCGTCTAGATTGTCTTTTGAGCAGAAATCTTTATCTTCTTTCCTGCAAAACAAAATATAAATATATATATAGATAAATACAGATAATTATTATAAACATCTTATTGTGTTTCACTTTTGTGCCTGAATAGATTAGTTATTGGTTAAAAGGTTGAAATTCAAACCTCAATTGAGGCATGTGTGTTGTATGCCAGAGCGATTCTTGGAGGTTGTGACTGATGGCGTCAGGAGGACCATCACAATTGCTCATGTGCCCCTAATGATTCAATGTCCCATGTAACCGGCCTGGTTTTAGGTAATAGACATCACAAAGATCAAAGATAAAAAGATCCTTACATCTCACAGGGTAGTTTGTCAGAAGCAAGCAAGCAACCATCAGCGAATTCTACTGGTCAAAGTTTGGAGTATAATCATTTTAGTAAATGAAATAAAAAACCTATTTGTAGGTTTACAAGTAGGTACACGTTGAGCTAACAATTCAGGTGATATCTAAAATCCAATAATTTCACAACTCTTATGTCTTTAGTGACCATGTGTGTCTGGAATATGAAATGAGAATGCAGGTATCAACAATAGGGTGGTGCCAATCTGGATGAATGAAGTGTTCTGTTCACATTGGTGTCTCTCATACATATCCTGGTGGTGGTTGGTGAGGTGGTGGTGGGGGGGGGGGGGGTGGCCTTTGTTCCTCCACCCATCAAACAAAGCTTGTCAAGACAGGCCTATTTGGACATGACAGTGTGCACAAAATATTTTTGGTACAAACCTGGTAGGCACTGGCAGATTGGGCAGTTGTTAGAATCTCTCACGTTTCCATATCGACAGTACATCTTACAAACAGCTGGACATCTAGGTCTACCACCAATCACTGCTGACTCAGCTGTAACATATCATCAGTGTGTGCTGTACAGCAGCTAAGGATAAGCAACATAGTGGGTGGGCTTACAAAACTATATTGCTATAGGAGTTCCGTCGTTATTGTAAAGTTACAAATTCGGTTTGACTCTCACAAAAATAATCGCAATAGTCATTCTTAAATTAAAAAGAAAACATTACTAATCGCATTGCAACTTCAGACTTGAAGGACCTTCCTTCAAACTCTGAAGCAATAGGGGGCTTATAAATTGAGGCAAATAAATAGAAAAGCAATATGGTTTTCTCAATGGTTTTGACTATCCAATATAGTACATGTATGTGCATATTGCCTTGGAGTTATCTATCCATATCTTATGAGTAGGCAATGCGGCCCAAAATTCTCAATGTCAACCTGAGACAGCAGAAAACAAAAATCTGTGGAGGTTGGCACCTTTGATCGTCAAAAGAATTACTCAAGGAGTCAAAACATGCAAATACAATTGCATGTAAAGGATCCTACATGGTATTCATTGAATAGAGCATGTTATTTATATCATGTTACCTATGTTGGATTTGGAGCAAAGGATATAGATTTCAAATTTATTACATTATGTTTTGTCTATCAGATCCTCACACAACAAAATGATGATACAATTTTAAGGTGACTTTTGAAGCCAGTAGGGAAAAAGGGCCAAAGAAAATAGTTAAACAGAGCGGTGATATGCAGCCTTGTTTAACGCACTTCAATGTTGCCCATTTGCATGCTGATATGTCTCTACACTTACCGATAGTGGCTAACAGAACAAGAGCAAGAATCAGGATCCAGACCTTCATGTTGAAGCAGAGTAAGTGATAGTGAGACAGCGAGTAAAAGTATCACTCTCGAATACTGTGTGTCGGCGAGTAATGAAAGAGAATACTAGTTATCAAGCTGCATTATAAGATAGTAAGCATGGTGGGAACGGACAGATTGAAAAGGTTTAAAATAGTTCCGGGGGGCTGTCGGACGGGGGGCAAAAGTCTGGGGGGCTCAGACTAACTGCGAACCATCTTTTCGTCAACTAGGACTCTTTATTCCGATTTTCTCTGCTTAGAATTTATCTAGGTTGAAAAATAAATGGGCAACCTGTCTCGACAAGCTAGTGAAGGCAAAAAACCTTTTACTTGCTGATATTTGTTGCCATTTTGGATAGGATTTACATCACATCAACAATTGCTGATGAATTTCAATTAAAATAAATCTTTTGGAGTGACAGATTGGTCAAAATTTATCTAGGAATTGATTAAGCCACAAATATAAATTCATAATACAACAAAGGATCGTAACGACAAACACCAACAAAGAACTATGGCTGTTGTTCTAAATTACTGTTTTATTGATTCTCCGTCCTCAGAGCCTAATAAGGTGGAGTGATCATAAAATACATCTCCAACTACGCTCGGCCCGTGAGGCGTCCTCCTTTCCTCACTTCAAACGGTTTTTTTGGCTGTTTTACATTGAGTTTGTTCTGACAATTGTACACTTCCAAGAAAACAAATTCATCTCCTTTCAGCGCTGTGCAATACCGAAACATGATTCTTTGTTGGCTGAAATTAGAAGTTTGTATTTCAAGCCTGCCCTCGTTAGATTCACAAAAATATTTATGTATATCAAATATGTTAAAGTTGAATAGTTAATCTCGTCAAAAGAGTCAAACCAAACTGATATCACAAAGCCCTAACCATAGATTAGTAATATAAACTCTGGTCCAAACCCAGTCTCGCTGGAGGTAATAATCATCTCAATAAGCTAAGACATGTTAATGCTATATTGAACAGAAACAGAAACACAGGAAAACGCTTTATCTGTCCCTATGCTGAAAATCGTCGCCAATCTTTAGGTTAAAATGCAAAGTAAGCGTGTCTTGATCCGAAGCTATATGTTACGTTGTTTGATAAAAGAAGGCATTTATGTTTTCTTCTTGATGCGATGTTCTGTATTTACAGTACACCACATAATAATCCCTCTTCCTTTTTCCTCTTACCTGCATGAATTAAATATATATGGAAATTCTGACATTGTCCCTGGTCTTGTGATTGCCTTTTTATATATTGGATTTTAATGTCAGCTTTTATAAAATCTGAAATTATTGTTCAATCAATCACATTGACACCTGTTCTTATCTACATTATCTAGGATAATCAAACAATCACTTCCTTATCGCTTCAAAATTATTAAATTTAATAAATGTCTTCAAAATTAACTCCTCATTTTAAATCCACTTGTACCCCATAGTGTTAGAACGCCGGTGCTTCAGCATGCAAATGATGAAGGTCATGGGTTCGAATCCCACTGCAGTCAATCGATTTCTGGGATTTGGTTGGCCCCCAGGTGTGCTCCAACCTACCTGCAAACAGAGCGCAACCTGGCGCATACATCACAGCCTAGCCCGTAAGGCAATTAATACTTCACCACCCATGCTCAGGGATGTGGCATCTGATTTTTTTTAATCGAAGAAACTCAAAAATCTCAATGTTAGATTTCCTTATCCGGGTTGACCTTTAATGGAAAAAGAAGCATTTTGTTGGTTGACAAAAAGGGGAAGAGCTAATATTTCATGAGAACAGTATTGGTGGAGGGTAGGGCAATGAGTTAGACTAATGTACTCTTTATTAATATAGTTGTATTTGCTGATAAGGGAAATTTGAGTATTTCCTTCACAAAATTTATCCTGTCTAATCAAGGTAGCAGTACCACTGAGAAACACATACGTCGGAGAGACATTTTGAAGACATCTTAATCAGTAGCAAGTTAGAGTAATATTTCTGGGATGAGAAATAGGCACCAATGTTCAAACCCATATGCCGGCGAGAAGATTAAGTCCAAACCTATTGTTGTACCAGTAATTCAGTCCATGAAAATATCAAAGTCAATAACAAAATGCTTCATCCATTAATGTTTTATTCATTTAATGTCTATTCCAAAAAAATATGCACAATTTTGAAAGTTCGGGTTTATTTATTCTGATAAATAATAGTTTCTCTTTACACAGAATAATATATATTCAAGTTTTCTTATATCTACATATCTTGAATCTAAGCTGTAATATAATATGACTCAAAATTAAAATTTGATGTTTAAATTGCTCATGCACGGTAAAACTTTATTACCGGTAGTAAAAGTAATAAAGAAGGCAAGCTAACATACAACTCTGGCTACTGTTGTACACAATTTTCTAGCTGATCCTCCAGCCTCAGGATTTGGACGCCATATTAGAGGCCATGCTGGTGCTTCAGTTGTAGAAAGCACATGGGCGCCACAAACAGAACCGGCTGGTAACTTTGAGAGATCATACATTGTCTCCAGAACTACGCTTGGTCCTTAAGGTGTCCCGCTTTACTCTTGGTTCTGTCAAACAATGTGTTGTCTTTACAATTGTACATTTTCTCGTGAAATAACTTCGCATCTTTCTCTTCTGGGCAATACCGAAGTTGGTATTTCCTTGGCTAAAAACATTGTCTGATCCTTGTAAAATTTTGTTGTTCGGTTCCGTAGTGAGATCTGGGCTGAATATTCGGCATTCTATAGCATTCTAAAACATATCAAGTCACTTTTCATTATTCCTTTTGTGCTCTCAAAATGAACCATGACTTGATTTCACATAACTCTCATCTTACTAACATCTTACACTGTATGTCAGTGAAACAATTTTTGACTGAGTACATTTGACTAGAAATGCTGCTGGCATTCCCATACTGGCTCTTGCTTAGTTATCATATCTTAAGTGGTAAGGTAAAAGGTTAGTGGTAAGGAAGTCAAAAGACTTAAAAATACCTGCTCTATTTGATTAGTCGAGATATCTCCCTGGCCAGCAATCTGTAATAAGAGATGGACACTATTACAAATCATAATGGTCAAACCACACTTAGCGGTTGCAATGCAACCTCAGAGGTTTGCACAACATAACCATTGTTAACATATACTCTGACAACAGCCTCAGCTGATCCTCAGAGGTTTGATCAGCGGTTGCAACCTCAGTGTCAGTGTGTTTAGACAATCAGACCATGACTGTTCCGATGGGGATGAGTATATATGGCTTCCCAAAGGAAAATGTTTGCAAATGGAGTGCAATCTCGGAAAATCCGAGAGGGAATGAAATATGACAGGTCATGAAACATAAGCATAGCATTGTTTGTATTGTATAACTGCATAACATGATTGTAATGTTGCCAACACCAAGTAGTTGCCTCAACCATATAATATTTACTTACCAATTGTATGAAAAGAATGTAAAGATAGCAAGCTGCAATCAAAAGCGTCATATTGCTAGGTTCGATGATAAGTAGTCTTGTTCGTGATATTCTTCTCACTGAGTTGTTTTAGATGATATCACCATTAAAACAACCACTGAGCCCTTCTCTGTTGCTTGGATTTATATACTGAATATGGTCTGTTCTGGGAAAGTGTTCGATAAGCTATATAAAACTAAAGTCATAATAACAATCCAATCAATCACCTTTCACACCTCAACAAAGTCAAACCCAGCCAAAGGTAATCCCAGCTTTGCATTACTTTGAGTCAAATCTGTCTACTGCATATAGGATATGACATCAACATATAATACAATTTTAAATGTAATGTAAATACAATATACATATAAAATATAATTTTGAATTTTGAAATTCAAGTTCAAATTCAAATTTATTGCAAAGTATATAAATATATACATATATATATAAAAATGTCCATACAATTTGATAATAAATTGTATAAATATTCAGCATATGATATTTTATCATACATAAACATAGCAGAGTGACGAGGAAATGAATCAATCTCAATAAAAGTTATTTTGCGGTTGCCTATAATGAGATTAAATTATTTCCCTTCTCCCTTCTCCACCTGCAGGCTAGAATTCAAGGTGGCCGTCTTGCAACTGACTGTGTTGAGTGATCATCCATTCATTGGCTTATATTAAAATTTAATCAAAATGGTAAATAATTATTCAATCGATAACCTTTCACATCTCTTCTAATCTATCTAATCTTCAATAAGATAGCTGATTATTTTCTTACAACTTCAAACCTTGCCTGTAGCATTGTGAAATGAAAGTCATCAAAGTTAAAAGCTTATTTTAAACCCATTTTGTTGGACCTCATGTTGCATGACAAATAACAAGGAACCTAATAAATCTCAATAAATTATATGCAATTATTATTAGATTCAAATTTATTTTCCTATCAACCTTCTACCAGTACGAGAAAGAGAAAGTGAGGTGAATGGTTTGGTGGATTGAAACAGAGGAATATAATAGCTAGGCTTTCATGAAAAGAGTATCGGTGTAGGCTAGGGTAAAGAGTTATAGTCATGCACTTCAGATCTATAAAATTGAGTGCTGAAAAGGGAATTTGGTATATTTCCTTAAAAAAACTCCTGCTGTTGAAAGGTTTGGTCTGTACTGGTTCCGGGAAAATATGGATATATTTCCACAGAATAATATGCATTTAAGTTCTGATGAAAACTGAAGAATCAAATAACACCCATTGTTTCAATTTTCAAATAGATTTTAGTGACACATCCAAGACAAAACCTTATTACAGGAAGTGCTCTAGTTCGCAGAGTGAAAACTAATAGTGTGAGGGAGTTACTTTCAACTCAAATCTAGCATACAACTCTGGCTACTGTCTTACACAACCGTCTAGCTGATCCTCCTGCCTCATGGCAAGGATTCAGAGGCCATGTTGGAGCTTCAGTTGGAGATAGCACATGAGGGTCACAAACAGAACCAGAGGGTAACTCTGAGAGATCATATACTACATTGTCAATGCCTCCACAACTACGCTTGGTCCTTGAGATGTAACGCTTCATTCTCAAATCTGATCGACAGTGTGTTGTCTTGACAATTGTACATTTTTTCGTGAAATAACTTCGCTTCTTTCTCTTCTGGGCAATACCAAAGTTGGTGTCTGATCCTTGTAAAATTTGGTTGTTCGGTTCCATATTGATCTCTTGGCTGGATATTCGGCATTCTATAGCATTCTAAAACAAATCAAGGCTCAATTGTGCTGTCAAAATGAACCTACTTGATTTCACATAACTCATTTTACACTGTATGTCAATGAAACATTCTCTGATTAGTACACTTGACCTAGAATGCTGCTTGCAATCCCATACTGGTACTGTACTATTTATCATGTCTTCAGCTGCAATGTTAGGTATGTGGTAATGGTTGATTAGAAAAGATGGTTGATTAAAATCATGTGTCAAAACCCGAAGCATGGGCTGGCAAAATATCAGTTGCCTTGGGGCTCAGCCGCAATATTTCTCTCTGTTTGCAAGCAGTCGGAGCACAACTGGTGGCCAACCAAACCCCAGTAGTTTGGACACTAAAGGTACGGTGCTCTAACCAACTGAGCCACCTCCTACTCCTAGCCATAAGTATTGGCAACGAAAGGGAAACATTAAATTTTATAAGAGCGACCACACATTTACAGATATAACAGTGTATGATTTTAAAATACCTGCTCTGTCTGCTCAGTCCATGTATCTCCCTGACCAGCGATCTGTAATAAAATATTGACAATATTAGAAATCATTAGGCAGTGACTGTGCAAATGGATAGCAAATTCATGAGGGCATCAAACATTAGAGGCCATGAAACATAAACAAAGCATAATTTGCTTGATTGTTACATGATAATTACATGATTGTTATGTCACAGTCACCTCAACCAAGGAGATGCCTCCACCATATAATATTTACTTACCAATCGTGTGAAAAACATGCAAAGAGAGCAACCTGCAATCAATAGCTTCATATTGCTATGGTTCGAGGATAAATAGCCTTGTTTGCAATATTCTTCTCACTGAGTTGTTTTAGATGAATTGTACGTTTATATCACCAGCAAAAGCAACCACTTCTTCCTTATCTGCTTGCTTGGATTAGAAATAATGAGTATAAATATTTGGTGTGTCACGCAAATTCTTTGATTAATGGACCCAGCAGTGTAAATTTGACGAGGAAACGAATCAATCTTAATAAAGGCAGCCTATAATGGGATTAACTTATTTCCTTGTTATCTTCACACCATCATGTACTAGGAAGATGTGGAATATGATAGACATGGCCTGGCTGGACAAGGCAAAAAAGACATGTCATAAACAGCTCGCAAGTATACAATAACTGCACAAAGATCTTGTCTTTCATAATCATGAGTACATAACAGCTATAGGATTGGGGTATTAGCCACAAAAAGCCCAACCTTGTATTCGCAATGAATATTTGGTGGGTCACACAAACTTAACCCTTATTTACATGACCTCAAGGCAAGGCATGTCGGGTCTAGTTCTACCTTAGGCACTCTCATGTAAATCTGCAACATGGGAGGCGCAGAGCTTTTAAGTTGTGCAGGGCCAGTGCCTTTAGATTCAAATAATAATAGGTAAGGTTATTTCCTTTTAAAATAGTGCTGTACAGGGGATCGGCTGAATATTTTGCATGTATTGGTACTTTATTCTTACGTATTTTTACCTTTTTGCTCTATGTCTTAAACTCTACAAAGACAGTACACTCAATGAGGTAAAACTCTGTCAGTTTGTTTGGGCTTTTCAGATACCAGATAAAACGGGAAGATCGTCTGGAACCCATAATTATCTTAGTGAATTCAATATTTGAGATCCAGCTGAATAATAAAGATTCAGTGTATATTTATATATAAATTGTCAAATAAATTGTTTCAGTTTATAGCTGATATTTATTATATAGCTGCAGAACAAAGTCAGCTAGCATTGACAACAGGTTTTCACGGCGAACCATTAAATGAGTAGTTAAGATCCTTCACATCTAAAATGTCTCCTCAGCAGTAATTTTCATCTTCTCAGCAGAAATTTTTATCTTCTTTGCTACACAGCAAAATGAATATATGAATTATGGCAAACATCAAATGTGCTTTAATGTTGAAGTTGAATTAGTCGAAATATAAAACTTAGGAGATTCTCTCTTCAAGCAGGAGTATAACAACTCAATTCACATCTCCTGAATTATCTCGAGTATATTGTGGCCCTGTGTTTATGCATTAAGTGTGAATATGGACAAAAATCGATTAATGCTCTTGTGGACAGATAGATTTAGCTTTCTGCGGTACGATATGTTATATGTATTTATTTATTGTTGCAATAAAAGTTTATATATACATATATATATATGTATATATTTGTTTTGGCTTTAGAATATATGAGGAATTATGATAACACAAACCTGACTTGCACTGGCAGGTTGGGCAGTTGTTAGAGTCCCTCACATTTCCATATTGGCAGTATCTCTTACACACTGGTGGGCATCTGACTGGTCTACCACCCTTGATTACTGCGGATTCAGCTGTAAAACATCATCGGTGTGAAATTAACAGCCATGATTGAACACCATCTACGTGGGCTGATATACTGAATTTTATGCGTTTTTGATAATCCTTTTGTTTTTTCTTTTGTTGACATGGTCTGATTTTTCTGATGTGGACATTGATCGGTCAAAATAAAGTTAAATGCAAAAATCCAAAAAAAAAATGTCAGGAAGCTACAGCAGCTTCATGATTTTTGTTAGTGTAACTATGGATCAGCGTATGCAATCATCGAGCTCGCAATGAAAGCATGCACCCGATGTGTTGCGCTTCAACATCTTCTAACTATGATCCAGTCCAACACAGAGTTTGAATTAAGCCCCACTAACAACACTGCCTCATAAATTTCTGACAGATATTATCACATTTGACTCCTCAAGAATGCGTACACAACTTTGGAGTTATCTATGTGGTCTGGATGGGAGGACAACTTGGTGAGCTTTGGAATGGCTTGGAGTAATGTAATGACCTTGTTACACAATTGAGCAACATAAATACCATGCAGTTTAATGTGAAATTTTGTGAGCAAGGCATCAAACTGGAGCCGCAATTGAAGGGTGGCTTCCAAATAACATTTATCATCAGTAGTGAATAGAGGGCATGCTAATTAGCGTATCAACCCATTACTTTTTTGGAGATGGCGCGATCGGTTAGCCAGGCGATGAGTGCCACAAGAGTTGTGGGTTTGATACCCACTGGGGGAGCTCTCAGTGGTGATTGCTTCAGCCCTCAGTATACCTAGCCTATGATAGTATGTGAAGATATTCAGACCTTGACTTGTCTAAAAGGTCAAAAGGCCTGGTCTTAAAACAAAAGGTTGCAAGAGGTAAACACATTGGAATACTATATGATACCATGATACCAGTGTCCTTTTCTGCTCTTCAATTTGGTCCGTAAGTACTTAAATAAATTTCTTCACGCTAGGGACTTACCAACTGTTGCTAACAGCACAAGAGCGAGAATAAGGATCAAGACCTTCATGTTGAGACACTGTAAGTGATGGTGAGACGGTAACAAATAGAAGTACAAATCTCAAATACTGTATCTTTGCAGGCAATAAAAGTTTATGCGGGTTATCAAGCTACACCACACACCTTAAGATGGTTGGCGTGGTGAGAGCAGACACCTGGACAAGCATGTATGAAGTTACTAGTACTAGCTAGCTACAATCTAGGCCGCTCATATCCGGTACATATTCGATTGTTACACCTAGGATATTTCAGTGTATTCTTTACAAGTCGTTATTTGATCGCAGCTGAGTGTACCCAATTAATGTGCAATACCTAGGACTGTGAGATGGCGAATTAGCTAGGTGTTGAGGTGAAAATAATACCTCAAATGTTAAATTAGTATTCTCTTGCAGGCGCAGCCGACGACAATTATTGTAACAGATCATCGAAATTAATCATATAAAAATTGGCACTGGTGCAGATTAGGGCTCATCGATATAAAATGATGTGATGGAAGACTGATATGAGAATGACACCAACAAAAGTTATCCAACCTTAGCTCCTAGCACCAACTCTTACATTCAGCCGTGTGCACTCAACAAAAACCATCAATTTATATACAAAGATGTTTTATTCTTTAAAACACTGCGACAGCATAACCATAATATCATGAGCAACTTAGACGTGTATGTCATGAATTGGAGAGCAGGGGCAAAAGTCGTATAAGCATCCGTGTACATGTACAATGTCAGGCATACAAACTATACATTGTGTTGATCCACATACTATTCTGTTCCATGGTACGACAAAACATTGTAATAATGAAAAGCGGATAGTTGATCGGTAATAACCATAACCAAACGGTAAGATGCGTATTATGAAACATGCTGCGGAGAAATCTAAGATAGTTATGGCATTCAAAATACACATCAGTTAGTATATTCATCTGTCATTCACTAATAAAACTTTGGTCAAATGCAAGGGTGAAAGATAGAATACTCATTATTATGGGGAGAATAGTTGTAGAAAAAAAGATACTGACACAAAAAGGAACCAATGCTAAAGAACAGCACATTATTTTCATTCGATAATAATTGAGGACATAGTTTGGAATTGCTCCCTCTTTGAACCTGCATTTACATGAGCAGATAAATCCTTTTTGATTATATAGTTTCCATTAATATTTTTTATTATGTATTGCATTGGCTGAAGAATAGGAGTGTGAAGTGCTTGCATTGAATGTGACATAATAATTATAAAATAAAGAACAAAATAAGAGTCAAATTAAACTAACATATTGACATACCAACAGAGAATTACCATAATACTTGGAATATATATACAAGAAGGGAACTGCTTCTCAACAATCCCATAATGCATTGATCGCCTAGAACCACCTGTTGGTGACTGTCATTATAACCTATACCTCTGTCCAGGCAGTTGGCCTTTCTATATCAAAGAATCTGAATATGAGTGGTGAGAAGTACACGACATTAAGCGAGATGGCGCAGTAAGTAAGGTACTTGTAAGGTAACTCTACAATCATCAGTTTCTTATTTTTCTCGTATTCTTCGGGATTGAGACGGAAGATCCAACATGACATCTTATAGGTCATCTGCTTCATCGACTGAAATGAGAGAAAATTCAGTTACACACGATGATCATCAGGTGAGTAGGTGGGTGCAAGATTATTTTACAGACACTTTTGCTGTTTGTGTAACATAAATGTTGTTATCACTCTTTTGTTGGAAGTCATGTGACCTTCAAGGAACTAGGCAAATAAGCTGATAGGCCAAAATTATGTCTGGATGTGATTTTTTATCAGGACATAGTAAACATCTAATGAAACATGGCAGTGGAACTTGTAGGACACGGATGAATGTTATTAGAGGGTTCAAATGGGGAACATAGTAATTTAAGTGCTCAAACGCTTTCCTGGTTGACGATATAAGCATAAAATGCTGGGAATGCAGCTGCTAATGAAATGCTACTTCCCTCAATCTTGGCTAAGCTCAATATGGGTGTATGACCATAAGAATGAGGGAGTTCATTGGACTATGGTACACATTTGAATATAGATTAGTTGGGTACAAAACTCGGCAGTACAGCACAATATTACCTAACACCATGGTGGTAACACCCAAATGGTCTAGTAATGCATTGACAGACTTGAAATTTCAAACTATATTAAGCCTTCACTACTTTGGGGGTGGCACATGTTTTGAATATCTATTGCCAATTAAATTATTAAACTAGCTTGTGGTCCACCACAATATTGGCAGTGCATCAGTAATGTTAGCGCTGATGTTGGCACAATAGATATCATGTCAATGATTGACACTTCACCATATGGAGATAGAGTTCAGTTTAAAATCAGGATTATGATCAAACAATTATCTTGGAAGGGACGTGAAGTACCGAGTACTCATCAATCAATTTACTATTTAAACCTGTGATCAATAAATTTTTGCAACAACACATGTTCAAGTTCGAAGTCCAATCTGCTCATATCATGTTTTGGGCACATGGGGATAATCACTAGAATGACCTTGGGAATTAGTCCAACTTTATTTTCTTGCTAAATCAATTTAACACACATCTGTCTCTGATGACCAAGTCATTAATATATATCACTTAATATCAGAAAAATTCAGATTCAAAAACCAACATCAAATGATTTGAGGGTCATATTGGAGCCAAATTCAGTAGCTCTCATGAATTTTACCTTTTATTTTAATATTACTGGCCAAAAAAATCAACCTAACAAAGCTCTTCTCTTTGAATAATGTCGTAATAACCTATGAACAATCAACACTGAAGCTATATCGAGGTATTGGGAGGTGCGGTGGTTGATATTAGCCACCACAATACTTATTCTTTGCCCTTAGACTATATATATATATATATATATATATATATATATATATTAAAATTAGTGTAGGGCACAGTGTATCAGAGAGGAATAAAACAACTCACTGCTCTTGTTAGGAAGAGACTGCTATAACCGATCACCATTCTGAGTAGAGCCATCTTCACCCACTCGAGATCCGGAGTCTTGATATGATAAGGAGGAGATCCGACAAGCTCGATACCATCATGAGGGATATAGTTGCTCTGGTAATTCACCCAAGAGGCAATCGCCACACCAACCTGAACACCTGTAACAAAAAGACAATCTCGCCCATTGTAACAAGCTGAACTGAGTTCTGTGCTTTGATAAAATTGGCATAGTTCCAATTACAATGGGCCATTTCTGGCTATGCAGACTGACTTAGAGTCATGTAGGTTGAGGCTGTTGGTTTTCAGTTAATCAAGTGTATTTTCGGTGCAAGCTCAAATTGTCACCAACGCAATGCACTTGCTGGTGTAAATTGGATTGTTGTCTTCGTTAAAGACGCTTAGTTAGTAAGGCCAAGACATTTTTACACACTCTAAGTATAAGCACATGCATTGATTTTCTACAGGGTAGGTGTAACAAATTGACAAAGTCCAGCCATGCTGCAGATCATATTTCAAACAATGGGAGGGAAAAAAATCGTGTTGCATTTTAACCAGTTTAAAAATTGCAGCAGCATGGAATGTCTTATCAGGCCATTCAAATCAATAGGCTCTTGCACTAGCCATGCAGCACTCAATTTAACAATGGTTATGCCATGACATGTAATTTTAAGCAATGAAGAGGTACCGCAGAAATTTAAGCTGCAAAGTATCAATAACAGGCGACGCCTGCCTGCCAACAATGATGGCTGGCTATTGAGTGTGGCTCTCAATTCGCTCCAGACCATCAAATGAATGAATTGGCTTCACTATAATGGTATGATAGCATAAATTTCCAGTATTGCAGGCGTACTTCTTATTGCGGATCCATGCACCGCCCCTTATGATATGACCAAAAAAACACAACAAGGAACATATAAAGTTAGCACTAAAATAACTGAAGTTTGAACATAGTAAGAGAGACTAACCCAAAGCAACATCATTGGTGGGTTACAAGGATAGTAGGGATGGAGGTGGAGGCTACAAAGACCTTCTTATTTTCAGAGAATGTCTAACGACCACTGGTGTGGAAGCATACTAAATGATGACACAGTATTATTACGAAGGTGGTTTAGATGACTGCGATGAATGGTAGGGTGCGGAGTCATGCAAATCGAACTAGGGGGTTCAAATTAGATCAAATTATGATGAGTTCTACACATATAGGCCTACAACAATGGAGTTCATTCCCTACACATAAAGGCATAGTATTATAGAAGTGAATGGCCTGTGAACCAAAGTGGAAAGCAGTCCTTTGCAAACAGTACATGGGCTCCACCTTCCTCACAATGGAGTTTGAGGTGAAGGTCAAGTTCCATTTCACCAAGGTCACATTTATTAAATTAACCTTCTACCAACTGATCACATGACCATTCAATATCTTGGTCACATGACCTTCCAATTGAATGGTCATATAATCAGTTGAAAGAAAGGTTTTCAAGTACTCTCTGCAGAGGAAACAAGGTATAAGAGAGTTTCTACTTTTACTGCCAGACATGTAATAGTAGGGAGACAACTTGACAAACTAACAGAGCAGAAGTTAAACCAACCACCCAAGCATAAAGCAGAGCCAATGAGAAATCAGTAATCAGTGTTAATCAGTTAGATTCTGTTTTAGGTTAATGCCAGCAGTTGGAGATTCTTGATTTCTTGCACCCTTTGAAATAGCCCTAGCCAAGAAAGAGTTTATAACTTGATGGGTGTCCACTATGACATTTATTGAGAGACCGACAAATTGTTGTGAAACTGAGGTGCTGTTTGTTTGCAATACTGATACCAAAACCTAAGAAAAGTGCCCCTTCCTAAACCTCCGCAACTACACACTTTGTAGGCCCACGTCTCCATCAGGGTTGGTTGCATCTTCAGCAAAGGATTAAAATTTCCAAGCTGACATGATATAATTATCACAAAATGGCAGCATCTGCCTGAGCAGGGAAAGCGTCCATCACAGAAAAGTTTGCGACACCCTACACTTGTGGTAGTGACTTGGTAGTACTTGGGTAGCAGAGGGTGCGAGTGTAATTTTACGTACCGAGGGTAGCTACGGTGTCGCCGCGACATGTGCTCCAAGATGGTAGCCCTGTAGGGATGGAGGATTGAGGAGCGTGTTAAAAACTCAGAACAAACAGTGCATGATTGAATACGACTCAAACCTGTGATGGATGTTTATAGGGTGTTGGTTTAGGCTCACACAATATATTAATATAGCACTCATCTCACTCACAGGTTGGTTAAAATTGGTGCTAGATATTTTAAAGGTCTTTCCTTAATATTTTCAACCTCTCCAAGACCAGGGTGAGTAACCGGTAAAAGGGGTCTGAGAGGGTCAGTTTTCCATTACACCGCCATTGGTTGCACACATACGACCTTGGGCCTAATCACAGTACTGTTACACAAACACAATTTCCAGTTGTACCTCTAAGGCACAACTTACTAGTAACTTCTAACTTGTGCCTCTAAACAGCTTGAAACCATGAAAATTAGGGTCTATCATACTTAACAGCACCAGGACACTGGGCATGCAATGAAATTTCCCTCTGCTCCTATTTCAATACTTGACGGGACAAAATAGACGCTAAACAAAGTAGTTACGAGAAAGTTGGCAGATCCGCTAAAGCTATGGGAAATACGGGACACAATATTTTGGATATCACTGAAATCAGGGAGAATTCCATTCTCCCTGCTGAAATGATGAGAAGCGAGATCACAAAATTTGTTTGTGGGAAAACATCAGCTTCAGATTGGCGTACTCAAATGAAAAACAATAAAAGTACAACATAAGACAAGACCATTCAGCGGAATTCAAATGGAGTTGCCTAGTACTGTACTTTTTTGCAAACAAGGCCTAGTCAAATTTTGTTTATTGAAATTGCCCTAATAAATATTATTGAAAAACATTAAACCAAGCCCACCAATTTGGCAGCATTAGAAGCTGAAAAATCTGACAAAATAGCTTAGAGCGCTTACAGAAAAGAGTCTAGTAGCATTTAAGGTAAAGCCAATGACCGATCCAAATATCAACATATTATCATATACCAAAGCTGCCAAGATACTGAATGTGAAAACCAACTCTTAGAAATTGAGTTCGGCAAACAATTTGGTTAAGAAAAATACCAAGAGGACTCTTCCATGACTTTTTATGCCATGTCATAAATTCATAAAATGTATGATTCCTGTGGTTGTTCTTCACTTGATTTGGAATTTTCTGCAATCATCATGATACTGCCAACCACATTGACTTTGACAGTGGCTTCTACCTCATTTCTTCATCAAATACACAAGTATTTGGGCATTCATTTGCATTCAGTAGCTCAGATATTCGGATCGGTCATCGATATTGCCTTGACTAGATTTCATGCTGTATGCAAGTCCAAAATTAAATACCTAGATTAAGAGCCCCTTGGTAAAGCAGCTCAGGGGCAGATATTTGACTGAATTCAGCATTTTCAAGGATAGTGCTAATAAGAGATTGTCTGTACCTTCAACCAAATGAATTAAAACAGAGTCTAAAGGTGCAAAATTCATCATGTGCACAAGACGTGAAATCATGATCGTACATGAGTCAACTCAATTTGAGTGCGCAACTGAAAGAGGTTTGGACAAGGTGATGATACAAGATATTGGAATCAATTGTGGAATAAGAAAGATGGCGTCTGCCAAATGACACAACATACCGAGAATAAGCATAGTGTCACCGCGGCATGTGCTCCATTCATCAATTCTGGGATACATAAACGCTGCACCTATCGTCACAAGTATCATCACATAGGGAGCGTATTCATGTTTGAGCTGAAAGTCATCGATGTACTCCAGGGCTGGGATAATAAATACCATCAACAGAGCTGCCAGACTTAGGCCAGCTATTACATCCTGTAAACAAATAATGAGTAAACAAGTTTTACATCAGACCGGTAGGTGAGAATAAATGCATAGAAACATTTTTTGTGAAATGATTTCGGGTTCGAATTCAAAAGTACATCCTACATGAGAAGCCTTTTGTGAACCACTACTAGGCCTACTCAAACCACAAAACAGGTGGGATTCAATGCCAACAGTACATATTGTAGATTAGTTTTGGCTTTGTGGTAGCCACTATAAACTTGTGGCAGCGTATTGACATTATTGGTACGGATGTACTGTATTGGTATTTCATCACAATGGGTGATAATAGCATCACAGCTTACTGTGAAAATATCTGAATACAGTCAACTAAACCCAGTGTGATTCACATTCATAAGTTAAAAATCAATACTCTCTCAATATCATAACTCTGTTTGTTCAGGGTGTACTGTTGGCAAAACCACTCATAAATAATGCAATGATCACCACCTTGCTTTTTTTAAATGAAGAACAATTGGCTATAATTGGCTAACGGATATATGCAATGGTAGCTGTCTTGCAGATGCAGCCCCATAATTTTTAGCCATGCTGCCAAGTATTATTAACGCAGATGTAGGCAAAAGTGATGTTTGTTGGCAGACAGGCAAGGCAGCGAAACTGTAGACTAGGTCGATCTACTGGTGAAATAACGCAAAACAGAAGCTGATGTGTGACACTTCGCAGACACCCCCAGGGATATTATTGGCAGCATATATCCAAACAGCTGTCATAACATGAGTACTCTATCGAACATGTGCGTTATATATATATAACGTGATGATTCATACAGAATACATGACAGCTACAGTACAGCTGATCGTTTTAACAACAAGAGACTTTGAACTTTACACTATCAGTGAGGATTTACCCCTTGCTATCAGAAACTGAACTTTGTAGTTGATATAACGACTGGTAATATGCTCTCTGCAGGGTACAACGTCCACCCAAGACCATTACTAGTATCCATCACCACATAAAGATACCATATCATATCACCCAGAATGTAAGAATGACGTATCACTGATTGTGTCCAAATCTCAAGGCCCCTTATCATATTGGCCATCGGGTATTGACTTCAAGGCCTTTATCAGCAAACCATAGACAACATGTTAGGCCTACAGTTATCTCAATCTCAGATTCCTTTGTCCATGACTGATAATGGAGTAGCTGAGTAGGACTAATATACAATAAGCCAAAATGCCAAAAGAGCAAGATCAAGAGACAACTCACTGCTTACTGGTCATAAACTAGCACAATCATGCTAGGAGCTCTAAACCATGTTCTTCCTGATTTGCGTTCATTTCAGAGAAAAAAATCTATAACTGGTTCATGTTGCTGATAATAAGCGGGTCAAATAAAATGCTATGACTCATTCACCAATCAATGTTTGATATGTTTCTTTCTCGATAGATGCAAGTGGTGCTATACTAGAAACAGTAGAAGGACAAACTACTTTTACCTACTCTAAACTACCTATTATGACCTGGTAATGAGTGGTTATTAGGTAATCGTCTGTATGACTATTTATGGCTTCGGCCTAGAGCTTCACATTCAGACAGAGCCTATAATAATAATTTAAATTTGAAACAATGAGAGAGAATGAACTACCAACAATTAGAAAAACAAATCAGCAGCTATGCAACTAGCCAGAGGCACAATATTGACCTGGTGGGTTTGCTGAGTGAAATTTGTGCTCGTTAAACTTTCTTTCAACACCAATAACTCAACCCCGAAAGAATAAAAATACATATTGGTGCCAATAATATTTTGGTAGCGATGCGCCATCAATCAAAATGTTGTGCGCTAACAAACTGATGGAAAGAATGAAATATGTCATTATACAGAGGCGTCCCTACGCTATTCTAAGACCTTAGAGTGACGTCTCCAAAGAGAGGCTTGGCCTGATTCTTCTCCATTCAGATCAAATACGAAACCCGACACGACTGGAGAAAAATACTTCTAATCTACACCAAGTAGGCATAAGTCGGTTAAATATAGGCCTGACAAAAATAGGTTGTTCTGGGACTTGTTGAAGTCCCAATTACGGTATTGCTTCATATGATTGTATCACACATGGTGATATGTTCTAGTAATACTATACCTAACTATACAGGCCTCGCCCTCCTCATGCCTGTTTGTTTGGATATGTGATTAGACTACTTAGTTATCAGAACAAGACATTATCTGCTGAGTAGAGTTGGTCTCAGTCTATGATTTGTTTAACTTGACACGTTTATGAAGTTTAATTTGACAGCCAAATTAGGTCACATTATTTCTGTTTGTCAGTAAAAAAAAAAGGTTGCGTGATGATAAATGATTGTTGGGTTTGTTGTTGCGTCGGTACCCGGCCTCAATACAAAATTAATATTGGTCAACAGATGTGATCAATCAAATACCTTGGAAATTTATGATTCAGATTCAAGACTGAATAGGTCAGAGTATCCAAAACAAATAAAACATACCAGGCATTCAAAATATCTAACCACTTCCTCTTTTCCTTAGGCTTGTTGTCAGCAGAAATATTACATTCAAGTAAATACTGCTTGGGATTAAAAATTCCCAGCTTTTCCTACAGTAAATTTCTAAAATTATTCAAACTTGGCTTCCCTTGTTTACCCTAACGTTTCAGTTGACCTGACTGCAAACAGAGAGCAACCTGGCGCAGATATAGCGGCCCAGCCCGTAAGGCAAATAATATTTCACCGCCCATGCTTTGGGATCTGGCGTGTGATATGACAACTGATTTTAATCAACCTTAAATAAACTTTACGTTCCAGCAGAAATATCATTTGGGTTGAGAATATCATGTTGGGCTAAGCTTGACTAAGTTATGCGATAGCTGCTGTACCAACACGAGATAAGAATAGGCCTATATAGGACCTAAGACTTACCGCCACACTGTGCATTCCGAGGTAGAGCCTGCTTAGACATACACATAAGCACCACAGAACACCTAGAGTTATCGCTAGATTGGCATTCACCTAAAACAGAACGAAATAAATATGAGATACCACTGTTTGACACCGCCATGTTGTTCTCATGGTAATTTTGGTAGCCTGCCTTGACAAGACAGTCTAGGTATGTGGATAACTTGTAATGACTGAACACATCAAATTGTCACCGACTTATTTTCTCATACTGGCAACCACCCCCACATATCCGTATGCAAAGTGGGTGATGAATCATGCAAATATGTCAAACATTTGACTGATCAATGAACTACCTCATCGTTTCATTGGACTGATAGGCCTGCCAAGACAAGAAGCAATGAATGTCTATGGTGATTTTAAAATCTTATCCCATTCCTCTTTTGTCGGAATAATGCCGGCTGTGCTACTAAGGACTACTAGAAGCAGTTGTCACCAGGAGGATTAGGCTACTAGAATGATGATGAATTGGTTCAACTACTGGTACTGTGTACTGACAATACCGGCTTTTGGAAGAGCAGCTGATAATGATATACGCATCATTGATCAGAATCAGGCCATAAGTTCATAGTAATTTGCATTTGTCTGAATATTAATATCACATTACCGATGAATATGATATGCCCTTAGCTAGACTGACAGCGGACAGAAAAAACAAGGTCACTCAAGGGTTGAAGAAGGTTGTACTTTAACAAGTTTACCATATAAGTTTGCCTTGTCTCAGTTTGATAGCATAAAGCTCTCAAATTTGCAGGTTTTATATTAGCAGGTCTCACATCTAGGGTCAGTGGGTTCGCCTTTACCATGCTGGTAGTCAATTTTGGTGTACAGCATTCAAAACGTTTCATATCAGTTAGGAGTGAATTTACAGTTCAACCTTGTACTTAGACATAACAGTCTCACCTCATATCTTTGTATAGTGAAATAAAGAAAGGCAGTGGGGAATGCTAGGCCTATCATTGCATGTGTCGATGGCATTCCGTATTCTAGCTCATAACGTTTCTCCATTCTTATTACCGGTGGACTGGCTGGCCTTGGCAACCTGAAAATTCCAATTAACAATCATTAATTGAAACCGAGCTTTGTATGCTCCATTACAAATAGTGCTCTCAACCTGTGAGAAATGAACTTTTTTGTTCAGAAAAAAATAATTAAACTGGTGTAAAGAAATTATCCCTGGCATCATCGGTGAATTGAAATGATGCATGTTCTGAATAGGTACTCAGTATGTGTTGTTGATGGCTATTGCTTGTTCAGCCTTAGTATTTATTCAGTTAGCGGCCAGGGTTCATTGATTGAGTAGGATTGAATGACTTGTGCCATAGTCCGTGCAAGCCTATTCACGTGCAGACAGAATTGGTGATTATAGTCATCTATTCTGAATGAAGAAAATTTAGCCTCGAACTTCGTAGGAACAATGAGTTTTTTTAAATAAGTTATTTATAAGTAATTTAAAGTTATTTGTATTGTGAGTGTGTTTGTATTCTTATAAATTTTGAAAAACTAATTTTAGGGCGCTCAGGGTTAAAGTCTGTATTAAGACTGCAAATTCATTGTTCTATGTCAGTTAGCCAGTGGCTCCGCTAACCTGTATAATTCTCTAATACAATGCGTGGGTTACTCTGTTACATCCACTCACCTTATAATATCCTTGAGAGCTTGACCTATATACATGATCATACACCAAGTCAGCACTAGTCTCCTGCAGACATAGCCGTCGACATTCCAAAACCAGTACGGAAAGAAACAGCAGTAGAACATTTCGTTTCCTAGACCTGCTCCAATATGGAACAAGTAATAGAAAAACGACCAACGGACAACATAGTCTTTATTATCGTTGAGCCCGCTGCCAGAAGAGGAGGTGCTGACCTCACTGGCCGACCTGTGGTGAGTGAATTTCCTAGATCTCAGATTGTAGCTATGAGATGAGAGCAGATTGTCAGAGTTGGAGTAGTCCTCTATGAGAGGAGCGTGTTTATACATGCCGTTCATGTGATCGTTGTCGTCAGAGTCATCTCTATCCTCAGATCTCTGCGGTTCTGCTGGGGAAATCTTGTGAGTAACTCCGAACAATTTCTGAAACTTTGCCACTGTATGTGGGTCATTCACAAATTCGAGCATTGATTGCATCATGGTTGAGCTTTAACGTAGCCTATTTGCACTGTCCTGTAAAAGAAAGAGAAATCTATGGAAATCATGTTAGACTGAAAGGCCTACAATAATAGTCTTTTGCAACAGACTTTTGCATTTTATAATCAAGTGTATTTTAACCTAAAGCCAGTACGCTGGACTTCTCATAGCTGAAGTGACTGATTGTCACAGAAGATACAGGCACGGCTACACCAGATGCACAACAGACAGCCACTAAAACACAAAACAATCTAGATGTGGCGCTGATCTTAGTAGGCTTAGGCATACCTACAGTAAACGAGTTAAAGTAATGAACTATGAAGGATTATTGAATTGATCTTAGCAAACTGCGCATTGAACAACCAAGACTAGCATTGAGTGTACGTTGAGCAGTGGAAATGCTCAGATACTCAACCACTCAACAATTACAAGTCACACGCAGACACACACTCACAGAAACAACAACAGTTACTCAGTCCAGTTTTTCTTCAACTCTTCTCAAGTTCCTGGTTTACTGCTGATTATAGACATGATATGATAGCCAACTAAACTTACTTATTCTGAAATTGGTGGGTATATTCTTTGATGACCCTCTGTATCCTTGTTGTCAGGCAAGAAGAGGAGATTCCTTCCAACCAGCTAGCTATGTATGTATGTTCACTAGAAGTTGTTCTTCAGTTCTTGTTGGTACAAACAGAAGCCAGTCAATAACTTTACTGGTGTCAAGAATACTATAGAAACTGGGCTAATACTATTAGGTATAGCTAGTTCCCTGCCAACTTCTTGTAACAACAAGCTGATCCTATTACACCAGATGTTGATCTAAGTCACCGGCTGCTTCAACAAGCTGGTTGTAGGAAGTGATTCATTCACAGACAAATCATTTCTCTGTGTCTCTATGTTGTAATTTGCAAGTATTGTAATTAAATAGGGCAATCTTCAGGCCAATCAATGTGTTGGCAAGTGTGGATGAACCAATCAAATATTCCAATTTATATGTCAGTGATTGTCCTGGTAAAACTTATGGGATGGGAGGATATAGCGTACCCACCAACCATAATTTGAGAAACACGGCTAAGACACACAAAACATGTTTCGAATAAATAAAATCTATATGTCTTATTTATGACTTTATAGCTCAGCTCAAAGGACCACGTGGGTATCACATGGCAATGTTTACTCCATCTAAAACTTTCCAGTGAAACTTTTTCTGTGCTAGATCAAAATCTTAGTACATTGAAACAAGAATCAACTCCAGAGAGATTGTATTAATCAGGCATGGCAAGTGACGATGAAAAGGACTATCTGGAGCTTGAAAGTGTGAGTAGGACCTAATCGTTGCACAATGTGTGGATGTGAGCTGGTTTTCTCTCTTTTAGGACCAACTACTCTAGCTAGAACTAATCAGTTTTTTTCAAATGTTTTTTAACATGTTTAATCATATGTTATAGAAGCCTGTCTTGACAAGACAGACTGATAGGTGAGATTTAATGCTATATGAGACACTGAGTGACTCAGAGTTGGGGTGCAAAGTAATAATAGTATAACTCACTGGTAACAATGAATGGATGAATTAAAATATCTAATCTGGTTTTTCCCCTTAACCATATTTTATACCCATTCATTGCCTTTTTCCAATCGCTTAACTTTCATCAATGAACTAGTTCATTGCTTTCATAAGGAAACTGACAGTACGATAAATTTCTCCCTCACCATTGTCACAAGCATTGAAAGATGGCTAGAAGTATGTTTCATATATAGTCAGTGGGATGTGATCCGAGGGTTTGTGTCTTTTCAGGAAGATATAGATGATGAAGAACTTGATGATGGACAGGCAAAAAAAGAGCAAAGTATAACAGACCTCTTTGATGTTGTAATATCAAATCCTACGCCTGTAAGTTACTTTGGTGTACTTGATGTGACCTATTGAACATTAAAACTAATTGAAGAATTGTCTCTGTATGCTTCATCAATAATTTCATCATACATGGTATGTTATTGTTTCACATTCCAACTGGAGAAGGAGGTGGCTCAGTTGATTAGAGTGTCATTCCTCCAGCATGCAAATGTTGCAGGCCATTGGGTCGAACCCCACTGCAGACGATTCTCTATTTGGGTTTGGTTGGCCCCCAGATGTGCTCCGAACTGCCTGCAAACAGAGAGTAAACCAACATAGATATTGTAGACATACTCCTAAGTCAGCTGATATATCTCCGCCCATGCTTAGGGATGTGGCGTGTAATCTGACAACTTGATTTTTTTAATTTTAATCAGCTACGTTTGTTCTGGCGTTGCTGCCCCCCACGCTGTTAACATTTCATCTTTCCAAATGCAGGCAGATAAGAGAGCACATCATAATGCTTTGGAGAGGAAAAGACGAGATCACATCAAAGAAAGTTTCACGAACCTGCGAGAATGTGTGCCCAATATCAATAATGATAAGGTGAGTGAGATCCTGACTGGTGTAGTTATAGTTAGTCCATGTATGCATGAAGAACAAATTTGATTGTTCTAATGACCGCTAGTAGTGGTATGTTGTGGCATTCCATTTTCAATCTCTTGAAACACATCTGCTTGTTGAGATGATTGTGAAATGATCAGGTTTCTGGTATCATTCTAGAGTTCTCAGTCTACTTTATAATACCGCTCTAGCTTCATATACAGCCTTTAGCCCAGTTTCAAATTATTTACAGTCAAAGCTGAAATAAAAAGGTACCAAAAAGTTATATACTGTGTTCATTATAGTATGGAAAAAATTACCTTTCAAGTACCTACTCCCCTCAACTTTGAGTGAAAGACAGTTGAAACAGACCACAGGCTGTCTATGTAGCTAGAGCAGTAGCTATTATAAATTAGACTGAGAACACCAGAAAGATACCAGAAACCTGATTCATTCACAATCACTTTCATAGCATAATTGATCGTATTACCCACAGGCATCAAGAGCTCACATATTGAAAAAGGCTACAGATTATATAGTTTTGATGAAAACAAAGAATCAGAAACATAGAAATGATATAGAGACTATGCGACACCAGACAAGAACTCTCGAAGAACAAGGTACTTTTTTCCTGTAGAGCTTCAGATGATAAAACAGCTGACTCTATTTTTTTACTAAATGTTCATTAGGCAGATCACTATTTGTAGCTTGACCACTCAAACTGTGCCATGATAGGTGATTGTAGCATTTCAGCATTAGCATTTCAACCACTTTCTCCACCCAGTGGTTGATAATGAAATTCTACTACCAGCTTTCCCCTCATTTGTATTTGTGATCAAATTTCATCAATATATAACTATGTGACTACAATCAAATTTGACACAGATTTTACATCATAAGGATAAATTGTGACATAGACTATCCCTAGATCAAGTTTGATCTATATTGCCAAGATTAGAGTTGCCACCTTTACTGACATGCTGAAGTCAAGAAGGCCTTCGGCATGTCGGTAGAGGTGACAGACTTGATCGAGACCATCCCTCTGCTACACAGCAATGGTGACACTGACATGCCCCATAAAACTCCCAGAGTTTAAACCACTGCTGACACAGCTGGGCTTTACCCAGTCTGAGCCACCCAGACTTTTGGCCGCCCCCCCCCCTCGGCTGACGGTCCCCTGATGGCTTTACCCAGCAGAGCTACCAGTTAAAAACTGATATAGAGAATTGTGGCATCAAAACATCTAGCAAGTAGCTTTGCATAGAGTTATATCAGCTCTCAAAATGTAGGGAGTATCTTCTTTCCCAGCCATCTGCCATTAGTGATGACAAAAGTTGACCATGACCAATCAGGTGCCTTTAAAATCTAGCTGAGATCCAAGACTTTTATTAATGTTGGATCTCAGCTCATTTTCGACTGGTGGCTCTGCTGGGTAGAGCCAAGCTGTGGCGGCAGTGGTTTAAGGATATGAAGAAGCTAGGCCAGGGTTATATAGCAGCTTGAAAATTTTTGAATGATGAGATTCAATAACTTTTTTCCAATTTATGGACTAAAACTAGTTTATTTTAGACTTATGCTGCAGTGACAAACTTATGCCTCGACAGTTTGCATCTGCGTTATCTATCATAGAGTGTTTTCCACATTGTTAAATTTTTAGGCGGAAATTGAATTACACCAGTTTGGTTGGTATCGGTCACCTGTCCCAATTCAGATTTGTTTCCTCCTGTTGTGGCTGAAGCACTCCGTATAAAAAACCATTGAGTGAGATCTTCAGACTGCAAGTTCAAAGCTTTCTAGGGGGGTTTTCCACAAACCCAGTAGCTAAATCATGTAAAACTTCTGCTTGTAAAAAGCATCTGGAATTAATGACTAATTTTGTCTTCCTCCTTTAGTTCATGCACTGGAGAGAATCAAAGCTACCAGTCAGTACGCTCAAACACAAGGGGTTATTAAACCAGACTCAGTACCCGCACCACCTCTACTACCAGAACAAACTGAGGAGGGGGAGGGGAACACCACCCCTGAGACAGTCATTATAGATCAGGAACACAGTCAAGTTTCTCATGAGGAAACCATGGACGTTCTGATGACCACCGAAGTCACTACTACCTGACCTGATTTTATATCAATCTCAACCTTTCTTTTTTATAATTATTAAACAAGGATTCCATCTGCTTATAATCCGGGTGCGTACAACTTGTAAATAGGTCTTGTATGTATTTAGTTGGATAGAATTGGATTCATTTCCTCTCTAACTAAGAGAAGATGATATGTAAGGCCAACTGGTATCAAGTCATTTTATGTATTGGTTTCACTGCACTCCTAAGGTTATTAGCTATACTATATATGGATGTATAAAGTGAGCTTGCTTGCTTGCTTCCCATAGAAAAAATGTTCAAAATTTTGTCTATGTTGCTTCCTCATGTTTATTTCTGCCACATATTTACAACGTGTCTGAGTCATAGTCATATATAACCAAGTACATACATGTAGATAGGTATATATCATAAATTTGATAAAAAATTATCGACATAAATAATACAATATGGATAAAATGCCAAGCCTATACTTATGGAAGAACCAGTGATGATAGTATCGTCCAACTGAAAGCGTATCCATCTCTAGGTGCATGCGTACAAAATTTCAGGTTGGTTGTCTCAGAGTATGTTTGTGCACTGCTATAATGATTCTATGGGAAGTAAAGAATTGACAAAAATTGCCACAATTAGTTGCGGTCAACCATATTAAGCTAACATTGCAGAACAATCTGAGGGAATGGGGTTGTAGCAAACATTAAAAAGAAAACAATCAAACGAACCAGAATTTGGGAGTCTTACGGAGACCACCAAAGTCAGCACAGCAGATCTCATATTTATCTCTCTTCATCCATGCATTTTATGAGACAACTCTTGTTTCATAAACTATCTTCGAAGATAACCTTGTATTGCAATTAGTGTATGTCAAAATGTGTCATATCTAAAAACTATACACATATTGGATTTGTGTTTTCTTTTTCTAAGGAAGGACAATTTACATGTATCCAATGGCAATACATGTGTGTATAAAGACTAAAAGAGTGGTACTAGTTCTTCAATGTCAGCAAACAAAGATTTATTGTTCTGACGGCTATTGTCATTTTAGTTGCAATACACCCCCTAGGTGAGAGGTAGGTCTAATATTATACCGGGACACTTCTCAGACATTATCCTTTCAGATGTAAGCACAAACAACAACTGATGCCTAAACAGATTAAATTGGTCAAGTTCGAAACATGTTGACTTATCAACAGATAACAAAATTAATTGTTGTAGAATGCGAATCAGGATTCTTAAAACACGCAGTACCCCAGTATTAACTGAGCAAAAGTTCCACTTTAGAAATAAAGTTATTTATAAAGCTTTAAAAAGTGGTATATATTTAGTTTATTGAGGTTATGATAAAGCATTGATAGGATAACTATAAAATTTGAGAGAGTTGTGGTTTGAAGAAGAGATTATTCTAGTAGCTGATATCTTATAGCTGATAGCTTTAGCTGATCTATAGAACCTCGATGACAATAATTGGAACTGAGGGAGGAATTAACGTTAGTAACCTTAGCGTAAGTCAGATTTAAAGCTGTTGCTATGTCCTCATAGAGATAAGAGTTTCACCTCTCATGGATCGGGTTTAATTGTGGACACATAGTAGAGGCATGCTTCATCTATCAAGTTCCAATGAACAGGATGTCTTTAACATCTCGCCTTCTGTAAAATATTACATAAGATGATATACTATACTGTGAGTTAAAATTCAGCGACTTAACTATTTAAGTCATTTTGAATGTATTAACTTCAGTCCTTTGCAGTTCAACAACACATTCTGGTATGAGCAGTAACAGGAAGGAAAATAAGCACAAGGAACTGACCATTCATCTAAGAGACAGCTTAAAACACAACAGAAGTTTTGACAGTAGGTTTTCCTAAAACTGAAGACACATATCAAGATATTGTAGTCCAGCCGATTGCGAGCAAAGGAGCTTATGAGTTACTTACTGCTATATGGAAATCAAAGTATTGGTTAGTTGCGGCTATATTAGTTCCATTTAGTGTATCACTTGGTTCAACATCACTCCTCATAGTGACCAGTGTTCCATATCTGTCCATTGCTAGAAAGCAATCCAAACTTTTCACCCGAAACCTGAAGTAAGGAAAATGTGTAAGCACTTTAAGAAAACCAGTAAGGTCATCAAAATTTGGCTTTGTTTTGAGCTTGATCTTTGTATATCTAGAGTTACCAATTTGTCTGCGATTTGGCCCCCCCCCCTTCACATCTACTAATATGACCCTGTTTTAACAGTAGCAATATCAGTCATTCTAACTATCTACGGAAGCAGAATACATAGAAATGCTATTGCAGCTATGAACTATAATATTAATAACGGAACTCTCACCTCAATGCACCTGTCTTGCTTTTGCTGATGTGAAATATTGAAGAGTCTGATGGTGCACTATTTATCTGAAACAAAACAATATTCTCTCATTGAGGACAGCACAGCCTCAGACAAAATTTGTTTAACTAGAAAATTACAGGGAGTTATCTACTCTCATAATGTGAGGATCACTCTGAGATCTTGTAGTGGGACTGTTAACTATAAATCAAATGATTTACCACACAGACCGCAGGAAGTACACAAAAAATAAAAAATACACAGCATCTGCAGAATCTATGCTGTATCGACTTGTCCATGTAGCAAGGAGAAAGTCATTCAATGCATGTTAAACATTACAAGGTTTCCTTCAGGTAAGATACACTTAACTTGGGAGGGAGGTAGGATTCGTCAATTACCTGACAGGCTAAGAATCAAAAGATTTATTACTTCTACTCATTCATGACATTGCCTCAGAAGTGTGTTAGCCGATCAAACAGATTAGTTTGTCTCACTCTCGTTTGTAAAGGTCTCAGCCTAAATTGCCACCTACCTGGCTTTTGCTGAGAAGTCTTACTGTCCCAGACCTTGTACTGCTACATGAAGAATTTTCTGCCACAAACTTTGCTCCACCACTTGTATTGACCTCCCAAGCTATATCTGAACCACCCATAACCAGATAAGTGGAGTTTTCGTATCGCCACATTCTAAATTCTTCACTGTTCACTCTCGAAACCGCTGAAACGGTTTAGTCATAATTATTTATGCGCACTCTTTCTGTTATCAAAAATGAAATTTTCTTTTTACAATGCTTTCAATACTCTCTATTAAAAAATATGGTTTTGTGACCAGTAATCTCTTTTTCTGAACTCATAAATATATGCTTTTAGATGGTAGTTTGAAAAGATGAAACGGCACAAAAAATTTGGAATCAAGGAGAGATCTGTTAAGGATAAAGGCAGTGAAATTGGAAAACTAAAATTTAGATCCTGTATTGAGTATAATTTATCTTTAATTCAATATGATTCCATATAGCAAAGAAATCGAAATAGCAATTATAAAGTGATTTGCAAGTTAGCATTCGTACCTGAGCTATGCATTTCTCCAGACTGTCGATTCAGCAGGTTTATGAGGTTGTAGTTGTAGCTTAACAATGAATAACATTGTTTACCATGCTGTCCGTGTGCAGACACAACTGTTACAAACTATAATAAAATCATGTCATTATTTCTTGACAAAATTGGTTCAAAAATAAATAGAAAAGTCCGTGAATTATGAGAATACATCCAAACGGCAAATTTAACTGGTATGTACGACTATTACTAGATTAGAATATGGTGGTTAAATTTTGATCAATTTTGCCTGCATTGGTTGCTAACATTTTTCTGAGTTGCAAAAGAGCTTGTTTTTGTTCCCCTGTCAAACATTCTTTTTTTACAACACTCTCATGGAAATGAATATCATATATCATCATACAATTAAAACGAATTGCAAGTGAAAATAAACATTTGAATCAGTGACCATGGGGTACTTATTACAACGTAAGTAGTTAGTATATCTAACTTACCATTAACATTGCAGAGAACAACATTTTGAATATTCTTTTTGGATCCTGATGATTTCTCTTATATTTTAATTATTGCGAATTTTCAACTTGAGACCAAACTGAAATCTATAAAAGCTTTGCTATCTTTAAATGTTATCCACCTGTTGATTTCTTACAATGTAAGCCTCTAATGCAGCAAACAGCAGTAACGACAGATATTTATTTCTCCACTTTATATACCAGGAATACCAGGATGTTTACACTTGAAGATTCCAAATTATTTTACAGTTTCATTATCTTGAGTTTGGGAATAATTATTGGAAATAAAACTCAATAATATCACTTTACTCAACCATTGTGATTCACAACCGCACTTGTTACAATGTCATGTCCTTCTATTCTCAAGGTGGTAAGCTGAGGTCAATTTGGGAAAACCTTTGTGCTAATTCCCCTAAAGTAATGTGCCGCAGGAAGTAAAATTTAATTTTATCAGCATCTGAGTAGTTATACAGTTATTCACATGATTTGTAATCTCATTAATATAGCCAAATATTTTAATCAATTCAGGTTTCACAATTATTGGTCATCTCTTTTACTGGCTACAGAATTATAATTTATTAGATGAAGTTGTTTAACGTTGTAATGATGAATGAGAATAACTACAGGCTCAATCAGGTCAATATCTACTACTCACACTGCTTCCTGTTAGCGACAACCTGTTACTTTGTGTTGATATTGTCACCGCTTATTTGCAATGGGAACTTCTTTGCGTATTGCCTAAAATTAGCTTTAATTGTCCAAAGATATCCATTAAATACAACGAATGCATGGCAATAGTCATGTTCATTATGATAATTTTTCAGATCAATAAATTTGATGAACTTCAGTGAATTTACCTGCCTTATTATTAAGATTATTTTATTTGGCTGTGGAAAGTGAAATGAGGAAAACTTTTTTCGGGAAATGGGGAATTTTCTATACAGACTTATACTATCGAATTCATCAAGTTTCAGGAATTGAAAATTTTGAAACAGCTGACTCAATTGTTATACTAGATGTACATTATGGCTGTGCCGTGATAGGTGTTTGTAGCATTTCACTATCAACCACTTCCCCACCCGGTGGTCGATAGTGAAATTCTACTGCCAGCTATCCGGGCACAGTTTGAGCGCTCGAATTAGGCTATTTGTGATCAAATTTCATCAGTATATAACTAAGTGATAATAAATTAATCTAGCTAGAAATCTGACACATATTTTACATTTTAAGGATAATTTGTGACATAGACTATCCCAAGATCAAGTTTGATCAATTTTGACAGCGTTGGAGTTGCCCGCCACTACTAATACGCTGAAGGCAAAAAGCCCTTTGGCGTTTCTGTAGAGGGGGCAATCCAAATGCTGTCAAGATTGATCTAGACTATCTCTGTGACTATATCTAGACAGCAATGGTAGCACAGACTTGTGTCATGTAACTCCCAGTGTTTAAGGTTATGAGAGAGCTAATTCGATGTTCCATTGCAGCCTGAATGTTTTCGAATGATGGGAGTCCATAGCTTTTCTCCGAGTTTGTGCGCAGTGACAGACTTATGCCTCAACAGTTTACATCTGCGTAAGCTATCATAGAGTGTTTTGCACATTGTTAAATTCTCCAAGTGAGATCTAATTTACATTAGTTTCTTGCATTATTGGTCACCTGTCTTAAATAAGAGTTGTCTCATCATGTCGTGGGTGAAACACTTCATAAAAAAAACAATTGAGTGAGATCTTCAGACTGCAAATTCAAGGCCCTCTAGTGGGGGGTTATCCACAAACCCAGATGCTAAATCATGTAAAACTCCAGTCATCTTGTAAAAAGCAACTTGAATAAATGAGAAATTTTGTTTTCCTCCTTTAGTTCATGCACTGGAGAGAATCAAATCCACCAGTCAGGACGCTCAAACACAGGGGGTAATTAAACCAGACTCAGTACCTGCACCACCTCTACTACCTGAACAAACTGAGGAGGGGAGGGGAATACCACCCTTGAGACAGTCATTATAGATCAGGAACCCTGTCAAGTTCCTCATGAGGAAACCATGGACGTTCTAATGACCACCGAAGTTAGCACAACCTGACCTGATTTTCAACCTTTCTGTTTATAAATATTAAACGAAGATATTGCCTGCTGATATTCTTGCCGCGTACAACTTGTATATAGGCTGTGCAATGCTTATTTATATGTTATGTTTAAGATATACAACTGCAAAAAGCTGCAAAAGTTACATTTTCCTCGACGTCTGATAACAGGTTCCCGGACAAGTTTTATGTATTGAGTTTAGATTGGAATTATTTCCTCTCTGATGCTGTGTATAGCAATCTGGTATCAAGTCATTTCATGTATTGGTTTCACTGCACTCCCAATGTTATAAGCTATACTATATATGGATGTATAAAGTGAGCTTGCTTCCCATAGATAGACAAACACACAACATTTTGTCTATGTTGCTTCCCCACGTTTTTTTTTACTTTTACCTTTTTTTCCGACACATTTCTATGATGTGTCTGAAGCATTTATAACCAAGTACATACATGTAAATATATATATAAAATGATGAATTTGATCACAGAAATAATTGACACAATTGCCACAATAAGCCCTGGTCAACCATACTAAGCTACCATTGCAAAACAACCTGAGGAAATGGAGCTGTAGCCAACATGAAAAAGAAAAATCAAACCAACTAGAATTTGGGAGTAGTATGGAAATTTGTGATACCACCAAAGTAAGCACAGTAGATTTCATATTTATCTCTCCTCATCCATGCATTAATTACTTTCTTAGTTCCTAGGTCATGTTTACAATTTGTAAGATTTCGTACATGGACCTCATTCTCAGTATTATTTCTTTTCCTAAAAGCGTACCTATAACAAATATAATTCTGTTAGAGGTAGCTTGTTGACCTCAATGCTGATGTACATATTATGAGACTACTTTTGTTTCATAATCTCTGCACACCAGCTTTTTTTCATGCGTCTGGAAGATAACTTTTGTTCTGCAATTGGTGTATGTCAAAAGGTGTCATATCCAACTACTGAAAAATATATTGGATTTGTGTTCTCTTTGTCTATGGAAAGACAATTTACATGTATCCAATGGCTATACATACGTGTGTATAAAGACTAGAGGACTGTGGTACTAGTTTTTCGCAGCAAATAAGGATCTATTTGTTATGACCTCTATGGTCATTTTGGTTACAATACGCCCCCTAAGTGAGAGGTAGGTCTAAGATTATTCTAGGACACTTTTCAGACATTATCATTCAGTAGTAACCACTAACAACAACTGATGCCTTAACGGATTAAATTGATCAAGTTCGAAACAGGTTGACTTATCAACAGATAAAAAATTTAATTGTGATATTGTTGTATTATCAGGATTCTTACAACACGCAGTACATCAGTATTAACTGAGCAAAAGTTCCACTTTTGAAATAAAGTTATTTATAAAGCTTTAAAAAGTGGTATATATTTAGTTTATTGAGGTTATGATAAAGCATTGATAGGATAACTATAAAATTTGAGAGAGTTTCGGTTTGAAGAAGAGATTATTCTAGTAGCTGATATCTTATAGCTGATAGCTTTAGCTGATCTATAGAACCTCGATGACAATAATTGGAACTGAGGGAGGAATTAACGTTAGTAACCTTAGCGTAAGTCAGATTTAAAGCTGTTGCTATGTCCTCATAGAGATAAGAGTTTCACCTCTCATGGATCGGGTTTAATTGTGGACACATAGTAGAGGCATGCTTCATCTATCAAGTTCCAATGAACAGGATGTCTTTAACATCTCACCTTCTGTAAAATATTACATTGGATGATATACTATACTGTGAAGCAAAATTCAGCATTTTGAATGTATTTACTTCAGTCCTTTGCAATTCAACAACACATTCTGGTATGAGCAGTAACAGGAAGGAAAATAAGCACAAGGAACTGACCATTCATCTAAAAGACAGCTAAAAACACGACACAAGTTTTGACAGTAGGTTTTTTTAAAACTGAAGACACATATCAAGATATTGTAGTCCAGCGGATTGCGAGCAAAGCAGCTTATGAGTTACTTACTGCTATATGGAAATCAAAGTATTGGTTAGTTGCGGCTATATTAGTTCCATTTAGCGTATCACTTGGTTCAACATCACTCCTCATAGTGACCAGTGTTCCATATCTGTCCATTGCTAGAAAGCAATCCGAACTTTTCACCCGAAACCTGAAGAAAGATAAATCAATGTCAAAAGTTTTTTGAAGTTAAAGTCAGAACTTTAGCTTTCTAGATTGAATAAGAGAAAGCAGCTGCACCACAGTGCGATTTGCTCAATCTGAGGTAGAGGAAAATCAGTGTCTAGATTATATATATTTCGCAATTGGTAACGCTCAATGTACCATCATTTCTGAGCCAATTGCAATCTGAAATGTTGTTAGATTTTTGTCAGCACGTGTATATATTGATATCGCAAATTCAGAAGATGTCCTATCCTTTTTTTCTTAGTTTTGCCAGTTAGTATACTTCGGTGTGTTGGGCCAGCAAAATGTCACCATACAGTTTATGATCAAAGACGGATTATTTCATAAACTTGGATTTGATAAAATGAATAAGAGGATTAAAAACCTTCTTATGAATCAACACATATGGGTTTTATAGCTGCTGCCATTCAAGAAGACACAGCCTGCTTGGTTACTATTGCAACGATTAGGTCCAAGTCACCAATTTGTCTCCGTTCTGTCCACCTATCCACCCCTACTGATAAGATACAGCTCAAACAGAAGCAATATCAGCCATTACGATCTGTCTATCTATGTACAGAAGCAGATCAGTGTACAATGGCTATCGCAGCTTTTAATCATGATATTATTTTGCGGATGTTTAAACGCTCACCTCAATGCACCTGTCTTGCTTTTGCTGATACGGAATATTGAAGAGTCTGATGGTGCACTATTTATCTGAAACAAAACGATGTTCACTCATCGGAGACAGCACAGCAGAAATTGTTTCATATGAAGATATACTAGGTTGTCATTCACTCAAGATGTAAGGGTAACCCTAAAATTCTCTGTAGGGACTGATCCAAATGCAAAATGCAAAAAGTGCGAAAAATTGTAAAATACACAACTTCTGCAGAATCAATGCCTTGTCCATTTAGCAATTAGAAACTCATTCTTGCAAAGGCACATGTTACAGTACTTGTTCAGTTAAGCTAAACTTTACTTTGAAGGGAGTGGGGGTCGTCAATTACTTAATGTGCTATGTATTATAAAAATGTTGCTATTTCTAGTCGTTGATGACAATGCCACAGACGTAATTTAGCCGATGAATCTGAATATATATGCCAAAGTTATGTCACTCTCGTGGCGTTAAGGTCAGCCTAATTTGTCATCTACCTGGCTTTTGTTGTGAAGTCTCACTGTCCCAGACATTGTATTGCTACATGAAGAATTTTGAGCCACAAACTTTACTCCTCCGCTTGTGTTAACCTCCCAAGCTATGTCTGAGCCACTCATATCCAGATATGTAGAGTTGTTGTATCGCCACATTCTAAATTCTTCACTGTTCACTCTTGAAACTGCTTAAATGTTTTACAGTCATTATTTATTTATTATTTATATACAATTTTCAGATATCAAAAAGGAAAGGGAAAATTCCTTTTTGCGATGCTTTCACTACTCTCTATTACAAAAAATAGTTTTCCCTAACACTTATCTCTTTTTTCAAACTCATAAGATTATATAAATATTTACACTAAAAAGATGTAATGGTACAACATATTATTCAGAATCAAGGGCAGATCTCTCAGGGACTAAAATGATCCTAATTATTTTTTTATTTAATCTTAATGGGTCCGTATAGCAAGCAAATCAAAACAGCAATTTGAGCATATGAAGTGATACAAAACCTTTTCAATCGATGTAAGTTCACATTCATACCTGAGCTATGCATTTCTCCGGACTGTTGATTTAGCAGGTTGATGAGTTTGTAGTTGTAGCTTAACAATGAATAACATTGTCTGGTGTGTTGTCCGTGTGCAGACACAGCAGCTGCTACAAACTAAAATAAAATCATGTGATCATTCTTTGACAAAATTGGTTCAAAATTAAATAAAAAGTCTGGAAGTTATACATCCAACCGATCGGTTGTCACAAATTCAACTGGTCTGTCTGACTATATGAACAGATAAGTCTATGGTAGTTAAATTAAAATTTTGACTGCAATTTAGGTTGCTCCAATGTTACTGGTAAGCCACTGGTGGCTCCAGGAAGAGCTACTCCATACCTGGCAAATTAGATCGGGAATAATTACAAAAATAATTAATTGAGATAGCGAGCAGAAAGCGGGCTTTTAGACATAGCGTAAAATCCTCATTAATTGTGAATAACGTTGTCATTATTACCCTGTATAACTATATTTCTTAACACTCTCATGTGATTACAATTGAAATGGCTGCAAATGAAAATAAACACTGATATGAAATATAATTACATCATCTAACTTACCGTCAACATTGCACCGAACAACATTTTTGAGATCTTGATGATTTCTCTTGTATTGCAAATTTTCACTGAAGGACAAACTGAAGCCTTAACAAGATTTGCTACCTCAATTGTTGACTTGTGGATTTCTTGCGCTGTAAAAGATTGGATTGTAAAGCAGCAAACAAATTTAGGTGACAGAAAATAATTTTTCCCGCTTTATATACCTGGGCAACGAGGATATTAAAGCGTAAATTGTTATTCCGAATTTACTATTCAGTTTCATTATAATGACTCATGTGGAGGAAAACATTTTGCTAGATCCCCATCAGCTCAGAAAATTACTTGCAGGAATTAAAAATTAATTTCATCAGCAACTGCTATGCACAAGGTCAGCAATCTCATTATTCTAATTAGATTTTAAACAATTCATGCAATCAGTGGCGTATATTAGCACTCACGGCCCACGGGTTTCCGTGAGTGGCTGAATAGCTCAGTGTGTAGAGCGTTCGCTTTATAATCACTGATAATAAGATTGTTGTGGGTTCGAATCCCATCAAGGTCAGTTTTTTTTCAAATGGGTGCTTTATAACTGGAGCATTTTTACCGTAATCTTCTACTGCTATTGAGTTGTTTTCTGAAAGTACCAACAGCTCAGTGAGCTATTGAAATACCTCTCTGCTTGCACTATTTTGCTACCGATATGCAAAAATTTCCGTGGAGGGAGGGCGCTTAAGCGCCCCTCCCACACCCTCCCCGCCACGCCTACGGCGTGTGGATCGGGCTGCGCCCGATTATTATGCTCATCTCTGAAAAGTCAGTGAGTGAAATTTTTTAGAATATACGCCCCTGCATGCAATTGGTTGCACAACAATTGATCAAGTCTTTCACTTGCAACAGGATTTAAATTTAATAGAAGTAAGTTGTATAATGACGCAATGAAAAAATGAGAATATATACAGGCTCAACATGTCAATGATTACTACTCATAGTACTTCCTGTTAGAGACATCATGTTACATTGTGAGAGTATTGTCATCACTTATTGGCAACCGGAACCTTCTTTGCATATTGCCTAAAATTAATTTTTATTGTCGAAAAATATCCATGAGAAAGGACAAATGTCATTAGTCACGTTTATGATGAAAATCTATTTGATTAAACTGTGAAAATTGAAATGAGGAAAATATTATTCAGAAAATGGGGAATTCTCTACATCAGCATCAGGAAACACTGGACTGTAGTGTCCTGTGTATGATTTTTTGCACAGCGATATTCATCAGACTAATTAGCTCAGCTTGGATGAGATCCAATCAAATAGCTTCTTGTTGGTTTATCGCCATTAAATGTGACATGGTTATATACTTATATCAAAAGTGAAATTGCCGTGGGTAGATTCTGACGATGGGCCTTCTGGAAACAAAGATGAATCATTAAAGGCGCTGTCAAATAGTGATTAATGCTATTTTCTATTTTTAGTCTCTCTGTGTGCACAGAGCCATCAGACTCATCTATAACTTCTCTGGGATTTGAGAAACCCTTGGGCTTTTTCCCTTGCAGCATTTGAAGTGTTCCAAAGTTCCAAGCTGACCTGAATAGTTCTTCATAATACTTGGATTTTGCTTTGCATGCCTCTGAAAATGGTATGATACATCAGTAAATAGAAAATCCTTTTAAGCTCAGGTTTCGTTCCTGGCACTACTAAATGCAGTTTCAAATAAAATCTCAAATTTTGGCTATCAACAATATCGATATCGAAGGATCAAGTATTTTGCGAATAAAAACTCCCATACCAAATTTCAAATCTGGAGGTTTCCACCAAGTATCAGTTCAAACCTAAACAGAGTGACATAACATTGGCATCATTCCAGTATACAAAAGGATATCCTTCCCTGTGTTAGAGTTTATCATGATTAGGCTTATTGAATATAAGAAGCAAGCACTAATTTGTGACACATGACCAAAGGTTACGTTAGTGGTGGGAACCAAAATCTTGATGTGTCATAGTGTACATAACCTTATGAATCAATCAAATTAACACCGGAATCTGTCAGTGTTATTATTTACTCAAATATATTGCATGATTCTAATAAATATCTATAAATACTATCATGACTATTATGAGAATAGGCTGAGGGAATAAAATACAGTGCGCTGGCCCAGCGCGACAAAGTACTATCTGGATATTTTTCGAATTTGCAGAAATTCAAATTTAAGGTTGACAGGCCTGTTTCTTGAAAACTTCTAACCCGATAGTTTTGAACTTTAACCTATATGACTTTGTTATGGAATGATATAATTACCATGAGTTGAAATTTCTATACAAGATTTTTTTAATCCCTTAATTGAAATTAACAAAGCCAGATAGACTTTATCGCAGGGAAAATAATCAAATCATAGTGCAATAAAGATCTTACTGGCAATGAAGCCAGTATTCATAATGGTGTAACAAGGATGAGAGTAAGACTTTTTTGGAGGATACGTAATGTATTTCACGTAAACACTAGACTAGCACACAGAGACATCATTCTCTGCCATTTTACACTTTTTAGTCGGCAGTTTTTAGAAAGTTCACTGTTTTAACTGGAGTTTGAGGTCCTTTTTCTCGCCTATATAGGTATAGGTAGTCTTGGCTATGTTTCCATTGATCTTGGCTGCAAATATAACGTAACTTGATTGCACAGCATATAGGGAATTCCCAGCAAACGGGAATTTTAATTAGAACTCTGTCTCAGATTATATTTACAAATAGATATTTTTGAATAAAGCAGATAATGTCTAAACAGAACAAACATTATAGGCCAGAAGCAGCTATAGCATAAGTTGTTATGGCACGGAAAATATTTGATGGTAAATTTCACCGGGAGTACCCAGTTGTAGTGGTCATATTTAGAAATTAAAAGGTGTTTTGTTTTGGAATTATATGTGTGGGGAAATAACCCCTATTCTGTGTAATCTAACTAATCTAATCATCAGGGAATTCCAGGTTGAAATTGCATTGTGGGATTTTGTTGACATGGCAATTAATTCACCAAGTAAACTTGTAGAGAAGTATGCTCGTATCAGACAAGCACAAATTGAAAAAATTCAATTGAATTATGTCAAACTTTTTATGGGACTAGTATGATATTGTATGGTCTTAAAACCACTGTCTTTGGGCAATTACAAACAACATTTTTTGATGTTTCAATTGCCTCTTATGTCATTTTTCGGCTGGATATCTTCTGCATAACACATGAGTAAAGAGTTCAATGAGTGCCTCACTTTTCAGAAAGAAACCCAACTGTCAGAGTCTGAAAAGCTTAGATATGCCAGCTTCGCATTCTTTCCTAACATGCTAATGGCATGATATGGGGATATGCGGCAGCGCTGTCTCTCACCAACCACCTCATGCAATGATAAAACATATACAATGTAGAACCCGGGACTATAGTCTTGACTTGTGCCAACTGCATCAAACTCTTGACTTCCCACCAAAAACATATTGATAGTGTGAATATTTGGGATATGCAGTAGTGCTGCGGCTGACCTCTTCAACTGGGTACACACTTGTTTCCTACATCAAATTTGTCTCACGCTATCATGTTTTGAGCAGTTTTACGTCTAGGCTGCTTTTTGTCTTGTTCTCGTTGAGATGTAGTGCTGTCGCTGACCCCCTTTTATAATGATGTGATAGAGTATATTGTTAAAATCATACATATAGTCGTGTTTCCTGCTGACCATATTAATCACTTAACATTTCACTTACCTCATCGATTGGAGAAAATTGCCGCGCTGCTGCTAACATGATTGCTACAACAGGATACACTCTCAATTTTGGATTCAGCACGTTGTTCTACCCTAGATATACCCTTGTTTTAAGCTCGTAACATTTCACTTATTATTAGCGATTGTGAGAAAAATTGCGATATGCTGCCGCGCTGCCGATCTTCCGCTGACATGATTGGTACGACTGGGTCCATTTGCCTGCATTCGGAGTGGCTCCCGATCCACTGGTCATGCCGCGACGTGACCAGTGGATCGGGAGCAACAGGCATGCAGGCAATTGGATCAAACTTGTTCTAGGTTACACCCTTATTTCTTTATATTCAGCACATTATTATACCCTTGAAACACCTTTTATTCAAACTCTTAATATTTCACTCATTAAATTAAATTAAATTAAAGAAATGAGGATATGCTGCCGCGCTGCCGCTGACATGATCGCTACAACTGGGTACACCCTTAATTTTGGATTCAGCATGTTGTTCCACCCTAGAAACACGCTTTATTGAATTCTTAACATTTCACTTATTATATGCAGTTTTGAGAAAAATTGCGGATATGCTGCCGCAAGACAGTATCATACTAACCTCATAAAGATCTGACATTATATTTATTGAAATTTTTTTAATTTGTCCTGATCTAACACAAGCAGACTTCTACAAGTTTACTTGGTAAATAAATTGGCAAGTCAACAAAATCCCCACAATGCAGTTTCAACCTGGAATTCCCTGAAGATTAGATTATTAAGATTACACAGAATAGGAGTTATGTCCCCACACATATAATGCAAAAACAAAACACCTTTTAATTTCTAAATATGACCACTACAACTGGGTACACCCGGTGAATTTTACATTTTACGATCAGTTTCCTGCCATCAAAGATTGTCCGTGCCATTATTTTATAGAGCAGTTACAGCCAGGCTGCTTCTGGCCTATTATGATTGCAACCAAAGAGACATGCCAAGTTTGTTAATCTGCTTACAGGGTATTACGTTGACATACAACAAAGCGATTTGTTTAGTGATAGGACAACTTAACAGGGTAACTTGGCTTTTTTTTCAGTCGAAGTAGTGAAATCTTTTATAAACTACTCCTTTAATTCACAAGCATACCTTAATTACAATGGGAACTATATGAGAAAAGTGCAGATCATAATAAACGCATAGAAAGACAGAAAATATAACTTCATATCCAAAATTGCTTTAGTATTATTTTTTGACTGTCAGTTTTTATATTTGTAAGGTCATAGAACAGCTTTCGGTTCAAAGCGATAAATGAAAGTGAGATTATACATAAAGTTTATAAACTATTAGAAACAAACATCATGTTCCTAATCCCTTTATTGCACTGAGTAAATATTTAAACTTTGCCAGTTAGAACAAAGTCGCACCAGATATCTAGAGAGCGGTCAGAGATAGAAAAATAATTCAACCAGATTTTAAATCTTGAGCATGAAAAACCCCATTGCCAAAATTATAGAAGATTTTTTTGGTTTTGCCAGACAGCACTTTGTCGCGCTGGGCCAGCATGCGGTCTAAGTGGACTTTTTTCTTTATGGGTACTCTACTCTCTGGGTTGAAAATTGTTTTAGGAAACTTTTGCAATTTTGAGATCAAATTGTGCAGAAATATGGATCTGTAATAGTATGATTGATATCCGGTCAAAAGAGGCAACTTGACACTGTTTTTTGAACAGAATCCAGTGGGAACTGTGTTCTAAAGGTTCCCCTTTTATATATTTTTGCAGGATGAGTGATATCTGTATGTGATGACAATAAAAGGGAAGCACAGAAGTTTGTTAGTTTCAACTCTTTTTATCAGATTGGGAGGGGAAAAGAGGTCTTAACTATATGTCAGTTAAGTGAGGTTGATAAGTTGACATAAGAAACTTTAGTCTGTATGTATTCGTGCAAGGCTTCCTGGCCTGAAAAATAAAATCACAGTGGTTGGTGATGTCGTTTTGTTTTTACTCTTCTTTACCCTACAGTGAAAAATTCATTTTTGTTATCAGTGCCAGGAATACGATGGGGTCTAATCTATGTATATTATCACAGAGTAAGGATATACAGAGGGGACTGTTGAACCCACAAACGTCGCAAACGTCAAAACGTCGCAATCTAGCGTTCCACTAAAGTTGCAATCCCAAAAACGTCGCAACGAAGGGTTTTTGTAACGTAGCAAACCCACAAACGTCGCAACTTTTTAAATGTCGCAATAGCTCAAACCCACTAACGTCGCAAATGTCGCAACTCAACAGAAATACCGAGTTGTCTTCTCATTTGATGCATATTTGTGATTATAATTTTCTGCGAGTATTAGATAGGAGCATACAAACTTCAAAACACTGTGGGTAGTTGAATATCAATGTTATATATTGTGCATTGGATAATTGTTGAGTATTTTTCATGTCATTTGAATCATTTTTTTTCACTTCTTAGGGTTGTTTATGGTTACCTCAGAATTCATTACTGCTGTCATAAAAGGGATGTTTATCAACATCTTGACACAGATATTAAAAACCCAGTTTGTAATGTTTTGATTTGGCCAATGATTGAAGTCGTCAAGAGGTATTGACACAGCTTTGGCGTGAATGGTTCTTTATTTGTAAAGGGTGTATGCAATAGGGTCTTGATCGAAATGCTCTGCAGATTTTTTTGGATTTTACTTTCAGATCTTCCGACAAATCTGGTTTTTTCGTTAGCCTCTCCTTATTTTTTTTGGTAAGAGCTCTTCGACCTTATGTGAGCAAACCCAAATTGTTGGTCGATGAGCAAGTAAACGAAGACCTTCTAACCTTTATAAAATCCTATTTAAGAATGCTTAACAAGTAACCAACTTCACTGAGACCATAAAAGACTACACAATTACACCCTGATAAATCCACTTGTATTGATTTATCACATGTACCATAAAAGCTAGAGCTAGAGCTGTTACATCGTAATAATTTATTAATGCCTAGTAATGACAACAAACAACACATTTTGTCAAAAAATAAAACGGAGATTAGTGTCTGAGTTGCGCAGGCATTATTGTATAAATTAATTATTAGTACAGCCGAATAAATCAGAGACCAATCTCTGTTTCATTTTTTGATGAAATGTGTTGTGTGTTGTCATACTAGGCGTAATTAAATTACTGTCATCTGTCAGCAATCCCATCTCCGCCTTTTTTTTTATGTGTGTGTGTGTTTATTGCTTACTATAAAAACTAGAATGAGTAAAACGGTATCAAAGGTATATAAAAAGTTAAAAAGCAATGGGACAGTCAGATAGCACGAAGCTAGAGCGGAGACTGCCCGACTCGAACTCTCGAAGTCACATTCGCCTGCCGGAACGACAGAGCGAAACATCCGCAACCTGCATACAATCAAACCCGTCCCACAGGCGCGCCGCCAGGCCACCCAAGGAACCAGACTGAGTACATGTCTCCACTCTACTAAGGTACCTGTTGTACAGGTTGACACCATGGCACAACAGGGACCTCTCACCTTGCCTGTTTTTGGCCTTTTTTGTTCGTAAATTATTTAATCTTGTGTTATAATCATGTTCTGATTTAAGAGAGTTGATAAACTCATTCGAAAATGTTCTTAAAAATAGTTTTAAAGAGCAGTATTGGAATAGCATATTCCAAGGCATTATATTCAAAGTCTTAAAAAGGGTTGAGTTGAAACATGATCTCTGGTTTTTTTCTTTAAAATCACTCTTACACAAGCCTTTTGGAGGACTATATTACTCGTTTAAGGTCATTTTCAGCAGCATGGCCCCAGAGCTCTATTCCATAGAGCAGGTGCGGGCAAAAAAATGAGTAATATAGTTTGATCATTGTTTTTTCGTCAAAATATGGCCTTACTACACGCATCGTTATTACAACCAAATTTAATTCTTTGCACAATTCATTTATGTCTGACTTAAAAGTAATATTTGAATCAAGGATAATACCTAAAAATTCAGTTTCATTTTCAGTTCAAGGGTGTTGGTATTCGGTTTGATAACATGATCATCGGCACTGATAGCTTTGCTTGGGGATTTAAAAATTACCCGAAAAGTTTTGGAATAGTTAAGTACCAGTTTATTAGCTAACCACCAATTTTCAACTTTGTTTAATTCTTGACTTAAAATAGCATGGTCTGTACAAAAAATATTAGTGTCGTCTGCATACAGTATTTAATTTAATGCAGGCGCTGCATTCAAGAATGCAGGCCTCTTGAATGCAGGCCCTCTTGAATGCAGGCCCTGCATTCAAGAGGGACCCTTGAGGGACCCCTATCACAATAGGGGTCCCTCAAGGTTCAATCCTAGCACCAACTTTGTTTCTCATCTTCATAAATGATTTATTAACTTCATCAAAATCAGACTCATCATCATATGCATATGCTGATGATACAGTGTTCCTGTCATCTAATAAAAACCTTCAGCAACTAAAGGCAAAGGCATTTGAAGATTTAAGTGGCATTTTGGATTGGTGCAATCATAACCGGATGGTTATAAATGTTCAGAAATCTCATTACATGCTACTTAATTTCTCAGATCCGCTTTATGACCTGGAACTGTACATAGGGCATGAAAAACTAAACAGACAGAGAACTACAAGGCTTCTGGGTTTTGTGTTGAATGACTCGCTTTCATGGCAGGATCATCTAGAGTATGTATATAAAAAGGTACAACGGAATGTTTACCTACTTCAAAATTTGAGATACTTCATGAAAATAGCAAGTGCCCGCACATTTTACTTCCAGTTTATCTATTGCCACCTTATATATGGTATCCATATCATTGGCAACTTGTCCTGCAATAATGCCCTCAATAGATTATTTTTGCTGCAAAAACGGGCTTTACGCATTATCGCCAATGTGCATTACATCCCGTATTATCTCATTTCAACCGAATCCATTACACAATCATTACAACTCCTACCTCTTCCTAAGCTTGTTTGTTATTTCACTTCACTTTTTGCGCATAAGATAAACAATTTTTTAACACCTCCATTTATATATAGAGGATTTAAAAACACTACCAAGTTCAATTTTCGTGATAAACATTTACTTTTATATCATACAGACAATCTAAGATACAAAGTTTCTGCTACATACAATTCTTTACCGTTACATTTGAGATCTAAAGAAAAGTTCAGTCCATTCAAAACTTTACTTTTCAACCATATATTATCGACTTGACCAACATCATTGATGATATTATTTCCCTTCTGTTTCTCTTTTTTTGTTTTAAAAAAAATTGTTTTCTGGCACTGAGTGCAAAACATTTCGAATGAGATGACTTTGGATGCCAATAAAAAGTATATATAAGAGGTTGTTTATGTAAATCAAAAATAAAAGTGGCCCCAGGTTTGATTCTTGGGGTACTCCTATGTTGATGTCACGGTACTGAGATACAGCATTATTTACAATAACATATTTTTTACGGTTTTTGAGGTAATTTTCGGGAGGTTCAATCGCTGCCATATAATTCACGTATAATTTGAATCATTTTTTATCAGACAACATCAAAACCCAATCTTCGTGTTTTCAAAAGGAATCCAGTTTATTTGCATTTTATTTTCAAATTAAAAGTGATCGACGGGCAAATGCAATCTCCGTTTTTTGGCCATGCCTATCCACTGTGATGAACTTCGGTGCATATAACACTGGGGGAACATCAAGACAGGTCAGTTCTTGTTGGAGCTTGTTTTTCTGGTATGGTATAGATTGATTTTTTGGTACCTAACTTAGTTTATTTTTCAAGAATAAAGTTGATTGCAATGTCGAAAAGGCATCTAAATTATGTGTGATTAATAAATTGAGTTTTGTCACAAGATTCGAAAGCAAATATTTTGGATAAATAAACGAAATAATTTTTGTATGGAGTTGCCCCCTTCCTCAACAGGAAGGAGTTAACTCCATACAAAATGAACATGAGCAATAATGAGTAAAAGAAAGGTGTCTGTTCTGCTTTGGTATTTGGCCCCAAGTAGGTCGAATATGTGACATTAGTGCCTGTGAGGGCAATATGGTTACGCATTAAATTTTACGGAAACAAATCTTAAATACACCATGTGATATAAAGTAGCCTGGAATGTTTGATCAAGGAGTTAGAGACTTGGTTTGAATGACTAATATAAGGGATTTGTGAAGACATAAATGTGTGCATGATGACTCAGTGAGTTTCTCTGAACCACCAACTGAACAAAAATATCGACATATATGAAATTTTGTGTTGATAGCAATGATCACAGAGAGGTCAAACGTTCCTGTCATCAAAAGGACTAAAGAGCAGTTGGCGGTTCGATGGAGGTTTTGTCGCAACAGACCCAGATACTTAGTGAATTGGGCACCCTGTATTGTTCATAGGCCAGTTAAGATGCAATAATATTCTCATAGCACATGATATTTCCAAGGAACACTGGTTGTTGTTTCCATTGATCACATTTCACAATAGACACCACCAGAGCTCTCAGATGGTAGTTCTTGTGCATCTGTTTGTTATTATTTCATTTATGTTTAACTAGAGAGACTGGTTTAACCAGGGAGGGTGGGATATACCTCCTCCCTCGCTGGTTTAACTTGATACAAAACATTTTATATCACAAGTGAAAAGTAAAAATTATAGTTATGAGTTATCCCATTTTATTTTGTGAGGGGACAACTCATATGACCTTATCCGAGCATCATCAATTGTCACGATGTAACAGCTCTAGCTCTAGCTTTTATGGTAAATGTCATGGGCGTCAGAAGGATTTACCAAGGGGTGCTCCTTTTAGCTGTGGAGTAGTTAGTGGCATGTGTAAGCGGGGAGGGTGTGGGAGGGGCGCCCTAGCGCCCTTCTGCCAACGGAAACTTTTTGAAATCCGAGACCCAAAAACAGACATTTTGGTACATACCAGCCAACTTTTATGGATGGGCAACACCAAGCATGATACCAAATATATTTAACAGCAACAGCCTCTTGCCCGGGCCCCGATTGAAAATTCTAGCGATAAAAGGAAACATTGAGTTAAAAAATTGTTAAAAAAAAAAAAAATTTTTAACCTCCCAAGGGGTGCTCACTTAAATTGAGGTTTTTCATATAGATTTACAAGCGGCTAGGGTCAGTACACGGACATTTCCTTTTTTTGATGACCAGCCATCCATCAATTGTCACATGTAAATCTATATGAAAAAAACTCATTTTAAAAACCCATATAACTCTTAGCCTATGTATCCTAGCAAAAAGTGACAATCATATGGTGTATAGCTTGAAGGTTGCACATTTCAAAAAAGTTGGAAATCCGTCTTTGGGATAAATACATAATGAGTTATGACCTATCAAAGGTAGATATGTTTGCATAAAACCTTACATTGTAACTTATACAATTATTGAAATTTGCAGGTGGCCAGATTGATGATTTTCCCCCAGTGGATCAAAACCGCAGGCACATAACAATCATTGAAGTGTCCCCTCTGTATATCCTTACTCTGTGATATTTTTATAGGCCCTTCAACTATTTTCTGAATTGAAAGGAATACACAGTATGAGTTTTCTCCTCAGATGAAAAGAGTGAACAACTTTACCATTTTAACGAGCAAGCAGCCTTTGTAGTCCTGGAGGAAAGGAATCATTAGAATTTATATTTCTCTGCCATGACATTATATGGAAACCTACAAAGTTGGACTTCAGACTGGGTAAACAAAAGAAAAGTTAATCTTTAATTAGAGTTTAGTTTAGCTTATATGGGCTGACTCATTGTTAAAGATAATGTTGTGATAAAGACGCATCTCCTCTCGCTGATGAATGTCCCCTTGACATCAATCCACTCATGACCTAATGTCCCATGAAGCAATATTCTGGAAGATAATTCTCATACCATGTTCAGTTATGATTTGATGCTTTTTAAGCTCTACACATCATTTCTATATCCTCAAATTTGGTAACATATATGTGTATGGAAGTTGCATACTTGTCGATCTCCTCTAATGTCCATATTTGACAGTCGATAACGTAATACTTAAGGATGTTAAACCCATTGTGATACCAAAACAGAATACCCCAGGTGTGGAAGGGGTGAGGGTTACAAGGAGAAGGCATTCAAGTGGCCATTCATTTACACCTTGGCAAGGATATTTTTCTAGCCACTTGGGAATGTGATGCACCCACAATCCTTGGCAGCTGGCAAAGCAACAGTGAACAAACACAATGCTCTCTATCACCACCACAAAGTGATCTGTTCCATATTATGCATCCTTACGGTTACACTTTCAGTGTATTGCCATCATTCAGTCAACATAATCAGAGTTTAAAGCAATTAATGATGCAGCGGCGCTACTCTGAGAATGTGTCAAATACACTCAATACTGTACCCTTCTCATTGACGGTTGGGCAACAATCACGTAAAAGCTGTTCACTACCGCCCCTTGTCAACTCCTGGACTCAGCCGATCAAAGGCTCACTGAAATATTGGCCTGAACAGTTGATTACTCCGCAGTTACATCAGAAACACTTGTTTAGACAGCCATCTCGTCATGATACTAGTCCAAAAGGTTAAATGATAAATCTTCAAGGTTAAATTATCCAACTTGACCCGTCTCCAATGTCACTCGATCAGTCCACAGGGTCACTGATCAGCTGCCAACTTAACAGTTGAGGGAGAGGTAGTTTATTGGGGGGAGCAAGCCCGAATGCAGGCAAATTGGATCAAACTTGGTCTATTACGATATCCGATCCTGGCTTAGATTTTTTCCATTTATACCCGCTTAACCCCCACCTTTCAAGTATCATTTTTTCATCTCTGACTGAGGCTTTCCCCCATTTTATTCTTAAAAACTGCTTCATTTGCATTGTGTAAAAACTCTACTATATCCAAGGAGTTACTCCTCACTATATCCCACTATATAAACCATGCATTTGTTTTAGTTTACCCTATAGGAGTTTAGTTTTCTCGGCATTTAGGATTCGCTTTTCCGTTTTTGCCTAAGTAGCGAAATTGTATGATAGCGGAAATTACTTCCTAAGCAATAAACACCACTCAGTTTCATAAACAATGTACAATTATACAGGAATACACCTTAAGTAAACATGCAAGGCAGTGTGGTGTAGTGGTCTAAGTGTCTGCCTTGCAACCAGATGGAGGGTTATGCCCTGGGTTCGAATTCCAGCATAGACATTTTTTTAAATTTTCGCTAGTAAGCCTACTAGCGAATATTAGTGTATCTTAAATTAAATTCACTCACCATAGTAGCGAAATTAAACTCTAGCTAAATTAAACTCCTATAGGGTAGTTTAGTTTTATTATCAGATCCGATAGTATCATGTGATAATAAAAATGTATCACTGGGTGCTCTGGGTAAAAACGGTACTACAAATATTTCAGCTTTCATGAAATTGTTGTCACTGGATGACATAAAAAAAGTAGGTTTTGATTCAATTTACTTCTGATCGACTTTGCTCGCAGCACTGGAACAGAAGAAAATTTGTATTTTTAACATACATCAAAAGAGCTTGACTGACAAATTTCAGTTTTAATACTGATTGGACTCTCTGTCAGCATTGAACTAATGAGGAAATTTTGAATTTAGTACAAACATCAAAATAGCTTGAGTGAAAATTTGACTTTTTGTTCAAGATAAGGAGGAGGAGTGGGGAGGGCTGACCACTATTAGCTCCAGGGATTTGTAGAACTGGGGTTACAATTGAAAGTGAAAGACATTATCTGTTGATGCTGACACAATGGAGTAAATACATTGTATGACAGAATCTTGGCCCAATCGTCAGCACAGTGTCAGCCCGCCCTGTCGCGATCAAAGAGAAAAGCAGATGTTGTTTGTGTGACAAGAATATAGAAAGTTCCTTATCATCAACCAGGGTCGCGTTGTTTCCTAAAAGTCTGGGTTGTCTAGCAAGACACATGGTTGCAAAAGATGCGTTGTACTATTGAATTCTACATTCTGTTTAAATATTAGAATGTAGATTCACGCATGAATATTCAATTGTAACCAACTTTCTGCCATAGCATTGATACTTGTTTAGACTGTTCCCACCAGTATCAATGCTGGAACCTCATAATTGCATACAAGTTATGTATATAGAAAATTCACAAGAGGGATGAATCTTGAAAACCCAACGATGTTTTCAATAATGATGGAATACTTTGCTACATTATTGCACCTCATCCAACTGTAGTATGTAACAGAAGTACGAATGGTACCATAGTCATTTGGGATGTGAAAGGGGATTATCTCTGCTGAAAAATCTGTGTAACTTTTTGTCATTCCTGCCTTCCAGCCTATACATTATTATGGTGGGGGAGGGGGGGGGCGTGGCGGTGATCGAGCCTTTCCACTGACCGAGTCTAAAACCTCAAGAACTCTGGGCTGCAGCAGAAAACTGCACATTTTTGGCATAATAGCTCTGCCCTCCCTGACACAATAAGTTGTTTGATTAGTTGACAGTTTCTTGGCTCTAACTCAACACTTTCTTTAGTCTCCCTCCATGTCGACATTGAAGAGAAAAGCAGATGCTGTTTATGTTTCAAAAGTCAGCTAAAGCTTCTGATCTTTAACCAGGGTCGAGTTGATGCTTGCAACACTGGTTTTGCCAGGAGCGTAGATGTTGCGGCTTACCACCAGCCTCATTACTAATGTTACTTACACATTTTCGCTTCATAAGAAATTCAATCAGGGCATCTAGGTGAAATGCCTGTGGAAAGTTTATGATGATATCAGCAGGAGTATTCCACTGGGCTTCCTTTTACCAAATACCTTTTGGCATTTGTCATAAATCACAAAAACACGTCACTGAAGTACTTCACCGCATGCTGCACCACCTGAAGTTACTGGTCTTACCTTCATTGGTTTCTAACTTGTTTCAAACACTACATGGCTATAGCAAGAGTTGACATAACATTACTAAAAATTCTAGAATTAATACATACATACCTCTCTCAGGACATCAAAGGTTTCTTCCAACTAATTGTTCTTTATCATGGTTAGTGATAACATCAAAATATGATAGCACCCCCCTCATCTTGCTAGATCCACCTGTTGCCGAGTCTAACCCCATCACATTTGATATGGCAGCTGAATGATATAAAAATCAGCCATTGATTGTACAATTTCATTCGAGCTAATATCATCTTGAGACCATATCTTGAAAGAGGAGACTCTAGCGTGTGGAGAAAATGCAGGTGAATACTTTTAAAGTTTTTCTCTTTTGCTTGTTGTTTTTCATCACAGAGCAATTGAAACAATATGAGGCAATTCGCTTATACTGGTGGTTTACATCAGATGCTATTTGAGGCGTGGAAGCCCAGAGGTGAACTCTGCGAAACTTTAGACTAAGTGCATAAGAAGTGAAAAAGAAGCCTAACAATAAGGCAACCTTCCCACAGTGGAGATTACTACCCAAACCATGTTTGATTCAGGCTCGACCGTAACTCTTCAAGTGAATATGTGAAATTTATAAGGCCATTCTCAATAAATTTAGGGTATTTCATTTGAACATAAAAGTGATCGTCCATACACGAGAACTGGATTGGCAACTAAATGAGACTTAACTTCACTACATCATCAACCATATTGTTGATAATGAAACCTACGATTTGTCTACTCGTTTTATCGTATTTTGCATTTTCAATTGACAAAATAGTTGATAGCAAATTGCAGCAACTGTCTACTGTGTTTAATTATCTTTACTTCATATCAATAATGTAAAAAGATTTGCATTCACCTTCACATTTTATGAGTCTTCTTAGTATGATATTGTCATCTTATATTCAGAATTTAGCTCCTACTTATAAAGAGGGTTACAAAATACAAATTTATCTTTGAGAATAGGCCTATATTTGAGTTGAATGGCTAAGCAACAAGATCAGTAATATTGAGGTTCAAACTCAAAATCCTTGCTTTCTTTTCTCTGCCTCTAGAGTGTCAGTTAAGGTAAACAATTTTAAATAACACTGCTTTCTTATTACAGATGTTGAATACTCAGCTACTTAGTGTTTTGCTGCTCTGCTGTGTGCTTGGACTATCAGCACAAGTCTCACTTCACGATTCTCAAGCTGACAGAGAACTAGCCCGATACAGAGAGAGAGTTAAGCTTGTTCATGGATTACTTCTGTCAGAGAAATGTCCGGACCTTGACATCAGAGTGAAGAGGGGAGCACCAGATATTAGCAAAAGTGAGGTTCTTCTAGAGATAGAAAAGTCGCTATTCGAAGAGCTTATCGATAGGCTTGTTGACTGTAGGATGGTGAATCAAACAACACCTACTCAAACTACAACAACTACATCTACGATCACAACACCAACAACTACCACGCCTACAACCACTACACCTACAACTACATTGCCTACAACTACCACACATGAGCATCAACCAGAAGTATGTGAAGGGGCAGTCAACCTTACTGAGGCGTGGCGTCATGAGAGCAGCCCAAGAGATCAGAAGCCTGTTGATGGATCTTACAATTGTGACACGAGAGATATGCCGACCCAAGGAAGACCCTGGTTCCGAATATCAGGTGCTGCTGGGAGTCATCTCCTCGATCACTGCACACCCGGTTATAGATGTGGCACGCTGGGTTCTTTATGGAGTAACGCCACTATGCCAACTGATATCGGGGTAGTCACTACCATCCCACTGTATGCATCATATTTCTCTAAGTGTGACCAGAACATTATCGCCTGCTCAGTTATGAGATGCTCAGATAAGCCAAATGATTTCATCTATAGATGGACCGGCGATATCGGTTGTCCCTTAGGGTTCTGTGGAATGACTTAGTTTTTTGCATAAGTTGTACGTATCCGATCAACTAAGTTTTTTTGTTGCTCATTAAAAAAAAGAGTAAACCAGTTTCATTCTAATCAGAAAAATGCAACTTTTTCAATAGAATAATAGTTTTAATGCGTTACATCTGTAATGTTTCCTCTATAGTCTATATGATGTTAATGTTGATGTTTTCATTATCTGATTTGTCTAAACCACATGTTCCATCGTATTAAATCTAGCTATTATATTATGATGTCACGTAATAATTATTCATACTTCAAATTGCACTGGCTGTTAGTTGTACCTCTAGATTCTGTGGCATGTCGCAAGCAGTGTGTAACATTAAGCATCGTGATTTATTTTTAATTTTTTAATATTATAGTTATATAGTTTTCTCAAATCATAACAATCCATATCCAACTTTTTTGTTATTTCTAAAGTTTACCAATAAATTGTTACCAAATATATAACAGATAATTCCGGCATTGTAACAGTAATGATATACATACATATTATATATATATATATATACATAGGGATATCAGTAAATTCAACGCAGCCGATATGTGAGAAGATTCAAAATTTAGAAAAAAAACTATTAAAAGTAAATGAGAAAACTGCCGTTGGTAGTGTATGAGATCATAATATAATTTTGATTCCAATCGTCCAACTTGCATAGTAGAGGAGCATATTGCATCAGATCAGAAAGATGCCGCTTTGAGCATCAAAACAACAATCATACAAATTAAAGTATAAGGCAGCATCAGTATCTCGGATAAATGAAAACTTAACAAAACTGAAAAAAATTGGGAAACCAGATGTTTGTATGAGATGAACATAAAAATTAGCACAGTACTTTTAAGTTTTAATCTCCTGGGCACGGGGGATGGCTCACTATGAATGTGAATGGGGTTGATACTTCGGTGTTGGAAATTACCGGCAAGAAATTTAGCTGAATCTTTTTGTTAAAGCCCATAACGAAAAGAAAACAAAATGTTGATGACAGTATCTTTAGTACTCAATGGTTACCACTTTAGTCAGCAGGTATTCATGCACGGCTTTCTGACCTGGAAAATAAAAAAAAAACCAGATAGATGATGTAATTTTATTGTTACACATTCTACTTTGAAATTCCCTAGCGGAGTAAATGTTAGTGATAGTTTGATGAAGATGGTTGGGTAGTTAGCTAGCACTTTTTTCAATGGCTTAGGTGGTATTTATATAGAGTTAGGAAGTTGAGAAAATGTTAGCTAGCAGCAAATTTAGCTATTTCAAGCATGTATGAAATGTTGAAATCTTTGCACCAGTAAATACCCAACTCCTCTAGAGTCATGTGATGTGGTATAATGCACTAAAATGATTCTGACACTGACTGACTCTCATTCAGAGGGAAAGGGAGTCATTAACAGCCTCAGACTTGGAGAGAAATAGGGAGTTTATCGGTCTCTAAACAAGCTTTATTTCCTCTCTGTATCTGGCCAGCTCTCTGTTAACTCTCAGGTTGTGAAGTGAGACCTAGACAGAAAGAAAAAGTTACTTTAGGACAGCAAAACCCCTAGCAGGCAAATATTAAACACTAGTAGGGGAAAATTCATTATTGTTAACATGTCAGGAATCCATGGGGAGTCTGGACTCTACCATATGTAGTATGCTTGAGTCCAGACTCCCCATGGGCAGTCTAAAACAAATGTGTATGATATTGTTTCTGTGGTGTTGTCTTCTCATGTACCAGTAATTTTGAATTTCTTAATTGACCCATGTGCCTGTGATGTGGTTTTGTTTTGATTGGCTGATGAGTTTTGGTTTGTTGTTGGACTGAATCCCAGTCTAGGTGGTATGGTAAAAGCAGTCTTAACAAATAGGCCTTTTTTCTGTTCTCTTAATTGAAAAAGTTACGCAGTATGAGTCTTCTCCTCAGAGTAAAAGAGTAGACAGCTTTTACCAGGAGCCTTGATGTTATTCTCATCTATTAAGTTTGATGGATGTATTGCTGAGATTTCTAACTCTGTTCAAGGAAGAATTTTTAAAAAAGAAGAGATTTATGTGGACTCGGCCCAGCATAACTCGACTCATTTCGGCCCAGCTTTGTGTATACCAATGAGGCTGTAGGATGTTTGAAGTGCAGATCAACGCTAAAAAAGCACAAAGCCAGGTGTAAGTAAGTGATTACTAATGATAACTAATTAGTTATCATTAGTAATCCCTTACTTACACCTGGCTAATGAAATTTTATATTATGAAGCTTACCACTTTTAGGTGATAGTACTTTACTTTCATAATTTACTTGATGACATGATTTTAGATTTTCGTATTTTGATATTCAGACTTTATATATTCAAGGTTCTGATTTTGACTTTGGATTTTCATTTCATTTTAATGGTTACTCAACCCCATTATCAAGCGATACTGGGAGGAAACAATAAAAAGACCAGCAAAAGATGATGCAACTTTGGAAAACCAAAAATTAATTATGGTAGAACCACTGTCTCAAATAGATCAAAAAGATGCCGCTGAATTCAAAGAACCAAAAGCCAATTAAAATTTGGAATGTTGGAGAACTTCTTGAAAAGATAGCGAAAAATGATGCAACTTGAAAGGAACAATAGTTTCTCCAAATTAAAAATGTTCGAGAACTCTTTAGAAAAATGGCAAGACCATCGTTTTAGGATGCAATATAATCGAATTACAATTGACTCTTAAGATCGAATGGGGTCAATATCTGCTGGGACTATTAAACAACTGCAGAGACACCAACCAGCAGCTCATTTGGGAATAGCTTTGGTGAAGGTTGTGTTATGTGCAATTTTCTAGGATTAATTTGTACAAAATAAGGATAATTAAATAAATGTATTTCTATATCAAGAACTTATCGAATTACTCAGAATTATACATTTTTAATTCCAGCCGAATGGAGCGAAGAGCTTTCCGTCAGAGACATTGAAGAGGTAAGTTTATCACAGTTGTGAAAACTCTTGTTAATATTGCGTGACAATATTAGAGGTGAAGATTCCTTTGATAAACTAATCTTAAAAAACCTATAGTTTAAGGCAAGTTTAAGTCGGTGGTTATATCGACTGATCTTCGATTACAATTTGTTGAAGCTCCAGTGTTATTGGCAAGTCTGCCATTCCGCGGAGGACCAAGTGAATCTTGAGTCTTATTGAAGATGAGTTCATCACCACATATGTTGAATTTTTCTGGGCGAGCATATGGCCAAAGGAATACCGGTTATTTTAAATACAAGTTGTGCTACTTTTTGATTTTTATCCGATAATTTATAATTGTAGTTATATTTATCCTTATTACCAGTAACCATAATTATATTTCCTCAAATTTTAGACAGTTGTTTTTCCGTCAGAGTACTGGTAACCACTTGTTTGCGACTCAACCACATTTTCAGGCCGTACCTTGCAAGGCACAAATAATTATTCAAGTTAATGATTGCTTAGGTGGCTCCAGAGGCCCATTAAGTTGAGAGTGCTAGCCATTACACATTTCAAAGTATACATTACACATTGCACCATTACGCAATAAAGAACCAAAACTTAATACAAATATTTGATTCATAAAATTATATGATTAACACAAGAAGTCTCCAGGACGGGATAACACGCTCTTGCACTTAATACGGTAGTAACGGAAGTGTGCGTTTTTCATCCCTCACACAGGTGAGAGATGTTTGCAAATAACACAACATTAGCTGCTGATTATTCATACATTTGTGTCACTGCTGATTACAGAATTATAGACTCGGCAGGAGGCAAGGCCCGGGTCGTTACCAGACTGTGATATCAGCAGCCGCTGTTTGTCAAGCATTAGGAAATCACTTTGCTTAGCAGCGAAGGGTTTACATACTTGAGATTAGCCTGATAATGAATATTTGATATTTACACTTGGTTACTTATGATAAGTTGGTCCAGGCGTGGGTCTACCTCTATAAACAAAGCTCTACGATCTGTGGTCATAAAATTTGGTGTAGTCACCATTGCATCTCACCTTTGGGGACACTCTTTCACAGCACAAGAAGAGTTTGTGATCGAAGAGACTTTGGTGCCTAAAGAAATATGCCGGTAAGTTTGTAATGTTATTTTGCTGTCATTAAGAACTGATTTGACAGCGATACTAGTTTTTGTTCCGAGACAAACTTAATCAAAATGTCCTGTCACGACGCATTGTTAGCTTTTTGGTAAAGCCCTCATTACCTTTCGGAAGACTATAGGACGGTTAGAAAGTTCACCTACTTTTGAGCTAAAAATAGTACTAATAAGAAATGTTGAAAAATCTTTGGTATAAAGTAAAACATTAAATTTTGATAGGTTTTTATTGATGAAGGTATAATACAGACAACATAGATAGTCAGTAGAGAAACAACTACTTGACATAAATTTAACAACTCAATGGGAGCTTCGAATAAGTGAAGCTTTTTAATCGCAATTCGATCTTCTCAAAAGAAATGTTTAAGTATTGTGATATTACTCAATATAGAAAACGGGTACAATTCAGCTACCAAGTGTTTCACTGCTCTGCAGTGTACTTGGACTTTCTGTACAAGTCTCGATCCACAATCCTGATTCTGACAGAGAACTGGCCAGATATACAAAGAGAGTCAAGCTTGTTCATGGATTACTTTTATCTGAGAAATGTCCAGATCCTAACATAAGGGTGCAAGAGAGAAACAGAAGAAGGCCGAAACAGTAAGGTACTAGAGATAGAAGTGGCGTTATTCAAAGAGCTCACCAACAGGCTTGTGAAATGCAGACTAGTGAATCGGATTAAGTTCTCACCAGCTTAAACTTCTATGCCTTCCACATCAACAACTGAGATGACCACTGCTTTGTCAACCACAACAAGAAATCCACAACCGTTAGCATGTCAGTGAGCCTCTTATCTGAATGAAGCCTGGCGTCATGAAAACAGTCCAGCAGGTCAAAAACCTCTTAATGGATCGGTGAACTGTGACTCGAGAGATATGGTGAGAAGAGGCAGCCTCTGGTTCAGGTTCTCAGCTGCTGCTGGGACTCGTTTCCTCGATCACTGCATACCTGATTATAAATGTGGCACTCATGTCACTTTATGGAGTAACGCCACTACGCCAACAGATATTGCAGTAGCCACTACCATCCCACTGTATGGATCACATCAATCTCAATGTAACTTCTCGAGTTCAACTTGCTCCGTGATGAGATGCTCCAATAAAGCATATGATCTCATCTACTGATAGACCGGTTATAACAACTGTAGCTACGGATTCTGTGGGATGTCTTAGATTGCTAAGCAATCTTTGTGTAACCATTCAAATAACTTTGTTGCTCACAAGAAAAAAGAAAAGAAACCCATCTGATTCTGATCACATGTGGAAATTTTTCATTAGATTAGTAATGATATTCGTTCAAGATTCCTATCCTGAAAGATAAAAAAAAATACAGATGTCATTTTATTCTTACACACTTTACTTTGATATTCCCTAGAGAAGAAAAAGTTAGCTAGAGTTTAATAAATATGGATGGGGAGTTAACTAGCACCAAATTTAAACGTCTTGGGTGGGGGTTTATATACAGTGAGGAAGTTGAGTAAAAGTTGGCTAGCAGCAGCACATTTAGCTATTTCAAGCCTATGCAAAATCGTGAAATCTTTGCTTCAGTGAATCCTTTACTTTTCTGAGGTATAATTTGGATCGAGAAAATGGACTAAACTGATTCTGAAATTAACTGCCTTTCATTTTTAGAGGTAGGGAGTTTGTTAGGTTTGGTTTTGTTTGGATGAGTACTGCGCCAATAAAATAAAATTTAAGCCACAGGTGTTCAAGCAAATGAATAGGAGCTGCCAATAACTAGGAGCATCTGGCTCAGATGCCTCACAACCACTTATTCGTATCAAACCAGATTGGCAGCGCAAAATAGTCCCAATAAAATTAAATTGTGATATTAAATTGTAGTAGCACGCCTTGAAATAAATATTTAGTACTAGGGAAGGAAACTCCTATAGTAACAGCCAGCTTGTGAACAATTATAAACTACACTAAAATGATTTCAGAGACTCGTATTACTACTAGGCCAGAAGCAGCCTAGCTCTAAGTGCTCTAAAAAAAAATGGCACTGACAATTTTTGATGGCAGGAAAAAAACAAGTGTTTCTAGGGTAAAAAAGTGTGCTGAATCCAAAAATGAGGGTGTACCCGGTTGTAGTGGTCATCGTCAGCGGCAGCGTGGCAGTATATGGCAGCATATCACAAATTTTCAATAAATCGCATTTAGTTAGTAAAGATTGTAGTGTTTGTTACAGCCAACAGAGAACAAGAATATATCTGTTTCTAGGGTAAAAAAGTGTGCTGAATCCAAAAATGAGGGTGTGCCCGGTTGTATTGGTCATTGTCAGCGGCAGCGCGGCAGCATATGCCACATCTTTTACAAATTCTCATTTAGTTAGTTAAAATTGTAGTGTTTGATACAGTCAACGGTCAACAAAGAACAAGAATAATATGTTTCTAGAGTAAAAAAGTGTGTTGAATCCAAAAATGAGGGTGTACCTGGTTGTAGGGGTCATCATCAGCGGCAGCGTGGCAGTATATGGCAGCATGTCCCAAAATTTTCAACCAAGCGCTTTTAGTTAGTGAATATTTTAGTGTTTGATACAGCCCACAGAGAACAAGAATATATATGTTTCTAGGGTAAAAAAGGGTGATGAATTCAAAAATGAGGGTGTACCCAGTTGTATCAGTCATTGTCAGCGGCAGCGTGGGAGCAAATCCGACTTTTTTTTACAAATTCACTTCTACTAAGTGAAAATTGTGGCATTTGATACAGTCAACGGTCAACAGAGAACAAGATTAATATGCTTCTAGTGTAAAAAAGTGTGCTGAATCCAAAAATGAGGGTGTTCCCGGTTATAGTGGTCATCATCAGCGGCAGCGTGGCAGTATATGACAGCATATCCCAAATTTTTCAATAAAGAGCTTTAAGTTAGTGAAGATTTTAGTGTTCGATACAGCCAACAGAGAACGAGAATATAAATGTTTCTAGGGTAAAAAAGGGTGCTGAATTAACGAATAAGGGTGTACCCGGTTGTATCAGTCATTGTCAGCGGCAGCATCTCACAAATTTTTCACAAAATCACTTTTAGTTAGTGAAAATTGTAGTATTTTTTGTAACAGTCAACAAGAACTTTTATTATTAGGTCCTCATCCTCATCATCCTCGTCTCCGCCAGCCTCCTCCTCATCAAGACTGTTCTCTCTGAAAGCTGTATTTAGAGCTTGCTTCAAAGCAAGTGCTGTTTCGAGCCTAATATTTGAGTCATAGCTGCAAGAATGACCAAATCCATGAATAAGTTTGGCTAGCAATTTAGACCCAGTCTTATGCCTCACTGTTAGGCCGATGGCTAAAGACTTAGGAGTAACAGCAGCACCTTTGGAGCTTAGCTGTACAATGTCTTGGGCTAAGCTGAAAATTTTTAGGCGAACAGAGGCGTCCAAATTATAGTAGGTGTTCCAGTCACAGACCACATCAGCATGACCTGTCATCATAGCTAGAAAATTAAATAGTGGTGGCGGAACAAATTCGACACAGGCCTCAGCGTTAAGGTTGTCCGCAGTAGGTGGCCAGGGGATCTCGACTTTTTTGGTTTGATCTATATACAAACGGAGTGAAATTGCTGCCTGATTGAGTTGATATTGATCGGATTGGGTTACATTATTGAAAGGGATTTCCTCATCACATGAGCTGGCAGTGTCGACCTCGCTCAAGAGGCTGGATGTGTTTGTGAGTACTGATGTATCAGTCACTAAATCAGTCAAAACTGCATTGCTGCTCGTCACTATATCACCATGAGAGGGATCAGAGGCTTGATGAAAACTAAGGCGGCCTTTAAACTCTCTCTTCAGGCGGTAGACAAAAGCTTTTCGGCTGTAAAAAGATGATATTTTTGTCTTAAAGCACAATACATGTTAGTCCGAGGAAAAAAAAGATTTTGATATAACTTTTCATATTTTTTTAATTAATCCTAATCTAACAAGGCCAAAGTTTGATCAATGCATTTGAGTGTTCTCAAAACCGCAGGTTGATAATGCTTGCACAATGCAACTTCAACCTGGGAACCCCAGTCTCGCAAGATTTTATCGCCCTGATCTCACTGGGAATTCCAGGATATTGCATTGTGGGATACTAGTATATATAAATATATATCATAGTCTTACCTGGTCTCATCTTCTCTGTTATCTCTACGTAGTTTATTATATAAGCCAAGTTAATTAGATACGGTGTAAGAACCCTTCTCGCGCTCTATCTTTGAGCTAACCAGGTCCTCAAGTTGTCGCCATGATGCAGATCTCACAAAGCGAGCTTTTGATTTAGATCTAAAACAATTGGTATAACAATTTTACAGCACTTCATATGAACTCATCTCTACGCCCAAGTGAACTTGTTAACAATTTTCAAAGAGGGACAGCATAGGAATGTAACACACATAATGTTGAGCCAGACAAATGACAATGATAAGTGGCAAACAGATTTTATAGTTTTTACCTGAGCTGGTTCGTAACAGTTGCGATATAATTCTTGTGGCATGCATGATGATATCTCATTTCACGGGCAACAGGATCTCCTAACTGAAAACTTGACAACAGCTTTGTGTCATTCTTGGCTTCTGCGGCAGGAAGTAAACCCCCTAAATAGAAGGATAATATTTTTGAACGCTGGCTCTCTCACTGATATATCATTCGTCTCCAGAGAGTTATGATTGATGCAGCTTAGATCATACAACACATGTAATTGAAAAAGTTCCCTCAATTAATCAACAATTCAACTCTACAGAGTCTGCAGAAGGCAGAATCAAACCTGAGATTATGATGTAGCAGTTTATTGTACTTACCAGCATCTAAAGTCTCAGCTCTAGAGGTCGGTAGTTTCTTGGTTTTTGTTCTTCTCCTTATTACATATGACACAGGTAGAAGAGAATGTCTGAGGCTTACTAGTACTCGGTTCTGAAGACCTGAGTTTCTCTGGGCTCGGCAAATTGGCTCCATCCTCATTCTTAAAAACAGGATATTATTAGAGCAGGGTTAATGAGTAGCAATTACAAGGGCCAATCAATCAAGACTGAAAAAAATTGAAGGCATCTCAGATTTTCCAACTATGATTTAATTCAGTGTTGTGATCGTTCTGTGATAAATAATAGAGTTCTATCAAGGAGTAAAAGTCTTTTACTCCTTGATAGAACTCTCTTATTTATCACAGAATGATCTTCTTGGCCCAAACACTATCTCTGACTGAGAGCAACGTCACACAAAGTTTCATATCGGTTCAAACAAAACAACACAAGGTGGTCTTCCAAACAACACCGTGGTCATCAATTAATACCTTGAGAGTAAATCCTGAATCATGAGCATGTTCTATACATACCTTTCTCTTCATGGCACATTCCTTGGCTCTTTCTAGCTTGGATTTAGAAAATCTGAACATACAAAGACGATGGTATTTATAGGTACTACATTCATCCATTGTCATTATCAATAGACTTTTGGCAATGAAGTATTCCGGCTCTTTCCCAGTTTTCACTCACTCTTTAGCCACATATTTGAGTTCAGCGAGCTTTGAGGCTGGCAAAACAACACTCTCGGCTGCTTCATCTACTTTCTCATAGTGAATAATACACTCCATAATGTTAGTCAAAGTGATGCCGTCATTTTGTTAGACATGTTCATGCTTTCTTGTATTATGTCATCTGCTAAAGCATGAGAGTTAAATTTAACAAAGGCTGGGCGTAAGTCAATAGCACCGTAAAAAGATGCATTATTAATATTTGCTATGTCAATGCCAAATTCAAGTTGATGTGATTGAGTATTTTATAAATAGATTTCTTTATTATCACACTGATGATTGGTCCTCTATACAAGTAGGTCAGCTTGAGGATTTATGTTCTCTTCATTTAAATTGAAAACGAATTGCCATTTATTTTCAAAATATGACCACTACAACTGGGTACACCCGGTGAATTTTACAGAACATATATTGATGTAGTATAAAAAGTGATCAAAATCCTGTCATCAAATATTGTCCGTGCCATAACAACTTAGGCTATAGCTGCTTCTGGCCTATACACCAAATCTGGTGCAGAAATATTGCAGGCAAAAAATCATGAATGGTTGGATTTTCCTTTGAAATTATGAGGGATTTATTTCAATTCGAGTAGAGATGTTGATTCGAAACTAAGGAATACACAAAAAGGATATGTTTGTCATTCCCATGCAATCATTCACTCAACATATTTTTTTTCAAGTCAGCTGGGCAAAATGAATATTGAGTTTACAGCCAGCCTCTTGAAGACCTCATGATAGACATTCTTATTATACCCCTTCTCCATTTTCCAACAGGCACATCATTTCTTTTTCATCAATACTGGTCAGCACTGGGCTAGTGAGGGCACTAGGGTAATCACATTTGTCCACCTTGGACAACAATTGACACAGCTCACTTTATTTATAACATTGTCAACACTGATGGTTTGGCTATCTGTACGTGAATTTCAATTCATTTTTCTTTAAAGCCAAATCAAACACTGAACTATATTATTGCTATGGCTGCATGATATAAGGGTAGTCTTTATGTAATAACTGCATTTATTGCTCCAAGAACTTGCAATGTCGTTTTATATGAATGATAGTGTCAACAGGTTTTGACATATTGCTGAAATTCATTGTCGCTATGACGTTAAAAAGATAATTAATTTACTTATTCTACCTTACTGAAAGTACAAGGACGGTATATTCAAGAAGAAATGGATTAAGAACAAAGGGGAATAAAAATCATTCTTGTAGTCTACACAATGGCTATTGGCTGTATTTTTGGGTCAGCCCTTATACCAATGTGATAACTGCACATGACCAGCGTGTCAGTAATGCGGACTAGCATTGTTTCTCATACATCCAATTTGTTGGTCTGAACTAGATATTAAACATTTCTCACAACTCGTGAGATTAGACATCATCATGCCATAGCTGCCTACTCGAGTTATTGTTATTTAATGCACATACAAGTCGACACCATACTGACCGAACACACTAATACACCGACCCGTGTCACTGATTCTCTGAGTCGATAACATGTTTTAGTCAACAAACAAGTAACTATTTGGATCGCATCTAAATTCCTTTTTCAAGATACTAATGCTACATTTATTGATTCATCCTCTGTCGATCAGAGATAAAGATATCATAGTGTATCATGTGATCAGTTAGTGTCGACACAAGTTATACAAAACACCAATTATGACACTTCCTTACTGATCTACTAAAGAGTTGAGGGAGGGTTTTAGGATCAAAGCAAGCATGAGAGCTTGACATTGCTGGGACTTAACTGTCTAGTAAATGAGATATAACCATATGAGGACCGAACGATTTTTCACTTTTAAAAACTATTGTTCTCCCTTTGTCAATCGTTAGCTCAAAAGAGTATCACAACCTGGCAAAATATATGAATTCATTCACAAAAGTGTGTAAGTCATAGACAACCCCTGAAACTACATGATGTTTAGCAGCAAAATATGAATAGTAAGTATTTAATAGGTTAAATATAGTTATTTAATAGAAGTTAACTATATTCAACCTTCATTCACCCATTTTTTTCATTTTCAGTGTGGTTAATCCATGTCATTAGTTAATAGTTATGAATTGTGCCTGTTCAAGTAGGTAACTGCCTCTTCAATTCAGTCAACACTCATTTACCCGTGGACCTCAAGCTCATTTATGTTTAACCAGCTATAAACATCAACCATTGTGACTTTAACATGGCTGCCAAACAATGATTCGAAACAGGCTGATTTCCAGGCGAGTATGAGCAGGCAGATCTTGTCCCTCTAACACCGAATCCTTCCTCTGTGCTGTCCACTGCCACACTGATGAGAACGTTTCTCAGTCTATTGCACACAAAGCCGCAACAAAAACATATCAAGTCAAAGTTTTTGCTTTGGATTTATTCACTCACAATATTTCATTCAAAGAACCTCAAAAATCTGACTAAATGGATATTAATCACTATAACTAACAGTAAAGAAGAATTATGTCATAGAAATTCTGAAGCTTACTCTTGTGATCATTACCCTACCAATAATTTTTTCACATTTCTCAATCCGCTCATAGCCACATGGGAACAATCGGTTGTGAGATTACAGCAAAAACTGTTTACATGCAAATCAAAAGAAATATTGGACAACTACAATCGAAATTTACACTAAATTTTTCGTATCTTTGGAAAGCTTTGGTTGTTGAAAAAATGAATGTTTTAGACATGGATTGATAGTGTTTTGAAAACAGATATATCGAATTAACATAGCAGTAGACGATATGTTGTAATTGAGAGGAGTGAGACCCTGGACCGATTTAGTTATCATCATCAGGCGAATGTACTGTATGACTACCCAGCATTTAATAATTCTAGTACAAATTAATTTCACAAAGATCGTACGTTCTATAAATCCATATGTAACACAGTACGCTACTTGCAATTTCTGTTTACAGTATGTTAAATATAAACTATGAAGTCACAAATCCAGATGCTTACCTGTGCCCGTCTCGGAATACGAGTCGCAGCGGTTTAAAAGGCTGATGGGCTCACAGAGGGTCTCTGTAGAACAAAAAATAATGGTGGTATCAAGCAAATTGAGTTCAACTCTATGATGACACGGGAGTTCAAGGGGAATATGTATACTTCTTAATACTACACTTTTCATAATTCTTACATAGTTCAGTACAAGTCTCTAGTTGGTTGCAATTTTAATTGATTATCACCATGTAGATGGGTAGGTCATGCAATACATTAAAGTATTAAAATGAGAGTTTATCACTAACTTACTATTTTGTTGAGGTATCCACATTTGCAGTGGATTGCTCCACCAAAGAGACTCCTCTGCGAGGCAGACTTTCCTTGTTTAAGGCATGTGGCAATGGCCATATATTTGGTGTAGATTCTTCTATTGTCCTTCCTCGGAGCCATCCCTTCTTTCATAGCTTTTGAATCCTTGGCATACGCCTGAAGTCTCCTCTCGCAGTCCTCATCGCTGGGGCCTTTTTTGGGTACAATTATCAGCTGTGAACAATACAAAAAATAATTTGAGCCATCCACCCTAGGCCTGTGTTAATGTACAAATACTATACAACTTTGCAATGAAAGTGAACTAGGATTGATGAGTTCCTTTGAAATACTGTGACTCCATTGATATTACTGGTGTCCAGGTGCTGTAGTAGCAGAACAATGGACTGAGGGTTCAGATTAGGATGAGGTCTGCATAGACTGGAAGTTGATCAATATAGACAACACCTCAAGTGTAAAACTTTGTTCATATACTCTGACCTTAGGCCTACTCCTTGGATTGATCCCTGACAACACCCAAACTCCTTGCCCAAACTGATCAACTTGTACTTAGAGTTTATTTGTCACAACTAAGAATTAATCATCTCAATAACAAAACAGCATGTGCTTACCTTGTTCCACAGAAAGCCTGCTATTCAGTAGTAGTGAGTGATGGTCCAGGTAGAGGTAGTTTTGTAAATAGTTCACAGAAAGGACACAACAAGATTAAAATAAGGAGTCCTATCTCCACATTTTGTTACCAATGGTAACAAATTTAATAATTTCTGAAGGATATATATTAGTTGACAATAAAATATTACTTAATTCTCAGAAACACATATAAAAACTGATAGATTAAATATTTTAAAGATTATCAATGAAAGATGAACAAAGAAAATTGTTGTTCTTAGATAAAACAAAAGAGACAAAATGAGACAAATGAGACAATTTGAAATCATGCTTTAGCATAACAGCATTATAACATAGTAGTAGCTCCGATTGTATCATTGTGTCATTTAGTGTCTCACTGTGTAGTTTTAAGGGCTCACAAAGCCTTCAAAGGGATTAGATGCGGGAGATGCAACAGATGTTTTTCATGTTTTTTCCATCATGGGAATGGTTAGAATCCACTGGATTCTAACCATTCAAAATTAGATTGAACCACAAATTCGAAGCATGGAACCATAGTGATTGTAGGTGCGGTGCGCTGCATTGTTGCCCCCACCATTCACTGGGAGTGTTCGCTAATTGTATTGTCATTGTGTGGCCTGATTAGTGCTAGGCTATGTATGCTTTCATGCCCAATTAGCTGCACTGTCTTGCTGTGTTTGTGTGGATAAATCAGTTGCCCATAGGAGCTTTATGTGTTGTGTCATACAATTTCACTAAAGTACTTATGCTCCACCGTTCTATTTGGTGTTTATAATTTATATTCTATTTTACTGCGCAAAGGTGTTTCTTAAACAAACCAAGGGAGTCAAAAAGGTAAATATAATTTATATCATCATTTTATGTAGGGTTAGTTTGTTTAGATAATAATAATTGTGATATTTTTCTTGCGTTAGTGGTAAATCTGTTAGTAAACGAAATTAATACGGTTTAACATTTGTGATAATTGATTTGAGTGTTTTCTCCCACTTTTAGAATTAGCATTAATTTAATGACGGCAAATTGAGGTACAACAGTTTTCAAGTTTTCAGCACTTGATTTTTATATGCTTTTAATTTCAGTTTCACGATATCTGTGAACTTGAGATAACCACCATTCTGTTTAATCCACCCACCGATGGCCAGTACAGATATTAAGGTTTGTTCAACATAAGGTTTAATGTCAATTTCAACTGTGGTTGTCCGATATCTATTATGGCTGGAGCAACGGCATGATTTGTATGTAAACAGTTGAAATGATTTTATAGTCTATTCTCATAAACTGATTGTTTCCTCATGCTTATGAGCAGACTGGGGACTGTGAAAAAAATGTTTGTTAGCAAGGTACTGCTCACAAATAGTATCTAGACTTTTGATAATGAAACTGTTAAATGTGTTTGATGCCAGCCGTAAGAGCATTGCCTAGAACAGCAATCATCAACTAATGCTAAACCGTACCCTTTGTTTTGGGATGAAAATTTTTATTTATGAATATTTTTTTTATGCAAGAAGAAATTTAAAATACCAGTTCATTAAGGTATTTAGCATTTATTATCAAATGTCTTCATTATAACCAATAATTTTGGTATGAACATAGCTATAGCAGCCAGCTATTTCTGTGCTGTTTGCGCTTTCCTTTTGTTCCAAGTTATATAGCTACTTTTATGACTCATTTGTTTTAACCATCAGCTCAGCAAGAGGAAGGTTTTTCTCTGGCCGCCGTTAAATTTACTCATGTTTTCAACTCGCTCCAAGAAACGTTATAGAACCCTACACCATGTAAGTTTAATTTTTTTTAAAGAATAAGGTTAATCTGATGCGTTATTATATGTAGCAAACTGTTTGTGGAGATTTCTATCAATTGCTATGGCTGTAACTTAATTTTGAGCGCGTATTATTATCTCAAGGTTCCATATTCATTATTATCATGCAAACAAACGTTATATAAGACTATATATACCCTTTTTAGCGGTGTTAATTATTAGCTTGGAGGAGTTATGTTCTCAACAACAGCTGGTTAATTCAACGTCCTCTCCTATCAATAATTGTAAGAGCTTAAATTAATTTTGAAATTCGTGTACTTTGTATTGTTTTTTGTCTTGTTTGTAATTCTGATTTAATTTTATGTTTCGCTTCGTCGCATACCACATGTTAAATCGTTTCATCTTGTCTTGTTCCATCGTTACATTGTCAGTATTCTTATAGGTTACGTCTTCTAAATAAAATAATTACCCGCAAGTCAGTTGGCAATTAATACGGACGCCGTATACCAGCACACCCTTCCTTCACACTAAAAATCAATGCTGTGATTGATCAAATTGTTAATGTAGTTAGCTCGACAACTATTTCAAGCCAAGTGCATTTAATTTATCCTAAAGCTAAGATTGTCAGCCAAGTATAGGGAATCATGTTATTGTTAACTAGTTAAGCATTGCACAAGCACATAATAACCCCTACAAGCAAGTGGAAAAAAAACATCTGGAAGCATTTTCCCTCTACCATCATACTTGGTATTGAGCACAGTGGTGCTTGGGGCAGAGACAGCCTTTTGACCCAAAATACAACATGCTGTTTGCTAAGAAACAGAAGATTGGGCTGCCCCTAAAGAGGGACTCAAGGTGCCCTAATCCTCATACTGAGAATGTGATACATTCTAGAAAACTAGAATGCATCCTAGAGGTGAGGCCATAGAGGACCTCCTAATCATAAGTGTGCAGCAAGCTGCCAAAACTGAACTGGCACTAATCGGCCATTGGCAGTGACACTTTGATCTTAGCCAATAGACCGAGAAGCGATCGTCAAATTCTAATTCATTTTAATATGTGACAGGGACTTTTTTATTTATATATACATAGATTCAAATCTGATCTTTTAAGTGTCATCTGTGTGTATTTGGCCCCAACTAGGTGTCACTCAAAAATAAGGAGTCATTTTATATGACCCACAAAAAAATTTTCAGTCTTAAATCCTCTTAAATAATCATGTTGTGCATCCTTAACCCAATAGTAATTAATGGTAGATAAAATAGCCTGACATGGTCGGACAACTCCGATGCAAAGATATGCCCTACACACTGATAGCCACTATATATATATACATATATGAATCACTCATTGTCCAGGGTTTTTATGGGTACAATAGTGAGATATATAATATATGACACTTTATTGCACAAATGTGTGTATATATATTTATATATGTGACAGCACTCACAACACATTCTGTAACATCTTTCTCTTTTACTGTCAGATATTGTTTTATATCTAGTGAGTCAGAAGTACACTCCGCAGTCCAATCAACTGTTCAATAAAGATGTGAGTATGGCAAATCCAACGCAATAACCATGACTTGATAAACTTTTATTGCAGATCTTTGCAATAGACTGAGTAATGTTCTAATCAGTGTGGCAGTGGACAGCACATGGGAAGGGTTCGGAGTTAGAGGTACAAGATCTGCCTGCTCATATTCCCCTGGAACTCAACCTGCTATCAGAATGCATCTATGTTTTGACTCAATATGTGGCAGCCATGTTAGAGTCACAATGGTAGAAGGAAATAATTGGTTTAACACATATGAGCTTGAGGTCCACGGGTAAAATGAGTGTTGTCAGAATTAATGAAACGGGTTACCTTCCTGGCATATAGTTTTGCACTGATTATGATTATTGTGTTCAGTTTGAACCTAATCTTACTAGGCAGACCAGTCTTATTGATGACATAGATAGTATAGAAGAAGCTCTAGAGGTAAGGCTGGGAATTCAGAACTAATAACTAATGACACAAAATTGCCTCACTGAAAAGAGTAGGTGAATAGAGGTTGACTATATTCAAGAAACCCCTATTTTACTAACTAGTTGTTATTTACTAATAAGATTTTGTTGCATTTCATTTTATCAGGAGTTTTCAATGACTTACACAATTTTGTGAATCTTTTTTGTATTATTCAGATCACTTATTCATGTCGGTTTGTGATGCTCTTTTGAGCTTGCAGTTGAAATAGAATAGAGTTATAGTTTTCAAACGGAGTAATTTTGTTATATATTGTTCCCATATTGTTTAGTTGCAAAGTGATAAACACAAAGGTGTGTATGTATGCTGCATTGTATCATTGTGTGATGAAATCACTTTGTTGAAAATTGTATGTATGTAGTTTCAATTTTCACATTTATGGAGTTGTGCTCACTAACAAGTGAGAAGTGTCAGATTATATCCAAAATATAACAACGGCCATGACAATGCAATCTAGATACTGCACCTTTCTTTAACTTACTTTACCTTACCTTTACTTACTCATTTACGGGATTAATGTCAAGAGCTGGACCAAATAAAAAATTTTTTATCTAACCACACAAACCCTGACAAATGTGTTACTGTGTTACTACTCAAAGTCAAAAATATAAATAACTGCTGTGAGTTTGAAAATGCTGTAAAAAGACCTCCCTCGCTTCTCGGCCTAATGGCTAAGATCAAAGTGTCATGGCTAATGGCTGATTAGTGCCTGTTTCAGTTTCTGGCAGCTTGATGCACACTCACGATTAGGAGGTCCACCATGGCCTCACCTCTAGGATGCATTCTAGCTTGCTAGGATGTATCACACTCCAGTATGAGGACTCCGGGCAACTTGCGTCCCTCTTTAGGGGCAGCCCACCCTCTGTTTTGTCATAAACAGGGTAAAAAGACCTCCACCTGCCTTATGATGCTGTTATTATGCGTGGCCAGGTATTCAGAAAATAGGACATGAGTTGTGTGGGTCGATGTGCCTTTACTTGTGAGGAGATAACTCTCTTTGCTTCAAAGATGATCACCCCCCTTTTCGAGTCAAACAGATGGGTTATATCAAGCTTACACGCAAAACATTCAAATGTGACATTGGTTTTCCTGTGTAAGGCAAGTCTTGGTTAATTGAGTTTTCCCTTGGTTCTTTAGTAAATACAAAATTGTTATTTAACTCTCTTATAGGAAGGCAAATACACTAGTACTCAGTGCATTTATAGTCTTCACTGTCACAATACTTCCGCAATGAGCATGTTGTATATACAACATTGTAAGGGCTGCAGCAAATGGAGGCTTGAATTCTCACAACCCTGCAGATGCAACAATAGGTTTCGTTGGCTCTCCCCTAGCCTATCTGAATCCCGCTGCAATTTTTTTTGTGTATGTTTTGGCATCAACAAACCTAAGAAATCTTATATGTTGCAAAAAGAGGTTCAATACTGCTGCTCACATGTAAAGATATTGCATGACCATGACCATACCCGGCTGCGACAACTACCAAGCTGTCTTTAGAGAAGAGAGCAGTTATTTGAAGTTGTCTCCTCTGATCAAGCAAGAATGCAACTCCTTATTTAGATTATTGTTGTTGATAAATAGGTGATCAGGTTCAGCATTCAGCTTTCAAGAACATTACTGCTAGTCTTACTAGACCAATCGAGTCCAATCAGCTACAGTTGCATATCCATTACTTACCGTGGCCCAGAAAGCCGGATATAATTAAACTTATCTGCTGTGAATTTAATTTAAAAAAGGCCTGAATTGAATTAAACATTCCAGTGAATTTAATCAAACTTTTCTGCATTAAACTTTTCTGCATCAAACTTTCAAGTTCTGTATCAAACTTTTCTCCTCTTAATCAAACTTTTCTACTCTGAATTAAACTTTTCTGTTCTGCATCAAACTTTTCTGTTCTGCATCAAACTTTTATACCCTGCATCAAACGTTTTGTTCTGCTGCATTAAACTTTTCTACTCTGAATCAAACTTTCCCGCTCTATTGATATCAACCACCCTATATCCTATGTATTACTGTATGCAGGTCCTCAATCTAGAAATTTGCCTCACAGAATATTTTGGTGCACATTTTGTTAGAAGGAAGATGAAAGATGAGTAACCAGCTATTTTTGGGCGTTCCCAGTACAAATATTTTATACCATACATGCAGGTCTATTATTTAAGATTTGGTACCATACAGGCTGTTATCCTCAGCTTTATAAACTACAAGTTTTTAATCAGGGAATTTCAATAATACACGGTATAAGAAATCAATACATTTATAAATATTTGTTGAATTCCCAAATAGCTTTGACAGCAAATGGAAAATCCTTACAAGTGGGACCTTTTGTCGTATACAGTCACGATGAAACTTCAATTTCATTTGTGGGCCTAACCACTACTTTTATCATACTTGTTTCGTAAGTCAGGAAACAAGCCTATACTAAGGGCAACAGCTTATCACCAGCCCTAGACTGACTGGCCTCAGCCACAAACCTTTCTTATACTATACAAAAAGGGAATTTTCATTGCTATCTTACTAATGGTAAAGTCATAAAATTTATTTTTCCACTCATTACCAATAATCGATTTCCATGAAATTTCTATAAAAACCAATAATTTATAACATTTAAAAAAAATGAAGCAATGTATGGACATTGTTTTCTGCTAGCTTGACAATATGAATTCTTCAGCAATCTAAGTGAGGTCACTACAAATAAATGGGCTTATGGTTTTGCTGGCCACAATCCTCACCCGAAAACCTAATTCATTCTGTTAGCACGAATCTGACCTAATACCACAATTTCAAACAATTTGTCAAACTTTTTATTGATACTGATACAAACATGACAATTCACACCAGTGGGTTGCTGCATAACCACACAGGAGATAATACTACTACTTTGATAATAGGGACAGGCTAAAATTGCAGTTCAAGAAAACATCCCAATACATTAGGGAAAATTACTGGGAGTTTTTACCTAGGTAATACATACAGATGTAATAATAGTATTCCAAGTGGTGCGGAGGTTTTTGCAAGAGCCAGCCTCTACTAGGATAATTATTTTAGTAAGAGCAGGTGTCATGAAATAGAATTGAATCTGGTCAGATGCCAGCTCTTTGTTTTCTATGAGGTTTTATTGCTTTGCATCAGCAGAATGTTATACATTTTTGTTAGCAATCTGACTCATACATACTCAGACTCATACATGATAATAGCTTAGCTTCAGCGTATAGCCTAACGAAATTTGTGAAAGGATGGGTCCGAAGAGAATGAGACTATCTGTCTGTTGAGGCAATCAACAATTTCTATGATGATACACTTTTCACATCTATGTGCTGGACGGGTTTAGAATCCAATACATGAAGAAATAATAATCTGTCTAGCAAAGCAAACAGAGGGTCTCCCTGTATAAACCAGTTTAAATAGAGATTTCTGATATAGCTGTTCAAAATGTTTGGGAGAAACGTATTGTCCATGCTGTGTGACTGTGGCCTTGATAAAGACTGCCATGCAGTTCTATTGCAAATCATCAATGATGAATGGGGTTGTGTCAGGAGTTGTCCTTTATATTTTAATATATTATTATTTAACTTTAATTGTATTGAAAATTAAGATTTTTCGATACTTTTTTGTTTCAGTATATAGGTAAAATTTTTGGATTACTGAATATGTAGATCAATCGTAGTTAGCTGAAACCAAGGAGTTTTTACAGCAAAAGGTCTCATCTGCTGCCTTTATGGCTTATATAAAACTTAGCAAAAGTATGGTCACATCTGTAAATAATCAAGGGAGATTACTCCGAAAAACATAACCTCAATGAGGTTATGTTTTTCTTAGTAATCTCCCTTGAAATGAAAGCCTATTGACTATGAACTATTGGTAGACTGAGGACCTACATACAGCAATATATAATATAGGGTGGTTGATATCAATGGAGCGGAAAAGTTAGGTTCAAAGTAGAAAAGTTTGATTCAGAGTAGCCTAGCAAAGTCTGATGCAGAGTAGAAAAGTTTGATGCAGAACAGAAAAGTTTGATGCAGAGAAGTTTGATTAAATTCAATGAAATATTTAATTCAATTCAGGCCATTTTAAATTAAATTCACAGCAGATGAGTTTAGTTTTATCCGGCTTTCTGGGCCACGGTAATTACTACTTACGTAGTACAGTTAACTACACGAAGTGCCTTGTTATTGGAACAACTCACAATTAAAAACAAACTATGGGGTCCCCGCGGCGTCAGAATGGAGGGTTGGTATGGTGATGCTTACTTAGTGACCTTATTGAAACCAAAATATGCCTCCTGGTAATTATCTCCTCCTGAATATTATTCATACAACTAAAGTTCAAAATTTAGATATGAGGGACGCAAAGTATATTATATAGTCTTTAATTTTTCCATAAACATTCGCTTTAAATCGGGGCCACTTCAACACACATGCAAGTGTTTTGGCCTATAACTGAATGTGACTCATAATAAGAATGATTGAGCATTTTTCAATTGCTAGCTTTTATCAGTGTCAGGTGTAAATGAATTAAAAACCAGTCAAATAAGACCATTCAATCATATCATTTTCTCATTCACCACAATTAATAAAGACATTTGACAGCGTTAGCATTCAACATATTCGAGGATGATCAAAGTAAAAATGTTTCAATCCTTGGTATGAATATATTTTATCATGTTTATAATGCAATATTAATTGTTACTTATTATAGCAATCGCAAAATTTAATTTAGAGACTTCTGTCATTTCCTCTTACCGCAAAGCAGTGAATGTACGCTACTGTGCCAACCAGTGAACATGATAACAATCACTTTGAATCGACAACAACCACACCGGGTACACATTGTCAGACATCTGCTGTGCCCCAGATCCACACTACACTGAAGCAGCAAAGGAGAAAACTTACAATGATGTTACACATCTGACAATACTACCATTACTGAATTTCAAGCATCCATAGTTTTCACTGTCACAATGCTGCCGCAAGCAGCGTGTTATTGTGAGAGCAGAAAACGGTTACATTCTTACAATGACACAGATATGGTACTGGGATTAATTGGCTCCAGCCTAGGATATTTAAATCCAGCGGCAAACCTTTTTGTTTATGTTTTGGCATCCGCAGACCTGAAAAATTGTACATAGTTTTAAGAAAAGACTAGGAATGGCTTCTTTGCATAATATGTATATATATATATATATACATATTTACTATACTATATCATTAATATATATCTCTCTATGAACATGCCCAGACCAGAATGCTATAGAGAAGAAAGAGGCATTTCGCAGGGTGTACACTAACATGCTGATCCAGTATGAATTGGGGAGTTGGCTTCACCCATCACAGCTCAGTTATTTAAAGTCAAAAATGCTCAGTTGTAGTTATCTCCTCCTTACTTTTCCAAAAGCTATCTCCTTTCTACAGTTTTTAATTCAGAATAACCACATTTGGTCACCTGGAACGTTAGTCAATCAGCTAACTATTCATTTATCTTTCTCTGCAAAAAACTCCAAATCTGACAAAAAATCTCCATGTTCGTGTTTTTCTGTTTGGGCAGAACTACATTTCGACATGGTAACTCACAGAGATCTGGTTTTTTTTGGAGCATCAGTTCATCACATTATCTAAATGAGTTTTTGAGGGCATGTTTGAAATATTTTTTTAACATATTTAAAATTGCGATTTACTTTTTCATTACGGTGTTTATTTCATCCATCAGTGCAGTGGCAATGTTGCGCAAGGCAGTGCAAAGAGCCTATATATTTGTAGTTTCTATGCCATTGTGTACAGTTTCAAACAAATTCTAATTGCCTTTTATCAAAGGAGTGGAGCAATTTACAAATGACAATGGAGATGCTATACTGAACTTAAACAAAAGAATATTTCTGTTGGTTGATGTACGTTTTCAGTATAGATCGTGGTGACCCATCAGTCACCCATGAAATTCTATCAGAATGACTGTAGACCTCAAAATAATTAATATTATTAATATTCCGAAACATGGTTTGGATTTGGCTTTTTCAGTGGATACTGTTCAATGATAGCATTTTCAAAATACACCCAAATGTTTGAGCTTAAATTTTACTCGAATGTCATCCCAATACTTTTATTATTGAAAAACACTAATGTACCTATGCTGGACGCGTATAGGATTATGATAACTGTGTGTCTGGTGGGCTCTCCCTTAATAACACACATGATATTCTATGTGAAATATTCTGCTGCATTTTCAGTGAGCTGGTTTCTGTATGTTCGACCTTGGTGTATTTATCACCATTAAGGAATTGCAGTCCTGAAATAACCATTGACAGCATTCATGTTACGGTTGAATTTGTACATTTTTTTAAAAATCGTGCCCTGGGACTGCATCTATACTGCAACAAGTTATAATGTTGTTACTTTTGAGGATTCGGTTAGCCAAACAGGTGGGCTGCCTCAATAAACAACAAATCTGAGATGGCCTCCAAACAAAATTGGAAGCAATTCTTCACGCAGTGCATTGAAACGATCCAAGTACAATTGAGACCTCTGCTGGATGAAGATATCAGTTAGAGCAATTACAGACATTGTTTTCTCAGAGTAAATTTTCTAATCCCTCAAGAAAATCTTATTTGTAAACAACCAGTGTATTGCAGTCTCTGTGTTTCATTACAGGGAAAGAATTTGTTACAGTTGTGCCTTGTTTATCTTTTCCAAGGGATTTAAAGGCAATGTAATTTTAGAATATCAAAACCTGAGGATTACCTTTGTGTCTCAAGACTTGTTGCCTCTTATGATATTTATGTATTATAGCATTATTACATCAGATTAAAATTGAAGGTTGAATTAAATCAGATGTCTTGTCCCAAGCAACATCCTGGAGCGTAGGCGGCAAAATTTGTTGCCTTAGTGGCCAGGCCGCAATATCTGCGCCAGGTTGCTCTCTGTTTGCAGGCAGGTTGGAGCACACCTGGGTTCCAACCAAAGCCCAGTGCTAGATAATTTGTAATTTCTGCTCAGTCCAAATATATTTTCCAACCAGCATTCCAAGCCCGAAACCCCAGTTCTGATACAAAAAATTTAGCCCATATTGAGTGCCCCGTTTATTTAGACCAATTTTATTGCATCTAAAATATTATATCATATTATGTTGAATCAATAGGCTCTAGTGGCTGGCTACTCATATATTAACATTTTTGCAATCGACCATGACACCTTGTCGACATTCAATTATCCACACTCTCTTTACTCAACAAAAACATGGTCCATGCTTCTAAAAAGTTATACAAGGTTGCGATCACTTCACTCTTGGTTAGCCGGGTAAACCTTCTTCCGAGAGTTATTGCACACTCAAGTAGAGGGTGCCCTGAGACTGCATCTATACTGCAAAAAGTTATAATGTTGTTACTTTTGAGGATTCGGTTAGCCAAACAGGTGGGCTGCCTCAATAAACAACAAATCTGAGATGGCCTCCAAACAAAATCTGAAGCAATTCTCCACGCGGTGCATTGAAATGATCCAATTACAATTGAGACCTAAGCTGGATGAAGATATCAGTTAGAGCAATTACAGACATTGTTTTCTCAGAGTGAATTTTCTAATCCCTCAAGAAAATCTTATTTGTAAACAACCAGTTGTATTGCAGTCTCTGTGTTTCATTACAGGGAAAGAATTTGTTACTGTTGTGCCTTGTTTATCTTTTCCAAATGATTTAAAGGCAATGTAATATTAGAATATCAAAACCTGAGGATAACCTTCGTGTCTCAAGACTGATTAAAATTGAAGGTTGATTTAAATCAGATGTCTTGTCACAAGCCACATCCCGGAGCATAAGCGGCGAAATTCGTTGCCTTAGTGGCCAGGCCACAATATCTGCGCCAGGTTGCTCTCTGTTTGCAGGCAGGTCGGAGCACACCTGGGTGCCAACCAAAGCCCAGTAGACGATGGACCGCAGATACATTTGATATGAGGCCCTTTCGATAAATTTAAGGTTCAATGATTGCACAGACCAAGGGTACATTGTGGCAGCATCATTCGAGGATTGTAATAGTTAATCCTATTGTAAAAACTGCCACAATACTGCCTTTCTAGCTATACCCACCGTATCAATTTAGCTAGGATAGTTAGGTGTAATTTAAGCATAAAACTTCATGTCTAATTGTGGAGTAAGGCTGTACAAAGAGAAATTTTTACGGGAGAGCCTGCATATTCTATTTTTTACTGTAATCAAAAACTTTGAATTCAGTTCATTCTCCAGAACCCTATAATTGTGACAAATAGATGAAAGGAGTTTTTGGCATCAAGCTTCCCATAACTTTCCCCTTGACGCAAAGCTTGCAGGTACCTTGACCAAGGAGTAAAAAACTCTTTCCTTGACTATTGTTAAAAAATTTACTCTGAATCCCTTAACTCTGTGAAGCAGTCTATCCACTGCTTGAAACTAAAATGTTTTACGCAGATAGATAGATGTGGTGATAACTCTATACTGCAAATGAGCCACCAAATTTCAACAATAAGAGAAGACAACTTCTTAGCCTAAGATTTGCCCAAATTGACTTTAATGAACTGAGAGAATTTTACAATATTCATTTTCACTAGTGCTAAAGCGTGCCATAAGTCATGACATACACAGTTACTTTGATGTTGTAATTAAGCACAGACATCAGCGGGCTGTGCAGCAAAGACCTGATGATAGCACATGTTAAAATGTAAAAATAGTGAAAAAATCCTTAAAAAAACTGGCTGAAAATTTCAGTTGTGGGATACAAAATTCAATGGTAGCAATTCCCTGTTCATTTAACAGATTCTTACTGCCTAACAAAGTGATAATATTTCAATTAACTTGATAATTTTGAACTACACACTATTAAGGTTACTTTTGTGACCGCACTACAGCTACCACTTTTAATTATAACCGATTCTCATTTGATCAAGTCCATCCATTTAACACTTTAAGAGATGATGCAAATTATATCTCTCACCAATTATGATGTAAAATGTTTGTTTAGTGTTTACATTTCGGTTTTTTCGGGTATTCTGTAAAACATTCTCAACGAATGAGTGTTATCTAGAATGAAGTTTATATTTTAAAAAACTTTTCAAAAGTATTCTCAGCTGTCCTCTACCATGCAATATAACCACGCCACAATTGCAAAAATAAAGACTTAACATGTGAAAAGGAGAACAAAACCTATGAATGCTGCTCATTAATTTTTTTGCGGAAAATGGCTTTTGTAAAGCGTACACATAATGCAGTGAGGTGATAACTTTCTTTTGTTTTTTTATGACCTGACCTGGTTCTGGGACACATGCCACAAAAAGTTATGTACTTGATAACGAAACTGAAAAAGTTTATGAATATAGAAGAAACACTCAAGACCTGCAAAATTTTAGCTTAGCCTATTTTTGAATACTGCTCAGCAATCTATTTACAAACAGCACAGAAAACCACAGAAACAATCAACAAAGTTAAAAATAAAGCAATTACAATAATCATATCGGCACCAAGAAAGTTTTCGGTCACAACTGGCAGAACACTTTTGAACCTCCCAACATTACATAGTAGGACATTAAACCTATTTCAAAAGTTAACACGCAAAAGCGTTGCAAAAAAAGGCATCGAAACATACCCTTCACCTTGTACAAATGGCAAATAGGCATTAGCGTACTCTGAGAAGTAACTGTTCCATAGTAAAACCATCGTTCCGTACCAATTTCGGAAAATCAGCAATGATGAATCTATATTATACGTTCACCCTGGAAAATCAACCATCACAAAATCTGTTATAATTTAGTGGGTAGCCTACAGTGTAATATAACCTTACGGTATTAAAACAATCTTTGATTGTCATTATATTTGTCCATCTTCTTCCCTCATTTTAAAAACCACTGTATTTTAGTTTTGCTCTTCATGACGCAACAATTTTTAATCCCATGTCAAATTACTCTCACATAATTTTACACATGTAGCCTTATTATTCTTGATTATTTTTTCACTCTCAGAGGTCAACAAGTTGCCTTTAACTATTTGTTATTTGTATACTTCTAAGCCATCCTCTAACCCCAACCCCTTAATAAATGAATAACATAATATTACCATTTTAATATTGACTCTTAATAAAACACCGCTCATGTTATTCACAAGAATAACTATTTGAATCATAATCAATCATTCAAGCTTTAGGCCTCCATTACTTAATTTTGACATATTCAATAATGATCAGCCTTGTCTGGAAGAAGCCACATTTCAAATGGCAGGGCTTGCAAAAAATTCCAAACACTTCAGTTTTTAGGCCTAAATTGGCGAATGCAAAGAAGGCCAACTTCAAACAAAAATTTTGACACTGACATCTGATACCAATTTTTCAGAACCGAACTGACATGAATTTACGCTACTGTGCCAACCAGTGAACATGATAACTATCACTTTGAATCGACAACAACCACATCGCGTAGACCTTGTCAGACATCTGCTGTGCCCCAGATCCACACTATACTAAAGCAGCAAAGGAGAATACTTACAATGATGTTACTCATCTGAGAATACTACCATTACTGAATTTCAAGTAAGTAAGTGTCGATAGTTGATCTTAATTGCGACAAAAAGTTAGAGGTTGTTGAACAAAATGGGACTGAAGAGGAGTGAGACAAGGTGGCGTGACATCCCTAGAGCTTCAATGATTGCTCATAAGAATTATTGAGGCTGTGAAATTTTTGTGTGTTGTGCTTCATTTCAAGTTCAGGGGCATAATAAATCTAAAAATATTACTGAAGACGTTGGATTCATTTGGTAATATTCTCTCATGAGGTGGTGACCGAATCACGTAAATCACGCAATATTCAATGTATAAATTACCATGAGTTCAAAATGATAGTGTCACAGAATCAGGATGGAACCACAATATAGTACAGATTACTTTTCAATGTGACACAGATTCCGTTTTATTGTTTCAGTGTTTTGGAGAGCTGTGATACAAGATCAAGTTGAGCGCCGCACTTGAAATCGAAATAACTTCTACAACTGCTGCAACATAGAATATGGATTTTGAAGCAATTCAGAGATTTAACGATATTGGATTCTGTATACAGTTTGGAATAGTAATTGTAGGATGTATCTCCACTCCTCTAATTCCTCTGTTTCTCTGGAGAGTAAATATCGGAAGTAAGTCAAATCAGAAAGACGATCCGTAAGAATACTATCGTTTATATATTTATCAATATGATCACTATTTAAACACCGTCAGTCAGTTCAAAGTATCTCATCCATGAACCACAATTTCAGGACGTTGCATTTTGGCTTCCATCCAAGATTTTAGTTTTGACATGATCACATCTAATTGTGCCATGACACTCCAAATCCCATAGTTTGACATATTATATAAACATTTTAAAACCCCATCTGTTTATATATTTTGTCGAATGTAAGAACAACTGACACGATGCCATAGTCAAATTTTGAAACAATAGAGCACAAGGTACTTTGAATGTGATTTTCGAAATTATAGTTTAGTGAAGATTGCTTTCGTCTTTGCCAGCTCTAAATTTAGCTAATCCGACTTGTCCTTTTCTGAACCATGACCTAGCCTTATATTAATATGATTTTTTTCATCGATTCAACTGCATATCTTGTAAGCTTTGTTGGACTTGAAGAAATAAGCATCGATTCCAATATGGAGAGAACATTGAAATGACTTTGTTAATGTTCCATTCTTAGCTATATACAGACTTGCCAATGAACCATGAACTTGCCTTATAGTATGATTATTTGATGAAACTGTTTGGGCAAACTGCATGGATTCCTGGCATGTTGTTTGAGTTATCTATGGACTTGAAGAAAAAGGCTTGTCATTACCACAGCCAAATCAGAAGCTGGATTCTTGCTATGTAAAAGAATTTATAGGTAACATTATTCTGACAACCTAGTATCTCTCTTGCAAACACTCCTTACTAATGGTATGGGTGTCTGTGAATAACCAACAAGTTCTCCCAAGCTAGTCAGATATCCTGTTGAATGAGTATTTATAGTATTTTTATTTGTTATAATTATCATTATCGATGGACTTGGTTCCTTCGAGTTACTAAAGGTTTCTCAATGCTTCCTCTACACAGGAAATGATAATTTATTTTCTGCATTCACAGATGGAGCAACCAAGGTACTACTCAGTTTTTTGGCTCTTGCTGATATGGGTTTTTTGCTATGTGTGATGTTCGGCAGCATTGTACCTGATAGTTCACGATTTCACATTGATGTAAGTATCAAATTTGAAAATAGGGGACAAAATTCTCAACAACATAAATTCAAGGCTAAATTTGGCAATGTAGCATTTTGCAAGTTGATAACACTTTGTGGCAATGTACAGCTAGGAATGCAAGAAATAATTTATCCACAAGATAGAGTCACTCCTTGGCTGTTTGTCATGATGGGTGAATAAGACGGGGAAAAATAACACAAGGTATCACATCGAAAACTAAATCGCATGTATGTAGTTTTGAAACATGGGTCTAACTTGGAGTTATGCTTTCACAGTTATATTATGCAAGTGTCAAAGATGGGATTATAATTGTAAGGACCTGCAAAGTCAACAAAGCATTGTCAATTATATATATGTACAGGTAATGTTGAATAAGAATATGGAATATGCTCATGACTAAAATTGAATATTTTAGTGTATTCAGATCCCTTTGTTTTTGCTACTGTTTATCTTTCAGATTAATTCTGACACTTTTCGCTTGTGGGTGAGCACAACTCTCAAAATATGAAAATCAAAACTACATACATGCGATGTAGTTTTCGATGTGTATCCTTTGTTTTTCCAGAAAAGGTAATTTCTCATTCCAATGCCGTCCTAAAAGGGAAAGATCTGACTTTAATATCTACCTATACAATAAATTGCAAGGCACCATAGCTGGGAAAGGTGAATATTGCAATAAACATTGTTTTTTCTTCATTATCCAGCCATTCACAGAGGTAACATGCCTTAACAACTATTGTATACCACATTCTGTATAGCCTTTATACCTCATTTATCCTCTTTTCAGCTTCAGGTTACTGATGTTACATGTAACCTGCTGTTTGATCTGAAGAAAATATTTCAGACATGCGGCTGTTGGTATGTTGTCATGGTTACAGCTGAGAGGTTTACTGTGATCTACTTTCCTATAAAGGTAAACATTCAGTTAGCTGTGGAAGCCTATAATAATAGGTTTATGAAACAATACACAGGAGGAAACAATACACAGGGGGAAACAATAAACAAGGGGAATTAATTGTATGCACTGTGTATTTCTTGTGTTTATGTCTTGTGTGAGTTCTATATGTGCATGTGAGGGAATGAGTACCTGTGTGCATTATCTACTCTAAGCATATTTCTGACTTAACTTGTAGACATAAATTTCTCATTTATAACAGAGATATAATCAATAGTAAAAAATTGAATTTTAGGCTTCAAAATTCTTCACTTGGAGGAGGGCTGTTGCGGTCAGCTTAGCCTTGCCCGTATTAGTAGCAGTGATATTCTCTTGGACTACCAATATGAAAGGAGCAATACTGACCTATGACAACTTTACATCCTGCGACAACGTGGCATCATTGGCATTATATGAAGCATTTTATTACACAAATGCAGGAGTGACCTACATTTTGCCTGTCACTGTAACTCTAATCCTAAACACAGCTATTATTGTGCGACTTAAGAAATATGCGCTCTTTAGAGTTACATTCGGCCAATCTAGCAGAATTAGATTCACAAGGCTTCACAGAGAACGAAGTAATAGAGCATTAAGCGACAGCGACAATAGCTCAAACTCTGCTGCAATTGATTATGAGGAGGCTGAGGAAAATGATGCATGTCATGAGGCCGACGAGAGAAAGGACAAAATGAAGTAAGTCATGATCAACTCACAGTTCAATGTTATGTTAAATAAATTCAGAGATGTACCTTATTGTTGAATGCATTTTACCGTAATACTGAATTTGTGTATCACTCAGAAACTAATTTCTAATTCCTGCAGATAAGCCATGATCCAATAAGTATAGGATTTTGAAGAGCGAGACTTATTTCTGTTATGTCTCTCTCACCCTCATTCATGTCAAAGATTTGCACATCATCTATGGCTAAAGGTGGTTCTATGTCAGGATGGTTTAACAAACCGATATTTCAATCTACAGCTTGGGCTAAAAAAGCCTTTATCACATAAAATTGATGGTTTATTGCATCGTATTGAGGTAGAAGGCTTGGCTTGGTAATGAAGAGGTTTGTATCTATTTCACAAAATGAGATATTTATTCTGCTTTGTTGTAGGAAGGCAAATAGAATGGTACTTGGAGCATCTATAGTTTTCACTGTCGCAATGCTGCCGCAAGCAGCGTGTTGTATATACAACATTGTGAAAGCAGAAAACGGAGGGTTACATTCTCACAACAACACAGATATGGTCCTGGGATTAATTGGCTCCAGCCTAGGATATTTAAATCCAGCGGCAAACCTCTTTGTTTATGTTTTGGCATCCGCAGACCTGAAAAATTGTACATAGTTTTAAGAAAAGACTAGGAATGGCTTCTTTGCATAATATGTATATATATATATATATATATATACATATTTACTATACTATATCATTAATATATATCTCTCTATGAACATGCCCAGACCAGGGCCTGGTTTCAATTAGAGATTTAGCCGTGCTTTCACGGCTACAGGCCAGCTAAAGCTCAGCCACTCACCAAATCGGGTTTCAATTAGGATAAATTTAACACACCCATAGCTGATCCTAAGCAGAATCCTGGCTGTTCTGTTTCAGACGGCTATCACTCAGCCACCATGCAATTTCATATGTATGATATGCTAATTTATTGAATAGTATCATACTATCGTAATTTATGATAAATTACGATTCATCTAAGTGTAATTAATCTGCTATGACAATAGACATAAAAACCACTGACTCATAAACTCTGTCGTGTTTAGTGATAATGTGAGACTTCTCCAAAATGAATATCAATCTACTAACCTGAGTGACAACTGAGTGGTAGCAGGGCCTAATTGAAACATGATTAAGTGGCTGCTAAGATCTGGCTACAGCTCAGGTATATGTCTGCTAAATACAATTTAGCCGGATCCTAATTGAAACCAGCCCCTTATTGCTATAGAGAAGAAAGATGCATTTCGCAGGGTTACACTAACATGCTGATCCAATATGAATTGGGGAGTTGGCTTCACCCATCACAGAATTTTACAATATTCATTTTCACTAGTGCTAAAGTCATGACATACACAGTTACTTTTATGTTGTAATTAAACACAGACATCAGCGGGCTGTGCAGCAAAGACCTAATGACAGCACATGTTAGAAATGTAAAAATAGTGAAAAGATCCTTAAAAAAACAGGCCGAAAAGTTCAGTTGTGGGATTCAGAATTCAATGGTAGCAATTCCCTGTTCATTTAACAGATTCTTACTGCATAACAAAGTGATAATATTTCAATTTACTTGATCATGTTGAACAACACACTATTAATGTTACTTTTTTGACCACACTACAGCTACCACTTTTAATTATAACCGATTCTCATTTGATCAAGTCAATCCATTTAACACTTTAAGAGATGATGCAAATTATATCTCTCACCAATTATGATGTAAAATGTTTGTTTAGTGTTTACATTTCGGTTTTTTCGGGTATTCTGTAAAACATTCTCAATGAATGAGTATTATCTAGAATAAAGTTTATCTTTAAAAAAACTTTTCAAAAGTATTCTCAGCTGTCCTCTACCATGCAATATAACCACGCCACAATTGCAAAAATAAAGACTTAACATGTGAAAAAGGAGAACAAAACTTATGAATGCTGCTCGCTGGCTTGCAGGTACTGTCTTGTCAACATCATCTGGTTCTTTTGAGGGGTTGGCAGAGAAAAGTATGCTTTCGTAAAGCGTACATATAATGCAGTGAGGTGATAACTTTCTTTTGTTTTTTTATGACTTGACCTGGTTCTGGGACACATGCCATAAAAAGTTGTGTACTTGAAATCGAAACTGAAAAAGTTTATGAATATAGAAGAAACACTCAAGACCTACAAAATTTTAGCTTAGCCTATTCTTGAATACTGCTCAGCAATCTATTTAGAAACAGCACAGAAAACCACAGAAACAATCAACGAAGTTCAAAATAAAGCAATTACAATAATCATATCGGCACCAAGAAAGTTTTCGGTCACAACTGGCAGGACACTTTTGAACCTCCCAACATTACATAGTAGGACATTTAACCTATTTCAAAAGTTAACACGCAAAAACGTTGCAAAAAAAGGCATCGAAACATACCCTTCACCTTGTACAAAAGGCAAATAGGCATTAGCGTACTCTGAGAAGTAACTGTTCCATAGTAAAACCATCGTTCCGTACCAATTTCGGAAAATCAGCAATGATGAATCTATATTATACGTTCACCCTGAAAAATCAACCATCACAAAATCTGTTATAATTAAGTGGGTAGCCTACAGTGTAATACAACCTTACGGTGTTAAAACAATTTTTGATTGTCATTATATTTGTCCATCTCCCTCATTTTAAAAACCACTGTATTTTAGTTTTGCTCTTCATGACGCAACAATTTTTGATCCCATGTCAAATTACTCTCACATAATTTTACACATGTAGCCTTATTATTCTTGATTATTTTTTCACTCTCAGAGGTCAACAAGTTGCCTTTAACTATTTGTTATTTGTATACTTCTAAGCCAACCTCTAACCCCAACCCCTTAATAAATAAATAACATAATATTACCATTTTAATATTGACTCTTAATAAAACACCGCTCATGTTATTCACAAGAATAACTATTTGAATCATAATCAATCGTTCAAGCTTTAGGCCTCCATTACTTAACTTTGACATATTCAATAATGATCAGCCTTGTCTGGAAGAAGCCACATTTCAAATGGCAGGGCTTGCAATAAATTCCAAACACTTCAGTTTTTAGGCCTAAATTGGCGAATGCAAAGAAGGCCAACTTCAAACAAAAATTCTGACACTGACATCTGATACCAATTTTTCAGAACCGAACTGACATGAATTTACGCTACTGTGCCAACCAGTGAACATGATAACAATCACTTTGAATCGACAACAACCACATCGCGTAGACCTTGTCAGACATCTGCTGTGCCCCAGATCCACACTATACTAAAGCAGCAAAGGATAATACTTACAATGATGTTACACATCTGAGAATACTACCATTACTGAATTTCAAGTAAGTAAGCGTCGATAGTTGGTCTTAATTGCGACAAAAAATTAGAGGTTGTTGAACAAAATGGGACTGAAGAGGAGTGAGACAAGGTGGCGTGACATCCCTAGAGCTTCAATGATTGCTCATAAGAATTATTGAGGCTGTGAAATATTTGTGTGTTGTGCTTCATTTCAAGTTCAGGGGCATAATAAATCTAAAGATATTACTGAAGACGTTGGATTCATTTGGTAATATTCTCTCATGAGGTGGTGACCAAATCACGTAAAAGTTCAAATCAGTCATGTTGAAACGACCAGGTGGACCAATATTCAATGTATAAATTACTTTGAATTCAAAATGATAGTGTCACAGAATCAGGATGGAACCCCAATATAGTACAGATTACTTTTCAATGTGACACAGATTCCGTTTTATTGTTTCAGTGTTTTGGAGAGCTGTGATACAAGATCAAGTTGAGCGCCGGACTTGAAATCGAAATAACTTCTACAACTGCTGCAACATAGAATATGGATTTTGAAGCGATTCAGAGATTTAACGATATTGGATTCTGTATACAGTTTGGAATAGTAATTGTAGGATGTATCTCCACTCCTCTAATTCCTCTGTTTCTCTGGAGAGTAAATATCGGAAGTAAGTCAAATCAGAAAGACGATCCGTAAGAATACTATTGTTTATATATTTATCAATATGATCACTATTTAAACACCGTCAGTCAGTTCGAAGTATCTCATCCATGAACCACAATTTCAGGATGTTGCATTTTGGCTTCCATCCAAGATTTTAGTTTTGACATGATCACATCTTATTGTGCCATGACACTCCAAATCCCATAGTTTGACATATTAAATAAACATTTTAAAACCCCATCTGTTTATATATTTTGTCGAAAGTAAGAACAACTGACACGATGCCATAGTCAAATTTTGAAACATTTTGAATATGATTTTTGAAATTATAGTTTAGTGAAGATTGCTTTCGTCTTTGCCAGCTCTAAATTTAGCTATATCCGACTTGTCGTTTTCTGAACCATGACCTAGCCTTATATTAATACGTTTTTTTCATCGATTCAACTGCATATCTTGTAAGCATCTGTTGGACTTGAAGAAATAAGCATCGATTCCAATATGGAGAGAACATTGAAATGACTTTGTTAATGTTCCATTCTTAGCTATATACAGACTTGTCCATGAACCATGAACTTGCCTTATAGTATGATTATTTGATGAAACTGTTTGGGCAAACTGCATGGATTCCTGGCATGTTGTTTGAGCTATCTATGGACTTGACGAAAAAGGCTTGTCATTACCACAGCCAAATCAGAAGCTGGATTCTTGAATATAAAAGAATTTATAGGTAACATTATTCTGACAACCTAGTATCTCTCTTGCAAACACTCCTTACTAAGGGTATGGGTGTCTGTGAATAACCAACAAGTTCTCCCAAGCTAATCAAATATCCTGTTGAATGAGTATTTATAGTATTTTTATTTGTTATAATTATCATTATCGATGGACTTAGTTCCTTCGAGTTACTAAAGGTTTCTCAATGCTTCCTCTACACAGTAAATGATAATTTATTTTCTGCATTCACAGATGGAGCAACCAAGGTACTACTCAGTTTTTTGGCTCTTGCTGATATGGGTTTTTTGATATGTGTGATGTTCGGCAGCATTGTACCTGATAGTTCACGATTTCACATTGATGTAAGTATCAAATTTGAAAATAGGGGACAAAATTCTCAACAACATAAATTCAAGGCTAAATTTGGCAATGAAGCATTTTGCAAGTTGATAACACTTTGTGGCAATGTACAGCTAGGAATGCAAGAAATTATTTATCCACAAGATAGAGTCACTCCGTGGCTGTTTGTCATGATGGGTGAATAAGACGGGGAAAGATAACACAAGGTATCACATCGATAACTAAATCGCATGTATGTAGTTTTGAAACATGGGTCTAACTTGGAGTTATGCTTTCACAGTTCTATTATGCAAGTGTCAAAGATGGGATTATAATTGTAAGGACCTGCAAAGTCAACAAAGCATTGTCAATTATATATATGTACAGGTAATGTTGAATAAGAATATGGAATAATGCTCATGACTAAAATTGAATATTTTAGGGTATTCAGATCCCTTTCTTTTTGCTACTGTTTATCTTTCAGATTAATTCTGACACTTTTCGCTTGTGGGTGAGCACAACTCTCAAAATATGAAAATCAAAACTACATACATGCAATGTAGTTTTCGATGTGTATCCTTTGTTCTTCCAGAAAAGGTAATTTCTCATTCCAATGCCGTCCTAAAAGGGAAAGATCTGACTTAAATATCTACCTATACAAAAAATTGCAAGGCACCATAGCTGGGAAAGGTGAATATCGCAATAAACATTGTTTTTTCTTCATTATCCAGCCATTCCCAAAGGTAACATGCCTTAACAACTATTGTATACCACATACTGTATAGCCTTTACACCTTATTTATCCTCTTTTCAGCTTCAGGTTACTGATGTTACATGTAACCTGCTGCTTGATCTGAAGAAAATATTTCAGACATGCGGCTGTTGGTATGTTGTCATGGTTACAGCTGAGAGGTTTACTGTGATCTACTTTCCTATAAAGGTAAACATTCAGTTAGCTGTGGAAGCCTATACTTATAGGTTTATGAAACAATACACAGGAGGAAACAATACACAGGGGGAAACAATAAACAAGGGGAATTAATTGTATGCACTGTGTATTTCTTGTGTTTATGTCTTGTGTGAGTTCTATATGTGCATGTGAGGGAATGAGTACCCGTGTGCAATATCTACTCTAAGCATATTTCTGACTTAATTTGTAGACATAAATTTCTCATTTATAACAGAGATATAATCAATAGTAAAAAATTGAATTTTAGGCTTCAAAATTCTTCACTTGGAGGAGGGCTGTTGCGGTCAGCTTAGCCTTGCCTGTATTAGTAGCAGTGATATTCTCTTGGACTACCAATATGAAAGGAGCAATACTGACCTATGACAACTTTACATCCTGCGACAACGTGGCATCATTGGCATTATATGAAGCATTTTATTACACAAATGCAGGAGTGACCTACATTTTGCCTGTCACTGTAACTCTAATCCTAAACACAGCTATTATTGTGCGACTCAAGAAGCATGCGCTCTTTAGAGTTACATTCGGCCAATCTAGCAGAATTAGATTCACAAGGCTACACAGAGAACGAAGTAATAGATCATTAAGCGACAGCGACAATAGCTCAAACTCTGCTGCAATTGATTATGAGGAGGCTGAGGAAAATGATGCATGTCATGAGGCCGACGAGAGAGAGGACAAAATGAAGTAAGTCATGATCAACTCACAGTTCAATGTTATGTTAAATAAATTCAGAGATGTACCTTATTGTTGAATGCATTTTACCGTAATACTGAATTTGTGTATCACTCAGAAACTAATTTCTAATTCCTGCAGATAAGCCATGATCCAATAAGTATAGGATTTTGAAGAGCGAGACTTATTTCTGTTATGTCTCTCTCACCCTCATTCATGTCAAAGATTTGCACATCATCTATGGCTAAAGGTGGTGCTATGTCAGGATTGTTTAACAAACCAATATTTCAATCTACAGCTTGGGCTAAAAAAGCCTTTATCACATAAAAATGATGGTTTATTGCATCGTATTGAGGTAGAAGGCTTGGCTTGGTAATGAAGAGGTTTGTATCTATTTCACAAAATGAGATATTTATTCTGCTTTGTTGTAGGAAGGCAAATAGAATGGTACTTGGAGCATCTATAGTTTTCACTGTCGCAATGCTGCCGCAAGCAGCGTGTTGTATATACAACATTGTGAAAGCAGAAAACGGAGGGTTACATTCTCACAACAACACAGATATGGTACTGGGATTAATTGGCTCCAGCCTAGGATATTTAAATCCAGCGGCAAACCTCTTTGTTTATGTTTTGGCATCCGCAGACCTGAAAAATTGTACATAGTTTTAAGAAAAGACTAGGAATGGCTTCTTTGCATAATATGTATATATATATATATATATATATCATTAATATATATCTCTCTATGAACATGCCCAGACCAGGGCCTGGTTTCAATTAGAGATTTAGCCGTGCTTTCACGGCTACAGGCCAGCTAAAGCTCAGCCACTCACCAAATCGGGTTTCAATTAGGATAAATTTAACACACCCATAGCTGATCCTAAGCAGAATATTGGCTGTTCTGTTTCAGACGGCTATCACTCAGCCACCATGCAATTTCATATGTATGATATGCTAATTTATTGAATAGTATCATACTATCGTAATTTATGATAAATTACGATTCATCTAAGTGTAATTAATCTGCTATGACAATAGACATAAAAACCACTGACTCATAAACTCTGTCGTGTTTAGTGATAATGTGAGACTTCTCCAAAATGAATATCAATCTACTAACCTGAGTGACAACTGAGTGGTAGCAGGGCCTAATTGAAACATGATTAAGTGGCTGCTAAGATCTGGCTACAGCTCAGGTATATGTCTGCTAAATACAATTTAGCCGGATCCTAATTGAAACCAGCCCCTTATTGCTATAGAGAAGAAAGATGCATTTCGCAGGGTTACACTAACATGCTGATCCAATATGAATTGGGGAGTTGGCTTCACCCATCACAGAATTTTACAATATTCATTTTCACTAGTGCTAAAGTCATGACATACACAGTTACTTTTATGTTGTAATTAAACACAGACATCAGCGGGCTGTGCAGCAAAGACCTAATGACAGCACATGTTAGAAATGTAAAAATAGTGAAAAGATCCTTAAAAAAACAGGCCGAAAAGTTCAGTTGTGGGATTCAGAATTCAATGGTAGCAATTCCCTGTTCATTTAACAGATTCTTACTGCATAACAAAGTGATAATATTTCAATTTACTTGATCATGTTGAACAACACACTATTAATGTTACTTTTTTGACCACACTACAGCTACCACTTTTAATTATAACCGATTCTCATTTGATCAAGTCAATCCATTTAACACTTTAAGAGATGATGCAAATTATATCTCTCACCAATTATGATGTAAAATGTTTGTTTAGTGTTTACATTTCGGTTTTTTCGGGTATTCTGTAAAACATTCTCAATGAATGAGTATTATCTAGAATAAAGTTTATCTTTAAAAAAACTTTTCAAAAGTATTCTCAGCTGTCCTCTACCATGCAATATAACCACGCCACAATTGCAAAAATAAAGACTTAACATGTGAAAAAGGAGAACAAAACTTATGAATGCTGCTCGCTGGCTTGCAGGTACTGTCTTGTCAACATCATCTGGTTCTTTTGAGGGGTTGGCAGAGAAAAGTATGCTTTCGTAAAGCGGACACATAATGCAGTGAGGTGATAACTTTCTTTTGTTTTTTTATGACTTGACCTGGTTCTGGGACACATGCCATAAAAAGTTGTGTACTTGAAAGAGAAACTGAAAAAGTTTATGAATATAGAAGAAACACTCAAGACCTACAAAATTTTAGCATAGCCTATTCTTGAATACTGCTCAGCAATCTATTTAGAAACAGCACAGAAAACCACAGAAACAATCAACGAAGTTCAAAATAAAGCAATTACAATAATCATATCGGCACCAAGAAAGTTTTCGGTCACAACTGGCAGGACACTTTTGAACCTCCCAACATTACATAGTAGGACATTTAACCTATTTCAAAAGTTAACACGCAAAACGTTGCAAAAAAAGGCATCGAAACATACCCTTCACCTTGTACAAAAGGCAAATAGGCATCAGCGTACTCTGAGAAGTAACTGTACCATAGTGAAACCATCATTCCGTACCAATTTCGGTAAATCAGTAATGATGAATCTATATTATACATTCACCCTAAAAAATCAACCCTCACAAAATCTGTTATAATTTAGTGGGTAGCCTACAGTATAATACAGCCTTACGATGTTAAAACAATTTTTGATTGTCATTATACTTGTCCATCTTCTTCCCTCATTTTAAAAACCGCTGTATTTTAGTTTTGCTCTTCATGACGCAACAATTTTTGATCCCATGTCAAATTATTCTCACATACTTTTACACATGTAGCCATATTATTCTTGATTATTTTTTTCACTCTCAGAGGTCAACAAGTTGCCTTTAACTATTTGTTATTTGTATACTTCTAAGCCAACCTCTAACCCCAACCCCTGAATAAATAAATAACATAATATTACCATTTTAATATTGACTCTTAATAAAACACCACTCATGTTACTCACAAGAGTAACTATTTGAATCATAATCAATCATTCAAGCTTTAGGCCTCCATTACTTAATTTTGACATATTCAATAACGATCAGCCTTGCCCGGAAGAAGCCACATTCCAAATGGCAGGGCTTGCAAAAAATTCCAAACACTTCAGTTTTTAGGCCTAAATTGGCGAATGCCAAGAAGGCCAACTTCAAACAAAAATTCTGACACGGACATCTGATACCAATTTTTCAGAACCCAACTAACATACCCAGACATGACTTATTTGACTTATATGCGTTTTCGTTTCTTCAAACAATGCTGCTATTTCTACTGCCAATTTTGTGCACTACGCCTCGCCAAGCCTGCATACCGAGAGCAACCTTTAAAGGCTGGTCTATGCTAAGATCTACATGCAGAAGGTCTTTGGTTATTTCTTTTACACATATCGCCTTTTTATCTATTTGGCCTCCTCGAGACTTTTTGGTCTCAGTATACAACACTGGTACTTCTTCCTACTACTCTTTTGTCTACGCATATATCCGACTTGTTCCTATGATTTATAAGTGATCATGAGGGGTTAGTGCTGGCTCACAGACAATAAAACAGCAATCGAACGGCCATACTACTACCAGGTCAGCAACACAGTTCTTAGATTAAAGCCACTGCAGTGTGCCACTTCCTCATAATAATAAGGTAATTCATTGATACTAATCACAGCAAAACTTGCATGTTATTACCCTAGCATGAGTATCAACCCATTAGCTAAATATTAATGAAGATAGGACATTCATGTAAACATGTACATTCAATGAGAACAAACAGATAACACTTCACATCTGGATCGACAAAAGGGCTGTAAGAAAAAATTGTTTTCCATTGTTCTTCTGCTATTATTGATATGAGGTTCTTGAATCTTGTACACCTACTGATTACGACATCATACACTTTCACATGGAAGATATGAAGTCATTCTCATCTTCTTTGATGATTTTTCCGTGTGCTAGCAGTGTTGTAATAAGTGTAACAGTATGTAAGGTACAACATACTCCCTGTATAGCATTTTCTCAGACCCTATCAAAACAATTTAGGCCAGAAGCAGCTATAGCATAAGTTGTTATGGCACGGACAATATTTGATGGCAAGATATTGATCACGTTTTATACTTCATTGGCCTATGTTCTGTAAAATTCACTGGGTGTACCCAGTTGTAGTGGTCATATTTAGAAATTAAAAGGTGTTTTGTTTTGGCATTATATGTGTGGGGAAATAACTCCTACTCTGTGCAGTCTAACTAATCTAATCATCAGGGAATTCCAGGTTGAAATTGCATTGTGGGATTTTTTGACATGGCAATTAATACACGAAGTAAACTTGTAGAGAAGGCTGCTTGTATCAGACCAGCACAAACTGAAAAATTTCAATTGAATTATGTCAAACTTCTTATGGGTCTAGTATGATATTTTTAACACCTCCATTTATATATAGAGGATTTAAAAACACTACCAAGTTCAATTTTCGTGATAAACATTTACTTTTATATCATACAGACAATCTAAGATACAAAGTTTCTGCTACATACAATTCTTTACCGTTACATTTGAGATCTAAAGAGAAGTTCAGTTCATTCAAAACTTTACTTTTCAACCATATATTATCGACTTGACCAACATCATTGATGATATTATTTCCCTTCTGTTTCTCTTTTTTTGTTATAAAAAAAAATTGTTTTCTGGCACTGAGTGCAAAACATTTCGAATGAGATGACTTTTGATGCCAATAAAAAGTATATATATATATATATTGTATGGTCTTAAGACCACTGTCTTGGGGCAATTACCAACAACATTTATGATGTTTCAATTGCCTCTTATGTCATTTTTCGGCTGGATATCTTTTGCATAACACATGAGCAAAGAGTTCAATGAGTGCCTCACTTTTCAGCAAAGAAACCCAACTGTCAGAGTCTGAAAAACTTAGATATGCCAGCTTTGTATACTTTCCTAACGTGCTAATGACATGATATGGGGATATGCGGTAGCGCTGTCTCTCACCAACCACCTCATGCAATGATAAAACATATACAATGTAGAACCCAGGACTATAGTCTTGACTTGTGTCAACTGCATCAAACTCTTGACTTCCCACTAATCACATGAATGTGAATATTTGGGATACGCAGTAGTGCTGTTGCTGACCTCTTCAACTGGGTACAAACTTTTTTCCTACATCAAATTTTTCTCACGTCTAGGCTGCTAGGTCTTGTTCTCATTGAGATGTAGTGCTGTCGCTGACCACCTTTTAAAATGATGTGATAGAATATCTTGTTAAAATCATACATATAGTCGTGTTTCCTGCTGACCATATTAATCACTTAACATTTCACTTACCAAACCGATTGTGAAGAAAATTGCAGGTAAGCTGCCACGCTGCCGCTGACATGATTGCTACAACCGGGTACACTCTCAGTTTTAGATTCAACAAGTTGTTCTACCCTAGATATGCCCTTGTTTAAAACTTGTAACATTTCACTTATTATAAGCGATTTTAAGAAAAATTGCGATATGCTGCCGCGCTGCCGATCTTCCGCTGACATGATTGCTACGACTGGGTACACTAGACCAAGTTTGGTCCATTTGCCTGCATTCCGAGTAGCTTCCAATCCAATCCCCGGCGTGACCAGTGGATCGGGAGCAACAGGCATGCAGGCAATTGGATCAAACTTGTTCTAGGTTACACCCTTATTTTTTTATATTCAGCACGTTATTATACCCTTGAAACACCTTTTATTCAAACTCTTAATATTTCACTCATTAAAAGCAATTTTTAGAGGAAATGAGGATATGCTGCCGCTGACATGATCGCTACAAGTGGGTACACCCTTAATATTGGATTCAGCACGTTGCTCCACCCTAGAAACACCTTTTATTGAATTCTTAACATTTCACTTATATGCAATTTTGAGAAATATTGCGGATATGCTGCCGCAAGACAGTGTCATACTAACCTCATGAAGATCTGACATTATACTTATTGAAAATTTTTAATTTGACCTGATCTAACACGAGCAGACTTCTGCAAGTTTACTTGGTAAATAAATTGGCAAGTCAACAAAATCCCCACAATGCAATTTCAACCTGGAATTCCCTGAAGATTAGATTAGTAATATTACACAGAATAGGAGTTATGTCCCCACAAATATAATGCAAAAACAAAACACCTTTTAATTTCTAAATATGACCACAACAGCTGGGTACACCCGGTGAATTATACAGAAGAAACATCAATGAAGTATAATATGCGATCATTTTCCTGCCATCAAAAATTGTCCGTGCCATTTTTTTACAGAGCAGTTACAGCTAGGCTGCTTCTGGCATAATTCCCAAAATAGAAAAACAAAATAAAAATCTGTTGTCGTCTTATGCATCGCTAAGTATGATTGATGAATTTGCAGTCTGCAGATGAACGGCTAAGGATGAATGATTTGCACAAAATAATTCCTCAGCGAAAGAGATGATGTGACACTAAAATCATAATAAATAATGCAACAATAATGGCTTCATGAAGTTGGAAATCAAGTGCATATGCATTTTGTACACTCTGTTTTTTTCCTCCACAAACATGTTAACCGCTAGTTTAAGTGCTCAAACGGTGCAAGATGCTGGTAGAGGCATTTCATTATCAACCACTTTCGGGAGAAAGTGGTTGATAATGAAATGCCTCTACCAGCATCTTGCACCGTTTGAGCACTTAAACTAGGTAACCGCCAATCTCATTCCGTGATAATCGATGGTCCGTAACTGAAATCTCAAATATACATTTTCTGTAATCATATTGACAGTGACAATGGCATGTTTTTCATAATGACATGATACTGGTTCAGTATTGTAGTAGCAGGATGTATGAATGTAATTTATTGGAATCAGATTGGGTTAGGAAACCTAAAGTCCTGTCATGCTCCTATAGAAAAACTTTTTGAGATGATCAATCAGAACCCACAAAAACCTTATCTCCTTAACCGCATCAGACAAACTGGTATGGGGCCCTCATTTAACCAAGCAGAGTGGGGCCAGTGAGAAGGGATCCTTGTGATGGTGCTACATCACAACTGATACTGCTTTTCATCATCTGTGTCATTAATCGCAGTCGGATCTGAGAGACTCCTTTTGTTACGCTACTAAGAGACTTCAGTGGTGATCAAGTAAGTGGGCTTCCTAAACTTTGTTTGGATTATTTTTAGTCCTGTCTACCTGTATAGTTTGAACACCTAATGTTAAATGATTAAAAGATGACCTTTGTCTGTGAAATATTGGTAATGTGACCTTTTTGTTTGTCATGCTTTAGGTAAGTCAAATCAGAACTGATTTCGGCTAGCTTTCATTGGTTGTATGCGGTGGTTGAATCATGATTGGTTCGCATTGTCCCAGATGACACTAGAATGCCATCCCAGATGCTTATCTCAGTCACATTATAACATTCATCCCAGATAGCCATCCCAGATAGCCATCCCAGTCAATGTGAACCAGAAAATGAATAGCATCGGGAAAGTTCGTAAGTGTCAAACTTTCCCGATGCTATCCCAGACAGACCCAGACAGTCTGGGATTGTGTCATTTTCTGGTTGACATTGACTGGGATGGCTATCTGGGATGGCGATCTGGGATGAATGTTATAATGTGACTTAGTATATGCATCTGGGATGGCATCCTAGTGTCATCTGGGAAAATGTGAACCAAGCATAATGTGAAAGCATAGTTTGCTTAGGCCCAAAATAGATAATATTATTATAAGATTGGGTTCGCCTGTATATGTGGTGAGATGATTTGCAAATAATATAATACAAATAATAATACAAATAATAATACAGATATATAATATAAATTGTTCAGTACATGAGGTATGAGAGTAGTATAGCAACAAGATAACATCAATTCTAGGTACCAATTATGTTTGAAAACACACACCACTGAATTTGAACCTCTAAAAAAACCTGAGAATGAAAGAAACTGGAATCTTTATCAGCATTACCAGGAATCAAAGTTACAAATCTGGATCAAAATTAGACCACGCTCCATAGTATTGTATGCATTACTTGCCAACGTGACACAAATTTCACTTCGATTTTACAGGAGTTTCATGCGATAGAACTAGAAAACCACTCAGGATATCAGGATGACCCCGCTAAATAATGTAACTTGGAGTGAAGATGAAGTTCGGATATTCAATGATGTCGGGTTTTGTATACAGTTTGGAATAGTAATGACAGGATGCATAACCACTCCTTTGATTCCTGTGTTTCTCTGGAGACTCAACATTGGAAGTAAGTCAAAACAGAACTGACCCTAAAAACATGGTCGTTTTGTCAGTAGATCATTGTTTTGAGAAAGCGTGCCCTTTTCTGAACAATCAGATTGTGGTATCTCGTTGAATCACTTGAATTCTGCCTCAGTCAACCTTATACAAGAATTTATAACAAATAGCTCACAGAAGGTACGTCAAAACCTGTTGTGTAGTGGGCCATTTGATTATTTCTGTCTATCTATTTGTATGCAACGTATGCCACAGTCAACCACCAGTAACTGCAATCTCATTTAATATGTTTATGACACTGTTTCGGCCAGAGGGATTATCTCATTCATTAACCAAGCTGCAAGTGATTTCGCTTGTCGGAATACATGAATTTTTATTCTTTCTAAATGGGTCTAGCCCGAAATAAAATGCTCTTTGTAATCTAGGAGCGAGTACTGTTCACCAAAGCCCTCAGTTAATGGTTATGTAAGAGAAGTTGAGAATTGTAAATGCACGGCCACTGTTAATTGATATAATGCAAATACCATTTAGGTAATATAGAATGCCTACCAGAGGCTCTAATTCATGGAAAAACTTTTTGCTATGCATATGCTCAGTACTACACAGCGAATATTAAGTAGGTATTGTCCTAGCATCACTGCACTATCTAGGCAATCTTCAAACTACATCAATAAACTCAATCAATAGGAGTAGTAGGTGGCTCAGTTGGTATGTGCACCAGTACTTAAGCAAACAAGTGTTGAAGGGCGACGGTTAAAATCCCACTGCAGTCCATCTACTACTGGGGTTGCCCTCATGTGTGCCAGCAAATTCAGAATTCTATGTCCGCTGGACATCTCAGCTTGCTTTAAAATTGACAAAAGACTAGTCAGACTAGTCAGTATCACGTCAAAATCAAAAACAAGGATGGACATTGTAACTCTGTACCTCGAACAGATTAACTAGCTTTAATATTATGACACTTTAAGTTAAATGCTTGATTTGTTTGCTCTTGTTTGCTGAGGTGAATGAGTTTTAGAGCCTGAAAAACAGGTGATTAAAATAGTTAGATAATCTCAGCATGTGCCCAGTAACGTGCTACAACATGTCTGAATCTCAAACACACCGAGTGTCTATCATAATGATAATGATAATATTAACTTTATTGAACTAGACGATGCAGGGAAGCAAATAAGATCACGCGTTAAAAATGGTTAAAAAGCCGATGACTAAGAGACGAGGTAGCAAACAATGAAGAAAGAAAAGAAAACATACGCTACATACCACTACACAAAATGAAAAAGTTATATCAGTTGGTCAGGGTTTATAAATAAAATAAATATGAAGTTAAAATATTTATTTATTTATTTCCTGATTTTGCAGGTGAAGCTACAAAGGTACTGCTGATGTTTTTGGCTGTTGCTGATATGGGTTTTCTCCTCTGCGTAATGTTCTATAGCATTGTGGCTCATAGTGTACGATTTTATATTGATGTAAGTATCATTTGGAAAATATGAGAACACCATCTCAAATATATTGAGGATGAGTTCGACAACAAAGCATAACACCATTGCACCATGGAACCTAAGTTTGTGATATAAAATTTCTTGCGGTTTCACCATACTAGCAACAAAGAATAAATTTTTCATGACCAAGTGTAAAGTGCAGGTCACATAAGTTTTCCAGGTTTTGTAGTGATGGCAATTTGGATATCTGATTGTACTATACTTGTACAGAAACGAATCACGTTAAAACTATATATTGTCAGTAACAGCATTGTTTCACATGCATATACTATGAATATATATAGTATATCAGATACCATAATCTACTGCTATATTTCGAAATATGCAATTTCTCTCTCACATACCATTGAAGCAAGGAAAAATGTTGGCATTTTTAAAACCAAGTTGATTTTGTCCAACTTATCTTCAGACCAAATTTTGCAGTACGCTGCTAGTCTAGTTTCCAAACCATTCACAGAATCAACAGCCTTGATAAAGAGGTTTACATGTTTTTGGTGGGGTCTCTGATTGTATCAGTTGTGGTTACATAACATAGTTTTTAATGTCTCATATATCCTCTTTTACAGCTACAATTAACAGATGTCAGTTGTAACCTGCTGTATGATCTGAAAATAATATTTCAGACATGCGGCTGTTGGTATGTTGTCTTGGTTACAGCTGAGAGATTTGCTGTGATCTCATTTCCTCTAAAGGTAAATTCGCTCAAGACACTGGTGTAGATATTTAACAATTAATAAATTGGTTTACCTCTTGTTTTATGTCTTAGGCTTAGAATATTAGGCGAAGAAGGTGCATGTGAAACTGGGTTCTGACAGGATTACTAGTTACAAGGCTATCTAGTCACCATTGAAGTTACTAGACTAGACACTTTTGCCATTGTCTTGTCACCTCGACCACAATCTATATCAACTATTTTACTAACGCTTGCAAGTTCAATGTTGAGAAAACGCCTATTTCTGAATGGCCTTGTAAATGATAAGACCATCTGTTGTGAAATATATGATCAATATTCTAAGTTTCGATTTTAGACAAGAAACTTCTTCACTTGGAGGAGGGCTGTTGCGGTCAGCGTAGCCTTGCCAATAATAGTAGCAGTGATATACTCTTGGGCCACCGGAATGAAGGGAGTATATATGCTCGAGAAGGGTATTCCTGTCTGTGCCAACAGAGCTTCTTTGACAAAATATGAAGCATTTTATAGCACCTATGCAAGTCTAACCTTCCTTTCGACTGTAATCATAACACTAATCCTCAACACAGCTATTATCATACGACTGAGGCACACTTCGCGCTTTGGAGTATTAAGAAGGAAACTAAATTCAAACACATCATTCAGTTTCCGCAGCAGCAGTGGCTCAAGCTCTACTATGGGACCCTGTGTTGGTGCTGAGGTTCCGGGTCATGTGACTGCTAAGTCGTGCATGATTAGGCAAAATTCTACAAAAAGCAGAAAAGATCGTATCAAGTAAGTGATTATAACCCACAGCTTTATGTCACAGAGTAAGGATACACGGAGAAGACAATTCAATGATAGTTATAGTGCCTGCGGTTTTTTATTCACTAGGGTAAAATCATCCATCTGGATATCTGCCAATTTTTAACTTTTTGGAAATGTCCAATCTTCATGCAATACACCATATTGTTGTTATTTTTTGCCAGGTCTTTAAAATCACTGTTATCATATAGATTTACATGAGACAGTTGATAGACATAATATGGTCATCAAAATTAGGAAATGTATGCGTAGTGACCTAAGGCACACATAAATCTATTTGTTATAATTCATTTTAAAAACCTGGATACGCATAGCCTATGTATCCTAGCAAATCTGACAAAAATATGGTGTACGCTTGAAGATTTGACATTTCAAAAAAGTTGGAAATCAGTCTTTAGGTCAAATACAGCATGAAATATAGCCCATTATAGGTGGGTATGTCTGCACAAAAAATTACCATTGTAACTTATATAATTATCAAAATTCGCAGGTATCCGGATTGATGATTTTTCCCCAGTGAATCAAGAACTGCAGGCACTATAGCTATCATTGAAGTGTCTCCTCTGTATATCCTTACTCTATGTTTATGTTTATGCCAGAACCGACCACACGCTAGCTATCTTACTAAAAAAGTGAACCACATATTTGAATCTGATAGGCATTACTGAATTTATGTACCACCTAAATAACCATAATATTAACCCTCGATACTGTAGCCTTTGCATAACAAATTGTATCTCTGTGCGGATGGTTTGACAAACATTTGTCGTGGAGTTTGGATCAACATGTTTGCATGCAGGCCTCATGGGGCTTCAGCTTCTACTCAGACTACTCAGCCTAAGATGTTATTCAGCCCAAAAACGTCTTTCACAACAAACGGCAGTAAATATTAGAGATCAAATCTTCCATTGTCTTGATCCTCTTTTGTAGGAGGTCAACTAGATTGGTTCTTAATGCATCTATAGTCTTCACTGTAACAATGTTCCCTATAGCAGCAGGTTATATCTACAACACTACGAGAGCGGTGGAGAGAATACAAGAATCTTACAACAATACAGATATGCTAATTGGACTTATCGCCACTACTCTAACATATTTGAATCCTGCTGCTAACCTTTTTGTGTATATTCTGGCATCGTCAAACCTTAAAAGTTGCAAATGTTTGAAGAATTAGTGGAAATTAACTCAAGTGTGTGGCCTTACCCTTACTTTTACTTACTTTTACTTACTTTTACTTACCTTACATTTAATACTGCTACCTACAGCATAAGCGCCATAAGCAGGCATAAACAACATGCAAGCTTTCTTTAGAGAATAGAGCAAACCATAAAGTATCAAGTTACAAACGTTTACAGCTTGTGTGGGTTATCGCTAGGCAAAAGTCAAATTTTTGACTGAATGTTTGACTGATTAATTTATTGTTGTTATTCATTGCCGAAATTTTGACATTACCAATATTGTGGCTTATATTATGGCCGTCTGTTCATTGCAGGTCTACAGGTTTTTTTCTGTTCATTGGCTGCTCTCAATCACAAAGTACACTATGTTTCTTTTACTTTTAATCCAATTTTACACTTATAGCACAGGAGGAACATTTATTACTCTGTATATTTTATCGTATCATAATGACGTCACTGTTTTATTTTATACTGGCACAAATACTATGAATTCTCTCTCATCAGATAGTAATGACGCTATTTTGATATAATATGATAGTTGCCATGATACCAAAATAACATCAATAAAAATTCAACTTGATTTTATCTTATGCAAATTTTGACAAATATAAGTCCTGCAATATTACTTCCTTCCTTGAACTCCTTCTCTGATTTATTTAATTCACAATTGAACGTGCAGGGATAGCTGGTTGTGTAACATTTTATTATCAACCAATTTCCTCCCAACTTTCCCCCAACCAGCTAGAGATCATGATATTTTATTAGCCGGAAATGATGATTAATAGGACATCTGGATCTGTCAGATATCACCATATCTCGAAGTTAACCGCAGTAGTTTCTGGCACCTCCTGGCGGATATATATACAAAATGGAATCGCAATAAATCACACAAAAATAGTAAGAGCAGAGTCAACATGCAAACAGCTATCAATATTACCAATAATATTAATAGTGAAATTATAGCTCCATTTATAGTCATAATGTTCTAACTCAGTCGTTGATATGAATTCATGGATGAGTGGTAAAATACGCAGTATGGTAATATGTGATGAAGTTTCATCCGTCTGTAACCTGGTGAAGTGATCGGATCTAGCTTAAAATCTGGCAGCTTTCACGATTTGCTTAGATCGACGTCCCAGTAACAGCATTATACTGTCATTCTCAGGATTGAGACCTTTCTGTGCAAGAGAGAATTATTTCTGCGAAAATCTATCAAAGTGTACACACTCAAAAATTGCTAGACTTATCCCCACATGCTCGATTATCAGTGTAAATAGAGTCTGCAGAGGTTACCGTTATCATTTGTGTACCCCCCTCCTCCTCTTCCACAGACTGCTCAACAGAAGTGAATAGCTATCAATCTTACGCAAAATAACTATCGGAGAGACTAATAAATCTAACAGATTAATTGATACCAAGTAAAGCATTATATGCAGTAATGTATCAGCATTCATGTGCTTATGTTTTTTTGACTTTCATTGTTTGCGTGGGACTCTACCTTCAACCATAACTGCCTCATGGGTTCTGCTGCCTGATCCTCTGGAAATACAATTATCTGCTCTACGCTATACGTTTGTTTCTAGGTTGTCAAATACCAAAAATGATAAGTGAAGGTGAGCGGAAAGAGATGGACAAGCCTGACACTCATAATACTTAGATTGTTTCAACCATTGACATAGCCTCCGTGCTCAGACGGCTGCAACGCATGTAGTGTGGTTATGTTATCAAACACTCATGCACTAAATTGCATTGCAGCCGTCCAATGCTGAAACCATAAGGATCTTTCAACACCGACAAGTTTGGACAGGAACCTCGGACATTGAAAAAATTGAAGTACTATCAGCAAGCAAGTTTCTTATTTTATTTTTGATAGGTTAATGGAAAAAGTAACATCTGTAACATTTTCAGCTGCACTGACTTGTATTTTTGCTAAACAAAAAAAGCAAGAAAGAAAAATGGATGTTTCTTGATGGCTTTAATTATAAATATTTACCTACACTCCATTGTGATGCTGTTGCTAACTGCCATTTAAAAATAGAGGCTTATATATCAAAGCGAACCAAGGTGTGACGGTTGAAAGTAAACTGACTGATAATATAAAATTCGGGTAGCATTGGAAAGAAAAATTCCCAAAGCAGTCTGCGTTACAATAACATACTGATTGGTTGGTAAAGCAAGGCTTTGGTAATCAATACAATAACTGCAAACAAATGCAGGAGGTTGCAAAACCAAAACAGATATGTTGAAATCAGAGTCATATTGCCCCATTTCTACATAAAAAGAAACATATTGGGGGTTGTTACTGTGACGCACAGCAAACAATTAGAAAAGGAGACTAAGGCAATTGTCGTTTCGTCTCTTACCCTCGATCAAGGTGATTGCTCATTTGTTTTAATGCCAACAAGGCTCTGCCATAACTGAAGCACAAATACGAATGTGGAAAAAGCTACCGCCAGATTTTAATCGATAACTAGATTAAATAAGACTTTGTTCTTGTATCTGAGAGCCTAACATCTGCTGCTGTAACAGTCTGATCTGTATCTTCACATTCAGACATCCCATTCTTTCCTCATGTATCTTATTAACAAGCTCCGTGTTCATCAACTACAAAAACAACACAGAACGTATCAGAAGAGGTAACACTGAATTAGGCAGTAAAATTGCATAATTGTTGGAGGGCATTTTGGGCTTCATAGATTGAAATTGTACAATTTGGAGTTGCCGTTCCCGAATCAGTATAGGATTAGCAAACCTTGGTTATGTGCTGAAGGAGTTACTGTATATAGCTAATCATGCAACTTGTAATCCAGCTGATGTAACCCATAGTACTATGCTCTCTGACATTATGGGAACCTGTATAATTGGTGGTCTGCATATTTTAGAATAGATGGACTTTATAAAAGAGTATATATAATAAAGGTAGTTTTACTCATTTTCAGACTAGACCCAGGGATTTTCCGCACTAATGATAACACAGTGGACATGTCTCACCTCCCACTTGGCGTTCTTGTTGGTGATTTGCTGTAGCTGAGCAGCGAGAGAGTCGATCTCAATCTGAGCCGCTGTCTCATCCTCAGGCTCCGTGTCTGAGGTGGAGGTGTAATACTCATCTGATGACTGAGCTTCAGATGAGTGTCCTGTTATATAATAAATAATAATAACAGTAATAATAATAACAGTGATAATATCACTGATATATACATAATATATATATATATGTATATAAATACATATCACCGATATATATATATATTCATATCAATGAATAATATTAACAGTAATGATAATAGTAAAATGTACACACTGTGTTGGGCTGCATGACGTGAATTGAACACAAATGATTAGTCAGTAATTTTATCAGGTTTAATCCAGTTTGCCAGCTTTCGGAGTTGCTCCCCTATTACTGATAAGCCGCAGCTACCCAGGCGGGCAGATAGGCAAACTAGTGAAAAACTAGAAGTTCATAGCAGACATGCCAATGAAGTATAATCTATTCTTCTGGCAACAACCTGCCTTTTACAGTAAGTATGAATGGAAATGGGAATCAACAACAAATCAGGATATGGACATTTTTGTTCTACATGTAGAAGAAAACACTGAAATGTTTTTAAGAAGTTCTCCAAAGCCAGTTGGCCATTGAACGCAAGCCATATGTGATCGATTTGTTAACCTTCACTCAGAATATAAGCATGTCGTAGGATCTCTGTATCATAGACATCAATCAACATTACATAGACAGCAGTATCACATAACAACCAATACCGCATTGGTGTTAAAGAAACATGGCTATTGATATTGCATGGACAACGACACGCAATAGACATCAATAATACATTGTCGGTTTTATATCTCATTGTTAGAATACATATTATGACGTTATATCTACCCAGGGTGGTGATGGATCTGAGCTCTTCATACTCAGCGATCTCTTCGTTCAATCTGTCGATCTCTATCACCTCTGTTGATATCTTCTGCTTCAACTCATCCTCTGTGACACAAACACAAAATTACGTATTGGTTAAATGTCTGTCTCAGTTAGTAGACTGAAAAATAAAGGTGCCTAAAAGGTGGAGCCACCATGTTTGAGTCCAAGTTGCTCTCAGTTAGCAGTGCAGGCAGGTCGGAGCACACCTGGGTCACATGGCACTTCAAAGTCCTGTGTCCAAATTCCAGGTACCTTAAGCTGTGGTAGGACCGCCATCCACAATTAGTCATACGCTACATCAGAAACAAGTAAGCATGAGAATAATTTGGGCATCACGACCATATACAGGTAATTTGTCTAAAAAGGAAATTGTGTTATATTAGCGTTGATCAATCTAAACCCACTTATGGCAATGAGTTCTTCTTCCTCCCAGATGAGTTGGGCCTCTTCTGCGATTAGAGCTCGTAGTTCATCGTCATCATTGATGTCATACTGCATATCCTCACCTGGCCCAGTCAGTGACGTCATGTCATTACCTAAATGAGATAATGAGGGCTACATACTGTTGCACAATAAGAGTTTTTATATTTAAATATTTGGAATTGTGACCCCTTGTCTGCTACAATAGTACCCACAATGCATTGCTTTGCTCATTCTTTTTTGTTCCCTTTGGCAAGTGTGGTGAATGATAAATAAAAACCCTCAGCAACCAAACCTTTTAAATCATCCTAAACAACACATACAATAATGCATAAAGTTTCCCAGATATAACCATGGGATAAGCTTACTTCCAGAAACAGCAAAAAAACTAACCGAACATCAAATTTAGTCATTAGTATCAGCTTTGTATTGATGAGCGTGGATATGAGCCATGATGGAACTGAGATTTTCTCTCATATTTCAACTAGCTTTGCACCTTATAACAAGGCAACAAAACTACATGATAACGTCTTACATCTAATGGCAACAGACCTTGAAATACAATCTCGTTATTGAAGAATACAGCCTAATCAAATTCTACTTATTTGCTAACCTCGAGGGCTTGTTGCCATCGCTGTGTGAAGTTTCTCTGGTATTAACAGAGCGGCGGAACCTTCAGCTATATGCTGGTGCTGGATTGTCTCTGTTCTCATTGGCTCGAGTACAGACGGTTCACTGATCTGCACAGGCTCAACAGCGACTGGCGGTAATACGATCTCCTCTTGTGATGCTGACGCGAGAATATTACCATCTCCTCTCGGTGCAGGTAGAGTCTCAACACTGTCTATGGACGCTGCCATTACCTCCCCTTCAACCACTTCATCCTAAGAAAGAGGAGACAAAAATTTAAATGGGAACTTTATTTGGCAGACCGGCGATCTGATGATGTTTCCAGTTTGCATCCTTGAGGACTTTAAGTTCACATTGCAGTTAAATGAGTGGATAGGGTGGTATGGAAAATTCAATATCAATGTCAGATGATAAACTAAAATTATGGCGAATTCTTAGTCAGTGTTTAACATATTGAAACCGTGTCCCCTGATCTATAAGCCAACACCACCATCAGGTCAGTTTTAGACCATGTTTGGTCAGGGAGGGTCCTCCCTGGTTTGGTCAATTTACTTGCATTCAGAGACGCTCCCTCCGCAGCATGACCAGTTGGGGAGGGGGAAACAAACCGGATACACGCCCACGTATTTTAGGGCCTGTCATTCAATTCTTACCTTATGACCCTCTGATGGTTGTAGAGTATCAGCTGTGATGGGCTCTGAAGGTACCTGCTTATATTCACTCAGGCTATGATGTGATGTACTCTCTTTCACCTCTCCCTCTGGATCTGAGACACAAAGTAATGGGGAGTTATCTATACATAGACAGATGGAGAATAACTCCTAGATTTTAAGCGCTTGACGAATAAATGATATTTATACAGATGATTGATATACAAACCAAGGAATAACAGGTTATTTCTTGAATAAACTATTAATTTTGCAAATATATCTTAGAACTGAGGAAAAAAATCACAAGATTTTTTTTTGCTGATTACATGTGACCTTTCGTCCGGTAATAAATGGATGGATGGATGGATGGATTTATTACTATCATAGACAAAAATTTGTCACGAAATACGTTGTTAATACTGACAAGAAAGAAAAACATGGAATAAATCAGATCTCTGTTGTATAAAGAGTTTTTTAGAATAGTATATTATTAAGTGTATGTATGAGATGTCTTAAAAAGCTGTCTGTATAGACCGATGACAAAACTGTCTCCCAAAGATAGTCCAAGCTTAGTCAGCTGTTCGGCAAGTATAGACCTCTCAGAAGAAGTGTAGGGGGAGACAAAATGAATTCCTTTTGAAAAAGGGTGCTTTTCATTAGCTCATGATCCGATTCTGTTTACTTATCTCTAATACTTCTAAAGCTTCTACCCTCCAGGACTTGAATGCAAAGTAAAATGACTAGCAGGGACAATTTAAGATTTTTGCAATTTCTATTAATCATTAGAGAATTTGGTCAAAATCTAACAATTTAGAACCCTAAAAGCAGTTTTTCTTCCTGTTGAGATTTCCCTCCACAACTGACATATGCCACATTTTGTTGAATCATGTCATCATCATGTCATTATTATGTCATTATTATGTCATATGGGGTCATATATATCGCATTGCGTCATATTGTGTCATATTATGTCATAGTATACAATATAGTGTTACTTACATAGCGTGACATCAGAGTCTTGACTAGATGATTGTTTCATTTCAACACCTCCAACAACAACGTCTATTCCCCCACCAGTAGCTGAGAAATAAATAAACACTGATGTTATCACTCATCATAGTGACGCTATTAACAACTTCATAGATTTGTTATGTTATGTGTTATATTTTCATTTAGTATTAAGACACTATCGCTGAGATGTGACTAAGATACATCTATGAGTTGGAGAAGACCATGTCAGTATACTAGTATTACATTTTGTCGAGTATAAGCACAGGATAACTCAATAGCTGAGCTCTCAAATTGTTTTAATTTCATCTCTGAACTTGCTGTATATTTAGTTGACTATCTTCTCATCGTTGGCTTAGTCTGATAACATTGATTGATTGATTTGTATTTTTACATACGATATCATGGCGAGGATGATGAAGAAATGTATGTATATGACAGCTCTTGGTGTGACTCAGTTGTACATAAAATGGTTGTTGTAAAAATTCATAAAGTAATTAAAAAAACTGCACTGGCGTTTAGTTGTACGGCTTGGTCTGGGTCTGAATTTATAGGCATTACGTGAGGATACTCTTTGATTGGTATTAAAAATGATACGATTGTACAGAGGATGAGACTCATTCCTTAAAATATTACTGAAATGATTAGCACAGATTTTAAACATAAAATCATTGAGGTTGGTAAGTTCCAAGGCTAAACAGCGTTCCTCATAGTCAAATTCTGGGAGGATAACTCTCAATGCTGCCTTTTGTACACTTTCAAGCCGTGATTTGTTGTGCTCAGACAAAAAAGTATAAAATGCTGGAATGGCATAGCACATGATGGAACGAATGTTCGTAGTGTAAAAAATTTTCAGACCTTCAGCATTTAGACCAATTAATTTCAGTTTACGCATTAAAAACAGGCGAGTATTACATTTAGATATCAGACAATCAAAATGCTTGTTAAAATTTAGTTTTTAATCTACAAAAACTCCCAAAAGTTTTACTGATGGCTGTGGCTGCAAAGATGTACATTCAATCTGAAGGTTATCTTGTGTGAAAGATGTTAAAGATTTCAGTATTTCGTAGTCCGCAAGCCAAGTTAAGAAGCTCCGTGAGGCATTTCGCAGCTCTATGCAAGATTTGGTTCTTCCAGAAGGGTAAGTTTTAAGAATCACTTACCTTGTGATAATTTCTGTTGAAGAGTAAGTTGACTGAATCTCTGCTCCGTTAAAGTCTGTGCGTACTCATCCTCTGGCGACTGGACATCGACATCCTGACACAAAGATAACTATTTTAAGACTAACCAAAGAGCAATGCATGTTATAGTCAGACAGTTACTTATGATAAAGTCAGATTTACATGGTAAAAATTTTGATGTGCTACTTGGACTTCCTGTTCAAAGTGACAACATAATGCAGGGAATGAGAATTTCCTCCCTTTATGGGAGGCACTCTTTCCGCCATCAATGACCCCTGCCAAGTAGAGCATTGAATTTCTTTTATCATAAGTAGCTGCTGGACTTTAACATGCATTGGTCCTTAGGAAGTCTTCCCCAAACAGCTATAGTCTCCGCTGTGGATAGGTAACCACTAACCACAGGAAGTGAGCCATGTTGGTAGCTTTTTTTCCATTTCATGACAACGTCATACGAAATTTAGTTTAGACTGGCAGGAGAATTAAAAGTCACAGTATCACTAGTTCCATGTTTGGTATGATTTTAAAGGTCTCAGGCTGAAAGTCGTTAGGAAATATGAAATGAAACAAACAGCCTAGTAATACTGCTGCAAAGTCTGAAATTTGGATCATAGTGATTTCTTGCCTTGACTTATCCACTATGATCATAGCCTTAGATCATTACTGCTCCTATCAATATAGATTAAATTTGATCCAGTCTGCCCGCCTTCCAAATGCAGGCAAATGGACCAAACTAGGTATACTACCAATATGACAGAGTAATTTCTTTACATACCAGTTCCTCTTCAGGTGAGAGAGCTAATCCGCTGACATCAGCAGATAGATCAGCTGACAGCTCGATAGTATCTGACTGTTCTGTAGATAAATCTAAAGGTGGAGGCTTCCTGGAGTCTCTGTCTTCATGGGCGTAAGGATTAACTATAAAGAAAGGAACACTTGTTGACTAATTCAAGTCATGAGTCACAATTTCAGTCAATAACTCATGACTCTTTGTTATCAAGAACGGCAACGGTATAAACAACTGAAATCAGCGTCGTTCTAGCTTCTATCATATGTAAATGTGACTTAGTATGTAGAGAATTAGGGCCAACAACAGTACATATCTAGAAAAAAGGAACAGGTATCGTGGCTCGGGCATCGCTGGCTTCAATACTACATATTGTGGCCTTGCTCCAATAAATAACAAGGATAGTAATATTCAGGAGATGCTCTTGCCATCATTTACAGGTTTTACATTACATATGTCAACGTACATTACAGTGCAGTGCAGTAATACATAAAATACGTGTGGATACTCCTATGGCAGCAAATGGTGAAAATCTGGTTATACGATTTATGACACGGACTGATTACCGATAAACGAGCCTGAAACATCGCCTGTGATTACTGATTTAGTGATTACTCTCCAAGTATCAAGTAAGTAAGTACCTGGCTGGTGAGAGAGTTCCGTAGCGCTTCGCTGTGCGACAGCATGTTGCCCTGATAATCTATCATCATACTCAGGTATATGTGGTGCAGACACAGTGGCAGCTAGGCGACCTCCAGGCCCCGATGACAGCTGACCTCCTGACCCTCTGAGATGACCTCCTGACCCCGTTAGCTGCCCTGTAGAGCCAACATGGGGCAGCGCTTCACTCGATGTTGCTACCGAAGTGGCAAGCTCCACTTGTGATGACCTAGTAAGAGTTGAATACAGATTAGCAATCATAGATGAAAACTAAACAATTAACAACTTGGCATATAGAGACTGATATTTGGACTTCTTCTCACTAGACCGGGAATGGTAACAAACAATTTATTATTTCTACAGTTCATTTCTTTTTCCTCATAATATCCAATGTGGTTTATAGCTATGATCTAATGTGCAAAGTCTCAATATGCGTTTATGCCTGGACTAGAAATCTCGGCAATTTTTCGTACCAGAAAATGTTTAAAACCAGATTTAGTAGCCTTCATGCTTGGACAATTTACAGTGATTACTAATTGAGATCCCAATTCCCTGAAATGTCTGCAGACGCACATTTCTGACAATTTTTCGCATGGTGAAAAACTTGGCTGTGTTGGATTTCGTTCAAATTTAGCCGTTTTGATACTGGGCCTCAGAATCACCCAGGCATAAACGCGCTTTAGTATGACTGTAGATATTCTAAAAACACTGATTTGAACCAGTAAGATTGTTTATAGAATATGAGGACATCTTACCTGGCATTTTTTCTCAGACTACCAGTAGAAAGGGCAAAGTTCAGTTCAGCAGCATTAATACTCCTTCTATTAGGATCTGAACGCTTAACTGGCTCTGATGATAACTGTTGTTTTTCAAGCTGTCTGGCAGCATTGGTCTTTGCTATCAGTTTTAACTGTCAGAAGAGAAAAATGATGTTTTGTTATTTTATGTCAAGGAGAAGACTTCAAACTCTGCCCTTATCCACCACAGTGGTTAATATTGTAATGCCACTAGCAGTTACTCAGGCAGAGTTTAAGTTAAAAAACACCAGTAAAATTTATAAAGGAATAGTTTGTTTTGTTAGTATAGATACTGGAAACAATGAAAAGTTATATGTAAAATCTATATAAAATGGTTCTGACCATGATTGATAGCAGCAACCGGCCTGAACAATAATAGGCGGACTTATCCTCTCTTTTTTCTAAGGGAGGCAAATCACTATATATAAGGTGCATCACGTAAATCTAACGCTTAGTGCTGCAAGCAAGATGGAGCAGCGGTCCAATCTACCAAGTAATATCCCATAATTTGTCATATCTCACATTTCACACGACTGTTTTTTCTATAGAGGTGTGAGCTTGATAGCCCGGATATTAGCTGTATCATGATCTTACAATGTGTGATATTACAATGTGTGAAATTACGTTGTGTTTTACGTCACGTTTTGTTTTACGTCACGTTGTGTTTAGTACACATATACTGTTGTGTTGTGCTGAACGTAATATTACCTTGCGCTTTAGCTGTGTGACGTTGCGCTGTACCTCCCATAACCTTTCCTCTTTATCTGACGATGTAGTGGTGGAGCTGTGGTGATGTGACGACAGCTCCTGGTGCAGCCTGAATAACAAGCTCTCCTGTTTGTTTAGCTCCTCTTGAATTGCCTCTTCTGTTTCCGGCAGATCTACAGACCATTTAGAAGCTGCAGGCTGCAGAGGAGGTTTATATCTAGAAGTAAATCAAGAGGAATACTCATAAAAACTTTCATGTCATGGTTTATCATTTTTAAAACTGTTGTTTATTTTTAGATGCAAGCGGGAAGACATTTTTACTAGCTGACATTGGCAAGATTGCTCAACATTTAAATATACACTGCTGACGCATATTTATTGTCATCTGATCAAAGGTGTAACCGGCCAGATTCTAAATTATACTTGAAATACTACAACCACAAACTATCATTGCCCCAAAGTGGACATCATCGACACAGCAATAGGTTCTGGTGAATATAATCTAGTGATGGATTAGTTATACAGCTTTCCATTATGCGTAAGATGACTACTGAGACGAAGACATACAAGTGATGACAAACGAGATATGGTGTAATGGGTGAGTACTATATTAGGAGTAATCAGAACTGGATGTCAATCTACCAAACTGTCAAACCTCTTCACTAGATAAAAATCTTAGCGTCGAACCTTGTGCAACTTAGAAAATGATGCAATTCTTCTTTCTCATTGAAATCTTGATTATGAAGCAGCTTGCCATAACTGATTCCTAAGATTTCAACGTTCAGTCAGTGGCTCTTACATTGCTCAATCAGTTATTTGAGAAACCGTACAGCTAGGAAAAGGCGATGTCCCCCCTCCCCCGTCCCTCCTGCTGACATATATCCGGAGCTTCAGATTTGCTAAGGGCTACCAAGATCAAGCTTAATCCAATTGCCTGCATCCCAGTTGCTCCCCTCCAGTGGCCAGTGGATCCGGAGCAACTCCGAATGCAGGCAAAAGGACCAAAATTGTCTAGGGGCTACATAAAGGCCTAACTGGTTCTAATCATGCAGATTGTGGGAAAACAGGGTGGATTTGATACCGAGTATAGATTACAGCCTCTAAATCAAGCAAAACTATAAATATATATTTTTCTTTTATCAGGTGTGACTGTGAGTGTGATCGTGTATTTCACAGTTTGACATCATAAAAATCAGAAAAACATATTGTGACCTTGGAGGAAACTCTTATTTACAAATAGGAAAAAGCAATAGCATAATTTCTTTAGTGCACAAAGTTGTTGTTGTTGTTCAATTGTTGATCAATTCATCTTGAAAAGCGCCAAAAATACAATGGATGCCTCCCGTTATCAGTTATTTTCAAGAATAATCTAAAAAGGGCTCAGATGCAATATCAGGATAGGTATCAAAATATATTTCCACTAAAATACCACAGCAGCATAAAAGTCACACATTTGGAAACAATTACTACCATAGCCTCCAGAAAGACAGGATCACTATTTGTCATTCAACATTCAACAGGTCAAATTAACTGTGGTTTCAACAGTGGCCCACAATCCATAAAACCCCAATCTATTCATCTTCTGTGAGAATCATTTTCACAGGCCCTTTATTGTAGACAGGTTAATAATAGGCTGGCCCATTCATAGAAATTTTAGGTTCAGTAATAACTGGAATTTTGAATATAGGCAATAATTCGCAACAACATCAGCTCATAGAAACTGCATAGTAATAAGTATTATATAACATCGAAGCTTTATTACATAATACCCAATAAGTGGGTTGGGTTATGCAACATTTACATCAACAACTATTCATATTCAATACTATCTTGGCTCTATTGGCGAGAGATGGAACCTTGGCTGCACAGAGCACGGCTCGATACTAGAAATAGCTAGCCACTGATAAAGTTAGCTTATGTTGACTATGTTTAACTTGGCTGCGTCATTGACGTAGGAAGTTACCGGCAGTGAGTTCCACTGAAAGTGACAGGTAAGTTAAACTCTCTGCCTGTCGAGCATTATTCACCTGAGGAAATAGTACGTAGTAGAACATTATGTAGGACATTATGTTGAAGGTAAATGATTTTTTGAATTTTTCTCTGTTATGTTGGTTGCAGGCGGTACGATTCTAGTTTGTCCTCAAGCGAGGGTTCTCGGTGTTTGCTCAGTTTATCGGATAGAGAACTTCTTCAAACACTCTTGAGCAAGTACAAAAATCACCTATATTCTTAGCATGTGTGTTGCAGGTTTGAATTAAAATCCATATTTCATGGCGCAGGGCATTGCAAAGGATTGTTTTGGAAGTGGGCATGGCTTTGGAAGGGGGCATGGCAGATAAAGTTGCCTGGTATTTTTTTGGAGCTAGTCTCGAACATTGTACAAGCACCAAGTGATACTGGTCAACTTTTTCTTGATCAGTCGCAGGCAAAGATCTATTGTCCTGACTAAATCATTCAGACACTCTTTGAGGATAAGTAAATTAATCTAGATATATTTGAGGCAGCTTTCAGTCCACCTGATGTTGCTCTAAAATTGATTGGTAAAATTTTCCCGCACCTGAGTAACAAATCAACTTGAGACGGGCTTATTGCACTTGTACCAAGGCACCCAACTTTATGTAACTCTTTATTACATAAAACTTTGCCTCTGTGAGATGTTCAAGATTAAGACATTCCTATACCAGGAAATGACAGTCATTATGCTGGCTTAGAAATCACCATTAGGCATTAGCGTATTATAAACAATTACTGATAGGTCTGTGTTGGACTTCGAAAGTCTCAAACAAAAGTAGAGATAGCCATCTTCACTTTCTGATTGTCAACTGGGCTCTGTTGTTTTGCTCGATTTGCTATTACAACACAGTGCCTGCGCTGTGAGGTGTTTTGATGTAATTTAGCTGAAGGCTTTGCTGCATGACATAATTCAAATTCCATGGAAGATTTGGTCGGATCAGCATAAGTAGAATAGGTTAATTGCACGGTTCCTCAGATATGTTGATGTGATTCTTCACACCTTAGGGATATAGCATCATCTTAACGAGTATTATGGCTGTATTTTCTTGGTTCATCTGTTGCATCCTCTGTTTAGGATAGCAGAGTGGATTGGATTTGTGTCAGAGTTTGGTTGATTGATCTCGCTTAGCATCTATACCCATCCATATCTATGACACTTTTTCTTGTATTAGGACTTGACCAGTTTGAACATTGGGAAATTGACAGCATTCACCAGGCTCACCATGCATAGAACCCTGTGCGTGCTAACCTGCTACCGTTGAGTTAGTTCCACTGGGTTCTATTACACTGTGAGTACTGCAAAATTTCTCTTCATACTTGGCGATTTGTGCTGGAGATGCCAATACACCATCGTAGGACCATGGATATTTGCATAGGTTACTATGAAATAAGCAGATAGGTGTTCCCATTCACAAGCATAAATAGTTACCTGCTGTTGCATCTTCATGGATACTACTAACTTGCTTCGCTGTCAGTCAGGTTGAATGAATTGATGAGGATTACAACTCTCTTTATTGTCAAGAGGTCTGGATGTCCCAGGTATTTTTAATATGCTCTATCAAGTATGCATTAGTATCCAGTATATATTGTTAATTTGTAAATATGTCACAAATTTGTTCAACCCTATGTCTGGGTATGATATGATGTGATGCACAATAATACGGTGTAGTGTAGTGGACGCTAAAGCGCCAAATTCAAAGGGCAGATTTGAACTATTGAAGTAGCCCAGTTGCATTTTATTGCCAACTTTGCAGTATAGGCATTGCGGACATGACTGTATCATGACCAAGAGCACTGAATTGATCCGTTCTGACAAATGTGGGGCGGACAACATGTTTACAAATATCCACTTGTCAACACGCCACGGTACATCACTATGTGTGCGACCAGCAGAGGGGCTTTTAGAAACAATAATCCAATATCCGCTGGCTGAAGGCACTAACGCGTGTGGGTGGCTGTCAGTATTAGACGCTGAGAGATGCTCTCATTGGCGAGAATGTCATTCTACTACGTGTTTTCCATCTTCACTTGAAACAACACCTCAAGACAACAGCGTCACTATGATCTACTATATGAGCAAAACCTATGCAGAAAACATCGGTGTATACCGTGCACAAGCCGTGCCGACATTTTGCCTGCAGGTAAATCCATTTTGTGACCCTGTTCACATGCATTTATTGCTTACACAATCACTTTACTTCTACATTCTGGCTTTGTTGATCAGCTTGGGTTAGGAGTTAGGATATTATGCAGTATTAGGTAACAATTGCTAACGAAATCTAACTGCCTGTATTTGACATAACTACCACAGCACATGACGGCATATTGCATAATACCCCATTGATTTTCTCCTCGCTGTATAATACAGTTAGCATGAATAACGCCTGCTATCAATCGGCTTTGGCTCCAATACTTGATTGCCGGAGATCTCCTTCACCTCAAAAGCTGAAGAGGCACAATATTCAGCAAGTAGGTGTTGCAAAACTTTCACTGTACAAAAGAAATTTCTCTGCATAACCAGTGACACTCCCTCTCACCCAAATTTGGTCAAATCAATATTCACCTGAGATATTATATGGCTTTGGGTTAAAATTAAAACATGCCAAAACTTGAGAAAGCCCAAGTTGTCAGTTTCAACAATCATACACCCACGGCATGTCCATATAACTTTTCATTTGAAAATAGGAAAATACAATATAAGTAAAATTTAAAATAGAATAATTTTGTATCAACAAAGGGCGTGGACGGCCAAAACAGCCGTGGAGTGACACAATCAATGCTGACCTCTGCTGGCTAGATCTAGACCACAGTGATGCAAGCGATCGTGCGAGAGAAAAAGGTTTGGTGGACCTGATCAGGACATGGCGGCAAAAGGTGAACAAGGGCCAATGTCCTTAAGATTTAGTGCTATGAATGAATAATGCATTCCGGTCACACAACCTCAATTCTTGTACATCTCAACATTTTGTTGTTTATTGGGTCAACTCAAAATACTTGTCCATCCCAAGAAACTTTAACTGCTTATTTGCTGGGCCCATTTAATTGCCTTTGAAGATAACCATTTCCGATATACAACTGGAGCATAGGTACAAATTTTGGTGATTCACACCCATTCAATGCCATTCAGCATTGTTCTGTATTAGCTTCAAGTACATGTCTGATATAATACATGCTGTGATGATGGCATAATAGTGTATAGTAAAGATTAGGCAAACGATCAATGGAAAATAGAGGTTGGCCCCCTTGCAGCATTCTGATAAGGTGATTCATTTTGGGTAACAAAGGTAGATTTCATACTTTGCACTGTTGTTTGTTTGCCATGTGAGGTTGAATCATGAATCTGGGAGATGGTTGTGTAATATAAGGGCCAATATGGTTCCCTACTTGAAAGCGTGTCAGTTTATATCATACAAAAAAGATGGATGTGACTTTATAAAATCTGTTGATGAGTCAACTCGATTTGGATTGATTCTAGTTTCAGTGACCGATGGTGATGAATTGAGAACTTCTTTTACAATCAAATTAATCATGCATTTCAGTCATAACAATCTGTTTCCAAATATCTTCAACATGAATAATTTGAGAATGATAGCTTGTTCAGGCTACCTATATTTACACCTTCCAAAGAAGGTATTATCTTTCCACTGCAGAAAGTATGATCAGTGTGACCACATTGCCATGCACAGCTCAGGATGGGAGGCCCAGTTCCCAACACACAAAGTTTTGTTCAGCTTAAACTTGAGATTTCACCTTGCATGTACAAAAGCAAGGATGCCTTTATGTCCCAAATTCGTCTCATACCACCCTGATTTTTTAACAAGCCAAGCAACACATTTTGGTCCGATTAGTTTGCTTTTGTTCAGCTCTCTATGTCTATGCTTGAAGAATGAGTATCCCCTAGGTATCGGTGTTAATTGTAATTTGGTTTGCAAGACAGACCACACTACAACATTAATGCACACAGCTTCATGGACATCTCCAGACTCCAACATTTGAGGAGGGAAAGTGAGTGAGTGGTGAACTCCTACTAAAACTTCACCAACCCAATTGATTACACTCTAATCTAATTGGCTAACTATTGAACAAGCTTACACTCACAACTGTGTATCTGTTTATCAGAAGTCTAGACATATTGGGTGTTTCAACTATGTAATTCTGGTATAGACAGAGTTTACATTGAGATTTGGCGAATATTCAGGGTCAAAGTTCAACTTGCATGGAGCTGTTAAGAGTATTTTTTTATGAATTCATATCTTTGATTTATAAACATATGATATTTAAAATTTTAGATACTCAGTAGGATCCATACAGATTCATGAGGCATCATATTTTTGTTGATGTCTTTGTACTTGTAGATTTGGCAAATTGTACTTTTGGGCACCTGAACTCAGGTTTTTTTTCTCCAAAAGGATCTGTACAGTGTTAAGTTCAAATCGTATCTTAATCCGTAATGTAAGTTTTCTGGGTTCCAAAGATGATTATTCCATTGGGAAACAGTAAATCTTAATATTCCATGGTAAATCTACGCAAACATTGCATTTTAAGAATTTTGTCAGCATCGACTTTTATCATGATCTATGCAACTTAGCAGATACATACTCCTTGTCTTGTATTTGACCAAAAGTTTGATGTCTTGCATGTTTTTGGCATTGTTGTGAGGTAACAAAGTGAAGCGATGCGTATGCTGCCATTCACCTTACTTTTGGATTAATATTTTGTATGGTGAATATCTTTGATTCTGAAAAAATGGACAGCGAGTTCCACCCATTTTAAGAAATTCAGGCTATATCGAAACTCTTTACTTCAAGCCAGATGGAATTTCAGGGATACAGAGCCTTTCAGTATCAGTATTTTCATTGTCTTATCTAGGAGTCACAGCTTTGGTTTTATAATTTCAAGAAGAATAAGGTTTTTTAAAAAGTGACCAAAATATACAATGGGGCTTATCAGATAGTTTGAAACTGGACTTATGACAGTCCCGTTCTGCTCTCTGTTGTCCCCGACAGCAGAGCTGTGCCACCAGTGGAACAGAAGGCAAATAATCAACTTCCATCTAGTATCCACAGGCGAGCCGCCAACTGCCTATGGGGACCATTTATCAAACATTCCGCCTACAGTCAGTAGGCCTAAGTGCTCCTTAAACACACTTAGACAAAGTGAAGATGAAAAGCTTCAGTATCCCACACAATGATAACTTGGCAGAACCTATAATTATTTTGAGCTAAGAGAAAACCTGCATGCCGATAAAATTTTCCTTTTAAAAACGAGGACAAGACTTGGTGAAAATCTGAACCTAGGTCAATTTAATTCTTCTAGAATCAATAAAGGCAGCAACTGGTATAATCAGGTTTTTTAGTCAGAGTTATCACCAAAAATCCACTATGGGAGCACTTCATCAAATAAAATAAAACAACAATAATTGACAATGCATTTCCCGCTGACGGTTCCGGCAGCATTATGGGTATGCCTCGATTTATCATTATGTTTGGGGCAAGCGCAGATGAGTGGAATACTTTCTTCTAGTGCAAAGGGGCCTTCCTTGGTGTTGCACAACGTGACTGAGTCTCGGGGCCTTAATGACTGCCTTCTAAGATCTCTGTTAGTTACATTTGGATTTCAGATTATTATAGCTGTTGGAATATTGCTTCACCTCTTTTCGCAATTTATAGGACTAAATATGAGTCTAAGTTTAATGCAGCCATGGAGGGTGGGAGGTTATCCCACCCATCTTCTCTTCTCTAAAATTTCAAATCCCTACCCCCCCCCCCCCTCTACACCCTTCTATCCCACGCCTTGTCCAACTGCCTAATTGCAAAGAACAATCTAAATTTGTTTCTATGAAGAGTAGAGCTGGCTTGCATTACTTCTTTTTTTGGGAGGAGTGGGTATACCGCATCAAAATCATTACTTTGCCGAAAGGTGAATTTATGCCATGTATGATCATATTGATAGTCAAGTGTTACATTTCTCTTTCCACTCCACCACCAACTCTGCCATAAAAACTCACTTTTTTCAACCAGGTTGCAGTTTAAATAATGATCAAAGATTTTGAGCCTAATGTTGGATGCTGATGTATAGTGTGACGTCGTCAGGCGAAATTATGGTCCTTTGCGGTGGGACAGCAATGCACACACACACGTAATCCACATACCTTGTTATTTTAATATGGGAGAACAGCTCTTTAGAATGGAGGAATAGAACGTTCAGTACTCTGTGACTAATTCTCATAGTAGGAGATAGAACTATCGATACATTCTGTATGCTCATCTTATTTATCTTCTCCTGTTGAAAAGTATAACAGACATCATTGTACATCTTTAATCTCTTCAAAAAACAAAATCCAAAACAACCTCCCAACCAAAGCATTCTTTCCACTCCAGAGCCTTACAAACTGCAGCATCCTGCCAATGTTCGCATGAATAAGAAAAACCTAACCGCTGCAGACGATATCTATGTCTTACAGTATTAGGTCGTTCGTAGATATGTTATGTTTAAAAGAGCCCAAAACTGCAGATACATTTGACTGTACCAAAACAACATGAAAAATGTTTTGTTGAACTTATTGGGCAGGAGATGCTACTCAATGAATCACGTCACTGTCGCAAGCATTTTGATTCTGATCATCAGTCTATCAGCTAACCAAATCTGTATGAATCGTAGTGTCTTATCTATTTGCTTCCTTTGAAAGTACTGGTCTAGCGTGCAAGCGGTCACAGCAGTGAATGAAGAATGATTTGCCACAAGCAACACCAAGTAGCGTATTCACACGTAATAAAAGACTGACTGTGGAGCACTGTATGGGGGTTTAGGGGCATACTACATGCTGATTTACTGCACTTGGATGTGCGGACTAAACGGATGTGGAAAGCGTGTTAACAGTGTGTTAGCGAGTGATTTGTGAGGTACACAATGAGATGGAATCTAGGTGCCAATGTCCCATTGCTTGCACATTCAGATTCATCTCTTATTGTCCCATTCCGTATCATGAGACATATCTAATGTCATTCGCAGCGTAATCACAACACTTTGTAGTCAACTTGGGCATCTACGATCAAAGCTTGATCCAAACTCCCTGATCCAATGTTGTTTTGCATTTGAAGTTGCTCCCCTTTGCTACTAATGACATATGTTACCAGCAGAGAGGCAACAACTCCAATTTTATGTAATTTGGACAAAAAGAGATACTGGTGATTTTCAGGGATGGTATTACGTTAAACAAAATTTGCAGCAAACCTTTGCTATGATATGGTTCATGTGAACTATCATCCAGGAGAGCAGCTCTCTGTTGTGCGGAGGTAATGTATTTATACATTGCGTGAGACTCTCTATTCGTTCTTCATTATCAGGTATAACTACAAACAGAGCAAACACACATAAGATCCGAACAGAGAGAAATGAAAAGTGAAAAGTTGATTTTCATGACCGAGTAAAGGTTTGTCCAATAAAGTTTGTAAGGGCATATGACTGTAAACCTGTGTTACCCAAGTTCATTTCCCGATGCTGAGGAACTGACATATATATAAGGGGAGGCTGGATGGTGGCACATTAGCCCCGCAATTATAACTATGTCTGGTGTGACAGCCACTCACTCTGAATGAACGACACCATCCCACCACTAACGGTGCTGATGAAACGTATATGACGATCACAACAAGAAAACTCAAATATAATGTTATCCCCGATTGTTCATGACGGCCAAATTGATGAAGAAGTGGCATACCTTGTAACTGTCAAGCATACTGAAGGCATTGTGCATATCAGACCATGTGGTACATCAAGTAATCAGGCCTCCGTTTACAATAGAGAGGAAAAATACTCACCAGAAGCTTGTTCAAATTTGTGCATGAGCTGACTAGTAAGCACAGGATCAGGTAACTCCCTCAGGAATTGTTTGAGTAAACTGGCCACAATACTGGGATCGTGTTCATAAAGGTGGGCCGGCTGTCGGCGATTGTACGCATCTCTCAACATCTGAACTTTAGACTTCACTCCTGATATACGGTATATACCTTCATACAACAGGCCTACAATCAACAGGATGACACAGCGTTATGAAATTACCGTGGTGTTTTCTAGGAAGAAATTTCTTATGCTGTACAATGTGACTGTCCTGTGGTTTATAGCAATAGACTTGATACACTAAGTATATTAAGTCTATGGTTTTGTCTAATGATCAAACTACTCACAGCCAACATATGTCGAGCTTGTGTCTTGTTGGTTAGACTCCGATGGTTTTAATCACACATCATTGGTCAACTTGACTATATCAGATTGAAAATGGCCCATTCAGCCAAAGACTATCATGTAGATCTTATAGAAAGAGAAAAATATTGGAGCAACCTATCTACCTGATTGGTTAAAAATAAGCCCATAGACTGCAGTATATAGATTTGAAAAGGTCAACAAGTTACCTATAACAGAAAACCTCTACAAATAAATAAATAATAAGCATGTTTCCCTCTTGTTTCCCACACTCACCATGCTCCTCGATATAATCTATACACTCCCTGACTATGACTGGTACTTTGACGCCATCGTGACAGGGATTCCGATCTACAGCAAGGGAGAGGGCAACTCCAAACACAGGTGACTCTGCTTCTACTGTTACCGGTGCAGCTGAACTCAACTGCGCCTACAATAGGGTATACACATGAAACAATTAAGAAACTCATAAGGAATCAGAGTGAGCAGTTTAATGAAGTTTTTGTTATTTGATATTCAGTCATATGCCGCCCAAATTAGCTCGGTGATATGAAAAAAATAAGGATCGTAAATGTATGTACCCAGTAGTTATCACAGCAGTGAACTTCTCTACCTGGCATACAAACCTTTCCCTTTTCACATTGGTACATTAAACTACCTTAACCACTCATGCAGGCTTTTTCCTGGCATCTATGGACACAATGAACGACCTTACCTTGACATGGATGCCTGAACCAGTACGTGTGAGTACAGTGAACTCCCTTACATTGACATGCAGGCCTTTATCCAGTACTCTTAGTACAGTGAACTCCCTTATTTTGACATGCAGGCCTTCACCAACATCTACTAGTACAGCGAACTCCCTTTCCTTGACATGTACATAGTACCTTTGAGTACAGTGAACTCCTTTACCTTGACATCGAGGCATTTACCCAGTACTTTTTAGTATGGTGAACTCCCTTACCTTGGCATGCAGGCCTTTACCCTTCTTCTTATGATGTTTATGCTCTTTATCTTTACCATCCTTATCTCTGAGTTTTCTGATAGTCAGCCTCTTGGATACAGGCTCCTTCTCTTCCTTCTTCTCTACTGAATCCTTCTTATCATCCTTCTCCTGTAAAACGAAGAAAGTGAATCAAACCAGGCTGCTAGAAGTCACAAACCACACCAAGTGGCGCACACACTCTCCAAGGTTGAAAAAGTAATGAAAATAGACCTGCCTGTAGGGCATTGTATGGGTATTTATGGGCATACTACATGTTAGTTCACTGCACTTTGATGTCCTGACAGAACCAAACTGGAAAGTGCAAAGTATCATAAAAACCCTGTAAAGAGTTTGTAGTGAGTGTATTGTGCGGAACATGATGAGGTTTGGTCTGTGGAGCTGTCTGGTCGGATAGACTGCTTGCAAATTTTTGGCCCAATGCATTTTTTTGAAGCAGGCTGTTTGCAGTCTGGCAGTTAAGGCTCATTCAGTCCTATTGCTTCAGTCCAGATTGCTAGAATTACTATATAAATAATCATTATCCATAGACTAGACATCACACTATATGGGGCATGAGCATTGTGGGTGAAATAACCTCGTTTAATTGTGTAGTAGAGGTATCAATGATTTGCAGTCCACAGCCTAGATGATATCTCGATAAGTTTTGATTTGATTAAGGTTTAAAAAATTCCCTTTAAATTCAGCAACTTCGATCAATATAAAATCGTTTAAAAATAATATTTAGCTAAAAGTTAATATCGGATTGTTCACGAGAAGCTGCGATTTTCAAACTCAGAAACAATTGAGATTGGTTGAGTCATCAACAACTAAACCGGGACTGTGGACTGCAGATCCATTCTAGGTGTATTATTAAATTGATAACTGTAATTACATGTTTACTGTAAGTTGATATTGAGCAATTGTTGCGACTCCAACAAACTTGGTGGATGTACAGCTAAAGCTTAGTTGAGCTAGGTTTGGTTGACTTATTGTAAGCTAGCTCAAATTTTCATTCACTTAGGTGGGAGTTTATACAAAGTGATGAGGTTGCAAATATGTGAGCTAGCCATAAATTTCACTACATCAAGCCTGCGCAAAGTGACAACATTTTATGCTCTTTGAGGGTTTATGACAACGCCGGTCTGTGTGAATTCAAACAGCATGACACAACTTCAATGGCGTGACTTTACCTTTTCCTTCAGCTTGATCTTCCCTGAGAATTTAAAGCTGGGTTTGCTATGTTTCTTCAGCTTTGTCACTGGCCCTCTGAAAATAATAGGTTAAGAATGTTAATTCATATACACTTTGGATGTCTTTTGGTTGTAAATCATTGCACAACTTTTCCAATGAACGACAGCTGTCTATTGTGTCACATGTCACATATTCAAGGACGCATACAATGTAGTACAGGGGCAAACTGACATCAAGAATACACTATAAGCATGGGCATCTCTGATCGTTAGAGTCACTTTAGTATGAGTACCTAACGTGCGCTTCCCCTAATCGATTAAACTAACCTCGTGTCGTTACACCAAACTTCTTCTGATGTATTTAAGCTAAGTTTATAAATTTACTCTCTATCAATCAGAGAAATACATGCAATAGTGAATCACATGATCGAAGCGGTGGAGGAGAGGCCAACATTTCTGTGTCATCTCGCTCTATGGGAGAATCCTTGTAACCACAATCTCAACTGTTGTAGTGTATTACCACTACAAGTGCATATTTGTTTGTCTCAGCCACTTTGGGGTTTAATCAATTCCCCCTAGACTCAAACTCATCAATAAGTGTTTAGAATGTGTCCTCTCCTAGAAATTGGTGTCCAAAACCTTTGATGATATGACTGTCCAAACCAGTCGATTGAGCATTTTGGCAATAAGAAAGGATGGGAGCCGCTGTGTCTTTCTTCATCATCGGTATTAGTTAGAAACGGATCAAGAGTTATATATGACTTATATACTGAATCAAATCAATGAGAAGCTAAACAGCCATTTAAACCTGGACATGGTCAACACGGTACACTAACCTGTTAGAGTCATCGTATAGAACAGGTTCACTGTCCGAATCATCAGCATCAAACATTTTATATCCTGGCTTTTCGGATCTCTTCTTCTTCTTGACCAACAAACCTGGCTTAGATGAGTCATCTTCAGACCCTAAACATCCATAACTAGAATGAGACTTGCTCAAGACATAGGCCTTGTTTGCAGGTGCTCCATGGAGGAGCTCACCATGTGATAGAACATCCACATTTTCATCACTCAATACATATTTCAAGCGAAGTTTAAGATGGAAAGAGGTTTTTGAGGCTCACTAAACTGAACTGTAGGAAAAAAACTATAACAATGAGAGATATAAAGCTCTGACAAATATGGCAGGACTTCTACTGCACCCAGCCATTGTGTTGGCTCTGATCTGATTGGTTGATGGCTGTGAAACAGAGCAAACGTCCGGTCACTGAAAGTACCTATTGAGATATAGGGAAAGTGTAACTGTATCACTTTCACATTGACTTTCACATTGACTTTCACATTGACTATAATATCATTAGGTCCTTTCAGGAAAGTACAATCTGACCTGGCATTGGCTCTCTCCCTTCCACCAGCCAATCAGAGCAAACACATTGGCTAACAACCGCACCAGTTTGGGCGAATTTTCCCTGTATTATTTGATGATATTGCTTTAAATTTTTCCCTTTGTACATCACAAATCAGCCCTTTATATTTAGAATGCCACAAAGTATTTATCGCGGGGGTGACAAGCATCTCAAATATAAAACACCGGGTTAGTCAATAATCCGTTTTACAGATGATTTTGCTATTGACTCAGTTCCCAGTATTATAGGTACGGGTGGAGGGGAGACATCCATCCCAAGGAGTTTAGAGTGATTCAACCTGGATGGCGCTTGTTCGGTTAAACTTGTATTTGGTAGGTGACAGAGAGCAGAGTCAGAGTGATCTTTTGGCATAGGCCTAATAATTTTCCCTAAGAAATTTTGAATGAGTTGATAAACGATTGACTGTTTAGCCTGGTGACATGTTTAAAAGTAGCAGCATTTAATTGGTTTTGACAGTAACATAGTAAGAACAGTCTATTTACCTGAACGGTTATGGTCACTTCCACTCATTGCTGTCTGGTGACGAGACGACTGCTATATTGATCATCGAGTTGCTGTCACGAGCCGTCTGCTTTGAAAAAAAGATCAAATAATTGAGATAATGACATTAGTTAAAAGGATGTCTGGCAAAGGATTTGGCTTGTTTGTGTAAGACCTGTTCTCTATGAATGATCAGATCTCTCTAATAGCGAGCTACAATGCTACAATATTAATGTCCCTTGTTCATAAATAGAATGACGTGGGCATGAAAGATCTGTTGACAAGAGGAATGACCTGGCAGATGGGACCAAGACTTGATGGGACTTTACCAAGGCTAGATATAATTCATGAGCTCTCCTACGCAAAAGATGGTCACACAAGAACAGTTTTGATATACTTCAACTTTTCAGTCTTCTGCTTTCCATCATCCATACAGACAGTGCTAGCCCCCCATTTGTGTATTATAAACAGGTTCACATTGTGAACTGTTTGTGAACTTCACAAACAGTTCACTCAGAGGAAGAGACTCAGTGTTATGTGGGTAGACAGTTAAGTTCAAACAAGTTAGATAAGAACATGAGAAGTGATTGAGTAGTTGGTAGATCAAGAAGTAAGAGGGTCGACCTGTACTAGCTAGTTTGCATATTTATCACAGGACTTCGTTGTGCACCCGAGTCCTCACCTGTGCCGGCCAGTGTAGTTGAGATATTCCACAAGAAGTTTGAGAAAACGCAAAATTTCTTTACTAAAAATTGATTCTGATAGAATGACAGTGAGTAGACACCTATTCATCAAGTATAAATGGCTGAAACAGGTCTCCTAGGTCTAATATGATCAATTTGACGATTCTGAATACTATTTATTACTAATTTTATTTAGTACTTTGGAGGGAGAGAAAAGGTCTCAACTACTGTACTGGACATTACAAAATAAAGTACACCTATGCTGTAGTATGTTGGATAGGCCCTGGGGGCCGATGTCAGGGAGACATGCCCCAATGCACCTATGAGAGTTGTGTAACAAAAGGCCTTTTGTTTGGTGAACAAAGGAGTACAATGGCAGGCAAAGTGTGCTTGTCTGAATGCATGTTGGATTCATGTGATTGCATGCTGGGGCGCGTGTATGCTAGGCTCAGCTCTCTACTTTTGCTACACTCATTTGTGGGTATACACAATCCACCCACTGCTACGATATGTAGGAACCACTGGTAAAGGGTATTTCACAACTGTACTTTATTTTGTAATGGAACTGGGGCACTGGACTGGACTTGCAAATCTAAAAGGCCTGCATGGACTTACTGCTTGGCCAAAGGGAGTTCGAAAGCATGCAACTCCAATGGAAAGCATACACAATCATATAGGATAACACATTTAGTTTTCAATCATTTCTAAATCAAGGGTCCTATAATATATAATAACCCTTGTCTAAATATTATAAAGATTTGTTATGTCCTGATTATAAATAGCTCAGTAACTCCAGAATGCAACCAATTAGCCTAACATACTGACTCTCGTGATCTGACTGGGCATGTAGATCACTGATAAACTAGGTTATCATTACCACAAAGCAGGTGTCGTAAGGCTAAGTATGCATCATGCGTGACTTGAATTTGCGCATGTGCAAGAACAATGAGTTTAGTTTGGGTTCTGATTGCAACTTTGGAAAGGGGAAATGGGATGTTCCCTGCATAAACTACTAATCAAATTTAGCTAATAGTGACAGTAGAAGATAACTCTTTCTAACAACTCCGCACGCATTTGAGAGTGTGCCACCAGAGCAGGTAGCCAATCAGATGGCTTCGGAATTCCGAGACTCAATTTTGCAGAGATCAGCTCATGCCCAGAGCTGAGCATGCGCAGAATGTTAGCCTAATATCAGTCTCATTTTGCAATGTTTGGCGTGCATGTGTTAATTTAGGACTGCAATTGGTCAAGTAGGAGGTGTGGCTTGGTGGGTTTTCTTCCAACTGGGTTTTCAATAAAGTAAAGACAACTTCCTAATTATTGACACAACCTGATGCTACTCTAAAATATCAAGGTTTTGGCCATTTATTTGTTTGACCGGTGTGATTACTTTATTTTGTCAATCAAGATACAATTTAATGTATAACTTAGATATGACAGTACAGAAAATGCAATGAATAGTGTAGTTTCATCATTGAAAGGTTTGACAAATCAATCAATGAACTAAACCTCCGAATCAATGAATCAATGAACTAAATATAAATCCGAACCTCCTTAGACTGACACCCAAATTGAGCAATACAAGAAATTCAGAAATTATGTTTAGTTCATTGAGTCAATCATGATTGACATCGCAGAAAAGCATGCTCCAGAAAAAAACGATGCGTGGGTAATAAGAAAAGCCAATGGATATCACCAGATTATACTCTGTCTCGTCATTCTAAAAAATACTTATCACAATCGAGTATATAAATCCGAAGCTCCTTAGACTGGCACCCAAATTGAGCAATACAAGAAATTCAGAAATTTTGTTACTTATCAGATTCGATTTGCAAAAAAAAAATAAATAGATATCATTCAGAATCAAAGCAAGGAGTTAAAGTGTCTTTAACTCCTTGATCAAAGGTATGCCTTTCATTAAAAAATTAAATATGTAAGAATTTATATCCAAATCTCAAATAAGACCTTTAGAGCTACCTTCTGTATGTGATTTTATATTTACTCCTGGCGAACGACACTTTAACAAAATAGCTTCTGATCCACAGCATCCACTTTTTAGTAGAGTACACTTTAATACATGCAGTAGAATATCCTCTCGTCGAAACACTATTTTTAGGCCTGTTGTATGCCGAACACCAAAACATGCCAAATCTCTTTTCCCATTTTTTATATCTTATCTGAACAAGTGATAATTTTGCCTAGTGGACTTTTTTTATTCTTTACACTGTTAACATTCATTTTTATCATAGACAATGATACTGAATGTAAAATAAACTGAAACTGAAACTGAAACTAGCCTTGGACAATTATGTAAGTAGTGTTAACACAATCACAGTTACCTGTGTTGATTTTTTTACTACACCAGTATCGATCGATCAACAGAGATCAAAGAGGTTAAACAATTTTCATCTCCACTCAACTGCAAGCAAGAGTCGACATCAGAGATCTTCATTAATGATTCACTATTAATTCAGATAGATACCCTGGAGAATATCTAGTTAACGAATTGGTAGCAACTATTGTACCTCCATCACTGTACTGTTTTTAGTAAATTGGTGATAATTTTAGATATGTCACGTTTGTTTGGCTACTTATCTTACAGCTTTATTTTATTGCTCCAGTCATATGTGGAACCACTTGGTTGAAAAAAACATTCATTAACACCTGCTTACTAAAACAACACAAGGAAATAAATACACCAAATAATAAATAGTATCTAAGAAGTTTGTTTTTTTTTGTTAAAAATAGTCTTTTGTAGAATAAATTTGAATACTAAATAATAAAATAATTAATAATATCTGGATTAAAATTAATTGCTGCTGTTTTTCACACCTGTCAGTCATCATGGGGCTACAAACTGGAAAACTTGAAAAATTGGCCAGAAATTAAATTAATGGCCAATGTTGGATGTTTTACATCATCAAGGTGTTGCGTGAATCCTTTAATTATAAAGTAATCATGATTCCAATAGTCATTCAACAGCTTACTCGCACTAAATAGAGCTTTGGCAGTTCTTAGGAAATTAAACAACGTTGAAATTTCCAATAAGATCTGCTTCAAGGTTGATCACTAGAGAAGGACTTCAATATGGTAAAATGGTACAATGTTTAGAAGAATACACTTTAAATCAATAAAGTATTTTTATTTTGGATGTAGAAGTTTCCAAGATCCGAAATTAACCAGATCATCAACCTTATGATAACAAACTGAACATTTCGCAATTTCACTACATATAAAAAAATAATAAATTACAAATTAATCTTGGCGAAGCCAATCATAGTTCTCTCCGTAGACTAATAGCACTATGGCAATGGACATGAAGCCATTCTCATAGGGGACTTCAGACCACTTATGTGGCAGCTGAGCCCTATTTTTGCACACAATAGTATAGTATATTAAGTCTATGGTTCTCTCTCACACGCATACTCCCTGACCTTTTGTCCATCATCACAAGGCAAGTCATCGAGCGTTAATAGGGCTCGATAGATCTGTGCACACAATCCGCGACCATTGAGGTCATGATGGGTGAAATTCATGGTCACCACTGTCCCATCAGACCATATCCATTCTTCAACATCAGAGAGGATAGCAGATGTCCAAACACCTTTCATGTTACTCGACCAACCTGAAAGTAGTTTGCCAAATGATATCCAATTTGTAGAATGATAATATGTAACATTGTAAACCAGCGCTGGATGAAAGGTTAGGGTTAAGGGAAGTTGATGCAAGCCACCAGAGAGGAATATTTGTCCTGTTGACCAAGCGCTGGACGATCGGTCATCATGGGCGTATATTACCACCCACGACTCACGACAAGTCGTGGGTTAAATTAGAATTAAAAATAAATTAATTAAATTTTTTTTTTGAAAAAAATTATTTTCTTTTTTGGATTTTCATCCTTAAAACATCTTCTAAGGGTAGTTTTTCATGCTCTTTCTATATAAAACACCCATTTCTGGGTATAAATTGGATTTAATGGGTGAAAACCCATAAAAATGTCAAATATTGCGAATAAGTTCACGAAATTTTCGCACGCGAGTTGTGTCTGGGGTGAAAAGTGGAGGGTCAGATTTTTCGGAATATACGCCCATGTCGGTCATAGTGATAATAAGCAAAAGAAAAGGATGAGGGCAGTAAATCTCTGAAGGAAGAATATGTTTTACTTATTATGCGAGATATTTGGGTTTGTTGGTGAACGGAGTGGTATACTTCTCACCTGTTTCTGAGTTTTGAACAAGGTCTCTGAAAACATTAATCGAATCTTGGTTTTTCCAAGCAGCGAGTTGGGCACCAATGGCTTCACAGCTGGCAGCAGCCTGTTGCCTAGTAAGAGCATTAGGAAATAATTTGACACATCCGCCACTAGCTTGATTGTAATACCATCCATCCGAACCATCACATCTTCTCACAGTAGCTACCAATGTATATATAGAAAAGTGAATCTTACTGTTCACATGTAAAGTGTCATCATCATGTCCAACTCAGTTGTCATGATACTTAATGTCCTCAATTTACCTGACTAACTCTTTAGCTACATGTATGTAGGTATGATACATAAAAAAAAAAAAAGCTTCGCTGATTCATCATCATCTTGTCAACTGTCTATCATGTTGATCTTATTATATTTAGTGTTGACTGAATGCAGTGTTCTAAGTGGACTTTTTTCTTAGCAATAAATATGTTAAATTATGCAAATCCATGCTGTTGGGCATAGCACTAATGCAGAAATATAGAACTGCGTCATAGTATGATTGATAATATGATTGAACTCTAGTCAAAAATATTTCTTTGTGAGAACTCCGTTCCCACCAATTTCCACTCACTCAGAACACTGAGACTGAATGGTAGAGTGTTGAATAGTTTTGTTGAGTATGGGTGCCACAAGAATAAAATCAATCAATCCATAATGTACGAGAATAACATGAAGCAAGGAGGTTTTACTCCTTGCATGAAGCTTCAGAAAATACTTACCTGATAGATAAATTTGTTCCTCTGATGCACAGCTGGTGTTGGCCCAATATCGGTCAAGAGCTACTCGCCCACATCGGCAGGAACCACTGCTATCCTGGTAGCCAAATCCGACACATGTTTTATCTATTGTGCACTTGCTTGCACAGTCAAATAATGCCATGCCAATAACTGTATCATAGTCTTCAGATGGAAGGAGGCAGCTTCCAGTGCGCTCAAAAACCTCTGAATGGCTGTTCACTACCTAGAACGATTATAAAGGATGTTGGAGTCTGAATAGTACACTCGATTAAATCGAGAAGCTTTGAATATGTATGTGATGGTATTTTAACATCATGCTATAGATAAAACATTGGCGTACGTTAATTTGATGCTCTCACCATATTTCTTTTTTACAAATATATTTTTTGACGTACCTTAATTGAAATGGTTGAAAGTAGCAGCTGCCATATTCTGGTGCTATACCCCGTCACCATATTCCTGGTTGACATAAATCATAGAAGTCTTCCTCACATTCACATTCACATGCGTTTAGATGTAGGAAACTACACAAACTCATGAAATTCTTAAATTTACGAATCTTGTAATATTGGAAGAGTTATAGATTTTTTGGCCATCTAAGAAAATTCTTATCAGACATCAGTCAATTCTGAGTATTTCCATTTTTTTTATCAACAGCTTGGTACGATAATAACTTACCTTGTCATGGCTAATGAGTTTTTAGCTTATAACATGTCACCAAGGAGTTAGAGTAACTCTTTGATGTAGGCTAGGTGGTTTTTACCACAGTTCATTTCTTTTATGCTACTCATTTGTGAAGAAATTACTTCCTGATCAATTTTTGGTCTGGATGCAACAACAAGGTTCCAATTGCGCTGGCTAATAATTTTTCAGCTTACCATGTATGCTAAGAGTATTTGTGAAGAACGGATATGAGTTTTGGAGTATCATCATTGCCTTTTATGTCAAGACGCTGACATGTCAAACCATCCCAGTTTGAAAAGAAACTGTATCTCATTTGTGAAGAATTGTGATCATTAAAAATGCCCTCACTTTTGAGGGTTTTGGTATGCTGTAATTTCTATCTGATACAGGCCATGGTGTCGGTGACATTATGATAAGATAAAGAGGCTGGACAAATTGGCAACTGAGAAAAAGAAGAAAAAAATTAGCAGGAGGATTTGAGTACAATGACCATATTTTCAGGCTACCTTTACCGTTAGACGATGAAATTTTGCATGGTATATGTACTTGTGACTGACATGAGGCCTCAATCTTATCCACTTTTTAATTGAATCACTATTATCACATGTAAAATGTGCTTCTACAAGTTTTAACCTAACAAAAGCTATAACACCCAGAAACAGAAACAGCGACAAATCCTTTTCATATTCCAAATTATCACCTAGTGATATATGAATGTCAAATAACATTATCATCATAATTATCATTTCCTTTAGATGTCAGACGATCAGCTCCTATAAAAATAGGTTTGTGTATTACTCTTTACAACATTTTAGATTTAGATTTTATGAAAATTATTCAAAATTTTCATTTGCAATGATTAAAAACTAGTCACTGTTACAGAAATTTTATTCACATTGCAAAGTTGAGCTCGTACCCTACAATATTCTAGCAAAAATCCAACTGGTACTATGACCCCGTCCCCATCATTTCTTTTCTAGACAAGTGTGTGTAGGCCTACATGGTAAAACATGATATTATTATTATGCATTATGTAACATGTTTTAAATATATCAAGTTCATGATGCTTAGCAAATATATTGGCTCTGACCAAACAGAAAAACCACACATATTAGCAAATTCCATGAACTAAAGTCTGAACCTTGGCTAAATGTAGATCCATAGATTTAATATTAATTATCAAGTCTATGTGTCTATTCAATCCCTGATTCAATCCAAGTTTGAATTGAATTGTTTCTACTATATAGGAGTTGTGTGATCATGAAGTGAAAGCAGACAACAACCAACTTATTAGTTGTGGCGATCAGACGATATCAAACAATTTAGTATGGTTTGTGGCGATACGTTTTTAGGAATGGAATTTTCATGCCTCCAGACTGTAAAGATTCACTAAAGATCTAAGAAAGAAAATTTTTGTGGAAATTTAAGGCAGCCTGGGATAAAAGGAAAACTTCTCAGTCACCTGGAGTGCAAGTGAGGACCGACTCATCTAAGATGAGCTCAGCCAGTAACCAATACCGAAGAGCATCTCATGCAGGATCATGGTACACAGATGATGGTATGAATATGAACCATAAACTCTGGTCCTACCGACTTGACTAAACTAAAGTCCATTCTGCGCATGCTCAGCTCTGGGCATGAGCTGATCACTCTGGGCATGAGCTGATCAGCTCTGGGCATGAGCTGATCTACATGCCCAGTCAGATCACGAGAGTCAGTATGACTAAAGTCAGTCTAAATAAATACAATACATGCAGCATTGAACAAATTGATTGACTTGAGTTGCACTTACTTACACTTACAGTCAGGGGCGTATATTCTAAAAAATTTCACACACTGACTTTTTAGAGATGAGCATAATGATCGGGCACAGTCCGATCCACACGCCGTAGGCGTGGCGGGGAGGGTGTGGGAGGGGCGCTTAAGCGCCCTCCCACACGGAATTTTTTGCATATCGGTAGCAAAATAGTGCAAGCAGAGAGGTATTTCAATAGCTCACTGAGCTGTTGGGTACTTTCAGAAAACAACTCAATAGCAGTAGAAGATTACGGTAAAAATGCTCCAGTTATAAAGCATTAATTTGAAAAAAAACTGACCGCGATGGGATTCGAACCCACAACAATCTTATTAAAAGTGATTATGAGGCGGACGCTCTACACACTGAGCTATTCAGCCACTCACGGATATCCGTGGGCCGTGAGTGCTAATATACGCCACTGCTTACAGTACTACTTCGACTTGTGTTGTAGGCTAGCCTTAGCTTATGCTAGTAAGCCAATTATTATAGTAATATAAGACCATATTGCACCTACCTGTGTTTGCCTGTTTTTTGGGTGGACTGGGAGCCTTCCATTCTCCCTGGTGGGAGAATGACTCAAATGAATGTCCGGTCAATGGGCATTGCTGGCAGTGGAGATATAATAACCATAGTAGTGAAGAAAAAACAGAAAGTAAATTACTTTTACATTCACTAACCAAGACTAACCTTTCTATCCTATCTATCGTATCAATCAATAGGACTCTCAGGAAAGTACCGTATGACCTCATATTGGTTTGCTCTCTCCCTGCCACCACGCAGCCACCCACTGCCAGTATTTAGTATTTATTGCAGTTCATTTATATTTCAGGTAAGCATCTTGACTCACAGTTAAGTCAATGGTTAGAAAAGGCTGGAGCACCTCGCAACAAATCTGCCAGAGCTGTTATCGCTCCGTAAGTGTTAAGGATCACACCATGTGCAGCCATTGCCAGATAAGCAGAGGTGCAACAATGGATCATACTTCTATTGTCTGTGCATAAGTTTAGCATTTATTATCCTCAGTTTGTAAATGCGATAGATTAAAAAAAAAAGTTATGAGATAAGATTGGCTTTGGTCAGGATTGTGGATTGATTCCAAACTAACAGACCAAGGTATATGTTAGACATCAATATACTCTGGTTCTGTTTTCCGTAGGCATAAACCAAATGAGTTCAAATGATCTACCTGAGTAGACATAAATAACCCTTTTGGTGACCAGGTTTACTTTGTTCAAGTTTGATCCTGTTTCCCTGCAATTAGAGTTACTTCTGCTCTGCTGATGGTCTGCAGACGGAAGGATCTGGAAAGTTGTCTTGATTTGTCCTATTGCCAAAAGAATGTAAAAATAGTTGCATTGATTGCATGCTTGATTATCTGATGTAAAGACTCCCTTTGTTTTTTATTCAGGCATGCGGGGTTTTCATACTCTGGACCAACAGCTGCTTTTGCTTATAATGAAATCGACCCTTCAAATATCAAAAGAGTGTTTGTGCTAGGACCTTCTCATCATGTCTACCTCAAGGTAAGGTCTTGGAGTTTGAAACCCCGCCAAAGGTATTTGCCATTTATGTTCGAGAATCATAATTTGTGAAACAACAATAAAATACCGAACCCATGGTCTAGAAAACTGTTTATTGTGCCAGATCAAAGTACCACTTCTGGTTTGCTGTCAAACTCAAAGTGAATCAGTCCTAGGTGTCATGAAATAGAAAGCCATATATCTACCCAAACTTATAACTTCATCACTACTACTAAACAATGATTCGCCTTAGTTTGGGCTTAAATTGATGTTTCAAATCACAATAGCCAATAGCCAATTAACACAGTTTTGTTTGTTTATTCTATGTGGTGTAAATATTGAGTCACATGTCTACTGTGACCGTAGGGTTGCGCTTTCTCTGCTATGATATGGTTGCATTCTCTTTCTCTTATGATTTAAGGGTTGCGCTCTCTCCCGTACAAGGTATTACCAGACTCCGTTATATGATCTCACAGTGGACAAGGAGATGAATGATGAGCTTCACAGTTCAGGACACTTTGAATGGATGTCCATACAAACAGATGAAGATGAACACAGTATAGAAATGCATCTACCGTATATAGCTAAAATAATGCAGAGGTTTGTATTTTTATGTTCATCTTGTGATTAGCAAAAAATTATATATATATATATGCAGGCTGTTATCGGTAGGTAGTATCAGTAGTTAAAATGTTCAGTAGTCAGTTTACTGTAATGTGAATCGGACTAAGGAATATGAGGTAAGAATTCTGGTCAACTGCACGGTCTTCTATTGTATAATGATAACCCTCATAAGCCACTAAACTTGGAAAGCGGATGATATTAGGTTATATTAAATATATAACTATTTTTTGAGATAAGGTAATGTGGAGTTCTATCATTAGGGTATGAAAACTTTGTCATTTAAGATCAATATCAGTTATTGTGCCTCATGCTTTGCATTTAATCATTCTGCTGTCCAGGGCTACATTAATTATATAGCCACCTTTCTGTTGACAAGAACTTGCAGGCTCAGATAAGCAGGAAAGTCAGGGTTTGTAACTGATTTACATAGGAAATCAGACAATTAAGAGAGGCATTCGCTTTGTTGATATAGTCTGATTTGATCTGTCAACGTTATGTGTGTTTGACTGTGTCTCTCATCTTTTTTATGTTCACTTCACAGTAAAAAGGACCAGTACACAGTGATACCAGTACTAGTGGGTAGTCTAAATAGGGATAGAGAGCTTATGTACGGCGACTTCTTCTCTCAATATCTCAACGATCCGTCTAATCTATTTGTCGTCTCCTCAGATTTCTGTCACTGGGGTCAGTATAAATGAAAGCGAAACTTAACGCTTATATGTTTGTGTTCATTATCACCAATGAATTTATTGCACTTTTTGACTGATGTATGATCTGAAGTTGATGGAGATCCTGTCGAATGTCTTGTCTGCTAAGAGCTGCATTTATTGGGAGTAGAGTGGATGAGAGCTTGGACAGTAGGTTTTTACACACTTTTTCGATACATTTGATTGAGGAAAACGATGATTACCTGCTGGTTATGGTCGTGTAGGACAATTCATTATGATCCAGGGCAGTTGTGGAATATAGTTCTGCTTTGATATAACCCCACAATAACATCAATATTTATGTGTTTTTGTAGGTCCTATTTTTTTCGTAAATTTGCAGTGTCTGATTGCGAAAATTCCGATCACAAACAGATTCTGGACGGAACAAAACTTTAAATATTTGAATTTGAGGTAAAATTAAATTGCGAAGATTAGCTCAAGGACCCTAACTAGCAATGATTTCTGGATATATTCATATGATAAAAATTGCCTCGCTTTCTCATCATGTAATGGTCAGGTCCATATTCTCATATTTTAGGTAAGCGCTTTAGCTACTCATTTTATGAGGAGAGCAATGGATCAATCTCACAGCATATAGAAAAATTGGATAGAATGGTATGGATTACACCTTTATCACACACTTACCCTATAAACAAGGCTCTCCCAAGATTGGGAAGGGGTTTAGCAGGTTTTGTCCCTACCCCCAAAATTTTGACCAACTGCAGAAACGAGAAATTAAAGCCAGGCGTATTTCAAAAACAAATTTCCCAATAACTATTTTACATAAAAATGAATGCATGTAATAGGAAGTCATTCTTTTGGTTATTTAGTGAATCCCCCCCTCCCCTAAAATCTAATTCATCGGGAAACTTCTGCCCCAATCGACAGCTTATCTACCTACAACTACCAGATTTGTCACTAAGTTCCTACAACTTTGACCTAGCTTGTCACTCCACTTCCCATATTGATCGTCGCCTCTTGCCAAACGAACATAAATATCATAAAAAGGCATCCAGTTGACTTTTACTGCTTAGCGTGTGTGTATAAGTATGATAATTAATCCTGCAGAGAAAGTGTACCTGAAGTTTTGATGCTCTGGTGCTTTGTATACGTACTGTCACAACTGATCAATGTCAAAGGAAAGAAAAGTGCAATCTGCCAAGCCACAACTATTGGTGTACAGGTTTAGTGGTTGAGTTTGGTGATGGTTGTCATCAGCAGCATTCCATTCAAATATTAACCACCACACCGAGGTTACATCTAGCACCAAAGGCAACTACCTTGTTTATTTAATTTTGCGTTATCTAGACGTCTAGATAATTTGATGTTCGCACTTTTCACACACAGGGTATGGATCTGATTGAGAAGCTGGACTCTGAGGCTTTTCACAATTATCTGAAGCAATATAAGAATACAATATGTGGACGTCATCCAATATCTGTCCTACTTTGTGTGAGTAACTGTCAATGTATATATTACAGTCTAGTCGTTTCATGGTGTACCCGCTTTCAATATTCTCCATCTCAGTTACTACGCGAATAAGCCTTTCTATAATTTAAATTCGGGGATTCCTCTTGTATATATCTCCTAGCTAGTGTTGGCTCTGATTGGTTGAGTTTCACCGACCAATCAGAGCCAACTCTAGCTAGATATCTCCTAGTAAATACCCCTTATCCCGAACTATGTCCCAAAGATTGAAAGTCACCATTGGAATGAATGGCCACTTCCATCCCCACAAGGCTAAAGATCAAATTAACAGCTGAAGATGGTCATTACTCTGTCAGTAACAACAATTTATTAGCCAGGGACTTTGGGCTATATGCGTAACCAGAAAGTGTCTGAATTTGGTGATAAATTCCATTCTAAGGAGTTGCCCTCTCATTGAACATAAGGGGACAACTCATGTAATACTGTGTGTTTTCCTATACAGGCTATAGAAGCGATGCAGAGGAAATTCAGTAACGGTCACACACTAGAGATGAAGTTCCTTCACTACGCCCAGTCGAATAAAGCTTCATCTAGAAATGACTCTTCAGTTAGCTACGCTTCTGGTGTGCTTACCTTACAATAACTGATGTATTTACGACTCTAGTGTACTTACCTTTCGATAAGTCATATTTATAATGATACTGTCGAACTTTCTCTACAATGAGTTATCAGAAAGCTTGCAAAGCAGCTTCGCTTACCGAGATGTGACCAATTGATTATATATGCTTATTACTCTTTGCCGATCTTGTTGTACTACGACAACGTTCTCATCCTTTCTCTTTTCTATATTATATTTTTTAACAATTTATTATTGTACGATGACGATTACACGGATCATACAGTGTACCACGTCTCCAACTTGTTAGGCAGATCAGTTGGGAGTTGGGCTTGAATCTACTTGATTTGGATAAAGTGTCAGACTTTTGCTTCCAACAATGAGACCAGAAGTTACAGTTGAGAGCTCTTTACAGATGTAGTTTTTTTTATATTGTACCACAAGTCATTGGGGTAAAGATTGTTGTAATCGCTATGTTTAATGTATGAATAAACCTTGCTGAAAATCAGCTTTGTGTAATGTTTACTATGAGTCAAGCTGCTATTGTAAGTTATAAACTAACCTATAAATATTTTTAATTGCTTCTAACATTAGGTACTACCTTAACCTAGACAGGGCACATACACTATGGTCCCATGTTGCGATTTCGTAAGGATTTCGGGAGTTATCGATCCATGGAAATGACATTAAAGTCACTTTCCGATTGTGACGAATTACTTTTTTGACACGAATACACATACCGTGTAACAATTCCTAATTGGCTTGCACACAATGACATCAAAGGGTTCAAGTCCCGGCGGCGGTAGATTCTTTTCATGTTTTTTCCATCATGGAAATGGTTAGCATTCATGATTCGAAATTGGAGTGAACCACAAATTCGAGGCATGGGACCATAGTGATATACAGCTATAGTGAGGCACCTAATTGATGTTGACGTTACAACATTATATTGTGAAGAATCGATGGTCTTATATTTCAGGTTGAGAACTCGGTCTATTTCTACCGAGTTTTGATATTTTTTAAACCAAAGATTGAGGCGAAAATATTCGGGCCAACCCTTTATTTATCCTGAGATTTGAGGTGAAAGCTTCCGGGCCTAGTCCTTTTATAATCCCAAGAATTGAGGCAAAATTTTAAGGGCCCAGTGTCTCTATAATCCTGAGATTTTAAGCGAAAACTTTACAGCCCGGCAGTTTTTTAATCCCGATTCGAGGCGAAAATTTTAGGGCCCAGACTTATTAATCTCTGAAATTGCTAGGAACATCCATAACAGTCTAGCTACAGGCCCTAAGCCCTGCTGACATAAATTTTTCTATCTCTATCACTGTATATTTCTTTATGCCCCCGTACTAGAATGGAATGAGTTTTGATCTTTTGCATAGGTTTTCATCAGTTTCACAATATATTCCGACATTTAAAATGGCATGGCAACGACACAGTGAAAAAACAATTATATCGCAACCATTTGCTAGGATGTGTTTTTATGTTTATGATCACAGCACTTTTTTATTTAGTCTATATATTTCTGTTGTTGGATGAGTGGACCTCACTGGGTTGTTGATGGATGTATAAGAAGTGTCTATACAGCTTGCGGAACTCTCTGAACATTCAAACATCTGTGCACAGAAATGTTGACTAGCTGGGTGACTTTTCTATGGAATGGCTCGATCGCAGCATACAATACTAGCACATTGCAGAGTCCAATTAAATTGATCAAGCAGGACTACGATTGCCTTGAAAAATGGATTTTGGGTGCTACATACATACTACATAGGTCATGATCAACGGACCAAATGGTAAAAGCTGACAGGGCAGACAAGATTTCCTTAGCCTGTGTCGATACAAGGGTATATCCCATACAGGTAAAAAACTGTAATCCACGCTGATGGAATGGACACTAAACCATAAAATACTGAACGTCCAAAGCCAGTTTTCGAATAGACAGCAAAACTAAAAAAGCATTTTAGCTTTTATGATAGATATATACAGATGATATAAGGGGGTATCGCAACTGTTGTTGGCCGCGTCACATGCTCTTTCAGAGTTATGATTTTTTGAAACCATATCATCATTTTTTGATCACTTTTGCTGGCAGCTTTTTTGGCAATTAGCCATCTATTATGCGACTAAATGCAAGGTGCAATATCACCACTGCAATCAGCATGAAAAAACTCTACCAGAAACAACTGTCAAACTCTATCCACCCAACATTGTAAATGAAGTTGCATTTTTAGCCACATTTTTCACAGGCTGCCACCGGACTATATAGCTACATTTATGATAGACAACGAACATTCCCAAGCAGAATCAGCATCATATTTGTGCCCAAAAATAGAAAGAAAAATATGAGTATGTTTGTGAAAGCATTCAAATCATTTTATTGCTAATGAAAAAGTTCATGTTGCAAAATTTGTCACTATTTTGTTGCATACCTTCCATGCCATTACATCAAAAGCTTCATCAATGAATTCTGGGTAGCATATAAACCAGATTCGATCACCTAAAGTTACCATAATCCGAATACTGCTCCACATATTCCTTCAGTGCTTCGTAAATGAGCGCATATTGGGCCTGTAAAGCAAACAGAGCAAATTACAGGTTTACTTTTGGGTATGCAATTTGTTTCTGTTTATCAGCCAGCAAAAGACCCAATGGTAATCTTTGGTATGCTGCTATTTTTCTGCCATGACAACACCATTGGCGCAGTGTCTAACAACAGTCTGTACACATGTTTCAGACAAGGACTTGGAAAAACCTGTGTCTTATATCGGGGCTACGTGACAGATAAACACTAGATACATTGATTCATACAGGGGTATAGGTTGGTATATACACTGCATTCACCTATAGGCTATAGTATCCAAATATTCTGTTCACCTGTTTATTTGCCGGTGCAGACGAGCTTGCATATTTGCGTCAAACAATTTTTTTGTCAAACTAGTATAACAGGGTTAGTCAAGACTTTTCAATGAGTCCCTCAAACAACCGCCTTTCTTTACAGTAGTGAACATTTTTTACATTTTGGGCGGCTGTAGCCTTATTTTGCCAAGCACTGGCAACATAATTGAGATATAATAATCCGAACTATATGTGACTTCTTCAAACTACAATGAGTATTATATTTATCCACTTTATATCCACTTACAATATTTGCGATGATATGAGGCCGTCTCAATCTTGCGTTCAGAACTGGACGATAGACATCTACCTGCTGTTCAAGTTTCAGTTTGTCTATGGCGTTGTACATACATATCATGACACCGCACCTTGTGGCCCCATTCCTGTAACGGAAAAACCTCATGATTAGGGTCTCAGGTAAAGGTTCTTGAATGCTATCATACACTTGCTCCTGCAGCAATTCAATAGAGTTGGAACTGGTTCAGAAACAAGGCCAAAAATTTACTCTAACATAAAAAAGGTTGCCATGATTACGAGCACGATGAAACTTTCGACTTACAGTCCCGCCACAATCTGTCTGGTAAGAGCAATCAACCTTCAAAGCTCCCCAGTGGGACCCAAACACACAACTCCTGCAGCACCAATCACCTGGCAGTGACTAGAAATGTTACTTCAGTTGATATGTTTCAAAATCAAAACCAAGCAAATATATCCGGTTCATGCTACTCACAGACAAGTAAAGATATTTGTACCACTACCGCCCTTCTGCTCCAACTTCTCAATCTGGTCATGGATGTTGATTAGCTCACTAGCCTTGGGTTCTGCTTCGCCGTCCCAAGCCTTGCTGGCATCAACTACTCTGACCACATGCTTTGCCTATATAAACATTAGAACATATTGATGCAGCATTAATATTGATAAAGCCACAATGGATCAAACATCACTGACCAAGTATATAGTGACTGTTCTTAAATAGCAGTATCTCACAAACCAAGCTATGGTTCCTTCTGGAGAGGGCTCTGCTCAACTATGGAGCAATATAATGTCTTGTCTTTGAGAAGGGGCTGATCGAGGTAGCTCGAATCAACCTGGGTTCAGGTCTCAGGGACCCATAGAACTCAAGCCTTCCATAAAAAAACAAAGTTTAATCTAGCTATCGTTGTCCAAAACGCCCCGAAATACGAATGAATCGGAGCAAATCTTAGCTGCCCCCTTTAGGACGGATTGACCAAAGGTTCGCTGCCTCGTCTGTTTGTAGAATTGGCATGAGGTTACAAAGTGAAGGGCTGTGTCTTTGTCTTGACCACATTTTGGACAGTCTATTTCATCTGTTAGCTTGAGTTTTTGTAGTGTACCTTAAATGGCCCGTGACCAGTTACAACTGATATGAGGTTACTGATCTCTGAGCGTTCTGAGCAATATAATAAACATGTTAACCATTTTTTTATGTCATTTTCAAAATTTGAAGTAAAGTTATTCACATATTTCAGCAGTAAAAATGGTCAAACCTGTCTAGTTGATACTTGTAGAGTTATGTCATCAGCATGTTCACCAGTCTGTTTACTGTGTGGCCGGGCAATAGTGAACTCGCCAAACACTAATTCCTCTTTATCCCCATTAGTTGGGAAGAAGGGTTCCTAAAACACACAGACTGAGTTAGATACGGCTGTGATGTCTATATATGTTTTCCCAATATTTGTTTTGAATGTCCTCAACAAATTAAATGAGGAATACCATCTTTCGCTTTTTCTGGAAAGCCTGGAGAATGATTTTCCACTATGAAACAAGTTTTCCGGCTTTCCGCAATTTCCGTAAACTCACGGGATTACTATCTTCTGTAACATGTTGTGTTGACTGTCTCACCTCTTCATCAATATTTTCTAGCTGGACAATGATCTTTACTCCTTGTTCCACAACCATGGTCCAGAAATCCTCAACCGTACCTTTCATTGGTAGTTGTGTGGCAATCAAACGATTCTTCTCTTTGTATGCCTGTAAATAAAATTATCACAATTACGCTAGCCTTGTTTAACAATGCAGCATATTAAACATTATCTTCACCTATATATTGCCCTACTGACACTAACTTATTTGTATCATAAGTTATGATGCTTTACTAGCTCATACATAGTTGTCAATGCTGCCATTCAATTTAATCTTCTAGTGTATAAATTTATGTGTCATTGATGCAACAGGAGAAATACAAACACCAATATTTTTGTTTTCACTTCTAACAGACTGATTTTCTCTAAAGTCGTGAGAAAATTCATGTCAATTTTGGATATTCTTTGTCCTCCAATTAATATGGAGCTCAAATCCCATTTAAAGCCATCCTATACTGGACAACAAGCAAAGAAAAAGACAAAGAAATTTGAATATTTTTTAATACGGAACATTCGCCTGTTTGCAAGTCTTCAAAACATCCCTGGTCCACCCATAATTTCATAAATGCTCATCAGTGTAAAAAGAACAACTTTGTTTGATCCGATATAGGATGGCTTTATCTTACACGTACATCAAAGAAGACAGCATTGATGTAATCACTTCTTGCTGATCTATTTATAAATACTCTGTGTCCATCAGCTGTAATAATAATAATAATGTTTGATTTACATGCTAGAATATGACAGTTCAATAATGATAATTAATCCACAAAACTTTATGACTACTCATGTACGGACTAGCCTTATCTCAAAGGCCTCTTTTTTGAATTACTTTTGAAACAAAACAAAACGAAAGAGGGGCCTTGGAGATAAGGCTAGTAGGTACCAACCTTTTCATTGAACAAATTCCATCCTCAATATAAAACCTCAATTATAGAAAATGACTGTAACTATGTTGCGGGCACTTTCTTCTGGTAAAAAAATGACACAACTCAGCACAATAGCTTTTTCTGATCTCTATGGTAAATCCTGATTATCGCATTACATATTTCATTCATTTTTTTTAAGTTTTGATTTATGAAATAAAATAAACAATGAATTAAAAACTGCATGATACTGCCAAGAATTTTGCAGCTTAGGCAGCAGTGTTAGCTATACATGTATGTTATACCTGCCAAGATGTCCGTGAATCTGTTCTTATCACGATTTGCTGACAGCTTTGCTTTGCTGTACTGTAATTGAACCGAGTTGATTCGTCTCTGGAGCAGCTGTGTTACAAAGAAGTATAATTATATTATTTGGGAAAAAGCACATTGTATCATCATCATCATGTATGGCTACAAAAGAGATGCCAAAACAGCCCCCTTTTTCTTTTATTTTTACTTTTTACCTATTATAACAGTTTAATGCTGTTAACATGAAAATCCCATTAATAATGATAACAACTAAATAATGGACTTTCTGATCATTACTGATGTATTTTCAAATTACTGCGCTACAGCCAAGTCAACACTACATATCGGCAATCAGCGGAGCCCAAGCTCAGACGGCGATCAAACCATCAAAATTTTCAAAAGATATCGTAACTGTATGCAACTGAAACTGTATTGCATGTGTTTTTCCACCCCTGGCAAACTTATCATCTGTCATCCTCATTTGCATCTAAATTTGCGTATCAACTCATCTGGTGTGTGTGCTAATAAGGGTTATTACCGTGACCATATTTGGGGGAGCCACATACTGTCACATAATCATCAATCATAATTCTGGGGCACAGTTATTCAAGCGGTGCTTTGGGTCCACCTGCAAATGCTTTAAGTGCCCTACCTCGTATTCTTGCTGGATGCTACTAGCATGTTGTCTCTCATCAAAGTCTCTTAGAAGTGAAGCCAACCTATCAGGAGAGTAGGTGAAATCCTTTGTAGAGAGAAACTCACAAACTGCAGTGTACAGAAAGCGGTACTGTGCCTAAAATTAGAAGGGTAGTAGCCGATAACTCCTTCAATCAGTTTCCAGTCATTTTTATGGACATGAGTAGCCGATTACTCCTTGTAATAAATTAAACAGTATGTTCATTGATTTTAGATGCATATACTCCATACCAGTTTTCAAAATGACTGGAAATTGATTGAATCTGAGTACCCACAAATTAATATAGAAGGGGAACTATTAAAACACAGTTCCCACTGAATTTTGTGAAATAAACTGAGTGAAACTGTCTCTTTTTGACTATAATATCAAAAATAATATCGATCAGCAATCACATTACTTCATATCTGTATTTCTGTATTTCTGCATAAATGTTTTTTTCATCGTGTTTAGGTTTGCACAATTTGATATAGATATTGCAAAAAATCTCCCTGCAGGCTGCATCGTGGCTCGTTGGGCCACTGTTGACCCAGAGAGTAGAATACCCAGATAAAGAAAGAAGTCCACTTAGGCCGCTGCACCATACATCTATAACTTATACTGAGGCTCAAACAGACTAGCTCCATCTGAGCTACCTGAAATTTGAGTACATATTTGTACCATCAACTTCAAACTTTTACATGCAAGAACCAAGAAAACAGGATTTGAGGACACTAGTCCATGGGCTCAAAGGGCTGAAATACGAGTTAGCGATACTTTGAGTATTTGAAAATTTAAGCACTTAACTTAGACAAGTTTTTGGCATTTACTTTTCATATTTTGTCAAGGCCATGAATAGTTCTTAGACCTAAGAGAAGCACGAGTTGCAGGGTTTCCTGCTTTAACGCAGCATTTGTTTTATTCCAATTTAGTCCACAGTTCTATAAACCTTGGCTACACATGTTTGATACCTGCAGTGTACCACCAGTGGAGTAGTATGTCTTGATATGCTCATCTGGATTCTGTTATAGAAGGCTATGTATCCTCCAGTGTCATGTGGTACTCCATGATCTGGCCAGGACAAGAAATAGAAATGCTTGGTGTATCGTGTCTCGCCTTCCTGAAAAAATATAAACAAAGACTAAACGAGTTGACTGGAAGATAATTTTAATACATTCTCAGTGTATGATAATATAGAAGTATTAGCAATAAACAGCCGTAATAACAGTACAACCTACAAATACACGCTCTTGTGGACCATAAGTTGATGATTGATTATCTTACAGGAAAGACTTAATGAGCGAAAAACTTCTAGATTTGTTCACAAAACAAACTCTTCAAAGAAAGAATATACAAGTGAGAGGAAAAACTTTTTTATCTTTCGAGGATTTCCAATGGTATTTTTTTTTATTTTTTATAAAAAATTTTTTTTACCCATATTGGATCATACTAAAATTAGTAGCAAAACTATCCTCTGTTGTCGAATGGGTTGAAAATAACTTAAATTCTATTTTATTTCTTGATTTAGAATATAGAATTACTGCGAGTGGAGTACACCCAAAGAGAGAAGTCCACTTATACCACCGGGCATTACCTTGGTATACTGAAGAGTTCTCACTGTATAATCAGCCCACTCTTCACAATTTGTTACGATGACTGTGATGTCACCAAAATCCATAGGTGTATTCTCTTCATCAGGCCAGTATTGATAGCATTTCATCTGTGAGAAAAAAAGTCATGCTGTGCTTTTAGATTCAGCAGAGTTTATATCATATGATAATCTACCATTTCGTATTTCTTTGCAGCAAGTTTTACCCAATTATTCACCATAAAATTTAAACAATCTCTTACATCCTTACATACAATTTAAAACATGTCTCTATTAGCACACAATACATCCACTGATGGCAGGATACATCTTCCATATAACAGCATAACACTGCAGATATAAAACATTGACCGCGAAATAGAAATTTACCCTTGTTAGCTCAAACGTCTTTGTCACCATTACTATACCACTTGGGTTCTGCTCCCAAATCATCAACCAAAAGTCATCTACAGTATTTTCAGTTGGTCCTACAAAGAGATGAAATGAAAAAGCGGCCATTAGAAACATGTATATATTGTTTTTTTATTAAGCGATGCTTCAAATTAGTCCAGATAAAGCCGATTTTAAAAGGCTCTATCAATGTCATTGTGCTCAAAGAGTCAATTACCATTCCTTGCTGTAAAGAGATTTACCTGAGAATATTTCTCTGATGTAATGCCTAATTTCATTACAACAAATCAAAAACTACCCACCCATGGCTGCAATGTATCCTGGGTTTTTCTTGTAGCCCTGTAACAAGGAAAAAACATGCATTGCGGATCATTGCATTTTTACATTTTCTATTTCATTTTATAATGTGTACAACAAGAACAAAATTAAATAAATCAGATTAATGAGCTGTGAGACTTGAATGTGAGAATGTGCATATAAAAAAGTAGGGGTTTCATAAATCAAACATGAGTAAGGATTAAAGGCAGTTTTTAATTTCAAAAGGGCATTCTTATTGCATAAGATCTAAGTTGACTCATACAATCAACACCTTACCGCTATATGTGAAGCATTGATGTAATCTGTTCCCTTGTCATTTTTGCTCAGTTTTACTCTGAAATCATCACCTGAAGATAAACAACAATACTTCTGACTTCTTTAACTATACATTGAACTCAACTTACAGACCATTTTCTGCCTGGGGGAAAATGTTATTGTGATTCTTCTGATGTTACTTGGAGAGTTTGTGATATTGTTACCATCATCCTCTTTCATCAGCAACATCACACCTGACAAGTTGTTTTGTTTCAGCAAGGATGTCCACAAACATCATGGTTGATTAAAGTCAAGTTGTCTTATCACACCCAAAGCATGGGCATCGAAATACCAGTTGCCTTAGGGGCTAGGCCGCAATATCTGCGCCAGGTTGCTCGCTGTTTGCAGGCAGGTCGGAGCACACCTGGGGGCCAACCAAACCCCAGTAGTCGATGGACTGCAGTGGGAGTCGAATCCACGACCTCTTAACTGACCAACAAACCAACTGTGCCATCTCCTACTCCTCATAGTCAATAAAACATGTACCTGCATTAAATCATACCTGGATACAGCTCCTTGTATCTACTCTTCCCATCATTTATCGGCAGCAGTGCAACAGATCGGTTTGGCAAGGGCAAGCTGTCCAGGTCCTAGTTTTGAATAAAAGATAGGACAATTTAAAACCTAATGGGAACGGCAATAAATAACGAACTTTTTACCTGCCTACTTACAGCATGACTCTCAGATCATCAGTGGCTTTTTTGTATTCTGCTATAAAGAAACATTGTAAACTAAGAGTAATATATGTTCAAAAGAAAGAAAATAAAAGCATGGGTCAGCCAGATAGTATGTGACTAAAGTGGTGGCCAACCCTCCAACTAATTACAAAAACACCACAAAAACGTCATGAAGAACAACATGCCCGCCGTACCCGCTATCCACCACACTACCAGACATGCCCCGGTTAACCGAGGTAAGTTCTCTCCTAAAGACAATTGGTACTTGAGACAAAACTTTTGGTGGTTTTAAAGCTAGAAGACTGAACAAACCGCACAACATTGCTCACCTCAAACTGCTCATCAATTTTGTTTGCTTCATTTTGTATGAACGAAGCTAGCAACCCAGGATCGATACCATCCGTCCTTAAACTCCTATTGTTCTCATAGGGGTCAGAGTCGTGGCCTTTCACTGACAGCGGTTTGACAGGGATAACTGAAATTATAGAACATGAAAAAACTAGTAAAATAAACGCTGTCATATCATCCTTCATAGCATTTGCTTAGGAACTGTGCTTACAATTCAAAACAGGTTAGTTAACATTGACAAGACAGCTGTAGTGAATACTTAAGAATTAGGTGACAAAAGAGACAGTGGAGGTAATCTGTTTCAATCAATGTGAGGGTGGTAGTACAAGTTTCTCGACGATATAATTTAGAACGTGACTCACATATTAAATCAGATAGAATGGATTTACTGGTTTCGAACAGAGTATTGCAGAGACGTAAACTTTACAATTGACACAATGAATAGCAGGCATACAAATACATACCAGGCCTTGTAGCTGCCGGCTGTAAGTTTTGCGTTTGCGGTCCTTGAGGAGATTCTGCTGCCGTAGCACGTCCGCTCAGCTCCAGCTGTTCGGCTGATTTACTATTTTCCGCATTTCTTTGTCTTCAATACAATATAATTTACAGGGATTTAAACACAGGATCTGGTCAGATGGAACATCACAGTGACAAAGACTTGCGATTTTAACCAAAATCACATCCATTGAGCAATCCTATTCAGCAGGCATATTTTACCAATGACCAAAAAAAGCTCAATAATATGCACAAAGTTGTGAAAACACAGATGGTTGATTATATCCAATCAAAAAAATTAATTAGTTCCAATATATAACGAGCCCGACCTTTTTTTCCTGATTGGAGACATATAGTCTTGGAGACAGAGAAATGTAATAGATATGTTGATTGATTATATAAATTGAAAATGTGATCTCACCGTCTTCTCAATATGATGACTAGGATAATCCCTGTGACTGCAACTATAACTGCAGCCACCACAGGGGCAGCAATATGTTCTGGAGGTGTACCATTGCTATGGTTCTCATCAGGATTAGTTGGCTCAGTAATTGGTCCTTCTTTTTTAACAGCTGAGAACATGAAATTGAATCAGTAAATTATGCTCAAGCTTAAAGGGCAACCAAGGTTTCAAACAAGTTCTCATCTATTGTTAACAGATTGCAACTTCTGCGACGGGAAAAAGACAAAATCTAATTCTGATGATTATTCAGCCAGAATTCTTGTGGAACAATCCATCCATCAAGTACTCAAACTCAGCTAAAATAGTATACCACAGAGCAGTTTCCTGTTCTTGTTATTATTTAGTCTGTGCTCTATCCTTATTAAAGCAATGTCTTGGAACCTCCCCTAAACTGAAGTGTTACCCAGCTTAGAGTCAGCAACTACTTTGAGTTTTGCGCCACGTCATGCACAAAGCTGATGCTGCCTAGCACATTATTTACTACCCACTAATGCATTGCTGCGAAACCTTGGTTGCCCTTTAAAGGGCAACCAAGGTTTCGGCAGTAAATAATGAGCTAGGCAGCATCAGCTTTGTGCATTACGCGATGCAAAACTCAAACTAGTTGCTGACTCTAAGCTGGGTAACACTTCGGTCTAGGGGAGGTTCCATGACATTGCTGTAATGGTGATAGAGCACAGGCTAAATAATAACAGGAACAGGAAACTGCTCTGTGGTATTCTATTTTAGCTGAGTTTGAGTACCTGATGGATGAAATGTTTCACAAGAATTCTGGCTGAATAATCATCCGAATTAGATTTTGTCTTTTTCCCTCTGCAGAAGGTGCAATCTGCTATTAATCAATGAGGGCCAATGAAAAGTTGTTTGAAACCCTGGTTGCCCTTTAACAAAATGATTATGTTAATGCGAACAATTTTTGCATCATATGGTAAGCCTTTTGCAGTGACGCAAGTCAGACAGTGCTATTTGTATGATTTTCAATGCTTTTGGTTTTCGATCTCCTTATAAATATTGCTCCTAGAGTATGAAGCCAGGTGAATCTATTTTGAATTTTTTTTTAAATTGATCTGATGATATTTGATTTCAAAATGCCGTCTTGCAACATGTACATAGTAAATCAGCTTACCTTTTCCAATAACTACTGGAGAAGATTGTGTAAGCTTTGTGAAGTTGTCCTGCAAATAAGAATCACACCAATAATTGATTGCTTAGAAAATGCGTTTACAAAAGACCAGATTTCAAGTGAAAGTAAAGTCCCATGGAAAGACTGGTGTATCGGGCTTGTTGATTTGTTATCAAAATAATTCCCCAACACTTAGAAAAGAATATTTTAGAGTTTTGTGAAACAAAATGCACAAATCCTCTACGAAAATAATTCACAAGAAAATTTTATTTCTATATCTTGTATAGCAGAATAATATAATATTGCTATACTCTTATATTAAACATAACAAAAAGGAGACATACCTTATACTTGATGATGAATACTGGCTGAACCATATATTCTTTTCCTTCTGTGACTGGTTGGTTAGTGTAATTACCATACCCTTTTCCATCTCCCAGGTAAAACTCCTTGCCACTCTGTGAAATAGCAGCTGGCTCAAACTGAGCAGTGATATAACAATCAGAAGAATCATTTTTTAGGTTTGCAGTTTTATTTTTCAATTCGTCGAAATCACTCAAGCTGCAGGGTGCCGCAGTGCTTCTCTTCTTCCTAAGTCCTGTCAATGACCGCTGTTGAGCAATCACAAGATATGAGCTAAAAGCAGAAGTTTAATGATATTATCATAAATAATTATTGATCTAGTTGATCTCAACATAAATCAGCCTATCGAACTATTATGCTACGATGAGGAATTTGACGATAACAACCTCCAATATGTACTTGTTGCGTCGAACTACAGGTATTTCATACAGGATAAATATAATGGGGCTATGGCACCATCCGTTAGAATTATTTGAACTCATAATGAATCCACATGTAATAGAGAGTCTTATTTCGAGTCACATTAAGATGCCTTACCTGACATGATTATTAGCAACATCCACAGGATAGAGTTTAACCAGGATAGTAGGATAATCTTTGGATTCAGTCAAATCCAGCTTCTCCATTTTTCTTGCTGCATCAACTGTATGAAGACAGTGTAACTGGATAATGGCAATTGCCGGTACATTGCTCAAGATCAACAACTAATGATATCTAGTACACTTGCACATTTCTGATGTTCAGCATTCAGCCCTACCTATTCATCAGGATCTAAGACTTAATCATTGAGACGATCAAGGAGGAAGGCCCGCTGGCAACGCTGTTTGCTGACGATATTGTTCTCTGTGATAAAAGAAAGAGAGATGCATGGAAGATACTGGGATGATGGCCAGTAGGCCAAACAGAGCACATGCCTCCGGCTGGAAATCTACTGCAGATTAGAATTAAGGAACATGATGGAGAAGTTTTAACAGACATATCCCAAGTGTCAACCTTCAAATAAAAGGGAACAACGATAGACAAAGAGGAGGTTGCTGGTTGGTAAAGGAAATTGTGAAGAGGATAGAGAATGGAATAGGCCTGGAATAGATGGAGAGAGTTGACAGGGGTGCTCTGTGAAATTTCCCACCAAACTGAAGGTCTTCATGTACAAACAAGCCATCGCTGCTGTACGGAAATGAGATTTTGCACAGAGACGGTGATAGGGTTAGTACGACCGAGATGAGGAGAGCTCCGCACATTTACAATATCGACTCGGAAGACCATGTGAGAAATGACAGTATAATAGTAGAGGCGAAGAGAGCATGATGAAGAAGAGAATGGTGTGATACCGTGAAGTACAGACTCCTTGATACAGCTTTGCAGAGATGTGGCCTCTCAGATGATGATAGTGAAAACAGATTTAGATGGCACTAGATAGAGCTTGGTGCCCTGCAGGACGGTCCATTAGACCAACTTCTCATACTCACTAACTCTTCAAAAGCTAAACAAAGGCCTACTGATACTTACATACCACAGATGTGTAGTTTGTATGATGGATTGTGGGACCATCGCCTACTGCATTATGTGCAGTAATACTGCAATCAACTTTTGTAGCAGATTTTAGACCACAAATGGTGGCAATGTTATCATATTTCGCAGAAGTTGGAGAAACATTTGTACCGGTACATGATACCTGTAAAGAAACGCGATCAGACAATTCGGTATTTCAGCTAGCTGATATGTACAGCATGATTGTAATTAATATATCAAGGAGATCATTTACCCACCCCTAGCAACTCTAGACCAGTTTCCAAACTGTGGTTTACCTCAGAGTCACTCACTAAGGGATTTGTATAGGGGACTTTGCTGATATACATCATCATCATCATCATAATTTTTTGCAGTCAAAAGACTTCTGAGATGGAATAACGGAAACACACCTTGAATCTGTACTCATCTTTAGGTCCATTGAATCTATAAGGTTGTTTAAACTTGAAACTGATACACTTATCCGTAGTGAATTGAGCCTCTAAAACAGGTTTCTCATCTGGTACTGTAATGAAATAAATATAAGTATTGCATAAAGATGTAATGGATTGTGTTCAGTTCGGAATTACTTTTCACATCGGAGATGGAACGGTATAACTCTTTTCCGCTCAATGCTGTATCAAACAAATCGAAATATATTGCACCATTTTTTAAAAGGGCCCGTTAAACATGCCTAAATGTGTGTAGTACGCGGAACTGTGAACGTGGTTTCTATTCAGTGATTATAACAACCAAATGGCTCTGCTGCTTATTGGACAGGCTAGGAGTTAAAACTCACCTGCTGCGTTTGAAGTGAATATTTTCTCAAATTGAGATGTTTTCCCTGCACTATTTCTTGCTATAACACTAACATTTGTATATTCAAATGGTTTTAAGTGCTCAATGTCAAAGATTCCATGGGTTTCTATCATTTTGTGCGTTGAGTTTAGGCAACTTCCCTGACAAACTTTGGTTGTGTAGCTGTCCATTACATCACAGTTTGGATCAGTTTTCTGCATGAAAGAGAAAACTTGTTATGGCAAATTTGTTTTACAAAAACATATTACGATGAACATAGCCTAGGGTTAGCACAGTTGCTTCTGGCTCAGAAAGCCCCTGGATCAATCCATTTATTATGATGTTGAAGATATAAACATAAAAACAGTAGAAGGATTGTACTGTACTGTACTAGCTCTTTTTGTGGGAGTTTCATTAACAAATTAAATGGAAAATGAAATAGAACTCTAAAGCTCAATTTTTTATGTGTGGAAACAAAATAGAAATTTGTCTTGAATAAAGCATGGATCACAGCTATCTATTGCATATCATAAATCTTCGCATTGGCATTTTAATGTGAGAGGTATGAGTAGCTTAGATTTAGACTTAGACAATCACATAGCTTAGATCTGGTCAGAGTTCTGAAAATTAAATCCTGGACAACCTTCACTAGACTTCAATAAACCGAGGTTTTATATACCATACTAACCCCAATATTCACCCTGAGTCTAATCGTACTCTGGTTGTTTGTCTTCATTTCGATCTGCATTAGATTAACTACAGGCGTAGCTGGAGCTATCAAAAAACCCATGAAGAAATGTGATATCATTGCGAAACAGCTTTGGGTAATTTCTAATGCAAAGGGAGGATTCCAGATAACTCTGCAGCACTCCCTTCCGAAATGTCCCAAGGTCAAAAGGTCACCATAACTTGATGGGAATCCTCAAGTTTAAAGAGAACATGATATAATGAAATAGCCATGAAGAATGAATATTGATAGTAGTGAGTCACTTATAAGGGAGAAATGACCTTGCCTCACAATACTCCAAGCTCGCAGTGCAGAGTGCTTGACAATTTAAGAATATGGAAACAGCTTCTATCATATTCGTGGTCAGGGGCTCGAGAATAAAGATGTTTAGGTTATTATTGTCGATATGTGGTACATAGTAAAAGATGAATACTTGTGCAGGGTAGAGTTGAAGCCCAGGTGACTCCGATTGGACCTGGAAACTCTATATTGCCAATCGTACAGGTAAGCTCGAATGTATAATCGGTGCTAGGACTCAAACTTGTAACATTTATTGCTTGTGAATCACTGCTAAATATTTTTTTGTCGTTCAACTTTCCTTCTCTGACATAGGCTTGATACCTGAATAACAGAAATTTCTGATGCTGAAGATGAAACACCAACACACATTATGTCCATCATCAGTAGCAGTGCACCAGAGGTACCAGCCAGGGCGGTTATAAGTGGAGCGGGCAATACTGAGATTTTCATGTGGAGAGAGGCTGTGGCGCTTGAATATAAAAGAGGCTATTGTTTATTGGCCGTATCCATGGTCTTGAATCCATCAATTAGTGAAAAGATCTAGTTTACGAAATTCTTTGAAATCAAAGAACTTGGTTCATCAAAACAAGGATGATGTTTGACACCATCAACTGTTTGTAATGTCAATAATGTGTTATAGGTCGGTGATTTAGGGCAATGGAATCACTGACTGACCGGCGACTAGATATTAGGCTCAAGTCGTTGATATGATAAAATAATACTCACAAACAAGCAGAGGAAGATGGGTCGGCATTATGAATATACGGTATGTTCCTGAAAGGTTTGAATGGAATCGTAATAGAATCATATCCTTGTTTCAGGCTAAACAACTCCAGATCCGATTGAACTTCTGTAAAGAAATGATATGTAGAAATGTAAGATCCAATCCTCATGGCTTGACATTGTGTTTACTGTTCAGATGATGTGATTGCCATAAAATTCACAGGGCAAACTCAAAGGATGACACTTTGTTTCTGTCCCAACCATCTGTTAATATGATCAATATAAACATGATGGGAGACTGAAACTCATACCTGCTCTGAATATGTTCACTTGTTTCAACCCAGGGTCACCTCCATTCTCCGTTGCTATTCGAAATTTGTTTATGACTGGAGTGATAAAGTCGGTACAGACAACAAAATGCTCATTCGAATTACTTTTTTCAGCGATTTCTGTAAACTGATCGCTGTCTTTTCCGTACAGATAGGAATAGACAAGTCTCTTGGAAAGTCCATCTACAAGCAATACAAAACACAGAGTTGATAACGCATCAGGTAAAGACATTATAATAACGTTGTTAGTGCCCGATATAGTGCTGATATAAATAACTCTATTTTTTCCAATGTCACCGCCATTTTATTTAATCAGGATTTTGCTTTCTGATATAATATATACATTTTTGTATTGCAACAAACATCATCCGAAAATGTTCTCCCTGATGTGCAAAGAAACCAAAAAAAAGACAATCGAAACAAAATCAAGGGAATAAAACTCAATTCAATGAAAACAGATGTTTTGACAATGCAAATTTAAATGTACGTAGTCGTATAGTTGTTGATGAATGAAGATGTTGATTCTGATTCTGATTCTGCTTTTGCGCAACACTTATTTCTGTACTGAGAGGATGTATACTGTGGTAAAGACCAGATTATGCTGATGTTTTTGCTCTTCGCATTGTCATACCAGGTCATAACTTCTGCAGTTAAAACACACGAACAAGAAAGTTGATTTGTTATTTGACAGTCCATTGCTTCCATGAAGGCTCATGATGCAATTAAAATTGGGAGATCACCAAGGCCTATTACGAGAGAAGTGGTAAAACATCGCACCAAAATATCATCACTCGATCCAGACTACATTAATTCCCATCTGACCCGATAACTTACAAGTCAAAACAATATGAGCATGTTCAAAGACAATGGGGGTGTCCCACACCACTTCCCAGTAACCTTTCCCGAACGACCAGGTTATTTCATCAGCGGTTTTATTTGTCATGTTTGCTCCTACAACAGAAACAATTGTGATAGAATATATTGTTCGAAAGATATTTGTATGAACAAACATAATTCTTTGTTAATCTAAAGAAATTGTTGACTAATCGGACTGCTGATGTCATATTGATTATTGTCACCTCATGTTGTTGATATGCTGTTGAAAATATCAAGGATGTGATTGTGAAGTTTTCCATTGAGGAAAATAGCAGGCCATAAACCTGCTAAAGTATGTCCTTCTCACCAACATTTTTCTAAATTGTTGAGGCCATTCCATGGATTTACTGGTATTTCTTCATTTCACCAGTCAAACAGTCACCAACTTCCCATATTTGGAAGGCTTGCTGCTGTGCAAAATAACTTTATTTGCAATGTTGAATCTGCCATTAGAAGCTGTGCTTTTGTGTAAATATAATTGTAAAACCCCCATGCCCTTAAATATCATCATTTTGGTTTGAGTATTAAAATATCTAGCCGCCTAGTTTATGGATCAAGCTCAATTGAGGAGTTTCATACTTACTTTCGTTTTGGTAAACCATCACTTCCTTCAGATTGATGGTACTATTTTCTGTGTGCGTATTTCCTGTTCTGTCCCGCACCACAGCCACATAGCGACCCTTTGTTGCAAGTTGAACTACTCCAACGGGATCGAATCCATTGTCAAATTTTTTGATCTCTTCCCACAAGTTTTTATCAGTCAAAGCCGGGCCTTCCTCTTGTTTGAATATGCAGTTTTGTCCTAAGTAAACCTTGACATTCTTGTTGCGGGAAGCTGAAAGTTGGAAAGACATTTTGTAGAGCAACATTGATTTTGTTGCTCCAAAAAACAAGTGATTGCTTCATTCTATGCAACAGTAATGGTTATTTTGTGCCACTGCTAAAGTAAATCAAAAGCATATTCTTGAACAATATCGGAAAGGTCCTCACCTTGGTTAGGCCTGCCATATAAGTATATCTCAGAGATAGAAAATATTCCTTGTAGGTCCACCACCCACCACTCCACCTCACTGTCTCCTTTTGTGTGGGCATATCCCTTTCCGCCCAGGTCTCCATCATTGAGATTCCCATCCACAGCTCTACTTGCGTTCCAACCGTTATATGTACTGCTTTGGTATGCTGGCTTCATAAAGGCCAAGTTTGTTGCTTCCACTAGAAAAGATTAAACAAGCAATTGTTATTTCAAGTAGCAAATTACAACGTCTGTCGAGTTAACAGACAAAAACAAGCCGCCTCAACTGCAAAAGATTTTTTTCGTTACATGCAGCGGAAAAAGAAAGATGTCATCGCCAGAATTGATGGACAACAAGGTAAGGAGCATAAAGATAATGTAATAATAATAATTCATAAGTAATGATAATAATAATAAAAACTAGAAACGGTGATAATATTTGCGAGCAAATATGAAGTCATACAACCAATCATTTTGTTTATCGAGCTCATGTGATATGGAGATATAATATGATGTCATAAGATTCGGTATATGTCATAACCCCCAAATCCCAAGTTTTAACTCAGTCGCATGATAAGAACTGTTAATCGGCAGCAATCAACAGTTGATGGTGGCCATATTGGTATCGGATCATGTGACATCAAAATTGATGATGTCATAACATTCAGTATATGTCATAACCCACAAATCCCAAGTTTTAACTCAATCGCATGATAAGAACTGTTAATCGGCAGCCACTTCCTGTTTGTAGCAGCCATATTGGATATCAGGTCATGTGACTTTGAAATTGATGATGTCATAGGATTCGGTGTATGTCAAAACCCCCATATCCCAAGTTTTAACCTGTTCGCATTATTTTTTCTCACGATATTACCAATAAACCCGCCGAAACGTCCTTCACTAATTAGTGTAATTAGCAAATATTACATAACATTTCCAAAATACATTTCGCAATTTTTCATCAAGACATATTGAACTATGTTGTGACCAAGTTAAATTAAATTCTGCCAGGTAGTTCTTGACTTATAGAAGCTAGAAAATTGTTGCGAAAATAATAATAAATCCAACCAAAACAAAAGTCATACATCTAAAAGTTGTATGACTAATAACAAACTTGTACAATGATTGAATGTATACCACAGTTAAGGGAAGCAATGTTTCTATTGACATCACTCACGCGGATACTGATAAACCTGAACCTCTCTCAGGTTGAGAACCTTTTGTCTTGTCACTGCCACATATCTTGCTCTTTTCTTTCCTGTTGTTGTAACCAGTCCCACTTTTTCGAAGCTTGTTTGTCCGATTTTCGTCCAGGGGTCTTTATCGAAAGGAAAGGGTTTGCCATCACCCGTATACGGGTCGTAAGTTGCTATGTAGATGCTTATGTTCTTTGATCTGTGCTCTATCAATAAAACAAAAACCAACTGAATATAAGTGAGATACAATAACTGGTGTTCAGATTGCAAGTATATCTGTGTATCAGAACCATAGAGTTATTATATACTCTAGAGTGGACAATGCAGTGCTAAAAACGTCCTACTTAATTATTGCGAAATCCATGACACAGCGCAATCTGGTTGTGGATGGCTTGTGCCTGTATCATATAACTTATCATTGAGAATATGGGTATTGGGCATGGTAATTTAGATTTTTAGAGCGCTTACAGCCATATTTTCAGAAATTTTTTATGCGACACTATGTGGATCATTTGCCGGTATTTTCACTTTCAATTCCATGACTCAATGAAAACTGGTTGTCCGTGGATAGTGCATGATTCATTGACTTTATCATTGAAAATATTAGAATTGGACATACAAATTAAGTTTATAGAGCACTTAAAGCCATTTTATCAGATAAATTCACATGTACACCGTTTACCACACCTGCAGGTATTTTCTCTTCCGGTCAGTTTAACATTTTCTTATTCTCCCTTTAAAATAAGCCAAATATCAACTGCAAATACATGAGCTTAAATCGCTATGACAGGGCCAGCTGGTTTCTGCCGCTTGCCAGGTATTTTGCTGTGTCCTGTCTCTCTAACTAATATGTCGCACACTCAATCGGTTTATTGTATCTGTTCAGTTCCAGCTACTGACGATGATATGTGATAACATGGGGTAAAAGTAGCCTGTGGAAATGAGATTGGAGGTGAACAAGTTTGCCGCTTGCCTTTATCGTTTTTTAGAGCATTTTTAGCAATATTTTTCATGCCACACTATTAGATGACTTGCAAGTGATTCCTTTCAGGGGGCAGACAGAGATGACAAAAAGTTTTGTGTTACCCCCTTAGAACACCAAAATCTCAACTGCAAACACACCATCGCGATAAAATCACCATTGCCTGGATAGCCGGTTTTATGCCCTGCCCTGCCAGTTAAACTGTGTCCTGTCTCTCTAACTAAAATGTTGTACACTCAGTGAGTTCATTTTATCTGTGAAGTATAATGACTTCCAATTATACAAGATGTGCAAGTAACCCGTGGCTCAAAATTTTCAGCTTAAAGATCTCGGTTTTGGTTTGGCTATGTCATTTATAGCTCTTAATTCCCTCTCCTGGGTGGCCACTCGTTTTTGTATTGCCAAAACTATTCAAGCAAACACAGCAGGTTAAATCAATAGATCCATAAACTCTTCTGTTGAGTCGCTGAATAACAAGAAAACGTTGAAAGGACAACCCAAGATACATACTTGTCCAGATTGACTCTAGATTTTATTAAATTCCCTAACTCAGTCTGGGAAATTGTATGAAAATGGCAATCAGTTATCAGTTGCAATGCAATACATTATGGAGAAAACACCATAATATTTCGTCTTTGCAACTCAAATCTTCTGTTGAGAAGAGTACAGAGGGCGTAATTAGAGACTTCAATAATATTTCATTGTTAGGTACATATAATACTAGACAATGTGAATTGTAATGTTTCAGCCAATGTTATATACATCATTAGTCCAAGTCTTTCTATTTGCATTCTACCAAAATTCAGAAAATTATACAAACAAGACTGATATTAACATGGTTATATTAGTGCTGAGAAAGCCTATATAATCTCGCTCTCACACCGATGTGACATTTTTAAGTTAACAGATATTTCTGATTTCTCACCATACTCAAAGTAAGAGATAATTTGGTTCAGGGGGGGGGGGGGGTTGGGTGTGATGCAATGTTCTCTGATGGTTGTTTATTTGTAAATATTAACATCAACATCATATACAGTCAGGACACAGCTAATATGGCTGGCAGGTGGCAGTGAAAAAAATTAAGCTAGCCCGGTAGTTTCTATTTCATCACAATGTGTTTGCGGTTGAGATTTTGGCTTATTTTAATGGGAAAACATTGACACATTTTCCACTGGCTGCGAGTGAAAATACCTGCAAGTGATCCAAATAGTGTCGCATAAAATTTTTTCCGAAAAAATGGCTATAAGCGCTCTAAAAATCTTAATTTCCATGCCCAATACATTATATTCTCAATGATAAGTTATATGATACAGGCACTAGCCATGCACAACCAGATTGCGGTGTGTCATGGATTTCGCAATAATTAAGTAGGACAAAACCTGATGCTATTTTTGTACACATTGTCCACTCTATATATATAATAACTCTATGATCAGAACACTGGACTGGTGATAATTCACCAACGTTCCAATATTGCAAAATATGGAACGGATGATAGACTCATTGCTAGGCGAAGGAAGGAAGCATGTCAGCAATGTTATTGATTATGAGAAATTGGAAGCCATGGTCATGGTCATGGCCATGGAAGTCAATGGTTTCGTTCCTTTGTTTATGGTGATTTTAGAAAGGTATTTACTGCATACAACAGTGCCATATAATTTCAGAACAATCTGTCATATGATGTAAGTTGAACCTTGTTGAGTAAAACTGAGACAGGATGGACTTACGTTGATTTTCACGACCATATATATAGACTTCTGATATGGTGTATACCTTCTGCAGATTGACGATCCACCAAACAACTCCATCTTCTTCCTTTGTGTGAGCGGCTGCATAATCATCCTTGTCAAACAAAACACCATCTACTGCCTTGGATGCACTCCAGTCATTATGGGCATCCACATATGTACTTATTTGTTGTGCCGGGTTGCCAAGTGCAATGTTTCTGTTTCTTCCTAGAACAAAAAAGCTGGATGGACACAAACTCACATGAGTGGATATGACAACATATTTGAACATCAACCTAAGGCTGTCAATACAGCTTGAATAACCTGTATCAAATTTGATCCATTTTCCCTCCTTTTGCATCGTTCTTTGACTTGCATTTTCTTTGGGTCCCAGTCTAAAAGTGGGTGCAACAGCTCAAGAAGGAGCAACTCCAAAATCAGGCAAACCTGATCAAATTTAAGAAATACCACAGCCATTACCTACGAACCAATGTATCATGTTATTTTTATTGATGTGGATGGTCTGAAAGTCTCACACTCTAACTTACCTAATGCCAACGATGAAGACAACACAGAGGTGAAAAGAAAATATGTCAGAGCCTTTGAGACCAACATGTCAGCAACCTGAGCCCTCTGATTATACCAAACTATTAGTTTGCACACTCAAACTGCAAATCAGCACTTTATTCTATTGATTGATTGACTTAATACCTTATCTCACTTCTTGACCACTTTATTTTTGAACTAATTCTTTAATCATAAAGAGGAAGTAAGGTTATTAGGCAGTTTACCCCCAGTGTTTTAAACTTTCGCTATCAATTTGATATTTGGTTAAGTACTTGATCCCAATGATAAGGGGCGATATTTTAATATAGTTATCTCCCTGTCAGATAAAAGAAAACCAGCTCTGAGACATGACTATCATTTTAGGTTTAAACCAAAATGCTTGTCAACACAAGAAAGCAAATTAGGAATAAGAATCTACTATCTAGCGTTTTACAGTATGTTAATTCATTAATTGATTAGCAAACCATGGGCAGCTAAATCCTAAATCCTAATGAAATTTACCAAAATATAAAAATAAAAATGTTTATTCTATGTCACTCACTCTCCAGGTATCCATATGGATTCAATGGTTGCCAAATACCTTTCTGGATGGGATTTTGTTCATACATGACAAGTTGGCAGATCCAGAAATCTGGAGGTATTCGCGGACAAACTCCCAACCCGGTATACCACCTTGCGTTCGGCTGTGCGGATGCAATTCGGCCCTCGTTTGTCAATTTTTTCAGGTGAAACTTGAGCTTTCTTATTAGGAAATGCGGCATTTTACTTGAATTTACAAATGATATAGTTGCACTTTATCCGAACTAGGAGAGACAGCGCTAACAATAGTCTTATGTCAGGGTTGTAGAGAATATTGAATGACCGCGTAAAAGCAGTAATGGTAGGGGTTTGTGAATTTGCGTAATTGCCGTATTACGCGTAATAATTTGCGTAATTATATTAATTTAGAATTTGCTTAATTTTAGGAGTTGTCTTCTATTGTTATGATGATAGAGTATACTAAAAAGAAAAAGCAATTCCTTGTCAAGGTCAAAAGCAGGCCATTTCAAAATAGCTGTGTTTTATCATCCAATAAGTAAGTGAAATGTTGGGGTGTTACTACAGGGTCCTTCTTCATTCCAAAGTTAACTGATCTAAATAGGCAAAAGAAAAGGTAAATTTTTCCATACACCAACTCAAGTCAAAGACAGGAGATGAGGTGGAAAAAGAGAGAGAGAGAGCCACATCACTCTACTGAGACACTCCTTGTACATGACAGGTTCAAGAAGAATGTGTGTCCATTTGCACTAACAGAATTAAGAGATTAAGTAATCAAAATAACAGGTAATACAGGGAAAATTCTGACTTGTGGTTATTGGTAGCAGGCTGCAGGTAGTAAGTGGGCTATTATTATTATTGCTGACCCAGTTCTGTGTATAAATATGTATACAGGCTAGTGTTTGTGTTGTTGGAATATTGATGTGAAGTGTAGGTTCAGGTACTGAAGTATTATCTCATATATCTGGCTGTGTGGTTATGTGCTTCTCATATACTCTAACCAAGGAGTAAAAGACTCCTTGCTCTAACCACTGTACTGTCTCCCCAAAACATTCACACATAATCCAGGAACAACTTATAATTCATATTGACAGTGACTGTTAGTGATACTGTTAGTAAGTATAGCCTGAGTAGGCCTATTGTCTACCTGAGTCCTAGCTAGCTTGTTTGTATGGGGAGTTACATAGACTGGAATTTGGAAGCACCTGTGCATACTTTCGAGGCAGGTATATGATTTTGGATCGCCTTTTAGGACCTAGAAATAACTTGTCAATCTGCGGTACGTTCCAAGACTTATCAAAACTCAAGGAGCAGCCTACACTCTGTAATTCAGCACAAATAGTTTGTCTGTTAGTGCGCAACCCAAGCTGCTCACATGCTATTGATTAGACGAGTTGTTTCGTATTCTCGCTTGAGAAGAGCGGAAAGCTAGATCTAATTTTTCTGTACCGTACAGCTCACCTCACCTCATACCATGGACGTCATTGATTTCAGCTGTTATTAATCAGGCTGTCATCATAGATATCTGCGGAAAACAAAGAATTCCATTATTATGCGCCATATTGAGAGTGTTATGAACGATAATGTATGCTTGGGATAAGTCATAGTTTATTGAATTAGCCATCTGGAGTTTTGAATCTGTCATAAGTATTGAATCCGCCATACTCTGTTTCGAATACATCATAATCAATGAATTCACCCGAGCTCACAATCTTCTTATATCCTTGTTCACTTTCAACCCAACCTGGCTGTGTCATCATTTATTGATAGAGAGCGCTTACCTTAGACGAGTAAATATAACCTATAGTTAGTTTTGCTGGTTTGGAGGTGAGTCAATATTTTTAGCTGACATGGGAGTTCATGTTATGTTAAGTTATGAAGTAGGGTAAACGTGGGCTAGCCATACATGACGATACGTAATGATAACCTTTCCTCCTGAGTATTTTTTACTCCTCTGGGGAGTTTCATACCGTTGGTGTCAAGGAGTGCAGCCCACCGTATGTCAGATTCTTATCTTGAACATATGTGGCAAACAGGGCTTTTCATCTTCCATTCTCGATGTATATCTTTTCAGTGATCCAAGTTGCCGATTATTATATTCCATGCATGTCATTGATTGCTGTTGTCATTTTGTATTATTACCTGCTCAGTCCTACTTAGCCGTTGCAAAGAGGACTTTTAAATTAATCCTTCGATTACTTTGAGGCTGCAAAACAGTTGGAATACTTTCGTTGCATGGCCTCTTACTGCAAATTGTCAGATATTAGCATATGTCTCTCATAACAGCTGATCAAGATTACTATTGTGTCTAAGGAGTTGCCCCCTTTTAAAGTAAGTGAAGACAACTGAACAAGTTGTGGGTTTTCTGTTATTCGGTGCAGCAGGGAGGGTGGGATATCCCATCCTCACAGAGTGCAGGGAGTCCCAAACTGTTCAGCGTTAACACACAATTTTGTTTCAACGAATCGTTAAAATCTTCCGGTTGTTCTTTTTGCATTGATGCGACTGAAATATATTTCCATTTCTTGTGTTTTGATTTGGAATTTTCAGTCTATTTTACTGAGAACAATAAGTACAGGAATGTATTAAAACGCAAAAAGTTGAAAATGCTGAACGACTGTCTTATTTGTAAAGTATTTAAAAAATGTTTCAACTTATTTTCTAATTGTCAAAGACACAAATTGATCTGTCAGACTATAAAAAAGATCTTTCATAGAACACTTCATAGGTATGAACAAACTTGAATTTATTAAAACCAATGACAAGCGAGGAGAGAGATCCTTGTTAAGCAATTGCATAGGCTTGTTCAAAAAGTTCATACCGGCAGTTTGGGCAGGGCCAGAGTGCAATCATCCTAGCCTTCATGACGCCGGTAATAGCATCAGACAAGACCAGTCAAAACCCTTCAAGCCAAGCCATAAAGTTGGTCAAACTTAAAGAGTCAATTAATTTGCCATAACCCACATAGTTGGTGACGCACTACTTGGCTGCAATTTCTGCAGCACACACTAGCCTTCAGTACAATGGGGCCCAACAAACCCCAGAGAAAAATTCAAATGTAGTAAATTCGAGACTTGAACAGTGAAGGAGATGGCTCTAACCAGCTGAACCACCTCCTACTCTGATCGAGCAACCCGCAGCTGTTATGTGACTAACAAAAAAAATACAACGTGGCTTGATCTTCTTTTATTACATATTTTGGCAATGGTATTTTGGGATATGGTATGTTGTCCCAAATGGTATTATGTCCAATCTGGCTTTATATCCACTGGTATTTTGACACAACTGGCGTTTTGTACAACTGATATTTTGGCATTGGTATATTGTGCAGTGGTGTTATGACCTATGGCATTATGGCCATGGCATTATGGCAATGGTATTTTGTCCCAATGGCATTTTGACCATGGCATTATGGCCGGGTACCAGGTAGCTTAGTTGGTTAGAGCCTAACATAACAAAGCATACAAGTGTGATAAGCACTATATTTCATCATAACCTTAGGTTTAGATGATATAGGATGAGCCTGAAGTGACTTTTTTTACGTCATGTTATAATGTGTGTGATTTTTTTTAATTTGATGATACGTTGTGAAATTTCAGCAATATGAGACAGATCAAATTAGTGATTTCCTCTTGAGTGATGTGTATTTGACGCACAACCTAATTTTCAGTAATACAGCTAATGTTTCAAGATCAGCACAGACCATCAAAGGTATACATTTGGCGTTATTTCTCCATGACACCAACCATGCTGTTAAAAGAATCATAACTATGGCCACACAATTTTTATTTGTAAATTCTATCATACAAAACCGCTTCGATTAAGCATAACATATACAGGAAATACCAACAGATTTTGGCACTGCGTGACAGGTTTTCCTGAATTGCGCACCACAGAACGCTCAAAAACAACTTAAAAATCAAGGAAAACTTGTACTGTATGTACTATGCTTCATGAAAGCTGCTTAGTATGTGAGAACTTCCAAAAACAGGTTGTGTGGCCACAATAATGGTCCTTCCAACAGCATGTTTGATGTCATGTAATGTTTACGGAAAACAATTTGCCTTTGATGGTCTGTGGTGATCATGATACGTTAGCTATACTTTTCAAAGATGGTTGTGTGCCATCGACTCAAACATTTAACAGTCTCGAATGGTTGCTTGAAATTTCAAATTGTATCATCAAATTTAAAATATTACTCACATTATGTTGTGACTAAAGGAGCCAATTTAGGCTCACTACCATATGTAATTTTAAACCAAAAGTTGTGATGAACTATATCACTAAGAATAAATAGTACCTTTTTTAAATTTTAAATTGGCTCAGTCATCATCTTTGCTAAAAACGGTCTGTTGCCTCATTTTCTTTAATAAAATGATTCGGCTTCATTCAATCAAAGTTTTGATGAGCTTTTGCCATCAGAAGCTTAGCAGCTTAAGTAAAGGACCAAATTTGAATTTTAATATGTTCAAGAAGCCTTGCCTGGCGTGATAAAGGGGCCGAGGCCTGATGTGTATGGATTGTACGTACGGTGAGGGTGTGGAAGGGGTGCCAGAGCAGCCTCCTGCTTGGGGGTATGGGGTTATCATCGCAAAATTGAGGCATCTGACATATGCTTGTGACCAAATAGCAGTTAAAATTTGATGATGATGATGATGATCAAAATACCAAAAATCTGCGAAATCTATTTTAATAAAATAACATAAAATACATGCATTGAACAGCGATTAATAATTAGTGACAGTGGTTGGGCCAGGCGGGATGGATGCGGGAGATATGCTGTAGTAGGGGTATGGGAAAATTCTCAAAACACAGATGCAGTTTTAAGGCACTCCGGCCCTTTTTGAGAGGAAAAATGACAAGTAATCTTAGTGTAACATCATATCTTATCCAACAGTTATTGATACTTTAAATTTCATGGAGCGCGGAAAGAGATTGGACAGTAAAAAAGATCCAAAATGTCAAATTTAAATGTTGGTTGAAAAGAACACAAGTGAGTCGTAGGAGGTAGGAACCAGTCCTTCACTTATCTGCTTACAGAGAAGAAGTGGATGTTACCAGTCAACCAAGATGTGACAGTGCTATATTCCCCATGAATAGATTTAATATTAGTTTAGTAATAATCGGTTTTGGGGTGTGGGGGAATTTCTTGATGAAATTCTAATTTTATCGACCACCACGGTGTGCCATGAATTTGCTTACATTGAATTTTCACAAGGCCGAACTGTTGGGAGTAGAATTCACATAGATACATGTAGTTGTCTGATACATGACTCATACATTGTGTTAATTGCTTTATCATGCCTGTCATAATAATTTACTCATGTTGCCTAACTCTTGTATTCTTGACATTTTACGCTTTACGGTTTTTGCACTGTGTGTTATATGATACCGCTGTAGCTGTGCTGTATGTTATATCGTAACCTGTGTTGTGTAGTAGCAAGTCGTGCTTTGCTTGATAGACGAGATATTATCAGTGACAATTAAAGACTGTAAATAGTAAAAACTAACACGAACATCATCTGTAATCAGTTTAGAACAAGTAACGTTAAGAGGCTGCATGTTTAATATTAGCCAAAAGGTTTTGAGACAGCCGTGGCGCGGAAAAATAACTCACATGTTTTAGTCATAGATGTATTGATGAACTCTAAACCTGGTAACAAGCAGAAAATTGACATTAGAGTAGACAGAGAGTTTAGAATAGAGATATTATATCCAACTTATGTACATTGGTGATAAATGATGACGCACATGTCAGTTTTGCGCAGCTTAACCACAAAATTCTGACAAAAGGAAATGAGCCACCAATATTTTAAAAATGAGCCATTTGGACTCATGAGCCCTAGGTTTGGCACTAGGGCCCGGGAGTAGAAAGTTAATATTTGCTAACCCCCGAATCTCTTTTACTATCTATCTTTTGGCTGGGACAAAACCTTGCAATGTTAACCAACATAAACCCTAATTTAACTCTTAAGGAAAATTATAGAGAAATCTGTCGAAAACTTGTCTAAAATGAAAAATAAAATAAACCTAATACAATTTCACTATATTGAGGGAAGCCCACTTTTATGTTGATAACAAAAATATGATAGACTGTTAATTTTACCCGCATTTACCTTCCAGAACTAATTCTTGGGCTATGCCAAAGAAACAGATTATGACGAAAAGGATATGTGCTTCTTACTCTGAGCAGAGGCCAAGATTACAGATTACACACCATATCGTTTTTATATCACCCTAGGAATTGTACCCATCCAAATGAATTTTGAATTCTTCATTTCTCTAAAAAAAAAATCATTAAAACATTTCTTACTGAGTTGGAGTTGGAATCTAAAACCCTTTACAACACTCAAAATAATGATTTAAAATTCAAATAAGTGGCCAGTAACAATTGGGTTGTATTGTAACACTGCAATTCATAAAGGAAGTTGCATGTTTTCTAAGGATTGCATTCCCGCAGGCCTGGTTTCATCTCTGTGGAAATACCGGTGCTATGTTTCTTTGCTGGTGTGCAGTGCATTTGACCTGTAATTTTTACAGTTGGTCAGTGTCACTCTAACCACAGCCTATACAAAACCCCTTAGCTTATTATTTATTTCTATTGTATTCAACCTACATGTAAGTTTTAAATTTACGCTTTTCTTTATTTCAATTGTAATTTATCTATGTAGTAATTGTTAGAAATAATACTCTATAAAAAAACTGGAAAACAACAAAAAAGTGTGCGAGACTGTATGTAGAGGGCCATGCTAAATTATGAGATTGTCAAAAATATTTTATCAACAAAAAATGAAATCTACCCAGGAATAATTAATCCAAGAAAATCTAAGAACACCCTTAATTGATAGAAGGATTAACAATAAACAGAAAAACTGAAATTTCAGAGGCCTTCTCAAATTGACTGGAAAATGGCAGCGCTATATACTGGAAGTTGTGATCAAAATGAGGCAATTTAAGGACTAGACATGAACAAAACAAATTACTATTCTGTCCGTATTACTGTTCGAAAATATATTCGTCAGAAAAGAACTACATATACTCCATCAGAAAAATCTTTCTCGCAGGTATGGTAAAATTTCATGCCAATTCATAAATACAAGGCCTCATAAAAAATGCAAGTTTCCTAGTGTAAGCATAGTGTATTGGGATGGGATTGGGATCGTGGATTGTCAACAGTAAATGAGCTTCGTAGCCATTCATTTTAATTGTAACCTGCAATCATGTAAAAACAATGCATAGAAAATATTATTGTTTGAGTAGGAATTAACTTGCTTCTATATCAAATAAACAAGAGTAAAATGTGACATCAAATGTGAATACAGGTGCATACATAGAAATCAAATGCATCAGTTATCCGGAAAAATATGTACAAGTTATTGATCCAATATGCATTGGATAATCTGCATCCACAATAATAGTATGTTAATGAAGGTACAGTTTTATGTCTATAAAAACTCCCACTTTTAAATAGACGGAGTGATGGCAGGCTAAACTAACAATATCGCCATCTGAGCCAACACTGATTTAACCAAGGAAAATTGTACAAGAAGGTATTAGTCACAAATAGCTAGAAATAACAGAAAGCTGTACTCTTGGTTACAAAAGAAAGCAGGATAATGAAGTGTCACTGTGAACAAATTTCTATACTCATCAATACAGCTATTATCGTTCATGCTGGTCAGGGCATACTGAAACACATTGATGCTCTTCAATGTTACGAATATCATATTTTGTATTTGTCTTTTTAAAGAGACAGTGATAAGAAAAACAAATTGGGCTTATGGCATTTGGTTGATAAATTTAAGCAAAGAAAAATTTTAGAAAAAATATCATGACACAAGGAAGCATAATACTTTTATACAGAGTTTGTTAGGGGAGAACACAAACCGGGCTGCAAGCTTTGAAAGTAGATGAGAATAGTTGGCGGAAACAATCTCATAAAGTGACGTGGAGATCGAGAATTGTAAAATTGCTCATAACGAAGAAAACCTCATACTGAAAGGAACTGAGCTCTTATGAGAAGGTTGAACATTATGGGTCGAATTGACATTTTAGCAGATTTTAGAGGTATACCGTGTATCAAAGTTTAGAGTGAGTGTGACAGAGGTATTCTGACCTTCAAGCCCTCGTGAGTTCGACCAATAACTGAGCCATCTAAAACTATAAAATATTTGACACTTTAACAATCTATACAGAATATCACATATGTATGCAGGCTTATTGGTCATTGTAACAGAGAAATGCAAAAGCGGGGGAGTTGTCCTCTCTTGCTTTTAGACAAGACAACTTTTAGTTTCCTTGGTAATGTCTATCGAAACTGAAGAGACGTAACGTAAGTCAAGCTCTCCCTATTTCCACTACTATAGAAAGTTCTCAACTTCAGTGTTCTCATCTACAACCTTGATCGATCAATTCCAAAATCTTCACTTGTGTTGATATGTACGGACTCCATTGGAACTGTACGTTAATTACGTTGAGAAGAAATGATATAGCTGCCATTAAAAAGTATCCAATTGATAGAAAACCTGTAAACTCTCACCTAGCTGATGTCTTAGAGCGAGTCAATGAATGGTGCATTGATAAAACTAGTCTGCAAGAGCAAGACAAGTGTTTTCAGTCACTGGTCTGTCTCATGCCCTGTAGGATTGATGTCCAGCTCTCAGCCTAGGTGAGAACATTTATTATATACAAGGTGGTTCTATTTCAACTGTTGAAAAAATAAACATGATTATACTGGATTTTTTTCAGTCTGCTGGTTACTCTGGCTATCGTTTATAAATCACCATTTGGAACCGAGGCTAGAGGACACCTCCATATTTACATATTTCATATATTTATATCAGTGGTTACATGACTATCCACAGCTTTATTTTTCTTCAAATGATCACATAAGTCATCCTATTAATGTTTATTCAGCAGATGTAAGAGTGTGGTCACTTTAGCATAGAACCAGAGACTATAGATAGATAGATAGATAGATAGATAGATAGATAGATAGATAGATAGATAGATAGATAGATAGATAGATAGATTATCTATAGTCCCTGATAGAACCGATAAACAGAAAATTTTTCTTCAAACAACCATGAACGTTGAATAAAAATAGCATGTAACAACCATCAACAACCTAATATGTGGTGCACCTGGCATTGCTACACCAATGCTTTTGAGCAGTTCACTAAACAAAATGACAGCTTACAGTTATCAATGACAACACTATCATATAACAATCAGTGAGGAGGATCACCAGAATGAGAATTGGCCATCACAATAATTATGATAGCAGTAATACAGTACCATGAGGAATCAACAATCAGCAAGTTGTAGCACTGGAAAGAAAGTTTGCCATTTCCATAATGATGATAGCAGTAATAACAACAAGGCTGCGATTGGTCCCCATCTTTATTACTACCAATAAAATTTGATACTCACAATGTTCAATTCCATAACCAACTTCTACACTAAAAAGCCGGCAACAGTTTATTTTTGTATTACCACCTGCCCCAAACATATAACAAGAACAAAGATGAAGAACCCTGTTTACCACAGATGTTCAAGATGGGAACCAGTCAAAAGGAGAGCTGCACTCCTTGACACACATGGTATGAAACTTCCTCAGAGGAGTATAAAATACTCATGAGGAAAGGTTTTATGCATCGTAGTTTATGGCTAGCCAACATTTACCTTCCCTCATAAATAAACCTTAACTCACGTCGGCTAGAAACATTGAGGCACCTCCAAACCATCAAAACTAACTGCACTCTATCAATAAATGATGGAACAATCAGTTTGGTTGAAAGTGATCATAAAGAGAAAGAAGATCATGAGCTTGGGTGAATTCATTAATCATGATGTACTCCAAGCTCAGTTTGGCGGACTCGATATTTATGACAGATTCAAAACTCCAGATGACAAATTCAATATTATGACTTATTCAAAACTATTGTCATTCATAACACTCTCTCTATTTGACACATGTAATTGAGATTCTTTGTTTCCGCAGATATCTATGATGACAGCCTGATTAATGACAGCTGAAATCAATGATGTCCATGGTATGAGGTGAACTGTGTGGTACAGAGAAAAATAGATCTTCATCTTTTAATAACTTAATTCAGTTTCTAGCTTTCCAATTCTCAAGCGAGAATATGAAACAACTCGTCTAATCAATAGCATGTGAGCAGCTCGGTTTGCGCACTAACAGACAAACCTTTTGTGTTGAATTACAGAGTGTAAGTAACTTATTGAGTTTTAATAGGTCTTGGAACGTACCGCAGATTGAAAAGTTATTTCTAGGTCCTAGAAGGAGATCCAAAATCATATACCTGCCTCGAAAGTATGCACAGGTGCTTCCAAATTCCAGTCTATGTAACTCCCCGTACAAACAAGCTAGCTAGGACTCAGGTAGAAAATGGGCCTACAGAGGTTATACTTACTAACACTAACAGTCACCGTCACTATAAATTATAAGTTGTTCCTGGATTATGTGTGAATGTTTTGGGGAGACAGTACAGTGGTTAGAGCAAGGAGTCTTTTACTCCTTGGTTAGAGTATATGAGAAGCACATAACCACACAGCCAGATATATGAGATAATACTTCAGTACCTGAACCTACACTTCACATCAATATTCCAACAACACAAACACTAGCCTGTATACATATTTACACACAGAACTGGGTCAGCAATAATAATAATAATAGCCTACTTACTACCTGCTACCAATAACCACAAGTCAGAATTTTCCCTGTATTACCTGTTATTTTGATTACTTAATCTCTTAATTCTGTTAGTGCAAATGGACACACATTCTTCTTGAACCTGTCATGTACAAGGAGTGTCTCAGTAGAGTGATGTGGCTCTCTCTCTCTTTCCACCTCATCTCCTGTATTTGACTTGAGTTGGTGTATGGAAAAATTTACCTTTTCTTTTGCCTATTTAGATCAGTAAACTTTGGAATGAAGAAGGACTCTGTAGTACCTCCCCAACATTTCACTTACTTATTGGATGATAAAACACAAGCTATTTTGAAATGGCCTGCCTTTGACCTTGACAAGGAATTGCTTTTCCTTTTCAGTATACTCTATCATCATAACAATAGAAGACAACTCCTAAAATTACGCAAATTCTAAATTAATATAATTACGCAAATTATTACGCGTAATACGGCAATTACGCAAATTCACAAACCCGGTAATGGTAAACCAAAATATAACGATTTGTGTACTTTTGAGGTAGGAAAACATGGTTTGTCTTGCAAAAGAGGCTTGAAAATTTTCTGGGCGAAGGAAGCTGAAAAAGGGAGGAAAAAGGGAGATAGGGAGGAGGTGGAAAAAACCCCTAAAAACTGGGAGCCTCCCTACCAAAAAGGGAGACTTGTCAGGTATGATTTTGTTACAATTGGGTCTGCAGTCAAAAAGCCATCTGTATGGGTATTTTGCAATCAACATGTGCCAAATACCAACCTGGATCTAGATTTCATATGCGGATGGCCCTTTTGCAGAGATTAATGGCATATGTCACTTTACCGCACACATCATTCATTTATATGTGAAATATCACGAATCACGAATATACATATACGTTCAAATTGTCTCTTGTGTCCAAAGGTGCTGTAAGATCTAGCAATAATACTACACAGACCATGTTATCACCCTTGTATAAGAGGCTTGATTTTTTAATGCAACAACAGAGTTTTGAGAAAATATTGAAGAATGTGAACTCTTGAGCTATTTCCTGTAAATTTGGAGTTATGGATGCTGAACGAAGTAGAAGATGACTCCAATATTGATAATTTATATAAGGAGATTATTCATTGTAACATAACATTTATGATCAGCGGTATCTAAACAGACATCGGTGAAATGTTTTTGTTATTGCTCCGTCAAACAAAATGCTAGGAATTATGTCAATGTATTGAATACAAAAATAGGAGGAGCTATAAAGCTTTCTGACCAATCAGTTGATTCTCATAATAACCCACTAAAGTTTCATATGTGCACTTGGAACGATTTATGCATTAGTAGTAGTAGTATGCCATTATGGTGCATGACTCGGGTGAGTATTTCGCACAGTTTAAAAGGTGCAGGTGCAATAAATATAATATGTTGTGATGCGATTGGTGCGTGTAGCATGTTGAAGTGTGACTGGACTGCATAATATTGATTTTTCCATTACAAATGAAGTAAAAGTTTGTCTCTGATCACAGACAGCAGGTCACAGACAGCAGGTCACTGACAGTCGATTTGATGAGTTGCAGCCTTGTGTGTGTGTGGTTTGTGTTTGTTGTGGTGAAGATGTGAAGCTGTGCATGAACCAAGTTATTGCAGCTGCGCAGCTTCTGTACCCGCCAAATGCATTGCCCAGATGAGTGCAAAAATGAATCATCGTGCAGACAAGTCATTGTTGGCGATTTCAACTTACCTGATATAGATTGGACTACATGTAATTTAAAAAAAAGGCAAGACATCAATATGCATGAATCATTTCTGACCTTCATAGATTCCACTGACTTACAGCAGCATGTCAAATTCCCAACACATCGGCATGGCAATACTCTCGATCTTGTCCTTTCAAACCTTGACCTCTCCACCCCAGCGAGCCAACCAAGTTGTTCTGACCACGATATAATACTCTTTGATCTTTTCTCAGAAGACCCTGTTTCCCATACAAATGAGAATAATAACACCACCCCATTTTATATATTCATAAAAAGCAAATATCCCAGACATCATGGTAGACTGCTTTGATCTTGAGAAAGATGTATGCCAACTTATTGAAAACAAAACCCCAGTGGATAGGGTATTGGAAACTTTTAAAAATTGTATCCACCGCACCGCTAGTGCAAATATTCCTAGTCGTACTAGGAAAACCAACTCAGGCCCTTGGCTATCGATGGCAACGAAGAGAGAGATTGCCCGTTGAAAAAGGTGGCATAAAACTAGCATCATCTATAACACCAAGGAAAACAGGGACAAACTAGCTGCTCAATCCAAATTGTGCAATACTCTCATGAATAGAGACTACAACTTATTCTTAAATAGACACATTTGTGATGGGCTAGAAAATGGCGATACAAATCCTCTTTTCAAATTTATAGCAAATTGCCGTGGTAATAACAATACTATAAAAAAACTTGATGGCTGTAGTGAAAATTCACCAGCAGAGCTTGCCGAATGTTTTGCCTCCTCATTTAGTTCAGTATTCACGGTCGATGATGATAGATGCCCACCAGCTATTGACAACATCGCAAAACAGACTACTAAAATTACCATTGAACCAAGAGGGGTACTAAGACAACTTGAAACCCTAGACAGGACCAAAGGCGCTGGGCCTGATGGCCTTTCCTCTGCACTCTTAAAATTCCTAGCAAATTATATTTATAAATCTTTAGCAATGATATTTCAATACTCGTTTGACTCGGGTCTGGTTCCAGATGATTGGAGACGGGCTAACGTAATACCTATTCACAAAAAAGATTCCAGAACAGCACCTCTCAATTACCGCCCAATATCCATGACTTGTATTGCATCTAAGGTATTAGAACACATAATTTGCCATGACATCAACAACTTTTTGGACACCAACCACTTGCTTTCCGACTGCCAGCACAGTTTCAGAAAAAGGCACGGTTGCGACACTCAACTTTTAACAACAATCTCAGAACTTGTGGACTCATATGATCTAAATGTCCCTACCAACCTTGCTGTACTTGATTTTTCTAAAGCTTTTGATGTTGTCTTGCACAGGAAGCTAGCTTTAAAGCTTAAGGCGATAGGTGTACATCCTATGACATGTGACTGGATATCAGGCTGGTTGTCCAAACGTACACTCTCTGTGACTGTGAATGGTGCAAAATCCTCACATCACAATGTAACCTCAAGAGTGCCCCAGGGTAGTGTACTTGGACCTCTTCTTTTCCTCATTTTTATCAATGATATGCCGTCCTGCATTAATAACTCCACCTTAAGACTTTTAGCTGACGACTCTCTAGTGTATAATCGAATCAAATCACAAGCGGATGAAATCTACTTACAGTCTGATCTAGATAACCTTGCAAAATGGGTCGACACCTGGCAGATGTGCTTTAATGTCTCAAAGTGTGAATTTATGAGAGTCGAGAGGCAGGCACAGGCCAGCATCAACAATCCTTCCCAAACCTACAACTTAAATGCTACCCAATTATCACATGTCTCTTCTGTAAAATACCTAGGTGTGCACATAGATGCACACCTCTCTTTTGACAAGCACATCAGAGTGATTTGCAAGAAAGCCACAAGAACGCTTCATATGCTTATGCGTAACTTAAAAAAAGCTAAAACTAAGACTAAAACAGTATCATTTAAAACTATTTGCAGACCAATCTTAGAGTATGCCTCTCATGGTTGGTCTCCTCATTTGGGTAAACATATAGATGTCATGGAGGCCATTAACAGAAAAGCCTTTAGGTGGGCATATCAAAAAAGACGTAGTGACCATATCAGTGCCCATATGGCTGAAGTCGGATGGCAAACATTGTTTGAAAGAAGGAAGGGTGCTGACTTAAAGTTATATTTTAAAATCATCACCGGTACAGCTGCAGTTAATGAGGAAATGGTCAATGTGTCACATTCCCACCATCACACAAGGATAGGCGCCATCAAAGGCACTATCAACACTGATGTCAAACGCTATTCTTTCAAACAGCGTGTTTATAAGTATATGAATCCAACTTTACATAGGCTGAATAGTACATAGCAAAATGGCAATAAAATGCGACCAATGACAGTGTAGTTTCTTTCTCTTCTCTTTTTTTTTTCTGCTTGGTCGGACCGGTCTGGAGGTGAAATGAAACCTACAAATATATCTTGCCCCGAAATAGCATCTAGGAATCACTGAATCTACTTTGACTTCACTGTACCGGACAGACCTCTCTTTTACACTTGGTTTATACAAGTGTGACTCCTTTCCTCCTTTCCTTAGATTATGTACCTACTCTGAGGTGATGCTCAGTAGTAACATAAACAGCCCCCCTTTTTCTTTTTTACTCATAATAACAATTCAATGCTGTTAAAACATGAAACCCCCATTAATAATGATGACAACTAAATAATGGAATTCTGATCATTACTGACGTATTTCCAATTAACTGTGCTACAGTCAATCAAGTAAACACTAAATATCGCCAATTAACGGAGCCCAAGCTCAGACGGCGATCAAACCATCGGATGAATCGGATGAATCGGAGTCACTTCTCTCTCATTGGTCAGAATATAATATTCTGACCAATGAGAGAGAGCTGCAAGGGGTAATCTTTTGCAAATGGTTGTGAAATGAAAAATGGAAAACTTCAGCCATAATGCAGGAGCACTTGTAACAAAGAGACTTTTTGATACAAATCTGCCTTTCGTCCAAAATGACTGTTATGCAAAAAATATTAATTGCTATTATCTTAGAGAACTTTGTAATTTTATCATCCAAATGTCACTGTTTTGTGTTATTTCGAAAGAAAAACACCTTGAGAAAGTCGTTGACACCAGCTGTACCAAAGTTATGATGATTTTGTGTACAGTGGCTGGGGAAGCTTTGCTACATTGCAGACTAGAGAAAGGCCACAATTTTGAAATATATAGTACTTACAGAGCGCTATGCATACTTGGTTCTCCACATAGAGAAAGAAGAACCAAAATTGATGTGTAATAATTTTTAAGGCATAAGGCTACAATTAGGCCGCAAAAGATTACCCATTAGGCCGCACTGGCTAAAAGACCGATGGTTGACCACAGCTGCTCTAGATGCTATACAATATCATCTGCTATCCATGAAGATGAAGTGCAATTTGTCCTAAGATAATCTCATATGATGTTACATGTGACATTGCCCCATAGACTTAATAATAATTATTATTAAGTCTATGCATTGCCCATATTATACATGCTATTATATAATATGTATGATAATATATTATCATAGACTTAATCATTATTATTAAGTCTATGTGTATGTATGATATCATATGGTATAAATTATATTTAATGGGTAATATCTTGCAATCACAATTCTCGATATCAGTTTCACCATAGGTTCCTATTCTTCACACTATATAATGTTGGTTGTTGAGTGTGATACGTCCACTCAACTTACAATAATCAAATTGTTGATACAATTTTCTCCTAACAGTTCGTGTTTTTCGTGAATTTGAACTGTCTGATTGTGCAAATTACGAAGATAAACATTTAACATGTATGGAAAGGTGACATAAAATATTTAGAATTGAGGTAAAATTAAAATGCAAAAAAGAGCAGCTCAGGGAACCTAACTTGCAATGATCATATTTTTGATAACAGCAGAGATTAGCCGTTGCCTCTCTTTGCAAGGGAAGTGACATCCCATAATGGTTGGGTCTGTTTTTTCTCATATTCTAGGTAAGCGATTCAGCTACTCATTTTATGAGGAGAGCAATGGAACAATCTCACAGCATATAGAAAAACTGGATAGAATGGTATGAATATTAACTTTATCACGCACCTCCCCCCCCCCCCCCTTTCAACTAGCCTTGTCAAGCAGCCACAATAGCAGAGGTTGTGTGTCAAGGCTACCTCTCAACAGCTTACATACCTACAACTACAAGAGTTTTCACTAAGTCCCTACTACCTCAACTTAAATAGTCACTTCGATTCCCATATTGACTTTCGTCTCTTACAAAACATGATTGTCATATCAAGTTGATTTTGATTATTTTTGCGTCTGTGAGTTTGAATGACAAATAATCCTCCAGAGAAAGTACAGCAGAAATTAGCTTGGAAGTTTTGATGCTCTGGTGCTTTGTATTTGTCCCTACAGATTTTAAAGGAACGGAAATTGCAATCAGCCGGCCGTAACTATTGGTTGAAAATATTGTGGTTAAGCTTGGTGTTGGATGTCATTAGCAGCATTGCATTAAATTATCAGCCACCACAATGCCGCTAACTAAAGCTTATTTGAAGCACCAAAGGCATTACCTTGTTTTATACAGTTTTGGGGTCCCTATGATCCTAGCATTAAGAAATATCTAGAATTCTAGACAATTGAATGTTCTCACTTTTCCCACACAGGGTATGGATCTGATTGAGAAACTGGACTCTGAGGCTTTTCACAATTATCTGAAGCAGTATAAGTATACAATATGTGGCCGTCAATCAATATCTGTCCTACTTTGTGTGAGTATAATTTATCATCTTTTGGATAATGTTAATGTATAACGTTTTATGATGTAGCAGCTTTCAATATTCTCAACTCGAATATATATAGGGTCACAGTTTTCAATCATATGTAAACAAGCCTTTCCAAAATTTGAAGTCAGGAAATCCTCTTGGAGATTTTTTCCTCTCTCTCCCAATTAATGTGTTGGCCCAGATTGGCTTGTCCAACACATTGGCTGGTACATTCCTAGCGAATAAAATCCCTTGCTGAACACTGTACCAAAGATTGTAAGTCAACATTGGAATGAAAGATTATATCCTTCCCAATGAGGCCAAAGACCTTATAAGCACTCAGAGATTCACAACTCTGTAAGTAGCAAACATTCATGGGCCAGGGACTTTGAGCTAGATGTGTGACCAGGAAGTGCTGGAACTTCACATACCATGTTACAACAGACCATATAATGAGGAGTTGCCCACTCCTTGAACATAAGGGGACAGCTCATGTTATGTTGTATGTTTTCTGTTTCAGGCTATAGAAGCGATGCAGAGGAAATTCAGTAACGGTCACAAACTAGAGATGAAGTTCCTTCACTATATGCTCAGTCGAATAAAGCTTCATCTAGAAATGACTCTTCAGTTAGCTACGCTTCTGGTTTACTTACCTTACAATAACTGATGTATTTACAACTCTAGTGTACTTACCTATGAAAAAGTCATATTTATTAAAATTCTGTCGAACTTACTCTACAATGAGTTTCCAGAAAGCTTGCAAAGCAGCTGCGCTTACCAAGAAGTGACCAATTGATTATATATGTTTGTGGCTCATTACTCTTCGCCAATCTTGTTGTACTACGAAATGTCCTCATCCTATCTCATTTCTATATTCTATGTTTCAACGTTTTATTATTGTACGATGACAGCATTAATTTTGCCTGGATGTTAGCTAGAGATCCTATTATTACACGGATCACACAGTGTGCGCCACGACTCCGACTTGTTGGGCAAATTAGCTGGAAGCCAAGCTAATATATGGATATGGATAACATGATAGATTATTGCTTCCGACTACGAGACCAGTACACTTAGGAGCTCATTGTCAATTTTTTTATATTGTACCACAAGTCATTTGGGGAAAATATTGTTGTATTGCTATGTTTACTGTATGAATATACCTTGCTGAAAATCAGCTTTGTGTAATGTTTACTATAAGTCGAGCTGCTATTGAAAGTTATAAACTGACATATAAATATTTTTAATTGCTTCTAACATTAGGTTCTACCATAGACTTGATAATAAACCTAGACAGGAAACCATATACAGCTGAAGTGAGGTACTTAATTGTGGGGCGACGTAACAATATTGGAAGGTGTAGAAGCAATGATGCTATCATTGATTTACTACTGTCCATAATCCAGGTTTTTTGTTTATAACTCGATCAATTTTGATCAGAATTTGAAGCATCAGCAGCATCTTGTTATCAACTTGATGCTATTTTTTGCCTTTAATTGGTATCAAACTCAAAATCCAACCAAAATTGATCAATTTATCAACAATCATCAATGATCGCATTGTTGCTTCTACACCTTCCAATGACGTTACATTGCCCAAAATTAACTGCCTCAATGCTAATGCTCCATATAGTGTCCTGTCTAGGTTTATTATTAAGTCTATGGGTTCTACCTTAACCTAGACAGGACACATATACAGCTATAGTGAGGCACCTAATTGAAGTTGACGTTAAGACATAATATTGTGAAGAATCGATGGTCTTATATTCCAGGTTGAGAACTTGGTCTATTTCAACCGAGTTTTGATATTTTTTAAACCAAAGATTGAGGCGAAAATATTCGGGCCCACCCTTTATTAATCCTGATATTTGAGGTGACAGCTTCCGGGCCCAGTCCTTTTATAATCCCAAGAATTGAGGCAAAAGTTTTAGGGCCCAGTCTCTTTTTAATCCTGAGATTTTAAGCGAAAACTCGGCGGAACTCTCTGAACATTCAAACATCTGTGCACAAAAATGTTGACAAGCTGGGTGACTTTCCTTATGGTATGGCTTGATCACAGCACACAATACTAGCACATTCTTTACATACAATTCTTTACCGTTACATTTGAGATCTAAAGAGAAGTTCAGTTCATTCAAAACTTTACTTTTCAACCATATATTATCAACTTGACCAACATCATTGATGATATTATTTCCCTTCTGTTTCTCTTTTTTGTTTTAAAAAAAATTGTTTTCTGGCACTGAGTGCAAAACATTTCGAATGAGATGACTTTGGATGCCAATAAAAAGTATATATATTGCAGAGTCCAATTTAATTGATCAAGCAGGACTACGATTGCCTTGAAAAAATGGATTTTGGGTGCTACATACATACTACATAGGTCATGATCAACAGACCAAATGGTAAAAGCTGACAGGGCAGACAAGATTTCCTAAGCCTGTGTCGATACAAGGGTATATCCCATACAGGTAAAAAACTGTAATCCACCCTGATGGAATGGACACTAAACCACAAAATACTGAACGTCCAAAGCCACTTTTCGAGGTGACAGCAAAACTAAAAAAGCAGTTTTGCTTTTATGATAGATATATACAGATGATATAAGGGGGTATTGCAACTGTTGTTGGCCGCGTCACATGCTCTTTCAGAGTTGAGATGTTTTGAAACCATATCATCATTTTTTGATCACTTTTACTGGCAGCTTTTTTGGCAATTAGCCATCTATTATGCACCTAAATGTAAGGTGCAATATCACCACTGCGATCAGCATGAAAAAACTCTACCAGAAACAACTGTCAAACTCTTTCCACCCAAAATTGTAAATGAAGTTGCATTTCTAGCCACATTTTTCACAGGCTGCCACCGGACTATATAGCTACATTTATGATAGACAACGAAACATTCCCAAGCAGAATCAGCATCATATTTGTGCCCAAAAATAGAAAGAAAAATATGAGTATGTTTGTGAGAGCATTCAAATCATTTTATTGCTAATGAAAAAGTTCATATTGCAAAATTTGTCACTATTTTGTTGGATACCCTCCATGCCATTACATCAAAAGCTCCATCAATGAATTCTGGGTAGCATATAAACCAGATTCGATCACCTAAAGTTACCATAATCCGAATACTGCTCCACATATTCCTTCAGTGCTTCGTAAATGAGCGCATATTGGGCCTGTAAAGCAAACAGAGCAAATTACAGGTTTACTTTTGGGTATGCAATTTGTTTCTGTTTATCAGCCAGCAAAAGACCCAATGGTAATCTTTGGTATGCTGCTATTTTTCTGCCATGACAACACCATTGGCGCAGTGTCTAACAACAGTCTGTACACATGTTTCAGACAAGGACTTGGAAAAACCTATGTCTTATATCGGGGCTACGTGACAGATAAACACTAGATACATTGATTCATACAGGGGTATAGGTTGGTATATACACTGCATTCACCTATAGGCTATAGTATCCAAATATTCTGTTCACCTGTTTATTTGCCGGTGCAGACGAGCTTGCATATTTGCGTCAAACAATTTTTTTGTCAAACTAGTATAACAGGGTTATTCAAGACTTTTCAATGAGTCCCTCAAACAACCGCCTTTCTTTACAGTAGTGACCACTGACAACAAGTCACAAATAAGCTTAGTGGAACATTTTTTACATTTTGGGCGGCTGTTGCCTTATTTTGCCAAGCACTGGCAACATAATTGAGATATAAAAATCCGAACTATATGTGACTTCTTCAAACTACAATGAGTATTATATTTATCCACTTTATATCCACTTACAATATTTGCGATGATCTGAGGCCGTCTCAATCTTGCGTTCAGAACTGGGCGATAGACATCTACCTGCTGTTCAAGTTTCAGTTTGTCTATGGCGTTGTACATACATATCATGACACCGCACCTTGTGGCCCCATTCCTGTAACGGAAAAAACTCATGATTAGGGTCTCAGGTAAAGGTTCTTGAAGGCTATCATACACTTACTCCTGCAGCAATTCAATAGAGTTGGAACTGGTTCAGAAACAAGGCCAAAAATTTACTCTAACATAAAAAAGGTTGCCATGATTACGAGCACGATGAAACTTTCGACTTACAGTTCCGCCACAATCTGTCTGGTAAGAGCAATCAACCTTCAAAGCTCCCCAGTGGGATCCAAACACACAACTCCTGCAGCACCAATCGCCTGGCAGTGACTAGAAATGTTACTTCAGTTGTTATGTTTCAAAATCAAAACCAAGCAAATAATATCCGGTTCATGCTACTCACAGACAAGTAAAGATAGTTGTACCACTACCGCTCTTCTGCTCCAACTTCTCAATCTGGTCATGGATGTTGATTAGCTCACTAGCCTTGGGTTCTGCTTCGCCGTCCCAAGCCTTGCTGGCATCAACTACTCTGACCACATGCTTTGCCTATATAAACATTAGAACATATTGATGCAGCATTAATATTGATAATGCCACAATGGATCAAACATCACTGACCAAGCATATAGTGACTGTTCCTAAAAAAGCAGTATCTCACAAACCATGCTATGGTTCATTCTGGAAATGGCTCTGCTCAACTATGGAGCAATATAATGTCTTGTCTTTGAGAAGGGGCTGATCGAGGTAGCTCGAATCAACCTGGGTTCAGGTCTCAGGGACCCATAGAACTCAAGCCTTCCATAAAACAAAGTTTAATCTAGCTATCGTTGTCCAATACGCCCCGAAATACGAATGAATCAGAGCAAATCTGAAACTGTGATGCACGTTGGCTTAGCTGCCCCCTTTAGGACGGATTGACCAAAGGTTCTCTGCCTCGTCTGTTTGTAGAATTGGCATGAGGTTACAAAGTGAAGGGCTGTGTCGTTGTCTTGACCACATTTTGGACAGTCTATTTCATCTGTTAGCTTGAGTTTTGTAGGTGTACCTTAAATGGTCCGTGACCAGTTACAACTGATATGAGGTTACTGATCTCTGAGCATTCTGAGCAATATAATAAGCATGTTAATCATTTTTTTTATGTCATTTTCAAAATTTGAAGTAAAGTTATTCACATATTTCAGCAGTAAAAATGGTCAAACCTGTCTAGTTGATACTTGTAGAGTTATGTCATCAGCATGTTCACCAGTTTGTTTGTCATGTGGCCTGGCAATAGTGAACTCGCCAAACACTAATTCCTCTTTATCCCCATTAGTTGGGAAGAAGGGTTCCTAAAACACACAGACTGAGTTTGACACGGCTGTGATGTCTATATGTGTTCCCAATATTTGTTTTGAATGTCCTCAACAAATTAAATGTGGAATACCATCTTTCGCTTTTTCTGGAAAACCTGGAAAATGATTTTCCCCTATGAAACAAGTTTTCCGGCTTTCCGCATTTTCCGGAAACTCACGGCATTACTATCTTCTGTAACATATTGTGTCGACTGTCTCACCTCTTCATCAATATTTTCTAGCTGGACAATGATCTTTACTCCTTGTTCCACAACCATGGTCCAGAAATCCTCAACCGTACCTTTCATTGGTAGTTGTGTGGCAATCAAACGATTCTTCTCTTTGTATGCCTGTAAATAAAATTATCACAATTACGCTAGCCTTGTTTAACAATGCAGCATATTAAACATTATCTTCACCTATATATTGCCCTACTGACACTAACTTATTTGTATCATAAGTTATGATGCTTTACTAGCTCATACATAGTTGTCAATGCTGCCATTCAATTCAATCTTCTAGTGTATAAATTTATGTGTCATTGATGCAACAGGAGAAATACAAACACCAATATTTTTGTTTTCACTTCTAACAGACTGATTTTCTGTAAAGTCGTGAGAAAATTCATGTCAATTTTGGATATTCTTTGTCCTCCAATTAATATGGAGCTCAAATCCCATTTAAAGCCATCCTATACTGGACAACAAGCAAAGAAAAAGACAAAGAAATTTGAATATTTTTTAATACGGAACATTCGCCTGTTTGCAAGTCTTCAAAACATCCCTGGTCCACCCATAATTTCATGAATGCTCATCAGTGTAAAAAGAACAACTTTGTTTGATCCGATATAGGATGGCTTTATCTTACACGTACATCAAAGAAAACAGCATTGATGTAATCACTTCTTGCTGATCTATTTATAAATACTCTGTGTCCATCAGCTGTAATAATAATAATAATGCTTGAATTACATGCTAGATTTACATGCTAGAATATGACAGTTCAATCATGATAATTAATCCACAAAACTTTATGACTACTCATGTACGGACTAGCCTTATCTCAAAGGCCTCTTTTTTGAATTACTTTTGAAACAAAACAAAACGAAAGAGGGGCCTTGGAGATAAGGCTAGTAGGTACCAACCTTTTCATTGAACAAATTCCATCCTCAATATAAAACCTCAATTATAGAAAATGACTGTAACTATGTTGCGGGCACTTTCTTCTGGTAAAAAAATGACACAACTCAGCACAATAGCTTTTCCTGATCTCTATGGTAAATCCTGATTTTCGCATTACATATTTTCATTTATTTTTTTTTAAATTTTGATTTATGAAATGTAATAAACAATGAATTAAAAACTGCTCATGATACTGCCAAGAATTTTGCAGCTTAGGCAGCAGTGTTAGCTATACATGTATGTTATACCTGCCAAGATGTCCGTGAATCTGTTCTTATCACGATTTGCTGACAGCTTTGCTTTGCTGTACTGTAATTGAACCGAGTTGATTCGTCTCTGGAGCAGCTGTATTACAAAGAAGTATAATTATATTATTTGGGAAAAAGCACATTGTATCATCATCATCATGTATGGCTACAAAAGAGATGCCAAAACAGCCCCCTTTTTCTTTTATTTTTACTTTTTACCTATTATAACAGTTTAATGCTGTTAACATGAAAATCCCATTAATAATGATAACAACTAAATAATGGACTTTCTGATCATTACTGATGTATTTTCAAATTACTGCGCTACAGCCAAGTCAACACTACATATCGGCAATCAGCGGAGCCCAAGCTCAGACGGCGATCAAACCATCGGATGAATCGGATGAAAAAAATTTTCAAAAGATATCGTAACTGTATGCAACTGAAACTGTATTGCATGTGTTTTTCCACCCCTGGCAAACTTATCATCTGTCATCCTCATTTGCATCTAAATTTGCGTATCAACTTATCTGGTGTGTGTGCTAATAAGGGTTATTACCATGACCATATTTGGGGGAGCCACATACTGTCACGTAATCATCAATCATAATTCTGGGGCACAGTTATTCAAGCGGTGCTTTGGGTCCACCTGCAAATGCTTTAAGTGCCCTACCTCATATTCTTGCTGGATGCTACTAGTATCTTGTCTCTCATCAAAGTCTCTTAGAAGTGAAGCCAACCTATCAGGAGAGTAGGCGAAATCTTTTGTAGAGAGAAACTCACAAACTGCAGTGTACAGAAAGCGGTACTGTGCCTAAAATTAGAAGGGTAGTAGCCGATAACTCCTTCAATCAGTTTCCAGTCATTTTAAAAACTGGCATGGAGTATATGCATCTGAAATCAATGAACCTACTGTTTAATTTATTACAAGGAGTAATCGGCTACTCACGTCCATAAAAATGGACATGAGTAGCCGATAACTCCTTGTAATAAAATAAGCAGTATGTTCATTGATTTCAGATGCATATACTCCATACCAGTTTTCAAAATGACTGGAAACTGATTGAAACTGAGTACCCACAAAGAAATATAGAAGGGGAACTATTAAAACACAGTTCCCACTGAACTCTGTGAAATAAACTGAGTGAAACTGTCTCTTTTTGACTATATATCAAAAATAATATCAATCAGCAATCAGACTACTTCATATCTGTATTTCTGCATAAATGTTATTTTCATCGTGTTTAGGTTTGCACAATTTGATATAGATATTGCAAAAAATCTCCCTGCAGGCTGCATCGTGGCTCGTTGGGCCACTGTTGACCCAGAGAGTAGAATACCCATAAAGAAAGAAGTCCACTTAGGCCACTGCACCATACATCTATAACTTATACTGACGCTCAAACAGACTAGCTCCATCTGAGCTACCTGAAATTTGAGTACATATTTGTACCATCAACTTCAAACTTTTACATGCAAGAACCAAGAAAACAGGATTTGAGCACACAAAACATACCACAGTTTGAATCATGCGGGGTCGCCTCACTCTCATTTTCTCTACACACTCATAAAACTGTAGTCTATTCTCATCAGCCGCTTGCTTCACCAGATAATCCATAGCTATGAATGTTCCAGTTCTCCCAACCCCAGCACTTTAAAAAGGTAGCAACATTGTTTGATGAAGGATAGCGGACATTTTTACCAACCTTGAAACTTTAATTTTTAGTCCATGGGCTCAAAGGGCTGAAATACGAGTTAGCGACACTTTGAGTATTTGAAAATTTAAGCACTTAACTTAGACAAGTTTTTGGCATTTACTTTTCATATTTTGTCAAGGCCATGAATAGTTCTTAGACCTAAGAGAAGCACGAGTTGCAGGGTTTCCTGCTTTAACGCAGCATTTGTTTTATTCCAATTTAGTCCACAGTTCTATAAACCTTGGCTACACATGTTTGATACCTGCAGTGTACCACCAGTGGAGTAGTATGTCTTGATATGCTCATCTGGATTCTGTTATAGAAGGCTATGTATCCTCCAGTGTCATGTGGTACTCCATGATCTGGCCAGGACAAGAAATAGAAATGCTTGGTGTATCGTGTCTCGCCTTCCTGAAAAAATATAAACAAAGACTAAACGAGTTGACTGGAAGATAATTTTAATACATTCTCAGTGTATGATAATATAGAAGTATTAGCAATAAACAGCCGTAATAACAGTACAACCTACAAATACACGCTCTTGTGGACCATAAGTTGATGATTGATTATCTTACAGGAAAGACTTCATGAGCGAAAAACTTCTAGATTTGTTCACAAAACAAACTCTCCAAGGAAAGAATATACAAGTGAGAGGAAAAACTTTTTTATCTTTCGAGGATTTCCAATGGTTTTTTTATAAAAAAGTTTTTTTACCCATATTGGATCATACTAAAATTAGTAGCAAAACTATCCTCTGTTGTCGAATGGGATGAAAATAACTTAAATTCTATTTTATTTCTTGATTTAGAATATAGAATTACTGAGAGTGGAGTACACCCAAAGAGAGAAGTCCACTTATACCACCGGGCATTACCTTGGTATACTGAAGAGTTCTCACTGTATAATCAGCCCACTCTTCACAATTTGTTACGATGACTGTGATGTCACCAAAATCCATAGGTGTATTCTCTTCATCAGGCCAGTACTGATAGCATTTCATCTGTGAGAAAAAAAGTCATGCTGTGCTTTTAGATTCAGCAGAGTTTATATCATATGATAATCTACCATTATAATTTCGTATTTCTTTGCAACAAGTTTTACCCAATTATTCACCATAAAATTTAAACAATCTATTACATCCTTACATACAATTTAAAACATGTGAAAATTGCAATCACATGTCTCTATTAGCACACAATACATCCACTGATGGCAGGATACATCTGCCATATAACAGCATAACACTGCAGATATAAAACATTGACCGCGACATAGAAATTTACCCTTGTTAGCTCAAACGTCTTTGTCACCATTACCATACCACTTGGGTTCTGCTCCCAAATCATCAACCAAAAGTCATTTACAGTATTTTCAGTTGGTCCTTCAAAGAGATGGAATGAAAAAGCTGCCATTAGAAACATGTATACTGTTTATTTATTAAGCAAATCTTCAAATTAGTTCAGACCTAAGCCGATTCTAAAAGGTCCAATCAATGTCATTGTGCTCAAAAAGTCAATTACCATTCTCAGTTATAAAGAGATTTACCTGAGAATATTTCTCTGATGTAATGCCTAATTTCAATGCCTAATGTAATAACTAATTTTATAACACCAAATCAAAAACTACTCACCCATGGCTGCAATGTATCCTGGGTTTTTCTTGTAGCCCTGTAACAAGGAAAAAACATGCATTGCGGATTATCGCATTTTTACATTTTCTATTTCATTTTATAATGTGTAAAACAAGAACAAAATTAAATAAATCAGTTTAAATGAGCTGTGAGACTTGAATGTGAAAATGTGCATCTAAAAAAGTAGGGGTTTCATAAATCAAACATGAGTAAGGATTAAAGGCATTTTTTAATTTCAAAAGGGCATTCTTATTGCAAAAGATCTAAGTTGACTCATACAATCAACACCTTACCGCTATATGTGAAGCATTGATGTAATCTGTTCCCTTGTTATTTTTGCTCAGTTTTACTCTGAAATCATCACCTGAAGATAAACAATAATACTTCTGACTTCTTTAACTATACATTGAACTCAACTTACAGACTTATTTTCTGCATGGGGAAAATGTTATTGTGAGTCTTCTGATGTTACTTGGAGAGTTGGTGATATTGTTACCATCATCCTTTTTCATCAGCAACATCACACCTGACAAGTTGTTTTGTTTCAGCAAGGATGTCCACAAACATCATGGTTGATTGAAGTCAAGTTGTCTTATCACACCCAAAGCATGGGCATAGAAATACCAGTTGCCTTAGGGGCTAGGCCGCAATATCTGCGCCAGGTTGCTCGCTGTTTGCAGGCAGGTCGGAGCACACCTGGGGGCCAACCAAACCCCAGTAGTCGATGGACTGCAGTGGGAGCCGAATCCACGACCTCTTAACTGACCAACAAACCAACTGTGCCATCTCCTACTCCTCATAGTCAATAAAACATGTACCTGCATTAAATCATACCTGGATACAGCTCCTTGTATCTACTCTTCCCATCATTTATCGGCAGCAGTGCAACAGATCGGTTTGGTAAGGGCAAGCTGTCCAGGTCCTAGTTTTGAATAAAAGATAGGACAATTTACAACCTAATGGGAACAGCAATAAATAACGAACTTTTTACCTGCCTACTTACAGCATGACTCTCAGATCATCAGGAGCTTTTTTTGTATTCTGCTATAAAGAAACATTGTAAATTAAGAGTAATATATGTTCAAAAGAAAGAAAATAAAAGCATGGGTCAGCCAGATAGTATGTGACTAAAGTGGTGGCCAACCCTCCAACTTATTACAAAAACACCACAAAAACGTCATGAAGAACAACATGCCCGCCGTACCCGCTATCCACCACACTACCAGACATGCCCCGGTTAACCGAGGTTAGGTTCTCTCCTAAAGACAATTGGTACTTGAGACAAAACTTTTGGTGGTTTTAAAGTTAGAAGACTGAACAAACCACACAAGATTGCTCACCTCAAACTGCTCATCAATTTTGTTTGCTTCATTTTGTATGAACGAAGCAAGCAACCCAGGATCGATACCATCCGTCCTTAAACTCCCATTGTTCTCATAGGGGTCAGAGTCGTGGCCTTTCACTGACAGTGGTTTGACAGGGATAACTGAAATTAAAGAACATGAAAAAACTAGTAAAGGAAACCCTGTCATATCATCCTTCATAGCATTTGCTTAGGAACTGGGCTTACAATTCAAAACAGGTTAGTTAACATTGACAAGACAGCTGTAGTGAACACTTAAGAATTAGGTGACAAAAGAGACAGTGGAGGTAATCTGTTTCAATCAATGTGAGGGTGGTAGTACAAGTTTCTCGACGATATAATTTAGAACGTGACTTACATATTAAATCAGATAGAATGGATTTACTGGTTTCGAACAGAGTATTGCAGAGACGTAAACTTTACAATTGACACAATGGATAGCAGGCATACAAATACATACCAGGCCTTTTAGCTGCCGGCTGTAAGTTTTGCGTTTGCGGTCCTTGAGGAGATTCTGCTGCCGTAGCACTTCCGCTCAGCTCCAGCTGTTCGGCTGATTTACTATTTTCCGCATTTCTTTGTCTTCAATACAATATAATTTACAGGAATTTAAACACAGGATCTGGTCAGATGGAACATCACAGTGACAAAGACTTGCGATTTTAACCAAAATCACATCCATTGAGCAATCCTATTCAGCAGGCATATTTTACCAATGACCAAAAAAAGCTCAATAATATGCACAAAGTTGTGAAAACACAGATGGTTGATTATATCCAATCAAAAAAATTAATTAGTTCCAATATATAACGAGCCCGACCTTTTTTTCCTGATTGGAGACATATAGTCTTGGAGACAGAGAAATGTAATAGATATGTTGATTGATTATATAAATTGAAAATGTGATCTCACCGTCGTCTCAATATGATGACTAGGATCATCCCTATGACTGCAACTATAACTGCAGCCACCACAGGGGCAGCAATATGTTCTGGAGGTGTACCATTGCTATGGTTCTCATCAGGATTAGTTGGCTCAGTAATTGGTGCTTCTTTTTTAACAGCTGAGAACATGAAATTGAATCAGTAAATTATGCTCGAGCTTAAAGGTTGAGTTTGAGTTTTGAGTTTTGCGCCGCGTCATGCACAAAGCTGATGCTGCCTAGCACATTATTTACTACCCACTAATGCATTGCTGCGAAACCTTGGTTGCCCTTTAAAGGGCAACCAAGGTTACGCAGCAATGCATAAATGGGCAGTAAATAATGTGCTAGGCAGCATCAGCTTTGTGCATTAGCCTAGCACATTATTTACTACCCACTAATGCATTGCTGCGAAACCTTGGTTGCCCTTTAAAGGGCAACCAAGGTTACGCAGCAATGCATAAATGGGCAGTAAATAATGTGCTAGGCAGCATCAGCTTTGTGCATTACGCGATGCAAAACTCAAACTAGTTGCTGACTCTAAGCTGGGTAACACTTCGGTCTAGGGGAGGTTCCATGACATTGCTGTAATGGTGATAGAGCACAGGCTAAATAATAACAGGAACAGGAAACTGCTCTGTGGTATTCTCTTTTAGCTGAGTTTGAGTACCTGATTGATGAAATGTTTCAGAAGAATTCTGGCTGAATAATCATCCGAATTAAATTTTTTTCTTTTTCCCTCTGCAGAAGGTGCAATCTGCTATTAATCAATGAGGGCCAATGAGAAGTTGTTTGAAACCCTGGTTGCCCTTTAACAAAATGATTATGTTAATGCGAACAATTTTTGCATCATATGGTAAGCCTTTTGCAGTGACGCAAGTCAGACAGTGCTATTTGTATGATTTTCAATGCTTTTGGTTTTCGATCTCCATTTAAATATTGCTCCTAGAGTATGAAGCCAGGTGAATCTATTTTGAATGTTTTTTTAAATTGATCTGATGATATTTGATTTCAAAATGCCGTCTTGCAACATGTACATAGTAAATCAGCTTACCTTTTCCAATAACTGCTGGAGAAGATTGTGTAAGCTTTGTGAAGTTGTCCTGCAAATAAGAATCACACCAATAATTGATTGCTTAGAAAATGCGTTTACAAAAGACCAGATTTCAAGTGAAAGTAAAGTCCCATGTATCGGGCTTGTTGATTTGTTATCAAAATAATTCCCCAACACTTAGAGAAGAATATTTTAGAGTTTTGTGAAACAAAATGCACAAATCCTCTACGAAAATATTTCACAAGAAAATTTTATTTCTATATCTTGTATAGCAGAATAATATAATATTGCTATACTCTTATATTAAACATAACAAAAAATAGACATACCTTATACTTGATGATGAATACTGGCTGAACCATATATTCTTTTCCTTCTGTGACTGGTTGGTTAGTGTAATTACCATACCCATTTCCATCTCCAAGGTAAAACTCCTTGCCACTCTGCGGAATATCAGCTGGTTCAAACTGAGCAGTGATATAACAATCAGAAGAATTATTATTGAAGTTTTCTGTTTTATTTTTCAATTTCTCGAAATCACTCAAGCTGCAGGGTGCCGCAACGTTTCTCTTTTTCCTTAGTCCTGTTGATGACCGCTGTTGAGCAATCACAAGATATGAGCTAAAAGCAAAGGTGTATTGATGTCATAAATTGATCCAGTTAATCCCAACAATAATCATCCTTGTTATCTATCTATGATGCTACGACTAGGAAGTTGGCCAGAACAACTTTAAATATGTTCTTGTCACATCAAAGAGAGAGATAGTTGTTGTGGTATTGGGAAGCTCATTTGACCAGGATTCTATAATCAGGTTATGGCACCATGTGGTAAAAAGAATAACATTAAGATGCCTTACCTGACAGGTATATTAGCAACACCCACAGGATAGAGTTTAACCAGGATAGTAGGAAAATCTTTTGATTCAGTCAAGTCCAGCTTTGTCATTATTCCTGCTGCATCAACTGTATGAAGACAGTGTCATTGGATAATAGAAATTGCTGGTGCATTGTTCAAGATCAACAACTAAGGATATCTAGTATAGCTAGTTGAGAGAAGGCTTGGAATAGATGGATGATGTTCAAAACAAGCCATCACTGATATACAGATATGAGATTTGGCACAGAAACAGGGATAGGGTAAACGCGACTGAGATGAAGATATGCTCTAGCAAATTGACAAGACTGGGAAGACCATGTGAAAATGGCAGTATAATAGTAGAGGCCAAGATAGAGATGAGAACGCAACAACTTCAGATGAAGAGTATGGTTTGATACCATCAAGTAGATAAGCAAGCTGTGTAGATATTTGGCCTCTCAGTTGATGACCATGCTGAATACAGAATTAGATGGCACTCGCTAATAGAGCTTGGACTGCAACTGCAGACCTGCAACACATCCCAAAGCACGTAATTTGTGACCATACTTTGGTGGATGGTCATATTGGTGATTTTTAGTTCGGTGCATATGTTAGTCAGTTAGATCAACTGATACTCACCAACTCTAAAAAATACTGATACTTACATACCACAGATGTGTAGTTTGTATGAAAGATTGTAGGACCATCTCCTACTTTGTTTTGTGCAGTAATATTGCAATCAACTTTTGTAGCAGATTTTAGGCCACAAATTGTAGCAATTTTATCATGTTTCGCATAAATTGGAGAACCATTTGTACCAGTACATGATACCTGTAATGAAACACAATCACATAACTCAGTAATTTCAGCAATAGCTCATCTAGATATGTACAGCATAATTGTATTCAATATGATATCATATTTCTTGGTAGATTCAGGAGCCTGCACAATTACTTTTTAGCAATTGTCTTACCAGGCTTCGTTAACATCATTATTTTAGAAAAGCAGATATGTACCCTGAATTTGTAATCATCTTTAAGTCCATTGTATCTAGCAGGCTGTTTGAACTTGAAACTGATACACTTTTCCGTAGTGTACTGAGCCTCTAAAACAGGTTGCTCATCAGGTACTGCAATGAAACAAATATACAAGTATGGCATAAAGATGATATGGAATGCTTTCAGTGTTGAATTAAAGTACACATTAGGCTAAGATCAAGGTTTCACTGCAAATGGGCGATTAGCGCCTGTTCCAGTTCTTGGCAGCTTGCTGCACAATCAAGTTCAAGAGGTCCACTAGGGCCTCACCTCTAGGATGCATTTTAGTTTTCTAGGAAGTATCACACTCTCAGTATGAGGATTACGGGCAATTTGCGTCCCTCTTTAGGGGCAGCCCACCCTCTGTTTTGTCATAATAGGAAATTAGGGATTGACTCTTTCCAGCTCAATGCTGTATCATACAAATCAAAATTCGTAGCGCCATTTTATCAAAAGCGTCTGCTGACCAAAGTCAAGCCTAAATTTCGTGTAGTACACGGTATTGTGAAAGTGGTTTCTAATCAGTGATTATAACAAACAATGACATGCTAGGAGTCTAAACTCACCAGCTGCGTTTGAAGTGAATGTTGTCTCGAATTTAGATGTCTTTCCCGCACCATTCCTTGCTATAACTATTACAGTTGTATTTTCAAAAGGTTTCAAGTCCTCAATGTCCAAAATTCCATGAGTTTTGAGTGTTGAATTCAGGCAACTTCCCTGACAAACTTCAGTGTTATAGCCGTCCATGACATCACAGTTTGGTACAGTTTCCTGCATGAAAGAGATAGAGGCTTTATGGCAAATTGACATCTGCAGATTAAGTGACTATAAAAAATGAGCTCAAGCAAGCCACTCAATTTGTTTTACAAAGCCTCTGTTGAAAAAAGCCCAGGGACTAGCACGATAGCTTCTTACCCAGCCAGTTGTGTTGAATCCATTTATTATTATGATAAGAATATTGCCATAAAACACAGTACAAGGGCTGATAAATTTGCTATTCATAGTAGTTCTTTTGGAAGTTTCATTAACAAAATGGCTTAAACCAGAATTTAATGATCTTATTACAAACTGAAATCAACTGGTGAAATGAAATATAACTGGATTGCCATTGGACTGTTATGTACACAGCAATTGACATTGAATTATGCTTTTGGGCATAGCATCAAACAAAGAGTAATTATTATCTCATTCGAACCGATGAGAGCTATCAGCGTTAAACATCTGATATACTATGGTAAGGAGAGACAAACAACCAAGAATCCACAACAACAATATGGGCATTTCTTTGATTGGGTTCTATCTGAATGATGTAGACATAGACAATCACACGGCTAAGATCCACCCAGATTTCTTAGAACGAATCCTGGGCAGACCTCCGATGAACTTGAATATAACAAACTTACCCCTATATTCACTGTGAGTCTGACTGTACTCTTATTGTTTGTCTTCCTTTCTGTCTGAGTTAGATTAACTACAGGCTTTGCTGGAGCTTATAAAAAAAAAACAATAAAGAGATGCGACATCATAACAAAACAACTTGGGGTTATTACTAATGCAAAGGGAGGATTCACTAAAAAATGCAATTACTCTGCAGAACTCCCATCCGAAAGGCCCCAAGGGCACCATAATTTGATGGGAGTCCTCGAGTTTAAAGAGAACATGATATTATAATGAAATAGCCATGAGGAATGAATATTGACTGTAGTGAGTCACTTATAAGGGAGAAATAACCTTGCCTCAATATTCCAAGCTCGCAGTGCAGAGTGCTTGGCAATTTCAGAATATGGAAACAGCTTCTATCATATACGTGGTCAGGGGCTCGAGAATAAATATTTTTAGGTTATTATGGTCAATATGTGGTACATAGTAAAAGATGCATACTTGTGCAGGGTAAAGTTGAAGCCCAGGTGACTCCGATCGGACCTGGAAACTCTATATCACCAATCTTACAGGTAAGCTCGAATGTATATTCGGTGCTAGGACTCAAACTTGTAGCGTTTATTGCTTGTGATTCACTGCTAAATGTTTTGTTTTCGTTCAACTTTCCTTCTCTGATATAGGCTTGATACCTGAATAACAGAAATTTCTGATGCTGAAGATGAAACACCAACACACATTATGTCCATCATCAGTAGCAGTGCACCAGAGGTACCGGCCAGGGCGGTTATAAGTGGAGCAGGCAATACTGAGATTTTCATGTGGACAGAGGCTGTGGCGCTTGAATATAAAAGAGGTTATTGTTTATTGGCCGTATCCATGGTCTTGAATCCATCAATTAGTGAAAAGATCTAGTTTACGAAATTCTTTGAAATCAAAGAACTTGGTTCATCAAAACAAGGATAATATTTGACACCATCAACTGTTTGTAATGTCAATAATGTGTTATAGGTCGGTGATTTAGGGCAATGGAATCCCTGACTGACCGGCGACTAGATATGAGGCTCAAGTCGTTGATATGATAAAATAATACTCACAAACAAGCAGAGGAAAATGGGTAGGCATTATGAATATACGGTATGTTCCTGAAAGGTTTGAATGAAATTGTAATAAAATCATGTCCGTGTTTCAGGTCCAAGAACTCCAGATCTGATTGAACTTCTGTAAAAAAGGATATGCAGAAAAGTAAAGTCCGATGATCATGGCTAGACCAAGTCTGAGCCCCCCAGACTTTTGCCCCTCGCCCGATGGCCCCCCGGCGAGGGCTTGACATTGTGTTTACTGTTCAGATGATGTGATTGCCACAAAATTCACAGCACAAACTCAAAGGATGACACTTTGTTTCTGTCCCGATCATCTGATAATATGACCAATATGGATATAATGAGAAACTGGAGCTCATACCTGCTTTGAATATGTTCACCTGTGTCAACCCAGGGTCACCTTTATCCTTTGTTGCAATTCGAAATTTGTCTATGACTGGAGTGACAAAGCCTCTACAGATTACAAAATGCTTATCCGAATTATTCACCCTGGCTATTTCAGTAAGCTGATTGCTGTCTTTTCCGTACACATAAGAATAGACAAGTTCATTGGACCGTCCATCTATAAGCACGGAAATAGTATAGCTTTGATAATGCAACAGAAGATATGTTGTGCTGAGTCAAATAATTCCCACTATTTGGTGGGTCACATTGGACTGACAAAAAAGAATGATGGCCAGTTAGCTGCTGGAAATTCAAATTGTGAAAGGTCTGATGCTACAAACCTCATAACCTGATTACCTCAACCCTGGCCAGGATTCTGCCTAGTGCAGACTAGCCCTGAGATCATTAATGCCACTTTTTAGTAAACATAATAATGACAGACTTTTACTCTGCATCTGCAATTTTGCAGCACTTGTTTTTGTAATGAGAGGATGAAGCCTGTGGTAAAAACCTGAACATTTTTATTTCTTTGCTCTTCGGTGTCATAACAAGAACGCCAAGAGGTCGTAGCTATTGCAGTTAATAACAAACAAGTTACAACATGTGTAAAAGTTAATTTCCTATCATACAGTCCAGAGCCCAAAACGGTTCATGATGCAATAAAAGTTTAGAGATCACCAAGGCCTATTACTAGAGAAGTGTTAATTATTGCAGCAAAATATCACTGGCCGATCCAGACTACCTTAATTCATATGTGACCCAATAACTTACTAGTCGTAACAACATAAGCATGTTCAAAGACAATGGGGGTCTCCCACACTATCTCCCAATAACCATTCGCAACGGACCAGGTTATTCCATCAGTGGCTTTATCTGTCATGTTTGCTCCTACAACAGAAACAAGTTTTGTTAGAATATGCCCTTTGATGATATTGGTGTGAGAAAATATCATTCTTTGTTAATAGGCAGTTGTCTGAGCTCTAATTTGAGGAGTTGCCCTCTCTCCAAGTTGGTACTTTTAACCCACGCCGCATAGTTAAAACGTGCTGAAAGAGGGTTATCTTGAAAGCCGCTTATGTTAGGATATAAATGCTTTTAGATTCTGAATCTGCACCATTGAAAACACTGTGGGACAGGGTTTCCAAATAATTGGGGGCTTGAAAGTTGATAAATCTTAATTTTAGTGATTATTCATGAAAAATTCCATGAAATTTGTCCGCAAAACAGGCAGAAATTGATATAATTGACAATCTGAATACCAAAATTATTTCCCGAACTATGTCCCTATCAATTTTCAATGATGGAGATTTTGAATCAAAAATCAAATTTATCCTCACATAGCGGTTTTCAAGATAACCCTCTTTGCAGCACGTTTTTCCTATGTGGTGTGGGTTAAAAGTACCAAATTGGAGAGAGGACAGCTCCAAATTGATGCCCAAATCAGAGCTCAAAAATCTGTCTATCTCAAAAAGAATTTTTAACAATTCGGGAATGCTGATGTCATATATCAATTATTTTCACCTAGGTCATTATTGTCCAGTTGAATTCAATTATTTCAAGGATTTGATTGTGAGATTTTTAAATAGCAGGTCATTAACCTTCATGCTTCACCGTTGTTGACACGTCAGCAAAATAATTGTATTTGTTACTCTGAATTTGCATTTACAACCTATCGTTGCTACAAATAAACCTGTGCTTTTGTGTAAATATAATTATAATACCCCTTGCCCTAGACGATGTGCTTTTTTGTTGAGTTTTCAAATATCTAGCCTAGTTCATGGATCAACCTCATTATATGAAATTCATACTCACTTTTATTTTGGTAAATCATGACTTCCTTCAGATTGATGATACTATTTTCGATGTACCCATTTCCTGTTCTGTTTCTTACCACTGCCACATATCGACCCTTTTTCCCCTTATCAAGTTCAACTACTCCAACACGATCAAATCCCTCATCAAATTCTTTCAGCTCTTCCCACATGTTTCCATGATTGAAAGTCGGAGCATTATCTTGTGTGAACTTGCTGTTCTGTCCTAAGTATACTTGTATATTCTTGTTTCGCGAAGCTGAAAGTTAAAAGACTTGGTTGGTTGTATAATGCTGGTGTTGTTTCTCAATGGCAGCTAGCTCCAAAACAAATGAATGCTTGCATCTATGCAATGGTGCTGGTTCTCTTGTGCAACTGCTAAGTAAATAAAAAATGTTATTCTTGAATGATAACGGAAAGGTGCATACCTCGGCCAGACCTGCCATATAAGTAAATCTCAGAGACAGAAAATATGCCTTGTAGGTCTACCACCCACCACTCCACCTCTCTGCCTCCTGTTGTGTGAGCATATCCCGTTCCATTCAGGTCATTATCATTGAGATTCCCATCGACAGCTCTACTTGCGCTCCAACCATCATAGGTACTACTTTGATATGCTGGCTTATTGAAAGCCAAGTTTGTTTCTTTCACTAGATATGATTTAACAAAGGAAGTGATATAAACACTGATATATATATTCATATCAATGGATATAAAGTAGCATAATACAATCTCTGTCTCTGTCTGTAAAATAGAGATTGATAGTTGGGATCATCAGTAATAAACATTCTCAGGCATAAAAAGTAACAAAATACAAGCAGTCTCAACCCTAGTCTGTCTTGACACACCTTGTTCGGTCCACCGAACAAGGCGTATCAAGACAGGCTACCTCCACCCGAAATGTCCTCTTAGATCCCAAGTTCTTAACATGCAGCGAAATTAGAAAGGACAGCCAGATAGGAGCATAAAGATAACAAACAAACTCGTACAATGATGGAATATATACCAGGGGCGAGGGACGCAATATTTCTTTCGGCATCACTCACGTGGGTGTTCATAAACCTGGACCTCTCTCAAGTTCAGAACGTTTTCTCTTGTCACTGCCACATATCTTGCTTTTTTCCTTCCTGGTATTGTAACCACTCCCACTCTTTTGAAGCTTGTTTCTCCTATTTTAGTCCAGGGGTCTTTATCGAAAGGGAAAGGCCTGCCATCATCAGTATATGGACCGTTAGTTGCTATGTAGATGCCTATATTCTGCGAGCGTGCCTCTATCAATAAAACAGAAACCAATTGAATATCAGTAAGATACGACAACTGGTGTTCAGATAGTAAGTGTATCTCTGCATCAGAACTCTGGACCGACCACACTGCAGGACTTTGATCTCGAAGGAATTTATTTTTTTCGAAAAGGTCTTCTAAGATAGCCGTTATGAGTTTTCAACACAGTTCTAAACTTTGGGAAGGGTGAAACTATATAAATATGTCAAACATAGGGTAGTTGTAGAACAAGTTTGTTCCCTCTGTGGTGACAGAGGGATACTGTGACGCTTCGATATCCGACTTTTGCAATGTTCTGCCACCACAGAGGGAACAACCTTGTTCTAGGCTGCTGTGGTGGTAGCCCGTCTTGACATGATTTGATTGGGAGGGGGGACAACAGAGCTTGTCACGGCTACTGTGGTGGGGAACATGAGATGCAGGCCCATAATTCCGGGGAGGCAGGAAGCACTGCCTTCTCTAGTAAGTTAAATACAGCAGTCTAAAAATGCTATACTTGAATAAATATCAGAATCAGATCATTCGGGACTTTCATTTACAATTCATATAAACTAAAATACTTTTTGAGGTTTGGGTTTTGCCATAGTGCCAACACTTAACATGGTGCAATATTCCTTCTTACTGTCATATTCTTTCAATGCAACATTGTACTCCAAATAACAAAAAAATCATTGGCTAGTAGCCATGCTTGATGACACTTGATCGTTCACAAGCGGTCCCATATTGCAAAATTTAATCGATGAATGTGTGATTTTTTGCAGTCTGAAGGAAGTTAGCATGTCGGCAATACTCATTTTGAGAAATTGCAAGTCAATGGTTTTTTTCCATGTTTAAGGTGATTTTACAAGGGTATTTACTGCATACAACAGAGTCATATAATTTTAGTTCAATCTGTCATTTGTTGTTAGTTCAACCTTGTTGAGTGAAACTGAGACTGGATAGACGTACCTTGTTTTTCTCGGCCATATATATAGACTTCTGAAATGGTGTATACTTTCTGCAGATCGACGATCCACCAAACAGCGCCATCTTCTTCCATTGTGTGAGCGGCTGCCTCATCGTCCTTGTCATACAAAACACCATCTACTGCCTTGGATGCATTCCAGTTATTCTGGCCATTCGCATATGTACTTTTTTGACGAGCCGGCTGGTCACGTGCAATGTTTCTGTTTCTTCCTAGAACAAAGAGGCACATGAATGGACACAAACTCATATGAGTGGATATTTGAACATTAACCTAAGGCTGTCAATACAGCTTTAATAACCTATATCAAATTTGATCCATTTTCCCTCCTTTTGTATCGTTCTTTGACTCGCGTTTTCTTTGGCTCCCAGTCTAATAGTGGGTGCAACAGCTCAAGAAGGAGTAACTCCAAATACAGGCAAACCTGTTCAAATGTAATAAATACCACAGCCATTACCTACGAACCAATGTTTCATGATATATTTATTAATGCGGATGGTCTGAAAGTCTCACACTCAAACTTACCTAATGCTAACGATGAAGACAACACAGAGGTGAAAAGAAAACATGTCAGAGCCTTTGAAACCAACATTTCAGCCGCCTGATGCACTCTGAATATACCAAACTATAAGTTTGCACACTCAAGCTGCAAATCAGCATTTTATTCTATTGATGACTTATATGATACCTTATCTCTCTTCTTAACCACTTTATTTTTGAACTAATTCTTTAATCATGAAGAGGAAGAAAGGTAATTAGGCAGTTTACGCTCAGTTATCAGTTATCGCTATCAGTTTTATATTTGGTTAAGTACTTGATCCCCATGATAAGGGGCAATATTTTAATGTAGTTATTTCCCTGTCAGATAAAAATTTAAAACCAGCCCTGAGATTGAAAATAATTCAAGGTTTAAACCTAGATGCTTGTCAACACTTATATCCATAAGCAGGAAAGCAAATTAAGAATTAGAATCTAGCATTTTACAGTAGCCTATGTTAATTCATTAATTGATTAGCAAATCATGGTCAGCTAAATCCTAGACTCACAATTGTTGCTGCCTTGTCTGTCTGTCTGATTTTATAATACAATAGCAGAGTAAAATTTAGCAAAATATAAAAAAAAATGATACTCCTACTATATATAGTAATTAATCAACATCATGCTATAAAACAGCCACGCAAACTAATTAGAACCAGAAATATTCACAGCATTAATCATGAGGAATTTTATAATGACTGTTTGAAACTTCCACTACTGCAAACAGCAACTGACATGAACAAATCATTGCGTCACCGCATGGAAAATATTGAAAACTTTATCTCTGACCTGATTGACAAGCATGCTCCAGTTAAAACAAAAAGAGTGCGAGGGGCTAAAAACCAGTGGCTTTTCCCTGATATTCAGCATCTCATTTATTTAAGAAACAAATTTCACAAGAGGGTATTCAAGGATATACCTAATCCAGCTACAGCGCAAGTCAAACAGTTCAACAAGTTTCGAAACTTTGTTACAAATAAAATTAGGAATGCTAAGAAAGACTTTAGAAATGATGAAAAAAGTTTTTTCACCTGCCTGAAATCACTGACAGGAAGGAAGAAATCCTCTGATCAAATCGAGAAAATTAGCTATAAAAAATCTACCTACACCTCAAACTCTGACAAGGCAAATGCCCTTAATAGATATTTCACCACAGTCGCTGGGCAATCGGTTTTTATTCCTAAGATCGATCCACAACCTGACCTCTTCCATGGTCCAAGTTTCTCTTTCACATATGTTCAGAGCGAAACAATCTACAAACTGATAAAGTCCCTCAAACCAAATAAACGTGGTGGCTTGACCATGTTTCCAGCTTCCCTGTACCAAACTGTTGCAGACCTATTAGCTCTTCCCATAGCCCTGATCATTAGCGAATGCTACAAGAAATCAATATTCCCTGACTGCCTTAAAACAGCCCTGGTCACCCCACTCTTTAAGAAGGGCGATAAAACAGACCCTTGCAATGACAGACAAATTTCCAGTCTGCCAATCATATCAAAGGTGTTTGAGCTAGATATGAAAAATCAACTTATGACCTTTATCGAAACACATGGAATACTCTCAGATCAACAATTCGGTTTTCGTAAGCACCATTCTAGTGAACAGTTACTACTTTCTCTTTTACAAAATTGGAGAACAAGGCTAGACAACTCTCATCCGAATTTCATAGGTGCACTCTCTTTGGACGTACGTAAAGCATTTGACACTATAAATCATGGACAACTCATCCACACTCTAAAGCGACTAAATTTTGCAGAGTCAACAACAAAATTATTTACATCCTATCTTTCACATCGAACCCAAATCATGAAACTTGATCATGATCAGTCCAGTGCACTACCGATTACATGTGGAGTACCCCAAGGAAGTGTTCTAGGTCCAATCTTTTTTCAATCTTGCTATCAATGATCTCCTTAACAAGCACAAAACTGCATTCGCTTACGCTGATGACACCGCTATTTACTGCACATCAACAGATATCCCTACCTTAATGGATAAATCTGAGTCATTGATGAGAGAAGTATCGAATTGGTATTCAAACAATCTCCTTCAACTCAACTTATCCAAAACTCAATACTGTATTTTCTCAAATAGGAAAGTAGAAGATTTTTACCAAATCCAAATAAACAATTTGAAAATAGAATCCAAGCATTCGCTCAATCTTCTTGGAGTTAATCTTGATTCAGAACTTAGTTTAACCCCTCAGGCTAATGCCACCGCCTCTAAAGCAAACAAAATGGTCTATCTTGTTATCAAAACTAAAAAAATACATGACAGTAGCAAACTCATTGAAGACTTACAAATCACTGATTTGACCTATAGTAGAATACTGCTCATCATTGTACCTTGATGGTTTAGCCAAAAATTAAGATACATTAGAAAAAGTACAAAATAAAGCAATCAGAATCATAACTTCAGCCCCCAAACAATTTTCTGTCACATCTGGCCGCTTGCTCCTAAATTTACATACTCTCCACAGTAGAAGGAATTTTCTTTTTCATAATTTTGTCAAATCGAGGGTCCATAAAGGCCGTGCATCCAAGCACATACTTCATCTCGTTAGCAAATCAAACAGACATACACGATCACTTCGTAGCAACTGTGCAATAATTAAACCCTCATTTAGATCAAACCTAGGCAAATCAGCCTTTTTAAATATTTTTCATACATAATGTTGTTAACTTGTGTTTCTGTTTGCCACTCTCTGTTTATTCTTTTCTTTTTTCATTTTATTCACGTAATTTATGATACCATGCTTTCATTATCCTACTCACTATAAAGTGTGTTACACCCTACCACTTATATCTTCTATTTAAGTCATTTTTTATATCTACGTTAATGTGTGTGAGGTCAACAAGTTATTTTTAATTTGCTCAATTATAAACTTTTAGAAAACCTCAATAAATAAATAAATATATCACTCTTGTGATAGCAGATGTTCGGTCTTGGGACAGTGGAGAACAACTTAAACTAAAAACTGGCAGCCCAAGCCCTAGGTATACATGGACATACATGTGATATTTTTCCCTTGCAGCATAAAAACCCATCGAGATGCCCAATTAGCAGCCGCTGGTTGCTTACCTGACATCTGGCAATAGGCAACCGGTTGCGTAAAACACATCCGTACATGGATATCATAGTGGTGGATGGATTTGTAAGGAAAGCATCAGGGCAACAAGACCATCCTAATATTTATGCTATGATAAGATCCCATTCATTCGGGTATTTCGAGACAACGGTTGCCAAATACCTTTATGGATGGGTTTTTGTTACAATTGGGTCTACAGTAAAAAACCCATCTGGATGGATATTTTGCAATCAATATGTGTCAAATACCCATCTGGATCTATATTTCATAGGCAGATAGCCCTTTTGCAGAGATTTGTGGCAGATGGCAATTTACTGCCCACATTTTCAGTGAAGCAGTACTTTTGTGATACCTAACTGAACTCTGATGCTATGGTGGTTCAACTTAGCCCAATGCTAAGGTTTAGATCTGTCAGAAATTAGGCAACAACAGAGTTTTGAGAATGTAAACTTTTCATTTTGTGCTATTTCCTGTTAATTTGGAGTTATTGATGCCGAACAAAGTAGAAGATGACTCCAATATTGATCATTTATTCATCATCATAATAATTATTATTATTATTCATGATCAGCGCGCAGCCAGAAGATCACTTTGGCGGTGACAGAGTTATCTTCTTTAATAGCTTTTCTAATCAGAAAATGAAAGCTTGGCCTGGGCGTGTGCCCAGGCTGTCATTTAGTAAGATGTCATATTGAGGTTATAGATCATACTGACTCTTGTGATCTGACTGGGCATGTAGATCACTGATAAACTAGGCTATCATTACCACAAAAGAGGTGTCGTAAGCCTAAGTAACCATAATGCGTGACTTTTATTTGCGCATGTGCAAAAACAATGAGTTTAGTCTTGGTTCTTATAAAACATTTGGTCAGTGAGAATGAGATAGCCCCTGCATAAATTGCCAGCTAATAATGACAAGAGAGGATAACTATGAGTAACATTTCCGCAAGCATTGGAGAGCATGCCACCAGAGCAGGTAGCCAATAAGATGGCTTCGGAATTCCGAGACTCAATTTTGCAGAGATCAGCTCATGCCCAGAGTTGAGCATGCGCAGAATGGTTATAGATAGGACATATAACACATATCCGACAAACCATGATCCAGAGGTCAAGGTATTATTTTTCCTCCAAGAAAATTGTATTCTTCTTTTACTACTAGCATCATATTATCAAACATTTTGTGTTTCAGACCCTTGATAGGATATTGATGCAGCAGCTTGATCAACTAGATCAAGCTCATAGCAAGCATGTTTTCTCAGAGTTCAAACATCAGTCTGCTCTATTTGATTGCTATCAGATTAACAGTAATAACTGAGCCTGGTTTATACCCCATCAGCAGTACAGTACATCCCTATTATGTACCAGTACTAGTAGGAAGTCTGAACAGAGATAGAGAGCTCATGTACGGCGACTTCTTCTCTCAATATCTCAACGATCCGTCTAATCTATTCGTCGTCTCCTCAGATTTCTGCCACTGGGGTCAGTACACAGCCTAACAAACTTACTCCGAGTATATTCGTGTTGATTATCACTCATGAATTGCTCTTTTTGATTGACGTTTGAACTGAAGTTGATTGAAATCCTTTTGAATCTCTGGTCGTTTCTAGCTATGAGCTGCATTTAGTAGAGTGCCGAGTAGAGTGGAGTAGCCTGGGAGCATGGACAGCAGGTTTTGCCACACTTTTATTACCATTTGATTGAGGAGAAACTGATAATTATCTGACAGTAATGCCCTATGGTCGCATAGCTAGATTTGTTATCATCCAGGACAGTTGAGAAATATAGTTCCTCTGATCACTCAATGTCTTCTGCTTTGATATAAACCCATGCTAATTTATAATTATAAAGACGTTCTTGTGTAATTCTTATGTTTTTCGTAAATTTGAACTGTCTGATTGTGCAAATTACGATGATAAACATTTAACACGAATGGAAAGGTAAAATAAAATATTTGGAATTGAGGTAAAATTAAAATGGAAAAAGAGCAGCTCAGGGAACCTAACTTGCAATGATCTTATGTTTGATAACAGCAGAGATGAACCGTTGCCTCTCTATGCAAGGGAAGTGACATCCCATTTTGGTTGGGTCTGTTTTTTTCTCATATTCTAGGTAAGCGATTCAGCTACTCATTTTATGAGGAGAGCAATGGAACAATCTCACAGCATATAGAAAAACTGGATAGAATGGTATGAATATTAACTTTATCACGCACCTCCCCCCCCCCTTTCAACTAGCCACAATAGAAGAGGTTGTGTGTCAAGGCTACCTCTCAACAGCTTACATACCTACAACTACAAGAGTTTTCACTAAGTCCCTACTACCTCAACTTAAATAGTCACTTCGATTCCCATATTGACTTTCGTCTCTTACAAAACATGATTGTCATATCAAGTTGACTTTGATTATTTTTGCGTCTGTGAGTTTGAATGACAAATAATCCTCCAGAGAAAGTACAGCAGAAGTTAGCTTGGAAGTTTTGATGCACTGGTGCTTTGTATTTGTCCCTACAGATTTTAAAGGAACGGAAATTGCAATCAGCCGGGCCGTAACTATTGGTGGATAATATTGTGGTTAAGCTCGGTGTTGGATGTCATTAGCAGCATTGCATTAAATTATCAGCCACCATAATGTAGCTAACTAAAGCTTATTTGAAGCACCAAAGGCATTACCTTGTTTTAATTAGTTTTGGGGTCCCTATGATCCTAGCATTAAGAAATATCTAGAATTCTAGACAATTGAATGTTCTCACTTCTCCCACACAGGGTATGGATCTGATTGAGAAACTGGACTCTGAGGCTTTTCACAATTATCTGAAGCAGTATAAGAATGCAATATGTGGCCATCATCCAATATCTGTCCTACTCTGTGTGAGTATAATTTACCATCTTTTGGATAATGTTAATGTATAACGTTTTATGATGTATCAGCTTTCAATATTCTCAACTAGAATATTTATAGGGTCTCAGTTTTCAATCATATGTAAACAAGCCTTTCCAACATTTGAAGTCAGGGAATCCTCTTGGAGATTTTTTCCTCTCTCTCCCAACTAATGTGTTGGCTCAGATTGGCTTGTCCAACACATTGGCTGGTACATTCCTGCGAACAAAATCCCTTCCTGAACACTGTACCAAAGATTGTAAGTCAACATTGGAATGAAAGATTATATCCTTCCCAATGAGGCCTAAGAGCTTATAAGCACTCAGAGATTCATAACTCTGTAAGTAGCAAACATTCATGGGCCAGGGACTTTGAGCTAGATGTTACAACAGACCATATAATGAAGAGTTGCCCACTCCCTGAACATAAGGGGACAACTCATGTAATGTTGTTTGTTTTCTGTTTCAGGCTATAGAATCGATGCAGAGGAAATTCAGTAACGGTCACAAACTAGAGATGAAGTTCCTTCACTATGCTCAGTCAAATAAAGCTTCATCTAGAAATGACTCTTCAGTTAGCTACGCTTCTGGTGTACTTGCCTTACAATAACTGATGTATTTACAACTCTAGTGTACTTACCTATGAAAAAGTCATATTTATTAAAATTCTGTCGAACTTACTCTACAATGAGTTTCCAGAAAGCTTGCAAAGAAGTGACCAATTGATTATATATGCTTGTGGCTCATTACTCTTCGCCAATCTTGTTGTACTACGAAATGTCCTCATCCTATCTCATTTCTATATTCTGTTTTTTAACGTTTTATTATTGTACGATGACAACATTAATTTTGCCTGGATGTTAGCTAGAGATCCTATTATTACACGGATCACACAGTGTGCGCCACGACTCCGACTTGTTGGGCAAATTAGCTGGAAGTCAAGCTAATAATATATGGATATGGATAACATGATAGATTATTGTTTCCAACAAGAGACCAGTACAGTTAAGAGCTCATTACAGATGTAGAGTTTTATATTATACCACAACTCATTTTGGGAAAATATTGTTCTATTGCTATGTTTAATGTATGAATATACCTCACTGAAAATCAGCTTTTTGCAATGTTAAGTCGAGCTGCTATCGAATGTTTGCAATGGTTGAATGAAAGTTATAAACTGACGTCTCATTATTTTTAATCGCTTCTAAAATTGGGTTGACAAAAACCTAAATTTTGAAATATTTTGGTATTTAATACCTTGAAATCAAGTGGACTAATCACACACCACATCGTGAAGCATGGGTGACAAGATATTGGTCTTATTCACAGTAAGGCTGCAATTTCTGTGACGGATTTCTAACTGAACCCCAGTTAGGTAGGTTTTCAGCTTCATAATATATTCTGATATTCAAAGTAGTCACCATGGCAAAAACTTATAAAAATAAAACAAATAGATCACAAACATTAGATACGATGTGTTTCTAGTATCCATGATCACAGCGCTTTTTTATTAAGTCAACGTATCTCCGTTGTTGGATGAGTGAGTCTCATTCTGGGCAGCATATAAAGAAGATCCATTCACCTAAAGTTACCATAGTCTGAATACTGCTTCACATATTCTCTCAATGCTTCATAAATGAGCACATACTGGGCCTGTAAAGGGAAAGGAGTATATTACAGGTTTACTTTTGGGTATGCAATTTGTTTCTGCTTATCAGCCAGCAAGAGAACCTCTGGTTATCATTGGTAATGGTATGCTGCTAATTCACTGCCTAACAACAGTGTGTGCACATGCTTTACGCCATGGAAATTAAAATGCACTGGTGTCTGAGATGGGAGCTACCAATGAACACTATTAACATTTATTCATACAGGTGTATAAGCTAGTATATACACCACCTTCACCAAGTATCGAAATTTTGTGCTCACTTGTTTATCCGCCGGTAAAAAGAAGTTTGCCATAACAACTTTTTTGTCAAAGTAGTATAACACGGTTGTTAAAGACTTTTCATTGAGACCCTCAAACAACCGCCTCTGTTTACAGTAGTGACAAAAAGTCACAAATAAGTCTAGTTGACTAAATTACATTTTGGGCTGATGAAGCCTTATTTTACCAAGCAACGGCTACTGATGAGATACCGAAATCATAACTACATGTGACTTACTCGGGTTGCAAAGAGTTAGACCAAGTCTGGTCTAGTTTGCCTACATTTGGAATTGCGTCCCCCACTGATCAGCTGCAGGGAACAAACCCGAAAGCAGGCAAATTTGATCAAACTTGATTTAACAAAGTAACATTATATCTACTTACGATATTTGCAATGGTCTGAGGCTGTCTCAATCTTGCGTTCAGAACTGGACGATGGACATCCACCTGTTGTTCAAGTTTTAGTTTGTCTATGGTGTTGTACAAACATATCATGACACCACACCTTGCGGCCCCATTCCTGTATCGGAAAAACTTATGATTACGGACTGGAATGCCATCATTTATTTGTTCCTACAGAAGTTCAATAAAATTGGAATAGGTTGAAAGGCTATACAGAGGCCCCCAAATTTTACTCTAACATCAATAGGTTGCCATGATTATGAGCATGATGTAAGTTTCAATGCCAAGACTTATAGTTTCGCCACAGTCTGTCTGGTGAGAGATACACCCAAGGCATGCTGGGGGCTGCAACAAATCAACTTTCAAAGCTAATCCTTCAGGACCAATCAACTGGCAGTGAATGGCAATGTTACTTCAGATGTTATGTGTCACAGCCAAACAGCCCCAGAATTGAGTTATGTCTTATTTGCCGTTGATACCAATATCTTTAGTACAGATAGCCAGCTGATGGCATCTCAACTTCAATTAGTAATACAATGGTGCATTTCATATAGACTCGTTTTAAATTATGAGAAAACCCATCAAGTTTTATTCAAAGCCCCTAAAAGGCAGTACGATAGCCAAAGCTATAATCTGATGATGGGCTCTTCAATTTTGGAAATAAATAGAGAGACAAAGTTTCTTGGTTTAACCATTGATTCAGATATAGATTTTAATTCGCACCTCAAAGGGTTGGCTAAAAACCTTCATTAAAACCTACTTATGATGAGAGCAGTAAGGCCAATTTTAGATGATAAAACCTTGACTGATATTTACTACACATTTTTCATCCCCATCTCATATATAGCATTGAGTTCTGGGGCCATGCTTGTGAAACAAATTTAAAACCCATAAAAAATTTACAAAAAGCTGCTTTGAGAGTCATTGTTCGCATAAAACCTGGGGAACATGTTTCCACATATTTTGAAAAACTTTAAATTATGCCTTTAAAAATGCTTTTTGAATATAAATTATTAAAATTGCTTTTAAAAACTTATCCAACGGAAGAAATTTTACAAACTTTTGCCAGAATATAACCATGATACGAGATCAAAAGCCCTAAAAACAATTCAAGCTAACAACACCAGGGTGGGTGGTCCCTGTTGTACACCGGTGTGAAACTGTACAACAGGTATCTTTTGGAAGATTGGACAGGATCTGGGCACAATCCCATGTCTGGTCTGGCTGAGCGCCTTTGGGTCTATGCTTGACAGCAGGCGCTGTGCTGACTCGTGCTTCGACTTATCGGCTTGTGTTGGTGTTCTTCTTGGGTGACCATCGGGACAGCCGTCACTCTAGTCTTCAGACTATCTTGCTGAGCCCTTGATTTTCTTTTTATATACTACTATGCCAAATTTTTTTTTTATTCGATTTAACTAATTTTATAGCATAAACAATGAAAAAAGAAGAAGTGTCTTGTACATGCTACTCACAGACAGGTAAAGATGGTGGTACTGCTACCGTTCTTCTGCTCCAACTTCACAATCTGGTCATGGATGTTGATTAGCTCACTAGCCTGGGGTTCTGACTTTCTGTCCCAAACCTTGCTGGCATCAACTACTCTGACGACATGCTTTGCCTGTATTAGCAATAGAACATATCGAGGCAGCAATAACGTTGATAAATGAATCAAACATCACTGACCAAGTATATAGTGATTGTACTTATATAGGCAGTGTCTCAAAAACCTTACTATGGTTACTTCTCAATATGGCTCTGCTCAATTATGGAGCAATATAATGAACATGTCAAACAATTTTTGTATTCATTTGTAAAAATTGGAGTGGAGTTAGTCACATTATTTCAGCTGCAAACCTGTCTAGTTGATACTTGAAGAGTTATGGGATCAGCAAGTTCACCAGTCTGCTTTACGTGTGGCCTGGCAATAGTGAATTCACCAAACACTAGTTCTTCCTTATCCCCATTAGTTGGAAAGAAGGGATCCTAAGAACATACATACTGAATTAGATACAGAATTGTGGTTTCTAAATGTTCTTCCAATTGTTTTATGTTATGTCATCAACAAATTTAATGTGGATCACCATCTTCCATCTTTTCAGGAAAACCCGGAAAATGATCTCCGCCTTTCCGGGTTGTCTAGAAACCGCGAGATCATTATTAGCCCATCTTCTTGTGCTGACTCGCTCACCTCTTCATCGATATTTTCTAGCTGCACAATGATTTTTACTCCTTGTTCCACAACCATTGTCCAGAAATCCTCAATCGTACCTTTCATTGGTAACTGTGTGGCGATCAAACGATTTTTCTCTTTGTATGCCTGTAAGTAAAAGTATCACAATTGTACTAGCCTTGCTTTAATAATTCAGCTTGTAAAACATATATAATATCCTAATATTGTCCTACTGTCACCAACTTTTTATTATTTTATCCTAAATAATCATGCTTTACTCTCTCATACATATAGTTATCATTGCTGCCATTTATTTTTAAAATCTGAGCTCAACATTTATACATCATTGATATATACAACACCTGAAATGCAAAAAGAATTTTCATTTTCACCGCTAGCACACTGATGTGCTCTAAACTCAGTAGTAAGAAAATTCATGTCGATTTTGTGTATTTGTTGTCTACCAATCAAGATGGAGTTCAAATGCAATTTAAAGCTAACATATGCCATCACACTGAACAACAAGCAATTAAAAGAAAAATACATAACAAATTTGATTGTTTCTTAACTTTTTAACTTTTTCGCCTATTTGCATGTCTTCGAAATGCCTCTGATCCACACGCAAGTTTATGAAAGCTCATTTGTATGAGAAGAACAACTTTGTTGGATCTGATAAGTAAGGCTTAATTTTACACATACATCAAAAAAGATAGCATTGATGTAATCACTGCTTGCTGATCTGTTGATATAAACTCTGTGTCCATCAGCTGTAACATGAATAATTCTCGATTAACATGCTAGAGTATGACAGTTCAATAATAATAATCATTCCGCAAAACTGTATGATAAATTATGTATGGAGCTGCCTTGTCTCAAAGGCCCCTTTTTTGTATTGTTTTTGAAACAAAACAAAACAAAAAAGTGGCCGTCGATAAAAGGCTAGTCATTTTTTTGTACCAGTATTAGCTCCTTGTGTATGGTTCATATACCTGCCAAGATTTCCGCGAATCTGTTCTTATCACGATTTGCTGACAGCTTTGTTTTGCTGTACTGTAATTGAACAGAGTCGACTCTTCTCTGGAGCAGCTGCATTACCAAACAAGTTAATGTTATTTGGGAAAAGTACATTGTATATCAACAACAGTATGTCTACAGAGATATAGAGTCTGGTCATAGGTTCAAACGATATGGTTACAAAAAGCAACATATGTACATTTACATCATTGAATTGTACTATTCTTAGAATAGCATTTTCAACTCACCATTCTCCAATCAGGGAGCTGTATTTTCCAATAGACATTCTCACAATTTTCATTTGACATCGAGCTCAGTCCCTAGTAGCTTTTTGGAGTTTGCGCAATGTTGGATTATTAAAAAAATCAATTTTCTGTGAGCAACAATTTGTATAAACTAGTGTCTTTTTCTTTTATTTGGTTGTTATTTTGAACATAACAACTTTTTTTTATGCCTGTCTTGATAATATAAGACAATAAAACACTATGAGACAAATCCATAAATCAATGAATATTTTATTAGAGACTGCATTATATCCGGAAGAATGCATCTTGTTGTAATGGTTTTAGTCAGGTGACTGTCACGTGGTCATACAGTAAAGATGGCACCCACTACTAGGGACAGCCAATCACATAGCAAATTACATAGACATCTATAAACTTAAATTATTAGAGGATTGAGGAGTTCATAAAATCAAGTAAGTATTCCTAAATTAAGTGATTACTGTTTATAAGGCTATGAGTGAGCTGCTGTTCCAGGATTGAGTTCAGTGATTTACATCAATTGTTTCAAATCAATATAATATGACAACTATGACGGCAATGGCCTTGTTTCAATTTCATCAAGATGTCATAGAATCTCATCTTCACTCCTTCTGAAATGTAATTACACTTTTTGTATGAGTACGGATTTAGAAATAATATATACAAATTTTACTTTTTTCACAGTTACTCAGGAGATCTTAGTAGATTTAAGTACAGCTTTCAATACACCCGCTTATGACAATTTTTTAAAATGAAATTACCATAGAGTTATTATATACTCTAGAGTGGACAATGCAGTGCTAAAAACGTCCTACTTAATTATTGCAAAATCCATGACACAGCGCAATCTGGTTGTGCATGGCTAGTGACTGTATCATATAACTTATCATTGAGATTACACATTATGGGCATAGGAATTTAGATTTTTAGAGCGCTTACAGCCATGTTTTTGGAAAAATTTTCATGTGACACCATGTGGATCACTTGCAGGTATCTTCACTTTCAATTCCATGACGCAACGAAATCTGGTTGTGGGTGGATAGTGCATGAATCATTGACTTTATCATTGAAAATATTAGAATTGGACATACAAATTTAGTTTATGGAGCATTTGTAGCCATTTTTTTAGCGAATTTCACATGTAACACCATTAACATCCCATAGGGTATTTTCTCAACCAGTCAGTATAAAATTTTTTTCCTATGCTCCCAATAAAATAAGCCTAATATCAACCGCAAACCCGTGAGCTTAAATCCCAATGACAGGGCTAGCTGGTTCCTGCCACTTGCCAAGCATTTAACTGTGTCCTGTCTCTCAAACTTATATGTTGCACACTCAGCCGGTTTACTTTATCTGTTCAATTCCAGCTATTTGTGATAACATGGAGTACAAGTAGCCTATGGAAAAGTGATTGGAGGTGAAAAGGTTTGCAGCTTGCCTTTTTCGTTTTTAGAGCACTACTAGCAATATTTTTGTAAAACTTTTCATGTCACACTATAAGATGACTTGCAAGTGATTTCTTTAGCAGTCAGGGGACAAAAAGATTTGTGTTATCCCCATTAAACACCAAAATATCAACCGCAAACATATCATCGCGATAAACTCATAATTACCTGGCTAGCCGGATTTTGCCACTGCCACTTGGTTGCCAGTTTAACTGGGTCCTGTCTCTCTAACTCAAATGTTACACAGTCACTGAGTTCATTTTATCTGTCCAGTATTATGACTTCCAATTATACAACGTGTACAAAACTTTTCAGGTTTTGGTTTGGCTATATCATTTAAAGCTCTTAATTCCCTCTCCGGGGTGGCCACTCGTTTTTGGATAGCCGAAACTATTCAAGTCAACACAGCAGGTTAAATAAATCAATGCATAAACCTTTCTGCTGAGTCGCTGAATATCAAGAAACATCGAATGGTCAACTCAAGAATCATACTTGTCCAGCTTGACTCTAGATTTTCTTAAATTCCCTCACTCAGTCTTTAAAATTGTATGAAAAGGGCAGTCAGTAATCAGTTGCTACACATTATGGATAACACCATAATATTTCGTCTTTGCAACTTCAATCTTCAGTTGAGAAGAGTACGGAGGGCGCAATTATAGACTTTATTAATATTTCATCTTTAGGTACTAATAGTATACAATGTGAATTAAAATGTTTTAACCAATGTTATATATATCATCGGCCAAATATTTCTATTTGCACTCACCTTTGCATTCTACCAACTTCCAGAAAATTCTACCCGCAAGACTGATATTAACATGACTATATTAGAACTGAGGAAGCCGATATAATTTCACTCTCTCACCGATGTGACATTTTTAAGTTTACAGATATTTCTGATTTCTCACCATACTCAAAATAAGAGATCATTTGGTACAGGGGGGGGGGGGGGGGGGGGGGTGTGAAGCAATTTTCTCTGATGGTTGTTTATTTGTAAATGAACACATCAGCATCATATACAATAATTTTTTTTACACTTTATGATAGTTCAGTAATGTTTGAAATATAATGTTGAAATGTTGAAGTATATAGGTGTGATACACATTTTATCTAAGCTTTTGAGCAACAGTGAAGTAGAAACAACCTTGTTAATTGGTAACTCCTTTGAAACGACCGGAGTTAGAATTTCTAAGACATTTGAGTCTCCATCTGAAATGGATTGATGCTATGAAAATAAAAGTCTTGCACTCAGAAAGTGAGCTGATGAGCACTGGGGGCTTGTAGCATCATCACATTTAACTTGCAGTGATTTTAGCACCAATCTACTTTGACATACCAAGCAAAAAACTTAATATAATACACCAAATAAAGCAATGATATCTGAAGAGCAAATCTGAATCTCGAAATTATGTACATTGTGACTGCAAATGAGGCAAGTGGCAAACTTTTACACCTCCGATCACTTTGACAGTCAGCTTGTACTTCATTTAATCAAAAATAAAATAAGCCCTTCGAGTGTGTAGCATATGATGTAAGTAAGAGAGACAGGACACATCTAATATGGATGGCTAGTGGCGGTGAAAAAAATCGAGCTAGCCTTTCAGTTTCTATTTCATCGCAATGACGTGTTCGCGGTTGAGATTCTGGCTTATTTCAATGGAAAAACATAGAAACATTTCCACTGGCTGCGAGTGAAAATACCTGCGAGTGATCCACAAAGTGTCATATGAAAGTTTTTATCAAAAAAATGGCCATAAGCGTTCTTAAAATCTGAATTTCCATGCCCGATACCTATATTCTCAATGATAAGTTATATGATACAGGCACTAGCCATGCACAACCAGATTGCGTCGCGTCATAGATTTCGCAATAATTTAGTAGGACAAAACTGATGCTATTTTTGTACATATTGTCCACTCTAGAGTATATAATAACTCTATGGAAACTACTCCGACAATTATAATTCAGATACAGTGCCTGTCTTCCACCCGAGTCATACTTTTGTAACAGGATTCAACTTGTGAAAACCAATGACCATATAGTTCTCTTGATCTTATTAGCTGATATTGTCATTGGGGCTGCTGAGTCGTGGACCAACTGTGTCAAACAATCGCTCTCATTGTATAAGTTAGCTCAACAATGGCACCAAATATTTCATTCCACAATATAACATGAAAAACATCTGACATTGTAGGCCAATGTCGACTACTTCCAAATGTTGGACTGAGTTCCTACCTCGTATTCTTGCTGGATGCTACTTTCATATTTCATCTCATCAAAGTCACTCAAAAGTGAAGCCAACCTATCAGGAGAGTAGGCAAAATCCTTCGTAGAGTGAAACTCACAAACTGCAGTGTACAGAAAGCGGTACTGGGCCTAAAATGGAAAGGGTATAGTAGCCGTTAACTCCTTGTCATAGTTTTGCAAACAGTGTATTCAGAGAAGTTCGGATACATATTCCCAATACATCCCAAACTCATGCTGATGCACAAGCAGACCAGCTATTAGCCAAGCTGGCTTACCAGCCTAATATTTTAACTACCTGAAATTTGAGTACACATTATTGTATCATCAACATCAAAATGTTACATGCATGAACCAAGTAGACACAGCATTTAAGCACACAAAACATACCACAGTTTGAATCATTTGAGGTCGCCTTATTCTCATTTTCTCTACACACTCATAAAACTGTAGTCTATTCTCATCAGCCGCTTGCTTCACCAGATAATCCATAGCTATGAATGTTCCAGTTCTCCCTACCCCAGAACTTCAAAAAGATAGCGAAATTGGCTGATGGATGATAGCAGACGTTAATTATTACCAACCTTGAAACACTAGTTTTAGCTAGGTCCAAGGGGTTCAAATAAAATGCGGGTTAGTGGCATTATAAGTGTTTGAAAATATGATCCCACATTGCAGCCGTCTGAGCTCTTTGACCAGTTTTTAGCATTCACCTTTTTTTTTTTCTATGCACTAGGTCTTATTTGACCGCCCTATTTAACGGGCCCCCTTAAGCTCAGGTGGCTTGTGTGGGGTAGAACCCTATACCCTTGCCCGCCGTTGCCGGCTACTCTTTTTTCGAAGAGGCAGAGGGGGATCTTTATACTGCATGCAAGCACACAGTAGACCTCCTGTATTTATGGTCCTGATCCGAACAGACCTGGCTAGGATGAATGGCTTGCCAGTACCAAATCAGAAATGACAGCCGGCGCCGGGAATCGAACCTGGATCATAAGATCACAAGTCCATACCCTTAACCGTCAGACCACTCCTGACTCCTTTACATTTTGTCTAGGCCATGAATAGGTCTTAGACCTAAGAGAAGCACGAGTTGTAGGGTTTCTTGCAAAGAGCAGGATTTGGTGTCCAATTTATCCCCATTTGTCAAAGGGACTTTATAATGTTATACAGGACTGTCACTAGAAAGGAAGAAATGAAGAAATTACTCTGAAAATAGAATAACACCTCATTCAAGTTTTGTAAACCTTTACTCATGAATGTTACCTGCAGTGTACCACCAATGGGGTAGTATATCTTGAGATGCTCATCTGGATTCTGTTATAGAAGGCTATGTATCCTCCAGTGTCCTGTGGCACTCCATAATCTGGCCAGGACAAGAAATAGAAATGCTTTGTATTTCGTGTCTCGCCATCCTGAAAACATATAAACAAAGGCTAAATTGATTGACTGGAAAACAATTTAAATACATTCTATGATGAGTAAGAGAGTCTGTAACGGAATAATCAACGGGGAGAACAGTTTTTTCACCATGAATTGACAATCGATGCTGTAAGATACTCTTGAATTATTGTTGTTGGCAGTTTTCCGGTTTTATTCAGACATAATCTAAATGGCAGAACCTAGCAGCAAGCTGCCAGGCAAAATCCAAATTGCGACTACTCCATACAGGAACAGGGGTACCTGTATGCCACAATGCTACCAAAATTTTATTCGAGGATTAATCTTTTTCATAGAGGCTTATTTGCAATTCTATCTACCTTGAAGAAACAAACAAGAACATGAAAATGAGAGGGTATCATCTAGATTGTTTTCAGAACAGGATGTTCAAAGAATAAATATAATTGTGATAAGACAAACCGTTTTCCACCAAGGAAAGTTACGAAGTTTTTCAAATGGCATATAACTTTGGTCACTGAATTTTACATGAAAAGATTTTTTATATCACAATTGGATCATATTATATTATAGCAATTAATTGGATGAAAGTACTGAAAAGCTATTTTTTTTCTTGATTTAAACACAAAATTACTCTTATTTTCTGTTTTAAGCCATCAGATCCTTTTCATTGTCATTACCTTGGTATATTGAAGAGTTCTGACAGTATAATCAGCCCATTCCTCACAATTTGTGACGCTGACTGTGATGGCACCAAAAGTCAGCGGTGTATTCTCTTCATCAGGCCAGTACTGATAGCATTTCATCTGCAAGAACAAAATTTATGCTTTGTCTTCTGAATTCAGCAGAATTTATTTGATAATCTACCATTTTGGATTCTTTTGCAACTCGACCATTTTGTCCAGTTATTTGAGGTAAACTATTAAAATCTGTTACCTCCTTGCATACAAATTGGAATATGAGCAAAGTGCAATCACATGTCTCTATTAGCACACAAAACACCCACCGTTGGCAGGAGACATCTGCCGCATGAAAGCATAAAACAGCAGATTGATCATGAAATAAGCAACTTACCCTTGTTAGCTCAAACGTCTTTGTCACCATTACTATACCGCTTGGGTTCTGTTCCCAAATCATCAACCAAAAGTCATCTACAGTATTTTCAGCTGGTCCTACAAAGAGATGAAATGAAAAGCTGCCATTAGAAACATGTATACTGTTTATATATAAAGCAAATCTTCAAATTAGTTCAGAACTAAGCCGATTTTAAAAGGTCCTATCAATGTCATCGTGCTCAAAGAGTCAATTACCATTTTCAGCCATAAAGAGATTTACCTGAGAATATTTCTCTGATGTAATGTCTAATTTTATTACAACAAATCAAAAACTACCCACCCATGGCTGCAACGTATCCTGGGTTTTTCTTGTAGCCCTGTAACAAGGAAAAAATATGCATTGCGAATTGTCGCATTTTTACATTTTCTATTTCATTTTATAATGTGTAAAACAAGAACAAAATTAAATAAATCAGATTAAATGAGCTGTTAGACTTGAATGTGAAAATGTGCATCTAAAAAAGTAGGGGTTTCATAAATCAAACATGAGTAAGGATTAAAGGCAGTTTTTAATTTCAAAAGGGCATTCTTATTGCATAAGATCTAAGTTGACTCATACAATCAACACCTTACCGCTATATGTGAAGCATTGATGTAATCTGTTCCCTTGTCATTTTTGCTCAGTTTTACTCTGAAATCATCACCTGAAGATAAACAATAATACTTCTGACTTCTTTAACTATACATTGAACTCAACATACAGACTTATTTTCTGCCTGGGGGAAAATTTTATTGTGATTCTTCTGATGTTACTTGGAGAGTTGGTGATATTGTTACCATCATCCTATTTCATCAGCAACATCACATCTGAGAAGTTGTTTTTTTTCAGCAAGGATGTCCACAAACATCATGGTTGATAAAAGTCAAGTTGTCTTATCACACCCAAAGCATGGGCATCAAAATACCAGTTGCCTTAGGGGCTAGGCCGCAATATCTGCGCCAGGTTGCTCGCTGTTTGCAGGCAGGTCGGAGCACACCTTGGGGCACACCAAACCCAGTAGACGATGGACTGCATTGGGAGTCGAATCCATGACCTCTTAACTGACCAACAAACCAACTGAGCCATCTCCTATTCCTCATAGTCAATAAAATATGTACCTGCATTAAATCATACCTGGATACAGCTCCTTGTATCTACTCTTCCCATGATTTATTGGCAGCAGTGCAACTGATCGGTTTGGCAAGGGCAAGCTGTCCAGGGCCTAGTTTTGAATAAAAGATAGGAAAATTTACAACCTAATGGGAACGGCAATAAATAACGAACTTTTTACCTGCCTACTTACAGCACGACTCTTAGATCATCAGTGGCTTTTTTTGTATTCTGCTATAAAGAAACATTGTAAATTAAGAGTAATATATGTTAAAAAGAAAGCAAACCACCACACTACCACACATGCCCCGGTTAACAGAGGTTAGGTTCTCTCCTAAAGACAATTGGTACTTGAGACAAAACTTTTGGTGGTTTTAAAGTTAGAAGACTGAACAAACCACACAACATTGCTCACCTCAAACTGCTCATCAATTTTGTTTGCTTCATTTTGTATGAACGAAGCAAGCGACCCAGGATCGATACCATCCGTCCTTAAACTCCTATTGTTCTCATATGGGTCAGAGTCGTGGCCTTTCACTGACAATGGTTTGACAGGGACAACTGAAATTATGGAACAGGAAAAAACTAGTAAAATAAACCCTGTCATATCATCCTTCATAGCATTTGCTTAGGAACTGTGCTTGCAATTCAAAACAGGTTAGTTAACATTGACAAGACAGCTGTAGTGAATACTTAAGAATTAGGTGACAAAAGAGACAGTGGAGACAGTGGAGGTAATCTGTTTCAATCAATGTGAGGGTGGTAGCACAAGTTTCTCGACGAAATAATTTAGAACATGACTTACATATTAAATCAGATAGAATGGATATACTGGTTTCAAACAGAGTATTGCAGAGACGAAAACTTTACAATTGACACAACGAATAGCAGGAATACAAATACATACCAGGCCTTTTAGCTGCCGGCTGTAAGTTTTGCGTTTGCGGTCCTTGAGGAGATTCTGCTGCCGTAGCACTTCCGCTCAGCTCCAGCTGTTCGGTTGATTTACTATTTTCCGCATTTCTTTGCCTTCAATACAATATAATTTACAGGATTTTAAACACAGGATCTGGTCAGATGGAACATCACAGTGACAAAGACTTGCGATAACCAAAATCACATCCATTGAGCAATCCTATTCAGCAAGCATATTTTACCAATGACCAAAAAAAGCTCAATAATATGCACAAAGTTGTGGAAACACAGATGGTTGATTATATCCAATCAAAAAAATTAATTAGTTCCAATATATAACAAGCCCGACCTTTTTTTTCCTGATTGGAGACATATAGTCTTGGAGACAGAGAACTGTAATAGATATGTTGACTGATTATATAAATTAAAAATGTGATCTCACCGTCTTCTCAATATGATGACTAGGATAATCCCTATGACTGCAACTATAACTGCAGCCACCACAGGGGCAGCAATATGTTCTGGAGGTGTACCATTGCTATGGTCCTGATCAGGATTAGTTGGCTCAGTAATTGGTGCTTCTTTTTTAACAGCTGAGAACATGAAATTGAATCAGAGCTTAAAGGGCAACCAAGGTTTCGCAGCAACGCATAATGGGCAGTAAATAATGAGCTAGGCAGCATCAGCTTTGTGCATTACGCGATGCAAAACTCAAACTAGTTGCTGACTCTAAGCTGGGTAACACTTCGGTTTAGGGGAGGTTCCAAGACATTGCTGTAATGATGATAGAGCACAGGCTAAATAATAACAGGACAGGAAACTGCTCTGGGGTATTCTATTTTAGCTGAGTTTGAGTACCTGATGGATGAAATGTTTCACAAGAATTCTGGCTGAATAATCATCCGAATTAGATTTTGTCTTTTTCCCTCTGCAGAAGGTGCAATCTGCTATTAATCAATGAGGGCCAATGAGAAGTTGTTTGAAACCCTGGTTGCCCTTTAACAAAATGATTATATTAATGAGAACAATTTTTGCATCAATTGGTAAGCCTTTTGCAGTGAGGCAAGTCAGACAGTGCTATTTGTAAGATTTTCAATGTTTTTGGTTTTCGATCTCCTTATAAATATTGCTCCTAGAGTATGAAGCCAGGTGAATCTATTTTGAATGTTTTTTTGAAATTGATCGGATGATATTTGATTTCAAAATGCCGTCTTGCAACATGTACATAGTAAATCAGCTTACCTTTTCCAATAACTGCTTGAGATGATTGTGTAAGCTTTGTGAAGTTGTCCTGCAAGTAAGGATCACAGCAATGATTGATTGCTTAGAAAAGATTTCAAAGTGAAAGGAAAGTCCCATGGAAAGACTGGTGTATCGGACTTGTTGATTTGTTATCAAAATAATTCCCCAACACTTAGAGAAGAATATTTTAGAGTTTTGTGAAACAAAACGCACAAATCCTCTACGAAAATATTGCACCACAAAATTTTATTTCTCTATCTTGTATAGCAGAATGATATAATATTGCTATACTCTTATATTAAACATAACAAAAAGGAGACATACCTTATACTTGATGATGAATACTGGCTGAACCATATATTCTTTTCCTTCTGTGACTGGTTGGTTAGTGTAATTACCATACCCATTTCCATCTCCAAGGTAAAACTCCTTGCCACTCTGCGGAATATCAGCTGGTTCAAACTGAGCAGTGATATAACAATCAGAAGAATTATTATTGAAGTTTTCTGTTTTATTTTTCAATTTCTCGAAATCACTCAAGCTGCAGGGTGCCGCAGCGTTTCTCTTCTTTCTTGGGCCTGTTGATGACCGCTGTTGAGCAATCACAAGATAGGAGCTAAAAAAGAGATTGATTGAATATTGCCATATCACATATCATAAATTGATCCAGTTGATCCAACCAAAAATGAGCATAGTTATCCAAAAATTATGCTGCAATATGCATATGCTGAGTTTTTAGTGGATCACTTGATGTCATATTTATTCTTTACAGCTGAAATGAATGAACTCAAATCTGGTTAGGAGGGAGAAAGAAAATTCCACAATATATAATAATTGATCTGGTGATCTTGACCGGACCACAGATACATACCTGACAGGTTTATTAGCAACATCCACCGGATAAAGTTTAACCAGGATAGTAGGAAAATCTTTTGATTCAGTCAAATCCAGCTTCGTCATTTCTCTTGCTGCATCAACTGCATAAAGACAGTGTAACTGATCAATAGTAATTGCTGTGCATTGTTCAAGATCAACAACTAATGATATCTAGTATAGCTAGTGGAGAGAAGGCTTGGAATAGATGGAGGGAGTTGATAGGGGGCCTTCGTGACAAGAAATTTTCTACCAAACTGAAGGCCTTGATGTACAAAACAAGCCATCACTGATGTACGGAGATGAGATTCGGCACAGCGACAGGGATATGGTAGGCGCGACTGAGATGAAGATATGCTCTAGCAAATTGACAGTATTGACTGGGAAGACCATGTGAGAAATGGCAGTATAATAGTAGAGGCCAAGATAGAGATGAGAACGCAACAACTTCAGATGAAGAGTATGGTTTGATACCATCAAGTAGATAAGCAAGCTATGTAGATATTGGGCCTCTCAGTTGATGATCATGCTGAATACAGAATTAGATGGCATTCGCTAATAGAGCTTGGACTGCAACTGCAGACCTGCAACACATCCCAAAGCACGTAATTTGTGACCATACTTTGGTGGATGGTCATATTGGTGATTTTTAGTTTGGTGCATATGTTAGTCAGTTAGATCAACTGATACTCACCAACTCTAAAAAAATACTGATACTTACATACCACAGATGTGTAGTTTGTATGAAAGATTGTAGGACCATCTCCTACTCTGTTTTGTGCAGTAATAGTGCAATCAACTTTTGTAGCAGATTTTAGGCCACAAATTGTGGCAATTTTATCATGTTTTGCATAAATTAGAGAACCATTTGTACCAGTACATGACACCTGTAATGAAACACAATCAGATAACTCAGTAATTTCAGCAATAGCTCATCTAGATATGTACAGCATAATTGTATTCAATATGAAATCATATTTCTTGGTAGATTCAGGAGCCTGCACAATTACTTTTTAGCAATTGTCTTATCACGCCTCGTTAACATCATTATTTTAGAAAAGCAGATATGTACCTTGAATGTGTAATCATCTTTAGGTCCATTGTATCTAGCAGGCTGTTTGAACTTGAAATTGATACACTTTTCCATAGTGTAATGAGCCTCTAAAACAGGTTCCTCATCAGGTACTGCAATGAAACAAATATACAAGTATGGCATAAAGATGATATGGAATGCTTTCAGTGTTGAATTAAAGTACACATTAGGCTAAGATCAAAGTGTCACTGCAAATGGGCGATTAGCGCCTGTTCCAGTTCTTGGTAGCTCACCTCTAGGATGCATTTTAGTTTTCTAGGAAGTATCACACTCTCAGTATGAGGATTTCAGGCAATTTGCGTCCCTCTTTAAGGGCAGCCCACCCTCTGATTTGTCATCATAGGAAATTAGGGATCGACTCTTTCCAGCTCAATGCTGTATCATACATATCTATTCAGTGATTAAAACAAACAATGACATGCTAGGAGTTCAAACTCACCAGCTGCGTTTGAAGTGAATGTTGTCTCGAATTTAGATGTCTTTCCCGCACCATTCCTTGCTATAACTATTACAGTTGTATTTTCAAAAGGTTTCAAGTCCTCAATGTCCAAAATTCCATGAGTTTTGAGTGTTGAATTTAGGCAACTTCCCTGACAAACTTCAGTGGTATAGCCGTCCATTACATCACAGTTTGGTACAGTTTTCTGAATGAAAGAGATAAAGACTTATGGCAAATTGACATATGCAGATTTAGTTAGTATAAAAAATGAGATCAAGCAAGCCACTCAATTTGTTTTACAAAGCCTCTGTTGAAAAAAGCCTAGGGACTAGCACGATAGCTTCTTACCCAGCCAGCTTGTGGTGAATCCATTTATTATTATGATAAGAATATTGCCATAAAACACAGTACAAGGGCTGATAAATTTGCTATTCATACTAGTTCTTGTGGAAGTTTCACTAACAAAATGGCTTAAACCAGAATAATGATCTTATTACAAACTGAAATCAATTAGTGAAATGAAATATAACTGTATAGCCATCACTGATATGTACACAGCAGTTGACATTGAACCATGCTTTTGGGCATAATTGTGCCGATCGCATAGCATCAAACAAAGAGTAATTATTATCTTATTCGAACCGATGAGAGCTAGCAGCGTTAAACATCTGATACACTATGGTAAGGAGAGACAAACAACCAACAATCTACAACAACAATATGGGCATTTCTTTGATTGGGTTCTATCTGAATGATGTAGACTTAGACAATCACACGGCTAAGATCCGCCCAGATTTCTTAGAACGAATCCTGGGCAGACCTCCGATGAACTTGAATATAACAAACTTACCCCTATATACACTGTGAGTCTGATTGTACTCTTATTGTTTGTCTTTGTTTCTGTCTGTGTTAGAATGACTACAGGCTTTGCTGGAGCTTATAAACAAAAACAATAAAGACATGGGACATCATTGCGAAACAACTTTGGGTAATTTCTAATGGAAAGGGAGGATTCACTCAAAGAATGCAGTTACTCTACCAAACTCCATCCGAAATTTCCCGAGGTCACCATAATTTTATGGGATTGTTGAGTATAAAGAGAACATGATATAATGAAATAGCGATGAAGGGAGAAATGACCTTGCCTCAAACTCTTCCAAGCTCGCAGTGCAGAGTGCTTGGCAATTTCAGAATATAGAAACAGCTTATAACATATTCGTGGTAAGGGGCTCGAGAATAAATATTTTTAGGTTATCATGGTCAATATGTAGTACATAGTAAAAGATGCATACTTGTGCAGGGTAAAGTTGAAGCCCAGGTGACTCCGATCGGACCTGGAAACTCTATATCGCCAATCTTACAGGTAAGCTCGAATCTATATTCGGTGCTAGGACTCAAACTTGTAGCTTTTATTGCTTGTGAATCACTGCTAAATATTTTGTTTTCGTTCAACTTTCCTTCTCTGACATAGGCTTGATACCTGAATAACAGGAATTTCTGATGCTGAAGATGAAACACCAACACACATTATGTCCATCATCAGTAGCAGTGCACCAGAGGTACCAGCCAGGGCGGTTATAAGTGGAGCGGGCAATACTGAGATTTTCATGTGGACAGAGGCTGTGGCGCTTGAATATAAAAGAGGTTATTGTTTATTGGCCGTATCCATGGTCTTGAATCCATCAATTAGTGAAATCAAAGAACTTTGTTCATCAAAACAAGGATGATGTTTGACACCATCAACTGTTTGTAATGTCAATAATGTGTCATAGGTCGGTGATTTAGGGCAATGGAATCACTGACTGACCGGCGACTAGATATGAGGCTCGAGTCGTTGATATGATAAAATAATACTCACAAACAAGCAGAGGAAGATGGGTCGGCATTATGAATATACGGTATGTTCCTGAAAGGTTTGAATGGAATCGTAATAGAATCGTACCACTGTTCCAGGCCAAAGAATTCAAGATCAGATTGAACTTCTGTAAAAAAGGATAAATGAAGAAAAGTAAGATCTGATTCTCATGGCTTGACATTGTGTTTACTGTTCAGATGATGTGATTGCCACAAAATTCACAGCGCAAACTCAAAGGATGACACTTTGTTTCTGTCCCAATCATCTGTTAATATGACCAATATGGATATAATGAGAAACTGGAACTCTTACCTGCTTTGAATATGTTCACCTGTGCCAACCCAGGGTCACCTTTATCCTTTGTTGCTATTCGAAATTTGTTTATGATTGGAGTGACGAAACCTCTACAGACTACGAAATGCTCATCCGAATTATCCACCCTGGCTATTTCAGTAAGCTGATTGCTGTCTTTTCCGTACACATAGGAATAGACAAGTTCATTGGACCGTCCATCTATAAGCACGGAAAAAGTATAGCTTTGATAATGCAACAGAAGATATGTTGTGCTGAGTTAAATAATTCCCACTATTTGGTGGGTCACATTGGACTGACAAAAAAGAATGCTGGCCAGTTAGCTGCTGGAAATTCAAATTGTGAAAGGTCTGATGCTACAAACCTCATAACCTGATTACCTCAACCCTGACCAGGATTCTGCCTAGTGCGGACCAGCCCTGAGATTATTAATGCCACTTTATAGTAATTATAATAATGACAAACTTTTACTCTGCATCTGCAATTTTGCAGCACTTGTTTTTGTAATGAGAGGATGAAGCCTGTGGTAAAACCCTGAACATTTTTATTTCTTTGCGCTTCGGTGTCATAACAAGAACACCAAGAGGTAGTAGCTATTGCAGTTAATAACAAACAAGTTACAACATGTGTAAAAGTTAATTTCCTATCATACAGTCCAGAGCGCCCAAGAAGGTTCATGATGCAATAAAAGTTTGGAGATCACCAAGGCCTATTACTAGAGAAGTGTTAATTATTGCAGCAAAATATCACTGACCGATCCAGACTACCTTAATTCATATGTGACCCAATAACTTACTAGTCATAACAACATAAGCATGTTCAAAGACAATGGAGGTCTCCCACACTATCTCCCAATAACCCTTCGCAACGGACCAGGTTATTCCATCAGTGGCTTTATCTGCCATGTTTGCTCCTACAACAGAAACAAGTTTTGTTAGAATATGCCCTTTGATGATATTGGGGTGAGAAAATATCATTCTTTGTTAATAGGCAGTTGTCTGAGCTCTAATTTGAGGAGTTGCCCTCTCTCCAGTTTGGTACTTTTAACCCACGCCGCATAGTTAAAACGTGCTGAAAGAGGGTTATCTTGAAAACTGCTTGTGTTAGGATATAAATGATTTTAGATTCAGAATCTGCACCATTGAAAACACTATGGGACAGGGTTTCCAAATCATTGGGGGCTTGAAAGTTGATAAATCTTAATTTTAGTGATTATTCATGAAAAATTCCATGAAATTTGTCCGCAAAACAGGCAGAAATTGATATAATTGACAATCCGAATACCAAAATTATTTCCCAAACTATGTCCCTATCAGTTTTCAATGATGGAGATTTTGAATCAAAAATCAAATTTATCCTCACATAAGCGGTTTTCAAGATAACCCTCTTTGCAGCACGTTTTTCCTATGCGGCGTGGGTTAAAAGTACCAAATTGGAGAGAGGACAGCTCCGAATTGATGCCCAAATCAGAACTAAAAAAACTGCCTATCTCAAAAAGAATTTTTAACAATTCGGGAATGCTGCTGTCATATATCAATTATTTTAACCTAGGTCATTATTATCCAGTTGAATTCAGTATTTCAAGGATTTGATTGTGAGATTTTTAAATAGCAGGTCATTAACCTTCATGTTTCACCGTTGTTGACACGTCAGCAAAAAAATTGTATTTGTTATTCTGAATTTCCATTTGCAACCTATGGTTGCTACAAATAAACCTATGCTTTTGTGTAAATATAATTATAATACCCCGTGCCCTAGGCGGTGTGCTTTTTTGTTGAGTTTTTAAATATCTAGCCGTCTAGTTCATGGAACAACCTCATTATATGACATTCATACTCACTTTTATTTTGGTAAATCATGACTTCCTTCAGAATGATGATACTATTTTCATTGCCCCCATTTCCTGTTCTGTGTCTTACCACTGCCACATATCGACCCTTTTTCCCCTTATCAAGTTGAACTACTCCAACACGATCAAATCCCTCATCAAATTCTTTCAGCTCTTCCCACATGTTTCCATGATTGAAAGTCGGAGCATTATCTTGTGTGAACTTGCTGTTCTGTCCTAAGTAAACTTTTATATTCTTGTTTCGCGAAACTGAAAGTTAAAAGACTTGGTTGGTTGTATAATGCTCGTGTTGTTTCTTAATGGCAGCTAGCTCCAAAACAAATGAATGCTTGCATTTATGCAATGGTAATGGTTTTTTTGTGAAACTGCTAAGTAAATAAAAAATTTTGTTCTTGAATAATAACGGAAAGGTGCATACCTCGGCCATACCTGCCATATAAGTAAATCTCAGAGACAGAAAATATGCCTTGTAGGTCTACCACCCACCACTCCACCTCTCTGTCTCCTCCTGTGTGAGCATATCCCTCTCCATTATCATTGAGATTCCCATCGACAGCTCTGCTTGCATCCCAACCGTTCCAGGTACTACTTTGATATGCTGGCTTATTGAAAGCCAAGTTTGCTTCTTTCACTAGATATGATTTAACAAAGGAAGTGATATAAAGTAGCATAATACAATCTCTGTCTAGAAGCGTTGTAAAATAGAGATTCATAGTTGGGATCAATAGTAATAAACATTCTCAGGCATAAAAAGTAACAAAATACAAGCAGTCTCAACCCTAGCCTGTCTTGACACACCTTGTTCGGTCCACCGAACAAGGCGTATCAAGACAGGCTACCTCAACCCAAAATGTCCTCTTAGATCCCAAGTTCTTAACATGCAGCGAAATTAGAAAGGACAGCCAGATAGGAGCATAAAGATAACAAACAAACTCGTACAATGATGGAATATATACCAGGGGCGAGGGACGCAATATTTCTATCGGCATCACTCACGTGGGTATTCATAAACCTGGACCTCTCTCAAGTCAAGAACTTTTTCTCTTGTCACTGCCACATATCTTGCTTTTTTCCTTCCTGGTATTGTAACCACTCCCACTCTTTTAAAGCTAGTTTCTCCTATTATCGTCCAGAGGGCGTTATTGAAAGGGAAGGGTCTGTCATCACCGTTATACGGACTCTTAGTTGCTATGTAGATGCCTATATTCTGCGAGCGCGCCTCTATCAATAAAACAGAAACCAATTGAATATCAGTAAGATACGACAACTGGTGTTCAGATAGTAAGTGTATCTCTCACTCTCTGCATCAGAACTCTGGACCGACCAGACTGCAGGACTTTGATCTCGAAGGAATTTTTTTCGAAAAGGTCTTCTAAGATAGCCGTTATGAGTTTTCAACACAGTTCTAAACTTTGGGAAGCAGGGGCGTATATTCTAAAAAATTTCACTCACTGACTTTTTAGAGATGAGCATAATGATCAGGCGCAGCCCGATCCACACGCCGTAGGCGTGGCGGGGAGGGTGTGGGTGTGTCAATACACCGGGCTTTTGATTGGCTTGTCCAGCTCAAGGTCAAAAGTCAAACTCTGTATGTACCGTAATTCCTCACTTATAAGACATCCCCCCTTGTGAAAAGTAAAAATGCTCCAGTTATAAAGCACCCATTTGAAAAAAATCTGTCATTGTTGAGATTCGAACCCACAACATTGTTAATAATCAGTGATTACCACTGAGCTATTCAGCCTGGCTTGCACAATGTGATCAAGGATTTTGATACAAGGATATCCGTGGTCCGTGAGTGCTAATATACGCCACTGTTGGGAAGGGTGAAACTATATAAATATGTCAAACATAGGGTAGCTGTAGAACAAGTTTGTTCCCTCTGTGGTGACAGAGGGATACTGCGGCGCTTCGGTACCCGACTTTTGCAATGCTCTGCCACCACAGAGGGAACAAACTTGTTCTAGGGTTGCTGTGGTGGTAGCCCGTCTTGACATGCTTTGATTGGGAGGGGGGACAACAAAGCTTGTCAAGGCTACTGTGGTGGGGGACATGAGATGCAGGCCCATGATTCAGGGGAGGCAGGAAGCACTGCCTTCTCTAGTAAGTTAAATACAGCGGTCTAAAAATGCTATACTTGAATAAATGTCAGAATCAGATCATTCGGGACTTTCATTTACAATTCATATAAACTAAAATGCTTTTTGAGGTTGGGGCTTTTCCATAGTGTCAACACTTAACATGGTGCAATATTCATTCTTCATCTTCTTTCAATGCAACATTGTACTCCAAATAACAAAAAAATCATTGGCTAGTAGCCATGCTTGATGACATTTGATCGTTCACAAGCGGTCCCATATTGCAAAATTCAACCGATGAATGTGTGAATTTTTGCAGTCTGAAGGAAGTTAGCATGTCGGCAATACTCATTTTGAGAAATTGCAAGCCCTCAGTCAAAGGTTTCTTTCCATGTTTATGGTGATTTTACAAAGGTATTTACTGCATACAACAGAGTCATATAATTTCATAATAATAATAATAATAGTCATAATAATCTGTCATTTGTTGTTAGTTCAACCTTGTTGAGTGAAACTGAGACTGGATAGACGTACCTTGTTTTTCTCGGCTATATATATAGACTTCGGAAATGGTGTATACCTTCTGCAGATCGACGATCCACCAAACAACTCCATCTTCTTCCTTTGTGTGAGCGGCTGCCTCATCGTACTTGTCATACAAAACACCATCTACTGCCTTGGATGCATTCCAGTCATTACGGCCACCCATATATGTACTTATTTGTTGAGCTGGCTTGCCATGTGCAATATTTCTGTTTCTTCCTAGAGCAATAAATACGCATGGAAGGACAAAAACTCACACAAGTGGATATTTCAACATATTTGAACATCAACCTAAGGCTGGCGATACAGCTATATCAAATTTGATCCATTTTCCCTCCTTTTGTATCGTTCTTTGACTTGAGTTTTCTTTGGCTCAAAGTTTAATAGTGGGTGCAACAGCTCAAGAAGGAGCAACTCCGAAAACAGGCAAACCTGATCAAATGTAAGAAATACCACAGCCATTACCTACGAACAAATGTATCATGTTATTTTTATTGATGCGGATGGTCTGAAAGTCTCACACTCTAACTTACCTAATGCCAACGATGAAGACAACACAGAGGTGAAAAGAACATATGTCAGAGCCTTTGAGACCAGCATTTCAGCTGCCTGAGCCCTCTGATTATACCAAACTATTAGTTTGCACACTCAAGCTGCAAATCAGCACTTTATTCTATTGATGACTTAATACCTTATCTCACTTCTTGACTACTTTATTTTTGAACTTATTCTTTAATCATAAAGAGGAAGTAAGGTTATTAGGCAGTTTACGCCCAGTGCTTTAAACTTTCGCTATCAATTTGATGTTTGGTTAAGTACTTGATCCCAATGATAAGGGGCGATCTTTTAATATAGTTATCTCCCTGTCAGCTCTGAGACATGACTATCATTTAAGGTTTAAACCAAAATGCTTGTCAACACAAGAAAGCAAATTAGGAATCAGAATCTACTATCTAGCGTTTTACAGTATGTTAATTCATTAATTGATTAGCAAATCATGGGCAGCTAAATCCAAAAGCCTAATGAAATTTACCAAAATATAAAAATGTTTATTCTATATCATTCACTCTCCAGGTATCCACGGATTCAATGGTTGCCAAATACCTATCTGGATGGGATTGTGTTACAATTTGGTCTGCAGTCAAAAAGCCATCTGTATGGGTGTTTTGCAATCAACATGTGCCAAATACCAACCTGGATCTAGATTTCATATGCGGATGGCCCTTTTGCAGAGATTAATGGCAAATGTCACTATACCGCACACATTTTCAGCAAAAAAGTTTTGCAAAGACTGCCACATACCATTCATTTATATGTGAAATATCACGAATCGCGAATATACATATACCTTCAAATTGTCTCTTGTGTTCAAAGGTGCTGTAAGAACTAGCAGTAATGCTACACAGACCATGTTATCACCCTTGTATACAGTGGTGGAAATGGAAAAAAATAAGTGCCTATACACCAAAGATTGAGATCATTCCAGCTGTGACGGGGTTGCGGAGTTTTCCCCGCGAATTTGTTTGATATTTGTGCCCTAATTACAGTGTTCCTGGTGTATATTTTGGACTTTTTGAGCCTAAATCTAAGAGCATGTTTTGACTGAAATGAGAGGAGGCAAACAGTAAAGTGAAAGTAAGCAAACCCTACAATACAACATAAACAAACTTATCCAAGCATACAAAGTGCACAGCAGTGATAGGTTATATAAGTGCCTATACACTTATTGAAAGTGTAGAGGCATTGATGTGAACTTTCTATACACCGTATAGGCCGATTTCCACCACTGCTTGTATAAGAGATTTTTTAACGCAACAACAGAGTTTTGAGAAAACATTGAAGAAGGTGAACTCTTGAGCTATTTCCTGTAAACATGGAGTTATGGATGCTGAACGAAGTAGAAGATGACTCCAATATTGATAATTTATATAAGGAGATTTTTCATTGTAGCATAGCATTATGATCAGCGGGATCTAAATAGACATTGGTGAAATGTTTTTGTTATTGCTCCGTCAAACAAAATGCTAGGATTATGTCAATGTATTGAATACAAAAATAGGAGGAGCTATAAAGCTTTCTGACCAATCAGTTGATTTTCATAATAACCCGCTAAAGTTTCACATGTGCACTTGGAATGATTTATGCATTATTACTTCATGTAGCATGTTGAAGTGTGACTGGACTGCATAATATTGATTTTTCCATTACAAATGAAGTATAAGTTGGTCCCTGATCTGCCGAGTTGAGTTTGATACTGCCTAAAGCTACACCCTGAGCAGAAGTTATAAGGTTTTTGCTTCAGGCTAATCAGCATCAATGAACTGGTGAGTAGTTCACAAATTTTCTTGTAGTAGACGTAGTGCATCTACTAAACATACTACATACATACTAATTACTATACTTACTAGCTGTACTGGTAGATTGTGATGTGAGTAGAGTAGGCTTGAGGTGTGGTTCCACTGTGAGGTTGACATTGACAAGTTAAATGAGATATGAATAAATACAGATTCTTCAGTACACTAGTTTATTAACACGCCTAGACTCCAGTGCAATATCTTGTTTTCAATTATTCAATATTTGCATTTCAATTGTCACTGTGTGACTCTGAGACTCCTCTGACTACCAAACTTGTCAATGTCAACCCAGCAGTGGAACACTAAGAGGTACCAAGGTGGTATGTACACCGCTCACTTGAGAACTACTCCAAGAAAACATACCCTGATATAAACATGAATTACAGGTTCTACTACATTATCATATACCTGGATAAACATCCCCGAAACATCCCTACCTAATGTTTAGGTTTGGAAGAATACTCTAACAAAATAAAATAAAGGGCCCGGGAACTACTTTCATGCTTTGGCAGAAGTGACAAATTGGGCTGATATTTGGCTTCAAATCCTTGAACCACCCCACTTGCAGCCTATGTTAGGAGAGGAAATATTATGATCTTGCTAGCATTGCATCCCCTACTTTAGTGTGGGCATAAGAACCCAAGCACTGACAGTCAACGCTCCAAGGCGACTAAGGCCAACCATGTAGCTGATAGACACACTCTCTCAGGTGACAAGGAGGTGTGTTGGCACTGGTAACACATGACCCACCTCTCTGGTTGGTCAGCCATGTGGATACTCTAAATCTCATATTCGTGACATTTTCTGAATAAATCAAGGTATTGGATCTGTTCATTGCCTTTAAGGCAGCAAAGATGGGACTTACCTTATGGATTGAAAAGTTGCCTTAAGACATCGATATAGAACAATCTGACATATTGATGTCTCATATTATGTACTGGATACGTCGGAGGGATGACAATGAAAGTGTTGTGTCTGTGTATAGAGACGAACTCGTAATATTCAGAGCCATTTGAATAGTAAAGTTCCACTTTGGAGCAATCACAGCCTATGTATTCATTGATGTACTCTCAGGAAAAGGGAAGCGAGAGGGCTGGAATGGTCAACAGAACTGTTCAATTCTGAAATGATTTGAATAATCATCACTTTAGATGTTGGGTGCAAAGGAGGTACCTAAGTTTTCAGTCTGCTCTTGACAAATAGGCCATGGCGCTTTGTAAAACCTGCAGGTTATCAATGGGGATCCTCGAGACATTAAAATAATATATTTCTGTGATGTATTTCCGTGATATGGAAAGTTTTCATATTGAAGGAGCATCTACTACCCTTCAGAATGTAAATAAAAGCAGAACTTAGCGTAGTAGCGTTAAGTCCTCAAAATCATTGAACTTGAGAATTAAATGTTTGCAAATTTGAAAACTACTACCTACCAGGATATTCTTTTGTCCACTGATTTACAAAAATAAATTAAGCCATAATTGTGCTGTGCGTGTGGCAATCACAGAGAAATGTATAGCGAGTCCCCCCGCGCTGCTGCCCTGCACACCGGCGCACCTGAGGTGTACCTGAAATGATTTGTTAGTGGATATCATCTGACTGTTCGAGTCTAGACACTGAGGGGCTAAGATTGTTTATATCTATAGTGCAAACCATTGATGTTAGAGGTATATTTGTTCCGTTCATTATTGACTGTTAGATGCAATGCACCCAAGGGATGGGGAGGAGAGCATCTGTTGTACCAATATCAATAACAAATTATCAGGATGCTGAAGATTTCACATAATAGGCTTAGGAAGTGTAAATTGGACCCTTCACATCATTGATGTTCTCTACCGAGCACAGGCAATGTGCATTTACGCGAAGTTTTTTGTTGTCTTGTAGTGCGGATACAAAAAGGAAGCCATGTGACAAGGCAAGGTATTTCGTAGCTCTCCTTTAAGTTTCTCATTAAAATTTAAGAAGTTAAAATTTTACTCAACCGCATGGATATGCAATACCATACACACAAAGTTGTTGTGATTTTGTTTGAATGGTATTGCATATAGAGGGCACAGTGGATGAGATGCTACATTATTAACATGATAGAATGGCTTTCTTCTCTTCTGCAAATCCAAAATACTATTTCCATTGATGTGCCTCTTGGAGATACCTTGTAGGTGATTCAAGTTATATATCTATTGTGATACTCTTATTTTGTTGCAGAATTTTTGCGAAAGAAATTGACCTGAGCATCACATGGACTTACTAGTAACATCTATGATGACACGGATATAAAACTATATGTCACACTTAAACAAGCTGTCTAGTCACTCTCTGCCACAACTGGTGCTAAAACTATGGAGGGAAATAACGAGCAAGATGATTTTTCATTCCTCAGAACAGTAAGTTTACAAAGTCATGTCCCCCCCCCCCCCTGGACACGGTCCATCAGGCGGATTGGGTAATAGTTTTTGTGGCTACAACTTGTCAAGTCCGGTTTGGCTACATGATGCCAATAACTTGATTAGGTTTGAGGTAAAAAGATCATGTAAAATGTACCCTGTCAATCCCAACGATGTTGTTTGCTCCGATGTTGTTTGCTCCAAACAGTGGAGTAAAATGTTCTTTGTGGTTACCATATTTGCTCTTTATTTATTTGCATCAAGCTCCAACACCATTGTAGGGAAAAGTCTAAGGATCTACGATGGAATTCCATCATGCCTAGTGTCAGTTTCACATTACATTATGCACAGCACTTGGCGGTTTTAGCCGAGTTCAACACTTGAGGGTTTACACTATGAAACTACAGCAACTACCACAAACACCCTAAATTTTCCACATTTGACACAAATTGTGTGTCTATGCATTCCTTTGTGTGTAGATAGAGATCATTGCCGATATTACGGTGGTATCATGCATGACACGGACATGAAATATGTCCGGATATGCAGGTTGTTGTGGGGCACATTGGCAGCCTGACGTCATTTGGTTCTCAGACCCTCTTTGTTGATTGTTGCCTGGCTAGTGTTTAGATACATCAACAGTCAGACTGATCGCCTTCATACTTAGTGCATTCAGATCGTGTTTGGCTAGATTCTGGATCCAGGCTGTCGGGATCCTGGTTGGTGAATCCATCTCTCAGTTCATGTTCAACATCACTGCTATTCATGATAGCACAATCTACTTGGCGCCCATCCATCCTATCTTTCTTATATTATTATATCTTGCGCGATGAAATCTTGTCTAATGTCTCATTTCTAAAGTAGAAGAAACAGCCAAGGTCTCTCTTATATATACGCTTTTACGCCAGGACAACAGAGTAGGGATGAGTAGCATAAATAGCCTTAGGCCTACCTAAAATGAGACAAAACTCATGTCACGTCCAAAGACTTAGAAATCATGGGGTTGCAAATGATAAGCAATAGAGAAGTCAATGGTTTTTGGATCATTTTTGCTACAAAAAAAACGAAATTCATAAACAAAAGTGTTGAGCAGAAATCTGCTACACTGCCCTCCGAGTTCCCAGTTTTAAAAAAACAGCACAATGCGTTGCTTGATTTTGAAACACATGCTTTCAGTTACCATCAAAGAGACAAGGGATTTACAATTTTCTTCTAATAATTGCTAATGATTAATATTACGACACAATGAGTAAGAATTAATAGCCTGTAATTGTTGCATAAACGGGCAGCAGTGGTTATCCCTGATGCTTGTAACATTGCAGTCGGAAACTTTGAATATATCATTATAGGCCTATCCCAAAAAAACTGTGGAAATGCCGGCTGCCTGTAGCGGTGGGCTTCAGTATTGGGAAAAGTCCTGGTGTGTTTTGGGGGTGAGGGGGATGTACAAGATATACATCATCAACCCGTTTCTCTGGTATTCGCAGTGTTTAGTAATTGGGCATCAGTTCTTTTTTTGCCAATAATTAGTAAAAGATCACGGAGTAAGGATATGCCTAATTTCTAGACACTGTGTATACCAGAAAAATGAGTTGATAATATCACAGAATAAGGATATATCTTTACTCTGTGATAATGTGTATTGCGTATGTCCTTACTCTGTTATGTGAGAGTTTATGTCACAAAGTAAGACTCTATATTTGCCAGAGATGTCACACTGTACAGCAGCTACGTGACTTGTAAAATGACTGATAACTTGTTTAGTAGGAAGTCATCGGTACAGCAGCTCGTAGTAAACTTCATCTATCATCTAATTAACACCTAATCACATAGCTGTCAAGTCGATTATTCCTACCCAGTGGTTTTATTATTCTATTGCAGCCTGTGTGCACAGCAGTGATGTCCGTTATATCATTATCAAAACCAAATAACATTAATACTACAGGCCTGCATGTTAATTAATTGTCAGTCCAATCATATTGATATCTGTGTCAAGCTGTATATAATGTAGTCCAACTCTGAGCAAAACACACAACTCCCATACCAATTGATATGAATATATATCTGTGTCAAGCTGTATATGATGTACCCAAATGCTGACCAAAACACACAACTCCCATTACCCTACACCACAAAACAAGTCAAGATAATCATCATCCTCTTCTAGATGCTATACAATATCATTTTCTATACATGGAGAGGTAAAGCAAACTCTTATGATAATCTCATTGACATATGATGTTACATATAACATTGACAATATTATACATGCTATTATATAATAGGTATGATAATATATTATCATAGACTAAATCATCATTATTTAGTCTATGTATATTATGTGTGATGTCATATAGTATGATATATATCTTATTGTTATGGGTAATATCGCACAATCACATTTCACGCTGTCAGTTTTATTCTATGGGGCTCACACTTTGGGTTGAGTATGATACGTCCACTCAGCTTACAATAATCAAATCGTTGATACAATTTTCTCCAAATGGTCTGTTTATTAATGTCATTTTCAATCTTCTTAACCCAATCGGCTGGTTTGAGTCCTTAGACTACAGCTATGTGGCTACTTGCGCAGTGTATGGATATTGCACTGATAAAACTGATGGTATCAATATGCAAACAGAAATTTGGGTGAAAGGTTTCAATTTAGAGTTGTTTTCTCCCTCCCTAGTCATTCGCGCGTATTAATCGCAAATCATCAGCATTTTTTGGCAGGTAGTTGAGTGGAAGCAACTCCAAGTTGAGATCAAATATATTTTGCATGTAGAAATTCCCAATATCTTGCAAAGTAATTTCCCAAATCTGTTATCAGAGTTATTACGTGATTATGTAAGCGGGCATGTTTTCTCAGAGTTCAAACATCAGTCTGCTCTATTTGATTGCTATCAGATTAACAGTAATAACTGATCCTGGTTTATACCCCATCAGCACATCCCTATTATCACCAGTATTACCTGTGTGACACCCAGATTTCGGTGAGAGATAATTCGCCGATAATAAACTCAATGCTAAACCATATTGAAGTTGCCCACAGTTATAATCAGCATTGTTGATGATGGGCCTATTCAATTTAATCACAAAGCAATCGAAAGCACAAATCCATTTCCTTGGTTTCATTGTGCAGGATTTATACCCAGGTAAACACAATTATGGAGGTTCTGTGACTGCGATGTGCCAGGGTCTGTAATTACCTGTGACTGATTTAAATGGATAATGGTCTGCGGCTCTGCAGGCTCTATCTGTAGGGGAGAGGGTTATTAGAGAGAGCTTGAATATCACTAACAGTCAAGAAGCCGGTCATTCTCGCTGGGAGGTTGTCTGGCGATCACTTGTTGACTGCTGTTGATGTTCTGTCATTGAGCTGACACAGCGAAAGCTCTGAGTCAGTAGCTGTTCATATTGCTGTTGACGTGCTGCCATTGGGCTGTCACAGAAAAAGCTTTGCATTTCTTCTGAGTCATATTTCTATTGACGCTGCTTCTGTCCCAGTGGCAGCATTTGGATATTTTAACGATGGCTTCAGAACTCGTTGCTGTCAAGAACCAGCACGACTTACCCTCTCAACATAATGAGGATGTATTACTGGAGGTAAGGGCAACAACTCTAATTTCTCCTGCTTTTTTCTTGTCAGCGTTGGTCCATTGCAATATTGGGGTGTTTTATTGACTAACAAATACAGCAATGTATTGAACAAATTAGCCTATGTTGTTGGATGCAATAAGGTGAATGGGTCATAGATAGCATTCTTATCTGAAATTATATATAGTGACAAAGTGCATTTGGAGAGAGCTTCTCGTCACTGTGGTTTCTCCTTATAATCATCCCCAAATACTATAACCTTACACAATTGATTTGGTGTGTAAAGAATTGCTTCAAAAAACATCAAAAAAACAATCACTATGTTTACAATTTTATAGCAAGCTCTGAATAATGTGTAATCAAGACCAAATGGGCTAAGCTAGATTTCCTAGCTCTCTCCAGTGCAGGTTTTCTAGCTGATCTGCAGACTGATTGATGACTGTTGGATAAAGATATAAGCACAATGGTTACTTTGGTTTCTCTCCACCATTAATAGAACGTTGACCTGTGTAAGCAGGCCAGATTAGATCAACTCCTAATTGACTGTGATGTTATTAATGGGAAATTGTAAACATACGGAAAAAATACAGATTTCCCCCTATAAAACTCTTGCCATACCAATGCTGTTCTACAGCAACTTACTGTTTTTACCATAGACTCAATTTACTTGGTATAGTAAGTCTATGGTATTTACTTCAAACACCTTATTTGTAACTTCTTGGGGTTAACCAGGAAATGGCGTATTAGTCGCACCCCCAGTTGTCTTTTTAATCAATCAATGAGGTAAAAAAGTGGGGCTTTTCTCTTCAATTTATTAACACACTACATTTCCTCTAAAGTATTTTCAGGGAGAAATTGATCCGTTTATGCTTTGAACAAATATTGCTGGGCATTTCCCTGGGGTACAGTCATAGATGGATTACTAAATTAATAAAGACTACATCTTGCCCTCCCTCAGCAGCTGTTGTTTACTCATGCCAGTTTCTTTGTTGGGGTACCAGTACAGGGCCGTTGTTAGGAAAAAGAGTAGGGGAGGCGCAAATCCTCGGGGGTATGAAGTTACATCAGGTTGGGTATTGTAAGCTCCTCCTGTGGAGTCAGGGGTAAATATTCAGCCTCCAAATCATTTTAATAATATAAATAGCGTATGGAAGACTCAATTGAGCCGATTCTGACATGGAATACTCAGTTATAGCATTTTTAGGCCACTATGTTGAGCGTTCTAGGGGAGACAGAGCGCCCCTGCCTCCCCTAGATCTACTGGCCTGCAGTAGCATTTTTTCATTTAGTTGTGTAATGGGACCAGGCTAAGTAATGTTTGATGTATTTGTGTAAAATATTAAGTCAAGTGGAATTAGCTGATGATTAGACGGAGAGCCTCAACTTGATTTCTGATCATCCGGTCCGAACGCTGAGTTGTAACTCTGTGATTGGTTGGTATTCTTAGACGGAATGCTGCGGCAGATTCTCAAGGAATGATTATTGCTCATCCTAATTTATTGAACGCTGTTCCACAATCTCATTATTTCCAGATTCAGATTTTGTAATATTTGGTTATCAGGTCGCTAAAAAAAACATTACTATGCAATGTAACTCCTACACATCACCATTAGATTAGGTAATTTGTATTTTTTTGCCAACATTAGATAGCGTTGTTTTATTTGTGTCCTTTTTTGTGTCGGTTTTAACATAATGGTTCAAAACTATCAACCATTTATCTTATCAGCAATAGGCCTGGAGCGTTGAAGTTGGTTTTATGACTTTAGCTTTGCACAAAATATGCTTGGCCTTTTTTTCCCCCATCAAGCTCATTGATCAAACTGAGCTGGCACAATTTTAACATATGAACACATAATGTCTAATACTCAAGCTGTCAATAGATTCCTATCTAACAATTGCTGCCCTACACCTCTTATTTCTGACTCTATGGGGAATATTAGCTCAATCTATCATGGTCAAGTGTGAGTCTGGTTCTTGTCGTGCATAGTTTTAGGTCGAGAGGACCCTTTATAGATTGTCATTGAAGCAGTAAGCAGTCTTCATTGCAGTCAAGATTCTCTGATGTACTGAAAATGAATGAAAAAAAAGTTAGTATAGGTGTGTTTCGGTATGCCTTGACAAAATCTCCACACTGGCTCATTAGGCTAAAACCTAATGGATGTTACCTGCAATACTCAGACTCAAAATTTAAGTTATATAATCCCTATCCATTCAATGTGATCGACTTTTTCAAGATTTTGGTGACAACTTAGTCTGAATCACAACATAGATCATGTCCTCAGGAAAAATTACCCTCATTAGCAGCTCAAGATAGCAGGTTTAAGGTACTAAGGCTAATAATGCATCCTATAGCATTATGTGAATAATTTGCGTGAAATCCTGCAAAAAAAAAAGGTTAGAATGAGTCGTTGGGGTTTGAGTGCAGCTGCTGTTTAATAATACTCTCCCTTCATGATTGTGTAATAATATTGATAGGCCAAAATTGTTTTACTATTAGTGAGAGAATAGTTTCTAGGGCTTAGAGGGGTTTGTGAAATTTGGGGTGCTGGGCAAAAGTAAAGAGAAAGTAAAAATGTGGATTGTTGTTTAATCGCTTAGATGCGTGTTTTGAATTTTGTGGTGCTCTGCTGCAAATTTAACCCCCTCCTGTCCCCCATTTCTGCAGGTTTTCTGTGAGTTGAGTGCCCCTCAGTATGTGTAAAACTCTGCCTAAACGCTACCCTGTTCGCATAGATGACCCATATATTGCTGGAAGTCTAAAATAGTATTTTGTTAGATAATTTGACATCTTATGTCTCCAATTTTCTAAGTGTCACTTTCAATTTTAACTGAGTAAAATCATGCAGCATTAAAACTTAGATAAACTAAAGAAGCATAAACACTGTAATAGACAACATTACTAAGTGATACAGTAGATTTGTAAACAGTGCAATATTTGTAAACAATTCATGATCCATCTTTCGAAAATAGTATCTCCTGAGGGTCAGCTTAGGCACTTGGCAGACTTCATAATACACTGGGGGAGGGGGGGGAGTGTTTTAGGGGTGTGGGCTAAGACTGGAAGCTTCAAATAGGGACCCCATTTTACCTTTTTTAACTTGATGCCTGATCAAACTAACTGTATAGTTTGATTGCCTACTTGAGTAAAGTCATCATATTCCTTTGTCTCACAAGAAATTTGAGCACTAGCATTATTTGTATATCTGTGATTATATTGCAATGGATTTATTACATACATAGGCTATATATGCACACTACTAGACCCCAGACTTTACAAATACACATCCCTTTCAGCCCTACGTTGATATAAAAAAAGTTAGTGTTCTAGATACTTTATAAGTTTCCCTTGTGGAGCGCTGAATCCTCAGTGTTGATCATTAGTGGTTTTACTAATCGGCAGCGGGAGGCTCATAGGTCAACGTTTTGGCAGCCTGAAAGCTTTTCGAGGATTGCATGTGCTGACTCTCAGTGGATGAATGTGTAGATCTCAGAACTGATATACTGACTAACACACACACATACAGCTAATAGTGTGCTCTCGTATGGTCTAGCAGGATTCTAGCATCTTTATTTCGTTAGCACGCTGCCGCGGCATCGCTTTGCTTAACCTTGATAAGGTACCCTTCATCAACATGAGCTGCCGACTGGACTGAAGAGAACAAACTGCTGCTGTGCACAGATCTAACTTTTTTCTTCAAATTGTCTTGGATTATTTTCGACAACGGCTGCTGTTTTGATTTAGCGTCCATCTTGCTGTTGCGGATGTTTTGGATATGAATAATAAGAACTCAGATTTATAAAGTTGGGATATTAGTGAAGAGCTAAGATGGGTGATGCTCCGTACTCGGATTGTTTAGAGCAGGTTGGTGACTTTTTTGATTAAATTAAGTTAAATTTCATTTCAAAGAACCACACTAGGTACAGGTAAGACTTTATTAAGACTTCTCGGAACAGCAAAACTGGACAAGACAGTAACCTCTCCATTTAAACATAGATAAAACAGAGAGTGAATGAAGTATTGGTAAACAGGTGATTTGTTTATAGGTGAAAATGAGGTCGGTGACTTTTTTGATTAACCAGGTGACAAAATATTACAAGATACTCACAGGTACCCTAATCTGAATACTTAGCACAGCTTAGGTAGAATATTCACCTTGTAACGACAAGGTGTTAATACAACTACAAAGCTGTTTTTATTATGGAAAATAAACCTGCTGTCTGCCCGGGTGCTACCATTGAGAGCTGTTATTCACACATTCTTGTTATAATGTCAATCATGAGCAGTGTAAATACTTATTTAAATAATGTTTGTAATGCTATAAAGTATCAAGGCTGGCAATGTTAAACCTCAGCCTGAGCCGAAGCTTGAGCTGTTGTTTAATGTTTTAATTTACAAGAAGACACACCAGTCGGCCTGCACATCTCTTGTGGTTTTCTCTTGAGGTCAGCGAGATGGACTCAGACAATTAGATGACAACCAGCAAGTGGTGGCTGGAAGCTTAGTGTGAGGGGAAACACAAGATATTTTCATAGTACCCTATTGTACCCCATTGTTATATCGCTTGGGTCAAATAGAAAACCATGGACAATAACTATGTACTGACCATAGACATGGATAAATAGATGCCTACTCGGTTTTTGCGGGTTTTCGTTATTACTGGTTGACCGCCATCAGTGGTAGGGATTTATAGCTTGTTATGTTATGTTTTTCAGCTAGCCCATTAAGTTCATTCTAAATCATTCTTGAATAAATCCTTACCACTGATTTGTTATATACAGGAGATTCACGAAAAGTGGAGCGACTCCCAAGCGCGGCTTAGGTTTCTATTGGCTCTATTTCTATGGTACTGACCTACCCTTGGATGGTACAGAGTCTTTGTGGCGCAACAGTTCCTTTAACTGTAAATTTAGGTTGAAAAATTCCAAGGGTAAATGTTATTATCCAATAGCTCACCCCCTAGATACAGCACTGGTTAGCCGATCTCTTATGGCGTTCTAATAGGTCAGGCAGCCTTATTTCCAGACATTTTATGATGACAAACAATGTAACAACTGATTACCAAAGACAGGTTTATGAATTGGATGTTGTCTGGGTTCTTTGGTTGCTTAAAACTGTCTTGAAGACAAGAGTTGTTCATTTTCGCCATGGCTGAGGCTGGTGCAGTAATAGGTTGTGTTCCGTTTGAGCGTGTTAATGAAGAAGGTCACAAACATACAAAGAAGAAGTTTTTAGTGATTCAGGTATGATATAATCAATTCAGTCATTTTCTTTATATTCAAAACCTCTCGAAATGTAAAAAATTGGCAATCGAGGCTTTTTGTTCTGTTAGTTGATTCAAACCAATCTCATCTGCAGTTCTAATTCTGATTTGGAGATGACGCAAATACTCTTGTGATGGGGCCAAATCTGGTATAGCTATCTAGAAATCTTTGATTTGTATTAGAAAAATATCAGCTGATTGGAAAATACAACAATGACATAGTAAGGAGATAACTCTAGTGCCAGTATGGCAATAACACATCACATCAAGTTACATTTATTGTCAGCAGCAATTCATCATTTCTTTTGGTTTCCATGTTAGGCTTATTAGTTTTGTATAAAAGGGCTGGCCAATAAGCTGTGAGAAAATCATCCTTACTCAAAACAAACTCACCTAAAATAGAACATATGGTTGATCAGTACATTCTTAGAAAGTTTTCCCAAGCCTGAATAATATGTCAGCTGATTGGCCAATTTGTCCTTTTAAATAAATGCGTTTAATGATGAAATAGTGCCCTACAGAGTTATCGGAGTTATTCCCCTTCTATTTGGGAAAGTGTTATCTTTTCTGCAATTTCCGAACGGTTCCTAATTTTGTTATGATCTAAGCGGTTTATATAGCGATAAGCTACCAGATTTACTCGTATCAGCCAAGTCTGTATGTGCCCTTTAGATGTTATCTGGTTATTTTTTGTGGCCTGAAACTGTCTTGAAGACGAGATTTAAGCTGTTCATTTTCGACGCCATGGATGAAGGTGGCACAGTGTTAGGTTGTGTTCCGTTTGAGCGTGTGAATGAGGAAGGTCACGAATATACAAAGAAGAAGTTCTTAATAATTCAGGTACGATCTGATCAACTAGGTGATATCTTTCTCATATTCTTATAATTCCACCTTCGATTAGTATCAGATTCACAGACAAGGCTATTTGTTCTTCCTACTCTCCTCAACACCGAGGCTGTCATATCTATAGACAACATTAAACACATGGTCATATCATTCAATTCAACCTGGTCAGCTGATCTGACTTTCTTTCGAGGTCTTTGATCACTATGTCTATGTTTAGATGTGTTTCTCATTGTTGACATGTGGTTTATTGCTTTCCCATACCTAGCTTTTTTGTGCAATGGGCACGTATGTAATTATCCGTAAGTTGATCGAAGTGAATCTATAAATAATGTTGTACCCTGTCCAAAATAGGTCTTCGATGTCAGTTGTTCTAAACCTAATGATGATTAATCCTTGGATAGCTGGGCAGTATCAGACACATTTGTCATTGGATTGGCCATCTGAAACATCTGAAGGAAAAGTTATCTCTGGAAGAGATTGTTTTGAGTGCCATCTTTTTATTACTAACACACATCGCTATGTCACCAACAAAAGTCTACCTGGATTGTAAACGCTAACACATCTTCTACCTACGAAGGATTATTTCTGATATTCGTGCTGGCTGCCAAGCTTGCTGTTCTCTCTTTTTTGCTGTCATCAGTGCTGTTTGTACTTTTAAACACATGGCATGGCATCACATGTGAGTAGTAAGATAGTCAGACAGTCAGCGTAAAAGCGACAGCAATGTCGCCAACTAGCAGCGCTTCACCTGTAAAATCGTCGCTGCACAAGGTGGTATTTTTATTACGCTCAAACTTGATTGCGTAAATGTTTTAATTAGGTGAATTGTATTATGTCTTTGTTGGATCATTGCATTGTGTTGTATGATTTCGGAAAGTCAAGTATTCTATTGCAGGTAGTTAGAGAGGAAGTAAGAGAGCTCGACTGGTTACAGACCAAAACCCACTAAGACCCACACATCCTGCAGAAAAAAACATTTGAAACTCAAACTATCTTTTGTTTTTGTTTTTTTTTAGAATGACTTCATTTGTTTGAGCTGTAACCTAAATACACAAGATGGATCTACTCGTGTTGCTCTGGCCGCCGAGGGATTCGGCAATAGGAAATGTTTTACAGAGCCTCTACAGGCAGAGGTAAGATTCCTATACACTGATATATAAATACGTATAAAGATTTCTATGTAAGTATCTGGTCAACAAAATAGTTTGTTAGATTTGCAGCCAAAGTGACATTCCATATTAGAATCTAAGTGAAATTTGTGTAGAAGTACATGGATATGAATTACTTAGCTACGATGAGGCAGGGAGGTTTAAATGCAAATATTACTGGGTTCACAAATGCAAGTCATGGCAAATTATGGGTACATACAGTTTCTGCACCACCTGGAATGAGTTTGATAGATTCCAGTTTCTCCCCTTCCACAGGTCAAGCGGCGTGACCAGGACCAGTGGAGGGGAGCAACTCTGATGAATGCAAGCAAATGGACCAAACTTGAGTTCTAAATATACTCATTCCCACCCTTTTAAAAGTATAAGCTCTACAATATCCAAACCATTATATTCCACCTGATATTTTGAAATGCTAGGTTGATATTATAAGTTTGCATATCGTTAAGCTTACTGCTCTCATCTCAGAACTGACCATTAGAAGCGGAATTCATCATCAGAGGATTTTCAAAGGTCAGCATTGGCATCAATGCATTCCAGTTTCATGGAAGTTTATTTCTGATTCATATTCATATAGTATGTATGATAAGTAGAACACCTGTATTCATTAATAAAATCAAGGTACGGTCCTACACCCAATCCCTACTCAGATCAGGTAGAGAGGTATAGTCTAGGTTTAAGTCATGGTTCGAGTCTAGGTTTAAATCTAGGTGTATTTTACCGTCTGATGATCTTTTTTGGATTGCACCTTTCCTTTGAGAGCCAATGAAGCTCAAACCTGAATTTTATATTTGAAAAAATTTAAAGTTGAATCAGATTCTGTTAGAAATCCGGCTCTCATTACAAAATATACAATTTGCGGGAATCAAATGTTGGCATGTTAAGTCTTAAATCATGTCATCAAATTTTATGACATCGACACAGTCCTCCCAAACCAACAGGAAGGATAGTCTTGAGCCCACAGACTGTTTCCTGTTTCATCTTTCAGACAAAAAGGGTGATTGCTGTATTGGTTAAAGGGTAAAGCTTACCGTTTATTTCAAAATTTCCAATCTTTCAAAGCTTACTGGATTTTTCCCTATATCATTTGACCTGATCTTAGCAAGGGAAGAACACAACTCCAGTCCTGATTGGTGCCAACAAGCGCAGTCTGGCCTACAGATAAACAGATTGTTGATTTAAAATTAGAAACTAATTGGGTGACATAAATCCTAACAAACAGGCTCACCGCAGCCCTAGGATATATCAGCATGCACTTATTTACGTATCACCAAGCTGATGTTATGAATGGATTCAGCAGTTCTTTTAGAATTATAAAGTGCAGTGATATTATTCTCTCAATAAACTTGAGGAATGTTTATTTTGCTTCCGGCCAAATGACAACAACTGTGTGGGAGGACTCAAATTGATATGACAGCGTAATGACTGATAAAAATATCACTGAAATTATAGCGGCTGTCGGCAGCTGTTTCTTCTGATGTGCTGAACCCGTGCCAAAAATAGGGCTGCGCATCATAAACTTTTGGTATGGTAAGCCAAATAATAGTATGGATGGATGGATTTATCGCTATCACTGACAAAAAAAGCAGTGAAATTCGGTGTATACACTGGGAAAAGACAAAAGATAGAAAAATCACGTCTCTGTGGTAAAAGTTAAAAAAGTTTAGAAGGCTAATTGCCAACACTTTGGCAGTTCTGAGTTGATTTTTGAGTTAACTGTTGTGACTCTTCACTGTTTGGAAAACTTTCAATTTCAAATCATATTTTACTACTAAAGTCTTTTGATATTTTACTTGAGCGAAAGTTCAATTTACAATTACTTATCAATCCTGAGCTCGTTTTAAAGTTAACTCTTTTGACTATACACTGTTTGGAAGGCTTAAACCCTTCATTTAATGCTGAAATCTTTATAAGTTGCGCAGCTCTAGCTGGAGCAATAATGATGCACTTTTATATCATTGATGTTAACCAGACACATACGCTGCCGGATCTCAATAGCAGAAAGCTAACCTTGAGTTATTCTGATGTTTCCACTAACTGAATCAATTAATTAATGTTTCATCTGTGAGTAATTGCAGCCATAACATGGTGTACAAATCAGATTAAGTAGCTTCCTATCGTACACTTGAGTCCTAATTTTGACCTAGTAGTACTTTGCCTGCAGGGTTATAATTGGCTCACTCACCAGTCGATGTGTTTTGCGTGCCCTAATTTCCTAGGGGATGGGGAGAGATGAGCCTATTTGGGTACTTTGTGACATTTCGATGACAATATTGCATGCGGGATGCTTTTCCTAGAAAATTAGAAAATACAGAAACCAACGCCGGCATGCCTGTATGCCCATAGCGTTATCTGACCGACTTTTGATGATGCCGCTTTCATTCAGATGCGTTAATTTTGTACGTTAATCAATAAGAATAACGGTAGCTGACAAGTTCACCCCAAAAGTTTTCAAGGAAGTAGAGGTACATGACCAGCCCTGAATTGGGATGAATGGCAGTTTTATCACCATCTATAATACTCTATAACACTGAAGTCTGACCAGCATCCAACACAAGTGTCATTCAGGGAGGCTTATTGTTCCGAAAGTTGTACTGAGTGATATCAGCCATTCTGAACCTGGCCAAAGACATGAATAAATGGTCTGACCAAAATACTTGCGGTTAGCTGTGTTCACAGTTACACAAAAAGCTCCCAAATAGCTGACTAAACATTTTTGCAAACTGGATTGTGCAGAAATATTTTGTTACTAAGGGGTTGAAGGGGCCTGAGTCAGGCAGGGTGTAAAGGATCTTTTGATAAAGTCAACCCTAAATAGGGCGCATATCAGTCTTTAGTATAACCTAATGTCACCAAATTGTGTGACTCGTTGATGACCTTGTATCTATTTTGTTACTGTAGAATCCTGAGCCTCCGGATCTATCGATATGTGCGTTTATGCTGGAGCAGGCTCTATCTGTACGAGCTCTTCAGGAGATGATCAACTCTCCTCATGCTGACGCTGTGAGTAACTGTGAAAACTGTATGACACCTGCTGTGTAGTGGCAAGTGTTTATGAGTATCCCACAATGCAGTTTACTGGAATTCCCAGTAAGCTCAGTTCAATGATATCAGTTCAATGTTTCTACATGTTTATAATGCATTGTGGGAATTTTACATATTTCAGTTTGGTGTTGCGTCACACCACACTACAAGATCCTTTGAGTCAATCATCTGAGTGCTCAGACTCCTAGTAGATCAACTTCATCATGGGTGCAAATAATGACTGAACTTACTTCCAATAAACTATGCAAAACTCGGGCCTAGTGCAGATGTCATTCGGTGCTGAAATTGTCTAATTAAAGTTTGTTGTCTTGTCTCCTATGTTGTGACTGACATTGACTGTTTCTCTATTTGCAGACTTCTCAGGCTGGTAGCCGCACTTTACTCTACGGACATGCAGTATTATTACGCCACTGTCACAGTGACATGGTAAGATGATTCCCATTTAGGCCTTTCTTGAACAAAATCACCATTTTTGCAAGTTGAGTTCTCTTTGACTACTCAGTATAAGTGCTTACTCCTTTCCTAGGTTAGTGGTGGCGGCATTCCATTATTGACTACGCGGACTGCCATTACCTGAAATGAGTTGAAGCTTCGAACTATCATCCCGCAGAGCCTCTCGCTGTATTATATGTCAATCCTAACGAAAGTTAAACCTTTTTTTTTGCAAAGTTATATATTGAAGAGTTAGCTACTTACAAGAATTTTAGCTTATCAGCTCCCAACTCATGGCGTATCTGCGAATTTTAACAATACTCCAACAGTATATGTGCAGCGAGACTGTGGCAGTCCACTGATGTAAACTGTGCTTTTATAAATTACCCGCACACAATAGTTGATCCACACCCTTCCTCAAAAGATCAACGGAATGATTTAAACTAAATCTTTCTCACAATTACAGTATTTATCGTGTCTGACAACCTCTTCGTCGAATGATAAGCTCGCATTCGATGTTGGGTTGACGGCCCAAGCTAAGGGAGAATCATGTTGGTGGACGATACATCCAGCCAGCAAACAGAGATCAGAGGGAGAGAAAGTGAGAGTCGGAGATGACTTCATTCTCGTCAGCGTTTCATCAGAGCGATATCTGGTAGGTGCTGATTATAAGGACAAAGGTTAGCTAACTTGCGGTCATAAGACCCCCAGCAGCGCAATAGTAGCATATTGAAAGCTGGCAAGAAATTACTGCATAGCAGCTGGTAACCTCTCTTGACAAGCTTTGTTTTGTCCGCCCCTTCCCCACCGAGCAAAGCTTGTCAAGACATGCTAAGCTGCCGATAGTCACCACAATGATAGTAAATAATACTGTCTTCACACCATGAATATATTTCCTATCATCCTTCATTTCAATAATGTTTAACATTTATATGCATAACTTTTGTATACAATTGAATTTTAGACGTTTTCTCACTCGATTATCACTGTAAGTTGTGACTCACACCTGTTAGGATCTAAATTTAGTTCTAACAGAGTTTTTGCCTTTTTATGTCAGTGATTTGGTTTTTATTTTTAGCATATTGGAAACGCCAGCTGTGTAATAGCTTCCTTTCAGCAGACACTATGGACAGTTGTACCAGTCTCATCAGGAACTCTACGTCAGAAATCACTGGGTAGGTCTGCTTTGTGCATCAGTCTCTAGCCCATGATTGGTCCAGTTTAGCTGCATTCGGAGTTGCTCCCTCTCCACTGATAAGTTGATCGGTGTATGGGGAGCAACTGGAATGCAGGCAAGCTGGATCAAACTTGGTCTAATCAGGCACACTATGTCAGAAATCACTGGGTAGGTCAACTTTGTCCATCAGTCGCTAGGCCGAGTTTGGTCCGCTTTGCCCGGATTCGCCACTGATAAGCCTATCAGTGGAGGTGGAGCAACTGGAATGCAGGCAAACTGGATCAAGCTTGGTCTTATCAGTCCCAGACATGCTGAAAGCATCAACCCCTAGACAAGTTTGGTCCAGTTTGCATGTGGTCAGAGTTGCTTCCCCTCCACTGACAAGCTTATTGGTGGAGGTTAAGCAACTGGAATGGAGGCAAACTGGATCAAACCTGGTCTAATCAGTCGCAGACATGCTGAGAGATGCACCCATTCATTTTTCAACCCATGTCCAAACAGTTGGAAAGCAGACATCTGATGATAGGGCGGAATCTTTGTTTATAAGTCTTTAGATCCTTGAGCTTCTCCTGCTGGAACACCTGTACAATTTAATGAAAGGCTTCTCTGTCATGTTTAAAGTGAAATCTATTATTCTTTAATTTGTGCATGTCCACCGATCAACTTAGGTTGGTCACCTACTGTGACAATATCAACTGGCCTGTTGCACACAAACTCACGATTATTACGATTAACATTGTCTCCCCTGTGCATGTTAGATTATCTTTGCACATTGAATCGGTCATTCACACTAGAAATGTAATCATGTTCAATTTCATTGTCTACTTTGAATATTTACAAGTGCAACTGGAAAAAACAACAGATGAAATTGGTGAATTTTATTTGCTGCACAATATTGGGCTCAAATTTCACCCATCTGTCCACATATCTGAATTTCATATTGAAACTGATCTAAACTGCTATATACTTGGTCCAATTGTAATATTATTTACAGAAGAAGTGGAAAATTTCCATACCTTCTAGACCGGCAAATATATTGCCATACATGATTTTACATTTGCAAGAAGTAAATATACTTAGTATTTCAATTTTATTTTCTTTATACTTATTTTGCAGGACAAGTTTTCGGAGGAGATGTGCTCAGATTTTTCCATGGTGATGAATGCCTAACATTGCCTGAAGCCGGCAGTGAAAACATATTTGAGTCAGTCATGTACGAGACCGGTGGTGTCTGCTCACAAGCCCGGTCCCTGTGGCGGGTGCAGCATGTCAGGGTTAAGTGGTATGGCGGGTTTATGGGCTATGGCAGACCCGTGAGGATTAGACACGTCACCTCGGGACGGTACCTTGGCGTGACGCCCGACCATAAACTAGTCACTCACTACAGATTAGAGTCTAATAATGACACAACGATATTCTTACTGAGAGACTCTAAGGTGAGGATGTAAGGGGGCTTTAATAAGGAGACAAGTTGGGGGGAGGACTCACTGAGCTTAAAGTATGCTGGTGGTACCTGAACTTTAGGCCTCACGTTTTGTGATGGTAAAAATCGCCAGTATAGGCAACGCCACTTAGCTTCTCAGTTTATCGGAATGATCCAATAAACCTCACCAGTTACAATTTTATTCAGTACACCTTGCCCTCTTTTTCCTGGTTTCTTTTAGTCATATTTATACTGAGCACCATTTTTCCTGGTGACAACAATGAGAATCATGCCCTACATTTCCTTATATCAACTAATTAGTTTTCTACAAGTTTTGGCAATCTTTCCATCACTATGACAAATGCTGATTAGTAGTTTACAATTGTATCCTTTTGTGAAATCTAAAAGGGCTGCACAAAGAAACACTTTTTATTTTCTTGTTTTAGGATGACAAGAAGCAATTGGAGGAGGAGGAAGAAGGAATGGGTCTACCAGAGATAAAGTACGGAGACTCAATGGTAGTGGTGCAGCACGCAGTCACTGGGTACTGGCTTTCGTACCACACTTATGAGACAAAGAAGCGAGGTTAGAGACTCAATTGAAATATTTGGCGAAAAAATTACATGCTGCTGATTGGCTTATTATTACAAACCCTTTATACACTTTTGATTTAGCAGTCAATAGCATCATTGTCGGATGTTTTAAATAACGTGCCAAAGAAATTACAGCAAAATTTTGGGAAAAAAATTGTATGATAATAATTATCAGCACTTCATATACTACTGGTGAGCTGAATCTGATTAATGATGTTGCGTCAATTCAGTATTTTCAGAATGAGTTTTCATGCTATGCCCTTTCTGATGTTCTGATCAGCGTTGACCTCGATCAAGAAGTCAGTTGGCCAGACAGGAAGACTTTGAATATGCAGAAATTATCATGAATGACCGGGTTGAAAACATTTTCCAGTCACATCTTACAGCATTATGATTCATTATTACCCCAATAATAATACAGTACACGTATATGCATATTCATATAATTTGAAAATTGTCTCAAGCTGTTTTCTATTCAGTAAAAGAGCTCAATTATTTTGATTGCATTGTGATTGAACCTTCTAACCTGCAATAATCATGTATTGAAACACCTTATCATAAGTATAGACGGTAATAATTGGCTGAGGAAAATGCACACTGAATCTCATCAATGGTCCATCAATAATATAGTTTATTACGTATCATGGCTCTTTAGAATGTGAGCAGGAACTTAATCGGAGTTGTGCAACCTTTGACTAAAAGAAGATAACTCTTAACATATGAATTTCAGTCAGTACATAGATGTATGTTAAAGCTTGGAGTTTGGGATTCCCTTGATAAAGCAATGTCTGGCTTAACAATGAGTTGCATGAAGAACAAAAAAATGTTCAAATTGAAACAGCAACTTATATGAATGATGCATGATGCAAGTTTTATTGTCACTTTGAAAAATTAGGAGGTGGCTGCTTCTTCTTGGTAAGCTGCATCTATTTCAAAACATTTTATCACTTTGCTCTTCAGGAATCGGTAAGGTTGAAGTAAAGCAGGCAGTTATGTTAGAAGAGGGACATATGGATGATGGTCTAGCCTTCACCCGTGCTCAAGATGAAGAGTCACGATCCGCTCTTGTTATTAGAAAGTGCACATCTCTCTTCAACAAGTTCATCAAAGGTAAGCTGCTCAATACGCCGTGTGCTTAGTTCAGTGGGTGAATAAACCTCACTATAGTCTAAGTTCTCAGACTAAGGTAGGGTTAGTGGTAGTGGATGAATGATAAATGTTAATCTTAGGAGGAGTCAAATTAAACCCCAAGAACCTGTACAAAAATGCCCTCAGGGTAAATGTAAAGTGTGAACTGATTTCATAGTTTGATATTGATTGCTCTTTTGATGCTTATTCGATTCCTGGCCTGCTGATAATATAACAACCTCCCTAAATTTGGCTCTAAGTTTCACTTGTAAATATCTAGATTGTGCCTCTTCAATTACCAGACTTGAAACAGCTACTCCATGCAAACCGTAATCGCTTTTCCAAATATGGCGATAACAGTAAGTTAGCTAATAAACTATCTCAACTTGTTAATGGTGAATTTCAAAGAAAGGGCATAACAAACAGTATCCCATAATGCAATGTTCTGGAATTCCCCAGGAGATGAGTTTGGCTCCTTAATTGCTCTAGGAATACCAGGCTAAGGTTGCATAATAGGAATGTTATTAACATACCAAGGGAGTTACCCATCCTCCACCAAAATGAGGGTAACTCCCAACACTCATTATCTTGTTGAGATAGTTTTTAATATGAGCAATATTTTATTCATACTGAGTCAAATCAAACCAAACCAAATCACAAAACTTTTGTTTATCACTAATAAGCTAGGAGTTCTGTCAAATTGAGACATGCACAGCAAGATGCATATATCAAGGCTAAAATGTTGCTCATGTAAACCTTGATTTTGTGAGTAGGGGTTAATGATTATATTAGTTCTGAAACTGCTTGCCGATGTGTTACCTCATATAAAGTGCAAGCGGTTAAAAGGACCCTACCTGCATGCATGATATAAGACTCACCTTGGTGAACAGGGTATGAACTGGGTTTAGAGCTTCTTCACGCCAAGATTCGGATATACTTTTACGCCTCATTCTTTTTAGTGCTAAGATAGGTGAATGAAGTCCCTCAATGCATGACCCATGTAACTTTGGCGATGAGTTCTGCTCAGAGACATTTTAAATTTGAGTGTTTGAATTCATGTATTACAGCTCCAATTCTCAGTCGTTCATCAGGTAATGTTTTATGGGCTGTGTCCACAATGGTATTAGAACTAAATAAAGGCACCTAATGGTCCCGTAACGGCTGACATCGCTAAATATTAGGTTTATGTTTTGATTGGCCTGCCTCCTCAAACTTATCAATACAATGCTACTGTCTAGATTTGGATTCGACCTTACCTGGTTGGAATGTTTGGCTTATCAAAAATGTCTGGGAGTATGAAGGGTTGCCCTCCTCCAAACTCATTGTGGATGCGGCCCGAGATTTTCTAACTATGACATTGTGTGCTCAAGTATATATAAGGTACAGGCTCTTGGCAAGGCTTGAAAACTTTAATCCAGTGGTAATTCAACACACTGTTTATTGGGGAAATCCCTGTTTCCCCAAGTGAACAAAATTGGAAAATGTCTTTCATCACTGTGCAAACTGGCCGGATGTGCTTGCAAGTACACTTGTTAATGCAGTATGTAAGGAGCAGAATCTATTTTGACTAGACATTGCTTAAGTTCTCAAGCATTGCCGGAGCACCCTGACCTGTTAGCCATCAACTCTAGCGGATGTGTTGACTCTGATTGGATGGGTGGAGTGAAAACCTTACCAATCAGAGCCAACACATTGGCTACATCAACTCTGGAAGCACTTTTCTTTACTTGTAGCTTTGACTGCAGTCAATCTACTACATTCTCTCATTATTTCTGCTGTCGCTTTTTATTATTTTGTCTTCTGGGATCTAAGATAAATTCCGCCATTGCTGGGACTTTATTTAGGCCGACGTTATGCCCCTTGGGATCTTTGCCCACCACTTCCACTATTTTCCATTTTATCATGTGTTGAGTTTCACCTCCAACTGTGTGATATTGAGAAATCAGTTTTCTTACCCGGGGGAGTCTTTCAATTAGAAGCAGCCCTACGTACAATATAGTCGCTTGCTCAGCATTTGAGCGAGACCTGCTGGGGTCTCATTCCCAAATCGCTCACTCATTGATGTAACAATGTACATTATGAGTGAACAACTTGGGAACTTGTTTGTCTAATTGAAAGACCAAATGAGTGATAATTCTGAGGGAAATGATATGGATAATTTTCTTTTACAACCATCGCTCATGCTGATTGAAAGACTCCCCTACTTCATAGGGTAGGGCTGTGAATTTACCTAACTATTGATATTTCTACAATGGCTAAGAAGCCTGAGAGAATTCCAGAGAGTTCTTAGAATTTCTTCAGCTTTGGTCCTTGCTCTCAATGTTGTGCTAGAACTAAACCTTATACGCGCTTTTGTGCAAGACACCTTTTGAGTACATGTCGCAGTTTCCTCTGCTGAACTGTATACCTATCTAGGATTTCTTTCGTTCACGCAGTTGGTTTATTCATACGCCTGAAAGATGAGATTTCAAATTATAAAAAAGATCATCAAAATTCCTTTGCGTTTGGCTTCATGTCGTAGTAATCAGTACTGATATAGATTAAAAATCTGACACACTAAGTTAGATTCAGTAACAAACACCTTACTAATTTTGATATACATGTACACAAGCATATCGTGGATATCGGGGCAGAAGGGAACCAAATTCTTTTTTTATGACAATCTAGTTAGATTTGCATCAGTTTGTTCATATATGTTATATATTATAGAGCATACGATATATATCTTATATAGTATACACTATATTAAGTCTATGATTATAACACTGATTATTAGCAAGTAGTAAGTTGTGTATGACTTACCCATATTGATGGTTGTTAGATCATAGTGAACATGATCTTGTATTGTTAGGTCTAGCTAGCCTGAAAGACTCACTGGATGGACAGCAGAGGAACACAGACACCTGGAGCAAAGCTAGCCTTGAGGAGGTCCTACACTGTCTACAAGATCTTATTGAATTCTTTGCTCAACCCGATTCCAATAGTATGTTTCCGATTTTCGATTTTTACATTATGATTTGATCCTTAAGGTAATGTCAAAGACCGATCCGAATATCAACATATCATATACCGTTGGAAAGCTGCCGAGCTACTGAAAATGAATACCTGAACAAAAACTTGATTCGATGACGTTGTGTCATTTTAGGCAGGAAATGAGGCAGAAAACGCTCTTTTTGTCGATGCAGATTGAGCAGTCAAATTAATTGCAAGAAATTTCAAATCAGGTGGACTGTATACTTAGAGATTGGGATCATCGTAAAATTTGATTTTCTTTGATATATGACTAGTCTAAATTGACTTTTTACGTCACGCCATACAACGCATTTTTTTTGTGAAGCCGTGAAAATATGTGAAATTTCAATCATTAATTCACAACAGATCATAGGTTCGAATCAAAATTAATTAAGATTTCCTCTTAGAGTACTCTTCAAATGTCATACACATTGACCTTCAAAAAATTAGCTTGCATATTGCAGTGACAGTAGACTCTCGAATACGGCTAATATTTTCGCCACCTTTGCATAACGCCAAACATGCTGTCCAAATAACCATTACTGTGGACAAACAAAGTTTTTTTGAAAGTTCTCACATACGAAGCCGCTTTCATTAACCATGGTGCACACAGGAAATGCCAACATAATTTTTCATTGCATCTTCATTTTTCTTGAATTTAACGCAAGATAATGCCAAAAAACAGCTATTTTTAGGGACTTTTGAGGTCTTTTTAAGGACTTTTGAGGTGTTTTTTGGCATTCTTTTGCGTTAAATTCAAGAAAAATGAAGATGCAATGAAAAATTATGTTGGCATTTCTTGTGTGCACCATGGTTAATGAAAGCGGCTTCGTATGTGAGAACTTTCAAAAAAACTTTGTTTGGCCACAATAATGGTTATTTGGACAGCATGTTTGGCGTTATGCAAAGGTGGCGAAAATATTAGCCGCATTCGAGAGTCTACTGTCACTGCAATATGCAAGCTAATTTTTTGAAAGTCAATGTGTATGACATTTGAAGAGTACTCTAAGAGAAAATCATAATTAATTTTGATTCGAGCCTATGATCTGTTGTGAATTTATGATTGAAAATTCACATATTTTCACGGCTTCACAAAAAAAATGCGTTGCGTGGCGTAAAAAGTCAATTTAGACTAGTCATATATCAGTGAAAATCAAATTTTATGATGAATGCAATCTCCAAGTATACATTCCACATGTTTTGAAATTTTTTGCAATTAATTTGACTCCTCCATCTGCATTGACAAAAACAGCGGTTTTTGCCTCATTTCCTCCCTAAAATGACACAACGTCATCGAATCAAGTTTTTGTTCAGGTATTCATTTTCAGTAGCTCGGCAGCTTTCCAACGCTGTATGATATGTTGATATTCGGATTGGTCTTTGACATTACCTTAATTACTTGAGTTCCCCATGTGGTTATTAGAATTATAGCTAAGTTTAGGGTAATAAACTCTCTCTACCGACTCTCTCTAAAAAAGTAAGTTTTTACCACAAACATATAAAATATGAATAATCATGTAAGTAAGTATTCATATGTTTATGGTTTAAACTTTTCAACTTTGATAAGGATGAACATAGTAGATTCCTTAAATTTTCCATAATTCAGTTTTATTGTATTATGTCTTTGTCCCCTCTCAAGTCTTATTTTTTTCTGTATTGTAGTCGGATATGAAGCCGTTCAGAAGAAGCTACATGCCCTGCGTAACAGACAGAACTTGTTCCAGGAAGAAGGAATGATAGCCTTAGTTCTAGATACCATAGATCAGTTCTCGGTCTACAAATCTCCTCGACATTTCGCTAACTATGCTGGCGAGGAGGCTGCTACTTTATATGAAGAAATATCTAGTTACCTCTACCTCTTACTTGGTATGCTGACCCACACTGACATCGAGACTACACCATCATCATGTGTATCTCTGATCGTTAGAATCAATATAGTACCAGTACCTAACATGAACAGCCCCTTATTGGTGAAATAAAGCTCCGGTTCGCCACACCAAATCCTTTGTGATGGTACTCTTGCTAAGTGAATCAATTCACTCTCTAACTACGGCCTATTCTTCAAAAACTCATTTTATAAAATCTGTATGGATCCACATCCATTCTAGCGCTGGTTCTCACATAAGTTTTCAAGCTAAACTGTTTCACAAACTGTGTTAACCACTAAAGATTTAGTCTAAAGATGAATTTGTGAGAAAGTTGTTTGAATAGTAGGTAAATTCCTAGAACAAGTTGAATCCAATTTCCTGCATTCCTGTTGCTCCCTTCCTCTGGTGACCAGTGAATCGGGAACGACTCAGAATGCAGGCAAATGGACCAAACTTGGTCTTGTAAATTTCATACAAAGGCTCCTCGGATAAACGATCGAAAATTTGGAAAATTAAATATATATTTTTATAATTATCTTGAAGTTTTCCTTTTATTTTACAGCCTCGATGATACAGGGTAATCGGGCTAACTGTGCGCAGTTTGCTCAGGTGTCGCGTCTTGATTGGCTGGTTGATAGACTGCAGAGTCAGCAGGCTAGTAAAGGAGTACTCAAAGTATTACATTGTGTGCTCATCGACTCCCCAGAAGCTCTCACTATGATCAAAGAGCCGCATATACAGAATATAATATCTCTACTCGACAAACACGGACGAGACCCCAAGGTGCGTACTGTTTGTTATAAATGTGGCCAGATAGTTCAAGGTCAACAATGTTTTGTTCAAGCCCGGTGTAACATCTGAATCTGGTTTTGTTTCAGCTGTAATGTTAAATGAATTCCGCCTATGCTATGACACAATCACATTTGGAAATCAAAGGTATATTATATAGATTTTAAAAATAAGACATTTTAGTTCTGGCTGACAGTTTGGCAACAGTATGAAAAAGATATCAACTCTGTTCTCAATCTGTCATTAAAACCTAGTTTATGACATACATAGACCCACACTACTGCAAGAAAACAATTCCTTACTAGCATCAAAGACGAAGCAAAATTATATGGCTGGCAGAATTAAAAATACAATACTTGCCGGAAGTAAGTTTTTTTCATGATAGTTATCTTTTGCTATATATATATATAGGTTCTGGAGGTGCTGTGCTCTCTGTGTGTGGGTAATGATATAGCTGTAAGAACCAATCAGAATCTAATCTGTGATAATCTGCTGCCAACCAGAGATCTGCTGCTTCAGACTAAAGTAGTGGATACTGTCATTAGGTGAGATACATAATGTACAGCGGGTATATCAACAGTTCAGGCCTTCTGTAGTTTGTGCTAGTCCAAGGGTTAAGGCCTGAAAGGTTACCTGACCACTTGCACTTGCGCAAACTACAGAAGACCTGCGATCAAAATTACCGTTTCTACCTCAGCAAAAAATAGCTTTCTGAATTCTCAAACTTGTTCTGTTAGGTTTATCAATTATTCAGTGTCTTTGTATTTGTAGTATGAGACCCAACATATTTATTGGACTGAATGAGGGAGCCGCCATGTATAAGAAGTGGTACTATGAGGTGGTTGTCGACCATGTGGAGACAACTGGTAACGCTCCACCGCATCTCCGAGTGGGCTGGGCTAATATAGAGGGCTACAGGTAGGAAAGTTTTTTTCATTTTCAGCTAATTTCAGAAGCCACCAAACTAGCCTGTCTTGATAACCATAACAGACAGAAGATACCCTCAGTCAGAATGCTTATAAAGTTAACTTACCTGTGTTCTGGAATTGACTCTAACCATTGTGATTAAGACATGCATCAAGAGTTGTCTACCTGCTGTCACACTGGCATCGAATCGATAAAATTGTCATGTTTATATCTGATCTTTAATTTTGTCTGAGTACCTTACATGTGCCCGCCCCTAATTTTTTAAATTGACCTCAGGTTGTCACACCAACTTTCTATCGGAGGTACTCAAGTAAAGTGAATTAACTCACTCTCTAGAGATATACTTGTGATAGTATATCATGAGATCATGTTTCATGTGGTCATGTTCATTGTTGTGATTATCTCCCCATGTTTTCGTGTTGGGTTTACAGAGCTTATCCAGCTAGTGGTAGTAAGTGGGGATGTAACGGAATAGGAGACGACTTATACTCCTACGCTTATGATGGTCTGTGTCTGTGGACAGGTGGAAAAAGGAAACAAGTCAGAGCAGCCGATACTCACCTCCTACAAAAGGTAAGAAATCTATGCATCGAGTTTTGTCCTAGATCGAGTTTGATCCAGTTTGCCTTGAATCACAGTAGCTCTCCCTCTGCTGATACTCTGCAGGCAAAAGGCAAGTGAAGAGATTTGTTATAATTTAGTGTTCTTGCTGCAAGCAGGGAAGCGCAAGTATTTTTGAATACAAATCTTAAAGTTTATTAGTTGCCTCCTCTTAGTGTAAGGATATTTAACTTCCTTATTTTAAAATATACTGTTATACTGTTACATGTTGGTTACTTGCACATCACTGCTTAATCAACATGATATCCATAGACGAAGACACGTTTTTCAATGGTGAGAACTAACAATGTTGATTTTTCTTTCACAGGGCGACACTGTAGGCTGCTGTCTGGATTTGAGTATCCCAGCTATAAGCTTCTCTCTGAACGGCTATAAGCTCAAAGCTGTTATGAAGGATTTCAACATGACTGGAATGTTCTTCCCGGTTATATCTATGTCTGCTAAAGCCAGGTAAGTCACAATTAAAGATAAAATATAAATAAAAAACATACATACATACCTTAATCTCACAATCAAAGACTGAACAGAAATAGCAATCACGAATGGGTGTTTACATTCTCAGTGAGATTATCTAGTCTATTGTGGCTACCACAGTAGAGAAGCCTTTTACACAAAAGGCCTGAGTGATTAAGGCCTTAATCCCATGTTCATCATCTTATTTGTTTGTTGGTAGGTTTATTGTATCACAGGCATTTACTATGCTGCGAGATTTGCATATTTATACTGTTGCGTGTGATTATTTTCCTCAGTTGTCGGTTTAGGCAGAGAAGACTTTTTATACACACGCTGTGTGTGACCATCTTTATTGTGTTATTATTTTTCTCAGTTGTCGATTTATGCTGGGTGGAGAGCACGGTAAACTCAAACATGGACCTCCTGAAGGCTATGCTCCAGTTTTCGAGTCGCTGCTGCCCAAAGAGAAGCTAAAGATTGAACCGTGCTTCAATCTCGGAGATGTAAATAAAGGCATACTGTACGGGCCTTCTTATGTGGGAGAACACCAGGTCTTTGTACCTAACCCCATCGATACCTCTCATGTAAGTTTATTTACTATTTTTTCACTACGTTTGTGTACATATCTTGTTTTGAAATCTTGCTAGATTATCAAATAATAAGATGTCCCTCCTTAACTACCCTGTTCAAATAATGGTTTATCTACACAGGAAGTGTTAATTTGAGGCAAAAAACGGAAAGGGAAGGGGAGAATATTTGTTAGATCATCCTTATTTGTTACTAGCATCAAAGATGTAGCAGATTGAGTAATCGAAGTTTTGTGATCTGTTGATATTGGAATGTTTCAGCTCTCAGCAATTCTACCCACTCATACAAACGTAGATATTTATTGCAGGTACAACTGCCTTCTTACATTGAGTCCGTCAGAGATAAACTAGCTGAGAACATTCATGAGCTGTGGGCACTTGGTAAGATCGAGCAGGGCTGGACATTTGGAGAGGTATGTACATCTTGTAGAGAAGTATGCATGTATTGTATTTTTTGTACCATATGTCACTGCAGTACTGATAGCAATAGGCTGAGTACAGCAAAAAAGAATTAGGGGTTGTTGCATCTCATAAAAAAGTGAATAACACTCTGTGGGCTTGCGTTCATATCATACTAACGTTTAAATCTGTTTTATAAGCTGACCTTGATTCTTAAAGACTAAGATTTCTGAATTCATTTCACTCTCTTGTACATCATCAACCATAATGTATGCACTTGATCACCTGATTTTGTTACGTACACAGGGTTGCCACTCAAGAACTATCTATCTATGATTTCTACCTTTCAAATTGACACTAGGAACAACTCAATATGAACAAAATTTTAGACTTAAATCCAACATCAGGTTCAATAACAATAGCACAGGTGTTCAACATCATATCAATTTATTTTCAGTACCGTGATGATGTTCAGAAGAAGCATCCCTGCCTCACCACATTCGAGCGTCTTCCAGCGAGCGAGAGGCAGTATGATATCACACTAGCCTTCGAGACTCTGAGAACATTGCTAGCTCTGGGTTATCATATCAGTGTGGACAATATGGACCCCGCTCGAAGAATGAAATATCAAAAACTGCCTGCCAGGTAAACAATTTAATACATAGTTTGCTTTTTGCCAGAATGTGTCTATTTGATTAAGGATAGGTGTGGCTCCCCAATCCCCAAATCCTTGACAGATGATGATAATATTAACTTTATCTCAACCGTTCAAAATTGCTACATGACAATCTTATAAGAACGTTCTTTACAAGGAAAAGTATTGACTATTAAAAGTATCATCAAACATCAAAAATGACTCAGACTTTTAGACCTCTCAGTTGCTCAATCATATAATCTTTGAAAATTGGATACACCAAAGCCATGGCTAATATAAGCAATTTGGGTCTAGAACTTGAGTAAAAGAGGATATATACTGTTTTGCATCTTGAGTATGTATTCTCTCCATAAACATAAATACTTATTTATCCATTTATTGATTGATTTTGATTGATTGATTGATTTATATATGTCTGATTATCTACTATCACTTGTAGTCACCTACAGACTAACGGATATAAGCCCATGCCTCTCGACCTGGCCGGAGTCTTACTGAACGATAAGCTGGAGGAGTTAGTTGACCAGCTAGCTGAGAACACACACAATGTGTGGGCTCGTGACAGGATCAGACAGGGCTGGACTTATGGTCAGTGTGACGATACTGAGAATAAGAGAAGCTGTCATCTCGTACCTTACAGTAAGGTGGACGCTTCTATCAAAAAGGCTAACAGGTGAGTCAATATGTCTACTTTAAAGACACTCTATTTATTTATAATATATTATTAATTGATTGAGTAATTTATATGGTGTTACAAAGTCTATGGTCCACTCCGATTTGATCTTTTCACACTGGTTATTCTCATACTAGCAGAGAGTTGTGATGTATTTATTATTATGGAATGTTTTTTTTGTGATAAATCACACAGGCCATACTACTCCTCGAACTTTACAACACTTTTGTCTTTTAAATATAAGGTTGTATTTGACTGATTGAGGCCATCAAAGATCCATTCTGTTCTCATTGACAATACAGCACATAAATCATAACAGTCTGCTTTTTATTACGGTATAGTGTATCATTGTTGTGTACCATTTTTGAACTTTTACAGAGAAACTGCAAGTGAAACGATTAGAACACTGCTAGCATATGGATACAATGTGGAGCCTCCTAATCCTGAAGCACAAGGTGGTACTAGAGGTGTGAACCTAACCCCCCTTCACTTACTTACACTCTAATGTAGGGCATGTTAACAGATATCCCACAATGCAACTTTGCTGTGTAATTCTGTGCAAAATTAGTCCTCAGAATAGCTACAGATAGAAAATTCAAAAAGTCTGGTGGTCATTGTGTCATCATTGACCTCATTTTTTCAAGTATTGTAGACAATTGCATTGTGGGATGCTGTTTATCATACCTCATTGAAGCCGCTTGTGTGAAGCTTCTGAATGGCATGAAAAGTGTGCTGTTTGCCGCCCGTTTTGAAAAAGCAGGTTTTAACCCCTCTTTTTGACTGGTAGACATAACATTAAATCCTCTTGCAACACACAAAATTACAAGCAGGAATACCGTGATGGGGAACCATGGTCTATGATTGGTTTCATTTGTAACACATCAGGTGTCTTGCGTCCCGTGAAACGCACATATTTTGTGACAAGCTGTAGACAGTCTTGTATTGCCCTAGGGAATGCACTAAATGTAGTGTATGGCTACTGCTTGTAGTATGTGACTGACAACTCCTAATCGATGCACAACAAATAAAGAGTTGAAACTCTTGTCTGATAAGCATGCATCTCCACATTGGTGATTTTTGAGGTGTTAAGAACCCCTGATGAAGGCTTGGTGGGCTGTGTCTCCCGAAGGCACATTCTAGTGATATGTAGGTTATAAAATGTGTAGAGACAAAATAATTTTTCTGTCACCCTAAATTTTGATAACTGATCATTTCTTCGGCAGTTTTGTTGCGTCTGAGGACTAAAAGTAAGTTGCCACGCAAAGAGATGATGATCATTTTTATCAGATAACCTCACATCATTGTTGTAGTTTGCTTCAAACTGTGTTGAGTTTTAATAAAGAAATTAGGATGTATTTTACCACATATGTCACCACCAACACAAATGGCACAATAATCACAAATGTTGATCATACAGTTAAACACTATGATCCCATGTTGCGATTTCGAAAGGATTTCGGGAGTAATCGCCCCATGGAAATGACATTAAAGTCACTTTCAGATTGTGACAAATGACTTTTTGGACGGAATACCATACCATGTCGATTCGTCTTATTTCTTAATTGGGAGACTGGGGTTCAAGTCCGGCCCAGGCAGATGTTTTTTATGTTTTTTCCATCATGGGAATGGTTAGAATCCATTGGAGTGAACCACAAATTCGAAGCATGGGACCATAGTGAAAAACTACCCAAAGACTAATGCATGTTATAGTCAGGCAGCTACTTATAATAAAGTTTGATAATAATGAACTTTTTTACCACGCAAATCTGATCAAACTTCATCATATGTAGCTGCCTGACTATAACATGCATTGGTCTTAGGGTAGTCCTAAACAACCACAGGCGTCTTGGTTGCTGTCAATAATCTATGCGGCATTCATGATGGTTATTGTGAAATTTGATGTTACCTTTGACATTTGGCGTTTGTGGATACACGAGTGGTACAGTCCTTTTATACTGTGGTTTTGAGCTTATATTTTAAGACAATTTTGTTGTTGCTTTCAGTTTTCGCGTGCTCCTGTTGGATAGATTACACCGTAACAGCAATGGTATCCATGCCTATCTCTCCTGCTTTGAGGCTTCGCTTTTTAAATGTTTCGCATTTTTTTATCCTACTTTCCTATCCTTTAACACAATTCAGTTCAAACAACATCTATTTGTTGGTTTTGGAGCCACAGCAGTTCAAGCTTGCAACAATTTGGCTCTTACACACGCTACTTATATAGTTCCAATAACCCGCGCAACAATAATATCGGTTAAGCCTAGTTGCTAGCCTGAATTGCCAAGCTTGGTGGGGCAGCTGGGAGCATTCATGTTATGTTAGGTCTGCCGACAAGGATTGTGTAGGCAGTTTACTTAATTCACAGAAACTATAATTCGCAACGAGCTAGCATAATAAAAGATTTAAGGAAAACACCTACAAACAGTTGAGGTTTAATGTGAAAAGCTCAATTTTCGAGAGACAATGATTATGAAGCTCTGTCTCTGCTTTAAGGCTTTAAATGTTATCCAAATTGTTTCTTCCTATGTATTATTTTAAATGATATAATTAACTGACTGATTTTTCTCTAGGTCTGGCGAGACACATCACTGACGCTAAGACTCAATGTCGCGTGCTGAGACCTGCTCTGGAGTACGCTGTCAACACTGGTAAATGGTACTTTGAGTTTGAGATGCTGACAGCAGGTCTCATGAGGGTCGGTTGGGCTAAAGATGATATCGGCCCTTCAAACACCATCGGAGACAATACTGATGCCTATGTGTTTGATGGATACATTGTAAGTACGCTGCCTGACAGGATGTACATTTCAAGTGGCAAAGTGAAATATTTTATTTTAGCTATTGACCACTTGTTGGCTTACATAAATTCCTTCTGTCAAGTTGGCCACATATATACTGTGTCTACTGTCATACTTTGCTGGGCTATGGTTGGTGGTTAATAATGGTTGGGCACTACTAGTGACCCAGGCAATGTTTGGCTGTATATGGTGTCAAAGTAAGCGTTGTTCTATTGTCATTAACAGGCTAGAAAGTGGCATGGAGGAGCAGTGCCCTATGGTAAGACCTGGCAGATCGGTGATATAGTGGGATGTATGCTGGATATGTCTAACGGTACTGTCACATTCTCAATGAATGGTGAGCTGATGATGGACATGACAGGGCAGGAAATAGCCTTCAAAGACATAGCCAAGGCTAAATATGTACCTATCATCATGCTCGGCCCTGATCAGAGAGCTAAAATCAACTATGGAATGGATCCTCATAGTCTGAAGTATTATACCTGCTGCGGTCTACAAGAAGGCTACGAGCCATTCTGCATGTAAGTGGTCAAAAGGATAATACCTAGCCTGTATGAAGTCATGTAAGAATGTGCAGATACTTACACTGAAAAGACTAGAGGAGGAAGTGCAATACATTGTTTATGTAAAAGCGTAATAGTGGTACAGTGGTCTCAACGGGGATTATCTTTTACACAATCACGATAGCTAGACTTATAATACAGTCGTTCATCTTGCTCGGAAAGCACATGTAGTTTAAGCTCACACGGTGCAACGATAGCAGGTTGTAAAATTCCGCTATCAACCATTTTGGGTGGGGAAAGTGGCTGATCATTGAATGCTACTACCGACTATCCCGGCACAGTTTGAGCGATAAACTACAAGCAATACCAGTAAGACAGTCAAAACAAGCAAGCGCCTTTCAAATTATTCACTGTATTCCACTGAACTGGTAACTAAATTGCTTGTTTATTCTATTATTGTAGAAATATGACTCGACCGATGCCTCTCTGGTATGTGAGAGGTGAGGGAAGGTATGTCAATCCAGCCAGTGATGAGAATTTTGATGTCAGCGTCACAAGAGTACAAAAAAGGTGAGATTTCATTTTCCTGTTTTTGCTTCAATCATATTGCGCTCCCTGAAGCCAAATATGTTGATTCCCAAGATTTTTACGATCCGCACCCATTCCACCTGACTTTAGGTAATCTTACCTATAGGAAGGGTAGAAAATTTCAATGAGACAATGATCCATATTTGAATTGTGTCCCAAGTAGTGTTTATCTGAGACTGATAACTCAAAGAATTATTTTTCCATTTCCAACTGTAACACTCCAAATGCCCAAAGTGAACTCCAATAATCGGATCAATATACTCACATGTAGGATAGCAGAATGTTTCCAACCGTCAATAATTGTCCTGTTCTTTCAGTGCTAGCAACTGTCCCGCTATCAAGATCGCGTCAAAAAGCTACGGAACTCTCGGTGCTAAAACTAGTACACAATTCCTGAGAATTAGCCTCCCCGTCAAATGTAATGATAAATACGCTCCAGCTAAACTGTAAGTGTCTTATGTTGTTTCATCTAGCATCACAGAATGTGTATGCTGTATAAATATTGAGAATATAAATAATTCCATGGCACATATTACAACATTCTCATAATGCAACTATAACCTTTGACTCCCAGGTAGATCTGGTCAAAGTCTCTTCATTGACAAAACCTCATAAGTTTAACGCTGAAAAATAGGAAACAGATTGCCCAAATCTCTAATGATCTTTCATCGGTTGATTGCAATGAATTAGGGTGTTGCCTTCACCTCTTCAGGGTTGTGATTCTCGACAATGCAACCAATGAAATCCTGTCTAAAGACTGAACTATTATTCTCTTTTTTTTTAAACTTTCCACACAAAAGTGAGTGAACAAACAAAAAATAGGTCATAGATAGCTCACAGCCTTTTCTACTGTTATAATTAATGCTGTTCGCTCTCTCCTCTTAGCTCGTCTCAATCAGACAGTCAGTCACCTATGACTAACGGCTTCCACTCTCCGGCCTCACAAGCTGATGATCAAGCAGGTAAAAATTGTGTAACTTAAGTTATCTGATCGACGCTATAAGAATGATAGGATTGACTTGAAAAATGCTGCTCGATCCTAATGCTTCCCGTAGATATAGATGCCTACCCATGCTTTATGTTAAGGCTATCCACTTGATCCAAGCATCCGGAATGGGTTCAAATGAATGACAACACACTGATCTGAAACTCTACACTGACATTGACACTATGCTATTATCATGTGTATCTCTGATCGCTAGAGTCGATTTAGTATGGGTACCTTACATTTGCCCACCCCTAATTATCGACATCCTTGGGTTGTCACACCGAATTCCTTCTGGTGGTACCCATACTTAATGAATTAGTTAACTCTCTATCAATCAGAGTTATGCATGCAATAGTATATCAAGTTAGCAGTGCGCTGAAACTCTCCATCCCCAAAACAAATGTATAACATGAATTCTCTTTGTTGTAATATACAACTCTGCATACTTATTTATTATGTGTAGCGAGTGCATCATCTCAATCTCATCCTAACAAACGGATGAGTATTGGTAAGTGATGTAATCGGGGTTATGTTTATTGGTTATTGTTTATTGGTTGGTTAAGATATACCTTGTATGTATAAACAGCTTGTAATACAGTATCAGTATAAGTTGGTTAATGTTCTGAAATAAATGTTGCTTCAAGTTAAGCAAATCTCTAAATAGTCGCGAGAATTGGGTTCCCAACCTTAAAAAAACGTTGAGTTGATGCCTTTCATCCTGCTGGGCATTTTGTGGCAAGCAATCCAATATCCCAAAGCTCAAATAAATCGAATTTGTTATCTGATTTGATCTTTTGCGCCAAAGTTAAAAGAAGGTCCTATTAAGATGATAAAAAATTTGTCTAGTTCATGTACTTGTTCCAATAATCAAAGGCACACATACTAAACATGCATGAGTTTAGATTCTGATCCAGCAATGGTGATTGTGAAACAGAGGCTAGGAGTTGTCTGAACTCCAGTAATCAATTTTATTTAACGTTTAATTTAAGTTCTAATTTATAATAGGCAGATATACACTGTTTACTGTTGTGTTTTATCAGCATCAACAAGCGATATGAGTTTGGGCAGCATTCGGTCACGCCTGAATAGTCAACGTGGCCTTTATGCCATGCCCACTCCAACGCCTAGTCAATCAAGTCTCCACCACTCCTCCAATCGAACGCTAAGTGCAGACCAAGGGGTAACTCAGCTTATGTCCCTCAGTGTACCCGCCGCTGCGGGTGCCGCGGGGGTCACCCTCAAAGATCACAAAGGCAAAGCTGCAACACCGCAATCTATGATTAAGAAGGCCAAATCTATTGGTAAAAGCAGTATAATTGTTTAGTCCTGACCTCGACTAAAATCCACCTAACCGATTTCTACTGCGTTATTTCAAAGCACACTGCATAATACTCCTGGAATCCTGGGTCTTTATTTAATTAATCGTGGTCACTGTTTAAACTCTGTCGCAGTCACATGATTTTCATCAACACAAACTTTTCCCAACACAAAATTTATTTTTGTGCTCTTTACTGCTTGCAATACAAGTTTAGCAACACTAACCCTTTAACGTTTTAGTTCCGTTTAGCCCACAGTGACATTACAATATGGAATTGTGATGTCATTCTTGATGCCTAATTTTCCTTGTTCTATGCATGTACATGTGCTGTAACGTCACAAATTTGTGCATGAGTGAAATGCAGTTTAAAGATTTGGACAATTTTGTAAATTTTGTAGATTGAAATACAGTTTTAGAAAGTTTTCCAAATGGTTTGGTAACTCAACCAGGACCTGCTGTTAGAAATTGTGTCCCCTATACAACAAAACTGCCCGATGAACTTCGAAAAAACCAAACAGAATAGTTTTAACAAAATCAATACTCATGAAAATCCAAAGTAGCTCAGGAACGCGGCTCAAATATTTAGGAAGTTCTGTTATTGCAATTGCTATGTGTTATATTTTTGCCTGATTGGTGGTTGTTTGGTGAGTGTCAAGATGGTGCAAGTTCCTTGACAATGCGTTTGATTGCCTTGAAATATTTACATGACCAATTGTCATGCTTTGTACACAGCTTGCATGATCACACACATTTCAGTTGTGTTTTATATTTGTGCATGTTTGCAGAGAGCTTGAAGCATTTGTTAAAAAGGGGTGACAGGAATAGTACCAGTAGTTCTAGTAATATAGCCCAGAAACTTCGTCAAATCTCATTCAGGAAGAGTAAGTCAGGTACTCTATACTACCGTATCTGTGGTGTCTGGTGAATTTATTTATAAGGTTTGATTTCAGTGAAAATTTACGATCTTCATAGTGTGTGTATTGTCATTAAACAGAGTTTATTTGGCAACAACCTCATATATATAGGTACAAAACACGCTCGCTGCTAAATTTCTCACATGTTGATGAAAAAACGCATTCTACCAGACATTTACTGGTGCGCTCAGTTTCCAAAATTGCTTGAATAGTATCAGTTTTCCATGCTTGATAATATTATATAAGCAAATATTTTGATTTGCTTTTACATGATAAGTTATGTTTGAGTCATACGCGTTATCATTCTTGCCACCCTGCATTATGCACTGCTATCCTGTTTGTTGCATCCTCTTTAGGAGGCCGATCCTTATCTGCTTCTTCCAAGTGTGAGTATACATATCTGGTGCCTGGTGATCATGGCTCTTAGTCCAATGAACTAAATTGTCTCCCTAGAACATTGATATATTCATTTGCCTATTTCTTAATCCTGAATACAGTTGACCATTGATATAGAACAATGGTTTCATTCAGACTTCCCCAACTATCTGATTGGTTGTTTTCCAAAAGTAACCACCATCTTGAATAACAATACTATCTGATTGGCTATTCTCATTCATCCACCCAGCTCTCTGATTGGATGTTCCAGAGCTATCCATCATCTTGAATAATAATACATTCTGATTGGCTGTACTCCTTCATCCACCCTAGTTACATATTACTGTTCAGGGAGACAACTTAGTTATATGCTCTCGTCCTAGAAGTTATCGCATGATTTATATGAGTGGCTTTTGACCTGACTACTAACTTTGTATACATAGAAGGCACCTTTCTTTTCAAGACATCACATGATTATCAACTCTTACTATCTACACTCAGAACCCACTTGATTATTCACTCTCACATTTGTAGGTTTAAACCGGCAAATATGAATTTCTAACAATTATTTTCTCTGGTTCAATTTGACTAGCTTTTTTCAACACTGACCAAGGCGTAATTATCATGTTTCGTATCTCTATCTTCAATTCCAAATTGACACCAGCTTTCGGCTGTCAGATGTTTATCTTTCTCTTTCGGTTGGAGACAATCAGCAAATCTCTCTGCCAGTTTTATCTTCTTTAATCTATTATCTCAAACTTGTTACCGACCGGGCTCAGGCAACATCTCTGAGCTAGGCTAGGCAAACTCAGTGGAAATATCAATTTTTGGTACTGGCAAACAAAGAGAAAAAACTACCAAGATATTCCTATGCCTTACTGCGGACCATCTTCTCCCGGCGAAATTCAAAGAGACTGCCTCTTTGGTCTGACCATAAAATTTCAAGAAATAATATCTCAAATAGAGGAAAGATGATGCGATCAAGGGAGCCTCTGTCAAGCTCCTGATTGGCCAGTTTGAGTTGAGACTCATTCTAAGCAAATTTTGGCGGTCAGGTCCGCCTATCATTGTGGCACCACAACAATTTTACTGGTAGGGATTCTGGGTAAATTAATTAAACCCCGACATATCTGTAGTCATGTTGATGTGATTATTGCAAAAATTAATAATGGCAATGTCTGACATTTTATTTTCCAGCTCTTCACCGAAGTTTTAATGCTGATGGAGCGGCAGAAGATGCAGTTGCTGCTTCTGAAAGTAGAGCTGCAGGAATGCAAAGGGGCAGTTCTGTTGATGAACAGACTGGCATGTCATCCTCCACTGATATGCTCAACGGTCATGAGAGCAAGTCTGCTACTTTAGAGTAAGTTCTTTTGGTTGATTGTTTGTGGTATTAAAACCCTCGATCTTACCTTAGATTTCATAATGGGCAGTTCATGTAATCTAGGAATGTTAAAAGAGTATCCAATATCGCACTTTTGTTTTGAAATTCTCAGACAGAACATGTAGATTTTTTTTTTTTAATAGTATATTTGAGTTGTCAAGATTGATGGCGCTCACATGCCCATAACTCTTAAACATTCATGTGTCAATTTACTTTTCTACAGTTCCAATAAGAAACATCACAAGTTTAACTTTTTGAAGAAGAAAGGAAAATCTAGAGACCCATCGCCCAGCTCCGCAGCTACTCGATCAAGTGGAACAAGAGATAAGGATAGGTGTGTTTTTTATATGTTGCTCTGTCCCAAAATATCTAAGTTATGGCGCAGTTAATTGTTGTCTTTTTAGGTAAGGGAACTCCAATATATTGTCCAATTGTCTCAAGTTTGAGTTTGGGCCCCTTTACAAGCCAATCATTCAATAATGTTTGTATCTTGGTAGTCGGTCAGCTTGTGAAGGATTGTGATGCCATGAAGCAGTTGTTGGTAAAGATGAAGCTGGGTTTCCATGGTGCTCCTTCTATGGTTCTGGTCTGACATTGTATTGTAGACATTTATAGTCGATCTCTTGGAAGACCAGGTTTTTGTTTTGCTTGTGTTTAATAAGGCTACCAAAAGCGTTTTATTGCATCACACGGTATATTTTATTCTCAAACCTTACTATCTACTTGCCAGTTCATATAGTGATGCTGGGTTCATCACCGCTCCACCAGATGTTGTACCTACCAGCGGACGGCCCCATCCTCCTCTTTCTCAGGGTATGAGTGAGGCTAGCTATGGTAGTGACAGTATCGACCTATCAGCTGTCGAGCTGCAGGTAAGCGTGACCTGACTTTGACCTTGAACTGCAAGAGCAATATCAATATAATGCAAGCATTAACTTGGTCAGTCTGTTGAATAAACATGCTTATCACAGTTTGAAGTTACAACGATTAATATATCTGTCAACTGGAATAGTTGTGACTGGTCATAATCAATAGCTAACCTGATAGAACCAGGTAAATGAAGTCCGGTTTCTGTTTAACGCATGATCTCTTACCAAAAACAAAGTTCTCACCTTGTGGTTGTACTCCGTAGAGTTATCATACATATTATAGTGATAGAATAAACTAACTGTATGTTGTACTCCAAATCGAGGAAAGTGTATCACGAAACATTGATAAAAAAACAAGACTCGAGAAGGTCTACGGATTTCACTCTCTCATCCAATGAAGTTATTTCGAAACATGGATTTATAATTGAAGGAACTGGAGATGCACGCTGATAACATAGACACATATTACTATGGACTGAGGCTACTACCTGGACAGGACCCTAACTCAGTCTATGTGGGATGGTTCACTAGTAACTTCAACAAACCAAACTTTGATTTCACACCTAAATGTGTGAGACATGTAAACCTGGGAGCTCTGGATGGAGGAAGCATGAAAACCAGGTAAGCTGTTTATTATTTGCTCCCCTCACATTCTTGTTGTCCTGGATGTGCCAATAATGCTAATGTCCTAGGACTGGTTTGTGACAAAAATATACAGATGGGGAGTTAGCCTTGCTGTTTGCGTGCAGGTGTTAGAGGACAATAATTTGCTGATGCAAAGGAAAATAACACCATATCATCAAGAGTTTGATCCTTTCCGCACATTGCAGGCCTACGAACATATACTCCTAAAAATGTGCAATTGATATCAAAATTGTGTGAGAGATTTGCTTTTTTTCATGTAGTAAAAATCAAAATAAATATTTCATTACGGTTTCAGTATAAGCCGACGTGAGATGTACATGGTACACGCAGGTGAGGTTGTACATAAGTTTGGTAGTCATGACCTGGTGCCGGGATCAGCTGCAGGTAGAGATGGCGCAGGTACTCTTATAGGCTGCTTCATCAACACAAGTAACGGCTTCCTGACCTTCACACTGAACGGTAGAGAACTTCCTAACAAGTTCCAGGTCGAGCCTGGTACCAGGCTTTTCCCTTCTGTCATCTATGAGCCGACATCAGTAGACAATCTGCACTTTGAGATTGGCCGCACAAAGGTAAGAGCAATGTGACTTCATTGTATAAATAAGTTTCTCGAACACTGAATTTATCTTACATGTGGGTGAATTTTGGCCAACGACTTAATATTAAGTCAATGATTTAGGCTCTTGCCAAATATACATTAACCATCATTTATATATCTTTCGCTTAAAAATATTGGCTCTTTTCAATTTTTGTTATTTTGCCCTTTTACTTCAAAATTTGCTTCTATTGCATCACAATTTTTAAACTGCCACAAACTTTCATCTATATATCGAGATTTTCCAGACTACAAAACTGTTATTTATAATATTATAGACTGCTCTCCCAATCTCATCAAGCATGTTCAGAGGAGGAAAGCAGACGGAGCCTCAGTGCCCGTCCCGACTTGATGTACAAGTACTCACACCTAGCACATGGTCTAGGGCTCCTAACAACACTGTCAAAGTACACAGAATGAAGATGTCTGATGTGAAGGGCTGGAGTATGCTTACAGAGGAAACTGGTACGATATTCTCTCAGTCAAATCATGAACATCGACTCGAAGGCTTCTCATAGTCAGGATGCCAGCTAGTTTATTTGCAATTGCGTTTTTTTCATGCAAGACATGCGGGTCTGCTCATTTGTTCAGTTGTTCCTACAGTACCCAATATTGGTGGTAACAAACACCGCTACATCATTTTCCATTCTGCCTGCGGGATAAAATTTAATCTGTACCCTAGCAGTGGTGTCTATTGTCTAAGAACCTGAGTTCAAGGTCATTTACCACAGTGCATCTCATTATGGTTCATTGCTTTCAGATTACTGCTATTCACTCTGCACTGTTGTACCAATTTAGAACCTGGCATTTTTGAATGATGAATGTTGAATCTGATGCCAACGTTTAAGAGTAATTAAAACTGTTTTGAATTATTTGTTTGTTAATGATGTTTGTATGCTGACTTTTTGCTGACCTTTTGTAGTGGGTATGTTGGCTGTACATGTACCCGAGGAGGATCGATGTGTAGATACACTAGAGCTACCTGAGCTCACAGAGATGCTCACTTTCCACGCAAAGACTTTACAGCTCTACTGCGCTATCTGTAGTCATGGTAACTTCAGAGCTGCACATGAGCTCATCAAACATGTGGACGAGAAACAACTCATGCACGCCATTCAAGATCCATGTAAGTGAATAATTCAACAAATTTATGACTAATATTTAGATAAGATATTTCATTCTGGTCATTTCTCTTGACACATTTGCAATGTTTTTGTTGTTACTGGAAAGTTGTGTCACACATGGCAACATGAGCCTTTCTTTATTGAGACTGACATGCCGTATTCCTCTGAAATATAACCAAAACCAACAAATCCATGTGTACAAGTCTGCAAGTAAAATACACCTCCACTACTTACCTTGTCTATCATTTTCAGATTTATCTGGTGCATTGAGGATGGGTTTCCATGACTTGTTGAATGCTATGCACCTGGATGCTCATAGTAAGATTAGGCTTCTAACGGAGCACGAGTACGTGTTCCCACTGAAGATCACTGAGCCTGATTCACAGGTAAGCCAAAAATTCCTCTGACTTCAAACCATTTAAGTAACTGAAAGCAGCAATTTTCTACAAAGCCTTATTTAGTTTGCCAATGATATTTATATTTTGCATCGCTAAGCATAGCTAGCCTGTATTTGCAAGACATTCTGCTCGATGTGTGGGTATTGGCTATCGCCAGCCTAGCTGGAGTACCTTAGCTGTCTTGTCCAGTGGTGGTAGTGAAGCGCTACTACCGCCACTTTGGACCCTTGAGCTCTCAGCCGCAGATACTCCACATGTTGTGCATGATTGTTAGTTGCTGTAATTTCTCTCTAAATACAGCGCAGTAATATCTCTGTGGAGGATGATGTCGTACCGCGGGTAATTCTATATCCTTGGTTTATTTGTTATGCGTTGGCTGAATAGCTTAGTTAACGTTGACCTCGGTATTGCTATAAATATGTAGCCTGAGTACTCTGACTCTGTATCGGGTGGTGTTAGTGGCCCCTGGTCAATAACCCTTCCTTTGAGGATGGAATGCTAAGGCTTCAGTGCGATCATCCCATATGCATCTCGGGATTTTCGGATATATAGATCACAGTTTTGAATCCCTGTAGTGATAAACAGAAGAATCTTTTGGTGGTAGCATATTTATGTAGTTTTGTGAAATAACGAGATAAGTTTTAGCACCCTTAAATGTAGCACTGTGGAATGGATTCCCTTTTCATTATTCTACCCCTTGGAAAAGTCACTATGTAAACTCTCAGCTGTTTTATGTATCAGATGTAACTGCCCTTGGTACTACCTTGTTGGGCCTCAAACCCAATGAAGTCCAAATGGATGAAAATGTATAAATGTTGCTAACGGCTGGCGATAATCCTAGGCATTCACACACTCATCACCATGTTGTGTTGCATTGTTCTTATCTTGCTTGGAGATAATTTCTCATGGAATTATTGCAAGCAGCATAATGCACATATGCCTAACATGATATACACTAATTTGATACATTCTAATCAAACAAGCTGGTCGTATGCTACAGGCCCACTTCTGACACCATGTTTGTGCTGCATTCTTCTAGGTACCAATGTATAGAGATGATATCAAAGACAACGAGAAACCTATCATGTATACAGTACCAGATGGCCAATCCAATCTCACCATCCGACCAAAGCTGGCTCTAAATGAGCAGGTAATTATACGAGTCCTGTAGTTTTTGTTTCAAAAACTTACATTATGTTTGTTACTGCGTTCAATGTTACTCACATTTCGGTGTTTTGTAAACTATAAGATATCTGTCTCTATGCAGGAATCAAGATTTGGTACCAAACCGGTAAGCAATGTCTGTTCGGCTCTCTTACTACTAGAAGCTGCTCGACTGTTTCATTCAGTTTAAGTGCTTAAACTTCCGTCGTGGTTGCTACTCCTAACAGCAACCTGGACCAAAGTTCAAGGACTTTAAATGATTCAGCATGTTCTAATGAGATTGTGAGCTGGACTGTAGTTACTACTTGTAACATACTACACTTACATTGGGTGACTTCTCCTAATGTAAACTATCAACTAAATTAAAAGACTTACTCTTGCGAGGGTTTTGCTGAATGACCCAGTAACAGAATCAATTTTGTTTGTTTCGTCATCTTGGGGCTTGTACAAGTTCCAGCTTTTTTATTTCTTACTGTGTATAATCTGACACAATCTATATTATAAAGGAATTGGAGTTTTTGAGGTTCGCAACAGTGCCACAGCTTTCATCACCTCTCCTACCACTAGATAGACTGAAAAGATTCATGATGAAAGCTCTTATGGAAGCTGTAAACAATGGAGCCGGACACATCAGAGATCCTATCGGTGGCAGCTGCACTCATTTATTTGTGTGAGTTATACTTTTACCTCAGCATTATTGTTGCCAACATTTGAGTCTCCTTCTTCAGACGTAACCTGATGTAGCTGAGGAAAAGTGGTTGACTGAGAATTGAGAATGTATTCTTTGGTCTATCTTGCGCCAGGTGTCTTTTCTTTTTACATTTTATAGTGTAAATATATGCATTGAAGGCAGTCTACTTCACCCAGTAATGCATTTATTGCAAGCATGTCGCTTTCTGTAAAATTTGAGACATTTAAAGACACTTGAATAATCATTGTCATAAGCTGAAATAATATTGATATAATTTCATTGCAGACCCATACTAAAGACAGTAGATAACCTACTAGTGATGGGATTGGTAGAGGACACAGAGATAAAGCAGCTGTTGAGACTGATTGACCCCGTGACCTTTAGTGATATACCAGACGGTCAGGGACTTCTTCAGATGCACCTGGAGGAAGATGTCAAGATACAGCTCTGTAATATATTCCATCATCTCTGTGACGCACAAGTCAGGTATGAGAATCAGGATTAGTCAGGTTGATTTCATTGTTGGCATCATGCTGTTAAGGTGAATCAATTTCCTTGCCTTTGATTCTGTATGTCCACCTAGATCGAGTTTGATCCAGTTTGCCTGCATTTTTGGTCGCTTTTATTCTACTAGCGAATGGCTAGCTGCTCGAGGGGATCAACTCCAAATGTAGGCAAATTGATCCTTTGATCCTATGTTCCTTTACCAGCCATGCCGACCTGCAAGGCTTTCAACCTACACCATATAAGCTTGTACCATATGTGCTGAATGAATAATGTGAAAAACAGACTGCCAAAACAACATTCCATTTTTCTCTCTTGAAACCAGACTAACTTTCCCATTCGTCCCAAATATTCAAATCCACTGAACATTTGGCATGGGTACTCTATAGCAACAAAATGTAATACATTATAGCATTGCTTCATAAAGTCATCAAATGCACACACAACTACACATATGCAAAAATATTGCTATAGATATATTGCTTAAAACACACGAACATCCAAATTCGTTGTTTTCCTTACGTTTCCTACCATTCATTTCAGGCACAGGACGGAGGCGTTATTCACATACTCTGCTGAGTTTGTACACAGAATACAGAGAGAACAGCTAGATAGATACAGACAGATCACATCTAGTGTCATGTCTCCGGCCATAGCTGCTAAGAAAACTAAAGAGTTCAGGTCGTCTCCCAGAGAACAGGTGCCCTTTTTTGTTGAATTTTTACCAATATGTATGTTTTTAACACAGCACATAAAAAACAATTATTTTATATGAAATATTGATACCATATGCATACATACATTCAACAGCGTGGACACCATCTTCATTTTTGTCAACGGTGTTCTTGTACAGCCTTATGTTGAGGCCGGTATAGAGTAAAGGGATGGTGTGCTCAGACAAAACAATATCGGCTTCTTTCTTTGCAACAGTTATATTGTGTTCTCATTATGCAGAAAAAGTAGCCTGTCGATAGTTTATATATTTCCTACAACCTCTGTTCCTAACATCATAATTTGGCCTCGAAACAATCGCTCACTCTCATTTAAAGACCATGAAGACCACTACATGTTTACCTTTTCTCCTCAACGTATCAAAAAAAATAATTTCATTTGTTTTATCTTACAGATGAGAAGTGCAATAAACTTCATTAACACATCTGATGATGATGTAGAAGACCAGACACGACCTCCTCCTAACCCAGAGCTGGAAGCTTCTCTCTCAGAGTTCCACGATGAGCTGATGAAGCACTGTCGTCTGTTTGAAGAGGAAGTAGAAGCTTCAGATAGCGACGCTGACCAGCCGGGAATGCTGGGAAGGTTATTTGGACTCAATGGTAGCGGCACAGGAAGCGACGGAGAGAATGATGGACCTGAACTACCTCCAGGTGAGATAGAGTGTAAATTAAGAAAATTCATCCTAATATATAATTTATTAATTATTTTATGAATATAAATGAGTTATAACAGTAATATTTGTTGCTGCTTTCAGAGAGACTCAAAAGCAGTGCTGTGTACTGCTGTGTACTACTGTGTGCTGATATACACTGAGCAATTGAGTGAAATTGTGGGCAATGCTTTGGTTTATATTGAAAAATATAAATATCGAAATTGATTGTTGTAAAGAAGTCAGCTCTCCTGTGATAGCCTGCTCCAGTTGTTGGAATTTATATCGGGCATCATTTATTTTTCTCAATCTATTGTTCATCAACTTCGATGATTGTAGATACTATGCAGAAGCTGATAGCGGCCACTATGATTAAGTGGTCTAAGGATAGTCTGATCAGCAGGCAGGAGTTAGTCAGACAGATGTTCTCACTTCTCTACAGACAGTATGACGCCCTCGGAGAGGTAAGTCTCAACAGCATCACAGCTCTATATATCACCGCAATGCCAGACACAAGGCACCATATATCTATGTCTAAAGGCTCCATATCTCATTGATGTGCTAGGTGCTTTTCACCACTGATGTGCCCTGCACCAAGGAGTTATCGATTATTCCCATGAATACACTTGATGGGTTTTTCTATTTGTTTTCTGAGGATTATCTGTGTAGCTTAGAGTAATATTCAAACAGATTGTAGCATTCTAATTACTGCCTATTGTCGCAATACAGTCAAATTAAATATAGAAGTCTATGCTGCAACTGCTCAGTGTGAAAGCGCTCAGAGCGATTGAATTACGTTTTGTCTGCGTGCTAAGACTAGAATGCAGGGTTAGAACCCTTTGAGAAATTTTGACAAACATGACACATAATTTTGCAGGTGATAAATGCTCTGGGTAAGACTTATATAATAGGAGAGAAGAGTATAGAGGACCTATATCACCTGATGAAGCCTCTCTGTAATATAAGATCACTTCTTACTGTACAAGGATCCAAACATGAAGAGGATATACTCAAGAATAGTCTGGCGTAAGTGACCTTATGACGTAGTTTGATTTGTCAACTGCACATTATTGTAGAGGCATTTTGAGGACACCATATTTGTTTCCAAATTGCCAATCTTAGAACTAAATTGCAGTGGAACAGAGACTCCATATGTGGCCTCGTGAACCAATATTAGTTTACTGGATCAAAAGCAAGTCTTCTAAATGAAGTGGGCGTTGTTGGGAAGTGAAGTGGGGTGACTCTACTAATACTCTAAACATTGTGATTTTTAGAGATTTGAATGTAATTGTGATTGATGAGTACGAATTCCCAATATGTATCCTTATGGTAATATGGTAACTGCAATGCATTACATTACTTTGGTCTTTTGAAATTTTATAACAACTTTGTTTTTTTGTAGTGAGATTATGGATAATAAGATATTCTTTCAGCATCCAGATCTGATGAGACTCTTCTGTGTTCATGAGACTTCTATGCAGCTTATGGTAGCTACTCTCAACAAGAGCCAGCAAGAGTAAGTGTCACACCCACCTGCCCCCTCCCCCTAAAGCTGAGATTAACGTCAAGATATAAGGCTCTCTAACTTCAATGCGATGACTCTTTATCTAGTCCCAGAGATAAGAACAGACACCCTTGTCTATACTGAAATTATTGCAAGAATGCCAAAGATCGTTTTTAATTGTCATGGAAACTCCTTTGAGTTTAATGTATGAGTATATCCTTGTTAGGGCTGCATTATGCTCTCCTGGAAGGTAATATCTTGCCTGTGTAGATGTAGGCTTATACAGGGTAGAGAATAATTTTAATTGTTAATACCTCAGGAGTTGTGGTTTCTTCATTTAACAAAGGGCACACAACTTCTGTTGTATGCAGAAGGATGCTTAGCAAAATTATAACTTATTCAACTATTCCTGTTACCTAATAACTACAACTTAGATCGCCTAGACTTATTTGTATAATGTCAAGTCCGGCTAACATTCAGTTGCCACCAATAGGTTATAAACCATTTAGAATCTCCTGTCGTAATTTTAGATGGAACAATTGGACAAAATAACAGCACGCATCAATAGTATAGCAAGCATACGAGGCAAAACATATTCAATCGAATGATCTTTGCTGCTTCAGTTGCTAAATTTAAGTTTCGCATATAGTCAATTATCAGCCAATTCCCCAATTGTAGCCCCGTGATAGGTAAATCACTTCGCCATATCCTAATATCCAATTCAACATAATGAAAAAGATTTTGCTCTCTTCCTTTCATAAATTTAATCCCATGGGGCAAGGTCTCACCTCACCTCTACCAAATTTAGTTTTCTGTTTTATCTTTGACTTTCATACTTGTGTGTTGTTGAACTGAATGTTCCAGGAACAGCGAGTCAGACAGCTCGGAGATGGTGGTTATGTGCTGTAAATTTCTCTGTTACTTCTGTCGTATCAGCCGAAAGAATCAGCAAGCTATGTTTGAACATCTGGGATATCTACTGGCTAACAGCAGCATGCTCCTAGGTATATACTTTGTCTGAGTGAATCATTATCATTATGGGTCAGAAAATTGTTCATGACGTTCTATTTCATAAAAAGCTTGATATAGGTAAAGTTTGATCCATTTGCCTGCATTCGGAGTTGCTCCCCCTCCACTGCTTTGCAGTAGGCTCAATGGATGGGGAACAACTCTGAATGCAGGTAAATGGATCAAACTTGATCTAAGCAGGAAGGGTGGGATACCCCTCCCACCTCCCTGATCTAAGCTTGACATTATGATTGCATTATGGCAGCTGCAAATGTCTCATTATGTTCCTAATACGCAGCCTAAAGTTTGTCACGAGACAATTACCATATGTCATTGAGATACAGAAAACATGTTCCACACTATGATTTGATAACCTAACCTTTCTCATCTCTCTAAAATGCATGAACCGTGTGATATTGTATTACTAAATTCTATCTGTGTTTATTTACAGTGAGACCCTCATTGAGAGGATCGTGTCCACTAGATGTCGCCTACTCTTCACTCATGGATAACAACGAGTTAGCCCTAGCTCTCAGAGAGTCTCATCTGGAGAGAATTGTAGCCTACTTATCTCGCGCTGGTGTACAGGTATGTTACAAGTGTTTTCAATCATGTCAAGGTTGTAACAATCAATGAGGTCACCAATTATATGGTTTTACTATTATTAAATATGACTAGGTACATTACATGAGAATATTATTGAGTAATCAAGGTCATTATCAGTTCTCACTGTGTAACATGAAGACCCAATTACAACCCTTGTGCCCGCCATAGATTTTATGATTAACTTCAGCACTTTGATGTCCAACTTATGCTCTACAGCAGTATTGGCTCAATGTTATTAAAGTCATGGGAGAGATCAACTGATGTGTTAACATTTTGTAATGGGCACTTGCAAAAGTAGTTTAAGACAAGAATTCCTATGTATGACACTCATCTGCAGATCACCATAGTCATTTTCATATATTGTTTCCATTTGTTCTTGTTTTCAGTCTAACCCTGAACTGCTTGCCTCTGGTTATCCTGATATAGGCTGGGATCCAGTGGAGGGAGAACGATTCCTTGACTTTCTCAGATTCTGTGTCTGGGTCAATGGTGAGTCATCAGACCAATAATTAATATCTGCTTTATTGTTTAGGGAGGCTGGTGTGAGAATTAAGGAAACTGAGTCCCTTTGAAGAGAATTGTCCCCTCTACCTTTTAGTGGTGGTAGAAGTAGAATGTTCCATATTTTGAACCACGTAGACTTGATCTCTTTTGATCACAGAATTGAAATGGAGTCCCTGAAATGAGATTATCTTCCTATATTTGTATAACGTTGATGATTAAACCACACCGAATGTCGAGTGCGCCCTGACATTAAGTGTTTTATTCCATCCTAAACACAGTAATAGTCATAGCCCCAATTTCCCAATCCTCGTCTGTGCCCCATAACAGATTCTTTCTCAAGTTCCAGAATGGAAAATCACACCTTTAACATATTTTAAATTGACCCAAAAATTACTGTACATGTAACACCCATTCAAATCCAAGCATATTGACCTGCGTGACCTTGACCTTTGATTTTGACCTTGACTGATGTAATGACCCCTGCAGGTGACACAAGTGGAGAGACAGGTAGGCTGCATCCGAGTTTTATGTTTATCTTCTTCTCCATATATTCCTCACATATACCCATTTGGTAATCATGGGAACAATCGGACCTGTAATTTGCAGGAGTTACAATAATTGATTTGGGGGCACAACTCTGAAAATTTTTTTTATTGCAATCACAAAATAGAAACCTAACTCTTTCGCCAGGCTGATTTTATCAAGCGCTTTGATGGCTTATATTATGCTATTTTAAAGTCTTGATGCTGTTTACAAACGTCGGGATTGGTTAATTGGGTATTTGGGGCAACTGCAATAATTCAATGCATCCAGGGATTGGTGATAGTGAAAAAATGGCATGTCTTGATTCTACGTACTAGCCAATTTGTTTAGTTTCATTGCCATAGAATAAGATTGTGACCACCTTTCTAAGACAAAAACACCAAAGCTGTATATTCTCAATGTAATAATGTTATATACTATGATTTCTGTATACCTTGCACCAATTCTGACCTCGTGAATCACTGACTGATAGAATAAATGTCACGCTCTAGCGATTCTATCATTTCTTATTCTATGTCAATGATGTTTTGTGCTAGACTTTGCCGTTGATGTTTTTGCCTGAGTTTTTGCCCTCTCAGAAGTGCAATTACCTCATACCTTTATTAAAACTAGGGCAAGTATGGTCCAATTAGCTAGCATTTGGAGTTGCTCCCCTCGAGTTGCTGGCTTACCAGTAGAATGGGACTTGCAAGAAATGCAGGCAAATTTGACCATACTTGAGCTATATCAGATCAATCAATGATTCATGCGGAATGCTCAGGTTATGTTAGACGTTTTCTGTATCATGTGCATCAAGAGAGAATTACCCTGCAATATCGGTGTAATATCTTGATTGTGTGGGCAATGGCAGCATTGTATTCCCTCACTATTCCTTGCCAATATGGTATAGATTTAATTCAATTTCAATGTGCCAAAGGATAGTTGTAGGAAAATATAAGCATATCTGACAAATACAAATAAACCTATGGATTTCAAAGCGTGTTTTCATCCTTGATAAAAAGTGTTGTTGAGAGTGCAGGTTGGGACTCGTGACAACTCTATTTTTTATTGCCCCCGAAAATGGCTGTACAAAAGTGTTATAGATAGTCTTAGCTCTGCAGAGCAGGTACAATAGAAATTGAGAATTATGTGCGGGGGAACTGTCTTGTCAGATCTAATGCTTTGCAGTGTTATCATCGGGTAGGGTAGTTGTCGAATTAGGACAGAATACTTGATTTCGGGCCAAACACATAAATTCCTGCCTTTCAAATAACAATGATGTTTGATTACCAAATTCATAAAAATGATCTCCAAAGCATCATTATCTAGCGATAAAAATAATTGATGTTTATGAACTGTATCTTTAACTGCGGACTTATATTCTTTTCTCTAGGCGAGTCTGTAGAAGAGAACGCTAATCTAGTAGTACGACTTCTAATCAGACGTCCCGAGTGCCTCGGACCCGCTCTCAGGGGTGAGAGTGGTGGGGGAGGTCTTCTAAAAGCTATGAAATATGGTATTGTCATGAGCGAACAGGTAGGATTTACTATGGATAACTAGATAACTAGCTAACTAGATAACTAGATATGGATAACTACATGATTATGTGGTTTGTGCTTCCATGGAGTTGCCCTGTCTCAATAATAGACTTGTACCCAAAAGTTAGGTTTGCGAGAAGACTACACGGTCACAGATAGTTTAACCCATAACAATATCCGTGATGATGATAAAATCTTAAAGTCCATGACACAACACACAGATCTTGCAAGATCACTTAACTCTCAAAATAAATGTTATCATGTTCAGATTCTCCTTGGTGAAATAATACAGCATAAAAGATATGTTTGATGTTGTAACCACTTTACCGCTCTATTTAGTAAGCCACTGTTTCAAATGCGTTGCTAATCATATAACAGAGGGTTTTGAGTACTTTTGAATTGGTATAAAAAAAACCTAAAACAGTTTATCCATATAAAAAAACTTTATCGTGGCACGCTCATTCATGTGGTCGAAATCTTTATATCTTTTGTCAGATCGCTGCCGCACGAGACAGCTCTAGCTGTAATTTCCTCTTAGCTATGGCTGATAGTAACGGTAAGCCTTACCTCGCTAACTGTAAGTACGATCTGTCCAGTATGCCCTCAGAGGACGATGAGGACTATATCGATATGGGCTCAGCTATCCTCAGCTTCTACTCTACTCTGGTAGACCTGCTCGGTAGATGTGCTCCCAGTGAGGAAACTATCAAGGTAAACACAGCCTCCAACCACAGCTAGCCCCTAATGGTGTTTGAAAAGGCAATGGTGCCCACTTAACAACCGCCTACTGCCGCACACACCATTACACGCTGGCTGTGCCTCCATTCTGGGCTATATAGCTGTATTTGATATGTCAGAAATGCATTATTGTTTTGTTTTTTCAAAAAAGACATCAGTGGTCTGCCATTTGTGATGGTAAAACTGAACTTGACCCTGTTCAAATTGTCTTTTTATACATATCACGCATACTGACTCTCGTGATCTGACTGGGCATGTAGATCACTGATAAACTAGGATATCATTACCACAAAGCAGGTGTCGTAAGGCTAAGTATGCATCATGCGTGACTTGAAGTTGCGCATGTGCAAGAGCAATGAGTTTAGTCTGGGTTCTGATTGCAACTTTGGAAAGGGGAAATTGGATATCCCCTGCATAAACTGTCAATCAAAATCAGCTAATAATGACAAGAGAGGATAACTATTAATAACAAATCCGCACGCTTTGGGGAGTATGTCACCAGAGCAGGTAGCCAATCAGATGGCTTCGGAATTCCGAGGCTCAATTTTGCAGAGATCAGCTCATGCCCAGAGCTGAGCATGCGCAGAATGCATATCACGATGCTTTGGCCGTAGACCAGGGAGCTGTAGAAAAAGTTTGATCCATAGATTTTAATCCAAACCTTGATTTTAGTAGGTAGCTTGTTGGTCAGTCAATATCTTAATCGGGTAGGAGTAATTCAGTTGATGATCAGCCGTTGATTTTGTTCCTATTGTATTGCTATTTTATTGCTGTTGTTGCGTATTCTCTCAGGCGGGAAGAAGTGATTCTGTGAGAGCTCGGGCTATTCTTCAATCTTTGGTTAGCATGGAGGATCTTGAGGGTATTCTCTCTCTTCACTTCCTGTTACCGGAACCTTCTAAACCAGATTCAGTACCACCAGGTATGCCTAAAAACTTGTTTGTATTGAGGAGCGAAATATAGATCGATTGCTCAATCAGGGTTCAGCAATATTCTACTGATTTTGTAGTTGTCTGCCCTCATGTCATGTGGACATAACTCACAGAGTTAGCCCATTAGTTATATAAATATACCTTGAGCTGTTGATTTGCGTCAGTGACACTCCTATTCATTTTTTTAAAGATTTGCACTGTTGTGTTTTAAGTATAATTTACACGCACCTCTCGTAAATTGCTTCATATCGCCACTGCCATTCTTGGCATTTTGGTATCATTAAACCTGTTAATACCAGATGTTACGCATAATTTATAATTGTATTTAGTTTTCTAAAAGATTATTATTTAATTGAACTTAAAAGGGGATGCTTTATTCATAATATACTGATAACCCACAGGTCTGACTCCGGAGCACAAGGCGGCCATGTTGATGTTCTTCGAGAGAGTGTACGGTATAGATGATCAGGAGATATTCTTCAGACTCATTGAGAATGGCTTCCTGGCCGATCTGAGAACATCCACAACTCTAGATTCTGTAAGTTATGACACAAATGATCTGTAGCTAAGAACCGAATTTGCTTTGAAGGCATCTACCAATGCTTTTTTAGATTTATTGCCATGTTGGTATGAAATTGCGCAAATCTATAACATTTAAATCTTTTGTAAAGCATATCCAACCAGACCATGCATCAACTTCTTTTTGCAATTTATTGATCGATTTTTGATTAATAAGTTATTAATTATCCTGTTATTAACAGAGTGGGATCGCAGAGAGTGATTTTGCTCTGGCACTGAACAGATATCTCTGCGGTTCAGTACTACCACTACTCACTAAGCATGCAACATTCTTTGAGAATGCTGATCACAAATCACAGCTAATGGACTCGCTGTTACACACCGTATACAGATTGAGTAAATGTAGAAGTCTCACTGCTGGACAGTTCAGGACTGTTACCGACTTCCTTGTAGCCCACACAAGGTAAGCATATATGTTTGATTCAATTTTCTCACACAGATCACGTGATACACTATTGTATTTATATATCTGATCGAAGAGCATGAATCAATTCATGTAGCTTGAGTACCGCGGTCAACTTTATCATTTAGGGGCGGGCATATGTCAGGTACTCATGCTAAATTGACTCTAGCGATCAGAGATACACATTAAGATACAACATACAGTGAAGTGTAGTCTCGATGTCAGTGTACAAGTTTTCTGGGACTCGAAAGTAATTCCATATCCACAGGTAAACCGCCACTGGCCTTGTGTTGGAGGGTAGAAGGGCAGCAACTCAAAATACAGGCAAATTTAATCAACTTGATTTAGTATGTATTTGCATCAACAGATTTCTATATCAACTTATTATCAAACTAAGCATAATTCTCCTCAATCGGAACTACATTGCTGCGTCTCAAATTTTCAGTCTTAGGCAAGAGAGAAAAATTAAAATTTGGATATACTTACAGATAATAACTCTTTTTATAAACTAATTTGGTGAACTACATTGCTGTGGTAAATACTAGAAGTTTTAAAGATAAAATTTCAGCATGATTGATTGACTTGTTTGTAGAAATAAACCCTCTCAAATGTTTTACACATTCGAATCAAGTTTTGATCTTGAACATTTAAAGCTTTCCAATGTGGTTTCAATGGTCAAAAATCTTTAATTTCTCACCTTCGCTACCAATTGTGATCATTGCTGTTTGTAGCCACATGAGACCGATTATGATGATGAAGTTGTTGAGTATGCTGACAGTAGATTTACCAGCACTGACAGAGAACACAGTAATATCTCTACGTATGCTGACTCATCACTATGAGAGATGCAGTACATACTACAGTAGCGGACACCCTGAGCACGGCATGGCCGGCGACGAGGAGAAGAGACTGACTATGGTGCTCTTCACTCGACTGTTTGATGCTCTAGCCCAAAGGGTCAGTCAACACTCAACACTTTTCCATCAATTTACACTTTACAAATTTTTGTTAGTTTATATCTTCGTTGCTAACTTGTAGGCTGGATTGACAATATGTTGTTTTATATGTCTGCTGTTGGGGGGGGGGGGGGGAGGTGAAGGTAACTGACTATGTCACTGAGGAAAGGCAAGTTAAATAGTATCCCACAACGCATTTCTACTGTGTTTAACATCGTTAATTGATCTCGCTAGCAAAATGGCAACACAGAAACTATCCTCGACATTTTTTGAGACACACACGGACAATCGAGTTGTTACGCAGTATTGTAATGACATACTTACTGACTGGTATATTTTTATTACATGTAGCCCTATGAACCTGAGTTATTCTCGAGAGCCCTACCATGCCTAGCTGCTATCGGCTGTGCTCTCTCCCCTGATTGTGCTGTCACTGGTAATGTGGATGACCTGCCTAGTCCTAGTACAGATGAGGCCTACGTTCCTAAGCCTACTGAAACTAAGAAGGTACCTTTACCTGCTAATGTCGGACCAGTATTGGAGAGATTTGCTGAACACTATCATGATATTTGGTGCTCACAACAGGTTAGTTTATCCGTTGCATGAAAAGCTTCTTACAATCAATCATTCATAAACTGAATGTGTCAGCATTTGCAGCAAACTCAGCATCACAATAAAAGTTAACAATTACCAGACAAAGGGGAAGCAATGCTCTAATAAGTCAGTACTTTTAATGTCTTCTCATTTGAAATGTTGCACACTGTGTTAGGCTTATCGGTAACTTATTGATGTGGCTTGATAGCTCAAAGCCTTTCTCATGGAAAACCAATGTAACCTTGATGTCCAAATGGAGGTAATGCCAATTATGATAAACTGATTTTCCTTCAAATTTAACTTCTAAAGTTTGATATGTTGAGTGCTAGAACATTTATAAGTGATATTCTGTTACATCCCGTTACAATTTAAGACCTGGAATACTACAAAATCCTACCTGCAATTTGGTGAGCCCTCAGTGTGGGAGTGTGATGTTGGTTCTGACAGGCTGTTGCTCACTGATGTTTGTTGTGGTTGTAGTTGAGTGATAACTGGCAGTATGGAGAATATTACGATGAAGATGAGAGAACCCACCCTAGTCTTATAGAGTTTGTAAATCTAAGAACTAAGGTTTGTTAAAAGCATTTACTTCGAGTCGAAATTAAGAGGAATATAGGACGCTTCTTATCTTTCTGTTTTGGTAGCTTTAGACTTACACTATCTTGACAAATTATAGACGCTTTGTTCAAAAAACTTTTGTCTGCTAAATGCAGATCGTGTGAACCTGTATACAAGTAAAATTTCCTGATAAGAGAATAAATCGATGGTGCTGATAGATGAATCAGCTTTGAGCACAAAATTGAAGATTTTGAATGTCAAGTTCATGTAAATGCTTCATAATTAGTACAGGGTTTATTTCTTGTTTTATTTTCATTTTGCCAACAAAACAGGAACAGAAGAAGTTGATTGAGCCCGCTGATGATGCAGTGAAGGCCCTTGTAGCCTGGGGCTGGCAGATATCTTACTCTAGTCCTAATACTCGTACACAAGGTGCTCATCATACAGGCAAACCTAGCATAGCTAACATGGGTAATAGTACAGGCAGCTACTGTCCGTCCCCTATCGATCTGAAGAACGTCACTATATCCAGAGATATGGTGGTATGTATAACTTTAACTTAAATAAATCCCCGTGTAAAACAAAACGTTATGAACAATCGGATCATTTGTTTGAAATTGGATGTGTTCGGTTAGTATTTAAGTAGATCAAGTTCGATTGAGGTTGCATGCATTTTACGTTGCTTCTCCTTCACTGATAAGCCGCAGCGTACCAGTAGAGGGGTAGCAACTCCGAATGCTGGCAAACTGTATCAAACTTTATCTGACATTCAATCAGTTTCTGTTTGAATTCATGAGTCAAATATACTTCCAACATGGAGGTGAAGCAAAAGGTGATGTTTCACCTGTTTGCATACGGAAACTTTTTTAATGAAACCTTGATCAAGATAACTTCATATGTGGCTCTTTTTGGCAGAGCTTTATCAACCAACTTGTCTGGGTATAATCTTGTCATTACTGTATTGCCTTACTCAGGGATTGGTAGACAAACTAGCAGAACATCAGCATGCTGTGTGGGCTAAGAAGAAGCGAGCACAGCTGGATGCTGTCGGAGGGGGTATACATCCACTCCTTGTACCTTATGATATGCTGACTGTGGCAGAGAAGGAGCATTACAGGAAACATGTGACGGAACTGTTCAGGTTCCTACAGACTAACGGATTTAGGATTGCCAAGTATGTCACACCTAATCATTTAATCTGATCCATTCTCATTCTGATTCTTTTGATTTTGTTTAGATTTATAAATCCATATTGTAACACACCTTTATAAAATGCTGACTAACCTATTTCTCTTCCCTGCACACCTTTTCAACTGGGCCCCCACAACAAATCTAAAAATAAATTTGTGTTGTTCTCTCCAATGTGGTGCACCACAGCTTACGAGGTGAATAGGAGCTCATCCCAATTCGGGCAATACTGATCTCATATTATGATGTTCAGAATGATTTTTGAATACTTGTCTTTGGACAGCTATTCACCGTAGATATAAGGCTTCTAAAGATTTTCTGCTACAAGCACAAATTTTACCATTACCATAACCGAGGATTAACGTACTCCTCTCCACAGCATTTTTTGATTTTTGATTCTGATTACTTTTCCTATTCCTGCCCACTAATTTAAAGTTGTAACCCTATTGTTAATTATGTTGTTGATTATTTAGCCTATGTAACCCCTCACATCTACGCTTATCCAATGTTTGCACTTACATTTATTTGATTCAAGGGAAATTTGCAATCCTGAACCGAGGGTACAAAATTATGTAACAATTCACAACTCGATTAACGATTCATTCATTCATCGTTTTTACCATTTATTTGAATTTACCAACAGTTGAGGATTGCGAGTTTCTCTAATGTACATTTATTATGTGTTCTAACCATTGCGCTTTTGTAATCCTAGACCTCGGCTTTCAGAAACCAGCATTCACAGTGATCATCTGGGCTACCTCAGAAATCAATCCCTCCATAATGATCCTTTTTCAGGTCTTGGTATTTTATTATTGGAATCCACGAAATGTTTATGATTGCGTGCGGACCGCGGGCTATTTAAAGGCTAGCGTGCTGCATCCAATTTATAAACCTTTTTATTAATTTAGTGGTTTTTCGGGAATTCCATTTTGCGACATTGAGCAATGCAGTATTCTCCGTAACGGAAAGAACAAAAACATCAAACCCAAATACAAAATTTGCCATTTATCAAAGTCTTCCTCGAAATTTACATCTGATTAATATTTTACTGTGAATGCTGGTTCTTATTCTGTAATCTGGCTGTTTATGTGTGAACCAAATCCTGGGTGATCGGAATAACTGACCAATAAATGATCAAGTTGGTGTCGGTCATCACACTGATTCAAATCCTCTGTCGTAAGTAATCTAGCATTTTCATTTTCCACTTTTCGTATAATCCCTTTTGCTTACTATTATACGCCAGCTTTGTTTCTAGATATTCCTCAATCGATTTTTTTCTCTTAACTAGCCATACACATACACACCAGCTTCAATGTTGTTAACCCCCTCCTTCCTTACAACCATTAGGTTTTCTGCGGAAAATCTGTATCAAAGATATATTATTGTTAACTGTGGTTGAAATGTAATGACCAATGATGTATCATTGTTTGCACACTTTCTACAGATTGAACAGTCAACCTTTACATAGTTTTGCTTCTGCAGAGTGGTAGTCATTAGGTGATTGATGAAGTGATGAAAGAATGGATTGGTTTGTAATTTTGCAGCACCGGCACAGTGCGACAGCCGTCACCAACTCGTGGTGGTAATAAGTCATTGCGATCACCCAGACAAAACTCTGTTGATGGTAACAGGAGGACTACTCCAGATGATGATGACCCCGCTGAGCCGAACATGCTAAAGAGATTTGCATTTAGTCTGCTGGAGAAACTTCTGGAATATGTGGATAAGTCTGCTCACACTATGGTGGTGATTCAGTCTAGTAAACACTTCACTAAGACAGACAGCTTCAATGACCAGAGCGAAGAAATCAAGTTCTTTGGCAAGGTTTGTGAATGGTTTCAGCTGGGAACTTTTTTTTAATAAAGTTTGTGACTGATATTGTTTGTAGATAACTCTGATCCATGTTGCCTGCACCAAGAGTTACTCTTAAATTAACTACTCTGGTGATGCTGTTGGACTTGTGTCCACATCTCCTGAAGTATTACTGAAATGGAAATGAAATGTGGATATTAACCCAATCATATATTGGGCTCAGACAAAGCCTACCAATCAAGATACATTGTAAGTCAATATATATAGTATGGTATAGTCAGAATATAAGGTTTTCTTATCACAATAATTTAAATCACTGTGAGCCTTGAAGTCTGTGTCACATCTGTTTAGGTTGTGCTGCCTTTGATGAACAAGTATTTTGCTGCCCATCAGTCATACTTCATGGGAGTTGGTGCTACCGCTGCCTCCACCAAAGAAAAAGAGATGGTTGCCTCGTAAGTATTTAAAACCAAATCAGAACTAACTGTCATAACACATAAACTATTATGCTACCAAGGAAGTTGCGCTCTACGATTCCCGACCAATCTGAGAAAGTATATTGTCTCCCTCCACTCTTGCGTTATTAACATCGACTTTTTTAATTATTATCAATTCTGGTCCTTAAAACTCATATCTATGTTATTTTTCCAGGTTATTCTGCAAACTCTCTTCCCTTTTGAGACATAAGCTTTACGCGTTCGGATCAGATATCCACATTACAGTACAATGCCTCGTCTGTATCTGCCAAGCAGTAGATGCCAGGTATGAAAAGCTTATTAATGTTGTCCATAACAGCTGTGACCTTTGATAGCGCAAATGATCACATCCGAGAAGCGAGAGGTCCCGGGTTCGATTCCCGCTCTCGGCCCTAGGGATTAACCCCAACTTCTTCCTACTAAAACTAAAACTAAGAAAAACTTCAACCAACAACTCTCACAAATCACCCATTCCTCAAACTCAGACAACTCTCATAACCACAACTCAGACAGATAGAATATACTCATCATTCTAACATCAAGGATGTGTTCTATCAGTAATAATCAAAATTGTCCCGGGGTCTTTGAGGACTATTGGTGTCAATCACCTGTACTTTGAAGAGCACGGTGTCATACCACTTCCCTCCCTGCCACATAAGACAAGACATAAAACAAGATAACTGCTGTGATTGGACCAACCAGATTGTGTGTCAAATAGATACCCTTTCTTAGGAGAAAAAGTTGTAAAATGTATATAACAGCATCCCATTATATCAATTATCATAATCAGACTCATTTGATTTTCTGGTTGTCGGTGGGTACAGGACAGTGTTTTGAAAGGTCCCATTGTAGGCCACTATCCTAATTTTACCTATTAACCATATGACAGTATTTCTCTTGTCTGATTGCAGATCTGTGGTTAAGAACAGCACAGATATAGTGAGGACTCAGATGACCCCACTGTTCATGAATGCTGCCGAGGACCTGACCACCATGGTGGAAAACCTCAAGGCGGGACGGTTTAGTCACATTAAGGGAACCTTGGCTAAAGGACATCAGAGTTTAGACTATGTTCACATGGTTGTTCTACCAGTGTTATCTGCATTGTTCAGTCATCTCGCTGTACATAACTTTGGTACAGAACTGCTAGGTAGGTTTATCATAAAATGTATCAGAATCTATTGCACTACCGTCTCACACTGGTACGTTTTCATAGAGATTGGTCAAGAAATGTACTTCTTGAAATTTAGTATGGATGGATGCATGTTCAGTTCAATGTTCATGTTCAATATGCAATACTAGGATAATTTCAATCTGATTTTCGATGGAGCTTAGCCTCTGTTCTCTGGTGTCATTGTTGTAAGACTGATTTGAAGATGTCAGATTGCAACACCTTGGTTACAACCTCAGTCTAATAAACAGCTACTGTTGACCCGCAAGTCCTTGTTTTGGCACGCCAAAACATGCTAAATCAACAAAAAAGGCATCCTGGTAAAAACTTAGCCTTGTCAAGAGGCTAATTTTTTGGTTTAGGGAATTTTTTTATCCCTGAATAAAAAAAGTAGCCGTATGACAAGCCTAGTAAATACTCGATATAAAATAAAACTAAATAGTGTTCAGCGTATAAACACTAACAGTTATTGTTAGCATTTATACACTGAGCTCTTGAGCTTCTCATACGCTATCAACATTAGTTCTGCTGGTAAAGGGTTCGATATTCTTCTCTTCCCAGATGGTCAGCACAGTAATGGTAGGTTAAAATGGAATACAGTTTTATCTATTTTCATAAAGATGTAACCTAGGTGTTCCGCAACCCTACAGGCAATTATTAATATTGGGAATTGTGTGCTCAACTTGGTCAATGATTTTGCAAGTTGTCCCTCCACGATGAAGGAGAAAACTATTTTATTTCTTCAAGGGGTTTCCCTCTTTTAAATCTGATTTTAATCTAATTGTAAGTAAACTCATTCTGTGGGAGTCATGGACCAAAATACATCTCGAAGCCTCATCCCAAAGATGTAAATAATTGCCTGTATGGTATTTCCTGTGATCATCCTTAGAATGATGCTCAACTCTGTTACGCTTGCATTATTGTGATTTTTTTCTTCAAGCAATCATAAAACCTTCGATTTTATAACTCAATCTTAAGCCGATAACAACCAAAATATCCGTGTACTACGATCTAGAAAGCACCGGAATTAGAATAAAGTAAATTTTAGGTTAGAATTTTATACCATCATTGATCAAAATCCTCCCTACAATTTGTTGACGATTAGAGTGAATAACAGTTTTCCTTGCCACTTGACACAAATTAAACTAATAACATGAATTTTTCATCATTCTTCACTTTTTTTCCACCATCAATCTTTTGTTCAACTTTCACATACTACACCACTTCTTTGAAGCATGGCTCTTTTTGTCTCCTGTCATTAACGGTTTTCGCTGATAATCAAGTGCGAAGCTATGTGCATCCAGGGGTGTCGCAACTCATAACTGTAGAGGGGAGCGATTCAAAATATATACAAATCAATGAAAGTTAGCTAGTTTTTTATTAGATCTTCTGTAGAGAATATGTCATATATATGTGGTGATGTCAAATCAACTATTTTAGTCTACAACTCGTTATACGCTGTATGTGATGTTGGGTTTGATAGCGTTCAATTCTATCGTAGTACAATGTTTGTCAGCTTAGTAGTGGACTTAGTTGGTTCTGCTGTATGTTACTGCCAATTTCTGCACAAATTTATTTATATATCTCCATACCTATCGATCAAAAGTTAAAGATTGTGATCATGAAATTTACTTTGGAGGTGTGCCTTCTTCTACAGATTGATCATCAGTATTCGTTTTGACAGTCCAAGTAATCTTTATTTTCAGTGAATGATATTCAGCTGGCCTGTTATAGAGTGCTTCATTCTTTATACACTATGGGAGCCCACAGCGAATCATTCGTACAAAGGTTAGTAATTCATTATTTTTTCAGCCATCATTTACGTTATTGCCTTATTTTTCTGCTGGCAAAGAAAATGCTATATTGTACTGAGTTTAAACTAATTTTTAAAAATGTATATATTTATATATTGACCTTGCCACTGAAAGTAATGTTTTGTGATTATGAGAACGACCATTGTGCAATGTTATATTTTTGAGCTGTATCCACTGCTTATATACCCTTGAGTTAGTCATTGTTGTGTTGCTCTGTTACCATTGTTGTTACTATGGTTGGGGTTCGATGCTGCCTTTCAAGATAAGACAATTCCACACTCCATATTTATATAAATGAAATATGAACTGAATATTTTGGATTACATTGACGGAAAAACTTTACAACTGAAAGTCTGTCACAATTTAGGCTACAAAAATATCATAAATGTATATTGACAATTGTATCCTCCTGAAACACTGTGATTTTGTGAGCCATCTGAAGTCCTGAAAGATTGTCTTACCGTGGTTACGTTTTGCTATGATTTATTTTGTTTTTGACACCGATGTATATTCCTTTGCAGAGAACAATTTACCAAAGAATTGCTGAGGTAGTTGCTTTATTATTGTTTACACCTAAATTTCCCTCTTTATAATCATCGTTAGTGGTTGAAGTTGTTGTTAACTCCCTTACTTTGGTGGTTTTCTATATAATTAAGTGGGGACAACCCTCCATTTATGTCTAACTTATGAGGGGACAACTTTCAATGGTGGCTTTGGACTGTTCCAATAACTTGGGCCATGTATATGCTTTGGCACTGTAAAATATCGCATTTGTATGATTGGTTGTGGGTAGTTGAACTGTCGAATCTCTAATGCTTTCACATTCACATAACAAATCAAAGCACACTATGAATCGCTAAGTTTTTTAGACTTCGGCCTATAGACTCATAACATGCTAGCCATAAATGTAGACTGCGCTATTTAGGAAGCTTGATGGGGTCTTGCTCCACAGACTCCTATAACTTAGAGATCCCTGTTTGATATGTGGATAGATGTTTGCAAATCATGCATGTGTTGCAGCCATTATGTAATGAAAATGAATCGGCCAATCATACGAACCTTCTCTTAAGTGTATAATTTTCTTCACCCTGTGTGCCTGTTGTTCACCGGTTTTCAGGCTGCAGAAGACATAATATTTGGGTGATACCTGATTAGATTTATGATTTTGTTATTGTGTATATGGAATTCTGGCTTTTAATGAGGTTTTGCAACGGCATTTGTTCATAAGCTTCCAGAAACATGTAGTGTTCTTCGTTATATCAATCATGAACTAGCTACCACATACAAATGATCTCACAATGAACATACTTTCTTTTGTTTCATCGGAAACAAAAAATCTTACTAGTATTTAACGATGTAGAGTAGGTTGCCATCCACAGCTATAAACTAAATCATGTCATGCTATAAAAAAGACTGCACTCCACAATAACCAACCATGTCATGATAATGATTTTATGTTCTTCTTTGACTGTCTCCTTGATTCATGATTCTGTCTTGTGTAATTTTGTGGTGTCTTACCCATTTTAAACATATAAACAAATTCATCCTCTTTAATTTTGAATTTTCAATTTGAGCGTCTCTTTTCAGGCATAGACCGGCACTCGGTGAATGTGTAGCATCGTTCGCTGCTTGCTTCCCTGTCGCCTTCCTAGAACCAAAGTACAACATCTCTAACAAATACTCCATAGTGTTCCAAGTACCGGTCGATCAAGTACAGGAGCACTCACTCGAAGCCCATGGTAAGAAATTTGAAGTATTCGACTTCCCAATAGGACAACAGGCATTTTTAACTTTTAACACATCTGTGAAGTAGAGCCGGGCTCATTCCCGTTGTTTAAATCATAGATATATGGTATGCACGCTTTTTGTCAGTCTCTCATATCAAATTGACTTTGATTTCAAATTCATTGCTTGAGTCCGGGAGACACAGCACTCGTCTCAGAACAAGTTGATCCGATTTGTCCGAATTCAGATTGTTCAAAATCTTCTGGTAAGCTGCCAGCATTTTCCAGCAAGTCAAACTCCAATTAAAGGGTAATTGAATCATACTTGATATTACTTTTTCCTATGTTTTTAATATCTTTCAGAAATTATGAGCCAATTGGCAGAAAGTATTCCGCAGCTTGATGTTATCGCTGATACAATCAAATCTCTCGCCACTCAAGAGGAAGGAAATGAGGAGAATCTTCACATTATTGAAGTCACTTTACCAATGCTATGCAGGTGGGCCGGATATGTATTCTAAATTCTTCCAAAGACGCAATGCGCAAAACCACATCAGAATCTGTTGTCGACTCACACCTCCCTGCTGCTATTTATTTCACGGTCCATGATTCTGTATTGCAACTAAACTGATTACAGACTGCAGATCAAAGCCCTACTCCCTCTTCCACCAGCACAGTCCAGTTCACCATTGCCACCCTATGCAACACAGCGTGCGCGTGAAAGTTTTTGGCCTTACATGGCTAGACGAAATTGAGAGGATAGAACCTGCTGTTTGTCTAGTGATATTGGAGATTATCCGCCCACCAACTCAAAGCTTCAGTGTGTTCACATTGGCATTCATTCATAACTTTTCAGCTACTTACCAAAATGGTGGGCTTCTGGTCCTGATGGGAGTGGTCCACAGTCACAACAGGTGACCTCGGTCACCTCTGACCTTATGAACTCTGTGCTAGGTGATGTACTTACTCTGATTCAGAAGCACATCGGCGTCGCTGACGCCCCATGGATGAATAGGATAGCCAGTAAGTGATTCAATACAACGGCTTGAAAACAAATTTTATCTCTTTTTACCAGAGGTCTTGATAGCTCAACTACTAGCAATAGTGTTTTGACTTAGGATGCTATGGTTAATCTGGCAAAATGTAAAGCTCAGTACTTTTTTATGGGGAGATGAGTTCAAAAGTATGAACTGAGGTATTTTCTTGATGATTTATCGTTAATAAGGTTCGCCATTGTCCATGCTTTGAACCCTGAGATTAGCGTTGGGATTACTAACACTAAACATCAGTATTAATAGCTCAGTCTTTCGGCCTGTGTATTACAAATTCACTCTGTGAAGATTTACATTGATTTCATTTGATTACTTTGATTACAGTGAGAACACAAGCCATCCTTTTCAATGCCACTGAGAGCATGCTGACTGAGTATATTATACCTATGGCTAATAGAATACGAGGCAGAGCTGTGGATATTAGAAAGAAAGAAGAGGCTTATTGTGTGGAGAAGAGAAACAACTCTGAGAATGCATCTGACCTGGAGGAAGAACTCACTGAGGTAACATATGAGCCGAGCGGTTGCAACCTCGGCGGTTCACCCTCACTCACCATTGTAATCTTATACATTGAAATCATTTACAGTGTTAGCTTGGTAAGCTATTGTAAATTGTATGCTTCCAGTGAAGGTTTTCTCAGTCACTATTAAAATATATTGTCAAACTCGGCTAACCTTCAGAGGATTAACAGCAAATAAAAGCAGAACCAATTGCAGAACAGAGAGGTTTCAGAAAAAGTAGTTTATTCATTCAATTTTTTTAAACCACTTCAGTGGTGAAGCCACCAATAATGTGAGCCACGACCGCCCACTTCCCATGTGTTAGCTCACTTGAGGGATCTAGAACCTTCTTACATGGAAGGTTCAGAGTTAGTGTTCACTGATTGCTCTGACCATAATCTGTTGTTCTGTTCTACAGGAGTTCCAGGTGATGGTTAGAGATCTGTACGCCTCATATCCTGTACTGATTAGATACGTAGACCTGTACAGATCTGGATGGATCAAAGAACCACACGCCGACGCTGAGATTCTATTTGATCATGTAGCTCATGTCTTCAACTTCTGGTCTGCCTCCAATGTAAGGGTTTCATACTCTTGTTGATAAGTGGAGACCTTTGGGTTATAGGATGCCTTTATAATTTATGATTGTCATTAGTTTCATGTAAACACATTTCTGAGCCTTTAAAGTAAAATTGGTGATGAACGGATTTACGACAAGGATTTCAGTGAGGAGCGCAACGCCATGCCGTTATGTTGATACGTAGCCCTAGTGAATTAATGGCCATTTAATGAACCATCATAATGTAGATACAAGCGACTGATTTGTGAACTTAAAAATATGCAACCATAACAAAATCCCCTCATTATAACAATCCATTAAATTGTCTCCGGTCCATGGTAAAGCACACATTAAAAACCGTTGGCCGTCAGCATGAGTTTGTATCGCTGTATTATAATATTTATTGCAGACATTCAGAAGAGCTGAGACAACATTTGTAAACATTAATGAGATCAACAACATGACACTGATAATGCCCAGTTCCAGTTCCACATCTTCGTCTGTCAAATCTGATGTACAGGCAGGAGATAAGAAAACCAAGAAGAAGGGTAGAAAGAAAGGTGTGTTAGCCAATTAGACAATCTTTACATTTTAAATTTACTTGGTCAGTGTTGGAAATTGAGGTTTTAGATTCATTGCAGTGAATTTGCATAATATCACTCTAGAATACCAAGGGGCTTGATTGAAAAATTACATGAGAGCTGAAATGGACAACAAAAATCAGGACCGGTCAGGTTTTGGCTATTCATCAGGAGCGGGTCCGGTCGCCCTCGACGCTAAAGGTGGAGAAGTTGGATCAAAAATGATATGCATGTTCCTGAAATTTTTTTTTTCTAACATGTTTGAGTCGGTCCTCTTCCAATGTCTTTGTATGATAGCTTTTTAAGGTGCTGCTACCAGTCAGTCTCAAATTAATACATTTTACACACAGAACAACCTGAAAGTCAATGTACTAAAAAGGACAGTGAATCTGGTATGGCAGAAAACTCTTTATTTGCCTTTACAGTCCACTGACTGTATAACATTGGAACTTTTATTACAATATTCATCCGTAGCTACATAGTGCTGGTTGCAACAAATGTTCCATATATAGAAGATTGTATTATTTGCATCGCCTGCAAAATGATGTTAATGGCGTATTTATTCAAAAGTGCTTTTCTGTGATTTTATTTTTGCAGAACCATGCCAACTATAGGTTTGCTTGTGCTTCAGTAATTTTCAAGGCTAGAAAGGCTAGTATGTATGGAAAGGCTTGATGCCTATGAGTTCCAGGGACCTGGACTAGGCCCGAATGTCCTTCATGTAAACAAGAAAAAAGCTTTTCATACTGGGGGCCAAAATTGCTCCAAATAATCTGTAATGCGTTTTGTTAGCAACTCAATCCATGATGCAGTATTTTTTTTCTCACACAGCAACATATTATTCAGGCTAGATGCATTGTCTAGTTGCTATTAGCTTATGTGCTTTGTTAGTAATATTGCTAATTGTGACTCATTCAGCAACAGAAATATTTTCGCTATAAAGTTTACTGGGCAATTTATGAATGCCATTTTTTAATGCTTGAAAATCGTTATTTGGCTGTTTTTCAAAGGAGCTGAAGATATCAATGGATTGCATGTGTATTTCAAGCTTACGCAGTTCTGGCAGGGTTTCTGGTGAAGTCAGATATCGTTTATAAATGGTTTCCTTTCAATCACCACAAGCAATCATTTTCTGTAGAAGGATTCACAAGCTTGGTAGTTGCTGCCATAAAGAGACTTCTCCCAATAGGACTCAATGTATTCGGAGGCCCAGAACAGGAGCTGGTGCAGATGGCCAAGGAGAAGATGATAGAGGTCAGTATCTAGGACATCCAGCAGTCACTTAAACTAGTAACAGAGCGATAATTATTCTAAAAATTAAGATTCTACGAGAGTGATTTATGTTATGGCTTACTTTTTATAACGCTATATGCTAGTTACTGATATACAGTCTATTCTGTCGTATGGTCATAGCTGACCTCCAAAATCCTTAACCTGTTCTTCCTCTGGACAAACCTTTGATAGTTACCAGTAACCCTAGCCAATGAAGGCATTTTGTTTGGGTGGACTCTTGGACAACATGGCCATGGTCCTTTAATGGCTCCATTCCAAACAAAATGGCCGCCAAGGCTACAACAATCTTACAGCTTATTGGCCACTCCTGTTTTTAGATCTGCTGATTTTAATTTGTCTTAGTCATAATAACTCCTTATAACATAGCCCATTTCTTTATCTTCTCTATAGCTGGCTCGCCAGGAAGGAGTAAGCATTACCGTTAAACTCCTTCATGTAGTCATACTAAAAACTGTTCACTAATTTAATTGTCTGGATCAAATATTTACTGCTAAACATGCTATCCAGTTCAGGGAAGGGATTGCCATCATAGTCTTGTTTGCATTTCAAGCAATATCTTTCCAAAATGTTTCAACTTATAAGTTATGCGATGCCGTGTTATCGTGATCTTTGTGTCAACCGTAACAGAATTGATTAGGTTGCTGTTTCACCCTTGGAGGTTTTTATACTTATCACTACATAAATACTACTCCTCATCCAGACTAATCCAGACTTACAAAGAGACAGCCTTAAACCCATCCACATTGCTACCATAAGAGACCCAAAGCTTTTCCCTTCATTGACATGGCTTGGAAGTGGTCAAAACTCGATGACCCCCTTTGGATCTGCATGTGAATATTGTTCTTGACATGGCTATGGTCAAAACTATTGTTTGTTTGTTCAGTAATTTAAGTTTTTTTAATTTGATTTTAATTTGACTAATTCGAAAAATGCTAGTGTATCGCTTAGATTTTTACCTTGGTAATAATCATTTCATTTTGTTCACATGACCCTGACCTGAATTGTTTCTAGATGATAGAACAGCAAGCTCAAAGCATGGATATTTATGCCATCCAGGTAACAGCTTTTGTAGCAACGGCTGAATATCTGAACTTTTATCAACTATGTCTACTACTACAATGTGTTACTGAAGTTCTACTTAATTAACACAACCCGCGAGACAATCCTAAAAATAACTTGCAACTAAATTTAGCTTGAGTGCCATAGTTGTCTTTTGAGGGCGGTGATGCAACCCCTACCCAAAGAGAAAAATATTTGGCACTCAAGCTAATCTTACTACTACGCTTCAAACTGATCCAAATTGCTTCATCCTCTCAAATTATTAATAAAAAATAAATTCATTTTGGAATAAAAGTGTTTTTTATTAATTCAGCTAATTACTAATCAAATTTTCTGTTTGAAATCCACAATTTCTGACATTGGCTCCATATCCTGGTTTCCATTGAAGCTTGGATGTGTTCCTTGTACAAGTTACACACAAGTAATATGTTTAGGCCAATCACAATTTTTGAGGCGTGAATTGTGTTTTTTCAATGGTTTGGCTTGCAGTCCTGCTGCTTTCGTTGATGATATCGATGCTGATTTTATTTCTAAGTTTGACATTGTAGGCATGTACGTAGATAGATGACTAGAACTCACAGCTTTTGTTTCAATAATTAAAAAAGCCAAGCTGGAAGCGTAGGCATCGACTGCACTCTCATTTGTTCAAAGTTTAGGGCTTTCAAAATATAGAATTCAGACGCGACTGCAAATTGACATTGTAATTAAAATGTTTTTGGGAAAGTCTCCATATAGCCAATGTGCAGGCTCTGATATGATTTGGCTGTTGGGTGGGAAATACACCAGCCAGTCAGAGCCAATGCATTCGCTAGTCTCCACGGGGTTGTATTTGTTTGTTCAATGCATGTTGTTAATTAGCCGTTCATTTGTAGCTCAATTTTTATATGGTAGTCTACATGGTTCTGCGTCTTCATTCTCCCCCTAAGTTAAACCTGTAGATTGGCTTGTCAGAGGAAATGATATATCTGGGTTACCTCTAGTCGACATTGTTATATCTGGCATCGTCATGCATGGTCTGCTCGTTTTCTAACTGGACCTAGTACCAGTACTGGTACTAGCTAAACTTCTAGTTCTGGTACTAGTTAATTCACTAGTACTGGTATTAATTATATTACTAGTTCTGGTACTAGCTAAGTTACTAGTTCTGGAGCTATTGAAAAACAGAACATGTTTCCCTCTGATGAGAGCAACCAAATGATGCTATCCCCTGTTGATTATGCAAATCTACTACTAATTCATCAAATAAAAACATCCTAACACTAATTGTTTGTAACCCATATGGGCTTCACCAAAGATTTTGTTCCCAGTTTTGATTCAATAACATGCAAGAGCTTACCCAAACACTAAACCATTGCCCTGGGATAATGGTCAGAACCCAATGAAAAACCATCTTACTGTTGATAGCCAATGAAGTAATTCTTTCTCCGGTTTGTAGAAGGAGCCAGAGGTTGATATTGAGGATCTGTTGAGAGTAACGGTGGCATCTGATAGCAAGGTAAAGCATGACCCATTTTTGGTCACCCATAATTCTTTCATTTTCTGTTTGTTGATTCATGTTTTCTCACTGCTTTTCCCCCGGCTGATCCACAAAGATATAAAATCCCGGGACTTCCTTCAAAAATATGGTTTCTGAACAAATTAATACAGCTTGAATGAGGGTTTCACGCTGATTTTCATGAGATGATAGCGCTTTGGGGTCAGAAACTAACATAACCCATTGGAATTTCCAATGTAACATCCTTTTCCAATCATCATTCATCATGTGGTGTTTCATGTTTTGTAACAGGGAAATATGGTATTCTGCGGTTTAACAAGTGATATTATTCTTAGCTTTCAAACACTCTATATTTTTCCAGAGGTTTGGATTGGTATGTAGATTTTTTCATTTTTAATAGGAATGGTTAAGGGCTCGCTGGTTTTTTTGTTTACAATAGAACAATGTTATACAGAAAACTTGTCCTCCCCCAACACATTCCATATCCTCTCCATAGTCTAGCATGTTGATACAGATGAATATGAAATTATCCCTTCACAACATTCCAAACCATAACACATCTGACTAATTCATACTGAAATTATGTAATGTATGTCTCATTTATGGTGTCAGCTACGATAGTATTGCTAGCAAAAACCTTTTGACATTAAATAGAATTAATTGGTGCATCTTCCTAATTCTCCATCAACCAATCAAAGCCTTAACTTGACACAACTGTAAATTTAACATCCCGATTTTGCATGCATTGACATTGTTTACGTACTTGATTTAACATAACTGTTTGGGCTTCTGTGTCTTCCAATGTGCAACTTGGGGTGTTGAGAATCGTAAACAACTTGCCCAGGGTCTGCATTGTCACTTGGACCACTTGACCACTCTTACAGTAACATTTGTAAGTGATGGTGTTGTTATCTCTACCAAGGTCACCGCTCTTCTCCACACTGTAAGGGAAGGTCTTGCATGATTTCCTGAAACAAATCAAGACTGCCTCCAAATTAATAAGCTAAATGGTTTTTCTGTCCAGTCCAAAGTATATCTTCAACCATCAGCCATTTTGGATATCATGGCTTTGAGATAGCCATCAGCTAGTGAAATAGAAGTAATTCCTACCTTTGATGCACTAAGATTCAACCCAATTCTGTGACAAACAGCCAGTAGGCGGTGATGATGATGATGATGATTATGATTATGATGATGATGATGATGAAGCTGACTGTGGCAAATCCTTTCCTAAGGAGTGCCTACCATACCTACCTTACATATCTAGAATAATAATTGTTTCAGCCTATGACCAAATGTTATAATGTTACCTCTACAGGATTTTGATCCAAAGAACAGATGGCAGAAAGCACTTTATCTGAAGATGGGAAAAAGCAGACCAAGCTTTGCTGACCTCGTCACCAATGTTATGTCCCAGGAGGCTCTGATTGAGAAGATAATGACTACAGCTAAAGTACTTTATGGTCTCCATCTGGTAAGAGCAATAGCCCAAAATCACTCATTTTGTCAGCCCCTTCATGTTTGTTGGTGATTATTATTTAAACTTGATATAGTCACTGTTTTTACTTTCAATAAAGAGGGAAGTTCCTACTGCTCCATATGCCCTAGATGATACTTTCTAAATTCGCAATATCATGCAGGTTCACTTCATCAATTGCAGATGAGGTTTTCTTAGCTGATGTTGAAACTATGATGGTTTTCTAGTTTAGGTCATCCAGAATCATTCCATTCTTCAGCATTACCTTGAATTTGTATATTTACTGTTAAGATCAACGTAGGCCGGATATGGCTTGGCCCTAGGGTAGGTAGAACATTCACTGAGTAACGCCATTCCAAAACCACCTCTCGTTCTACTTCTTGATGTCCTATGCTCCTACACCACAAGCAAAATATGAGATGTGCTCTCCCATATTCTCGGCATGAGTGTAGTCCCTGTCTGTCAGTTCAAGCGATGACTGTAAGTCCCAGACAGATCCTGAAAATATCTTAGATTAGTCCCTGGCCAAGTCTAAAACATGTCACATCCTCCCAATCTTACCCAGTACTCGGAATACAGTCAATGCATCTTATGTTTCGGTTCAGAATTTGTCCGATTGAATTATCCCTGATTGGTCTCAAATAATCCCAGGGCTGTCTCTGAAACTACCATTTCTTACCTCAGCTTAGCCTAGAATCTGGCGAGCAGCAAAACGTACCAAGAAAAAAGACACAAATGCTGAATTCTGCGACTTGAAATTTGATAGGAGACCTTAAAATCATGTCACCGGGAGAGCACATCTCATCCTCTAAAAGACATTGTTCAGCTATGCAAAACAAGCTTTATCTTGCTTAGATTGTACTTTGTGCCTTCTGATGTCCTAACTGAATGTTGCATGAGGTCTAAGCTCTTTACAGATCAATGATACACAGCTGGGATTAAGTCATTTTGAGTTCATTCAAGTCATGACTCAACTCCAAGTCGTTTTCTCAATCACTTAAGGAATTACCTTGGCCTATTATGAGGCCCCCTCCAAAATACTACCATGATACTTAATGAAGACAAGGTTTTGAAATATTTTGAGTCGCACCAGTCACATTTTGCATTGCCATTCATAAAGGGGACCATGTTGGATATTGCTATGCATCCAGTCCTGTGGGTAATTGGATAACTGAACAATAATCGTGGATGCAATGAACAGATATAGTAGTCATTACCAGCAGCTTAATTAAGTAGAAACTGGTAGCAAAATCTTGGAATCATGGCTTCATACCCCGACGTTGGTCTCTTGCTTTGGGCTTTACTACGTTGTCAGATTGGTCCCTTTGCACTGCTGGTAATGTGATAAAAGAAACGGCTTCAACTAATTTTCTATTGTATTTTTCTGCTTTCATTTGTTGTTGTAATTTATATTAATATGTACTGACACAGAACTAGTGACTCCCCTTTGTAGGATCTGTTGTTTGGTGTAAGTCTAACTAGTATTTGTGAGTCATTGTATCAACCGAGTGGTAAAGAGTAGTCAAAACTTTAAATTTTCTTAATATTTCAACACTTTTTACCCTGTGTTTTTTTCTACCCATTAGCTTAATTGCCAGGTCATCGAGAGGTAGAAATTATTGGCGTATAAGCGTTGGTTTTTTATCATCAAAGCCCGAAGGCAGTGCGCAATGTTTACATGGCTGTTTTATTTAATTTTAATGACAGGTTAGGTTCATGGTGAGTTTGGCGTAGCGGTCTATTTTTGGTGGCACCGGTGTCCTTAGGATCGACCCAATGAGATAAATATATATTATATCCTTGACTTGACATCTGGCTTTTAAAGAACTCTTTCATATTTGTTCAGGGGAGACAAGTCAAAATAAAATATGTCTGGCATTCTTGAATTGCTGTTTGAATAATCCTCACTATTTTTAAATTGACGTACTGTGCGCAAAAAACACCAAGGAAACTAAAGAACTGGAAATAGAAAGTATTAATATTTATCTCATTGATCTGTCAGCTAGCTGACACTTCTCTCAAGTGCTCACAACTTCTACCTAAGAACATTTCTTGGCTCAACATAACGCTCTATCTAACAAAGTTAATCGTTGCTAGAACACTCATATTTACATTTTACATTATTTTTGAGAGAAATAACACATCAGTTGCTTGGTAAGGTTGTGCCCATTAACAAGTAAAAAACCAAGATATACTATAATCCCTAAAGTTTTTATATGTCTATGGTGAAGCTTAGTTTTCACTAGGCTTTGGGTAAGGAATCATGGGAGAGGAGGTCATTTAATTGCGCAAAACTGCTTGCTTGTCCTTGCCAAGATGCGGGAGACCGGACAAAGGTCTCGTCCAATGCTCACTCCTTGATGGAACTATTTAGCTGCTCAGGGAGTATTTAGGGAATCAATTTCCCTGATTGAATGACCCCCCCCCCCTCCTCCTCCTTGATCGCTGATGGTATCAGATGGGAACTTGGCTACTGCCAATATACCTGGACGTTACTGGCAGCAGATGTGTCATTTTGACAAACTTACTGATAAAGAATTTAAAACAGCTTCATCCGATTGTATACATAGCCTCAATTCTTATTCTGTTTTGATGTGTGTCTGTCACTCTTTAGAACTCCAGAAGTTTTTTTTGAAAGACTATATTTTACATTCTTCTCAATCCACCGCACTGCTCTCGCGCTTAGCTAACCTCAATGCAGTGTTTTATTTTTAAACATTTTTATCACTTTCTACCTTCAGTCTGAGTTTTTATATCGATTGGAGGTAAGAGCTAGTGCATTCAAAGGTCAAAGGTTGCATCCTCCCTGAATAAAGCTCACCATCCACTGGTTATCGGCTACACAGCATGCAATGCATGAGTAGATCAATTCTTCCAGCAACTGAATAGTGCAAGGAATTCTACATGAATAATGCAGGAACCAGATCATACGCTATTAAACGTATGTTCCTCTACTTCCTCTACAGCAGAGCTTCACCCTCAAATCGAACAATTTTTAAGAGTTTATTTTGTCAATTTAGGTGGAACATCCGTTGTCGATGCTTGGCTCAAATTGGAAGAAGGTGATATCCACGCAGAGGAAGAAGGCAGTGATGGCATGTTTCAGAATGGTACCATTACACAATCTGCACCGCCACAGGGCTATCAATCTCTTCATGAGCGCTTACTCTGACATCTGGCTCTGCAATATGGAGTGGAATCAGACAAAACTCATAGAAGACCTCACTGTAAGGATACATATATTTACTTATAAAAATACTGTTTAGTGAGATCCTGTTGAATTGCATTTAATGCATTCACTGTTTTGTAATTATGCAGTGCATTATGTATTACATTATGCAGTGCATTATGTTTTACATTATACATTGCATTATCCATTGTATAATGAAATGTATTATGCATTATGTATTGCATTATGCATTATGATATCACATTCACTGCATTGCGTACGTTCATTGCACTGCATAACGTCATCTCATGAATTGATTATGTTGTTGTTACATTCAGCTGGTGCAAAAGGTAGACACTACTATTATGTCATGAATTTAACTGTCCACAGAGCTTTGCCCGTATATGGATTAGTAAATGTTTGCCATACTGGGTAAATCATTACAAACATTTATATGTATAATATGTATACAACTGCGACCAGTGTATTAGTGTGTATCATAGGTTTCCAAGTAACATGAATATGTATGCAGTTATATGTGAATCCGTGTGTGTGTGTGTATATGTATCTTGCTGGAATATATTTTTTGTATGCATATGTGTATACATTATGCGTATACATCATGTGATATTCTCTGTTCTACAGGAAGGTGACGGAGAGGATGAGGGGGAAGAGGCGACTTCAGCAGAGTCATCTGATGAGGTGGTAGTAATTCCTGACCCTCTAAAGCAGCTGGTACAAGCTCTGAGTAGACAGGCTCAGGCTGATCAGAGTACAGGAGCTATCGCTGATGATGATCTCTATCTACGTAAGTTGTCTCCCCTGATGAGAATTCAGACCATTGGATTAGGAAATAACGCAGAATCAGACATGGAACTGTTATATACCGTCATACATTTCTGATAATCTTTTCATACCATAAATTTTGATTCTCCAAAGAGCTTTACACGTATATGAGTATATGGGTGTGACTACTTCCAGGAAGATCTGGTCAATGCTACTGAGGTAGTTCCAGACAAAGGTTGCACTGTGAATTTCATTTTGTCAAATTTAGTTGCTTCTCTTAAGTATACTGGAATACTCTCCTCCATTTCGGAATCTCCTGGCACTGAATCATCCTCAATTATTAAGGTGCTGAGGCGCCTACAACCCAACCCCTTCAGATGCATTAATCTATTGAACATTGAGTTTTATTTTATTTTGATTCAATTTGCTCACAGAGTACACAGATATCATGGGTAAGAGCTGTAGTGGTGAGGATGAAGAAGAAGACGGGGACGGCGAGGAGGAGACCCTATCATTCCAGGTATGTTATGATACAGGGGATCTAAGGCTTGCTCTTTTCTTGCAATAGATATACATGAATATTGCTTTATAATGTCTTTTCAATTTCCATTCTTACTGCTATGATTCATGTACACTCTCAGCCCACGAAGGTTTAGCATCTTGTCTATGAGTTTGATGCCGCCATTTCTGACAGTCATGTCATCCGTGTTGAGTGTTCATTATTTGGTGTGAGTTTGAATTGATTGTTCACAGAAAAATATCGGAGTCTCCGTTGCATGATAATAATATATGAAACACCAAATCACTGATTATGCATACATTCATTCTGATATACAGTTTTTAGTCTGATTAACTAGCCCCACAAATAATACTATTTCAAGCGATCAATTGTAAATGACCTTGAACTTCGGATTTGATTGGTTTTGCTAACTGTGAATGGCTAGGCTTGAACCTTTTTACTATTTTTTGGTCTATCACTTTGAAATGTTGTGTCTTGCATTGATTTTGGTGATTAATTACCAATCCATCTGCTGTTTGCAAAGCTTCGTTTCACTTGGTTTACCCCAGATGCACATTTCAAATATCAAGGTAAATTTTTTGCCTTCTACTTTATGTATTTAGTTTTCAGCGAAATCTGTATTCTATTTGTGTCACTTGTCAGCTAACTCACATTCAAATGCCACTTCACTCCAAAAAAACATTCACCTTCATCGACAAATCATGCATATGATTTGTAGGGATTTATGAAATCGGACTTGTTATATTCTTGTCCATTTTCTCATGCTTGGTCGCCTCCCCCGCCCCTCTCAAATCTTTACCCCTATAACCCCCTATAACTTTTCATCCCTTTGGAGAGTGGCATAAAGTTAGCTGACAATGACGCAAGCTGTAGTCCATATTGTAATGCATAATGCATGGAAGTTGTTTGCAGTTTCAGTTAAACTCCAGTTTAGTTTCTATTCTTGAGCTTCAGTTATTACCATAGACCATAGACATAATACATGAGCTTCAGTTCTTACCATAGACCATAGACATAATACATTGAAATTTTTTTATATTATCTCTATGGCTATAATCCTTTGTCCATACTCCATACTGTATGTGTGTGCATGTTAGCATGACTTGTTCGACAAAATCACCTTCAAATGGTATACTGTTACACCGTAGCGTAAAACGTTAGTAGCAAATTAAGTAAATGTCTTACATAGACCAAGAAGTTAGCGGAACTCCTTGCATAGACTTAGAACCAGAGAGCATGATACAATCAAACTATGCCATCCATCCTCCTATCAGTTTAGTAAGGAACTAGTTGTGATTTAGTAGGCAACTCCTGTAGATCATAAAACCTAGGGCAGTCCGCTCATACAGTCTCCCGATATTAGGGTAGTGTTAATTAACATGTGTGATAGTATATGTTGAAATCATGTCCCCTAAAAAAGTGCCCTCAAAAATTATCGCCTTACATGTTTTGATCAGACTATATTTCGCCCAAGGTTTTGAACATTGCCGATATGTTTCATTTATAGGGCATGCAAGGTGGATTGAGGTTTTATGGCTGTCACTAAGATACGAAACATGCCTTTTGGCTGGCATACCACAATAAGTGTACCTTTACTTCAACCCGTAAATCTAAAGTTAGGCTGCGTGTGTAAAATAGTTTGATTCAAGGGCGCATCTGTATTCATTATTCTTCACTCACCTTAGGAGCAAGAAATGCAGAAACAGAAGTTGCTATTTGAGCAGGGACGGCTGGCTAACAGAGCATCAGCTGAAATGTTACTGCTGTATATCAGCGCCTCCAAGGTCAGTCAGAGGTCATCGTGAGAATGTCAAAATCAGATATCTCAAGTTTTCTCAATCGATCTCTTTCTAGTCACCTCTTCAGTAGACTCACAAAGTTTGAATGATAAAGTTGGTAGTTTGTTGAAAGGTAGTAGTGGCATGTTTTTTAGTAGTAGAGTTATCTCAAGTATTTGATTGCTTGATCTGATTGGTTGATAAAAAGAAAGCTGCTTTGTGATTGGTTGAAAAATAAAGATGGACAGATAAGGTAATTGATGAGTGTCTGTTGTAGGGAGTACCTGGACCGATGGTATCTCATACTATAGACTGTGGTATAGCTCTCTTACTCGGTGGTAATGTAGACGTACAACAGAAGATGTTAGATCATCTGCAGGAGAAGAAGGATGTCGGATTCTTCATCGCCATGTCTGGATTTATGCAGCAGTGCAGGTATGAGTTTCAACTGTATTATCTGTGAAATTTAAATCAATCAAAAGTTTGAAGTGATATTCTTGTTGCATTTGATTAATATGAATGCTGCGTTTTCACACCCGACATGCTGGAATAGATCCCTTATGCCTCTTTGATTATAAGAATAGCCGAAAATCCGGTGGCAAGGGCATAGGCGCGACTTGAGTCCCAATGTCCCAGCAACTCTACTCTAGAGGGGATAACTCTCTCCGCAATGAAGACTTAGAGTTGGTTGATATTATTTAGGGCTTCACATTCCAAAGATATACAGAAGCTTTCTGAAATGTTATACCCGAACTTCTCTAACTGCTCATTTCCTTTTACATCTGTATGCCGAGGTTTTGAACTATGTTGCATGAAACTTTAATGCAAGGTTATCATATTCAAATGGGATTTTACTTAAAGTTTTCACACCAAATTTGTGTATGAGCTGTAAGTCACATTTGTGTTTTACTGTTACAGTGTGTTAGACTTAGATGCCTTTGAGCGTACAAATAAAGCTGAGAGTTTAGGAGTTGTCTCCACCGATGGCAGTTCGAGTAACTCTGGAGAGAATCTTCAGGATGCTGACTTCACTTGTAAACTATTCAGATTCTTACAGCTTCTTTGTGAGGGTCACAACGCAAGTAAGTTAGTGCAGTCACACCCTACTCAATTACAATCACCTTCCCACAATGCAACTTGAGAATGGGCTCTGATTCTCGATGAGATTAAAGCAAAAAGTAACGGGATTACATCGATAAAGTCTCCATGGGAACTCCTGAAAGTTGTATTGCTGGATATTCTTTGATAGTAGGCTTGCGAACTAAATGTTATAATATACTCACCAAGTAACAGGTCCAGGTAACAGTCCCCCTCCTTGGTGTAAGGATTAATGCGTTATCTACCATTCTATTCAAAAACGGTATTAACACTGACTCCAGTCATCATTCAGCAGTCATTTCATTCTGCTCACTTCTTTGTGCATTCAATACGGACTATCTGTGATGTTAGCTTCGCCGTCTAAAATCTACCACATTGCAAATTCACCTCTGTCATTCATCTTTGTAGATTGGCAGAACTATCTGAGGACGCAGGTTGGAAACAACACAACAGTGAACTTAGTAATCAGTACAGTAGATTACCTGCTGCGTATTCAGGAGTCTATGATGGACTTCTACTGGCACTACTCTGGTAAAGAGACCATTGATGATGCAGGAAAACTGAACTTCATCAGAGCTATCAGAGTGGGAAAACAGTTATTCGCCGCTCTTACTGAGTATATTCAGGTAACTAAAAGTAATAATTTTGTTCTAGGGATGACCACAGTTTATTTGCGACAAATTTGTTCTCTCATGACTGGCGTCATGAGAAACCCTTTGAGTGGTCCATTTTTACTACTTGCTACATTCAGTTAGGCTGCAGTATGTTGGAAGATCTGTGTCGCTTCATCTATTGCTTTTTTGATGCCACAATGATTACACACTAGGTGCTCTCTGATTTGGTCGATCATTTATCTGTTGTTATCAATTTGTGGTCAGAATCTTGTCATAATTTGCTAAACAAGCGGCAATGTTGCTAAATATACTTCTATGAAATAACTTTTTACCAATCAAGCCAGCAAATATTATTTTTAACATTTACAAATCACATTATATTGCTCACTAACCAGCATATTACTGCTCATCTTCGAGTCAGTGAGAGTATACAATACAATATACAATACAATGACATACAATACAACATACAATACAATGACATACAATTAAATATACAATACAATACATATACTTACAGGGACCTTGTCAGGGTAATCAGCTGACTCTAGCACACAGTAGGCTGTGGGATGCTGTCGGAGGATTCTTATTTATCTTCGCTCACATGCAGGATAAACTGTCACGAGATCCTGAGCAGCTCGAACTGCTTAGGGAGTTCATGAACCTGCAGAAGGAGATGATGATCATGTTACTATCCATGCTCGAAGGTTTGTTACTTCTCGAGTAGATTCACCCCAAGATTATCTATTTTTCTTCAAAATAACACAAATAACCTGAAAGCGGGCCCAACTTTAGAGGCTTGTCAATATACAAATCATCTCGATACCTCCAGTTGAAAACTCGTAAAACGTTTCGAAAAACGTAGCAACGGCCCATTTTTAAACAATCCTACACACTAGGTTATTGCTTGAAAACCTCTTTAGGGCCCTTGCTCTTCATCTAAGGCCTAGGATTTGTGCTTTTCTTCAGACAGTACTAACTATCATGAACCGGGTTTTTGTTGCAATCCTTATATACTTGAGTGTGACGGCTCAAGTTACAGTTGATGATCAATGATGATGCTTACATGATGTTATAGGAAATGTGATGAATGGACCAATCGGAAAGCAAATGGTTGACACTCTAGTCGAGTCGTCTGCCAACTTTGAGATGATTCTCAAGTTCTTTGACATTTTCTTAAAAATGAAAGATATGACAAGTTCTGAGGCTTTCCTGGTAATGTATTCCCCTATACTTAGCTTTAGTGTGCAAACTATTGTTATCAGAGTTAGTAGCAATGATATCTCTAATTCAGTGAAAAAAAATTGTGGATAATAATGTAACGATACATTTTATAACTTGACCAGATCAGAGGCAATGTCAGAATATAAGTTTAAGTTTCTCTTTTATTGAGTTCATTCGACCTTTCATTGTGCACTAGATACATATCAGCAAGACTGCTCGCCCTAGCTCCCTTCTACAGTAGGACCACAAGTATAGGCAGCTTCAATTCAGAATTATGCCTCCTCCTTCATTTACCTTCTTGATAGGATGTTTCTTACAACAAAAATATAGAATTGCAAGATAGGCCATTTAGAACTTGTTGACATTCTTTTGTGTGAATGCTATGCTTTCAGGAATACGATTTGAACAAGGATGGTTACATTTCTCCTAAAGAATTCAGATATGCTATGCAACACCAGAAAATATATGCACGGTCTGTAGCCTTTCAAGGGCATAATTTTAACTGTTTCTTTCCTCTCAATGTCTCTAGCAACATCTCACAAAGCAAACAGTCTTGTCTTAGTTCATATCAGACAACAGAATAAATTTGTGCCATAGCGTGTGTTAAAAACTATCCCATAATGCAATTCTGAGGTTTGTCATGTGAATATCCTTGAATTTCCAGAAAAACCTTGCATTGTGGGAATGATTTCACATGCTCTGTGCACAAAGGAGTTCTGTTTCGGATAAGCTCAGGCAATGTGTTCATTTGTGGCATATTGCATAGACATAGTGAGTAGTAGTGTGTCATAGACATAGATATAACATATGTAGTGATTTGTATTTAATGCAGGAAATCGATCAAAATGGTGATGGTAATGTGTCACACAAGGAGTTTAGAGAGGCAATGACCTCTATGAAAGTTTACACTGAGTAAGAACAGTGATTCCATGTAGAGATCATTGATGCACGCTATGTAGTCCTTACTTCTAGTATGCCCATTTGCTCTGTCCTGCATTCAAACCCTCAATAATAAGGCATAAACAAATTTTTCCCATAATGCAATTCAATTCAGAATATTGCATCATGGGAAATTAACATGGTGCCAGAATGTCATGCCATATTTGTCCAGATTCAAGATGTTTACCCCCAACTTATTATTTCTATGTTTAAAAGAATGATTACGAATTTGTCCTCTGTTAACCCTTTTGAGATGGTTTTCCTCATTGACTCGTTACAAGATTTAAAAGTTCATTAATTGTTTTCTGAATTTTCCCTTGATTTGTGTGCCCCTGAAATTTGTCCATTAATCCCCGCTTCATGTTGTTTCATAATGGATATTTATTTTGCTATAAGTGGCATTGTAAGGCTTCGCAGTATTTATAATAATTTGGTTTATCCACTGTCGTAAGCTTAAGTATAACGGCGCATGTCCGTTCAGATATTGCATAGGACGCAGCTACATAAGGCTAAGTGTAGCCTAACATGAAACAGTAGGCAATATTTTGATATCAATATTTTTTGTGCATTATTATAACTCAAAAGATGGCTGTCAGACTGTTAAAAGCTACACCGCACTAGCTTAATTGATGTTTTGACAAAAACAATGGTCATTTATTAATAATGCATTGAGCAGGGGCCAACAATTTCAATATTGCATCGACACAATGCATTGATAAATTCTGACTGTGCATTAAATGATGCATTGACCATTTTTAGGGATTTAATGATCATTTATGCAATGCATTAAAAATTATAAGAGCTATTTGTCATTCCAGGCTTTGAAGAGTTGTCTGCTCTTGCTGTCAAGCTTTGTACTAACATCCACTTTTTAAATAAATTTATGATTCTTGAATACTTGACCTTAAAGTTGAAATTACTTGGAGTTGAGTTGTATTAAAAGACCAAAGCAATATATGGTCGGCAATATTTTGACACTTCAACACTCTATAGCACTTCTGAGTATAAATTATTGTGTCAAAATATTGCATATCTTCTGCAGAACTAGCTGCCAGAATACATATTGCTTTTGTTCTTCTTTAGTCTTTGAGGTTACAGCCCACTGATAATGAAGTGATATGTTAGTAAAAATAGGTACACTCTCCTATGAGTTATTTTCTCTTGTCATGAGTACATGGATATCATATTCTAATGCAGGGAGGAGATTGATTACATCATGATGTGTGTCGATGCTAACCAAGATGGAAAGGTTGACTTCCTTGAGTTTACTGAGAGATTCCACAACCCAGCCAAGGATATCGGCTTCAATGTCGCTCTGCTACTGACCAACTTAGCTGAGCACATGCCAAATGATCCGAGGTAAGTTTTTGCCTCGGTGCAGTCATCGTCATCGATGGACAGCAAATATTATTATATTATAAAAAGTGTGGAAAAAACAATATGAAGGTACACATGCTAGATCTTCCTGCATCAGAGACTTTCCAATTACATCACGGCCGGGTTGCAATATCACAATAAAATTACAATATTCAACTACACTAGCAACTAAATCTAATCTCAAATTATTTCATTTATGTCATTTGATTTTCATCATTGTTGGTCAACTCCTGGCCTTGTTGCCAATTAACCTGCAATTATAGAAACTGTACTTTACAAACATAAGGCTGTTCTCCTGCTTCAAATTTCACACTACATGATAGCCAATGTGTTGGCTCTGATTGGTTGCGTTGAGTTAGCTTCACTCCACCCAACCAATCAGAGCCAACACTTGGCTAACCTTAGGAATGCCATTACGCGGTTTGCATTGCATTTCGACGTTTTACAGCTAAGTATTTATATAGACATATAACTTACCTTCCCATTTTTAAAACTTCATCATTTATCTATGCATAACTCCTTTTTACTATTTAGTTGTAGTTTTGTGTAAGAGGTCAATAAGTCACATTTTTAACTACCCTGTTATCTGTGAACTTTCAAGGAAACCTTTTTAAACAAATAAATAAATTTAATCCACCCTTCTCATGATATTTTCAGGTTGGAGAGGTTCCTGGAGAAAGCCAAGTCTGTGCTGGATTACTTTGAGATGTATCTGGGTAGGATTGAGATTATGGGCTCAGCTGGCAGGATAGAGAGAGTTTACTTTGAAATCACTCAGAGTCATATAAACCAATGGGAGAAACCTCAAATTAAGGTAACACATAGCCTCAAACAATTTGAAATAACCTCAAATTGAGGATACAAAATCAAATTGGAATCAGCCTCAATTCAAGATAGATTTATTTATAAGCAAACCTAGTGAGAAATACATCATACAGTTGACTACAGCCAGTATCTCTTTTGATAGTCAAATTTCTTTGTAATCAGACATTTTAGAAACAATTGCTAACATCTCTTCGCTTCTCCAATCCATATATTATCCTTGTAGGAATCTAAGCGATCTTTCTTACATAACATTGTCAATGAGGAGGGAGATAATGAGAAGATTGAATCATTTGTCAACTTCTGTGAGGACACCATCTTTGAGGTAACAATAATTTGCTTTTTGTTTTAATTTGTTTATGAATATACACTCTTAGTTATCTTGCTTTGCTTGTACAACCAATATTTAACATCACAATAACAACAACAATCACCATTTAACTGTTTGTTGATTAGACGAATCCCCCTCCCTCCTTTCATTTTCCGTCGCTAGACACTTCAGGCTGCCCTTGATGAAGTGTATCCGACTGATCAATTGCACTGAAAATAAATAGCAAACCAAATTATCAAAATCAACAGAATGCTATTGAACACGGTAACAGGGATAGTGTTTTAATAATGAACAATCAAGTTAGATGGAAGGTAGATCTGGGTGTCTGGCAGACGTACAGTCACAATACAGCAGTGAAAGCTGGGCAAGTGCTAATAAAATTAAGTAATTATAGAATTTTATAATGCCACTTAATTATAATGCAGTGACCAACGCTTAGAAGTTAGCCTTGCCGAAAATACTAGGCATGATATAAATAAACTCATTCGTAGTAGTTATTAATAACTGTATGGTTGGTATATTTATAGATGCAGCATGCGACCAGTATCAGTGCAGAGGAGCAGGATCTGAGGATGGCTCACGCTAAAGCCCTCCGAGCTCAGGCTGGTTATACGGAGCAAGTGTCCACTGTGTAAGTTATCTCCCCCACATAATTATTTGGTGTGGATAAGACCTGGTATTCACCATATTCAGATAGTGACAAGCGGAATTCCATTTGTCATTATGCTCTCAGTGCTTGATCTTTAGTTTGGGCGTGAGGTAGGGTCATGTCAATCATCATCCACTTCAGAAAGGCCCAACTTGAGTCAAATTTTAAATTCTAAAGATTATGTCCGCAGTGGTTTATTTGAGCTGTCAGGAATGGCATAACAGATCTTAAACCCTGATAGTTTGTCCTATGGGTGTACTCAATAAGGCAAGGTAGTGACCGTCCCATGATGCAACTCTTGGGAAATCCCGAGATATCATAATTAAGCTCCACCTGATAAAATGGATCCCCAAGATGAGTTGTGTATCAAGGAAATTTTGAAATTGATGAACATGTGTGAGCAGCATGTCATCGCCATATTGTGGTGGATTTGAACAATGCTTAACTGCGTCCCCATACCAGAACGTATCGTTGTCTTATTAATCGTACAATGCCTGCCTGTAGAGACCTACTTGTCATGCAGTGCTTATTTGCCTTGTTGTTGTTACAGACTGCCCCTACCCTGTGTTGTTGCCCTTATTTAACAGTGAAGGTACCAGTTATTTGTTTGCTTGACTGAATAAGCAATCGACGAGTTGTACCTTTACAAGTGTTCATTGCTTTGTTCATGTTTGCAGTTTATTGGATGCAAGGTAATGTTCCCAACCTTTGAACCCTAGAAGCAATTATTTCATGTTTACCCCAAAAATTACTCACAAATCACATAAATGGATTCAACCATCGATGTAAACAATTACTTTTCAATAACATTGGCTAGCTTTTTGTAGATATACCTGCAATCTTGAATCAAGTTGAGCCTGTCTTGAATTCAATAGATTCTCCAAAATGGAGTGCCACTTGTTCAGGATTGCTGGTAAACTTGAAATAGCATCCAAATATTTCTTGAAAAGCATCGTAGACATCGATTGGTTCCACTAATGACTGAGCAGCTGTAATTAACATGTTACTGGTTTCGTTCAGCTTTGGACAGCACCAAAATCTGTCTTCCAACACAACTTACCATGCTCCAGGTGGTCTCGCAGAGTATCCCATGATGCAATTTACTGGAATTCCCATGGAACTGGAAAATCCAGGCATGAATTGCATTGTGGGAATGTTGACATATATCTGTACTCCTATGAAGTCACAGCGTGATACTTTCCTGCCTGACTTATAACCAGAATTATAATTTCCTTATTAAATTGCACTCTTTTCCATGTGTCATTTTTTTCAACAATTTGTACAAAACAATAACCTAAGTTGCTGATTCATTTTAGCTCTATGTTGTGGGAAGGGACAAAGACGTGCCTATCTGCCATCTGGTCGACTCTATGGTTCATCCTGAGTCTTCTTACCATCAGTAACATTAAACATGGCATCGCTACTGTAAGGGGGATGACTTTCCTGCAACTAGTCGTGGCCTCATTCAGACTCGGCAAGAAGACTATCGTCTTCATCGGCAAAGCTGTTCTTTCATTCATTGTGTAAGTTTAATTAGCAGATGTGAGATGTGGAATAAAACATATTCTTTGAACCAGTTATATTCAAATAAGTATCTCTTTGTACTCAAGGTACCATTTCATGAAAGGTTTTGACAGCAATAAAGTTATGAAAATTCAGAATTTCTGTGCTACCAAGCGAAGATTGTAGAAGTATTTTCTGTACCTCCAACTGCGCTATTTGTTTTCCATACAAACCGATGTAACATAAGTCTTTTTATGGAACTGTTTTTGTGAAGACTGCTCCCAATTGCATATTCAAACCATAAACATAATTATCGTTATATACTTATCTTCTTGACAGAACATTCTTCAAGTGGATATTAGCCATGATGATGGGTGAGCCGCGTACTCATACCGTCGATGAGCGGATACACTGCCTACCCCCTCCAGAATCATTCAATCCGACCCCACCGACTGACAACACCCCCTCACAGGAGAACGGAATGTTTACTGGTACGCCTACCTCAGGTATAGTTGTTGTACATCTATATTTTGTATGTTACCACACACTCTAAGAACACTGATCACGGGATAGACCATTGCATTTATATCTCTGATTGATGGAGTGTGAAGTGGTTCGTTGAGCTCGTGTCCCATCCAGGAGGAATTAAGCTTGATGACATTTTTTTAGAAATAGGGGTTGGAACACATAAGGTACACAGATAAATTGACTCTTACGATCAGAATACACATGCTAATATCTTACTCTCGATATCTGTGCGCGGTCATGGTAGGTCTTGAGACGAGATATAGGTAGCAAAAAGACAGTTTCTGTATTTATCTCCTTTTATAAGAGCATTGAAACAACTGAACAACAATGAGACACCTGATTCACAAAGTTCAAATATTGAGTGCAGATGGGATGCTGTGAAATGTATGACTAGTAAGGTCACTACTGTACAGTTAGTTGCTGAGCAGCTTCTTAGGTGCTATGAGGGTCATTTTATCAAAACTGTGATCAACTTAGTCATAGATAAAAACACCGACTCCTATTTAAGTAATTTCCAATCAAATTTTAGTAATTTTATTACATCTCCAATTAAGCGTATTTTCAAATTTTCTTCACGCCCATGGATTTTTTTAATTGCAGACAGTGCACCTGTCACTCCGACAGCAGCTGTAGATAGTAACGATAATGAGATTAGAGGTGACGGTAAGGTCAGCGGTGGTGCTGCCGGAGGTATGGAAGAGTCTATGACTAGTAGTGTGGGTAGTGAGGAGTCTTCAGCTACTACTGCTTCGGCTGATACTCCAGAACAGGTGGGTACTAAACAAAATATATATATATTCCATAATTTCTTAGGACTTGTACCCAGAAACACAGTGCAGTTCACTCAATCCAAACCTCTGGGGACCACAAAAATTTGTCCTAATTAACCATAGTCTGAATTAGGTGACATTAGAGTTCATTATGATTCGGCTGAAAGGACCAGTATTCCTTGTCTGAATTAACCAGCTTACATTTTTCGTTTATGAAATATAACATGTCTATCTTACACAAAATGTGCATCCAGCATGTCACATGGTGACCCCAGGCAGACAGACTGGAATCCTTTATTACCGGACCGCTTTGTTTCCTGGCTCCCATAAGGGTCACAACTTCACTTGGCTCCCGATGTGCTGTTGCTTTGGGCAATGCGGGCCATACATGTTAGAGTATGCAGGCCTAAACTGTAGCACTGGAGTATCTGGAATTTCTTTCCATATAGTACTCTGTATTTTGTGTGCGTGCAAACATAATTAAACTGGTGAACCATATAATAAACAGTGATTGAAAAATTATTCATTCTCTAGGCTCACGTTGCACCGACTCAACTTATACAGGCACAGATGGGAAGTGAGGGTGACCAAGGTATACCCCAAACCCAACCTGCAGCTGAGTCTGAGGAAGATCTACCACCATATGACACACCTGGATACGACTGGGGAAAATATATGATCAGTTTGTTTGCTAGAAACTTCTACAACTTCAAGATGGCCGCACTGGTGATGGCGTTCATGATCAATTTCTTGCTATTGTTCTACCGGGTATGCAACTTTGTCATCAAAAATATTTATAGTAAAACTATTACTGCTACACGGTTCTTGGGAAAATGTCTTAGAAAAATCACATGTATCATTTGCTATCAGTGATAGCCAGTAGATAATAAGGGATGACAACCCATCAAGCTTGCTTACATATAAAGCTAATCAAAACCTTCTACAGAACTATCATATATCGCAAGCTTTGAGCGCTCAATCACCCCCTTTACCATCTTCACTAAGTCTCAACATAGCGTTATATTCATGGGCGACTAACTATGATGGTGACTGAAGCTCATAAATTTTACACAGAAACAGCTCTCTGTATGACATAATAATGTTTGTATTATCTGATAATATAATAAGGTTATGTGATAAATTTCATAACAAAATTATAATATATATTATGTTTTTTATTTTATCATTGAATTATATAAACATATTATAAAATATATACGTTTATATTATATTATAATTCATAACACTTATCTTTATATATAAAATTATATATTTTTTTTTTATCAATGTTATGAAATATAATATACTACGTTTGTGTTTGTCTTTTATCAGGTGACTACTATGATGGTTGAGGTGACTGATGAGGAGGCAGCGGTTATAGAGTCAGCAGTTGAAGAGGCAGCAGAGGAATGTGAGATTGAGGAGATGATTTCTATGGAGGAGAAGGATACTTATCTACAGATAGCTCTCAAACTTATCGCTATCATACATAGTCTTACTTCACTCAGTATGCTCATAGCTTACTACTGCCTCAAGGTAAAGTCAATACTATTAAATAGTATGCGCATAAGCTTGAGTTGCTGGTGGCAGTATTTTTTTTAGCAAAAGGGAAGAGGACAAAGCTTGGACACCACAGAATTAAATTCTTTTCTTAGAATGGAAATAGTATCATAACATCATGCAGTTAGAACACTTAACACAGGGGCTCATCTGAAATTGATCTGATTGGCTGTCCCTACTAGCATGAATTATATAGCCTGGGAAATCAACTTCTTTACAAAACTGCAGACAGTATTAAAATGCCTTCAACGTCGATGATTTGGGCTTTCCCAGAATGCTACTAGGGACTGGCTATTTTTGCAAGCCCATTGTTTGGCAAAAGAAAGCTAATGATGCTATTCCAGATATGGAATTCAATGTTGGACACATATAAAACCAAATCTGTTTTGTTTGTTATAACACTTGGTGATAAGTGATAAATATAAATTCTCATGGCCAATCAGTTGTGAATTTATGACATTGGGGTCAAACTAGTCAAATTCTTCAAATACATATCTTATCTGTGAAATAACCTGTCTTAATAGAGGATAAATCTTAATTTCTGCCTTATATGACCTAAATATGGATGAAAAGTTTTGAACGTTCATGAAGCCAGTGTAATGATATTTATTCTCAGGTTAACTAGATTTAATGTAACCTTTCCGCAAACCTCAAACAAATGCTTCTAACACATCTTAGTTACTGTTATGATATGTAATGATATGTAATGATGTTTGTTTTTTCTTCAGGTACCACTGGTAATATTTAAGAGAGAGAAGTCTATAGCCCGTAAGCTCGAGTTTGAGGGTATGTGGATAGCTGAGGAACCGGGCGGTGATGAACTCGGACTAAGATGGGATAGACTGGTGCTCAGTACTCATTCATTCCCCGCTTACTACTGGGACAAGTTTGTCAAAAAGAAAGTAAGTGACATTTTTAGTATGTGTGTTGAAATATAATCCAGGAGTTCTCAAGATATATATATATGGTAATGTGATTCATATAAGCTGAAGAATACTTGAACTATGCTCAATAAATTGAGTCAAGAATATTCAATCCCCACTGCAACACAATCTGGTAATTCTGATAAGTTTAGGCAGAAAGATGCGAGAGGCTACCCCAACCAATATTTCTAGGAGCAAAAGTTCACCCTTGCTTGAAATTGCAAAGTTTTATTGCAGCCTCACATTGACCTAACCACAGCACATAAAAAAAGTGCAAACTAACATCAAACCACCCCAAAACTAGCAAAGCCTTACTGATTCACTACTCTTATATACTTGTCTAGGCTAATATTGCATCACTGGATTTATGTGCCCTCAGCATCAGACCGACAGCATATTTGACAATTTTGTACTAGTTGTTGTCAATCATTATTAATAAACACCATAATGTTAGCCTTGTTTGAAATATATCTTAGTTATATAATCTTTGATTGTCTCCTTTTTAAGGTAAAATCTAAGTACTCTGAGCAGTTTGACCCGGAGGAGATAAATGCTCTGTTAGCTATAGAAAAGTCCGCCGGCGGTAAGGCCAGGTTTGAGCCGGAGGTTAAGAAGAGCAGCGGAGGGATACTACCAGCCTTCCTTTCAGACGTCGACTGGAAATATGAGATCTGGAAATGGGGAGTTATCCTCTCCGATAATGTAAGTATGATTATTACATCGAGTTTGGTTCAGTTTGCCTGAACATGGAATTGCTCCCCCTATGCTTCTGAAAAGCCGCAGCTTATCAGTGGAGGGGAGCAATTCCAAATGCAAACAAACTGGATCATACTTGTTTTAATATATATATGCACTTGTATTTCTTTTACTGTTCTAGTTGACGCCACGCTGAGATTAAATTTGGTAGATATCGCTAGTTATTTAATGTTTCTGGTCCTGATATCATTGTCTGAAAATTTCTAATAATAGATTGTCTTGGGAGAAGTAGTATATGTAACTCACAAACTTAATGACAATATTACGGAATAATAATAATACAATAACTATCATGAAAAAATTCTATGTTATGAATATATTCCAGCCTGTTTTCAGATATGACACATATTCATCGGGCCATGAAGGGCTGCGTACATAACAAACTGAGAGCAAAAATTCAAACATTGATTATCGTAGTTGCATGTGAACTTATTAATATTTTGTATTATAATATGTTATTTTATTATTTTTTGTCTATTAGGATTTCCTGTACCTGACTTCATACCTGGTCTTCAGTATGATCGGTAACTACAATCATTTCTTCTTTGCTGCTCATTTAATGGATGTCGCTTTCAGTATCAAAACACTCGGAACCATCCTTCAGGTAAATTAAATCTCACCCATCTCTAAGTTTACTGGTCCTAACAATGTTGCAGTAGGGCTGTTTCTTGTCTATGGAAATTCAACAAGATTGCAGTATGGGGTTCTTGTCGTATTATGTACAGCGCAGTTCACTTAATTCAAACCTCTGGGGATGACCACGAAAAATTTGTCCTAATTAAGCGGAGTCTGAATTAAGTGACAATAGAATGCATTGAGATCTGGCCGAAGGGACCAATTATCCTTGTCTGAGTTAACAGGAGTTCTGAATTATAAACTCTGAATTAACAAGCTTACACTGGATGACATATTTATTCTAATTAATTGAATAATATATAACACAGCAAGATTCTCATATTACAATTTTTTTGAATTTCCTTAGACAATAAACAGTTTGACTAATCAAGTGCAATTTTTCTTGAATGCCAGAGAAATCAGGCCATGATATTGAAGAGTTTGCCCTGATCTCTTTCGGTGTTGAGGTTAAAGTTGTATTACGTAATGTCTTTGGTATGACCATGTATCATCTTTGTTTTTATGAGAAGCAAACTGTTTTAAAATACTATAAGAATAATAACTATGAACGATAAATATAATGGCGGCTATATATGAGAAAAATCACTTGATAAATATTTTTTAAATGCAATGGCGAGTTACTAGTCGGAACCATCAGGCGAAACTATATAGAACCTGTCAATTCCATCATTTCAACCAAGAGGTAAAATTTCCAAAATGGTTGCCCTGTGCCCAGGTCAAAGTAATATAACATTTATAAAGTATTACTGTTATACTGTTACTGTTACTGTTACTGTTATCAACTCTCTTATTGTTTGTTTCTTTTATAGTCAGTAACACACAACGGTAAACAGCTGATCCTGACAGTGATGCTGACAGCTGTGGTGGTGTATATCTACTCTGTCATAGCCTTCAACTTCTTCAGAAAGTTCTATGCACAGGAGGGAGAAGAGGGTGACGACCCGCAGTTCAAGTGTAATGACCTGCTTACTGTAAGTTTTCATGCTATCATCTGTATCTCCACATGTTAAATAATATAAAACTTGTGATATTATCAAAAATTACATAAATCTAAGAAATTTGACTATTTGGTTCTTTTGGCCGCTAAAATTCAATAATGCGGTTGTGTGTTGAATTTGTCATAATAATTTGAATGTGAATTAAAGCATTTTAATTGGAAGCACACAAACCGATCTTCAACACATGAGTGAGGGTTGGCTGGCCCTCTTACTCTTAATACATTGCTACATTGCATCGATGATCAATTTTTTTGATTATGATGTTTGCAGTGTTTTGTTGATGTTTGGTTGTTATTGTTGATGTTTGCAGTCTTTAGTTGTTATTGTCAATGTTGACGTTTGGTTGTTGATGTTAATGTTGATATTTACAGTGTTTTGTGTTCCATCTGCACACCGGAGTACGAGCTGGAGGAGGTATCGGTGATGAGATTGAGTCTGCTGATGGTGATCCGTATGAAGTGGCCAGAATTCTGTTTGATATCACATTCTTCTTCTTTGTTATCGTCATCCTGCTGGCCATCATTCAGGGTATGTATGGATTACGAATCACCAGCATTCAGCACTCAGTAGGTCTTATATTTATACCAATGCCGCCTACTGTAGAAATGAGGGGAGGCAATCCCTATTGTACACTAAAGCCAAAAGCAATAAATATATTCTGGCATTTACTCAGGTTTTACCAATGTTGCCATGTGAAAAATCAAGGGAGCACACCCAATTGAAAGATTGATAGACCAGGAAGTTAGTTCTGAACTCCCTGATAATTTCTACTTATGCAAACTTAATGCAAACATAGAATATTGAACAATAGTCCAATAACAAATGAGTCAGCACAGTTTCAGACTTTCTACGATTCATTGGTATTTCGGGGTGTTTTGAACAAAGATGCTAAATTAAACTTGGTTTCATTGGAGGCTTGAGTTCTGTGGGTCCCTGAGACCTGAACCCAGGTCGATTCATGTCAGCCCGGCCAGCCCCTTCTCAAAGACAAGACAATAACATATATGAGAATCCCTCATTGTGTGATGTTTCAGGTTTGATCATTGACGCCTTTGGAGAGTTGAGAAGTCAGTTAGAACAGGTCAAGGAGGATATGGAGTCGAGCTGCTTCATCTGTGGAATCGGTAAAGATTACTTTGATGAGCAGCCTCATGGCTTCGAGCGCCACGTCATGAAGGAACACAACTTTGCCAACTACATGTAAGTGATATCACTAATTGAGGCAGATCAGGAAGAAAATGGTTATCGCGGTGCATTTGCAATGTTGTCATCTAGTACTTGGCCATAAGCTTTAACACTTTGAATGGAGAAGGGTTTGTGACCTTGTTTCCAGTGTTCCCTGCTGATCCTCTTTGCGCTGACAGAAATTTCTTCCTCACTCCCCAATCCCTTTTCACCCTTCACTAGCACAGATCTAGATATCTTGGTGAGTTTGCCTTGTTTCAATGCCGTATTAACTTTGGAGTTGTCCCCTGTTCTTCTCCTGGTAAAATAAGACTTCTATACATATAGCTGATAATATTATTACAATTTACAACGGATGATCTTTTTATTTTTGTAGGTTCTTCTTGATGCATTTGATTAACAAACCAGACACAGAGTACACGGGACAGGAGACCTATGTGTGGGAGATGTATAGTAACAGGTGCTGGGACTTCTTCCCTGTCGGTGACTGCTTCAGAAAACAGTATGACTCAATAGAAGAATAGGACGGCTGGTCCTTCGCCCAGAAATAAATACACGCATACAAGCTGAATAAGATCTAATGGCCCAACAAGCTTAATAAGACTGCGGAGGTCTGCCTTCGCTCAGAATTGTTAATCACATATATATATATATACATGCATACAAGCCTTATAAAATCTAACGGCCTAACAAGCTTGGTAAAACTGTCTTATAAGCTCTTAAATCTTTTTATAGAACATCGGGACACACATACACATGTGTGCCAACTTGCTTTTTTTCTTTTAAAATCGCATAAGCAATTGAAATATCTTTGGAAGTTTTTGAGGCAATGGTGTTATAAAAGTTTTTAATTTCACTAATGTTACTGAAAATCACGGAGACCTCTAATAGATTGAGTATTATCATCAATATTCAGTGTAATATTATCTGTGCTCGATGCTGTCAAACAGCTTAATATAGAACCAAGGAGTTGCCACCCCGCTGCCTTGATAACAGATTAATTTATTATATCGAGATTAGGAAATCAATCTGTGGCCTTTGCCCCCTTTAGTGCATTTTTGTTCCCAAATTGTTATCATTTAATATACAAATTATCACATAATTTGCTGATGTTTTTGACCTATTTTTTGGCCTTATTTACCCTTTGAAGAGAATGTTTATTTTTACCCTTGATGATTAATTAATCACAGCAACGATTATAAGAACGAAGATTTCTTAAATATATTATGCATAGATATTAGAAAATTAAATTAGGCTGTATGTTACTAAGTTTTACCATGAGTTAACCTTGGCATGTTTATCCTGTTACATTTTCATTATAATAAACCATTTACAGAGTATTATGTTATACAACATCTAGCCCCCAATTATTATAAGGCTGATGTTACGAGGTTCACCTTGTATTTTCAGCACCCAATAAAATCTAATAAATAACACTATTCTTGTTGACAAATGCCTGTAAGGTGTCACAATTAATCACCATCATCATGTATATCGCTGACAGTTAAAAGCTGCCGCTTGAGTTGATGGAGCTAATAATACCTTTGAGGTGTAACACTATGGTATTCAGGTAATCAATAACTTGGACAGGACATCATGTCACTGGTTATTTTTGCACACATTCAATGCCAATCACTCTTCATCGATCTATTACATCGCAGGTATTTCAAGACATTAATTATTATCATCTATCCGTGTAGGCATAATGTCTTTCAATCACATTAATAGCAGAAGATCATGTAAGACTATATCCTCACTGAGCAATTTAGCTTAGCAGCAAGTTCTCTATTTTTTCACTCGGAGCCAATGCATAAACATGTACATTCTTGTGTGCGTTGTTTTCAAAATATTTGCTGTTATTCGGAGTGGGCAGGGTCTGAAATATGATACCTTTGTTTATTTCTGAAGAGCTTATTTTCATCAAACTCGGGCATTGCGCAATTCAACGTCTTTTGTTATAAAAAAACATATTTTCCTGCCTTACCTTCACTCAACTTGGCTAACATCTGAACCTTGCAATATGAATCCACTGAAGCAAATCATAAGCGGGGGGGGGGGGGGGGGGGATGTTTGATTTATTTGTTAAGATGTACTGAGAATTCTATATTAATGATATGCCGTGGTTTTATTTGTTACAGTCATGTGTGTATCATGTTCAGTGAGTAGGCGTACTATCCTTGCTCAGGTATTCATATCACGTTATTTATAGTGTAAGAGTCTATCGATAGCTTCCATACTTAATACCTATTCTCCTGAGACTTGTTCTAATGACAGGGTTGTGACTCCAGGGTATCTGGTCTAACTGTCGGAAGATATACTCAACCTACAGAGCTTATTCTACTGTCGTCAGCCGCAACATGACCATGTCCGGAGGGAAGCAGACATTGTTTGGAGTTATCGTTATTACATTCTGCGCTATGGTGGTGCAGAAGATGACACAGAAGTATAGCAAGGAGACTTGGCTGTCTCATTATGACTATGTGATAGGTAAGTGTAGTAAGCTATCACAAGGCTGTCAGTGTTGGGTGACCACCCGGCCCCGACAGCTTTCCGAGACTAGTGGGCTATTGAGTTTAGACTGACAAGTATTGCAGCAAGTGCTTATGAATAGTAATTTTTTTTCAGGGACGGCGTCTCACCCTCCCTGTTTCCACAGACAGGGAAGCCTTGTCACGCGGCTACCTTTTTTTTCTTTTGGGGGGGGGACCATCCAAAACACGTATTGCTGAGTGCTTTAAGAGTAGTAAACTAGTGTGGGTTTTATTTTGCTTTGCTAACAAACACCATACTGTTACGAGAGTTACTCTGCAGCATAGCATCACTTATCGTTAATATCCCGTCTGAGCACTCTGAATTCGAAAGGAAACCATATCTTGATGTTCAAAAAAATCAACATCCAAGGTATTTTTTCAATGTTCAACGTTGTATTCTCAAGAGATTGGTTATAGAGGGTCTCACAAACCAAATCTGCTATTGGAGTTGTTACATTCTTATGCCCTGTTGTCATTTTGTAACTTATGCCATACCAGATTTATGTGTTGCGTCAGTCACGCCTTGTCTGTCACCTTTAAAATCAGCTGTTGTCAAATCGTAAGGCTATGTGAGGTGAGACCCGATAAAACTAACCGATGATTAATTGTTTATTAATAAGCAAAAGAGCAGTATGCTCCTTCTTTACAATAGCCTTGGATCCTGAGATTTTACCGCTAGTTCTTTGCCTTACTTACAGTTGGTGGTGGCACAGCAGGGTGCGTTCTAGCTAACCGCCTCTCAGCTAATCCTAATATTACCGTTCTGCTGTTGGAGGCCGGGTCTGATTACGCTGACGGGGCGGCCATGATGGATGTACCACTGGCAGCACCCGGTAACTTCCTATCTCCTTCTATGTACTGGGGAGACCTGAGCGAGCCTCAGAGCCCAGGTGTTAGTAAAGGATTCAAGCAGGCGGTAAGATTCAACCTAGACCAAGTTTGGTCCATTTGCCTGCATTTGAAGTTGCTCCCGATCCACATGTCATGGCGCAGTGGAAGGGAGCAACTGGAATACAGGCAATTTGATTAAACCTGATCTAGATTCAACCCTGTCATCATAAGACATGTTTTGATGCACTGTGTTCATCATTTATTTGATTATGGAGTAGTAGAGATCTCCCTCCCAAAATATCATCATTATGCAATCATCACATGCTATCAGATACATATTTATAGCTGTAATGATATATGTTAACATCAATCCCACAATGCAATCTTACCCTGTAATTATCAGAGGGATGATCACAATGTCTCATAGAGCTTTCCTCCTTGAGAATTCCAGTAAATTGAATATGGAACGCTATCAAATGTTACATACCTGTGTGCATTATGCATTAGTCCTGGGTTCTATGACGTTAAATATCCTCTTTAAAATTATGGATAGAGTGAGGTTTGTTTTGGTTTGTTTTTCACCATAATATGGTGAAAAACAAACCAGCTAACAGTGGAAATCTATTTTTGGCTCCGCGTCTTGAAAAGCATAATAAATTCTACTGGATACCAAGAATCTTGGTATCCAGTAGAATTTATTATGCTTTTCAAGACGCGGAGCCAAAAATAGATTTCCACTGTTAGGCTAGTAGGCGAACCACTTGCTATAGCGCAAAATATGAGAGTTTTGTGGATTAACCTCCTAAAATATCCCTCATCCTGTTACAGAGAATATCTCATCCCCACGGGAAGATACTGGGCGGTTCCAGCTCGATCAATATGATGATGTATGCCAGGGGAGCACCTGAAGACTATAATGACTGGGAATCTATGGGAGCTTCGCAATGGTCATGGGAAAATGTTGAGCCATATTTCAAGAGCATAGAGAATGCAAAGAATACTCCCGAAGGTTGGTGAACTCTCAATAAATACTGAGTGTGATGAGATTGCCAAGCAAGGATGTCTGAAGCAGTCTGGAGTTTTATCATTTCCGATTCGTTTTTTATAAAAAGACCCTTAACATGGTTTATAATCTAGCAGTTATTAGATAGTAGATATGGCCCTTCATTTATAACAAATGCTGCAATTAATGTGAAACTACTTCCACAATCTTATAGCTGCCGCTTGAATAAAATGAAGAATCCGCACTGGTACCCTGTGCCATTTTTTCTTTTTCAATGCTTTCTAGAATAATTTCCATTTACGATTGGTTACTCATTGATATTGCGCTCTGATTTTTATGTTGCTTTTATTGTCTTCAGATGAAGCACTAGGACATGATGGACCACTCCATATCACTATTGATCCACCATTTCACAGAATTAACCAGTTCCTCCTGAACGCTTCAGAAGAGCTCGGTGTGGATATCTCTCCAAACTATAATCAACCAAAATACATGTTTGGTAAGCTTTGCCTAAACCTAAAAGATAAATACGTCTTTACGCAACAAAACTCTTACATAAAGGTGCTAATAGCCTGATTATGTTTGACTAAAGGTCGCACAATGCAAAGTGATATGCATTATCTTGAGAGATGGGCCCAAGCAATGAACTTTCTGCCTTACGTCACATCGAAGATGCACAATGTGAATTTACTACACTTTGTAATTGAAACAATGTGTTTTATATCTAAAACAAATCACCACACATATCACAAACTAAGACCACTCCCATGATCACGTCGAAAGTGTGAAACTTGCTTATCCTACTGTCAACGAACATGTAAACATAAACTACACAAAACAACACTAGTGGTTTATAACTATAGAGGATGGATGGTGTCTCATAACACTACCTTCCCCCACTTCCACATAATATATAACCACAGAGTAAAGATAAATCCTTTCTCTGTCATATAACTACTAACACGTCATAAGTTTTTATATAATCCAAGACTTTGACCAAAATCTTATCATGCATGTGGTTCAGTTTAAGATAAGATCATAGAGCAAATATAATTTATTACTTTGCCTGGATGACATTGCAAAGACTATCATCATCCTGTCGATATTTGCATAACAGATTGAAAAAGAGACACACACACATTTCAATACGAAAGTGGTTAGTTACAGGTGATCTAGATTAAAAACAGACTGCAATTGGGGCTGCTGGATAATCTACTGTTGATGGGGCGGGGGGGGGGGGGTTGGGTGTCAAGGCTGATGAACAGGTCGCTGTTCAACACGCTTAACTAATTTTTAATGTGATAACGTATTTTTCCAAAGATTTTACCTGACTGACACAAACAACTATTCATGCATATCTTATATAAATCACGACCTCATTGGTATCACATAATGTACAGAAACAGACTCATCATTTAGTACCATTCTCTTGTGGACTATGACTTTAATCACGTTTAAATTTTGTAATTTACATTTCAGGCTCGGGGTACACACAATCGATGGTACACGACGGTAAAAGATTCAGTGCAGTATCCGCTTATATCGACCCTGTAAAACATCGAGATAATCTGCATATTGTCGTACACGCTAACGTCAACAGGGTAAGATCAATGAACTAAACCTTAGTTCATTGGTAAGATAAAACCTGACCATTAACTCTGGCATTTACAGTATCATGTTACTGCCCATGTATGCTATTGAATCTTGTGGTATCAACATGATATATTGTCAACCTAGAGTTTTCTGTCCTCAATTAATGCTTCAAAACTCCATAGATATAATATGCAGCACGCCAAAATCTAGCCTCTTGTCTATCCTGCAATACTGTCGCTGCTACATTTCTATCCTCACTTTAACATTTCTAACATAACCTAATGGTGAATAGCATCCTATGTGGCTCAAATTCCATGAAACCCTCCTTGTGATTCCTGTTTTGAAGGCAGAATACAAAAAAATATGACACTTCTACTCAAAAATGTTTTCAAATCAGATTTTATACTTTTAAGATGGAGTTTGACCCTGGGATCCCTGGCCACTGGGCCTATGTATTGAATTACAACCCTCCCATTTCTATATTCCTCTCACAAACTTGTCTTGTTTTATAGTCAGGGGTAGTAACTAATTATGTCTACGTATTTACAGATCCTGTTTGATGGCCTTAGAACAGAGGGAGTCGAGTTTAGTCGGTACGGTCATGTGTACTCCTTATACGCTCAACAGGAAGTAATACTATCCGCAGGGGTGTATAACTCTCCTCATATACTCATGCTCTCAGGGGTGGGACCTGCAGGACAACTTAAACAGCATAAGGTGTGTGAAAACACTATTGGCGCAATATAATCACAGGCCCGTAGTTCCAGGGGAGGCAGGGAGGCACTACATCCCCTAGAAAGCTAAATACAGTGGCCCAAAAATACTGTAATCAAATATTCTATATCAGAATAAGCTCCTCTGGGATTTCCATTTGCTTATTATATGCCATAAATTGCTTGGGCAGAAGCTTACTGGTGATGCTTCAAACTCGTCTCGGAGTATTGCCTCCCCTACCGTGTTTTTAAAACTACGTTCCTGTATAATATCTTCACTTAAAAACGAAACTCAAAATAGCAATGATGTGTAGCAACAACTATAATTATTATGTTTGAGGAATCAGAAGGGATCAATTATGTTTCCTATGGAATGAAGCTAGAAAACGTGTATGTGAATTGATTTGATACACGGATGCACGCATATATCTGACCGATAGAGTATTAATACATGTAGCCATAGTATTAGAATAAATGTTACACACTGCTTATACAATCTCAAAGTTTTTGTGTTGCTTCCTGAGGAAATTAGGGATGGCGGTACTAATGAACTAAACATTCATTGGTGGTATATGCCATCAGGGAGGGTTGGACCTCCCTGATGCCATCCTTCCTGGGAAAGATTAAAATGAGAGTTATTTCCTTTTTTGATAAGAGGAAACAACTCCTAATATACATGTAAAAATGGACTAAATTATTACCATCAGGGAGTTTGGGACCCTGTTACCATGCAGTGATAGTATTCTGAATGAATAAATGTATCAATGAATTTATCTGCCTCATCAGATTTGGACTTGACTGTCTTCATTTGTTCGTTCTCTGCACAGATTGAAGTTGTAGCAGATCTGCCAGGGGTTGGAGAGAATCTACATGATCACGTGGCCATCAATGAGAATATCTTTGTCCGTCAGGAGCCTGGGATGAGTATTTCATCATCAGACGCTTCTCCAAGCAATATCATAGAATACCTTATGGAAGGCACTGGTGAGTATTTTGATGGAGTCAATTGTTAGATCCAGTTTGCCTGCATTTGGGTTCCCCCCCCCCCCTTCCACTGATAAGCCTCAGGCAAAAAGGGCTCTATTCAGTGAGGGGGAGATAATTCTGAAGACAGGCAAAATGGATCAAACTTAGTCAAGTTGTAACCTTCAGTGATCCATGGATCGTAACTTTAACGACAATACTCCCAGTGGGTTCAGTTTTTAAAGAGAGCAGCAAAACAGGAAAACTAAGAAAAGATTGATTTACCACCCGAACAGTTAATTTGAACCAATTTAGAAATCTGGTTTTTTTTTAACTGGTTGTAACTAGCCTGGTTGCTTCATCCATATCCATGTCGCATGGCCGCATGAAAATGCTTTAGGCTGTAATAGGTAAAAATGGGACACTAGTCTACAAAGACAATCAGCTATACAAATTGTTCACATTTATTCTATAACACTTAGTTTGTTCATACAGGGTTGCTGGCTGGAAACTCTTTCCCTGTGGTGACATTTCTTGCTGTCAATACTAGTACCTGGTTGAGATCTGCAGATATACAGAATCACAAGTCACCAGACATCCACATCATGTACGCTCCAACACCACTCGGAGGAGTCAACCCACTCGGGACATTCAGTCAGATGTATGACTTTCTCAACATCGACTCAGATATGGTAGGTTGTCTTATTTTTCTCATACCGATCTGCCACTTTATGCCGCATCTGAGCGAGGAGTTAGAGACAACTCCTTGATCAGAGTCAGACTTGTGTTGCGTCTGTATACCACAACTACTTACATAACTCAATCAAACTAAACTTTCTGTTTCCCTGTTGATATCTGAATAAAGTTGTAAGATATCTGAGCGAAGTGCAGATCTATTAAAGTTAAACCAGGCATAATAGAGGAATCGATACTGGAGACATTAAATCAAAAAACTGTTTGGTGTATGGTAAGTGTGAGAGTTTGTATATTAAATTAAATTTTTTAATTTTTAATTTTACATTTAATTTCACTGACTAGATAGAGAAGTACTATGAGAATGGTGAGAGACCCTATGGTACAGCGATGGTTATACAGCTGACCAAGCCTAAGGGACGAGGTACTGTGAGATTAGCCAGTAGTAATCCTACAGATCGACCTCTTATTAATACTAATCTGATGACTCATCCGCAGGATCTACAAACACTCAAACAAGGTGATGAACATTTATAGGGACTGTTTTTAATAGAGAAACCTAACAAACCTCACACATTGTAATTTTATCCTGGAACACCTTACTAAGCTATTATGTGCTATCAAGTGTTCCGCCTGGGAAAATTTTGTGAGTTACTCTTTGATATGATGGGTTATATTTCATATGCAAAGACTTGAATGATTTGTCACAAGCAGACTTGTGCATAGGTGATATGATAAAAAAAAGAGCTCTTCCATGTGATAGATATGCAAGCTCAACAGGGCATGATATGCTATATCTCTGGAATTCTCAGGAATTTCAAGTAAAAAGAAACTTAGATGTGATCTTACTGGGATTTCCAAGTTTGAGTGGCATTGTGGGAGTGACGTTGACACACCATTTTGCAAGCTTTTTAGCCAAAGAATGAATATGTACATATATTTCCCCTCTGATTTCAGGCGTGAAATTCATTCACTCACTTACGAAAACTGATACTCTAGCATCAGTAGGAGCCTACCTTCTCGATGATAAATATCCAGACAGGGAGCGTTTCTGTCCTGAATACCTGCCATACACTGAGGAGCACCTTGACTGCTATGTCAAAGCTATGGCAGGCACCAGCTTTCATGGTGTGGGCACCTGTAAGATGGGTACTGACAGTATGTCAGTCGTTGACCCCTGGCTCAGGTACCGTCACATCAAATATTTTGATCATCGGCAGTTGTCTCATCTATCTGTTTAGTCTGGTGACAAGACAGCACCCCACAAAAAATGACCCTACAGCCATGTCAGTGAGGCTAATGATTATCATTGAATTGAAAAATTTATATTTCCAAACGAGGTCGATTGTTGGATCTTCATCGTGCCAGAGTATCCTGAAGTTGTCTTGTTGCGATCATGTGGCAGACAACTCCTACAAAGCCAAACAGGCTTTTTTGTACTGTGCTTGCCTTATATAGTTGTTTGAGATTTGAGTGCATTTTCTATATTTGAAGGGTTAATGGAGTGAAATCACTGCGAGTTGTGGATGCTTCAATTATGCCAAGAGTTGTGACAGCTAATACTCAAGGTCCAGTCATGATGATTGCTGAAAGGGCGGCTGATTTTATACTCGAAGATCATGAAAAATCCTGAGAAACGCTACTGAGAGAATAACTTGGTGACGGAGAAGACAATCAGCACTGCTTGTGAATACATGAGAGAGCTTAAAATTTTGACAGCAAATGAACGGAGAAACATATGAATTGAACAACAATCATACAAGATGATTATTATTTGTACTTGGGCGCCGCTTTGAACAAGTCTGATTCAGGGCTTCTACTGCATTAAAGATCTCTCATTAAACCATAACCAGATGGACAGACACAATTGGGGCGATTGGGGGAGGTGGTGCATGAATTTACATAACCTTACTATATCGTGCATCAAATGCTGTAAAACAAGCACTGTTTCCATTCCGTTAAAATTCAAGTTTCGTGTTTTACCCACTGTGTTTTGTCTATGGTTTTACCTATGAAATTACCCACCAAAAATACTCATTGCACACACAGATAACATTTGACAGAAACAAATATTTTATTAAAATAAATTAATTGGAAATAATGTAGTAATGCTTTGACGTAAAATGAACAAACTAACCTCATCAGACAGGAAATGCCTGATGAATGATGAAGAACTGTTTTGAAGTATTATAAACCTTTAAGCACAAGACATTACTTAGCACTTGCGTATAATGGGAATGCCATATTACGCTGTAATAGTATAGATAGATAGACTATAGAGCGATCACAAATGTAAGCATGCCAACATAACATAAGCAAGTATATTTTTTATTGATTGCCTGACTTTATCTACTCAAACCACCTATCAAAGAGGGTGCCGTGATATGAAACACAAAGCATAATTTATGGGAGTTACGGTAGTCATAATTTCCTTGTAGGTTAGTCGGTTAGTGCGCTGTATAGTACGCAATATTGTCTCTTATCTCTATGAAACATGATTTGTTTAGTGCAATAACAGTTGAAGGTTGCTATACTGGAGTGGTATAATAAGCATATAGGGCCGTATAGTGTGTAGGGATATTGAGCGATAATAAATATTGCATTACTTGCCTGGATAAGTTAATGTTAATGATTGCTGTCTCAGCTAGAAACAATTAGTTAAAGGGGAACTCCTCGATTAAGGATGGATGCTTTTTCACAACTCCGGAAAAGGCTCAAAGCTCTAAAGATTAGGTGGAAAAACAAGTCTGACTGTCAAAATCTACATTATGATATACTGCAAGACATATTTAAATTCTTAGATTGGGAAACTTTGGGTAAGTGCGCGCAAGTATGCCGTTACTGGAAAGAAGCAGCATATCATCCTTGCCTTTGGAAAGGTTGTGTCTTTGAGCTACCGATGAATGGATGGAGTGATACCCTGGCATTAGGATTAACGGAGAGGGGCATATCTGCTCTGTCCGTCCGTACCGAGGACAGACACTCATATGATGAAACCAGAGAGCCAGACAAGACATCACGAGACGTGAGTCTAGCTGAGGATAGAGAAAGGACTTTGAGTCTCATGTCGCAGTGCTGTGATGTTGTGAAGCTGCGAGTGTTGATACATACCGGAGGATTGCAGTGGATCATGCCCCCACAGTTCCACAGCCTCACATGTCTGGTGCTTTGCAATGTTGAGTTGAATGAGAAAGGGCTGCAAGACATGCTTTCCCCTCTCGTTAATCTGGTTCAGCTGCATATCAACAATCAGCAAAAGTTGGACTTTGAAGGTCAGGTTTTGTTTGGAAGAGGAATTATGTCGTTTAACAGTCTTAGGGTGAGCTTCAATACCCGGCCTAATCTGAAGGATCTAGAGGTTGTAGGTATGTCATTTACATACTGCTTCCCTATAGAGGTTGTACCTGCTGCTGTGGACTACAGAAGCTTGCAGAGGCTATCACTGATAGATGCCATATCACTCTCGGAACACTTCATCCTGCAGATTGCAGAAAAACTGCCCGACCTCAAACACCTTGTTTTTGGTTTCTATTGCAATGGTCACGGAATGACTTACCAACCAAAGTTTCCAGCCTTGGAGAGCATAAGGGTTATTGACTGTGAGGGTCAGGACAGCTATTCACAGCTTTTATCGATATTCAGTGACGCTCCACGGCTGAGAGCTGTTGACTTCAGTATTCACTATTCGCAACTAGATGCTATTAGCAGACTGGGTGGTCCTATGGTTTCAGGTAATCACTTCGGACTCCAGGACAACAATATAACTCAACTAATCACTAATTACCCAAAACTAACCACGCTGAACTTATCTGGTAATCAAGGAGTGACTGCCAGGGGGATAAATCACTTACTAAATGGCCTACCAGATCTTAGAGTTGTAGTTGCCCTCAAGATGAAACTCATTCATACTCAACTTCAGCTCAACTCATCTAACCTCAAAAGCTTCCTCGCTGAGATGGATCCAACTTACCTGAACAACTTACCCAACCTCAGATTCCGGTTTGACAACTCGGACTTTGTTCAGAAACGCCTCACCACTCCATCAAACCAGCAGACTCAGACTACCACAGCTGAGTGGACTCGTGTTGCGTCAGGAAGTAAATGCTGGTATGAAGCTTTCGGCACCGATGACTTTCATACTAATGACATGAACTATGTATTCACAAACGATGGGAGATGGGATATTAAACTCCGGGGTCAATACATGAAATAATCACACAGAGCATGTGCCGATGTGTGTTATGAGTCATTTTCCACCAAGAACTAAGCTGTAAGATACACAAACCTGAGCAAAATATCATACTATGTTTAGTTTTGCTATGTCCGTGTGTATGTAAATTATGCTCAATACCAGTGTGGCTTTTCGTGCTTGTAACTCATAATCAACATAACTTGATGATACTGTTAACAGGGATGGTGGGATATACACCCTCCCTGCTGATAATAATGAATATTTGTCCTTTTAAAGCACATTCTTATCAGATTAACATGTGGCGATTTTGAACGGTTGAAATAAAGTTAATATCATCATCATCACAGTTGCAGAACTACTAGGACCGGTGAGCACAAGTTAGCAGTTTGCGCATATGTGATAAGACTGATGGTACCTATGTGCTGGAAATTAGTCACTATACTTGCTGACAAAATATTTATAACTTTTACAGATAACATAAGTAGTTATGCAATATTTTGACACTGTAAAAATAGTTATGCTGTCGGGAAATTCTATCTGGTCAGGATAGCCAGCATGGGCTTGGCTTAATAAGTCCCGATTTCCAACTTGTTCGGATGAACGCGTAAAGCCTAACGGCAACCAGCCAGTTGAAAAGTCTGTTTAAATCAAGGCTACCAGCCAGGCATAAAAATGTGTTGTTTATCAACTATACTATGATTTTATTGTGTACTAACTATCTAACTAAGACAAACAGAGTTACAAAGATTTAATGTATTAATCGATAAAAATAATCAGTGCGTTTAGTCTCGGCCTGCTAGCAAACATGAAGTGCCGATGAGCAGGCTAAAGTAACACTTGTGAAAGCAATGATTCAAGGAAGTTAAATACAGTCAAGGCATTAATTGTTATCGACAAAATGATTATTATAAAAGATAAGACATAAGAATTTGAATGCATGAATGATAACCTCAGTATATAATATTTATAGCAGTCAAAGACTGAAATTCCCCACAATGCAATATTGATACGCTGTAAAAATTCACTCTTTTTGAATATATTATTTTCATTGTTAGGACTTGGCACAATAACAGGAAACTTCATTTATTAACCATTACTAACCTGTGATCTAGATTGAAGTGGTAGCTTCTTGCGCGGGTACAGCACAAATATAACACTACACTAATTTTATCCAGAAGTGCGGTGAGGTTTTTCAGTGTCAAAATATTACATAACTACTGAAATCATGCAGACCTAGCTGCCAGACTATATATTGCTTTGGCCATTCCGTAGCATTTAAACACATGAGTAGATCTGATAGTTATTCAATGACGAATGAAAGAGTAGGGGGGCTGCTGAGCATAACAAAGCGAGGGCACCCACAACCGCGCCGTTACAACAGCCATGTGGATTTTAAGTAACATTTCCCGCGTTTTTGATTGTGACATACAGCAGTCAATAGAACATTATTACCCATTCCATCCTATTCTGTGAAGCAGGAGTTGTGCTTCCCTTGACACAAAAATGGGCAACTCCCTATACATTTTATCATAAAAATTACTGGAGTCCTGGAGGGTGGGATATATCCTCCCACCCTCCCTGCTGGAGTTGCCTCCAATGCAGCGGTGGGCTACCTTGTCACGCGGCCGCGTTACAAGGCTAGCAGTGGACAACTTGAGTTGACTACTCGTACTCAAATTCATTGGAATTCACTCGGGTTGGGGACATCATCAAAATCGCTCTACTCTGCTGGGACGGACATTGAACCTTATTTCCCTGAACTTCAACTTTGGTGGTCATGAATCCGCTCCACTAGACTCTTTAATCTATTTACTCTTGTCTATTCTACTTTCAAGGTAATATTCAGTACCATGGCTCTATTCTTGGACTATTCTCTGTGAGTTACTCGAGTAGTCTGGAGAGAAAACTATTAATTCAACTCCAAAATGTTTTATACCTTGTTCGTTTGCCATTTCCTTATAAGTAGGAATGCTTGGTAACAAGGGAATAACCATTTGTAGACTCATATTTTGCAATCTGGTATTCATTATCATACAATACTGTCATAGACAAGAATAAGCGGCGGAGTGGTCTTAAAAAAGTTGGGTATCGAGGCAGTGCGACGGCCTTAATATAAGGCCTTATACATACACAGCTTTTAACGTATTCCTCCACGTTCACAGAGTGAACAAACTTGTTATAATTTTCGGTTGTGTCAGTCCAAGTTACTATGTTTGAACTACAGAAAAGCGCTGTCTTGCTTGATCACTGATACCCTGTACATGTTGCAGTACCTCCTAGTCTAAGTGCTCAGAGTCAGACTGCTGAAATGCAAGTTAGTGGCATGACATTATCAAACACTCAATTTATTGTTCCTTGCTTGGTACACATGATTGCATTGCTTTAAAGTATTCAGTTTACACATTGGATATTTCAGGATGAAACTGTGGAAAAGATAAAGCACAATACCATTAAATTTAGCCATAAAATATATTTAAACCTTAAATGACCATCAAACAATATATGAGTGAAGTGAAAAATAATGAACAAAAACAATAAATGGACAGACATTATCGATAAATGGATTAACATTGAACAAACATGGATGGACATCATCTCAAGGTGGACAGAAACATTCTTCACTAGATTGTTTTAAGGTTATGTCAGAGACCTACAACAAAGCTGAATAAACACTCACAGATAATATTATAAATTTGTAAGTATGAGACCTTTGGAGATTCTAGGAGTGGAGTCGGCACTGAAGGCGGTTCGGACCTCGCAGGAAAGTATGGTATTAAAAATGCTTTTCCAAGGCTAGCTCATTCTCTCTTTTCGCCGCAAGTTCCTGGTGCCTTTGCCGTATCTGATCATGTAGTCTGGAACAAGTTTAGAAGATACTAAAACAGGTTTTGCTCCGCTTGATTTTCAATTATGGGATTCGATTGTTTTCCAATTCGGGAACTAGGTAAATTGGTTCAGTCTCTTTGTGGCGGATACACAAGCTCTTTTTGAAGATCATTCACCTGCACAGAGTTCTGTCTGGAAGCTTAGTGCCGACAAATTCTTTCTGTCCCTTTGGTGATGGATATCTATGTTGAGGGCGCTGGGTGGGTCCTGTTCTTCCGGCGAATCAGGGATAGAAACTTTTCTCTAAACTTAGGTAGTGTAACAAAGTAGATAGGAAAACTCATCCCACTGTTTGCTACGACTATATGAGTAGCAAAGAATGTGTAGTAGCCCGGCGGTTGTGAGTCAGAGGCCATTCCCCAAAAGAGCCATATACCTATTGGAGTCCAGCATAAGTAATATACTCCCAACGTTGTGATCACTGTTTTGATAGATTTGCACAGTCTGTCTCGGTTTGAACCTCTTAAGTTTGAAACTCTAACCACCAAATATGTGTTACTGATTGTCTGAACAATCATGGGGATGGCAATGAAGACACCTGTTATTATCAAAATACCACCTAAACCTCTCTCACCTGTTTCCATTATACAATATGGGATATGGGAATCAAAATAAAAGTTTAGGAGCTCAACCTGACCAAAAATGAAGGTTAGAACAGTAGGGAATATAAATGACATCAAAACGATTGCTATAATTATTGAACGAGACCTACTATTTGCCTGAAAGACACGATACCCAACAGGAAATTTGACAGACACAAATTTGTCTACGGACATGGCAGTATGAATGAGAGCAGTTATCTCAGCTCCAACTGTGGCCATACCGAAAACGTCACATAGCCATGGAGGGATACACACTTCACCCAGCACTGATACTACACTGATAGAAGTCATCACAGCCAGCATCATAATATCAGAACCGACCAGCCCGAGTATGTAGTAGTGTTTAAGCGCTAGTTTACCCATCCTTCGAAATGTCAGGAGTACAAAGACGTTACTCGCAAGGATAAATACAGACACAATTATGGTGACGGCTGCCAGCTCAGTTGGTAGTGCTGACTTGTAAAGCTGACAGACAGTGTCATTTTCCATGATGAACGGCTTGAGTGATGAATTCGATGTGTCTTCTGGATATAATGTTATCCAACTGAAATGTGATGCTATTGATAGTTTGCTTTTATATTGCATTTCACTGAGCATTACATCCTTGATGAACTTCAAACAGGACAATCTGTGTTCACTTTCTGGAAATCCGGCATTGGGCAAGGTTAAGACCCTTACAACACTAGAACTGTTATCAAAGCTTGTTGTTTGGCCGAATAGATAATGGAAAAACGTGATGTGTATATTTTACGATTTGTTGAGAATCTTTACCAATGATAAAATGAAAAATGATATGAAAGACATAAATTTGCACTTAAACTAAGCTCAACATTTTTGTGCCGATATGCCACATGAGGGATAATCAAGACCAATCAAGCATCTTTGTTTTTTCACAATCCAAAGCACCCAATGTGCTGTTTTTGCCAAACGACTACCTTGGACTCTCTTGCATGGTTTAAATAGTCGTTGAGGGTTGACTAATTTGACTAGCTGCCGAGACACTTGGTATAATCGAGTAACTGGAAGGGACATCAATATCTCATTTCCTATTCTAAATTGAAATTATTTTCTGGACAATGAGCATAACAAGATCTTGAGGTACCGTAACCAATCTAATCTCTCATCATTGTTTATGGCAATTTTTACTACTACAATTATGTGAAATTTGTCTTGCGTTTTGTTTGCGTCAGTGCAGTGCTGTAGAATTGAATGAAAAAACTAACAGCGTTTTTCAAATTCTGTACTCAGTCCCCATTTCATGGATAGTACCTTCCTTTGCACAAAGCATTTATGATATTGATTCTTGCCTGAGAGACAATTCTAATTTATCAAAGGATCTTTACTTGAGTGATTCTATTGAGAAAGGTCAAATGTTTCTTTGATAAATAATTTAATTTTCTCTTAGCTAATATATTTCAAAACAAGACACCAACACCATTCTTCATATAACAGTTCTTATATCACATTGTCACTAAAAAACTTCATCAAGTTGATATAGTTTGTGATGCATGTCACTCGCTATCAATGACCTTATAAAAGATCTTAATGTGCCTTTGTATAAAAATTCCTCTTAGTTTTACCAAGCCCTTTTATCATTGTGACATTTTCAATAGGAAGAGAACGATAGCCTTATTGTTAGCATGATACTCAACGGAACATTCAATAGTCAATTTGATGCGCTATTACCACTAGACAGAACTTACCACATTGGACTACATTGAAATTGTATTAAAAATCAGGAAGTTCTTAGACATATAGGTCTTAAAAGCAGTTTCTAAAAATGGCTTGTACTGCAATAATAGACAATGCAGTACGTATGATTGGATCAAGGATATCAAGAAATCCTTGATTTGATCAAGGAGTAATCAGTACTCCTTGATTTCAAAGAAATGTCCAAGTGATCAGACTGTACAGATATCACTGACTGATGGTTGTTCTTCACCAGCTTCATCAGATTGGTTTATCGCAGTAGGCGCGTTGTCGTCCTTTGGTGCGATGTGTCGATAGGAGACAGTAGTTGTGACGGCAAGAGTTTCCAGTCTAGTAACATCGATGAGCAGATTAGTGTTTTTGTACATAATCATTGTCTAAACAAGGATGTCCTTTACATAAGAGTGTTATTCTTGGGTTGTTAGTGCAGCTTGAGGCCTGGTTAATCTGGCAGTTATCAGTTTAGGAGGCATATGGGGTGATACAGCAACGACTTGCCAGGGATACGCTAGGGGGCAGTTTTGATATCAAATAGGCTTTCATTGAGTAGCCAGGAGTGGAGTGTTAGAGACATGAAGGGTGGAGTAAGGGGGAAGGATAAAATAATGTATTAATTGAATATTAGGATATTATGTTAAGGCTATCGGGAATGGCTGATCGGTCCTGGTAATCTGATCCGCAGCAGCACAAGTACCCATCACCAGCAAGCAGACAACAAGACCACCCCGGGCAGCGACACCCGCCGTGACAACAGTGGCTAGTGTGTGCTCCCCCGGTGCCACCGCATACATAGTAGCAATGAACTAACATTAATCCTAATCCTAACCGCCGACCCACCCAGTACAAGATTGACAGATGCGACGCACCTGATCTTAGTGCCTGAGCAAGGGCCCTGCATTCTAACTAGGAGTTGTCTTTAACTCCTTGATTCTAACTGTCAAACTATGCCAACTATACAAACCGTTTTAAATCTTACCTTTTACACAATTTTGGATTTGCATCACCAACATTAATGAGGAGACAACCTGTGATAAAACTGAGGCTATCAGTTGATTGACCAATGAAATCATTGCTGAAATCTGATGACCAATGATAGCAAGCAAAACAAACCAGCATGATCTAACCCACCCAGTAGTTGGCTTTCTTTTTATTTCCGGCATGATTTTCATCAAAACCCAACTGCTGATAACTACCTGAAGGCAGTTCCCACTACTACAGCAGGATATAGCTTGATATTGAGTTGTGTTTTGAGGTACTGTGTAACCAGAATATATTATGGCTTAAGTTGTATGTTTTCTTTACAGTTGACTGTTTATAGATTAAGTTTTATCTACTATTTTAGTTGTACTGTTATTTAATTCACTTTCCTCCCATTATTTTGCTGACTAAGCTGACCAATTCAATTGTTTAGAGTATGGGTGAGCAGCACAGGTCCCTTCCTAGGCTTATACTGTTTATGTAATGGGTTTGCTACTGTGTAAGTTCTATGTATTATAAATTTAAGGTCCACTCTAGGCATCTAACATCTACAGATACAGATTGATTACTATGACTGAGATGAATAAAAGAGTGACAACATATATACAAACTCATGTATCCAGCATACAATCAACATATACTTAACTTCACAACACTTGGTATACTGTAGTTGTTTCAGACATCATAGTCAGTGTACGTGTTTACTGGGGTGGGTGGGACATAGTGCTGTTACGATACGATTTATATCGGGAATACCTAATCGATCACACCTCATAATCGATTTAATAAGGTGACAGCTGAAGTCGATTGCACAGCTGTCAATTCATTGTCACGGGTGGCCCGGTTATTATGGTCCGATATATGGTTTTTACGATTCCTCTTTTCATTCACACAATACCTTATCACACTTCAATTCACTCGCTAACTAATCTCGAAGATTACAAATACTCATAGTCATTGCTAATCTTGCTAAAACTTGTTTGTGTTTAAGGGAAAATATTGTCATTGTGAATTTATGGGAAGCGCAATAGAATAGGATTTTTGCCTATTTTGATGGTGCTGCATCATTGGCTTCAGCATCAGAAAGAGACAAGACATAAATACTGTAACTCTGCAGTTAGAGTTGAAAGATATATTAGTTATCCATCACGCCCTCTAAATTATCAGATATGTGGTATTCTTTTGACCTATTGGAAAGATTGGGTGCTAAAACTGATATGCATGGTGCAGTGTAAAATCTGCAAGCTGAGAAAGCCTCAGAAAGATGCCAATACTACAAAAAGCATGAGGGCACCCATGAACAAGCGTCATTCAAAAGAAATGCTGAGTACAAAATTTCATCAGCCAACAGAGATGAGACATTTGGTGACAGTGATGGGTATGGGGGTATGCTGCCTCAGGCTCATTTCAAGGGGCAGGAGCAGTACTGGTATCACTGCCAGGTCATGTGTTTGTCAATCTAACATGTCAAAAAATCGGTAGTTATTTTATCAATATTATACTATGTCCATGTTCTGAAAAGCTGTTTGGGGTCAAAGCCTGAGTGTGACTTTTACATAGGCTACATCTACATTGCAGCTATGAGTGAAATCTCTAATTTAGGTCCCTGTGCTTCTCTTCTTGGTCACATCATTAAAACCATATATCGATACCTAAAATCGAAAATACCGAAAAGGAGAAATCAAAATCGGGTTGGTTGAAATCGAAGGTGTAAAATCGAAATCGGGAAAATCGATGCCAAAATGAGAATCGAGGCAGTCCTAGCCAAATACAAAATCGTTACAGCCCTAACTGGTATGGAGAGCCAATGCCAAGGCAGATGGTACATTCGTGAAATATAGTGAATGTGACTGTGCAAGTAACTCGGTTTACCTTTCACTATGTCCCAATGTGTCCTTTAAGTGATCTGGCATCGGTTCTCATTCCTACCAAATAGAAAATCAGATCCTCACTAATATAATTATTGTCACTTTTGTTACTAGCTTTCAATTATTTCATTACAAAGATTAACTTAGAATTCAACATGAAATTTAAAGGTTTGGGGTGTTTCGATATCCACCTAAGTCTTATGTCCTTTTGGTGATATGATCTAGGTTTATGCTATACCCAATGTATTGGCTCAGCTTGGTTGAGTGGACCCAAGTGCCATTAGATTAGGCTTGGTCTATACATTAGGCCTAAATACTGCCTTTTAATGTCTCAACGACAGGTCTTCTCCAAAATTTGGGTATCTAGTAATGTCTGCCTGGTCATTCAGGTATTGAAGCAGGAACTGGTCATTGTGTCCTTTCAACGGGTTAACAAATTGTAAAGTTATCCACCATTGAGTAGTAAAAACTGCTGAGATCTTTTTAAATGATCATATTCGTGGTAGACGATCTTTAATCAGTGCCAAAAAAAGAACAACTAGATACCATGATTGTTTCATACCAACTAGCATTCGCTTTTTAAATGAGCCACCATCAGTCGCTTAATTTTGCTCCCTCCTTGATGACAGCAACCAATAGAATCTTATCTTAATTTGTTTGGCAGACAATTCACCATGAGCATGTTCACTAAGAGACCGAAGCGGGGAGAAGATGATGATGACTTACTAAGATTCCAGGAGGATTATCTCAAATCTAAGTCAGGCTCAGATACGAAGCCGGCTGCTAAGGTTGCTCGTGCCACACGACCCGGTGATGAAGGAGCAGCCCAAAGCGTTGTTATGAATGATAAAGTGTCTCTGATTGACCTGGAAGAACAAGAGAAAAATAAACAAAGCGGTCCTTCAGGATCAAGAAATGTTCCAGGTAAAGCTTACACATAGTATCTCTTCTATCCTTGCTGAGACCCTCATTTTCAGGCACACTGACATCAATATTACACTATTAACATGTGTATCTCTGATCGTTAGAGTCAATTAAATCGCAGTACCTTACATGTACCTACCCCTAATTGATAAAATTAAACACGGGACGTCACACCGAATTTCTTGTGATGGTACTCTGTTTAAGTGAATTAATTCACTCTCCATGGATCAGAGATATACATACAATAGTATATAACATGATCAAGTGTGATTTTCAGGGTCATAATTGATCCCATTTTTGACATTGTGTCTGTGTTATTCTTGCTGTAGTGAGTTAATATGTTGATAGCACACTGACATTGAGATAACCTTATGAGGTTATGTGTGGTGAGAGTCAATAAAGTATCAGCTCCTAACATGTGCGCACCCTTAATTATTGAAATTGACCTGGCTGGCCAAATTCCTTTCGATGGTACTCAAGTAAGGTGAATTAATTATCTCTCCATATCTCTATCCTATCCAAGATACATCATGTGATGGTATTTCACATGATCAGTGTGTGTTGGTCACCTATCACAAATACTTCTAGTAGAAATCCAACTCGTTGCATTCTACACATTCTCTTTTTGTCCTTGCGGCATTTGAGTTTGCTACGCTGTGTTGTCTTACTCAGATAGTTAGTACTATTTGCAGCTGCTTCACCAAAAGCCTCTGTTTCTTTTAGATCAACCAATGGAAGTGACAACATCTGTTCTTTTAGAGAGAGTTGTGGTGAGTGATATTTTGCTTGCTTGCATTTTTCTTCTCTTGCTTTTTGCCACCTTGGTATGATGTAAGCATGAAAGTAAGCTGCACCTCAGTCACCGCATCAATATTGGAAACAGCTTTTAGCTGAGATGTTGTTTTCGATCCTCTACCTCTCTGTATATACATAATTTTGTTGTTTCAGGAAAAGAGTAATGTGAGTGCATTTCTACGGGGATTTGAAGCCCCTCAGTCAGCTACAGGGGCTGGGTTTCCTGTCGTTCCTAAACTTTCCGAAGAGTTATTAAAGTCTCAGTCTAACAGCAGCACAGCCAGTCAAAGCAAATCATCCGCGACGAGTAAGAAAAAGAGTCTCTTCATGCAGCAAATGGAGGCTAAGAAAAAGAAGACTGGTCCGGCAAAAACTCAAACAATCAAGCCATTAGATGATACTAAAGGTATGAGATCAAATGTTTCGTTGTAGACAGAATAAATCTTGAACATTACCAGCCTTACCTATTTTTACTCATATTATGTCATTGGTGGCAGCTTGTTGGTGAAGGAGAGAATGTGCTACAAGCATTGAAATCCATAAATCCATATATGGAAAAGCATAAGTTTTCTTTTGCCAAAAAAGGGCTTGCAAAAATAGCCAGTCCCTAGTAGCAATTTTAGAAATGCTCAAAATCATTAACGCTGAAGGCATTTCGTACTGTTTGCAGGTTTGTAAATAAGACAATTTCCCAGGCTACATTCTGCATGCTAGTAGGGACAGCCAATAAGATCATTGTCAGATCAGCCCCTGTGTTGAGTGTTTTAATTGGATATGGTCATGCTAATATTTCAATTCTATGAGAAGAGTTCGATTCTGTGGCTACAGGTTATAAATTTGGGTGGCTAGATCTGGAGCAACAAAAGGTGAAAATCCACAATCCATCTGCAATATTACAATCAAAGTATGCGCTACTCCACAAATAGTATAATTATTTCAAATGTTAACAGCTGTGAAATGTTGACTTTGTATCTATTCTGTGCAGCAGAAACAGCAGTGCCTGATCAAAATATCAGGACAGATCTATCATCCATGATGTCTGATATTTCTAATGAGAATGAACAGAGGATTGCTGCCATGTCTCAAGAGGAGATTGCCGCTGAACAACAACAGCTAGCTGGCATGTTCGGTTAGTAGTTATAGTTTTACTTACTGTCTTCATAGTATGGTATAAAATAGCCTGTCTTCACAAGATCTGTCAAGCTTCTCGCGGCTGGCTAGTTATAGAAATTATTTTTATGTTCTAGTTATATGAGTGTTCCTACTATCAATTTATCACTATATTAAAATTCGTTTCTCTGTCTACAGATCCTAGCTTGATTGCGATGTTGAGAAATAGGTCTAAGCATCATACGACTGCTGCTGCTCCTCTTCCACCTGCTCCTCCTGCTGGTGCTGACTCTGGTGTCAGTCTCAGTTTGGCGAGTCAGGATACTAATCAGATGGATACTTCTGAGAAAATCCAGTCTACCTCAAATATCAGCCAAGATTCTATGGAACCAATCAGTGAGTGCCAATTTCTCCTCAAAATCTTTGTTAAATTATGTTTATTTCTACATTCCTGCATCATTTGTGGTAACAATGTGAATATTTAAATGCTCACAATAGTTTGAACTAAAAACTATTGTCATCACCTAGTTACACATTAAAACTACATATTACAGAAGCAAATTAAGGACAATGGTTGGCATAAAAATTAAAATGTTCCCAAAAATTCTTATGCACTCTTAAATTGATTGCCTTAACATCAGTATGCTACCTGTCACATTGTAAATGAAATCAGTTAAGTTTGCTTCATCTTGTGAATGAGTCATAGCTTCGAGCGGCTTGATAATAATGCTTTTCTTTCTTTAGAAAGCGAAGACTTGCCATTTGTGAGAGATGATAAATGGCTAAACATGGATCAGCTGGAACATGATAAACTAAGATGGCTCACGCCACTCGACAAAGGAAACCAGGGAAAAGGTGACACAAAGAAGGTGAATTTTACTCTTTTGATTCCCATTAATTTAACTATCGTTAATTTAAACCCTAGGTAAAACTAAATTCCATAATTATCTAAGTTTGTGCTGTCAACTGTATTTTTGATCTTGCAATTTTTGACAACACGTTTTAAATCCAGAAAGAGGAAGAAGAGCCTATTAGCACCGTCTCTCTATTCTTCATTCTTTTTTTTCATAAAAAATGTCATTATAAAAAGATAATAATGCTGAAAAGAAATAAAATATATAGGTCACAGGATATAAAGCACGGGAATACTCAGATAGTCCCAAGCTCCAATTTGGTTATCATGATATACCTATGGAAAATATGATCAGGGTAAATGATCATGTTCGATTAGCTGTCTATATGATCATCATTTCATCTGTAGGGCGAGAAAGTGTCTGCTAGATTTGATTTCTCAGGAGATCTGATCAATCCTCACACAGAAGATGAGATCTCCACACATACAGGGCTGCATCACCACGGAGAGGACCCGGCGAGCGCTGGGTATACTCTAGAAGAACTCTATGTGCTTGTGAGAAGTCTGAATACTTCTCAAAAAGTCATAGCTCTCTCCACTATTGCTAACATCATCAGAAAGGTATATAATAATAATAATATAAATAATAATATAAATAATAATAATAAAGTTTATTTATAAACTGTTAACTGTTAACATTTATAAATTGACATGTGATAAATTGTTAAAATATTAGTGGACGATCCACGTATGTACAAGCGGGAAAGATTGTTGAACAAATTTAGCAACTGTTTTGCAGGGTTAACATTGTGTCACTTTGTCCCAAGATAATCTCACTTTCACCGGCGTTGAATCAGCTGATTATATAACATAGAAGATAATTACTGCATGTATAATTCTAAACTTATTTCACCAACTGACTTCAGTTGAGACTGGGCCACAGGCTGTTTTGGAACCTCAAACAGTAATCTAAATTAGACTGAGATCTCTAAAATCACTTTAATCTTCTGATTTGCTGTCTCTTGCAGGCAAAGTCTGGTGATTACCAGCATGTTATTAATACTCCCATACTGAAGTCTCTACTGGAGGCTGATATCGTGCTGCTGTTACGTTACGCACTGGATGAGAAATCTGATCTTGTAATAGCTGCTGCTGTTAATGCCTGGCACAGCCTTCTTACCACACAATCTGATCAGGTGGGCATTTAAAAATATTATATAATGCGTAATTAATGTATTTTTTATTTTTTTCAAGTTTTTTGTTGGAAGGCATTCTAGTGTTTTATATAATACGTAATATGTATTTTTAATTTTTTGTTTATGGTAAGGTGTTATAGTGTTTTTTCGTAACACGGAAAACATTACATCATTTTTTTAAGACCTAATATTATGCTATAGGGTTTGACCAGAGACTATATCTATAGTCTCTGGTTTGACCACATGTCTGAAACAACATTGTGAGCTGAAAGGTCAACATGCAGTGCCTCAATAAATGTATATTTTACGCTTTTATGTCGTTACAATTACACCTGGTGTGTCATTTAATCGCGTTCTCAACTAATTTTTTTACAGCGTAAGTTGAGATCAGTTGGGAGCTCCCTCTATGGCCATCTTGTGCCTGAGTTGTCTCCCTCAGCTCCCGCACCACCAGAAACAGAAGAGGAGGAGATTGAGCGAGGAGAAGAACAGTATGTCGAGGTATGATATACCACACCAAAATGTACTCAATAGCAGTAGAAAAAATTGCCTTTTAGATGCATGAGCTAAATCTGTATGTACCTTATGCTATCATAGTTTCCCTTAGACTTCTCCCCACTCAGTGTGTTGCCACTGGACCTTATTATATTTGCCCAATGACATATTAGTTGTGCCCTTCCCCAGGGGGAGGAGGTTTCCGACTATCATTGAGATAACAATTGTGATAGAAAAAATTGCCTTTTGCTGAATGAGCGGATATCAAGGCATCACATTTTTGCTACGATTTACTCAAATTGCTCCTAAGAAACATGTCTCTTAATTAGTTCTCCGTTGCGACCTTGCCTTTACAATCTTCAATTGTCATATATTCTAAGGATCATTTTGAGTTATGTATCACATTTTGCATCGTCAATGTTTTTTCAATATGGATATGACAGACAAAATGATAGCCACTGCAAATATTGTTTCCTCTGTCTCGTTGATACTTGAGGCAGAAAAACAGTCACTAAGATCAGCCAGCTTAAATAAGTACAAGTTTGATCCAATTTGCCTGTATTCCATTTGCTTCAGTGGAGGGGAGTAACTCCGAGTGCAGGCAAATGGATGAAAGTAGGAGGTGGCTCACTTGGTTAGAGCGCCGTCATTTAGCATTCATATGTTGAATGTTGTGGGTTCGAATCCCACTGCAGTCCATCGACTATTGGGGTCTGGTTGGCCCACAGGTGTGCTCCGACCTGCCTGCAAACGGAGAACAAATTGGCGCAGATATTGCGGCCTTGCCATTAAGGCTTTAACATTTCGCCGCCCATGCTTCGGGATGTGGCGAGTGATAAGACATCCATTTTTAATCAAAAACTTGGTCTAGCTTAAAATAGTAGTCCCACTTAATTTCAAGGTACTGAAGCGTGATGTTGTTGGTGGCTTGATGATGATGGATTTCTTACCCAGACTAAGATACATTTTGGAGGTAATACGACCTCAAAAGATTGTCTGTCAACAAATTTTCGGTGAGTTATGTGAACGGAAGTTTATCTTATGCAGCGTTAGATGGACGTCACTTTAGAGAAGTCTGTTCTGTTCTGGGCTTTGAACATGACCTGAGAGGTTTTTCATCAGTTGAGTGAGCGAGAACTGCCTGTGTCTTGTTCCCAATCTTTGATTGAACTATATACATTCAGAGTGAGCGATTTGGAAACGAATCAGTCTAACTGAGAGACCAAATGAGTGGTAACTTAGAGCAAGATGATAGTGATAATTTGCTTTAAAAAGCATCGAATTGAATTGAAGGACCCCCCCCCCCCTGATGTATATAGAATTGTATGCTTAAACATCAGTGCATCGATATATATATATATATATTCATAGATTAGTGGTAAAATACACAGTATGGCTATTCGAGGAAAAATAACATCAGTATATAACTTTGTGTCAGTAGTTTGATCTAGCTAAAATTCTGGCAGCTTTAACATTATGCATTGACTGACGTCCCAGTAACGGGCTTTAAAAACACAGGCTAGCTTCTTGACAAATGTTTTCAAGGGGTCAGATGTAGCATTGCTGAACTTTTGGACCAATCAATGAACAAGTTTCCAGCAAACCTACATAAATTGCTTGTTCAGGGTCAGGTATGTTCCTATAATCCATGGATAAATATTTATCAGTGCACCAGTGTTGCTCGAAGTATATCTGTCTATTTTCTTGTATACCGTTTGTGTCTGTCATGTAGTTTTGTTTGTCACATTACAGACATACTGAGTCGTATGGTGACGACATCATCTGAGATAGCATACAACATAACCAGAACACCTCGTCTAATGAGTATGGTGATGACTGAGTTCTTACCTGTTACATCGCTCACTGAATCAGGTATGTATGTGTGTGTTTGTGAGAGGTTAGATCAGGGAGTCCCAAACTCCCTGGTTAGATCAAGTTTGATCCCCTCCACTGGTCACGGGGCAGTGGAACGACCCCAATGCAGTAGTGCACTAAGTCATTTTTTGAAGATAATATCATACGGGTTTGTAAAGACAGTATTGTCTACGATTTAAGAATGTAGACTTCAGTTTCTGGTTTGTCTCACAAACTAGTAATGGTTAGCTTATATAGACACAATTATACATGGTTGATAGGCTACGGACCGTTGTTTTTCTATAACAAAAGTAACACATTGATCAATTGATTGATTCGGATTTTTTACAGTTTCATCTGAGGACGTAGCTCATGGGAGACCATTGACTGAGGCTATGAGATTTATCAGATATCTCTGTGCCTCGGGTCAGAACATGTGTAAGACCCTCCTAACCGATCACAGGTATATGGACAGAATCTTGAGCTATGTCTCATCTCAATCATCAGGAAGGTAATATATCTAATCATAACAAGACAACCATAGGCAACACCCTGCTTGGTCGTTAATCATATAAATATTACGAATATCACAAATATGATATAGAATTTATGATATGACATCTGTGATATATGCGACCTGTGGTATGCAATCTGTGCTATGCAATTTGTGATATGGAATATGTGATAAGCCATCTGTGATCTAGGAATCCGTGATATGGATTCTGTGATATGGATTCTGTGAGATGGAATCTGTGGTATGGATTCTGTGATATGCAATCCGTGAAATACAATCCATGATGTGCAATCTGTGATATGCAATCTGTACCATTAAATCTGTGATATGCAATCTGTGATATGCAATCTGTGATACGGATTCTGTGATACAAATTCTGACATATGCAATCTGTGATATGCAATCTGTGATATACAATCTGTGATAACATCTGTGATATGCAATCTGTATAATGCAATCTGCGATACGCAATCTGTGATATGCAATCTGTGATATGCAAACTGTGATATGTAATCTGTGATATGCAATATGTGATATGGATTCTGTGATATCCAATCCGCTGTGTGCAATCTGTGATATGCACAATGTTATCTAATTGGATCAGTCTTGACTTACACCCACCTTAGGATAAAAAAAATTGATGTTTGACTGCCTGACTGTTCATTGCTGGAATTATCAACATCATAAACATTTTGTCCTTCTGATGTTTTAGTGATCATAATGAGCTGATAGTTGAATCGCTTTTCACATGGAGAACAATAACTCTCTATGGATTAGCGCTAGATAGCTACAATAGTACCCGGTATAGCCTGATAACAAGACTACAGCAGGAGAAAAACACTCATATCAAGTCATCAATAATATGTCTGCTGTCTTCATTTGTGTCTGCTGCAGTGAGTGGAGGCAACACCAAGCCATCCGTGTCATTCAGGTGATTATCAGCGTGTGAAATTACTGGTCGGCAGTAAATTTTAAATGTTAAAAGATGATGCATAAATAGATAAAATATGACGCACTGTATGCCAATAGCAATTTTTTGTAAAATATGCCATCTATTTTATGTGCCACACTACATTTTTGAATTTCTTCATTTTATTCATGTAAAACTGCTCCATTGTAATGAATAATCTGCAATAAATTCTTATCTTTTCTCATGAGCTTGGCTGTTCGCATTTTTAAATAAATACTATAGTATTGTTTTATTATTTATTATTAAAAATAATCTGTGTTTTGCAGTGATGAAGTCACACCTGAAGTCACACAGTCTACTCTATCATGGACAGAAGTAGCTGGTCTGATAGATTCAGTGTACTCGATAGCCCTCAGAGCTATAGATGACCTTATCGACTGCTATGTAGAACAGGTGAGCTAAAACATTTCTTACATTATTGTTTCATATCAAGGATTGTCCACACTTTGTCACCAAATGTATAAGTTCTATATATTCCATAAATATAAAAACATTAAAGTGTGTGTTTATATGTTTATGATATATTCTGTAGTCAAATCTGTGACGTATAGGAGATGCCCTAAACTCCCAGATGGGATGCGTCATATGGTTCTTTTCATTTAAATTATTTGGAGAAGAACAAGTGGTAACAATTCTGAATGATTATTATCAGTGATAGAGTGAATAATACTTTGCTTACCTTATCTCTTTCACCACTGCGTATTAACTGATCTACTCTAGCCCTGTCACACAGCTACCATTTTGGCTTTGGGTGGTAACCTTGTATTTTTGAACATTGTATGAGAAGTTGTCTTCTATTTTGTAGTTCTAATCTATATGCTACATATACTTTTCACATAATTACTGAAATAATTCAGTGGAATCAATTTGTTTTTATTTATTTTGTTTATGGGAGAGGTCAACAATATTTATTTGCCTGTGAAACAAGAAAAAATCGAAGCTCAATGGTATAGATTAGAATAACAATACCCCTAAAACAAAAAAGAAGCAGCTTTACAAGGCTACATCTGCTCATCTTGTACTATTTTGTGTTACAGTATGCCGAGTATGATTTCTCTATACTAATCAGTAGTGTAGATTTCCTCGTACTGTATCTGACTCACGCCCGTACTCAGCCTATACACATAGAGACTAGTGTGACTCCTCAAACTCTACTCAGCGAGATATCCCAGCTAATCAGTAAACTACTCAACTCTACCTGCTTCTCTAAACTCATATCTAATATCAGGTAATATCAGGCCGGGGGCTGTGTAGGCTTGTCACAATCCAATCAATATGCTAAGTTGAAATACAGTGCAGTTCACTTAATTCAAACCTCGAGGGACCACAAAAATTTGTCCTTATTAGGCAGAGTCTGAATTAAGTGACGTTAGAATGCATGGATATCTGACCAATTTTCTTCGTCTGAATTAACGGGAGTTTTTAATTATTAAGTCTGAAATAACCAGCTTACACTGTATAATATACAGTAATAATAATAATACATTTATTGTCAGCAACAATGCATCATCTCATCTTCACCATGTTTTTCGTGATGTGACCAAAAAGATCACAAGAAAGGAAATTTTCTTTAAGATTACACCTCAATCCACAGGTTTGATTTGCAGACCAATTCTGTAAAAGCTATGAATGATAATGGGTTGTTTGGGGCCCATTACTGAATCTTCAGCATGTTTAATTTGTTTAAAATAGTTATAATGAATAAAGTAAGCCATAAAGGCATAAGTTGTTGGAGTGAGAGATTTAACTGTGTAACTCTTGACCATCAACACTCATAGACATTTCCGGTTAAGATTACACTCAAATGGTGACGACATATTTTACCATTGTCTAACAAGTCAAGGACATCAACATACTTATTTCTATTTTTGATCATGTAGGAAGCACTCCATATTACTCAGTGAGTTTGGATATCTCACCTCAGAGAGTTCACCGAGTCTCCCTGACCTCAACACAACACGTAAAACGTCACCACCATCGGCTGATAACATGATGGACTCCGCCGGTGATGACTCCTCGTCTCACAATGCTACCCAGCAGGTCCTCACACTGCATAGCCTGGTTAACCTGCTCAGTGTGTGTCTCAGGCTAGATTCAACTAAAATATCAGAGGTAATTTCATGGAATCAGATTATTTCTCAATTATATTTATATATATTATTTATATAATAATATAGATAAATTCTCAATTATATTTATATAGATTTTGAATTACCTGATTATTTGCAATATTTGAGTGCTGCTAATACACTTCACATTAAGTCGTGGTCGATTGGGATCATCTACGGATCGATAATACACCCAGTTATATCTGTATGAAATGTTTCACAATCAACAAGCAGGTGTAAGTAACATTAATATTGGCTAAAACTCTCGTTCTTCTCCACCAGGTTTGTCAGAAGTTCTATCATCACACAGATATACAAACATACATACGACGTGTAGCCAGCAACAAATCGACCACCAACACCACCAACTACTTCTCCCAGATAGAGTGTAACATGCTGATAGACATATGCAGGCTATCACTGCATATTCCTACCTCCAATACTAAAGATTTGCACAAGCTGAGTCTTGCTTTAGCGCCGAATCTTACAAACTCATCGTTGAGCCAATTCTATCAACTTATGAACGAAGTTGTCTTCTCACAGGATATGTTCAGGTAAGTGTCATTTTCAATGCAAACGTAACACTCATGGATTTAGCTTTTCACCGGCCATAGTACAATCAAACTCACAGTAAGTTGAGAGTAGGAGCTCCCTCAGTTAGTTAGAGCGCTGGTTCTTCAGCATGCAAGTGATGAAGGTCGTGGTTCGAGTCCCCCTGCAGCCAATTGACTACTCGGTTTGTTTGGCCCTCAGGTATGCTCCTATCTGCCTACAAACTGAGAGCAAACTTGCGCAGAAATTGCAGCTTTGCCCTTAAGACAACTGATATCTTGCCACCATGCTCCGAGATTTGGCGTGTGATAAGACACCTGATTTCAATCAACCTTTTCTTGTTTTCAAAATTTTCATGTGACCAATGTGTATCTACTCCAGAAGAACTTGTACCACCACTGTTCCTTTCTAGCCAAGAAGATCTCAGTAGTTTTACTATCACTTCTGTCACTTGTCAGGTTATGTTTGATTTGTAGAGCTCAGATGGCGGATTGTACAGGGTCAGATAATGACCAGGTGCTGACAGAGAGTGTGTCAGCCTTACCCTCTATATCTAATACTTATATATCACTAGCACTACCTCTGGGCAACACTCTGCAACAGGCCAGGTAACTAAGGCTATCACTCACACTGACATCGGCACTACACTATTATCATGTGTATCTCTGATCGTTAGAGTCAATTTAGTACGAGTACCTAGCATGTACCCGCCCCTAATTAGTAAAATTGAACTTGGATAGTCACACTAAATTCATTGTGATGTTAGTCATGCTAAGTGAATAAGTTCAATCTGTATTGATAAGAGATATACATGCAATAGTATATCACATGATCAGTGTGGCTATCACTGTGCACTCAATTTTATATTTCTTTATTTTACATTACATTATATATTATGTTGGAATGCATGCATTATATTATATTGTATGGTACCTTGGAACACGAGTGGTAGTTTTACGCAACTCGGTTATTATGGTGTTTCTGTTAAAGTAAAAAAAAACAGAAGATTGGACTGGCGTTAGGGAGGGTAGCAAGGTGCCCTAAATCGTCATGCTGAGAATTTGATACAACCTAGAATCTAGAATTCTAGCATCCTAGAATCCTATAATCTAGAATCCTAGCATCTTAGTATCTAGAATCCTAGCATCCTAGAATCTAGAATGCATCCTAGAAACTAGAATGCATCCTAGAAACAAGAATTCATCCTAGAAACTAGATTGCATCCTAGAAACTAGAATGTATCCTAGAAGTGCGAGGGCATATGAACTGAGTGAGCAGCAAGCTGTCAATACTGAAACTGGCACTAATCGCCCATTTGCAGTGACAGTTTGATCTTAACAAATAGGCCGAGAAGCGAGAAGTGTTTCTATTGTTTTGAAGGATGATGCAATGATGATGATGATATGATGCTAGAAAAATCCATAAAATCGACATCGTAATTGACAAGGTGATAATAGTGAAAATGTTGACTAACGTGAAAATGAGGTGATGTGATAACGGGTCATTAAAAAAAAACTTGTAAGAAGCTAACCGACTTTTTGACTTGTTAACAACTCAGAAAGTTTTTTTTTCACATTTTGCAACAACTTTACAATTAACACCTTGTCAATGATGTGCATGATATGTTTAGTACCATATCGTGTTTTTAAAATTTCCAGTTACATTTTTATAATGTGAGTTCATGTTTGTTTATAAAACTTCTAGCTGACTTTTCACATTTTAGGTATATAGCAGAGAGGAACACCTCCAAAACAAGTAACATGCTGATTAAGCACTCCGCAAGCGATCAGTTACCCGATGACTGGCCATTCTTACCCATAATGCACCTCTATCAGACTTCTAACTCGAGGTAAAGGTTCGAGTAACAGTAGACATGCTCATGTTGATTTGTAATTCAATAGTCAGGTTGATCCATAGTGAGCTGCCATTCGAATCAAATATGTAAACAAGCATCATCTTGGCCCAGCAACCCTACCACTTTGCATTCTGGATACAAGCACGTTCAAAAATTCACCCACATATTTTCCAGCCCACACACAAACATTCATAATATATATATATATGTTTGCCTGTGTGTGGGCTGGAGAGCATATACCTATATGTATGTGTGTGTAAGTGGGCTGGAAAATATGTAGAATATTAGTACCGTCTTTACCTGAGCACCCCTTGATCCATTTTTTTTATCACATGGAAATATTGGATCTGGTAATAAAACTATGTAATGTATGTATAGTATAGCATGTATTTATATATCTGACTTTTTTGTAGAACTAACACAGACCCTCTGCCGCCGGACACAGGGTTACTTCTGAGGACGACATTACAGTTTATATATCTACTGGAGAAATGCTGCCCTGATGTGATAAGTTCTGTGAAAAGTCACGCAAAGTTAGCGCGCATCATGTGCTGCTTTCTACTTGGTAGGATCTCATACAAAAACTGGTAGCTTTTGTTTCAATTGTAATTCCTCTTTTGGTGAATTTTGAGATATTTTATGAGACTCATGTCTTGCTTTCTACTGGGTGGGTGGTTATTGTTTCAACTGCAATTCTTCATTTGGTGATTTATGAAAAAATTTTTATGATACAGCACAAAAGGTTTTGCATTACTCAAATTTCTAACTATAGACAAAACACCCTTATTGTTGAAAGTCTCACAGTAAAAGGAAAAAAACAGCACTCCCCTAGCGCATTTGTATATAGTAGACTTGATACCAAATTCCGCTAGCGCAGGGTTTTAACCTTATGAGTTGATAAATAGATCTAGATGAGTGTTGATGCTCGTCACGGCGTTTATTTGTCGTTATAATATTGTTGTCTATATAATATATATAATAATCCATATAATCATGATAATAAATAATAATAGTTTATAATAAAAGTATGTAATAATAGTATATAATGATATTATATAATAATAGTATATAATATTATCTTGTTGTCTATATAATATATAATAGTATATATATTAGTAGTATATAATTTTATCTTGTTGTATTATTATGGCAGATAATGACATGTTCCTTGAGCCCGAGATGCAGCGCTTGCTGACAGTACTTCTCCAATCTTATACCCGCTCAGTACATCGCCTGGACTTCTCTCTCCCCATACCCGGCCTCCAGTCCTTCGGTGATCTCTACGATGCCTTCCTCGAGCAGTACGAGGCCGCGTCCTTCGGTAACGATGTCTTCTCACAGTATCTTCTTATACCAATGCTTCAGAGACAACCAGCTAAGTACCGACGCTCTGTCTGGTCTGAACATCCGCTCACACTTAGGAGTATACAACTCAAGCCTCAACAGGTAATTATATACATATTATATGGACATTACACCAAGGGATTGTTTGAAGGCTACAAATATACTTTTTCCTTACAGGTATGCAAAGACACAGGGATATTACCCCGGTGTGTCTCAGCCTATTGGCTAAGATCAAGGTGTCATGGCTAATGGCTGATTAGTGCCTGTTTCAGTTTCTGGCAGCTTGCTGCACACTCATGATTAGGAGGTCCACCATGGCCTCACCTCTAGGATGCATTCTAGCTTGCTAGGATGTATCACACTCTCAGTATGAGGACTCAGGGCAACTTGCGTCCCTCTTTAGGGGCAGCCCACCCTCTGTTTTGTCATAAACAGGGGGGTGTCTCCTCTCACCATTCTCTGGCCGGACCTGGCCCCTCTCTAGATCATGTTTGATCTAGTATGCCTGTATTACAGTTGCTCCCCCTCCACCAATAAACCTAGGCAAAGTGCCCTGCGGCTTAACAGTGCAGGGGAGAAACTCCAAATGCAGCCTTCTTCACCATACTGGTCTGTGCTCCAGACATTTATTTACTGAGATCACTGAGTAAGTGAAACTTTCAGCTTGGCTTACAACCATTAGCCGCTGAATGTAACCTTTTCACGTGGCCATTCTTTTTACTTGAGGTAGAAAAATGTGTGGCTGTATGACAGGGCTATGCCGATTGAGTAATATTGTATTATATTGGTTAATTCACAAGCTACTTTCATCTCTTGATAGCCTCTTATCTTATATTGTTTAATACAGTTAGAATTTAGTATGGATGAGCTGCTATACCCAGAAGAAACAGACTCCACTGTTATCATGTTAATGACACGCTATCTACTATCCGGTACCGTGACGTTACGTCGTAACACAGTTATGTACATCACGGCATTACATCACGTCAACAGATACATGTTTACCGCTGACGGGTCCAAGGAAGACATCAAACTCTCCCTTCTCAAGTCGGCCAAAAATTGTACTGTGCAGGTAAGATCATTCTGCTATTCATCAATCATTGTAATTTTAGTAATTGAGCTAAATAGGTGCTAATTACTATTGAAATTCAATTATCATTTCATATTGCTTCATTGTAATTTTGAAATTTTGGATATATTACTGACATGTATAATTGCATCATATTCCTGCAGGTGATATTCTTGAACAAAAGCAGGCTGTACCAACTGCATGCAGGACCTCACATCATTGTTAATTCTTTAGATTATTCAATAATTTTATTGACGAGGAAATTTCCAGTACCTGCAATTTGCAAATGAAAATCGTTTTAATTGGTATGAACTCTATTCTAAAACATTTGTAAGGATAGACCCTGAATAATCTGTATTAATTCTATTGAAATGTGCAAGGGTATATACCCTGAACTAGACTTCTTGGTATAATGTATTTAAATTTACTTGATATATTTGGACAGGAGCTTTGTGATCACATGATATTCTACAAAGAGTACAACAGAAACACTGACTCAACAGATGATGTGAAGAAATCTTCTAATGGGATCATCTGTTATACCAAACTACCACAAAAAAGATGTGACAGACTCAAATTAGTTTGAGATCAAATGTGACAGTAATTTTTCAAATATATCAAATAGTTGATGTATAAATAAAATGACAACAATAAAATAAAAACGAGTTTTGCAGCAAAATCAAGGAAAAAATGTGTAGTCTTCAAAGAATAAATCATCAATAATGCAAAGTGTTATAGGAAAAAATTGGTTAGACTAACCAGCAAAACAAAACAAAAATCTCATGATGGTTACAATAATAAGGGACCGATCTTGGCCAGATGCCGAAAATTAGTTTCTCTCTCCTTTTATTGATATTTTATCAGTGCATGAGGATGCTGTCGTCAGCCACTGCAGCTCCAGCCTTGAGTGGGGATATGCTTCACTCTGGGTTACGGCTGTCAGTGGTTGAAGAGTAGCACCAATGACTTGGAAACCTAGTCGCGACTTCCTATGCAGGCACATTAATGTCAGTCATTGTCAACCCTGACAGACAGCATTATTATTAGCAGTTTTCATAAACCTCAGTGAAATCTAAGCTCATGAATCCAGCTGTCTAATGGTAGGTTACTTTAGGAGCGAGGCTTGGAGTGGTCTGTATCCGGTCATTTGTTACATTTTCGGAAACTGTCTCTCGACTCACTCTGCAATGAAGTTAGACACATCAATATTCTTTGTACATCTGAATATGTCATTTATAAAAAAGGCAATTGACCGTTTTTCTTTCTCACTACACGACACACTCGTCGCTGGAGACTATCACTAGTTCATGTATGTGATCGTTGGTGGTGTTCACATACTTGAACTAAACTATTGAGAGAGATATTTAGGCTAATACAAAGCAACCTAGCCTTGTACCTTATAAAACTTAACCAAAGTTTCTTCATGCTCTCAGCAACTTTTTGTTATGTTTACCACTGTTTCAGGCAAGTAAATGAAATTATAATAGTATAATAAATGTGTAGATACTGGAACATCATTCCTTGGGGGAGGGGGAGTAATGGGTTGTATGAATATTTGATGTCAATGCTGACTCTACATATCAAATTTGAAAACAGACTTGGAATAGCACTGTGTGTGAGAACTAGAGCCAGTACTTTATAATAATTTCTTTTATATTAAACATAAATTTACAAGTAGAGATTGAAGTGTGAAGTTTTCAACAGCAATTTGATTGCATCAGACAAAATCTTCAGTATTGGTTCAATCTTGCTTTTCCGGTTACCGCTCTGCCTTCAGTTCTACCTACATATAGCTCAACCCTTATACTTTTGATAACTGAATAACTGATAAAAAATATATGGATAAAAGGAACATATCTGGCCCTGGGCAAGCGTAAGGCTATTATGAATGGTCGCTTGACCGCATTTCTCATCTTCGATTGGTCTACAAGTTCAGAATTTAATATAGCTCATCCTTGTAAACTTTTCTCAAGCAGCTTGCCTGAGTTTTTGAGGGTTGTTACTGGGCCGTCAATCAATGCATTACGTTAAAGCTGCCAGATTTGTAGATTAGATTAGATTAGATTTTTAGATTTTAGATCCTGACACTAAGTCTTACACTGATGGCATATCTTCACTAATAGCCATGATCTGTATTTTACTACTGATCCATAAGTTCATATCAATGCATTTGATGTTATGATGGAATAATTATACCTACCCGTAATTTAGCGTTCCTGTTGTGGCCGTCTTGTGCTTTAATTTTATGACACAAGCGACGACAGCAGCGATCAATATAACTGCTGCTGCAGCACCGAGAACGGAGATCATTGTAGAGAGATTACCTGGAGAACAAAAGAAACTGACTCAAAATCTACAAATTGGCTTTTTCGCGCAATTTCAATCTGAGAGACACGATCAAGCTACACCCAACTTCAAATAACTTTTTAGATAATATCATAGCATCTACTTTTAACAATATTCCATATTAATTACGTTCAATAATCAATTATAAATCATTCAAACTCAATTTTTCTGATTATCTTTTTCGTTATCTTGATTGAAAGTTTTTGGTTTTTTTCCCCCTTTTTTTGTTTTCTTGGAAGGCTGATTTTGTAAAACATTCTCATCGAATGAAAATATTCCAATAAAGTTAAAAAAAAAAATCCACACATTGGCTTTTTGTTCAGTGAGAGAACAGTCACAGGATAGGAAATGAAAGGCGCAGGATAAATTCAAATTCAGTAATTGTCAGCAGTATCAATTCCTCGGCGAATCCTCTATATTTCCATATACACATCAAACTGCTGTGGATCAGCTGAGGCTTCTGTCAGCATATGAGGTTGTAGGTCTTGACAAGCTTTGTTCAGAGAGGGGGGGGGGGTGAGGGGGAAAAGCTTGTCAACTCATGCATGCTCGACAGGCAAATGAGGTTACAACTGCCCAGTGTGTTTTGATGATGAGATGATGGGATGATAAGTTATGACACCATGATCGTGGCTGAACTAACCTCTGTTTAAAGCTGGTGTCTTCTGGGTAGTTTCGAGAGTTTTGAGTGTAGATGTATCCTCCTTGAACGCAGTGGGTTTTATATCAGGGTTACCTAATAATGGTGTCGGTTTCGGACGGAAGACAGGAATAAATGGGGACATGGTAATCTTTTCAGGTGTTATCTTAAACTCATCTCCAATATGACAGTCCATCTCATCATCCCCATCCTCACATTGTACGACTCCATCACACACCTCAGTGTATGCTATACACCTACTCATGTTACCTGAACATGAGAATCCTGCACATTCAGCTGCAAACATAGAATTAGACTATATAGAAACCTCGACCACTCTTCGGAGTTGTTCGACTTTTCGCCTTTTACTTAGAAAACAGTGGTAGGGTGGCTATGGCTGCAAAGTACAAACTACTTTATAAGCAAATACAGGAAATAAGTGTTTGTCCATTTGTAATGATTAATCTCTACATGACTTCCCATTAATTAAATTGGGTCATTTAATTTTGGAATGGCATTTTTGGATCCCAGTATAAAAGGCATTATGTCTCTTTTTGTGTGAAGTCTTTGCTGGTCAGAATAAAAGCTTGTGTATAAAATGTGTGAAGTTAGTTTTGCCAAGTTGTTAACACGCTAGTAGTGAGCCGAGTGAGCCATTAATTCATGGAACTACAACCTACCTGATATATCTATATATCCGATAGAATAGACGAATCCCACCATTATTCTATTTTCATCTGGTAATACAAGAAACGACTGAGGCTCAAAGGCTCGACACTCAGACATGTTACCAGCGAATACGTTGCGGTGACTGGCAGGGCGGGAGCAGATCTCCGAGATTGAACTGCGGCTCACATCTAGAGCTTTGATGTTTTGTCCTTGGTCAGCGATGAGTAAAACATTGTCTGTAACAAAGTGTATTGAGATGACCCAGTAATTAGCATGATTCTGCCTTAGGGGCACTGGTTCATATGTATCAACACTGAAATACTGAACGTTCCCAGTTGTGAGGCTGGCTTTGCCAATACCTCCGACATACGAGAAATAGAGATCTTTAGTACTCCAGCGCATGGCAGCACCTATCAATTGATATACCAAGTTGAATGATGTGCTGACTTTCTCAGTAATAAAGTCAAGCATTTTGACATTTCCTGTTGTTTTCTCCATCACAAAAGCACGCTGATAAGGCAAGCGGACATTTCCAAAAATTTCCTCGAATCTGGCCTGAAGAAAGGAACCGTCCTTTCTCCCGCTTTCACCGCACAATCCGGCCACAAGTGATGTTTGGTTTGTGATTCGAGAGACTGACTGGACGCAGTAGTTTCTGCTGTTTATCATGATCACAGTAGTGCTGTTCATCTGGAAGAAAGTATGTGGGCTCTTGAAGTCGGCCGGTCCTATGATCGCGTGCGTAGTGAATGATGTCAAGTTGAGCGTTTTTAAAATGTTGTTCTCCAAATAGAGGATGTTTCCCGGTAGAAACAAATCCTCCTCCATATGATGAGCACAGCACCGAAAGCGCGACCTCAAACGTATCCTCGGCTGGAGATAATCAAATGTCACACTACAACACACAACAAAAGGGATTACAATTACAACGAAAGACCAAAAAGAATCAACTTACTAACTAATACTGTTGACAAGTTTTTCAGTAGTCGCTCAGTATATAACTTTCACATGTAAAGAAAGGATTAGTACCTCTGGTGTTAGGTCTAATAAAGTTGTAAGCAAGGAAATTACTTTTAGGAATAAATAACATAGGGTTTGAAGCAGGCAAGATCCATCCTAGATTCATATGATACACATTTTTATTGCATAAACAATCATCCGAAGATGTTCTCCCTGATGTGCAAAAAACCAAAAAAAAAAACCAACCGAAATTATATCGAGGGAATAAAATTCAATTCAATGGAAACAAATGGTTTGACGATTCATGACAGGAGGTACTTGCTGACCATTTGACGTCAGAGAAAACTTGTTTTGTTGTACTTACTTTGACACTTGGGGAGCCGCATGACACCGAAAATTACACAGTAGTAGTGGAAATAATGAGAGGATTAGTGTAAACGCATTCATCTGTAATCATAGAGAAAACTATTAATGATCATGCTAAACCTTTCAGAACAACTCTCTAAAATTGTTAGAATAAATAAAACAATTGTTTAGTTCTTTTGACATCGGGAAGTTTTTCAGCAGACAAAGATTTCTTCGGTACGGCAGCAGAATTTTTAGCATTGCTAGACATGACAAAGCCCAAAAGAACACTTGAGCCTTTCCACAACATTTTTTCAGTTTGAATCTTTTCTGTGAAAAATGCATGATTTTGGTGACTTATGGGCGATGAGACAGAAACATCTTCGCAAGAAAACTAGATAATAATGTCTTTGGAAACCTACCATTGTTATTCAAATCTGTCAACTTCAGTGTTTGTTGAAGGACAAGGCAAGCCGCAGCAGTGCGTTGCAGTTGCGTTGCCTGCTGGCTATCAATAGCTTTATGTCTAAACATTCCTTTTATATGGACCAACACTTAACAAGAATACCAAATAATCAATATAGGTACTGAGTCCATCACTGGCGTTTTGAAGTTATAGGGCACCTGACCCCTCCCAGTGTCACGCAGCCAACTTGTGTCACCGAACTGCATGATTATGTAATCTGGTGCATCAGGCTTTATTTTTATCATCCGGAAATCTCATTTCCTCACACGGCTATAAAAGAAAACTTGATTGGCTGCCGTGTAATCATGAAACTAGTTTGCACGTATCTTTTTTAACAAGTAATCAGGAACTATTTACGCCTCGGTATCTTGGTTATAATAGCTAATGTATGAAACAAGTAATCAGGAACTATTTACGCCTCGGTATCTTGGTTATAATAGCTAACATATGAAGAGTACACAATATGGTAGCCTGTCTTGACAAGCTTTGTTCTTTGGGGAGGGGGGAACTAAACCCCCACTGAACATAGCTTGTCAAGATATTCCAACAATATATGGATGACGTCAAATACTCTTATCATGCATCTTCTATTTCAGATTGGTTTGACGAAATCATCGTCCGTTTTCTCCAGTAGTAACACCATTCTGGTATATACACCTCATCTCAGATTTCAAAAGGATTCTGTAGGTTGTTTTGCTTGTGATGTAATGTTAGGTTCCAAGATCCCTTTGTTTTGTATCCAGCAGGTTCTTGGGGGTAATGGGGCAAAATATTGATCGTCAAGAAAAATTCTGACCAACATTAGCAACCTCTGGAGATCAGAGAAGCACAAAGGTGTTTACTCAAAGTTTGATCTAACTTGATCCTACGTCTTGACAATGACAGGCCAGAAAATTCCTCCACCATCAATCCGACAGACCCGCACTTGATTTTGCCAACTGCGTCATCACAACTGACAATCACTAGATCCACTTTGGGTATCACCTCTAGTGGATAGTAATGACTAAGATTTGAGTCCTCTATATATTTTTAATCAGGTTGGATATATAATAAGAGGTTTCACATAAAATATGGCTTTCAGTTCCAACAGAACCCTCTCCAACAACATGACAGAGGAAAAATTATATGTAGATCTCAATTTTGGAGAATATAATAAATGTAAATGTACTAATAACAAAATAACAAGTTCGTAAAAGTAAGGTGAAAATTATAATCGTTATTAATTGACATTTCAATTACATTTTCACTCTAGAAAACTCATTTCTTGAACCTCTATCTTTAGACCAACGGTTCTCTGATCCCATGCAACTTTCTGCTTTCACTACCAAAGTATCTACACTGAAAAGAGTGTCTTTAGGAGTAATTTTAGAGATCGTTGTCTCTCTATGTATCCGGAAATGCAAGATAGGTAACAAACAAAGCAAACTGATTCTCTAGTTTAATACCTGAGCAGATACATAATCAACAACATTTGCACATAGATCCGGTAAACCCCTAGTTTTCCAGTACAGCAACGACAGGAGTTGCAATAAGACCGATAACATTCTTATGCTTAGTTGAAAAGTCTCAGAAAAAATATTGAGGGTTACCATTCGCTTCTCGCACAAGCCTCCGTTTGAACTTCATAACAAGCCTGCGCCGCATGCATGGAACAAATGAATGAAGAATATATGGTGATGCTGAAAAATTTATTAGCCTCAGTCTGACTAGAGTGGTAGAATTTCAATCGTTAAAACAATATCGAGCTTGAAATCCTGGAAAAAAAATCACATTGAAAGACCTCAGTATGCTATTACACAAAAATGAAAAAAACCATATTACGGAACTTGAGCACCATGATTGAATTCATAAGCAAAAAATAAAGTGAAGCAGAAAAGCATCAGTCGGTAGAACCTATAGAGTGACTTGCTCAAGCACTTATCTTATCTAAGATCTTTGGATAAATTCATAAATATAATTCCATTACTGCCAAATTGAAAATGAGTAGATGTTGCAACCAAGATTCATTCAAAAATACCAAAGTTTATTTTATGTTGCTACTGCAAAATGTCCTATGATTTTTAGAGGCCTTCAGATTTGGGCCTAATATATAATTTTGAACCATGGGTAAATACTAGAGTCATAGAAAATATCTCACAATAAATTAACATAAATATCATAGAAGGAAAAAAGGAAAAACAGCATAGGACAGCTCTTGGGACTTGTATCAGTCCAATATTCATTTTTTTAAAAACTCATATATTCTGCATTCTATTTGGAATTTCGATTTGGAGATTGGGATTGGGATGGTACAATGAGATGGAAAAATTTGAAACTTTGATACAACGTATCAAGAGATTTGGTGTTTCTGATAAAAACAATAACTTCCATTCCAATATGGTAAGTGAGCTGCACACACAATTGGTAACCGCCAAAATAAATATTACTATTGGAAAATGACATCGACAACAACCGACTAATACAACACGTTTTCGAATGACTACAATGTAAAGTGTTATGAAAACGATGGTTTGGGTATATTGATGATACTTTGGAGACTTTGTCACCTAGATATTAAGATATCATTCAATGCTAGACTTAGAGTCACAGAGGCTCTCTTATTGGACGAAGTCGGTTGCAGATTTGATGCATTCTGAAGAAAATAGGCTATATCTGCATTCACCAACCTGCACAAAATCAAAAGAAAACTTGGTGAGGTGGGGAAGAAAAGGCTACATCAGCAATAAAACAAATCCTTCATTGTTACAGCAAGCTCTAGCTTACGGCATTGATTACTCAATTTGCTTCATTGACATCAATAATGAATGGTTTAGTGGACTTTATATGTTTGAATGGACTGAAAATAAAGGTCACGGTAGTTCACAAAGGTCAGGAAAACCACTTTTTCTAATAGCTTTCACCAATGCAGCAGTTGCATCACTGTTTTGCATTGGTAACTTGTAGGTACTGATACATCATAGATGAGAAGGGGGGACAATTTCTATCACTGTACATAGTTTTTACCCAGAAGTGCTATGAAATTTTTGCAGAATTAGCTGCCAGACTTCATATTGCTTTGGGCATTCTGTAGTCTTTAAAATATAATTAAGCTCATCCATAACGTTTTAAAAAATCAAACAGCTGAGTGTTAAACTCCATCATAATGAAAGGCCAGGTAGTAGACTTACCCCTGCTGAGGGCCGGTGAGCATTGTGATGTTCAGAGATGAAAGTCGATCTTTCAGCTTTGATTTCACCATTGAGTTGACCTCTCTGAATAGTTGCTGTGCAAATTGAAATTTTAGTTGGTTAGTTAAATTGATTGTAAAGCAAGTAAATATCAGGACCAAAATGACATTAAATCATGCATTTTCTAAATTAAATAATCCAATCAATTTATAAGTTCAATAAATAAGGTCAAAATCTGGCAACTCATGGACACAATGACTGCAATCAACTATAGTTGTGAATTGGACAGCAGTTAATATGCCTGCATAGAAGGACTTGCATGACTTTTACAATTAAACAATTTAATAATTGTTCAATTATAAATTCATTCATTTATACAATTATAGAATTATTCAAATACACATTTTGACAGACTGTTTATGCAATTAAATTCGAGAAGTGAATAACTAAGATGAACATTCGTGTTTTGGCAGACTTATCACTAACCTGTAACTGAGACGGCTCAATCACTTCACACAACGCCTCATAGAACTTACGTATCTGTTTACACAACGTCCTGAAGCATATGGAGGGCATGGGAGCTCGTATCTCCCACTGTAATAAAATAATAACATCATTTAACCAGCTTACACTGTAGTTGGATAAATTGTTGTTCAGGTAATAAAGGCAAAAAAGTAATAGTCAGATCTGGGCTGCTCACCGTAAGACTGTAGAGCAGGTTTCATTAACAGTAAAATCCAACACAATGTTATAAAATATTAACATCATTATGGCAGGGGGGGGGGGGGACGGGAAGAAATGACATAAGTGTAGTAAAAATTTTATGCTGAATGGTGGATTAGATAATGAAGGCAGCTACAGAGCAAACACTATACCCGTTTTTTCTCATGGGAAATCAAGGTATTCACAAAAGCGGAATGATTGGTGATCATTCAAAATTAAGAACTAGAACTAGAACTAGAACTAGAACTAGAACTAGAACTAGAACTAGGAATATCAGGTAAAAACTAAGATTAACTAGTTTTCTATAACCTAGAAACTGATAGAAATCTCAAACAACCCTAACATTACTATTCGTTCTCATAACAAACCTGTTGTACACAGCCGTCGATGAAGCCTGAGGCGAGCTCTCGCAGCTTTTGTCTCACAATGCTGATATGCTCTTTATAATTATCTGCTAGTGTATCAAGATGTCGGGTCATCGCAGACTTAGTGTCCGTCAGATAAACCATGAACTGTCGCTTGACTATGGGGATGTAGTAAAGAACCAACTCCAGGCTTCTCTGAAGCAGAGCTGTAATAATAGAGAGACATCACTCAAAAAGTCTTAGATATTAGACTAGTATTATATGAGCCACAATCAGGCTCGTTTTTGCAGCTGGAAATACTGTATACACCATGTAGGAATCTCAGATTAAGTTGCCCAATGCGTCAATCATAAGTTATCTCAAAAAATGTCTGCCTATTAAGTTGAGAATTCGCAACAACTTCATTGTCCAGCTATGTTGTCAATTAAATCGAAGTGAACAATAAAGAGAACTTACTTACTGTGGCATTTATGATATATTTACGATATATATTATACATATGTATTATGAGGCCTCCTCATAAAGGTGTACGAGCTTACCTAGATTTTTAGCAGAGATGGTTTTGAGGCCGACTAGCTGCAGAGCACCTGCACCAAGCACAAGCTGAGAGGAGCGAGAGTTGAATGTCTGTAAAACAGAGAAAAGATGATACATCTGAGACTGCTAATCATAGGAGTCATGTGAAGCTGTGAGAAACTACTCGCTCTCATTAAATCATTAATACTTATGTTACATATACTAATGGAAAGTGTCCTCAATCATACTTTTAGCTTCAAATTAGTTGGTTGATTTTTCATGCAAGGTAGTGTGGTGTAGTGGTCTAAGTGTCTGCCCTGCAATCAGATGGAGAGTTATGCCCTGGTTTCGAATCTCAGCTTGGACATTTTTCGTACAAGCGAAATTTAGTACCAGGTCCAGATAGTGAAATTAAACTCTAGCTAAATTAAACTCCTATAGGGTAGATAAAATTTGATACAATTTGGAGTTGCTTTCTCTCGAGTGGCCTATGGACTGCTGGTTGGTATGAGAGTGACTCAGTATAGAGGCAAATTGGATAAAGCCTGAACTAATAATTTCTAAGTGAGAATCATACCTTGAGTATTTCGGTGAGCTTAGTGAGAATATCTGGAGCTGATTTGGGTAAATCCTCCAGACAGGTACAATATTCTATTACCATCTTCACCAGAGTCACTGCACTCCTGATATGATAATAACAAACACAAATCCAATGAAACAATCTGACAGTCGGATCCATGAGAGTAACAAACAAATCTCAATGTTAATCGTTTACAGGTGCTATGTTCTGACAGTGGATAAGCCCTCCATATTGAAAACAAAAAATGTACAGTTATTTAATTTGAGCACAGAATTTTTGCCAGTAGGTAGTTGGTGGTAATATACTGGGTGCAAAAGATCATACGAGTAATATGATTGAGGTGTTAAGTGGTATTTGTAAACATCACAAATTACGATGCAAGTTTAAAATAGCTTTGATTCGTGTGAATTTGATGTAAGTTTTCACCACTTATATATTGCTGGCTACACCTGACAGCTAGTGTAAAACAATCTAGGATTTGTATATTTATGCTTATCTATATAGGAGATAGTAAAACAGTAGCATAACATGCCCGTCTTTAGTATATCCCACTGTATATTTTACCCAACAATAATATAACTAACAGTATAACAGGTGAGCTCTCTGGACAATAGCCTAGCTTGCCCACTCCTACCTTGTACAGGAGTGTGCTAAATTGAATATGTAGATGTATCTATCTTATATTTATGTAAAGATTGCTGGAGAGCAGCTAAATAAAAAAGTGATTTACAATTACATTTACAAATAGCGGTATAACTTACCAAACTATAATATAATTAACTGTATGACTTACCCGACTATAGTATATTGAGAGTTATTGAGGATGACACTGGAGATTAGAGTTGAAGTTGTGCTCTCCCTGTCTGATGACTCATCCATCACTGTAGTAAGCTGCTCACACAGCTCACAATGAGTCACCAGGGACTGAAAATCTCGAGGTATATCTGCAGGTCGCCATCTCTCATTATCCAACATCAAACTGCACAAACACAAAGTATAAAATAAGGTCATAACTCACAATATGAAAATTTCATTGATGAAACCATTATTTGATACTCACAGCAAATACTATAGAGTTGATATACTGTACTATACTATTATATTTAGTCTATAGCACAAACTCATTAGGATGTACTCGGCAGTGTTTTATGACCCGATTGAAAGCTGAGCCATCCGAAGCATGTGCATATCTGTCTTCATATCAATCATTTTTTGGTGATACCACAAAGTACATATACATGGTGTGTGAAGTATGTCAGCTATACAGCAAAAAGATTCAGGAAGCTACTCTTTGAATGATACAAGAAACGCTTGCTGACCAGTAAATATCGGGAGTGGTATATTCCAGAGATTAGTACAAATCTGATAACATACTTGAGTTTATTTTTGCGTTCTTCGTGGAACTTATTGATGAAGCGTATGTTGTAACCCTGTAGACATCCTCTGACTGAGTTAGTAGAGATTTTACTGCCACATATCGCCTCACAGGTCTTAGAAAATCTCTCCACTGAGGACATGAGAGTGAAGAACTCATGGGACGATAACTTTTCTATGAACATATCCTAATAAAAGAAATAACTTGATATTATCAGTTATTCAATTAAGGAACCTGGAAAATAATATTTTAGAAATAATCAATACAATACAGAGGGATGTCAAGGGGAAGGTAAGATTGGGGAAATTAATGATAACTGAGTAATAAGAATTATATATAAATATTATATTTATTTCTTGTTACTCAGTTATCATGTTGTAGTTGTCTCCTCACGAGTGATATTTGTCAAGGGGATAACAACTCCTGTTTACATTTACATTTGTCCTATACTACATGTTCCAAACTACACAGTCAGGAAGGATTGAGTAAGTATTGACGTACCTTTGACCTTGCACTTATGACTTTGGAGCACCTTTCATTGGCCTGTTCACATGTCTTTATGATGAGATCCTTCAACTCACGGTTTATTTTATCTGCAAACATCTCAGTGATAATACTCTGACCTCCTGTCTGATCGGATCTGCAATAGACAATATATTTCTCATTGATAGGATTACTATTTACATCGTGATGTTGTTTGCTGGATTAAAGTGCTGTGTACTGTTTTCTTTATACTGTGAAATCATAACTCACATTTTTAACATTAGATGAAACATGCAAATCCTCAAAATCAGACGCAGCACAATAATGTTTTTTTACAAATATTGAGCAAACGCCCAAAGTTGATCCTTCAAGCCCATTACCAGACAGAAAATCGGAAAACGCAGATCAGGGGTATTCAAAATTCATAAGAGACAATGAGAGACTAATTTTCCTCACAACGTTCTTAAATTGTATAAGACATAATATGTTCTTTTGAGTAGATATATTCGTAACAAATATCAGAGTTATTTTCAATATAGCATAATCCCAACACAAGAAGGTTGCCGATCGACTGTCAGGTTTTATACTTGGGATAAATCAAGTTCTTGATCCTTGAGTATAAGTCTCTTTGAAGGAGCCCTTCAATCATCATATTACAAGAATCAGTTATAAATATATACATGCAGCCCCTATGCTCATACCTGACCATCTTAACTGTTTTAGGTCTGCTGTAAAGAAAACTTATGCATTCAGGAAAATAAAACTTGAAAAAACAAATGAACCATCATAAAACGACACTAGCTAGACAGTTAGTTTTAATGTAAGTGAGCCAATAAATGAGGTTTTAGTTAGAAAGTCAGAATATGCAATGCTTTTATGACCATTATCAATCCTGTACCGAATTCACATATGAGTTAATAGGATGATACATTAAATCACTGTATGATTGTAGATCAGTCCACTTACAGTACAGAGGAGCGGTGGCTCTGGGCGTCCTCATCGGTAGTGTTACATATCTCCATCCCAGCAGCTATAGCACTCAACTCCCTCATCAGATCACATATTACCTACAATGGTATGAGGGTATCTGTTAAGGAGTGTTCTCTAGTGAAAACTACTAAATGTGCTTCTTTGAACATAGCGAAGAGCCTAGAGATAGTGTACAGTCAGTGACTGCATAAAGAATAACAACTCCAATGATGGAATGACAGCTTTGGACTTTTTGTTGCGTGTAGTCCCGTGTACCAGTTGACTCGTGAGGTGAGAAATCAAGTGAATGGGCACTTTTTCTTCCATGTTGTAAAATAACTTTCTGTACATTCATGTAAGTTTTTTACCTGAAGCAGGATGAGGTGTATTGGAACCGGGCATAATTTTGGGTGGTCTGGTGGGTCTTTCAATTTAAAACAGCCACAATCGTTAACAGATCCCTCACAAATCGCTCACTCATTGATGGAACTATTTACATTCTGAGTGAGAGTTTAAACAATCCACTTGTCTAATCGAAAGATCGATAACAATTTTTGCGCCAAGTGATAGTTTACTTTCAAAAGCATCGCTCATTCTAATTGTAAAACCCTCTGAGTAAGACGAGTTATATCATTGTACTTACCTTGACCCTGTTAATAATGATAAGAATATGATGAAATATATCCTCCATCAGTAGAAGCCAGCTGTTAAAGTTGAGACCTCTCATCTGGTCTGCCAGCGTGTTCTTCTCTGATGTTCCCTTGTCTACTGCTGATATATATTCTATTACTGTCTGCAAAAGGGTGAGAACAGAGGTCAACAAGAAGCAATACAGAACAGAAAACCTTATTTGTAACCTACTTCCACCTACTAAACACTTTCTATACTAGCATTTGCCACTATTATTGCCATTTATTACTATTATATTAGACTATGATGAGAAGAGCCGACAATAGGAAGTGCTACTAATTGATAGAAAACATCAATCAAAAACATATTTATGCCACCCATTTGGTCTACTAGTGACACCCATAAAGATATAATTTCTATTACATATTATTACATTTTATTGCTATTTATTACGGTACCATGTATACTAGTGTTTATACTAGTATCGGAGAATAGTATTCTATTCACAATGATGGCAAAACATTTTGATTGTCAGCAAAAGAAATATCTTGGTGGAGCTCTGATCATTATTACTGTACAAATCGGATCTGGACTCTTTCTATATGATATTGAACATGAAATGCATGGTAACAATGATATCTAATACAAACAGTTAACATGTACAAACCATTTTAACTTTGGCTTTGATGGTGGCCGCAGCCTCGTCTTTATAAACTGAGATAAAATTAACAGAATGCTGCCGGAGTAAGCCCATAAATACTGCTGCGAACTTATCCTGAAATTAGAGAGAGACATGGTGAGACAATAACAGGCCATAGTCGGGGTAGTCAGTATAATATGTTCCTGTTAACTGAAAGGTGATTAGACTATCGATTTGCAATTGTGAGTGATGTTTTGTAATGGTTTGTGATGGTTTGTGATGGTTTGTAAAATTGCCCTCCCTTAATAGCTCATTACAAACTGATAGAATGAGGAATCAGTTTAATTTAGAGGATGTCACTGTTCTCTTAGTCAGACTTAGAGCTTAAACAGATTACCAAAACCTCAAAGGTGCACTTATACCTTTGAAGATAACATTGTAACGTTTTAGATATAGTCAAACATGCATCTAGAATAAAGCAACAATAAGACTTACCTCATCGATGGCTTCAGAGCCTTCGATTAGCGGTCTGTTTAGATCTTTGGTAACAAAAGTATAAAACTCCTCTGTAACTATCTGATTAATGGCCTTCTCCAGTTCAGCTAGTTGGGAGCCTAAATGTCTGTAAACAAGAAAACAAATCACATATCAAACGATTCAGCTGGCTGACGGGAACAACGAACTACTTTCTGACATTGATTGATTTTATTGCTATCACTAACTAATAAAGTTGTGAGAAAATGATTGCTGGTACACACACTCTGCTTACACATACACATGCACATACTTTGCGTTTGAAAATATTACAATTGCCAGACAAGATGTATAAGTCATTTCATATAAGATAATACACATACAGACAGACACAATACATAATAGTCTATTTCTCTGCCAAAATGATCAAATGTTCAGATTAGATTTTAAAAACAGATCAGCGTTATGTCAACATTTCATGTTTTCCTTGAGAAACATTATTCTGACATGGTGTCACTTTGTTAGAATAATGGCTTCATCTTGACTCCTAGTGAAGACAATCAGTCTACCATACTATACACAGACAGACAGCAGGAAGTGCTCATATGTCATATTGAGTAAACGCAGATATTAATGTGGGTACCGCAAAGTCTCGTAACAAAGTCAACAGACTTATAAATGAAGGTGATGTGTAAAACGATACACATGTGGACGCAGTTTATATCTGAATCATATTTTCCTTTTCAATAGATAGTGACTTGTAAGTGTCACAGTGATCACAGAGAATATGTCTTTGAAATGGTTTGTGTGTGTGGTGACTTGTAAATATAATTTTTTTTTTAAAACACAGCAATTCAATTATAAGTCTGATGACTTCATATGGAAGTTTTATGGTATAAATGGGATAGTACAGTTAGCCAATGTGTTCTCACCGATTGACTAATGGAGGGCCAATCAAATCAGACCCAACACATTGGCTATAGCAAAGTGCATTTAGGATGGGTAGGATATGATTAGATCGAGTTTAATTCATTTGTCTGCATTCCAGTTGCTCCCTTCCAGGTGTGTCCAGTGGAGCGGGAACGACTCTAAATGCAGGCACATGGATTAAACTGGGTCTAGATAGGATAGCAGTGTCTAACTAAAACAGACCTGAAGCTCTGTACACCAGATAATTCCTTATCGAGTACTTCTTGAGCTGCACTGATGATATCCAGAGCTCCCACATAGTCACTGCTGGTCAGTAGCTGCTGTACTGTGGGCTGAGTCTGGTGTAATGTCTCCATCAAGTGTAACTGTTAAGTAAGATAAAACCATATCAAGAGTAAATCTCATACGGTGAACCTGCCAGTGGATGACAAGACTATTTCAGTATTATATGATAGGGAAGGTAACTCTCATTCTCTGCATTATGATGTCACAGTGAACTGGAAGTGCTTATTTCTTGTATTGCACATCATGTTCACTGTGACATCATAATGCAGAGAATGAGAGTTACCTTCCCTTATGGAAGGCACTCATTCTACCGCCAATAATCCATGCCAAGTATAGCATTGAAATGTTTTAACATGCAAATCTGACAAAACCTTATCATAAATGACTGCCTGACTAAAACATGCATTGGTTTTTGGAAAGTCTTTAAGTTTCAAACGAAAGTGTAATGTAAAGAGTTCCTACTTGGTTTAAGTTTTATATGAAAGTGTAATGGTTAACCAAAGAGTTACTCCTTGGTTCAAGTTTCAAATGAAAGTCTTATGTCTAAAGAATAACTCCATGGTTGAAGTTTCAAACGTAAGTGGAAATAGGGTGTTTATTGGCTGGCATATGGAACATATAGTAGTAATATTATTACCTTCCTAGTGAGCTGTTGCAGTCTCTGTTTTTTCCTAGCTTTGACTAACACAGATAGTGGATTGTATACTGTCTGTCCACTAAGATCTCTCATCTACAAATATTACATCTCAAATGGTCAGGATAAAGGAAGGAAATGTATTATATTATTCCTCAGAATTTTAGTGCAGTAAATCTTCCTAACCATCGTAAGAATAATGGTGGATTTATCAGCAAATGACAGAATCTGGATAAACAAACAAAAAATAATGAAATGTTGAAGCTCATGCGGCCTGTATCAAATATGCCTTCATCACAAACGGCATTTAACAAAAATGACTTGTAGCACAATTGGCTCGTATCACAAACGCTAGAATTTACAATGACCGCATTGATGACCGCAATATTTGAAAAATAAAGAAACAAGTGTTACCTTAGATCTGAGGCTAACAATGGCCGAGGTTGATGATGCTAGGCGTGATTGTAGTTCTTTATGAGTTGACATGACATGGAAAAAAGCCTCAGACTTGAGAGCCACCTGCCTGGCTATCTGTACCTCGATGATGTCTAAATAGTGACTGAGCTGCAACAAAAAATCAAGTTATAATACTAAACGGGATGGGAAGATATATATGGGGCTACTATATATTCCATATTTGTAACAATAATAATAATAAGCTTTCTTTTGCCAAACAAAGGACTTAAAAAATTAGCCGGTCATTAGTTGCATTCTAGAAAGTGTTCCATGAGAAGAATTTAATTCAGGGGGATCTACTAATGAGCAAAGCTAAAAATTGAGACAACACAGATCACTGAAAAAATTTGAAAATTATACCCATGTTAATTTTTACTAAAGTTTCAGCACGCGCTGGCTTTTGCGCTCTGCTCACTGAACAATCATACCTGCTCTTGAAGGAGTCTTTTTGATTGAGGTTTCGAAGCTTTGATGTCTTCCCAAGGAAAAACTTTGTCAAAAATTTCTATATCTGATAGTTTAAAGCTGGAACTGTGAAAAAAACTGGGAACTTTTCCGATATCTGATGTGGCCTTATCTACAATATAAATAACAATATCAGTTATGAAATATGGCAATCCAGAATCCAATGACAAAGGGGTCAGGAATTAGAACTATGTCAGTTAAAATATCTTGATAGGTTTAGAAATCATTGGAGCTTTTTCATAGTTTGTTGCATATTCAGGGTAAGCTTCAGTGTGGAACCTGAAATTTGAAGTTTATTTCCCATCCCAAAATATAAATTTTATAGATATAAGAAAATGTACTGTTCCATGTTCCCTTACTAGTAACAAAAACATGTGAGCTACGTCATACTCGAACTAAAAATTGATCACAATCTCGCTGAGATTATGTGCCTATGTATAGCCTGAGGATTCAGCCTGAGGATAAATCCATGACCATGTGACCAGGCTCATAATGACTAACGGGATTCATCATCTCAACTTATATAAACAGAAACTGACTGTCTGAAGGTCGAACCACAAAATAGGTTCAGCATATAGATAGGATTGTGGCCATGATGAGTCATGATGAGTCATGATGAGATAATGTATAGAACGTGAGTTCATATATAAGAGAAATTATACTGACCATGAGCTCTTGTGTAGAGTGGAGGGAATGCATCTATAGGTACTTTTACATCTGGAGGATTGGCTTGTGTCTTTTGGTGCTTAATTAGTCTCTAAAATATGAAGAAGAGTTTATGCAGCAGGATATGTAACGCGAAATAGTGTGATAAAAATGAATGCAATAACATTAAACATTGCGCTTTATTGAGAGAGAAAATGTTAACTTGATAAAATGATAGAGGCAAAATGACAAATTGGCAAAATGATAAAGCTTACAGGTAGAATGGCCTTTTGATATCGTTTGAAGTGATGTAGCTGAATATCTGGAATTTCTGTACTAGGGGTGAGGTCCAAGTAGTCCCATCCTACGCCCCAGGTCTTAGTGAAGAAATCAGGCTGCCTTCTTCCAGGCCTTGGATCGTTCAGCAGGGAGGCAAGATTCACCTGGATGAAAATTAGTAAAGTTCTTAAATAAATCAGCCTGTCATAAGCACAACATCGCTTAATTCCAATTTGAAAAATTAAGGCATCCATTTGCATCCAGGTAGGCATAAGATTTATCTCTATAACACAAGTTTGTCCTGAAATTATGATTAACTTGGTCTAGCGAGGCTTATAGTTATTTTACAAACTAATTTAGTTTGGTCTAATGCCATATTCATACCTGACCCTGTGAATCTACTGAGTTACAATTAAAAGAAATAACAACAGAAATTTGTAATTGTTCATAGCGCAGTACACTGCTGCATACTCTGACATCGAAATGTAGGTTGGAGACTGTTTACTTTTTCAATTGCCATGATATTGGTCTAAAAAAATAATTGGGTGATTACCCCATACCTTTGCGTGGTAAACTGTCCACCGCGATCTAGTTTTCTTTCGAACAGATCTATCAGCTAAATGTATAAAAAGAGAAATAGTAAGGAGAACCCTATGTTAAATAAAGTGTAAATCTTCATATGTTACAAGTTATAGTATAGCTATCTGGTGGTACAATAGGGCCGACACAGCAGGTTGCTTGCATTGAGAACAAGGCTTGCCTTGTCAACTAGCAAAGTATGCCTTGACAGTGTTCTAACAACTTATACAAGCCTAAGAGACTTTTATCATGCACATTTTTGTTAATAGTGAAGTGAAACTTAGGTAACATGTGTTTTATAATTGCATTTCAAGTATTTTGTAATATGGAGTTTTCCACTAGATTATGACAGTTCTCTCAAGTTGTATCATCACACATTCCTACTACAGACGGCCGGTGTGTGCATATGAAAACATGCTGTTGAGTTGAAAGATCCGGCATCGCTTGCGCAAATATAAATAAGATATGATTAAATATGTATGTCATTATATCCTCAGTGATCTACACATATCGCTTACGGTTTATTGATCCATCCGATGACGTTACAGACGTTCCTGTATGTGTGCCATCTGAGGTCGGTGAGGGAGTAGACCTACTGCTCATTCCAGAAACAGACTCAAAACTGGCACTAGTCCTTCTACTACCAGTTTGTTTGCCTGCATGAACTGTATTTTGTCCAACCATATCCACAGAGACTGGGGCAACATGGAAGCGCATAACATGGTTGTCATAGTCTTTCCCACAAACACCTTCCAATGGGAGGTTTTTACAAAGTGAATTTGGTCCATATGTGCAGATATATGACCCTCCTTCTCTCCTGCAGTGAACCATCTTCATGTGTGAAGCAAAGTCCTTTGGGGATTTGAACTTCTCATCTTTACAAATCCTACAGCATCGCCAAGGGACAGATGAATGTGCATCAGTCTTAGATGTATGTCCACCATACTCTCCTATCATTCTCAAAACAAGTCTGCAGGCAGGTAAATACTGCTACAGACTCAAGTTTTTTCTAAACTGGATAGGAATAATATCTTTCCAAAAATGTTTGATACTGGCCGGAAGTGACAGTAATAGTCTCAAAAAGACATGTTTAACTAATTTCAATTTTCATCTTGGTTTGATAAGTTATCTTTCTGTCAGTTATATTTTTTATGTCCTATTCATACTATTGTAGCCCTGAGAAGACATCACTATTTTTAGTGAACCCCTCTTGAGACCTTAGCACAATTTCAAAATAAAGTATTTGTAGTTTTTTTGAGACTAGGTACAGTCCCACTCACTTTTCCAGGCAATTATGGCCACAGATTCTGGTGGAAGACTTGATGAAGTCAAAACACAGTTTGCTGCAAGAGAAGGACTTTATAAACTCTCATCCCTGTCAGAATACTCAAGACCCAACAGAACAAACTATGCTGATGGTGGGAACTCTCCTGTAGCTGTGTCTTTCACAGAGTTATGGGAGGGGTCTGACATGCCGGATAAAATTTGCTTCAACATTGGCAAGGAAATCTATGTGTACCCCTTTAAAGGTCTGCGGAAAGTGAGTATGGAATCTTTATATGTATTCAAAGATAATGTACACAAGTTGATGGTTGGTTTATGCACAATAGTAGGCCTAGTTCACAAATCCTAAGCCAACTACTTAACTTATTATTCCTATTCTATCTATTATTGTCAAGTTGTAACTTGTTCTTTTGTTTACTCTAACTGACACCAAGTAGTAACAGTAACTCTTTGTTCATTCAATCATCACAAATTCATGAATTTCATACTGAAATAATATCCCCTGTCTATGCCTACCAATATAATGATCATATCGACCATTGTAGAGGAGGAGTAACCTGTCTTTGGTTTGTTTATCTAGGCTACTCGTACACAACAATTAGTAAGACTTAGTCACAAAAGCCATAAACAACTAACTGCCACTGGCAGCTATGATTTTGTCTTATATCAAACTTATATTTGCTCTTTTGTCAGGCTGCAGATTTAACATTGCCCACAGATAAACGAGTGTACAAAGGAACATTTCCTACATGCCACGCATTTAGTGAACTACCAGATCCTGGCATTGACGACCCACTGCTGCTATTAGTTGGATTTAGTGCAGGTCAAATACAACTTATCGATCCTATTAATCACCAAACTAGTCTTCTCTTCAATCAAGAGGTAAGCGTTGATCCCAACGTGTGTACTGTCTAACATTTGATGGATTCGATTGGGCTTAGGCTACGCACTATAATGTCTATTGTACTGTTGCAACCTCACAAGAGATTGTGAGAAGGATTGGCCTAAGCTTGTTGAATACAGGTCACACTACAGTAGGCCTATGCCACCTCAGTAATGAGTTTGGTTGGTGGGTGCAAATCAGTATGTAAAAACTTAATCTGGGTTTGGTTGTTCTCCACTATACAGCCACACCCACATAATGAAATTCTGATTAAAACAAAAATATGTCTCCGCCAAAGATAAAATTGAATTTTAAAAGCAGATGATCCCTCTAACAGCGTAACATTGCTTTTGTATAGCAGTCATATGACAAACATCAGAAGAAGTTTCACTTCATACCGCGGTCATTTATCACATATTTATAAAATCTCAGTAAGGATTCCTTGATGATAGATTCCAACGATAAGATATACAACCTAAGAGGAAAGGAACACTAAAACCATAATGATGCTGGCTTTAATGTGCAGCGATCAATTCTAGCTATGAGATGTGACCGATAGCCTATCTGTCGCATACTAATAATATTCTAGACACTAAATTTTTGGTCAATACTATCAAACCATAGGGCTCACAACTATATGAGTATGTTGTCCTATTGCCAATAGAAGAGCAACTTTTACTTTTTAAATATGCAATCATACGCTATATTGTTACACTTCTTTTTCCATTTTTTTCAAGATAGTCTGAACAATTGGTTTTGTAGAATTGTGATTCATACATATCTACTTGGTGATCGAGAGCAAGTACATTGCTTAAGCTCCTTGCGTAAAAAATCATGAAATAGTAATAGGTCCTAACAAAAGTACCATTATTTTTGTCTTTTACAGAGAGTGATAGACAAAACCCGGGTGACTTGCGTGAAATGGGTGCCTGGTGTCAAGGGACAGTTTATAGTCTCCTACGCCAGTGGGTCTATGTATATATACAATCATGAATTACAATGTCCTACAATACCTCCAACTTATCAAGTATTCAAACAGGTAAGTGACGTTTAGCCTTCGCATTCGATGTAGCATGTGATCAGGGAAGGGTGGGATATACCCCACCCCACCCTTGCGGAAGTGACGGGTTATGATTTCTAAGTCGTCTCCTCATGTAACTAAATAGTCCTGGTTTGGTCCTCACTAAAAATTAGCCTCACTTTACCAGGTTTAGGTTGGTTCTTCCAGAAGATCTTCAACCCACCACTTGTCTCAGTCCTTCATGACTTCAGAGCCCTATGCTTGTGATGCAGTTCGGTTACATGAATGGTGTAGGCCTAGTGAGAGTGTTTATTGATGCTTTCCTCATTTCCTAGTGAAAATAGCGCTTTAGCTCTTATGAAAACAGTGAAATGATCCGGTTAGGATGAGCCCAGTTGTTTTTTTGTTTGAGTCAAGTAGTGTAACAACATGAATGAAATGTTGGCACAGGGTCTCGTATGTGTTGCAATTGTTTTTTCCCTATCGCTCTTCATTTTCACTTCATTTTCACATCATCCATTCACATCCGAGTCACTTAGGCCTATCGGTCTGGATGAGTAATAAAATAATACTATAATTAACCCATCATTTTTGATAAAGATAGCTTGTCTTAACACAGGTTGAAAAGTTGGACTGCCCAAGGCTATAGTGAATGTTATTATGCACTGATGCAGACTGATAAAAAATGTAGAGTGCTTTGTCAGATACACTGACTTATCCATGTGTTATAATAGCAGATAATTTCAGCGTCTGAACTAACATCAACAATTACTCATTACTGGCCCGGTTTTTCCTGCTCCACTGTCATTTTTCATTCTCAGCTGTCATTATTTCCTTTGCAACTGTCATATTTTCATCTCATACTGTCAGTTTTTTCTCAACTGTCGGTTTTGGTAGCACTATTGTGTTACCTGGCCGGCCAGGTGAATCAGCACTGTCAATCACAGTGCAATAAATTACCTGGTAATGTCGACAAAGAGACTACATCAATCACACATTGACAAACTAGGGCTCAATTATTGTGTCGTCTGATAGTCGCTAATGATTCTGCATAATTATTAGGTCAGAGACAGTTAACCCAATCTTGTTTACTCTGTCTCTGAGAGCAGTTAAGATAGTGGCTTGAATTCTATGGGTCCCTTAGACCTGAACCCAGGTTGATTTCAGTTACCTTGGCCAGCCCCTTCTCAAAGACAAGACATAGTGGTTATATTTTCTCAACCGTTTAAAATATCTAGGGATTTTGAATAGATGATGTAGTTAGTTGTTGGACCATTTTATTCTCCATTTCTCCAGTTTGAGACCGGCAACCCTATCATTATCAGGAAACGGTCATCAAAATTTAATCGTGCTCAGTGTTATGTCTGGTGGCAGAATCATTTCTGTCGTTTTGTAAGGTGCAAATTGATTTAAGGCCTTTTCCTCACTAGTAACATCAAATTAATTGGCCTGGCCTTGGCTATACTTCGAATAGCTTAGACTACAGTCTTACAGCTTATTGAACTTATGAATACGATTGCAAGTTGTGAATCTGAATGTGATCTGCCTAATTTTGTCATGTTTTGATATTTTACAGGGGGAGCATCATGTGATATTTACCTCGAAGGCCAAGTCTTCTCGCAACCCAATGTTTAAATGGATCATCGGCGATGGTGCAATATATCAGTTCAAGTTTTCTCCGTGCAAACAGTATTTAGCGGTCGTGTCCCAGGACGGATTCCTCAGGGTATTTGATTTTAACAGAATGGAGTTGGTTGGATATATGAAAAGCTACTTCGGTGGTCTACACTGCGTCAGGTAAGTTCTAGACCAAGTTTGGTCCATCTGCCTACATTTGATGTTGCTTCCCATCCACTGCTAGCGGCCTGGCCTGTGGAAGGTAGCAACTGGAATGCAGGCATACGGGTTAAACTTGATCTAGGTATGTAAATAAAGGAGGAGGGGGGAGAAGAGATAATTCCTTCCATTAAGTTGTCGAGCTACCCCTCACTCAACAACGGCTTCAATCTGATTTCATATGGATAAATTTTACTCTTCGGGTATAGGGGATCTAAGTGCCCAAAAATAGAAGTGCTGCTTTGCGCAGTCCCTTTTGCTTTGTGAGAGTTGTCAATTTTTCCAATTCACTCACAATAATGCAGATTTATTTCTGTAGTTGTGTAAGCCCATTGTGTAGGATGAGCCGATTTATCATTGTTAGGCCATGTGTGAGTGAGATCTTTATCGGGACATGATCCAGTTTCTATTTCATTTTGTGGATTGAAATATTTTAAGTTCAGTCTACAATGGTGGAGCAGTAAAAATAGCATCCTTTTTTTAACATGCAAACAATGTAAGGATGCCTTCTGAATTTGAGAGATTTTTAACTCTTAGGGGAAGGCGGGGCACGTTGAGCCATGGGGCACGTTGATCCACCCCACTTTTTTCAAATACCATTTTATGTTTTGAGTTTTCCCCACCATCAGAGGTCATGTGACCAAGGGCACCCTTTTTGAGCAGACAAAAATAAAGAAAGCTACTAAGGGAAGATAATTATTTAGTTTTTCATCGTTTTTATCGTAAAAAGTAAATAATACGCTAATCGACGGAAATTTCATCTATTCTCAACAGGGCGTGACTGAGAATTTGCAACTTTTATTATGTGATAACATCATATTTAGTCTCAATTTCACATAATCTAAATTTATCTCTGATGGAGAGATTTTGTTAAACTTGAGTTGAAAGTGAAAAACAGGCTGTTGGGGCACGTTGAGCCATGCCCGATGGGGCACGTTGAGCCATGCCCTGCAGTATGTGAATGTTATATGATGAAAGTGTATATGAAGCATATGTACACAAAAACAGAAACATTGTAATTGATGTTTCTTTGATGAAGTTAGCAATACTCTGAGTTCACTTTTCCCTTCACTTATCATCAAGTTTGCCGTGTGCAAGTTTTCCTCTACCGAAAATGTTTCGGAGATTTATTTTGTGTTGCGAATTATATTTTATAGTTCAATTGAATGAAAAACTGCGCTGTTGCAATGAATTAGGTTGCTTTTCTTTATTTCATATGGTTGCAATGAATTAAAAAGTTGTGACCAGCAAAGAGATGACCATAACAGAGTGGCTCAACGTACCCCATACAAAATGCGGACCCGGCTCAACGTGCCCCGTGCTTGGGGCACGTTGAGCCGCTTTCCAATTTTTTTTGAAACAGCAATATTTCCTTTTCTTGCTGCAGTAGGTTTCTGACCTCACTCATGTTGATGGAAGACATGAAGACTTATTTCAGTGCCAAAATTTGTTAATCTGGCGCAATTCAACTGCATGTTACAATCAAATATGTAAAAACTGGCTCAACGTACCCCGCCTTCCCCTATGCCCATTTGGTAACCCTGCGATATTATATATAGAATTACTCTGTGTGAAAGTGATAAATAACGGAATTTCCCCGACATGCAGCAAACTAGCACTAACTGTTTGCATATCTTTGCCCCGATATGGCCTTGAACGGCAATGAAGTGGATAATGTACATATTATTATATATATGTATATACATATTATTATATATTTATATGTTTGCAGCTGGTCACCCGATGGTAAATACATAGCTGCCGGTGGTGAGGATGATTTAATCACCGTATATTCATTCCATGAGAATCGGGTGATATGTAGGGGTAGGGGTCATAGGTCGTGGGTGACAGCGATATCATTCGATCCTTACACTACTCTGGCACACCACGGGGACACAGACTATCCGAGTGATGACGAGTCACTAGGTGAGTTGATTGATTGATTGATTGATTGATTGATTGATTGATTGATTTATTTATTTATTTATTTATTTATTTATTTATTTATTTATTTATTTATTTATTTATTCATTACATAGCACAGACAAGAATACAAGGATATATGTTGCAAAATTCGGTGTAAAAACTGGCCTTAAACGAAGACATGAACAAAGATGGAGAAAAGTCAGGACTCTGTAGGATTGTTTAAAACGAATATCACTTAAAGTATATAGGCCTTAAAGGTGGCGTAAAAACTATCTCTCTCCATGCAGTCACTGAGATATTACTCGTTCAAGCGGGCTGAAAGACTAGAATGAGCAATGCGTTTTATTAAAGCAAATTATCACTATCGCATAACTCAAAATTATCGCTCATTTAGTCTTACACCTAGGCAAATTGGTTCCTAACATTCACTCGGACAAAATGAATATAGTTCCCTCAATGAGTGAGCAAAACTCTAGCAGTGCTAAGATAGGTTTTACACGCTGCAGATAGTTTTTTTCATTCAGCTCACCGTGTCCAATATCGAGTTCACAAAACATTTATTATGTTATCATTGAGTAAGGATAGATTTTGCTCTGTGATAATGTCATATGCAGGATGATCTGTGAGTATGATATAGATTGCAGTAGGTAGACTGGCACAAAAATAAGCCTGAGCAAAATGTGGCAATGATTTGACTTCACTAGGGAGGTTGCAAAATCTGTCCGGGACCAAGAAAAAAAAAATGAGATACAACAACTTCTCAGTCCCGGAAAACCATTGCCATTGGTACGACAACTTCATGTGTCCGGGCAGGCGGCACTTAACATTTCATTATAACAGAAAGTTTGTCCCTGATTATAAGAGGGTGTATGGTATCTATTGTTGTGAGGGTGTAACTTTGAATCCCATCAATATCAAGACTGATCAACAACACGAAACTTTCACATGAGAAGAATTTCATGTATTGGGGAGAAGAGGCTTAAGATTTCGCAACCTGTATTGCTTATGTAAGATTTTGCAACCTGTACTGTTTATTAAGATACTTATATTATTCAAATACATATATAACAGTATTTGTTATGAAATGATTTTTACTAATGGTTGTTTTTAGCATGAAAATGTGGAGCCAACATGACGAAATCGGTCAGTCTATCAATTGGACAGGATTAGTCTACCTTCTAGTAATGATATAGCTTACAAACTGTGAAACTTGTATGGTATTTTTTTAGGGGTCCGGTTTTTCCAATGTAGATCTTTAAGCCTGTCACGTTTTTGCTCTCTCTTTGCAGGACGCACTCCAATGACTAGTAAGAATTCTTTACGGGAATCTACTCGCAGTAGTACATCCAGTCGTTATAGTGTAAGACTTGACGTGGACGGCAGCGCAATACCACTAACTACATATAGAATAGGCAGCGTATCACAAGATACCAACCTGTGTCTATGGGATATAACCAGCGATGTGCTTAATAGCCATCTCAATAGAAATCGAACTAACAGCTATATAGCTCGAAACTCTTTGCTAGAAATATCTACAACTTCTAGCGGGAACGCTGGTGGTGGTGGTGGTGGTGGTGCAAACAACACTTCAAACGTGACCCAGTCATCTAGCCTTAGTAGTACAAAGAGTAACACTGTGCATCCGGGGAGCGTCAGCACCCCCAACCTGCCCAATGCCTCCCTTCCATCTCCACAGCCTTCTATGGGCAACGGAACTAAGTCTAAACGGAACTTCACATTAGGTTATAAAGACAAAAGCTCACTGAGATCAACATCAGCGGCTGCTCAAATAATGAAGAACAACCTTGACCAGCGTAGAGTGCTCGGTACTCAGTGGTGTCCGCGGCTACACGAGGTGCCCTTGTTAGAACCTCTCACCTGTAAGAAACTCTCTCACCATATGCTGACTTCTATACACTTTTATAAGGATTTTCTAGTAATATCTGGACAAGATGGAGTTGTTTCATCTTACGCACGACCGCATAGGCAGGTAAGCTACATGTTTGAAAGCTGGTTTGATGTTGGCGTGATCGGTTTTGTCAATTAAACCATAATAAGCCGATTGATGCTACAAAATTTAAAAAGATCGATGTTTCACTGTCAAGTCCTGTTGTATGGAAGTTACTTGACTAACAGCCTCAGATTTTGATGCAAAAAAACCTTTTAGCAATGAATGTACATCATAAAATGGAGTTGTCTAACTATGGACATTTGTGTTCCAAGAGGAACCAACTTCAAATATCAATTTTTCTCTGTCTTACTTTTGGTGAAAATGTTTTTAAACTTGATTTCTAGCTGATTGGGAATTCATCTACGGCTGAGCATACAGAGAACCACGCCACGTCGTACAACTATGGTTCATCCTCTGGAGATCAGCGTTCGCGCCCTCACGCTCAAAATCACATGAATGGTCACGACAGTGTTGACAAGGCAAGACATTTCAACTCAGTGCACTGAATGATAGATTCTACCACTAGTTTTGTGCAGTAAATGGTTTCTCTTCATTCCAATGACCAGCAGGTACGTTAATATCACAATACAGCCTAGCTCCACTGTATGTAGGGCTTGTTGAGGCCAGGGATAACAATTCTCTTGAAGATCTTCTTTTCTTTTTTAATATTTACTCCTCTGTGATCAAATTAAGTTGGATGTTTAATAAGATTTCCTAGCGTTGTCCTGTTATCAATTATTTTCATAGTTTTATTAAGTTTCTACCAGAATTACTCATGAATGTTAGAGTCCATGGCGCTATGTTGCTGCTGTACACAGTGCTTGATGTAGCAGTTTTACTCACACTGACATCGATATTACACTATAAGCATGTGTATATCTGATTGTTAGAGTCAATTTAGTTTGTGTACCTCATTTGTACCCACCCCTCATTCTAGAAATTGACCTCGGGTCGTCACACCAAATTCCTTCCGAGGGTACTCAAGCTACATGAATTAATTCAAGCCCTATCAGAGATATACATTCAGTAGTATATCGCATGATCAGTGTGAGTTTGCATGGCTGCCTCGATTACTACAATTTTGTGAACCAATGTCAATACAAGACTATCATGTTCGTGCCAAAATTATTCTATTTTTGCAACAAACCCACATGAATTACATGAAAAGATTGTAATTAGCAATTTCAGTTATTTTTTTTGTATCCATAGAAGCCTTTTCACAAGAAGGGAAAAGTGATTGCTATTTATTAAATCCTAGATTTAAAATTACATACCTCACATAATTAGCGGATTTCAGCCCTCTGTTATTTTGGCTATTACAATTTTTTCCTTTTATCGTAAAGATTTGCACAGCTGCAGAGATGTAGCTGCGGTGTCATTTTACAGCAAGTATGTTATTGAAATAAAAGTATAGAAAGATACCGAATATTTCTTCACATATCAGATCACATATCAGATCACATATCATATCAGATTATATCTTATATCATATCACAGATCATGTCTAATATCATTCTCATATCATATCAGATCACATATCAGAATACCTTCACTGTCAGATCTAATTTATACATTTAATTGTATCTTGATCGTCAAATTGAAGAAATCACACAAAAAAACATAATTTTTTTCATTGACATCGAGTATTATTTGTTGGGTCAGCAATTGAATGGTCACGACTCTGTGGTTCAAGATTTGATGTATGAATGTTCGAAGCCTCCTTTGTTGCTGATAGTCAATTTCTTCACATAATATTTGTCATTGACGCCATGTTTTATGTGGTTGGCTGTCAATTGAATGGTCGTGACTCTGTGGCTCGAGAGTTGATGTATGAATGTTTGATGCCTCTATTGTTGCTGCTAATCAATGCTGAAAGCTCATCGTAATGACAGGCTCGCACAATGATTATCTTGAGCTTAGTAGTCTGGTGTTTGCTGTCGGGTAGTAAGCTGACTCAGGCTCAGACCACTAACAGGAACGCTGTGACTGGTCAGGCCAATAACGAGGACTGCGGAGGTGAAACATGCCTGGTGAGTCATAATCTCATATCTTATTCTCGCCCTTAGTTTAAGCGCTTAAACCGCATTCACAGATGAAAAAAAAACTCACTGCACTTGCATACTATCTGATGTTCAGAACAAATAGATGTGTCATTTTATGTTTTGAGAGAACAATGTCAATGACGAAATAAGTTTTGGCTGTATAATTGAAACGCTTTTTTTCAGGCTGCATAAGATTCCAGGGTTTGTTCCCTCAGCCTTTGTCCTGACAGCTGCAAAACAGCAGGGTACTGTTGGCGGTCCTTCGGTTCCGATGATCACTTTACGAGTAGAAGTCATTATCGGAGCTGATGGACTGCCAATAGTATAAGACTCCAATAAATTTACATGTGTGCGTTTCCTTCAACTCCCCATTTTGTTTCCCTTTTATTCAGGGTCGACAGCAGTGTGTTGAGAATCAGTGCTTCTGCCCTTTCCCATATTTCACATGGAATGGAAAGGATGGGAAGGCAGCTAACTACCCCTGCTTCCATGAGCTGTGCGGAACTGAGAATATCACTAAGAAAAACTTCACTAACTATATAGGACAGCTACAGGGCAAAAAATTCTTTAGTTAGTACTGCTGAATTCCAAATTGACTCTACTTGTATAATAGCCAAACAAAAATATTTAATTGGCTATTTATGTATCACATCAAGTTTAGACAAAAAAGGGAACATGTAGGTAAGGTGTCATTTTCTTGACTATTATCTCTACTCCTTGACCATTACATGAATTTGATGTATTTCACTCAATGAGGAAAGAGAATCAATATTTAAGATTCTGAATAGAAATCAAAGATACTAAATTTATGACCCTCTACAGGTGCTCATACAATAGGCTACATGGGTAATTCTGCAAGGGTTGCTGACAGTAGTATGGATATACCGCCAAAAAATCTCTAAAATCCCTATACATATAAGTATTTGTCTTGTTGCGTCTCTTGGTGTCTCTTCCTGGTCCGATACAGGCTATACTATTGACTTATATACCTGATTTTTACCAGACCATTCAGCTGTAAACGCTGGTACTCTGTATTTGTAGGTGTAGCTGCATTTAAAGGTCTGCATTTTTGCCAGTATGGAGTGTGTCACACTACAGTCAATGAGAGCAGCGTACAAGAATATCACTGTAAATGTGATAAAAATGTCTATGTAGGCGACCATTGTGAGGTAGGTGTTGTGTATAGATCAATATACAGCTCTTATAGTTTTGCTTGTATACAAAACAGAAACCAAAAACATTGTGACATGAAATCATTCCAGTGGTGAGTATGTGTGTGGGGATCGGTTGATCAAATTTGCCTGCATTTGGAATCCCACTCGCCAGTTGAGGGGAACAGCCAGAATGTGAGGAGATCTTGATATAGGACCAAACATTCTCCCCTATACTCTTTTATTCATATATAAGGTAGATAGAATAGCCAAGACTTGTCTGATGTATGTATTCTAGATCAAGCTTGAGCCAGCTTGCCTGCATCCCATAAGCCCCAGTTTATCAATGGAGGGGGAGCAACTCCTAATAAAGCCAAACCTGTTCTATATCTATTATATGTTTTTTTTTACAGTATACTTGGGATATTTGCTCCAGTGAGCCATGCTTGAATGGTGGCACGTGTAAGTCATCGGAAAGCTCGGATGCTGCGTACCAGTACAGCTGTATATGTCAGCCACAGTATGAGGGAGCTTTGTGTCATCGTACTCGAGACGAATGTCAGGTAATATATAGAACAACAATGATCACATGATATACTATTGCATATATATCTCTGATCAACAGAGAGTGAACTAATTCCCTGAGCATGAGAACCATCAGAAGGAATTTGGTGTGACGACCCGAGTTCAATTTCACTAGTTAGGGGCGGGTGCATGTTAGGTACTAAATTGACTCTAACTATCAGAGATACGCATGCTAATTGTGTAGTCTCAATGTCAGTTACTAATATATAGACCTGGTTAGATCCAGTTTTCTTGTGTTTGTAATTGCTTTTCCACCACTGAGCAGCCGTTTGTCTTTCGCCTGCTGCAGCTGATCAGTGTTAAGGGGAGCGAGCATGAATGCCAGCAAACTGGATCAAAACCTGATATAGGTAAAATATACCGTAAACACAATGTTGTTCCTCGGAAGAAAAAAAAATCTATGTTATACTTTTATAAGTCAAATTATCACGTATTTCTCCAACAATTATTTGCCCAAATCAAATACATGTACAAACTGCATCCTTTTTCCTTCTACTTTTGGCACAAAAATCAAATTTTTTCTTAAAATGTTTATGATGCCAATAAAAGTATAAAAAAATAGCTATCTAAAATAGCTAATATTAAATACAAAATATTTGTGTTATCTGAGCTTGCCAGTGATAAAACTGTGAATGCCAAACCTCTATTCTTCATGATATAGCCTCAAAGCAAGGAGTTTGAAGTCCCAACTCCTTGTCCAAAGCCTGACAATCTATTTATATTATATTAGACAGTGAATGATTTTTGATCTCTCACTATGTATTGTACATGGTGTCATGTTATAAATAGCTATCTAACTCAGTCGCAACATTTGACCTCATGTTGTAGTTGTAGGCAGCTATCTTTTGCCTCACCAGCCTTGCACCCAATTTTTATTGCGTGTGATGTGTGACAGGGGTGTGACAGAAAGCTACCTTACTAACTTAGTAAAAAATAAAATGCTGCAACAGCAGATACTTTTTCAGAAGGTGTCAACACTGTCGAAGAATAGATATATGTCATCCCACACTTTACCAAGACAAGCTTCATTGTAGACACGTCATTGTAGGAAAAAAACAAACTACGAGCAATGTTCATAATGATTTGTGTGCTGGATTTCATTCGTAGGTAGAGCCCTGCTTGAATGGAGGTGTTTGTCTTAACTTCCACCCAGGATACGGAGAGCTGTATTACCTGTAAGCATTGATATGGGTGGACTGCTTGACAAAAGTTTATATGTCAGCTTTATTAGAATCTGAAAATGTGGACCAATCAAAGATGAGAAATGTGGTCCAGCAACCATACATAAATAGCCATATGCTTGTTCAGGATCAGATAACGTTCCCCTAATCCATTATAATATATATCAGTGCCTGTCTACAAAGAAAAGTGATCGAAATGGTTGTCCTTCTTCAGCCTGTCTTAAGAGCGTCTCTCAAGGTAGGGCCGAGGAAACAATTCCACAGACACCTCTAGAATTGTTACAAGTCTTCTTTCCTCTCAGAATTCTTAGGACTTTGTTATTTCCGATGTCATAGAAAATTTCCTAGTTATGGATTCTTATGGAATCCTTTGTAAGACCCTAACACTAGCTGATACTTATGCACTAGACAGCAGGAACTTGGCGGAAAAACAATCCAATCCTCTCACCATCTAAACAAACAACTCTATAAATAACTTATATGAACATAGGATCTATTTCATCACTTGATCCTCCTGGTGTTGCGTTGGCTCAGAGCCAACATATTGGCTATCTTCCTGGCACCAGACTGAGAACTATACCTGTGTATACTCCGATCTGTATCCCACCTGATGTTTAGCTGGTGTACTACCTCATGGTAGTGTAGAAGTGGGCCTACCCCCCTCCCCTTACTAATATTAATTACAAGGTGATAGTCAAAAACAAATGTAGCGACAGATCGACAGATCCTCATTGCAGCCTGACCATTTTTTATACTGATGACTTTGCTACCACCCTATGATATATAACGGTTTTACTGTATCCTTGTAAACTACCTTCCAACTAACAATGATTGATACTCTGCTTGCAGTTGCCTATGCCCAACTGGTTATGATGGGGAGAGATGTGAGGACGACTCCCGACGTCGTTCCGTTGACCAGACTCAGATGGCCGTTATCATGGCGACCATGTTCCTCATAGTCAGTCTTCTAATATGCTGCGCTACTACAAGTCACTTCAGGCAGAGAGAAGCAGCCATTTGTGAGTATATGTCTATTCAATGTCCTATCTCATGCGTACTACTTGATCGAATAATCTCCCCTTTCAATTCCTTCTTACCCCATCCATCATTGTGCTATTTAGTTCTTTTGGAGATAGGTAAATTGTTGTGAAATGACAACTGGAGTCATGATTATTTCTACGAGTGTAGATTTGTGATACACACTGCTATAGGAGATAGATTTCAGCGGTACCGTTGTGTCCCTATACTTTTTTATATTCACAAATAGCCTCAGTTAAACTGATTAAAGAAGTCAACGCAGAGTCAAGATTGGATTGTCAAATGGAGGGGGGGGGGGTAAAACCCTTATATGACTTCAAATCATGAAACTCGGGTTAGGTATTTATAAGATATCAAGTGTGTCCTACCTAGAGACAGACAGCTAGAGACATTTAGATCACTTCCTATCCAACACATCAACCCAGTGGTAATGAGATGAAGACATTTGAAATGGAAATTTCATTGGATATTATTACCAGAGATCATTATCGCCAATAAAGCAGAAAACAGGACATGTTTTGTGTAGTCGATGATGTTTATAATTGAGAAGATTGTCATAGAGAATGGTCACAAGAGCACCGTATACATCCTAGTTGAAGCGCTCAATTTGACCCGGGATTACTTGTCATAGCATTTGATCAACGACCACTTCCCTGATAATGAACTGATACCACCAGCAATCCCGGCACCACGGTTTTAGCACTTAAACTATTGACATCGCAGCTATTGTGAGTTGATGTCTATCAAGAATATACTGGTAATGTTTTAGAGAAACTGCTTTTCAAAACAAAACATATAACAGGTCCACTCAAATAAAGCGCAGGATGAAGTTTTGAGGTCATGCGTCTCTTTGTCACATGATGCGTGCGTACATCAAGGTGATGGCACCAGCATAAAACCAGTATATGGAGTGGCTGATCATGTGTCATAAATATCCAAAAATACAGATGGTTGTGAAGGACAAAAATTCAAGATAAAGATCTGCCAGTCAAGCCTCTGTTAGTAATGTAGACCGGAGTTATATGTACTGTAGTGAGACTCGATTCTGCCTTGCGGCAAAGTCAGGTACTGCCTTTGTGGATTGTGTATGATAAGTTTAGTTGATCTAGGCGAGATATGAGCAGATAACTCTCAACCCAATAACAGGAATAATTGGAAAGTGATACTTTGACTTATTCTCGATATAAAGTAGTAGTAGTAGTAGTAGCATAATAGTTGCCAAGAATCAGGCTGCTTTGTTTACAACATCTAATCAGTATTATTAAAAATACCCAAAGAAATAGACATGGAAGATTTGGTGTTATCATAGACTTGATGATGTCTATGGGTGTCTATGCTTTAGCTAGGCTGGCTATGTAGGCTGAACGTGCAGGCATGTCGTCAGCAGGTCGGTTGTGAGCCTTCCAGATTGGTTCTCCAACAAACAGGCGATTAGCAACAATGTAGTCATCAGTATCCAGTGTAAATCTGTGGTATATACCAGCGGGTAGAACGATCAGATCTCCCCTTACTACCTTAATTCTCACCCACCTCTCATCGCCCTGCAAACAAAGTACATATAATATTAAATATAGCATAGTATATAATAATATGATTTAATATATAGGGCTCATAACTTGTGCAATTTCGCGGACAAGTTTGACTAAGACCAAAGACGGTTGGTTATGCTTGTAGTATCTATCATACTGTGTACTACAGAGCTCAGTACTACACTATAAGTGAATTTGTGCCAACCTGCAGGTTGTGGTCAAGGGCTATAGGCAAGTATAACAATATCAGCGATGAGATGATTATATCAATTAGCCAGACCAAAATAGTACAAATCAAGCTTCATAAATTAAACCTGTTATTGAGGTTGACACCCTCTGTGTAACTCTTGCCTCTAGGCTTTAACAAAACACTCACATCTCGGACATCAAAATAACCGGAACCATTGTGTATGAATCTGATCTCCTCATCAGTGTGCAGGTGCTCCTCAAAGAAACTCTTAATCTTCTCGTCATAGTTTGGTAGCTTATCTCTGCTTACTGTGATTGTGTCCTCGTATGAGTAACCTCGCTCCTTTCTCAGCAGGTCTAGGGGTGCTCCTTCCTTCCTGATATGTACAAAGAAAATTGTTATCAAGTCATAATTTATTGGCATATTAAGCAGCAGATGTGCCATTTGTTTGTTTGGCTAACTCATAGAGTTATAGGGATAACTCTATGGCTAACTTTACGTATCATAGATAGAAAGACACCACCATCTAAACTTTGTCCCATGTACATTATAGTTTGACAACATGATTGGCCGATTGCCGATATCTGGCTTCCGCAGTAGAGAAATGATGTCAGCCTCTAAAAGGTGACGCACCTTGTACCTCAACGAAGTCTGCTTATGTATGCATGCCTATGAATCCATAGGAATGGTAGTGTAAAGTTAAACACACTTGTGACTTACTTAAATTCACCCTGGTCATCAACATTTATGTTGAAATACAGCACTCCAATCTTAGCCAGGCTTTCAATGCTGACAGGCTGTGGAGGATCGAGTTGGTGTGGAAGCCTCTGATCAGCATCACTGCTGTCCATAAACCAGGCCTGTACCATATTGTCAGAAGTTGTTGATTGTGTACTTGAAGCAGGTGCTTTCTTCTAGTAGTTGACTGATAGCAGTTATAGCTTACTAGTCGTTCTCATAAAGCATGTTTATATCTATCATGAGACTTTATTGATAGTGGTTTTGACCTACTAAATCAAGTCAGGCTCCTGATTGGCTGAGGCCATGAGTGGACCTCTTTATTGCCATTTAGCCTGGGATTCACTGTGACCATTGTATATTTGCCCTGTAATGGATCATTATTAGCAAAGGGGTCAATGACCGGATAACCTGGGTTTATATTAGACATAGATAATTAATGCGTACATTAATTGTAAAATTCACAGCATGGCTATTAACCAGAGATTTAATCAGTTTTTTATAACCGTATTTGAGGAAGTTGGAAATCAGTCATTGGGTTAATTACAAAATGAATTATGGCCCATCATAGGTACATATGTCTGCCAGAAAAATGCCATTATTAACTTAAAGCGATAAGGAGTTTTCTGCATCCAACTGCGCACAATTCTCCCCCAGTGTTCTATAACTATCTTTGAAGTGAAGTGTCACCTCCATATATCCTTACTCTGTGTTAAAACGCTGCGTCAGTTGTTGGATCGAGCTGAAATCATCACAGCTTTTATGTCCCAGTAACAACGATCAAAAAGTCAGGCAAGCTGCATGACAAAAGTTTACAAGGGGCCAATTGTAGAATTTACTGAACTTGTTGACCATTCAACCAATGAACTAGCTTCATTGGGTTAAGTTCATTGATTCAACGTTAAGAAATGAATGTCTAGTCTAGCCACAAAGCCTTGAAGTGCACATATGCACTACAGAATACGCTATTTTCCAGTAACGCCTTAAAGTTGTACGAGAAAATTTTAGAGATATTTGCAGTGGCAGCAATACAGGTATGATGATAATGAAGAGCAGCGGTGTGGCGAATATGATGATTAAACCGACAGTAGCAGTTGAGCATCTGAAAGGATTACGGAAATATCACATCTGTTCCAGTGATAACTAATTCAAGAAAAATATTCCACAGATTAATAATCCTTCCAAGTGGCAGTAATTAATCCAAACCAAGCCGCTGTGAGTCAAAGAGCCTATGAACAGTTGAGATTAAGATCCTTTGAAAGTCATAACTAGACTGGTCCCAATAGCTATACTTATATCATGAGTCAATACTACACTGAGAAAGAATAAACAGTGGTAAACTAATGATTTATAATGTAAGTAATGTAGGCAATCTACACAATAGGTGCTATCGTTTACTGCATTACAAGCCAACTTACAGTGGTATTAGCTTCATTGCATTACATTGTGGTTGTCAGATTTGGGTTCAGAACAGTTGTCTAATCCCGAACAGCAGGCATATTACTGATACCCAGCGCTGGTCACACTGGTCGAAGTATGTCACGCCAGTGGAACTACCGTCTCTTTAACCGCTTACATTATGTCTCAATCATTGTAAAATCAGATAAGCATTATCACATTCACTGCTGACACATGCGACGGTAATTAAATTGTCACCCAAGCAATGAAATAAACCCAAGGAGGTAGAGTTGTTTTGTTTCAATGACCCCTTTTTCGTAACATGTTGACTTTACAAAATTTTAAATGAAAGACCCCCTCCCCTACCCTGTCCCTGGCTAGCATGCAGTTGGCTAATTGTACAGATTGGCTAATTGGGAGTTGTGTCGATTCGTTACCCCAACTGCTCTCTACTTTATATTGTTTTGGTTCCTGGTTATGAAAGTCTTTGACAAGGTGAGAGTGACTTTCAGCCGTCCATTCCCAAAAACAGCCATATCTCTAATTCCCGGCGCTGACCAAGGTACAATACATCAGTGGATCGAACGTTTCCTTAACCTCTAACATCATGTCTCAATTACAGGAAAACCATCATAAAATCAGATAAGCATTATCACATTCACTGCTGACACATGCAGTGTTAATTGAATTGTCACCCCAGCAATGTAATGAATCCAAGGGGGTAGAGTTGTTTATTTCATTGACCCCTATCTGCGTAACATGTTTACTTTTAAATCTGGTGTTGATAAAATACACTGATTGAAAGGAAGCATGAATCCTTTGCTTGTGTCTTCTGAGCTTTCTCTCTATTGTGTTGAACATTTTTGAAATAATAATTACATTTTTGGTCGTCTTAGTCATATCACATTTTAGCTGTATGAATGAGCTGTTTTTTTATTATGGTCAGCACCAGCCATTGCTTGAATGGGAACTTCTCTGAAGTCAATTGTATTGCACAGAATTGTGATATCTGGCCCCGCCTCAGTCCCCCTCCCCCACAACTGATAAGCCGGGCTTAACAGTGGCTTATCAGAAGTTGAGGTGCAAATCTGAATGCAGGCAAACTGGATCAAGTTTGATATGTAATCTGACCTAAGACTATGGATAAGGATCCATGAATTATCTAGAGTCTCTGATCTAATAGACAAGCCTCACATGCTCACCATAATTTTAGGTGCTAAACATATTGATGTTCTAATCTTTTATTGTTAATTCAGGGGGTGATGGACCAGGAAAAATAACGGAGAGAAACCCAAAGCTGTTGGAGAGGCTGTATAAAATAAAGGATGCCATAAACAAATTGGAGGCCGAGGGAGGCTTCAGAGCGTGAGTGCTTTAACGAAGCAGATCTATTCTTTTAGTGATATACATCTCACTGTTCTGTTCTGTCCCACTGTGTTCAGCCTGTTTAGCAAATTACAGTTACATATTTACGACCACCCTGCCTGTACCCAGTCTTACACCCCGGAAGGAAATAGGTCAAGTCTGATCCAATTTGCCTGCATTTGGAGTTGCTCCTCTAACTGGTTGCTCACCATTAGAATGGAAAAAAAAGGGATGCAGGGGGGTTGTTGGGAAACGTGTTTACGACCAACATGGCCATACTTAGTTTTCATATTAGGTAATTAAAGCTCAAGAGGTATAGCTGTCACCTTGAAAATGGTTAACGTCAGCCATAGATCCAGTTTGATCCAGCTTTCCCACATTCCGGTTGTTGCCAGCAGCGGCTCAAAACAAATGAAAGCAGATTGTATCTAGATCTGTGACCTTCAAAACACGTCAGTGATAAAAGCTGTGTGATGTGCTGTAAGCTGTATGCCATGGTAGTTATTGGAAATCGAGTTTTCATAGCCCATATTTACAATTTCTTATGTATTTAACAAACTGGCAGTGGTTGCAATCTCAGCAGATCGTCCACTAGATTTTATATACACATCAAACCTCTGAGGATCAGCTGAGGCGTATATGTTAGTAATGTGATGTCATACAAACCGTTCTGCACACTGAGGTTGCAACCTCTGATCAAACCTCTGAGGATCAGCCGAGGCTGCTGACAACACCAACGTTAACAATGGTGACGTTATGCAAACCCCTCAGATTACAAACTCTAAGTGTGTTTTGACTTTTATTTACCCTGCAGGTTTTACGAGCAGATGGAGTTGATGAGACCCGGTGGAGGGCGTATATCCATCGGAGGAGGTGGTGGGAAGAGTAAAGAACAGAAACATATCAGCACTACTAAGGGGGCTATGGCCTTTTTCAACACCTTTAAACGTTCAGTAGGAACCAGTGGGAAAGTTGTGCCGTCAAAAGGTAAGTGTATGTATGCTGTGACGAGCTCGATGCCAGCCTACTTGCATACACACGACATACTTTCGCATGTATAACCCTGAATGACATAGAGTTAACCAATTCACTCAGCCTGGGTACCATCAGAAGGAATTTGATACGGCAATATTTCACCTAGGGGCAGGTACATGCCAGGCATACCTGACAAGTCTCCCTGTTTGGTTGGGAGGCTCCCAGTTTTCAGGGGTTTTCTTCATCCCCTCCCTATTTCCCTTTTCCTCCCTTTTTTCAGCTTCCTTCACTCAGAAAAATTTTTGAGCTTCTTTTTGCCAGTGAAACCAGAGACTAAAGATATATCTAAGGTCTCTGGTGAAACCATGTTTTTCTAGCTCCACAGTAGGCTACATATACCTGTGTATTTGCTTCACTATTACTTGCAGCTATTCCTCACCTTCACCTCGCCTTACGCTGTTGTAAAGGCGATCTCTCCTAGTTCGGATAAAGTACAGCTATATAATTTGTAAAATCAGGTCAAATGACGCAATTTATAATATGAAAGCTCAAGTTTTAGCTAAGAAATATGACCACCAAAGGCGGAATTGCACCCTCACTGCGGCACGCAGAGGGGTACTCAGGGTCGAGAGTTCGTCCACCGAGACCTCCTGATTTTTGGGTCTGCAATTAGTCATTTATGATGTTAGGTACTCGCACTCGCTATTTACGCATGAAGAATTAACTTATACGACTCTCCAGCTAGTTATGTAAGGTCAGACTAAATCACACCTTGATATATATGACCTCCCTCTATCTGTTTAGAAGTTCCTAGAGGAAATTATGAAATTTTTATACAACAACATTCGATCACCTTCCAAACTTCTTTGGTCTGCGTGTAGATCGGGGCTTTAATTTGATGTAGATTCATAGATCCAGGTTGTCTCCTACGAAATAAACTCTGATATTTTATACTCTGTACCTAGCTTGTCTTGACAAGCTTCGATGTTGTTGCTGTTTCCAGCCCCCACAACAAAGCTTATCGAGACAAGCTAACTCTGTACCCTGAGTCACCCTCATGCAACCTGCAGTGCGCTGAACACATGTCAGAAATAACAAATAATCACAGGTCAATGCCTGACACAAGGGCTCTACACACATTGACTGATATAAATTAATAAATATAAGCCTTGCGATAGACAGTGACTCACTTAATGTCTGCCCCCACCCCTTCTATGAGATCAGGACGATAATTAATGCAATCAAAGAATGGAATTATGAATGAGTAACTGGTATTAGCAAGGAGAAACAAGGAGTAACTCCTCGGTATTAGTGGAAACTTTCTTACCAGGCCTCGTTCTAAAGGCAGAGATCAATATACAGCATACAATATACAGCCGACAATATGAAATATTTATGTGAATATGTGAATATGTGAATATGAAATATTCCATCGCCATCATAACATAGAGTGACGGCAGGGAAATTTTCAATGGACGGTTGACTCAACAACACCCTTGATCTAGAGAAATATTCCAAGCAAATATATATGTCAAGTTACAAAAGCTGTCAACAAGATTAGTGTCTAACGGAAATAGACGTATAATTTTTCCATGAGCGGGAATTTTTATTGGAACTTTGCCAATAAGGTTTTGTCGGTACGTTTCTTATATAACGAGAGGCTATCAACGATGGAAATATAACGAAATGCTTTGGAATATTTCAGCACTTTCATGGCTCTCCTGTCTCCAGCATAAATTACTGGATTGTCACCGTCACAATTTCTTTCAAGTGACATCGACTGCGATAGTTACTGCGACAGTTGCCGCAACAGCAAACGTGACAATGACTGCGACAGCAACTACCACAATGGCTGCAACAGTGTGCTGGACCATGCAGAAGCTCAGAGAAAAGCCACATAAACATTTTCTTTTTCCACAAATGTAAAATTAGATACAAAACTGGTCATGTTTCGAACAGTCTTGAGATATGATAATTTCAAAATCTTGAATTATAAACAATGCTGTTGGGGTGACACCCTTCTTCTCTAGCTGTCACCGCTTTGACCTGAAATATGGTATAAGATTCCGGCATTTATTCATTACCAAGTCAAAATTACAATATGGACTGAGAGAATTATTAAGAATATCATTTTATACTTGATCATCCGCGTACAAGAAACAATGGGAAAATGAGTCAACTGTTCAAACTTCTGCGCCTTTGAGAAGAAAGGAAAAGCAAATGGACAATAAGTCCCAGCAGTGTAACAGGTTGGCAAATTGTGTTGGGGCAAAGTATAGATTACCAAAATAAGTTAGGTGACGACGATTGACGGATTGTGATGTGGTAAAATGTAGGTTGTGGTAAATTGTGAATGGCATAAAAAACCATTGGCGAAATTTACATTGCCGAACTGTCTTCCACAGGCTACACTTCCGGTGATCACAGCGCATGCTAAATAAATTGAATGTTTACCTATAAACACATAAACACATTCATTTCATAACATATATCGGTATGTTGCAATTTATTATCTCAATTATGCATCTAAGTGATCTTAACACACAGACACATCAATGCCATGCGCTTCGAGGGGTCCCGATACGTCCAATGTGCTATGCATTGATTCTATGCAGGCTCGTAGTTCTAGGGGAGGCAGGGACGAAGAATGCAGAATATAGAGTGGGCTAAAAATGCTATCATTGAATGTTCCATGTCTGAATCAGCTCATTTCTGCATTTGAATTTGCTATTTATATCTCAAAATACAATGGAGGCTTGGTACTGGGGACTCAGGAGGGGAGCTTGCAATACCCAACCTGGTTTTTCTTCACACCCTCAAGGAGTTGCGCCTCCCCTACCATTTTTTCAAAACTACGGCCCTGCTATAGCTGTGAAACCTTGGAAATTATTGCAAAGTGTGTGTTGCGGCAAGTCTTGCCGCTCATGTTTCTCACACCATTAGCGGCGGATATAATTAGTGATGTATTTCTCACGTCAAGCGCGTTGAGTACAGTTTTGCAAGACCAACTGGTCGTAATCGATCACTGTCTCCTCTAATGCTCGGGTAGAAGTTATTCTGACTCTCTCTAGGATCTCTATATTCCTATTAAAATGTGAACAAAGATCCTTAGCTACGTGGTAAGAACGTAGTTGATACTTTGTATGATTGAGGGGAGGCCAGTGTGTGGGGGGCTTGAGGCAGTTATCAAGAAGTTACTTGCGACAACAAAATAGCTTATGTCCGGACCTTAAAGACTACAGAAGGACCACAGCGATATATAGTCTGACAGCTAGTTCTGCAGTAATTATGCATTCTGCGCATGCTCAGCTCTGGGCATGAGCTGATCTCTGCAAAATTGAGCCTCGGAATTCCGAAGCCATCTGATTGGCTACCTGCTCTGGTGGTACGCTCTCAAATGCGTGCGGAATTGTTAGAAAGAGTTATCTTCTATTGTCACTATTAGCTAAATTTGACTGGCAATTTATGCAGGGGATGTCCTATCTCCCCAGACCAAAATTGCAATTAGAACCCAGACTAAACTCATTGTTCTTGCACATGCGCAAATTCAAGTCACGCATGATACATACTTAGCCTTACGACATTCTCTTTGTGGTAATGATACCCTAGTTTATCAGTGATCTACATGCCCAGTCAGATCACGAGAGTCAGTATGGTAATTATGCAATATTTTATCATTTAGAAAATTCAGAGCACTTCTGGTTAAAAATTATATGTAGTGTTTGGAATTGTCCTCCCTTCTCATTTAAGAGCTATGAGGTATTTATGCGCCCTAGTGCTATGCCAATATAATAAGTTTACACTTCAAAATACATTTCATTGCCATTATTTCCCACATAAGTTCACAATAAATATAGTTCCATTGTCAGGAGACATTTTACAACAGCAGATAACTACATTTAATAATTTTTACAGTTGTCTCAAAGTAGATAGAAGTATTAACTTATTAGGTTGACACAGCACTAGGGCGCATAAATACCTCATAGCTCTTTGAGAAGGGAGGACAATTGCTAACACTACACATAATTTTTACCCAGAAGTGCTCTGAACTTTCTAAATGATAAAATATTGCATAATTACTGCAGAACTAGCTGCCAGACTATATATTGCTGTGGTCCTTTCGTAGTCTTTAAGCTCTGCAAATTGGCCGATGAATGGACTTCCCATTTAAACTTCCCACAAGAGGATTTAATGTAGTCCAGCCCCCTTCGCCCCAGTACAATCTGTCAATTGGAAACTTTAATATGGGTTCTTGATTTGGCTATTAGTTTGAGAAAATCACTTAAAAAATTTTTGCTAGGTTTGTCCTGTGTTGCGCGATTGGCAAATGATTTGAGTGCTCGAACTTCCCCATAGTAAATTTTGTTGTTGTCCAATTACAACTTCTCACTTGAGAACTTTCATATGGGTTTTTGATGCGGCCATGAGTTTGACTAACTCACTCAGAAGAATTGTTAAGGTTTCTCCTGCGCTGCAGATAGGCCGATGTTGTGACTGTTTGAACTTCCCCATAGAAATTTTATTGTAGTCCTGTTTAATCTTCTCACTTGAGAACTTTTATATTGGTTTTTGATGTGGCCACCAGCTTGACACACTTACTCAGAATAATTGCCAAGGTTTCTCCTGAGTTATGGGATTGGCGGATGATGTGAGTGCTTAAAAATCCCCATAGTAAATTCTATTGTGGTCCAGTTACAACTTTTATATGGGCTCTTGATGTGGCTATGAGTTTGACAAACTCATTCAGAAGAATTGCCAAGGTTTCTCTTGAGTTAAGGGATTGGCAGATGATGTGAGTGCTCAAACTTCCCATAGTAAATTTTATTGTGGTCCAATACAACTTCTCAATTGAGAACTTTTATATGGCTTTTGATGTGACCATGAGTTTGACCAAGAATTGTCAAGGTTTCTCCCGTTGCACAATTGGCGAATGATGTGAGTGCTCAAACCTACTCTGAATAATTCGCTGTGATCCAGTTACAACCTGTGACTTAACAACTTTAGTATGGGTTCTTCATTTGGCAATGAGATGAGAATAACAACCTCACACAGAAGAATCGCCAACGTTGCTCCTGAGTTGCACAATTGGCCAATGACGTGACTGCTCAAACTTCCCCTAGATAATACACTATGATCCAGTTACAACCTGTGACCTGACAACTTTAATAATGATAATAACAAACTCACTCAGAAGAATTGCAAGGTCAATCTAAATGAATCTTTTCGGACACATCAAAGATTTCACCTGAATCTTCATTATGTAATTGGGATTGGGTTTTCACACTTTTAAATCGGTTATACATTCATTGATGCCCTTGTGCGAAAAACATTTTTGTTCATTGCTATGAGATTGCTTTAATATGAATTGGTTATTTTTTGATTTCCTACAAGGGGGGGGGGAGCTCTTTTTCTTTTGGTCTCAAAATTGTGAATATAAAGTAGTTGTGATTTCAAAGACTTAATATTTAGTATCTCTGATGATACTCAAGTACACGAATGAAAAATTTAGGCAGCATCAACTTCATTGGCATGACAAACGGCTTGACTGAGATCAAATAATTCTCTGCTGCTCGCATACCATACTGGAAATGTTGGATAATTTACAAGGTGTGGTGTTTCAGACCTTATCAAAGTTAATTTCAATTTTAATTATTAATATTTCACATTTTATGAGACTTCCATATAAGAGTTTGTTATTCAGATTCATGAGTAATTTGTTTACTGCTATAATTTATGAACGTCATCGTGATAAGATCCACGTTAGCACGCTCTGAACTGTGTTGAACCCTCACAATGCTGCTTTAGTTTCGAAGGTGCAGGCCTGTAGTTCTAGGGGACGCAGAAACGCTCTGCCTCCCCTAGAATGATGAATAGAGGGGCATGAAAATGCTATAATTGAATATTCCATGTCAGAATCAGCTCATTGGGACCTCAATTTGCTATTTAGATATTTAAAATGCTTTGGAGGCTGGTGACTGGAGACTCAGGAAGAGCTTACAATATCCAACCTGGTGTAACTTCATACCCTCAGGGATTTTCGCCTCCCCTACCACATTTCTTAAACTACGGCCCTGTGGTGTGTTGCTGACTTTGACGTTGGTCCAGTGCATTGTGCATGTCAAGGCAATATACTGTGTAATACTTTGTAAGAGCTTTTGCTTTGCATGGGCCCTCCGAAAGACATTAGCACATCAGTTCAGTTTTACTGGCCTGGGCTAGATTTTGTAAAGGGTTTCTTAATGACGTAGTAAACCGAATTGGCTTGTCATGCACGCGAAGACTATGGGTATATCTAAACTGATCTTATCTATAGCCTTGATGCCTGTGAATGTCATCTGGTGACAAATTTCAACATGACATCTCACGATGTCTATTTGACAAATACACCGGGCAGAAGCTCTGAATAGTCTTATTCTTTGAAAAATGTAATTTTCAACCCATTTATGTTTTTACTTGGAGTTACCTTTCCACTCTCTATTGTCTGTTTGGCCATTCTGATGTGCAGACCGGCCCACTAGCCTTGTGAGGTAACATTGTTCATCGATTATGGGTGGTCAGTCCAGGAGGGAGGATGGGAGACTCCCTGGTTTGTCTAGGGTGACCATTATTGTTGGGATTTTCCTCCTGATGACTAATTACATCCAACTCATTGTTGGTCAGCAATATCCCTGGATGAATGTATTATCATGTAGGTGTGAGATTGATGACCTGCATGTCATAACATAGTTTAGATGCTCAAACTGTGCTGGTACAGCTGGTAGTAGATTTTTATGTCTATACCTACTGTCAGTACATCTGATGGGGAGCCATCGGTTTTGGCCAAGATTCTGGGGTGCTCAGACTATACTACCAGCAATCCCAGCGCAGGTTGTGAACTATATCTGAGAGACCGTCAGTAATATAGTTTTACTGAACTGTTAAAATTAGCGTGTCATTCAATGTCCATCAATGATATCTGCCTGCAAATCCTTCTTTGAGTTTTCAACCAGAGGGGGGACAAGAGTCTTGAGTGGGGGGGGGGGGCTCAGGCTAAATTTTAAAATATTACCAACCGCGATGTAACAAAACCTGCGATCATAACATTGACATGACGAATGAACATCCAAGGGGCGACTTGGGGTTTGTCTGTTTCCCTGTGATGACCAAATGGTAACCCCCCCCCCACAATAGTATCTCTCTCATATTTATATATGGAAGGACTGGGACACGCAAAGTATCTTTAGTTCCCATAGTCTGACTTTGCCCTAAGATCCTGTCAATAGCGTGGTGTTCATTCTTGATAAGATTTCAGTTCTGGAGTTGTCTTACTACTATGACTTTCAAATAGAAAAATATTGACTTCAACCATAAATTAATAAATAAATTATTATTAAGTCTATGATTTTGACCAATTTCAGATTTATGCTGCAAAATGTTTTTGTCCTAACCGATCGAAAGATTTGAAGCGTAAATATTGTTTATGCATATAAACCAACCAAATGACCGACCGATGCAGAGTGAGATATGAAACTTGTTTGAAAAATATCCAACACTCTTTAGGATGAAAATTAATGTTAGCATTAGGAATTGCTCACTCCGAAGTGATACAAAGAAGTGACGCAACGCCAAATGGGTTCGGATGTGATTTCAGTTGTGAAAATTCATTTCACTATACTGTACAAGCCCACTATGCTGATATATATTGAAATCACTAATGATTATATGTAAAAGAGATTTTGAATTGTAAACAGCCTCTCAAAAATAAAAATAATTTAGTATTTAAAGTAAATCTTGTGTTTGTAAAAAATTTGATAATTCATCAATTATTGAAGGTAGTGATTACAGTCAGCATCAATGTAGCTTTCTTCGTCCGTCCAAGGGTGCTGGGGGCTAGAACAATCAAAACTCCCCTGTGGGATTTGAACCCACAACTCCTGCAGCACCACCTGTCAGTAAATAGCAAGCGCGCTAATGAACTACCTGATCTCACCATCTCGCCATGTGGCCATCCCCAAAAGAGGATCAGTCTGATCTCGCACCCATAGACTGAGAATTTATACAGCCTACAATAACGCTATAATGGGTCAAGGATTGATAGGGGGATAGGAAAGTGGTATATATTAAGCCTAACTTCATTTGACTGAATGCAGTTTTCTGCATGGGTGTGTAAAATAGACTCCCCCAAATCATTCAAATGCCATTCACAATATTGCACCACTTTTATATATTTTTTCTGTGGATTCAAACTCATATCCAAAACAATGGGTTGTATAAATTTGGAGTTATCTGCTCTTATACTACAAGCTTTTTTGGGACTGAACAACAATGGAGAAATTCAGAAATGCAGAAATTCTCAACTGCATAGGAAAATAATTTTAATGTAGTACAGATCACGAATAAATTGCCTTGCCCTGGTTAACTCTTGATGGAGTATAGTACTTAATTACTTGTTTATATATTGTAGCTCGAAGACAGTCCAAAGTCTCTAATGTCAAGAAGAAAAAGTCAAAGGGGCGACGGGAGTCTAAAGCCACAAGAAAGTCCAGTAAAGCCAGACGCCCCAGTAAAGCCACCAGAAAGTCCAGTAAAAAAGCCAAAAAGAAAGGGAGATAAAGCAAAGTCCTGAAAAACTACAAAAACTCTAAAGCAGCTGATAGAAAAATCATCAGTGAAAGCTTTGCTCTGTTTTGAGATTATGCGATACATGACATGGCACGAGGCCGTTTAAGCGCCCAAACTGTGGCAGGATAGCTGGTAGTGACATTTGATTATCAACCACTATGATAATGAAATGCCACTACCAGCTATCCCGAGACACTTTGAGCGCTTTAACTAGGCATGAGGCCAACATATAACTTGTCATTTTCGTTTCCGGTGGATAGTAATATGTGCTGATGGGATTACTGTTAGGTGTTGGTTGTGAGCATCAGTCTTAAGATATTGTTGTGTCTTTTTCTTTTTTCACTGGTTGTCCCCAACTGTTACCGTAAACAAAACTTGGAATCATGGAAATTTTTTGACAAATATATGACCTTGATATATATATTTATATCACAATCCCTAAAAAAATACCACTAGTTTGCACCGGAGGAGTTCAGCAAGTAGGATTCCATAGGGCAACGTGTTTCCATCACACCAAGGGGATTGGGAGCAGAGAAATTGTCGGTGATAGAATGACAAAAACGTGCAGCGATGACAAAGTTTCCAGTATGCCTGTCACGAACCTGGGGACCAGTATCTGTAGCCGATATCTCTCAACTGTCCTGCTTTGTTAATCCCTTGTTAATCTGTGGGTTTGTAAGATGCAGGGCAATAAGGGGGTATGGAATATTTTTGTTTGCAGCTTTATCAGGTCAATCTATGTGATAGAAACAAAAGATTACACCGTAGACTGCATAATAATATTAATACGTCTACGGATTACATAGTGCCATATAGGAAGCTTGGATCATGCCAAGTTCTATGTGACAAGTAAAGGTGCTCCGACTGATGCAATGTACCACCAAAGTTTAGCAAAAATATTATGAAAATAATTTTTTGAATTAAATTCTTTAGTTTCACCACATTCAGTTTCAAGAAAATGTTCGATTTGCAGAATCTTTTATTGATACTGGTAAGGCGAGCTGTCAGCATAACTACCATAGAGTTATTACATATCTATAAATATATATATATATATATATATTGTATGTAAAAACACTATGACAACTACTCAGCAAACAAGCAATGATCGTAAAACTGAAGTAGCAGTGTGACAAGTGTTATACTGTGTAGCATTGATTCTCATTTTTTGTCTCTGGCTTGTTGTCTCATCTCATACTAAACTGTCCGCATCATTCATCCCCAATATTTATACAATAAATATATTACTGTTCCAATACTCAATTCACTGTATCATTACATCTCTGTTTTGACATTAAGATGCTACTATTATTTAGCCGTTTTTGGGCCAGGTACACATTTTAAAAGGTAATAACACAAATTGTTTTATTTCACTATCCATCACGTAGAGAGAACTCCAACAATCCTTGGAAGGTTATAATTTTTATTCGTCTTCATAAACATGATAATTTATTTAAGTCTATGTTTGCCCTGTATTTTTCCGTAATTTATGTTTTTGGGCATAAAAAAATATCACCATTGCTTTTTGTTATTGGTACTGAAGGCTGCTTTATGGCTAAAATCAACGAAACCACTCGATAAATAGTCTTTTTATTCAGGCTTCCTGTTATGCTGAGTAGGTAGGGGATAAACTACTGATTCAAATTTCAGCAGCTACCATGCGATCTATTGTACAGTGCACTCGTTGACAAATACGATTCCCAGAATCGGTGGCATAATCTTTTCTTGCTTCCCATTAACTTATGGTAAAATTAGGAATATTTTGGTGTAGTGTATTATGTTTGGAGAGGCTGGTAATCTGTGAATGTAGCTGATTTAACAGTCTTAGCCCCACTCCAGTTTTCACTCAAGGGGGTGTTATCAACTCAAGGGTACTACAATGGACAAATCCTCTGTAGAAATTATAGAAACTATGTATTAATATTAGCCATTCTTACTCATTTAATGCACTTTAATTTCACACCTCTTTCCAAGAGTTTAGCACACAGCTTATCTTCTAAACAAAACAAAATCTCATTAATCTTACAATGGGACTCTAGCTTCGCTATGCAATAGCCACAGGCAATAGTAAACTCTGCTGACTTTCAATAACTTTTTGAATTTGGATCCAGCATTACATGCGCGCAACAATGCACAAAATATCCTCTCTTTCACATCATCATTATAAAGAAAATAAATCAATGAAAAAATGATCCGATAAACTAGCTATGCGCTCCTTGGTGTAATTTTGACTATTTTAATCGCTTGAAAAACCCGAGTTCTTCCCACTTATTTACACTATATAATAATTACAGATGAGTTCACAATTCTGAGGAAAGCGTCGTTGTCACTATGATACCACAAAGCCCAGCCAAGCCCCCAAAAAGATAATAAAAATAAAATATTTATTATTTTGGGAATTGAAATACCTACATATATATTGATTATGGCTTCTTTATAAACTGCGAGACATTAACATTTTTTTTGGTCTGTTACAGCAATTAGCAAAATTAAAATAACTAAAATGAATAATTTACAAAAACAGAAGATTCATGATCATCACAGTAACTCCATACTGGAGAGTTCTCTTTGATGGCTCGGCAGAGAAAACTGTGACCCGATGGTCGTGATAGAGCCAACTATAGTTTCCTAAAGAACATAATGAAAACTGTCAGCTTGCAATGATGATGCCTAAAATATTAAACAGTATATATAGTACATATATGTATATATATTATAATACTGCTCCTGATGTTCAAAATAAACAGGTCTGCTCTCGCATAAATGAATAAATCTCAATAGCTCTGTTGTTGGTAACAGTTGGAGTTAGAATCTATTATGATTGCCATAGCTTGGTGTTGTGTTTTACAATCGCTCAAGGATTAAGAGCTGCATGTTCAAGTGTCGCTCAAACCTATTAGCCGATCATTATCTCATTAGAAATGAATGGGGGTTAACGCCTAGCCCTGTACAAAGTCGACCAACAACAAAAGTTATCAACATCAAATCCCAAATATAACAGAAGCTAGATCCGTACACACCATGTGAGTTGTATTGTGTTTGCTCGTCGTAAGAGTAGGGGATCTGTAGCGATAGAGTAAGGGTTATTGGGTTTAGGGAGATGCTGGAATGCTTGTCGAGTAGTTGTGTAGTGTTGTTAATCCCGTACAGGTGTGATCTCTGATCAACACGACTCAGACAGGTTAGCATATCCAGCTTTTACCAGGTGTTGCTTTCCACAGCAATTTATCCTCGCTTCCGTCGTCAAATTGCTCATTCTCGTCCGTTAGTCACGTTGGCATCACATTTGCTGCATATTTCTTGACACATCATTCTGGAATTCATTAGCAACTAGAAATATTAGCAAAACTAGATTGACGCCATCGATTAGGTTGATTAAAGGGTTGATTAAAATCCGACGAGAAGAAGAACGGGACTAGACAGCTTTGCTGTAAGTATGAAAGCGTTGGCTGAATTGACACGATTTAAGCTTCCAGATTGTTCTAATGGATGGATAGCAGATAATGTTTTTCTAATTATTCCTGATGGTTTTCACACACGTCACAAATTATCAGCAAACAACTTAGCTGTCTTTGCGTCACCAGAATGAAAGCTACTTGATTTTATTTTTCCCACAAACAGTGTGAAAATTAAGCAGGTATACTTCAGTCAATACTTAAAATCAAAAGTAGAAGTTACTAAGTTACATTAAATATGAACATCGTAAAGTAATAGACAAGATTTATAAGCATTGAACTGTATAACTGTTTGTACCATGCATGTTCTATCCGGCTACATTTTTACATGCTGTTGCATTCTTTTGAAAAATCATTCTATTGGAAGTTCAAAGTAAATTTGAAATTTCGAACATTACTACACCACGGTCATAGTTAAGAAAAGATGAGCAACACTAGCTGATGGGCTCTGAAAGCTCCACCTGCAGGGTTCGAAAGTGTCTGCAGTATTTTTAGATATATAAAAATATATATATCTTTATATATTATAATAAACGGCAAGCCAGCCAAAATTTTTCATACACAATTCTGACATGGGAACTACGTAGTATTTTTAAGCTATAATTAATAATATACAAGGGGACAATAATTCTAGAAAAAGAATACCCCTAGAACTACATGCATGCCCACAATTGGTGTAAATGTACCATAACAAACGTTTAGTTGCGAGACTGATAGTGTTATGTTGTGGCAAAACAACGGGTTAACATTAATATTTTTAGATGCTTAGATGCTTAGATACTAAAAAGGCCCTCGGACACTTGTGGTGGTAACACGTCAACAAACAGGTGTGATTCCCAACAGGTTCTGACCACTTTAATTAACGCCGAACCAGTCATCATGCGTAGGTTGCCAGCAGAGTGATCATGAAAACAACTATAATGCCGTATATATAAAACTTGTTTTCATTTCTACTTGATCAGATTGCAAAGAGCCTCGGTGAAGCTAAGGATTGTGTGGATATCTTCTACCGTAAAAGCGCAAAGTTTTGTGAAATTTTATTTAAAGTCATAGAGAACTGAAGTAACATATAAAGTTAGATACTAACAGAAAGGTAAATTTCCTGTCTTGAACATTTAAAAAAAGTTTAATGCGCATTTAAAAATTGATTAGAAAGAAGAACCTCAACATCTGCTAGCAAGAGATTCGACCAATCAACTAAAGACGTCAGTGTCATTGTTGTCTTTTTTTATGACCCAATAAGCACACGCCTCATGTTAGTTTCGATGGCTTTATTTTAAGATAAGTGTGTGTATTTTGTTGCTAGACAATTAGTGTTTTAACTGATATGATTCTTGATTTTGTCCCCACTGTAAACTACTGATTTATTCTTGCTAGGTTTACATACTGGGTTTATCGCTCAGAGAAGATTAAATTACTGTCAAGGTGGTGGTAAAGCTGTCAATCAACTCTACGCTGCCAACTTTGCGTTATCGCCGCTGTCGACGTCGCGTCGCTGTCGACTTATATAATGGTGGAGAACATGCAAGATGGTTGTAGAGCTATCTGTGCAGCCGTAAATTGGTAAGCATCTTCCTATTTTCATTAAAATTAAAATTCGAAAAAAAAATTAAAATAACAAACTCATAATTCAATCTTGAGGAAATAGAGAGACAGTTGCTGAGTATTTAGACGCTGTCGTTTCATAACCGATCAGAATGGATGCCTTCTGACCTCTCCAGTAATGCTGCCTATCTCCAGCTCAATCTAGACACTACACAGTGTGGGGTATTCCTTCATGTCATACATTCTCCTTCAGGTCAAAACTTTGAGTGGGTTCTAGCGACATTCGTTATGCGTGAAAACTAGCTTCGAATTTCATAACTCACGACTTACTCGAGAGCACTCTTGGCATGATGTTGACACCTTTGATTTCTATAAAAGCATTCTTTTCAATTGAAGAACGAATGGTCTCCATAAAAAACCTATTCATTCTGATATTTTTTTCACAGCAAACAAGACTAAAACTCTCCATCTAGCAAATATTATGAAATTTCAATTATCCCAGTTAAATTGTTATTTCAATGCGCATAATTATTTATCATAGTTTTATCATCTTTTGACTCAACAATAAGAATGGTAGGTAACACGGTAATATTTTATCTACCGTATTTATGCTATGACTAATTTTTAACAGGTAAAGTAAAAGTTTTAACACCCAACACAGAATCCAAAATGGAAAGTTGAGGATATTTAGTCATGTAATTTCAATCGTAAGGCGTTGCATTATTCACAAGGTCATTGCTGTTACCTCGAACAGGCAGTTATTTATATCGATGATCTCGATTTGATAACTGAACTTCTCTTTTCAGGGTTTAAACGAGAAGTCGAGCAGAATAGATATGGACGACACTTTCTCTCTGAGTCAGCAGCAGCCCCGACAGCACAGATACCCTCAGTCATGCTGCAGTCCTCCTCATCACGCAATACTCACCACTCAACAGTCCATCAGCGATTCAAAACACAGTGTAGACTCGGACTTCTACAATCCTAAAATATGTGAGGGATGCGATGCTGTCATTACAGACCTTTACATTGTTAAGGTAAGTCAGCATCAGCTTTGTAATAAGAGAATGAAATTGTTATAATCATTATTACTATAATGGGTTCTTATTGAGGTTTTCATTTATAAAAGTATGTTATAAACAAATCTGTGAGCAGAGAGTCCAAGTAGAAAGCCCGTCTACAGTTTTATAATTTCATATTTAAATTTTAAATACAATTTTAATTTAATTTGATGGCTTTGAGGACCAGTTGGGAATTTAATTACCATGAATGAGCAGGTTGCCATGACTGTGTGTGAGAAGCTTACTCCTTCCCTTGACCAGGCAGTATCTGTGAAGGGTTAGAATGGACCAGAATATAAGAATCTCAATCGCACCCAAATGCGCAGGTTTCTCGAGGCAATAGCTTTCAGCTCAAGGACGAAAAGTGCCATGTATTTCTCAGCCATCGATTATATACTTGGATCATATCCAGGAACCCTGCCAAAAATGTGTTTGAGCCAATTATTTTGATTTATTTTGACTGCGATCCGAGCTAATAAAAGAAAATTAGAGCTTTCATTTGACTAAAATAGGTAATCAGAGTTTAAATATTTGTATTAAATGTTCAGGCAGAGATGCTTTAGGTTTATTTAATGCTAAATGGATATCTATGGAATTACGGCATTACTAGGAGATTTTCTGAAGGTGTCAAATTTTAATTCAATATTATAGCACAATTTTCGAATATTTTTATTTCTAGTGACTTTCTCAATTGTTATGACACATATTTTCTTTGTAAATCCGGATCTTAGCGATCACAACATTGTATTTCTTGTGTTGTACTAATTGACCCTCAATCTGTAAGTTAGACACATTGTGGTTCCCTGATCACATTCACTTATAAGGTTATACGAAGCTATACAATGTTCTAATGATGTGATAGACAGTTATAGATTGCTATGAATTGTGGGTATGTTCTTTCTGGCTCTATGATAACAACATTAGAACATACTAAAATATCAAGTTGTGCTGCTGAAAACATAATCAGAATTCAACAGTTTTGTGTTTCCCATTATTTTCTAGCCCACAATTTACTATCGCATCGTCTATTTGATAAATAAAAAAGAATGATCAAAATAATCATATAATTAAATATAATATAATATGTCATTTATCTTTGTAGGTTGTGTCTAAGACAGACTGGCAGCAGGTAGTAGAGAAATGTTGGCACGAGCGCTGCCTCCGCTGCTGTATGTGCAGGAAAGCCATGACTCAGACCTGCTTCGAGAAAGACGGCCGATACTACTGTTCAGAAGATTATCACGGGTGAGCAAAAATAATCTGAGATAACAAGTATTGTTGTTAAACAAAACAAAGTGGATTAACTAAAGACTATTCAAATAAAACAATTAACAAGCAAGGGTAGTTATCTTATGGTTAAGCATATAAGAACAAATAAAAATATTTTATTGTATATAGGTTTATAACATGGAGGTATATAATTTCAAAGTCAGAACTTCCCATGAATAGGCGCGCAGCAGTCTTGTACACAAATGATACAAGGAAAGGCCTTGATCCGAGAGGGCAATATGTTGGCCTAACAAATAAAATCATTCCAGGAGCATGAGCAGCTGTGTGAATGGAGCAAATCAATAGATTATCAGCACGGTAGCTGCCGTTACGCTCATCCATCCTTTATGCTCCCATGCTACCTCTACTCAATGTTGAGTGTTTTATCTAAATCAGCTGTTTTGACAGATTATAAAAATCCTTTTGAAGTGTATCTAAAACATCTTTCAAATAAAATCAGTTGTGTAGAATAGTTCCTTATCACCACTAAACAAATGTGTGCACATTGATGTGCATATTTGCAGTAACCCAATGATGATCGCAACCCGGTCTAGGCGGAACTTTTTGAAGTGGCTGTGTTACTTGTTTTTATTGTTTACATATCCTGAAAATCTTATCAAAAATAACCAGTTGTCAAGAAATGAAAAGAATAGCTTACAAAGATGATATAACACTCCTTTAGAATACACTCACACTCTTTTTGTACATTCATATTTGGTGAGATAAATTGTGTTTACGCTGAGGAGCCTCCGCTAGCTAGGTTGGGAGGGGGAGAGGAACTCATTCTTTCATTCTTCACTTCACCCTGCAGACAATGGAGAATATCTGCTTAGAGATAACTGTGGAGTGGGTAGTCTTTGCATTCCTTTATTTATCTTAGGCCAATAGACTTGTAAAGAAATGAGTAATAGGTGAAAGTAAATTATAGGCTCATGCTTGCTGTTAAGGCCAATACCCATGAGGAAAAAATTTTCGCTAGAATTAAGTTGCATCGCTTTGGGGTGACTCGATGGCAGCTTGCATAACTCTTTTTTTTTGCTAACTGGGATGGGAGTTTACATGAAGTAACGAGGTTGAGTTAATTTTAGCTAGCTCCTGTGCATGCATTACTTCTCTCTGGTAAGTAAAAATTATCCCCTCTCATCAAATCTTGGGTAAGTGGTAATAAATAGTTTTTGTTGAGATAGGATGTAGATTTAATTTTGTTTTTATTTCTATTTATGCAGGCTTTTTGGGGACAGGTGCACCGTGTGCCATGAATTGATCGCCAACATGGAGATGGTGATGAAGCCAACGCCAGAGCACTTCTGTCACTTGTCATGCTTCCGATGTGTGACCTGTCATCGACAGCTGCGAACAGGGGATCTGTATTCTGTCAACCCTGATCACGGCTGGCCCTACTGTCAGAATCACACCATGGATGCCATACCTCAGCGTTCTCACCAATTTACAGCAGCCGCTCACCATCTACAGGTCCTGAACAGCATGGGGTCAAATCACGCCGGTAAGTTGATAAACATTGTTCTACATTCACCATTACTCAGTGTTTTATTGCACAATTCACATTGTTTCATCACTGTTTCTCAACTTGCTTTCCGCAACGGAGTGTCCTAGTTTGATGATGAGGGAAAATTTTCTCTGTCAGATCAGGGAAAATTCTCCCTAGTCGGATTTATTGGTGTTGAATACAGCAATCATTCTGAGTCGCTTGATGCTTTGCGCCTTTTACGTGCCATAAGTTGCTTTGGGATCAAACCATAACTATCTTTCCAATCTTAAATCAAATCGTGAGCAGACAACTATTGAAACAAAGACAAATAATTGGCAACATGTCATGAAAGAGACATTGCCACACTCTGGATGCTTGCAGTTTATTGATTATAAACTTTAGGAGGGCATGTGTTAGTCACATTTTCCAGTCCAAATAAGATCAACCTGTGACGACAAAAATAATCAGTGACATGGTTGTGTTGCATAACAATGTGTTCGGACTGACAGCTTCCGGTCTTATTATTCATGCATTTTCTCTTACGTAGTTTGCTTATGTCATACTCTGGACGATGTCTAGTCTGAGCTCCCTGACTCTTGCCCTCCCCACTTTAAGCCATTTAAATAGTACAAAATTTGTTGTTTAGTTTGATGTGCAAAGAACATCAAATGCTGGAACATGAAAATGTAAAAGTGATTCAAGTAAGCACATCATGTTGCTCAATCTATCTCTTTCTATATTATTTACTTTTTCTTATTCAGATCACGATATGTATCCCTCCATGACAGGAGGAGGAATGTCTTGCTGGAGTGATGACTGTCTAGACGATGACCTGCATTCTAATAACAAAAACGAAAAGAGACCAAGAACAGTCCTCTCCTCAGGTCAACGAAGAGTCCTCAAAACAGCTTTTGATCTCGACCCAAAACCCAGTAAAAAGGTAAGTCAGCTTGGATGTATATTGTGACAAAATTAATTATATGAATATTTATATTCTACTAAAGAGCTTATTGGAAATGGTTTTCACTAACTCCTAAAATTTCCAAAAATAATAAATTTATGAAAACAATTACAATGCAGGCATAGTATGAATTATCCTCCCAAAGTTTGTTGTGCTGTTGTCCAGTTAGATTCCAATTTCCAGATCATTGCTCAACAAATTAATTAAATTGGTATATAAAAAAGCTGTGGGATGGACTTAGGATATCACACTTGGTGATTTGCGTCCACTTCGTCAAGTGGTTACAAAACATTTTATTTCAGTAGTACAATAGTATGTATAGCGGCATCTTAGCCCCTCATGGTCAGAATTTCTTTCTATTCTTAATATTATGGGATTGAGCAAGGTGGTAACTGTTATATCACCGTCTCTCATTTTCACTTTCAGGCGCGTCACGTGATGGCAGTTGAAACCGGATTAACCAACCGTGTCGTACAAGTCTGGTTTCAGAACCAAAGAGCCAAGGTAAGAAAAAAAACAGCTTCTCTGAAGCATTTTATAACTGGTGGCGCAAGTATTACAACATATTTTGTGTCACTTGTTTTGGCATAATTTATCATCTCGACAATTTTCATCAAAGTCAAGTAAATCATTGAAATAACGATTTCAAATCATAAACAGTTTAATGTTGATGAGAAATCATAAGCATGAAAGACTGCTGAAAAAATCTTGATTTCTCCTTTTTCAGGTTGCAAAAGAACCATTGAACCGACACAAATTATAAAAAAAAATCCATATTTTGACAGATTAAAAAAAGAAGAATAGCATCTTCTGGTACAGGCGAGGACAGTGGTTCTGAACATCAGGGTAAGAAGATATGCTACTTATCAACTTCAGGCAGCAGCGATAATCCTGCTGACAATAACACAGATCATCAAGGTGAGAACTAAACACTTCAAACAAATCTCTGTATTGGGAGATAAAGGGTGATGGGGGCTGGAACAATCAACCTTGAAAACTTTCCTGTGTAAATTAATAATATTCTAGCGCTTTTCATAGGGGTTCAACAAGATTGTAAATGTTTTTGAAGTCGCAGCTTGACCTCATCTTATGGAAATTGATGCACATTTCAAACGCGAGCCAAGAGGTGACAACTCAGCCTGAGCTCAAAATTTACATAGAAACCAGAGATAGGCTCTACCACATTTATCAATTATTGTCTAACTGGCATCCAAGAACCAGATATTACACTGATTGACTCGCCGGAAGGTTGATGCGGATTGTCAACATGAACAACAACAACTATATTCTGATAATTCTAATAATTCTAATAATGACCATGTCGTTTATTATTGCATCACCTAATTGTTTCACACATGTGACTAATTACATCAAAGTTATCTCTCAGGGATCAGTTGTTTGCCTTTGTTATGAGGCTAGTTGTGGGCTAGCGACCTCTTCTATTCAATACGGTTGACCCCCTGCCGAGCATGAGCCAACCTTGCTGGTCTAATAACCTAAGTTCCTCAGTCGCTTTGATATGAAGGGAGGGGTAGGGGCTCCCCGATGTGAGCAGCTTTGGCACTTCAGCTATTGTATAGCTGAATATTTTAACTGGTAGAAGTAAAATCTTAATTTAGCTGCCTAACTACTTTACTGTATGCAACAAAATGTTTTTTTAAAGATTGTAGCTACCTACCTTTACTGGTTACCTTTACTGGTTTTCTGCTGCTATCGGAACTTTTTCCCTCAATTCAGTCGAAAATTATTTTAAAAATTAACTTTTTATTATTGTAGAGGCATACAGTGACACACCAACAGAGAAACCCGTGCACAGTCCCTCATGTAGTGTCTCCCGCGCAGCAGCTGATGATCTATATGACTCTGATCAGGAGCATGGTATAAAAGATTACTGTGGCAGCGACCTTACGACCTCACCCTCGGCAGCAGACAATTTTCATAACTCACACAGCTCCAGTAAACTGTTAGAGATAAACTCACCTTCTCTCTACCCACAGTACTGCTTCTGATCCGTCTCAGAGTAAGTCGCACAGTGGAGTTGTCCCTGGTGTTGTTCTAGCGGACTCTACAGACATAATGATCGGCTGGCCGGTTTAAGAGTAAGCTGTATTGCTGTACGATTGCAGTTAAGCCAAACTGTCGTTTATATACCATCTACTAACCCTTTTTACATAACCATGTACGCATTTCCGAAATTTTTCCAATATTACATATTTCATTTTTACCACCATTTTTTTCTTATTCATAATTTTCTACAACTTGTCAAAACCGGTTGCATAGCATGTTGAATATTTCTTGAAAATATTTGTGTACTTTCTATTTCTCGCGTTATTTTTACTAACACTGCCGAACAACAAACGGTCATCTTTTTTTGTTAACATAACATTACTTTTTTTGTACCAGAAAGTCCAAATAATCGCAAAAGTTTTTATCAGCAAGCCATAATGCAGCATTTTCCAATTGTACAATATAGGTGCACTTTTTGAACTGCAAGGGAAAATTAATGTTTATATAGGCCAGACTAACTTTATTCCTAGTATATTCAGTCAAAACACAAACCCTGTAAATCGTTGTTTTTTTTGTAATCCTAAACTTTGAACAAATGTGTTTTTTTTAACATTATAGGTGTGATAATGCTAGCTGTCATTTGTTAATACATAGTTCTATAAATATATCATTATTATTGTAAACATAACACTGTAATTACATATCTACATATGAAGCATAACCAACATAAAGTAAGAAAAATCACTATCACAGAATAGTATAAATATTCCAACAATGCAACAGTAGCCCTGAATCCAAGTCATGGTCACACGAAAATCTTCCCTCATCAACACACCGATTAGTATTTCCCTGACGTGGTCAGACTTGGAAACCAACCATTGTTAACAATTACAACACAGTTTAACCCCTATTTTTCTCTATATTGATTCTTGGACTATGTGTCATGTTATTTCTAAATATTGATCAAAGCTGACCAGCATTTTCCGAAATGCCTGATAGCAACTGTAGCCTTGAATCACAGCCGTGGTTGCTCATCTTCATGCCTGTCTAGATCTCAGTGGCACACCGATTAGTATACTCATGACAGTGTCAAGGTTGGAAAGCAACCACTGCTTACATTACAACACTGCATGTTTAACCTCGATTTCGCTATATTGATTCTTGGACTATGTGTGTCATGTTATATCTGAATATTGATCAAAGCTGACCAGCATTTTCCGAAATGCCTGATAGCAACTGTAGCCTTGAATCACAGCCGTGGTTGCTCATTTCCATGCCTGTCTAGATCTCAGTAGCACACCGATAAGTATACTCATGACAGTGTCAAGGTCGGAAAGCAACCACTGCTTACATTACAACACTGCATGTTTAACCTCGATTTCGCTATATTGATTCTTGGACTATGTGTGTCATGTTATATCTGAATATTGATCAAAGCTGACCAGCATTTCCGAAATGCCTGATAGCAACTGTAGCCTTGAATCACAGCCGTGGTTGCTCATCTTCATGCCTGTCTAGATCTCAGTAGCACACCGATAAGTATTTCTCATACAGTGATAGAGTTGGAAAGCAACCACTGCTTGCTTACAACACAGGGTAATCTCGATTTCTCTGTATTGATTCTTGGACTATGTGTCACGTTATATCTGTATATTGATCAAGGATGACCAGCATTTTCCAATAGTCTTGATAGCAGGTGGAAAGTTGTTATCAGGGATCTAGGTATCGACTTGGCCTCCACTGCACCTAGGGACCATGGGGAAATAACCCCTTGGTACTTTTCCGCTGCCATTGCAAACTAGCTTTCATAGATCTAGGTATCATAATGAAGTATTTAATTATCGCCAACCATTGTGGAAACTACAAGAGAGCATAGGAAAGATGTCGAATGTCAGCGGACGACTCAATCAACAGGTCAAGTACATCACCACTTAAAACAGAAAATAAAAAATAAGTGGTTGAAGGGTTTGGAAAAATAAAACTTTGCGGAGAACCGGGAAAGCACCAATTCCAGTATACAGTCATAGACATGTGGGGACAGGAATAAGGGATAGTATAAGACAGGTTAGATCAACACCACAAGGCTGATCAAATCTGTTATTAGTTTTGCAATAATTCTGAGCAAAGCAAACTTTTTCACAATATATACATTTCCAAACGGAGAATTTTAGAGATTCCTAGTCAACAACTGATTGTAGATAACCAAATTTCCAATGTTCAATTTATGTAAGGTACTAGCTCTCAATTTAATCCAGTTTGCCTGCAATCCGCTTTACTTCCCTTCCACTGATCAGTAGGGGGGGGGCAATTCCGAATGTTAGCAAACTGGGCCAAACTTGGTCTAGGAAATACCAACATATGATTGTTCCAGTTGTTTATTGCTCAAAATGTATGCTTTGGTAGCAGGCAAATTTGATTGCTCTTAATATTTGATGAATGTCATTTCTTATAACCACCATGCTAAATGCTGCCTCACTTTTCACCAGTGAAAAGGAAAACACGATTTAGATATGAGCTGCATATACGCATGATTTTATAAGTCACCTTTGATAAAAAATAGGGGGACCTTTTGAGGTTTTATAGTAAAATAGCGCTGTTTCAGTCGATGTACAAGCATATTTGACTCTCTACATGTGAAGAAACAACAAGGTAGAGTAAATGGTTTTCTTGCCATGAAAATATCGATACGCCTTGAGGAGGAAATCATAATAATAATAATAATAATAATAATAATATTGCTGTCTGTGAGGGTTGACAATGGCTGACACTGATAGTGCCGCCATGGGAAGTGTTTCCAAGTTATGAGTGCCACTCTTCAACCACTGACAACCCAGCGTGAAGCGAATCCGCTATCAAGACTGGAGCTGCAGTGGCAAACATACACAAGTACAAACAACATTGTATTAGTAAGGTAAGTGCCGGCAGCATATTTAGATCAGGTTAGATAAGATAAAGCTATTTTCATGTTCCAATACACGTCAAACATACATATCAACAAGGTTTTTCTACAGCTAAGGTGTATAACATGTGCGCTAGGGTATCGGATCGGCTAAAGTGTAAATGTTAGCAGCAAGGTCATCGACGCCAACGCAACTAAGTGAAGTAGGAGAGGTGACACATGGCCCAAGGTTAGGCCCAAGGTCGAGCTCAAGGACATCGTAGACATGTGGAGCTGTGTCTTCATGGTGCGCTGCTGATGAGTAATATATGTCACAAAAGTCGCCTGACGTCACTCTATTATTAGTTTGCTTTTCACAGATGGCAGCGTTTTGGTACGCTCCCTCGGCGTGATGGTTGTAGGCTGCTGCTGACTTACTGAGTTTTGTTGAATGATTCTGTACATCACTGTTCACATAAGAGTCCTGTTTATTAGAGGCATCCCTAACTCTCCTGTAAATCATATAGAAATATACCTTGGATGCAAATTTACAGGTTGTCAATACAGTCATTGCCTGTTCTGATATGCTGTTGCTTATATTCTATCTTTGACACATATTATGTGTTTTGATTTGCTTCGTTACATCATTTTCACACAAACTAAGGTAACCTTCTGATTGTAAATAAGCGTGGTTCACGGACTAGACATCACAAGCAGTCCTTACTGTATGGCATATATGAAACTCGGAACATTGAATTTAAAGGGATACTTGCTACGATGAAAATACCTTATTCTTATCATGACATCAAAGAATATGGTTTTAAACGTCAAACTGACAGTCTCACATTATATAAAGTCTCCTAGCCCTAGGGTCTGATTGGCTGGTGGGAGGGAGAGAGAGAGTCAATGCCAGGTGAGATGATATTAACCTGGAACCGGGACTATATATAGATATATATATATATATATAGTCAATGTGGAAGTAACACAGTTTCACTTTCCTTATATCTCCATAGGTACTTTCAGTGACCTGGAATGGCTCTCCAACCCCTCCCAAAAAAAAACAAATCAGGTCAGCCCCAACACATGAAAATTCCTAGCCCAGACAAGTGGGTTGATGTCATCACTCACCTTGTGTAGAAAAAGAATGCAACTCCTGCTAAAGCTGCGAGCACCAATAACACAGCTATACTGACACCAACTATAAGTCCTGTTCTCTTAGAGGAAGAACCACCCTTCTCGTTCAGGTCATCCAACAAATTGTCTGTAATACATCCATTTTAATCATGAGCGATAAAAAAGTATTTTGTGAGATATCGTGCATGATAGTTTGCTTAGGCGTGGATTTTTATTAATTCATCAACTGATTGGAAATTGTCATAACTATGCAGACATTGTGAGATTTAATTGGGTTTGATGCAGGGTGGGCGTTTTCTCTTATATTGCAACAGTGACTCGAAGGAATAACTCCGCACTTTGGCGTTTATGATTTTACAATTAGGGAGTTTTCTGCTCACTGTGAGAGAGCAAACAACTTAAAATACTAAGATATAGTAAGTAGTGAATAGCGGGCTATCTAATTAGCGCCATCAAGCTATTCCTTTTTGGGGATGGTCAAATGGCGCAATCGGTTAGCACGCTTGCTATTCACTGCCAGGCGAGTAGTGCAGCAGGAGTTGTGGGTTCGAGTCCCACTGGGGGAGCTTTCAAGGTTGAAGTTCCGGCCCTCCGCACCTCTTCCTGATATGTTGCCAATAAAACACCAAAATCTATTACTAAATACCAGTTGGCACATTCTGATTTAGTACCGACCAGTTAAGCCAGAGAACATACCCATGGTTGTCGGAGTATGATATAACGCTACAGTTTCTTTTGTTGTTATTGTTGTGAATGTAGTTGCTGTCTTCGTCGTTGGACCTAAAAATACGAATATGATAATAGTGTGGCCACTGCTATTGGCTCACATTTTAGAATGATTGCGCTCAGTACCATATCAGTCATAGCTTTTGACAAAACATACTCAGGTGGGTTTCAGAAATATGATTAACAATTGACCCAAGTCCACAACAACTCAAAAGATATGAAATAATCGATACGATTTCAGTTGAGTATAAAGCAAGAATTAAAACATCTATAGGTGCGTTTACACTGCATATTTTCCGTCAGCTTTTCCGTTAGGTTATTCTGTAAGATTATTTGCTCAGAGTTTTTTGCTATAGATAAGCTATCAATTTGTGACATTACCACATTCTTTAACAATTTTTTGTTGTCCACTCCCAATGATAAAGATAAAAATGTTGGAAAAATCTGAAGGAAAAATTCAAAAACTTGCAGTGAAAATGCAGCCCAAGAAACTAACTACCTGAAGGCGTGATTTCATATATGGACATTAGCCAGGTACCGCCACAAAATTGAATTTGGTTTCCACGACAAGGTGTCGTACACTCATTCTGTCTCATCCCATAGTGAATGGCAAGGTCAAGGCTATTTCCGCAGTGACACTCCTGAGCATACTGTAACCCGGCATATCGTTGATCTATATGTGTAATAGACATTAAAGAAAGATATTGATTTATATGTATATCTCATAGGCCCCTCTAAAGACACACCGATGGCGGGTCAGTAGATTGGGGACAACTCTAACTTTCTGAAAACGGGTCAAACTTCATGGGATGAAATAGCATCATTTGCATTCTTTTTCATCTTGTTGAGGTAGGATTTTAGTCATGTAATGAAATATAAGGTTTCCTTTGCATGTTTGTATTTATATGTTACAAATTTGATATGATACCGGTGATCACCCAAAAGGTCACTGCCAAAAAGCCACTGGTCATAAAGCCACAGTCCAAAAGGCCACTGGTGATAAGGCAACTGGTCAAAAGGCCACTACCCATAAGGCCACAACCAATAAGGCCACTGTCTGAAAAGTAACTGTCACCTCTCACCTTTTTCATGGCAAATGGCCACACAATTCTCTACAGTAGTATTCGCTCCTAGGTTTAGTTTCACATTTGGCAACGATCTGTTCTGTTTATCAACAAAACAGCCGACGTTATGGAATGTGTATCCGCTACTCACTAGAAACAAAGAACCAAATTTGGATGGGATGTAACTTCCTCATTAGTAAGTACAAATTAATGTGATGTAATTGGTCGATATCCACTATTCGTCACCAAACCAGAAGAGTAATAGCAGATAGTGTTGTAAGACTTGTTATGGAGTTTCTTGAAAATTCAAAGGGGGGGGGGGGCACCAATAAAACATTAGATTCTGTCAACAAGCCAAGATCTATTGTTCGATATAAGAACTTGCATGATGTGATTAAGGTACATCATAAGCGCTGGTGCATCCTTGCTTGTTGATGTGAGCAGCTGTAAAATCATAGACGGAATATTCATAGTTTATTAAATCTATCTGGGGAATAAACAACTGAATTGTACACCAATGATCGTCGTGGCAAAAGAAGTATGAATCAGCCACTGCCCGTACTTAAGATCAGCCTAGTAGGAGCAACATGAACACAAGTTCCACCATTAGGTCACCTTATCTAGCCTTAGTCTCTGGCGGTCGGGAGAGTGGAATTCTCTCAGCCCGTAAGCCCCCCGCCAAACAGAGACTTAGGCTAGATCACGTGGCCTTGTGAGTTCCACAGAGATTCACTTCATCAGTGAAAGATGAAAGCCTCACCTTGATCAGCTGTCTGACTGACGATCAGTGTAAGAGATGAAACAACTACAAACATAGTAGCGTAAACCATGTGACCTCCCATAGCTGTGTCATGAGAAGGTCTGTTATTAAAATGCTCATTTGACCAGTTGAGGAAAATTAATATGAGTATGCAACTTACACACTACAATCAAAGATTATAAATCATGAGACTGCAATCATGAGCAATCAGGGAGTCGTATAACTTCTTGCTTCAACTATAGTGAAAAGGTGTTTTGTTCAAAATGTAATGCATTATACAATTCAATTACATAATACTGAATAATTCTATAATCCTTCTGTGCTAAGCTAGTCAGAAACAAGGAAGTTAGCAGACAAAAGCATAGCAGGTATTATGTCTAGGTAGGCTATAATCAGGAATGTGATTTACAGGGCTGTAGTTTAAGAAAAATGGTAGGGGAGGCGCAAAAACCTTGAGGGTGCCAAGCAGCACCCTCAAGGTTAATCCCTGCCTCTAAAACGTTTTAATTGAAAAAAATAGCAATTGGAAGCTGATTCTGACATGGAATATTCAATTTTAGCATTTTCAGGCTACTCCATTGTGAATTCTTGGGGAGGCAGAGCGTCCCTGCCTCCCCTAGAACTACAGGTATGCATGTGATGATCACAGTCACGCACACACCCTAAATTTAAATATCAGAAATCACTCTATTAATATTGTTGTCGTTTTTAATATGAAACCCGACTGCTATATGTGAATGCTGAATCGATAACAACATCACAACATCTAGACTAAAGTATTTTGTATTTGTTATGTAGGCTCACACCTAGACCAAGTTTGATCCAGTTTGCCAGCATTTGGAGTTGCTCCCCTCCAATGATATGCCGCAGGCAAATAGGCCCTTTTGTTTGCAGTTTATCGTTGGTGGGGGGCAACTGGAATGCAGGCAAATATAATCTACATTGATCTAACTAACATCATAGCTCAAGCTACTTTTATATATGTGTATCACTGTGGCATAAATGAATTGTCAACATTTTAACATTCATTCTCTTATCACTAATTGCTTTCATGAATTTAAAAGTCACCAGGAAGATCATCTACCCAATTATGCGCGCTGGATCAATCAACCAAGAATTCTCATCCCGCCCCAATCGCACTGAGTCCATCACTTCCGTGGAGCCAATCAGCTGGCAGTGAAAAGCAAGCACTTGCCGATCGCGCAATCTCGCTATCTCATAGACCAAGTTTCATCCAGTTTGCCTGCATGAGGAGTTGCTCTCCCCTTGGTCACCCTGCAGGCCTTTTGTCTGCCGCTCGACCAATGAAAGGGGAGAAAACCAGAATGCAGGCAAACTGGATCAAACTTGATCTCGATATCCCCAAATAAGAATGCATTGATGGCGCTAGTTAACCTCAAGTTTCAAGTCTAGAGTATTTATTAGTTTACTGACATTTGACATAGTTACATATTATTTATACTTCCCGTAGATTTCCACAAAATTTGGTGATAATTTGATTCTTCATTGTTATACCTTGATTGATGGAAGGTAGTTTTAAAGTTCAGCGGAAAAAACCATGGGGTGCTTCCCCCAAACTGGATCAAAGTTGATCTTGATATCCCCAAATAAGAATGCATTGATGGCGCTAGTTAACCTCAAGTCTCTAGTCTAGAGAATTTATTAGTTTACTGACAGTGACCCTAGACATACTTACATCTTATCAATGCTTCCAGTAGATTTCCACAAAGCTTGGCAATAAATTAATTCATCATAATTATACCTTGATTGATGGAAGGTACTTCTCAAGTTCAGCGGAAAAGTACCATGAGATTCTTTCCCTGCGCGATGGGAGCCATGACAGATCCGGTCGATACCTAGATCAGCAATAACATCATTATTATACCTAGATCTATGGAAGCAATGTATTGCAAGGGCAGCGGAAAACGGGCAAGGGGTTATCTCCCCTTGGTCCCTAGCTGCAGTGGAGGCCAGATCTGATCAATATCTAAATCAGCGATAACAATTTTTCCATCTGCTATCAGGCCTAGTGGAAGTTTCTGGTCATCAATATTCAGATATAACATGACACAAGTCCAAGCATTGATATAGAAAAGTAGGGGTTAACCAGTGTTGTAAGCAAGCAGTGGTTGCTTTCCAACTTTGCCACTGTCATGGTAATACCAATTGGTGTGTCACTGAAATGTAGACAGGTATAAAGATTTGCAACTGGATGTGATTCAAGGCTACAGCTGCATTGTGGGAATATTGATACTATAGTGGTAGATGATTTTGCTCACTTGACTCGAGTTTCACTCGACGCATATAATATACATTTATGATATATCACAAATCCTTGAAAAAGTATTCAACATGCTATGCTATGGATAACAAAATATGAAATTAATGTAAAACTAAATGTTAAAATTTCCTAAATACCTAAATGGTTGTATAAACGAATTAGTTGGTGGTATGAAAACGGCAGATGTTACATGAGGGACTGTGCACCCGTTTTTCTGTTGGTGTGTCATTGTAAGCAACAAAACAACATTTCTTAGGTTTGATATTATATTTTAGGCTACAATGAGGGTATAGGTTTCGCTATTAGCAGAAAACCAGATCATGTTTATTTAAAAAAAAAAACTTTTAGTAGCACGCCAATATATATTGGGCAGCTAAATCAGGATATTTACAATTGCAGGTAAGATATTTAGCTAAATGTTAGCCAAAGTGCAAAGGATGCTTACATCGGGGAGCCACTTCTCTTTCCTCCCTGACAATATTGTAGGGGGACCTAAGGCTATTGGGCTAGCAAGGTTGGCTCAATCTCAGCTGTGGTTCAGATGCTAAACGTCCGTTGAGCAATATGCGGGAGTCACAATGAAGCCTGGAGCATGGAATACGTGACTAGCCCACAAAGTAACCGCATTACTAAGGTAAACAACTGGCCCATATTAGGTAGCTGTGAAGTGACTGTGCACAGGTGTGTGTATCGATCAGGTGATGTAGTATTACTCAAGAAGGCTTTTAAAATAGAATTGTTTGTGTCAAATTGACTAAGTTATTACTTGCAATGTCAAGTCATGCTCAGCAGAGGTCCAGCATCTTGAATAGAAAAGGTCCCTAACCCAACCAAGTAACCGAGCCTGTAAGACACGGCTTATTTATCCTCCAGTCATCAGCGTGACACACCTGAAGTTAGAGATGATGTTATAACAGTAACAACATTACTAATTCCCAGTTACTGATCATGGGGGTGGTGAAACTTCATTATTTTCGGACAAAATAAAAAGTGTCTGACTTGACGCCTTTGACATAATCACTGAAAATGTTCAGTTAAAAAAGCAGAGTGATATTCCTGGTTCTTCCCTCAGCTTTTCTATACTCGTGTGATAAGTTTGTTGATCAATAATCTGGAAATCAAAACACAACTAGACAGCAGCACTGCAAGCAAATAGCATTAAATGTTTACAAAAGTTTTTTGAATTTTGCAGATAATTAGTGGAAACAACAACTTCCCAATGTGCTCCTCTTCAGCAAAATATAGAAATACTAGTGAACTTTGACCGAATATACTTCCGAGCTTACTGACGTTTTTGCAGGGTTTGGTGTCAAGGTCAAATGCTGAGGACTCATCGATTACCTGAAGAGAGGACTGTGCTTGGTCTCTTCTCATTTTTTTTATTAGAGTGCAGATCGTCGTCTAAACAGTCGTCACTCCAGCAAGAGCTAGAAATAGATAGATTGACCAACAGGAGGTGTATAGCAGTCACTTTTACTATTTCTCTCTCCAGCAGCTGTATGCTCATTTCCGGATACTCAACAAATATTGTACTATTTTACAAGGCCAAATCTGCATTTACAGTCAGATTTTACTAATGTTTTTCTTTATAAGCCATCACTGGAGCAACCAAAAATCTGCATCTTGTGACATAGGCACAAAATTCAAATTTTTGATCGTTCTATCCAAATAATCTGAAGGAATAATCAATCATACGGGAAGGCAGTGTAAATGCAGCTTTTGGTTCCAGTTTACAGTGCAGGGTTGCCAAAACCGCAGCCCATAAGCCAAGGTGGTACACTAACAAATCTTAAGCGGTCCACTTGCTGTTGTGAGAAGTCCTTCTAATAATTCATGTGCATGATGGAGTTGTGAATAAAAAATGGTCTGTTTTTTGTCAAAGTTTACATGAATTTGCTTACTACTGACTAGAGAACAGAACTAGAGAACATCATCTTCTTCTAGTAGGTGACATAAAATCTTTTGTTCGCTATACACGATATGTCCAATTATAGTTCTCTACTTTAATTTACAATGTCCCCTTTGCGGTTGTGATCCTCCCAAGTTTTGCGAGCTCTCCCTCATTTTAACTAATTTTAATATCATTCCTTCTGGTTTCCAAATAGCAGCAGTGTCAATATTCCTACTACCAGAAGTCCAGAACTTGAGCTTGTTTTGATAGTCAATGTACACATTTTGGAAATTCAAACACATCAAACTAGCCCCGCAAATAATTCTCTAAGGTAAAATTTAAAATTATCTAGAAATCATTATTTTCGGGAGCCTCCTAGCGGCCATCAATACTTGCCAAGCCGAACCAAAATTTTCTACATTGCAAATATGCCCTGCTGTAGAAAAAAGTTTGGGAACCCATGTTTATGGCGTAGTGCATGTCAGTTTGAAACTAAGAAGTAAATTGATAATAATAAAATAAATCAAAATAAATCCAACAGGCCTAGATTGCATTATTTTATTTTAACGTATAGAAGGCACCGATGGATGATATCCATCAATTTCCGACAATAATTAATCTGTGAAGATCTGCTTTATTATTACCTTTATAATATATATATTTTTAATATATTTCAAGTTCATAGAACGTTAAATCCATAGAACTGCCATATTTTTACACTGTTCTATGACGTGTTCTTGAAGTTGAAGATATATAAATGGCCCCTTCAGTTTGAGGTGTGTACAATCGTGCTTCATTCAACGGAAAATCCCAATACATATTTTCAATTAATATAAAATTGGCTATTAGTAATCATTGTAAAATCCCATACCAGTTGAGAGCTACTGCTATGGGATTTTACAATGATTAGTAATAATAAATTTTATTACAGTGGAACAGGTCGGCTTTTGCCTATTTTTAGACATTTGAATTCAATTACTGGGATTTTCCATCGGAGCAAGCTGATATAGGCATCATGCGTTCGTCACACATGACTAGATGTTGGATAGTCGGACATTATTGTTGTTATTTATGAATATCCGTATAGAGTGGTTTAGGTAGCAAGTTCGCCAGCAATGCTTTGCACAAGTGTTGAAGAGAAATCGAAATAGAAGTGTTTGGGCGACAGCAAAGCTTGTAACAGGTCACAAGAGGTAAGACAAAGAATGCAGAGGAGCATGTCATGGTGATTATGATGGCGCAAGTCATTGAAATAAAGTTATGAAGTTAAAATATTGATGGTAGATTTTCGTGTTCGATTGATTAGCCTTATCGAATAAAGTGCAAATGAACGACTATATGGATGGATATTTATTTACAGAACTTTGAACAGGGTAGGAAAATATTTACAACGATCAACGAGAAAATCTCACAAAGACACTTCTTTTTCATCATTGGATGGCAACGGGAGACAATACTTGAAAATTGTATGATGAAGTAATGAATCCAGCTACAACAATATAAGTTATATATATATCAGTTATATATATCACATATATAACAGTTATATATGTCACTTATATATCAGGTATAATTACCGTTCACTATTAATAAGGGCATAAAGTAGCCTGACATGTGTCTGGTAAATAAATGTGTCTGGTATATCAGCATCAACTCTCTTCTTTCAAACAGTCACAATAATATTCAATATAATTGCAGAAACTTAGAGCAGGCAGTATGGGATTTTTAAACTCCCTGTTCGGAGGCAAATTGGGTTTGGAATCGTCCATCCATATTATATGGTTTATTTGTGTATTGAACAAAGGGAAAAGACTTCGATGTGTGGAGTGGACACTTCAGGCATACTGGGACTTGTTGGCCTTCACTCAATCCCTTGATGATGTTCTTCTGTCACTTCGCTCTTTTCTGCCGCCTTTCCCATTACTTTGGAGCCTGAATTTAGCCATGAATTGTTCGGTTTCCGCGTACTCATGACGACTTATATTCTTCCTACAGTGTAAGATGGTGGTGATTGTCCTCTCCCTCATCTTATTCAAGCTCTCCGCTGAGCTGAAGGCCAACAGAGGAACTTTACTTCTCTCCAGCCTGAAACTGCACAAAACATGAACATATAAATACAGATATACATCATAAACATCTAAATTTATATGTTTATGGTACACATCAAACGACGAAACACTTTTACCCAGTCCCCACTTTGCGTCCTTGTGAGATTTGCCACAATGATTTCTAGGAAGATCAGCTCACGCTTGTATCATTGACCTGATGCCATTTGGTAATTTAGTATATTGCATTGTGGGATACAAACTGTTATGCTGATAAGGTAATGATAGTGACAGTTACATAAAACAGGACATTCTAGAGCATAGAGATTTGGTGAATGAATAACTATTTAATGAAGGATAGTTAGCAATTCAAGTTCTGTGGTAGCTATACTAAACACTGAGGTATATATAATCATGACACTAAAGGACGTGTAGACTATAGGACTAGAGGCATAACTTCTCTGTTTACTGTAAAACCTCGTATAATAAAGTCACCAGATTTATAAAAGAAGGTGACTTATAAATTAATACACATAGACTCGGCTCATATCTGAATCATGTTTTCCTTTTTGTCGGTCATAGAAAGAGACTTGCAAGTGTATAGAATATAGATTATCGGTTTATATGTTGTGTCTTTGCAATGGTTCATAAGTGGTTTTAGGTGTGTGGTTACTTGAATATTTGAAAAATCTTGTTTTATTTTCTTCGAAAACACAGCAAATCACTCGCAAATCTGATGGCTTTACAGTGAGGTTTTACCGTTTATGATAATTATTGGGACTCACGTCTGTATAGCAAAGGAGAGCTCGATGGAGTCACCACCCTCTAATCTACTGCGTCTCTTAGTGAAGTGAGTGTGTAGGTGAGATAGAAGTTCATCATCAGATCTAAATAAGAACTTTGGACTATCCTGAGATATCGGGGTGTCGAGAGCGCTACAAATCAGGCATCGAGCTATTTCTAGCTTCTGGAAAAAAATATAATGATATATATGATTATATAAACCTGTCACACGGTAACCATCGACGCTGTATGTAGATAAATTTGTTATAATTTTAATGATTGGCACCTCTAGCAAACCAGGTCGGGTTTGACAGCTTCAAATAAGGATAATTTTTGTAAGGAATATCTTGAATTTTTGTAAAATAAAAAGTTGCGTTCATTCTTGTCTTAATGCAATGTTGACCAATAACGGTTCTAAACCCATTCAGAAAACCTTGCATGAGTAGACAACAGTTCAAAAACTGTTAACAATGTTCAAAAATATCAAAAAAACATTCTAGTATGGCCTCACCTTTACGCTGTGGGAAAGAGTATAGGGTGATACCAAAGAGTAAAAGAGGGGAGTGGAAACTAAGCATTTGAGTTATCCTATGTTGCCTCTGCCGCTAGAGTTTATAGTGGGCACAACTCCTCATAACGTATATATCGTATATATAAGCACAGTATGATTTTGCCGCCATATGTCATAATTAGAATTGGCCAATCATATTAAACCTACTAGATCTTACTCATTTCTTAGCCAAGTTACAATGCTTTAAAACAAGTAAGGGGAGCTCACAGAAGGCCCTCACTGGTCTTTTTACTTAGATTGATATGTTAAGGTCAGGGTGAGAACGAAATTTAGACATTACAGCATGATATGAGGAATATTTCTGCATAGTAAACACTGAATTAAGGTATCATGCTGAACTAATGTGTAGTTTTCTCATCATCAACAGTGCCAAACTAAGTGATTGATGGCTTAGCTGAAGCAGAATATTTATTTGTATCATCTTATCATAAGAAAAGTGCTTGTGTGGAGGTATTTATTGAATGATATACACTTTTTATCACATTGCAATGTTTCACATAATAATGGCTGCCTTCTATCATTGTGTTCAGCCTTATAAGAGCTCCATCATGACATCTAGAGAGATAATTAAGCTTATATACATATCTTTTATGGATTGACATAGCATTTAATAGTCCATCAATCATATTTGAGGAGATATCAGCCAATATTTCTCAAGTGCGAATATTAAGCAAATCTTAATCTAGCCAGGCTTCATAGAGAACCGGAAGTGCCATTGTACTTCATTGTAAACAATTTTTAGTTTCCAATCCTCTCCTTTACTCCTTGGTGATACATCATGGGGAATAATTAGATATTGCATTGACTTGCATATAACCTTAACCTACATATGACCTTGACCTACCTCAGAGCCAGGTGTGTTGCTGAGTATTTCATGTCCCCTCACAGCAATGTGACTGAGAAGCTCTTCTTTCTCAGCGAACGCCTCTCCACATTTCTCACATATATGCGGTCGCTTCATGTCGTCTACTGTTATGATAAAGTCTGATATACTCTCCACTACATAGTAGTTAATGCTGCATTGGTCTATACATGAAAGAAGAGAAAATATATTGTCTATCAATCTAAAACAACAACTTGTTAAATTTCAGGTATGTGATTGAGGGGCTGCTAGCATTTCGTAACACTGCCAAGCCCAAAAAGCCCAACTTCCTTTCACTTCATGTTCCACATCATTTTGAATCTCTGTACCTAGTTCCACTATCAAGTCTCATAAGTTCCACAAGATCAGAAGCTTTGTAGATCCGCATGGTTTTTAGGAATTTCTCCTAGGTCATATGGTGATTTGGGTCACACATGCCATCCTAAATCGGTCTCGAAATGTGATTTAAAATGTGTGAATTACAGGGCTGTACCGATTTGTGATCAGGGTGATCAGGCCAAGGTATTTTCGGAAGCCGGCTTATAGCCCAACATGTCACGCTCATTGGGTGTGACAATGACTCGGAAACATTTGATTAGATGAATTTTCCATAAAGTATTTAGAGGGGCTTGTCTGTCAATAATAGAAACTTATCGGATTTGATGAACTTTCATCAAGTATATAACAATAATAGAAACTTATGGTCAAGCCTATCAATGGGCAATTCTGATGTAACAGATTTACAATTCTCACTGTCCATTCTGCAAAACTGCACCTTTTCCAGCCAGGCTGTGATATTTAAAAACTTTCTCACCAGTGTTATTGACTCGTAACAACATGGTACTTCATATTCACTAGGCGTTTTTGGGATATCGAATAATGCGCTCTAAAAAACTAGCACACCAAAAAAGTGTAACAGAATTTCTTCAGAAAATGCAAATATCAAAACCTGAAAGAATTTTGCAAAGTTCTGAGCAATTAATGAGATTTCACTTGAAAAGCGTTACCTAAGTGGAGCCTATGATGTCTGTCTTTCAGAATGATCAAAAAATAAATTTGTGTGACATCTTGTTCAGTGAAAAAAATTGGAAAAAAAAGTGTAACAGATTTACCAAAAAACTGTAACAGATTTTCGAGTGGGAATGTAATACATTTTGAAATATTTTTTTTAGATTATGCATCAAGTTCTATCTTTCTCAGCAGCTTTGAATCACTCTGTTGCAAAATGCATCACTCAGTTGACCTGGGGGGGGGGGGGGGGGGGTCTTTCAATTAGAATCAGCCCAAATCGCAATCTGATCGCTCAGTGAGTGAGCGATACTTGCTAGGCTCTTGCTTTCAAATCGCTCAGACATTGATAGAACTATACATTCTGAGTGAGCAATTTGGGATCGGATTTGTCTAAATGAAAGACCAATTAATGAGTGATAATTTTGAGCGATGTAATAGTGATAACTTGCTTTATTAAGGCATCGCTCATTCTTATTGAAAGACCCCCCAGATCGTTTTATGTAGGAGTTACTACTCAGTTAAATCTATGAATAGCCTTAGGTTTATAGGTGATATGTTTGAGGAGGAGAGCCGCCATGGTCAAATCTGATTTTGTGCCCTGGAAAAATATGTGAAGATTTTATGTTTCAGATTGATGACAATTCATAAAATACAATATGAAATTTCACTCATTGTTATCACCCATGTACCCCTCAACTTTTCATCAGCCAAAACCGCAAATTCTGACTGATCCCTAACCATGTTTCCTAGGACTGCACAGTCATTATACACAGATTGTTTGACAGTCCTTGTCCCCCTACTATAGATAGTGCAGGGATACAGTATGGGCCCGTGAATTGGAGTAAATTCTGATTTGAATATTAACTCAGCACGCTATGCCTTCCTACTGTAGTTTCGTAAATAAACTTGGCTCTAATGAGGGCTTCTATGTTAATAAGTCTTATTTAATCTGAGTGAGACTACTGTGTCACTAACTCTCGCCTTATTATTTAACTCCTCTACTCGAATTGGTTGTAGCTAGCAAAATACGCTGGTGCCATCCATGAATAGTTGGTCTGAAAGTTATTAACTCAGTACACAATAAATACCTATTGTAATTCCGTAACAAAAAAGGTGAAATCCCGTCACAATGTAATTCTGTTATGCCAAAAAACTGATCCAAAAAAAAGTTCTTTCTATTTTTGATACCCCAGTAACATTCAGCATGGTTGGAAACCCAGGTTAACTTAGTTTGAGGTTTATAACTTCAAAAATAAAAACGCAGCAAAAACCTTTGTATCTTTTATTGTAACAGATTTTCAATCACCAATCTTATTTTTTATTATCCAAATTAATTGAATATTTTTTAATTCATACCTCATGACATCTACTAGAAACTGAAAAATGTCATTTTCAATACCATAACATCCTTACAAGCCAAGTTATGGGCCTGTAATAAAATAGCTACGCAGTCAGTCTATAAAATTATTGATTTACATTTTTTAAACAGCCAACTGTTTTTTGTTGTTTGCTGCAAACAAATTGAAATGTGAATTTTCAATAGGTTGAGACTCTCAGCTCTCAGAAAATGTATGACTTGGCTAGATTTGTGCAACTTAAAATTTTTTTCTGGATGTGTCATTTCATCAGAATTTCCCCAATGTACTCACCTGATTTTAGCCTGTGGATAATCTGTTGATGTAGATACATGGTGTACGGATCGGATGCGATTCTCTCGCACTCCTCAACAGGGCATGTACAGATCAGAGAGTTACCGGCGTATCGTGGTGTGAAAAACATCATCCCGTCAATAATGGAATATGGGACAGCTTCCTATAAAATATCAGCTTATATGGTAATTCTATAAATACTGGATGAGAAATGTTGACTTCCTGGAAAGCTACTAGTTGCGAAACACAAGCTTCACAGGTTTGGGAAAACTATGAGTTGCGCAACAACATAAGTTTCACAGGTTTGCTAACATTGGCCAATGATTGTGGAATTATTTATTGTATATAATGAGATCAGGAGGAAGTACATTCAAGAGGTTAAGGTGTTCATTACAACGTGCATCGCTGGCTCCAAAAATTTCCAGGAGTTTGTTTTTAGGTCAGCATATTTTCCTATCAGGACGGGGTTTAGAGAGGTTCACAGCTTGATATAGCGGTGATCAGCAAATTTTGTGGCCTAATTTTTCTCTAAGCACGATGTCGTGTTAAGGTTTTGGGAATTTTCCTAGATGGAATGCATGATTCGTCAGTATATGACATCGTATAACAATCATTGGAAAGCTATTGTTACCACGCTGTCACCAACCAAGTAGGCAATAATGATACTGCGATGAGCTATCAATACATCCAATGGCGTTCAAACAACAACGACATCATCATATGTATAACAATACACAGTGCAGTTCACTTAATTCAAACCTCTGGGGACCACAAAAATTTGTCCTAATGAAGCAGAGTCTGAATTAACTGACATTAGGATGCATTGAGATCTGGCTGAAGGTAGACCAGGTTTGGACCATTTGCCAGCATTTGGAGCTGCTCCCCTTCCACTGGTCAAGCCGCAGGCATTGCCTGCGGCTTGACCAGTGAAATGGAGCAATTGGAATGCAGGCAATTGGATTAAACTTGATCGAGGCTGATTTTCCCCAGCTTACACTGTACCTTATTAGGATAGGAGACAGTATTACATCGGCTGACTGAGGGGTGCTGGTATTTACTCATATGTCTGCGGGAGTCATCAGAGCTCCTACCCAGTAATCTGTGACAAAGGTCACACATAAACTCGGTTCCAGTTCTACAATCAGGATCAGTAGGAAGGGCTTTCACCAGCATCACCTCATTTTGTTCCGGTTCCTCTGCCAGTTTATGCCTGAAAACGTGATAAACATATCCTTGAATACTTTGCCACTATTCCTTCCAGGTCACTAATGGGCACAGGTGTAGCCTTCTGGTATCAACACTTCAGTGCAACCTGTAGGCGTTTGAAGTCACTACCCAACACAAGCCAATGCGAGACAAATCAACATTGCACAAGGGACCAAAACTTTTCTATATAGCAAATTGTGGGGTTTCACATGATCAGTACGAGTTCTAGTTCAACACTGCTTTTGTCACACATCCTTTAGCCCACATATGATAAACATTATAAGAATTAGACCAATTTAAGTCTAGTTTGCGTGCATTTGGAGTTGTTGCCTCTCCATGATAATATGTTTCTTATCTGTGGAGGGAGAACAACTGGAATGCAGGCTAACTGACATACGGCATCATGGGTGACTTTAATTTGCGCATCTGAAAGAACAACGAGTTAAGCTCCAGTTCTGATATGAAAAAATGGTCAGGGAGAATAAGGCAGCCCCTGTATACTCTGGCAATAAAAATTAGCAAACATTGACAACAGGAAACTCCTGATGTCAATTTCGAGAGACGGTGGCCAATCAAATGGCTTCAGAACTCCGAGACTCAATTTTGCCCCAGAGTGGTTCACTGGATCAAAATATTTGATCCAGATAAGAATATACAGAAACTTACATGTCAGCCTCGATTCGATCTATCTCCTTCTGTTTAGCCTGATATCTGCTGTCTACTGATTCCTGCACCTCCTCACTAACATATTTTAGGGAGTTTGACATCTTCATCAGGTCATAGCTAGAAGGAATGTAGTTGTCGGGTTATCTGCACATGTTACAATTCGTCCTCAAAAATGTAAATTATTTATGTGTTTTATTTGCCTTCTAAAATCAGCAATCAAGCGATGCAATGGAGTGAACTTCCACTAGATCATTTTTATGATAAGCAATGTATATCCACACCAACTCGACATGCTACCTCAGTTTGGACTCAAAATTTGAGCATAAAATAGAAGCTTCAGTTAACATAGCATTAAGTATAATGCATTGTAGAAAAGAATTTCAAGTCTCAATTTGGCTTTCCTTATTAGAGGCCACAAGTCCAATAAAGGGTAAAAGAGATAGATATGTTATATTATGATAAGAGTTATAGCAATAAAGGGTACTCACGTTCTATCTTGCTTTCCTGATCAGAGGGCACAACTCCAATAAAGGGTAAAAGAGTGAGGCAACCAAGATACCCTACTGACCTTAATAATTCGCGGGCTCCTAATTCGCGGAGGGCACAACTCCAACCTTTTTCACTAGTCTTAATTATTCACGGATCTCAGGCCCGCGAAATTGAGAGGATAACTCCTCTATAGTGGTAGAAGTATTCTATTTTAAAAAACAGACCTCAATGGGATTTGATCCTGCAGCATCCTAATTCAATATGATTACAAGGCAGGCGCTCTACACACTGAGGGCTTCTACACACTCCTCTATAGTGGTAGTAGTATTCTATTTTAAAAAACAGACCAAAATGGGATTTGATCCTGCAACATCCTAATTCAATATGATTACAAGGCAGGCGCTCTACACACTGAGGGCTCTACACACTGAGGGCTCTACACACTGAGGGCGCTCTACACACTGAGGGCGCTCTACACACTGAGGGCGCTCTACACACTGAGGGCGCTCTACACACTGAGGTTTCTGTCATCGCTAACGCTAATTATTAAACCACTTGAAAACATAAGGTCAGTAGGGTATGTTACATTTATAATATGATATAATGAGAGTAATGCAAAATACTCACGTTCTGTATATGATAGAGACAGTATGTCTATCTGCAGTGCTCTCCTCATAGCTAGCTCCATGCACAACGTTCAGATGTTTGAGTATATTGTATTGTGAATATTGAGAGAATGCCATGTCACAATCCACACAATACACCAACGCTAGCTCCTTAATAGCCTCCTGTATAAAGGCAACACACGCAACATTTATTGTCTTAGCACAATTAAAAAACTTTGTTGAGGTTATGTAGACCGAGTTTTGTCGAGTTTCCACATTTTCAGGGTGCCGCTGAGTCGCATTTGGATTTGCTTCCCCCAAATAACCAGCCTGGTGCTTAACAGTGCAGGGGAAGCAAACCCGAATGCAGGCAAACGAGATCAAACATAAATCAAGGTAACTCGATACTTTATAATCAAACCAGTGAACTCAATGCAAATTTATCTGGTAACAATGATATAAATAAATAAAAAGTAAATACATTATAATATGTACCGTGGTCGGGCGCTTTCTGGAGTGTATTGGGCGCCACTTATCATTAGCCATTGGAGTATGCTGCTCAGATGTCATATGAATTATAGCTTGACGACTAGACGGAAAGGTTTTCTGACAGTTCACGCAGAGGAACTGATTTGATTTGTAGCATTTCTTCAGATTTTTTAGATCAATCTCATACACAAAATCGTCACCTCTTGCCTCACAATATGCAAAGTGCTTTAAATCTACAAATAAAAAGTCAGTGAATCTTGCAGTAACAGAGGGAGGGAAGGCCATAATATTCCTATGAAACTTTTCAGAGATGCCTGCTAGCAGAAATATGCTTCTATTTGTTGAAGGCTTATGACTTGATGCGATATGTGAAATAGACAGTTTTCTGAGCTCTGATTTAGGCCTCAATTCGGAGTTGTCCTCTCTCCAGTTTGGTACTTTTAACCCACGCCGCATAGGAAAAGCGTGCTGAAAAAAGGGTTGCCTTGAAAACCGCTTATAATAGGATAAAATTTATTTTTGATTCAGAATCTACAACATTGAAAACTCACATGGACATAGTTTGGGAAATAATTTTAGTATTTGGATAGTCAATTATAGCATTTTCTGCCTGTTTTGCGGACAATTTGGCAGAATTTTTCACAAGTTTCGACACTAAAATTAAGATTTATCAACATTCAAGCCTCCAATAATTTGGAAACCCTGTCCCACAGGGTTTTCAATGGTGCAGACTCTGAATCAAAAATCATTTTTATCCTAACATAAGCGGTTTTCAAGATAACCCTCTTTCAGCAGGTTTTTCCTATGCGGCGTGGGTTAAAAGTACCAAACTGGAGAGAGGACAACTCCGAATTGAGGCATAAATAAGAGCTCAGAAAACTGTCTACACAGCTTGAAAAATGTGGAGTTGTATGTGTGTGTATTTTTAACCCATCTATCATTGCAATAATGGTAGCATTAGACTTAGTACAGTAAAAAGAATTGTGGATTGTTTTGTGTCATAAAAAAACTATTAAAAGCTCTTCTTTCTCTTTTCTGTGCAACACTTATCTGTATAATCATATCACTGACTTAGACGATTTATTTTGTTTTTCGATTAATTATGCCTACGATTATTTTCTGTGTTTTTTCTTTGTGACTTCAAAATGATAACGGCAGTCAATAAAATGTATTAAAAAAATACTTTTCGCAAGAGCAGTTTTCACCTCATAGGCACCTCATTGTGACGACACAAGTACACACGTCTTACCTTGGTACTCACTGTTCCTTTGTTTGTGACTCCTACAGTGAGCGCTCATACTTATCGGTGATGAGTGAGCTACAAGCTGTCGATTACACGGCAAACAAACACAGATCATCTCCAAATCTCTTATGTGAACATGATTTATAAACTTCTCAGCCTCCAACACCCGAGATCCCACGGGCATCTGAAAAACATACATAAAAAGGACTACTTATATAGTGGCCGTAGTGCAATGGGTAGGGCATGGTCTTTCAATTGATAGGTCTTATGTTCGATTCCAAGCTGGTGGTGGTGTCATGAAGGGTTCCTGTGCCACAACAGTATACAGTCCGTAGACCTGTACTAAAAACCAAGTGAAATCAAGGTTTCTCACTAAGTATCACTGGATAGAAAGAATATAAATCACAAATGAGAAATTTAAACTTCAAATAATAAATTTATGCTGTTGTATGTCAAACACTACCAATTTAAAAAGAGATGATGTTTTATCAAGCAATTAAGCTCAAAATATTCATATACTGTATTTGCATTTAATATTGGTTCTTTTTGAAGGAACAACAATCAAAGTATAGGCTTAGGGACTTTTCACTGAATCACATTTTTCTGTAAGTAGAATATATCATACCTCAGTAATACTCTCACACTCTGCACTGACTGGTACATTATACAGGCTGGCTGAGTAATGTTTGTAGAGCTGGAGATGTTCATTGGCGCTGGATTCTGATAGTTTTACATGACATAGATCACAGAACAATACAGGGGTGTACGAGACAGGATCTACTTCCACTATATCGCTGCCGTTATCGCTGCCATGTACCACCGACTGAGAGGCTGTGATTGGCTTATCGACTGGAGGCTGACCAACTGATGGGTTGATGTCCGAGATTGACTTAGCATCTTTGTTGAATGGCTTCTTTGTTGAGACAACACCTGTTTGAAAAATTAACAAGGTTACTTGTTGTTTTCAGGCATTCTTTGTCATTTCTTTGCTGATTGATTAACGGGCTGTTAAAAAAATAGCCGTTAGGAGTACTGATGGTAAGCCCACTTTGCAGTTGCATCTCACAAGGTAATCAGTACAATATATTAATTCCAAGTGGACAAAGAGGAAAATCTCTCTTCCACACTTACTTGATGAGCCACACAGAGTCTATCTGATGTGGCCTCGTATACCATTGAATGATTGAGTGCTTACTTGTGGTAAAATCAACAAAGCACTCAGCTATATTCAGAACCTTATCCTGGCCTTTCAAACTTGTACTTGATTCAGTTTCTTTCTTTTTTTCCGTGAGATCCATATCCGTAGCGTTGTTCCGAGCTGACACAAGGATATCAGTTGATACAGGTAAATTCATCAGACTGGCAAGGTTGAACAAGTTGAAGTTGGATGTTGGTTCCTCGGCAGGTTCAGGTGGATCTTCTTTGTCCTTGAACTTTGGATAGAGCTTCCCTTGACTCATCAACGCCGAGTAGCTGTCATCATAGTTCTCTGCCATATTTCTATCCCAGGTCATCTTATCAGTGTTTGGCCTAAGAGCTTTTGCAGGTCTTGGGATATCTGGGCCAGTTGGACGTTGCAAATCCGGAGGTTCCATTGTATTCTGTGAGAGTGTGTTCTGCAGTGGTGCAACAGGCATCGATCCATGCTGATACTGTTGGTGTGAACTCATTGGCAGTGAGGGAAAGGACCACATGGCTTGCTGAGAACCATTCGTTGGTGGAAAGACTTGCTGTGGTGGTGCTAATGGAACTAATGGTTTCTCCAGATTTGCTGACATCTTACCAGTTGCCAGCAACATTATCTGTGCTGGTATGACAGGTGATGTTAAGGTAGTCTGATGTGAATGTGAATTGTGACTTGTGCAGTTAGAGTTGCCTGCATTTTCATAAGGTGCAGTCTGTTGTTCTTCAACTTCATCAGTGTAGACAGTATATAAGCTAGTTCCTAGTTGGGAGAAAAGTGAGTCATCATACACATCCATCATTTTAAAGCGCCTGACAACTTTTCCCTGTTTGTACGCTAGTGATCGTTCTGTGCATCTTTTGTGTGGCTTTTCTTCCGATGACATATTTGTTGTCCTACAGCAAAGATTTATCAAGCAGTTTATACAAACTGAAAGGAAGAGCTTAAACTGACTAACTATATAGTGTCGTATATACTGTAAAGTGGATTATTTCCGGATACTACATTAGGTTGAAATGAAACTAAGTCATAGTTCGCTTAGATCAACGAGGGCTTTGCGGGACAGCGACCAGTGAAGAGAGTCAGTTTGTTACATATATAGGGGCAAGTGTGATGGAGTGGGTGTGTGTTGGATAATATCGGGGTTGAGATTGGCTTTGGGAGATGTTTACCCGAGGGTGCTGAGGCTGGAACAATCAACCTTTCCAAGCTTCCTAGTGGGACTTGAACCCACAACTCCTGAGGCGCCAAGCGTCTGGCAGTGCATAGCAAGTGCGCTAGCCTATAAGCGCCATCTCACCATCCCAAAAAAGAATGAGTCGATGGCGTTATGTGCTAATTAGCAAGCCCATTATACACTACTCAGAGTTGTGTTCTCTAATCCCACAGCTCAGTCCATTCCACCAACGCCACCCTATGAAATACATTGTACGTGTTGGGGTTATTGGCCTTAATTGGCCGCTTGCTAGGACCCCTTGTGGTGAGATTTTAGCTGTCTTTCCAGCTTGTCCACAAGTCTTTCCATGAGTCAGTCAGAAGACTAGTACAAAGGAGGGGAGATTGCCTTCAGATAAAAAACAGTTTTAGCTGGTCTGCATCTTCACCACAACACAGTGTATCATGTATTTTTGGTTGCAGATCGGCTCTTACAAGCAACAGCATATTGGTCTGCAGAGCCATGACTGTATTATTTGTCTAATAGCTATACCACAGCCAAGGCTAAGATGCAACCATTAATTCTATAACCAAAATTGCCAGTGGTAAACATTTTGGTGAAAACATTTCTAAAATTTCACATATCTATCCGCACCCATAACAAAATAAAGTACAGTTGTGCTGTACCTTTTACCAGTGGTTCCTATATATTGTAGCAGTGGGTTGATATACCCACAAATGAGAATGGCAAAAGTGGAGAACTGTTTGATACAGGACAGCTATCAAACAGTTCCCCCAGCCATCGATCACACACATCCAACACGTATTCAGACAAGCAAACTTTACCTGCGATTGTACTCCTTTGCTCTACAAGTCTCATAGGTGTCTTGGGACATGTCCGAAGATCGGTTTCAAGACATCATCCCCAGGGCCTATCCAACATACTACAGCACAATTGTGCTCTATAATGTAGTGCCGGTATTGCAAAATCATTTCAGTTATAAATCTTAATTTACCAGTGTTGCGAGCCTGCAAGTCAGGGCAATGAAGCAAGAGGGAGTTCATTGACTAGAGATTTATACATCTATGATGATGTGTGATCTTGTCTTGTATGTATGTCTTGCATGTGCTGTCAAAGCGACTGATACGCTGTGCAGGGCTGTGAGAAAGCCTGGTGGTGGTCATAGGCATCTGGAGTTACAAGCATGTCCAGTATCAACCACTGGACATGCTTGTAACTCCAGATGCCTATGGTGGTGGTGCTATCAAGCATTGCCTACTGCTCTGAACCCATCCACCCTCCCCTGGTTATCTACATATTCATTATCATCTCAGTCTGGGCAAGGTTGAGTAACGACAGGGTGAGGGCCAGGCCAACCAATGAACTACCTCTAGTTCATTGGGGCAACCAAGTCCAAATTCAAAATGTTGAAATAATAGAAAGTAAGTCCTGTGTGTGTGGGTTGATATAAAACACAGCATATTGTTGTGTGTATGGGAAAATATTTGACATGTTCAATGTTGGTGGTCTCTTTACAACGGCATAAATAAACAAATGAGTAAATATGTATATCTTAACATATGGATGCACTTCTAGCACAGACATCTATTTCTAAGATTTTTGGTGAGCTGCACTTTCTGGTTCATAAAATTGCCGATGACCTTCCATAAACCTTGAGAGTATGAGCCAATGAAATAAAACAAGATATTCAATTTGTCACTACTTCCTGTGCTCAAATTGATAATAAATTTATTCAATTAATAGAAGTTGTCCACTTAATGTCCACGAGAAAACAACTTCAAAATTGCCAATGTCCTGTTTATGTCTTTACATCCGCTTCAATCTTATTAATTTATAAATATATATATAATCATCAATTTCCTTTCTGTTTCTTTTTTTTTGTTTTTAAACCTTTTTTTCTGGTACTGAGTGCAAAACATTTTGAATGAGATGACTTTGGTTGCCAACAAAAGTATATTTAATAGCCGACTATGCTACAACTAATGGCACTACTGATCACTCCTTTCATAGTTTTTTATATGACAACAGAGAATAGTTTTATGGGAAATGTTACGGATAGGAATATGTTATGGGGAATTTTCTCGATGACAGGAGTAGGGATGCAAGTGGAAAGCATTATCTTGAAGTGCTGTTCAGTTTCTCCTTCGCTGAGTGAGAGCTGTATCACAGCAGAATACTATATCATGAAATTCAAAAGAAGAGCATCATACTCCAACCTTATACAGACGAATAGTAGAAAAATTGTGTGTATTGTTTTACACCGTGATTTTGGGATGGCAATGCATCAAGCAATATAAAGGATTTGTTCTCAGCTCAGGTAAATGATCACTGAAATGCTGAGATGCTAAAATATTGCTTCCAGTTTACAGCTTTGGTTTTTGCTCTTCTGTGTAGAGGACAGCATCGCACCACTCACAAAACAAAACACATTCCACCTTATGATGATACTATATGTTTTAATGGACTCTTTGATTTCTCACACTAAACAACTTTGATGATTATAGTATTGAATCAGTTGTTTTAGATGACATCCAGGATTAAAAGAGCTTGTATCTACAGCCAGATACCAAGAGGAAAATGAGATAAGAGCTTTTTATTTGATGGATGTTCGATTGGCTAGCCTTCAGTCAGGCAATGACATAAATGGTAGGCTGGAAAAATCCGATATGACACTCCAAACTGCAGTGATTTAATGCCTGACAGATTCCTTTATAAAAAAATTTGTCTTCATTTACAGGATAGTAAGTGACTGCCATTTAGCATTAGTTTCGGCAAGGTTATTTTGTGGTTTTTGTTATAGTCATAGAGAAGTCGCGTATGTTAAAGCTGATGAGTAACTAGTACTTATCGGTGATGCCAAGAAGACGGTGGGAAAATGATGAATATCATGTTTAGACAGGTGTATGTGTGACACTGTAACATGTGAATTAAAGACCTTCAATCGAAAACATCAGTGTTTCTCATCAAGATTGCCACCGTAACAGGTGTACATTGATGACAACGTTGCATATTATCCTCTCTTCCATACAAAGAAGACAACTCTAACATTGAAAATGGGCCTGTATTGTTTTGCTTCCCTTTTGAAATTTTGTTAGCATGCTTGAAATCAGGAAGGAAACAGTGTCCTCTGTCTTTGTGAGCTCGACATTACTTCATACATCTGTAGAATGTTGTCTGAGATTTGTCATCCATCTCAGACAATGGTATTTAAGGTAAGATTGCGACAATTGTGATTGAAATTGTGACATTTGTGGCTGATTGCAATTTATAGTGGTGGTCACGACAGTAGACACACACAGGTAAGGCCAGCATTCCAGTACTACCAGGTAATAACCCAGCTGTTGATCCTTTCTTTAACTTTCCTATTCAATGAATATACTTGATTAGATTGTTTCTAACATGGACAACTTTGAATTGAAAGTGTGTTAACTGTGCCACTGTCTTTTTGAACATTGGACACACTTTCAATCTGTACAACTTTAAAGAGTTGATGAAAAAGGTGGAATTTTGTCGGGTTTTCATGAGGGATAACCCCTGCCTATCATAAAAAAACAGCTGGTTGGCTTGGCTAGAAGAACCAAAAAAATCGTGATTATTGATTCCACTACCTCCGAATCCTAGTCCAATGAATTTGTGTTTTTTTGTCATTGGTGAAGAGATTATAGAGGACATGAGTACCAGGTCATTATTAAATATCAATCTGTCTTATTCAGGGAAGTGACAGTAACTCATCATGAAATAATTACCTGCCTGCAATCCATCAGCGACTCTGGTACCAGCTGTGCTGAATGGTATAAGGAAATGTTACTAGGCGACAATCTTATACGGATACATCATGGCCTTTATGTCCGTTACAGCCATGCAAACTATAAAACCCTGTTGTTGTCTTGATTTGTCACATTGTTTTTGGAGACACTGAACTGATCTGCCGCCATGAGGATAGCTTTGATCAGTTTGACACTTACGTGTGCACTCGTATCCACATCAATCGCACTTAGTAAGTAAATATTATATATTATATTATATTATATACTAAAGCTGCGATACAAGGGTACAGCCAGGAGGAATCTCAAAGATCTCGGCATACCGACAAATGGTTGGCAGATGCTGACTAAAAACAGAGCGAGTTAGCGCAAAATGATTCAGAAGCAGAAATCATGGTCTGAACCGATTGACTGCCAGTAGTAGAACCTCTAGTTAGAACACAAAAAGTTCACCGTTATTGAATTGGTGTGAAATAGATCCAACATGGACATATCCTACAATGTCCCACTTGAATATCAAAACCACTTCAAAGCGATTTCTTAAAAATTCTGATTATTTTTCCGCTGTCTGTTTTAGGCGAACCCTACGGAGGGATATCCATCAGGCCTAGTGGACCTTTCAGTAAGTCGTCGATCATGTTGTGTTGCATTTAACCTTCTGTAATATATGACCTGGCAATTGAGTAACATCTGTTTTTGGTCGCAGTAAAAACCTTGTACAGTATCGGCGTACAGTTAGATAACTTGTCGATCTCAGCAGTGAAAAATTTCTTATGCTCACAGTTATTAGACACCATTGTTCTAATTGCCAAACCATATTCATGGATCACCTTGCACGAGATGATTGATTCTTTGATGTGAAAGAATTCTGAATGATATTTATTGATATATTCGACATTAATTAAAGCACAAAAGATAACAGATGTATCATTATGCATTTCAAGATGACCATCAGATTAAGCCACAGTTTATCATTTATCTACTTCTTCCTCTCATTTGCACATTATCCTTTCGTTTCATGATTTTGATGAGCCTGCAAGTTTTCCAAATTAGAAGTCAAACATTTCTTTTCAATTTTCAGCACCACCAATAAGAGACTCTACTTGTCGGTGTGTCAGAGCACCTTGTCCCTGTGCCACCTGTCCACGTCTGCAATGTGACAAGAACTGTGAGGTGCTTGGCGGCTGGGAAATAGACTCCTTTAACTGTAACACATGTCAGTGCAAAGAAAAAGAGCCCTGCCCGCTCATTAAATGCGCTACAAGTTGCGGTACACTGGGCGTCAAAAAAGACAAGAATGGTTGTCAAACCTGCCAATGCAATGGTAAGTTATGGTGCTGCGGTATTTATCCATCTAAATGGACGTCGGTTGACAACCACAGGATTGACACTACCAATTGGAGCAGCATTATCAAAGCTAAATAGCTTGTCAACAAGTTGATACAACAGCAAGATGGTGTACCATTTAACAATATTATTCAACATTTCTTGTATGACAACTATATAAATAATAATGGCCAGTCAGCTAAAAGTCTGATCTGAACGCTCAGTCAGTGTGTGATCGTTAACTGCTAGGCTCTCACTCAGAATACCCTCACTCATTGATGGAGCGATCAGGGAACAAAAATTGTCTTATCGACAGACCAAGTGAGCGAAAATTTTGAGCAATTATTCTATATAGTAAAGCATCGCTCTTTCTAATCTGCCATAACATGGTGCACCGAGTGATACTAGTATTTACTGACAACGCTGTGAGCTCATTTATAAAAGAATGTGATAGCGAATATGAATCATTGTAATAACCTGCTTGAAAAACTATTGTATGACATACCATACCACTCTTTGTGTTGAATAGACATTGTCGTCCTTATTTCTCACCTCGCCCATAATTTCGCACTTTGATTAGTTGAGTAAAGGACACTGATTGGCTGAGAAAAGAGGATATGTTTCCTCTAGCTGGTGCCAATTGGCGCTCAACTGTTAGTCATTTATCTCATCAAAGATGTTATTGCCATTGATTGTTTTTTGTTAATCCATAGATTGTGTCATATTAATAATACACATGAGGAAACTCTATGATTGATCGATGTTCATTATGTGGTTCATGACCTACATGGTACAAACGTGTAACAATGTGTGAGGATGTCACTGGTCTCTCATCGCAGATCATCTGCTATTATAAATCAATTTGTTAGCAGGATCTGTCACAACTTAGTTATCTGCTGCATGCTTTCTAAGAGGTCAACAAGTTGCATTAAACTATTCATTATTTGTATACTATGAATAAATAAAATAAAAAAATGACATTGCATGCGCATGCCAATTGTATCTCTTGGCATCATGTTATTTGCTTTATCACAGCGACATTTTTATTCATTTTATGCGGAAGGCATAGGTAGCTAGGCTTTATTTCAGATAAAGTAGATTCTATATAACAATATTGATAATACGTAATATTTTATATTATACCAAATTATTTTTGTAGACCCCAAGCAGTGTAGGAGATTTTCACCCAGATGCTGGAGGCGTTGCCGCAATGGATACGCTTTGGATGTCGACGGATGCAAAACATGTAGATGCAGTAAGTATATTATATTTATTATATTATTATTATAAATTATAAAATATTATAAATTATAAAACAATTGAAGTACCTTCTTGAAACTTTCATTCGTAATTGCATTGAATGAAGGGAACCATTACATAATTTCAATTCCTTGTGAGGGAATGAAGGTTATCGATTTGAAATCACCAAGGTTGATTAAGCTTAGAGGGAATGAGGCACTTAATTGAATTGGTGTTAACATTAACCTTTGTCTCCACATACCAGGTTTTTCGTTGATAACTGAATCAATTTCAATAGGATTGTGAGTTTGAAGAGTGCAACAGAATAAAAAGCCTGCTGTGAAAATGTTGATACTAATTCTCCCTAAAAAATCTTTCGAATCATGTGAAAATCATGCTGCTGAATGTAAAGCAATTTTAATATCAAATCCGATCAACAGTGATGGAGTTATAATTAAAAACCTGGCTTTTGGACTGCTAATCCATGATAGCATCAATGTGACTACATATTCCAATGTCGTATTAGGTTCCTGTCTAGGTTTATTATTAGGTCTATCATGAATACATATAAATATCAAATGCAACAATGCAAACAAGGTTTCAATTTTGGATTACTGAAGTGAATATTAAAGTGATAAACAGTTTTCTGAGCTTAAATTTAACTTCTGTGCGGAGTTGTCCTCTTGCCGCTCGGGTACTCTTTAGCCAACACGGCCTAGGAGAATGGATTTGTATCCTACTATAAGTGGTTCTCAATATCGTGAGAGGACAACTCCAATCATAGGCTTAAATTCGAGCTCAGAAAACTGGCAAGCTTAGTTACTTGGATCCCAAATATTGACATTTTTTTCTTCTTCCAGATCCAGAGCCAACTGTAACTACACCAGCCCCGACCACCAAGAGATGTCTGGCCGCCCCATTATGTAGAAAGTTTTGTAAAAATGGATTTGTTCAGGATGCTGACGGCTGCTTCCAAGCTTGTCCACCTTGTAGTGAGTAATCAAATATGTTCCCAAATACATTCCAAACATATCATATTTCCTTCAACTAACTGTCATACATAAAAAGAGGGTTGCGACAATCAAGGAATAGTGCAGGTTGAAACATTTGCAACCCTCTTGTTGCATTGAGTATTGATCATGAGGTAGCTCAATATAATATTATATAATATATTATAATAAAATATAATATAATCAAATATATTGACTCCTTAAATCAAAGTACATAGAATGGACATTAAATATGTACACAGAGACCATAGGTTAATTTATGTATATATTTATTTCGGTATATTAATCACTCCTCTTCTGCTTTGCCTCTATTAGAACCAGACCCTCCTAGATGTGGACCAGTCTGCGCTATCTTCTGTGAAAATGGAAATGTCCTGGATGAAGATGGATGCCCAACATGCAGATGCAGTGAGTATATTCATTCAATTAACAAACTTTGATTGACAGTCATACCCTAGCTAAGAAAGGAATTCATATATGTAACATCAGCAACATTTCATGTAAAATAACGCAATATCTAATTTCGAATTCATAATCTAATTGCGTTTGTCGTACTAAAGAACACAGATAATTGTTTTAATGCATGAGGTCATGATTATATTCTTTGATTTTTAGACGCAGCACCAACAGAAACACCTCCCACCTCAGGTAGGCCCCAGTTCAGTCTTGCAAAGACAGTAGACTTATCACGCTGCCACTTCTTTTTACTCAAAAAAAAAATGTGTCCGCATGACAAGGCTTCGGCAACAGCTCTTGCTATAAAAATTATGTTTGGTGTTTAATAAAATAAGTGATGCCTAAATAAGTTTTTGCTTCCAAGTGCAGTTCTCGTATGAAATTAAGCGACCGCTTCTAATCATACTTGAATTATAAAAAATCCGGAAGATGTTTTCGTAAAAATCATCACTCATTTTCAGGTTGATAGCTCTGATAATCACCATTCATTATATTGTTTAAATTCTTAAAGGTGTTTGCCCAAACCTTCCCCCGGGTACTGTTGGGGCTTGTGCAGAATTCTGTGACAGAAGTAACCCGACCACATCCTGTCCTGCTGGTCAGCTATGCTGTTCTAACGGCTGTGGCTCTTCCTGTCAAAGGGCTGTCCTACCTAGTAAGTGAATAGTGTATTTGAGCCTTAAAGGGCAACCAAGGTTTCAAACAACTTCTCGTTGATTGCCATTGATTAATAGCAGATTGCACCTTCTGCATGGGGAAAAAGACGAAATATAATTCGGATGATTATTCGGCCAGAATTCTTGTGAAACATTTCTTCTATAGGTACTCAAACTCAGCTAAAAGAGAATACCACATAGCAGTTTCCTGTTCCTGTTATTATTTAGCCTGTGCTCTATAATTATTACAGCAAAGTCTTGGAACCTCCCCTAAACTGAAGTGTTACCCAGCTTAGAGTCAGCAACTACTTTGAGTTTTGCATCGGGTAATGCACAAAGCTGATGCTGCTCAGCACATTATTTGCTACCTCTTAATGCATTGCTGCGAAACCTTGGTTGCCCTTTAAGTGTATATTATCATATATATATATACCACCTGCTTCAATTTATATACGTACTAGTCCCTACATTTCTAAATTGAACAATTCTGCTCAGCATTAGTATGAGAGCTACTAGTTCCAAGTCATAGTTTTTGTTATTCGTGTCTCCATGCCAAAATTGCAATTCGTGATATTTGTCAAGATCAAACGTTGAGATCTATTTTATTCTTGTTTGTTGATAACCTGTTGTGTTTGCTTTGTTCCGTAGAACCAGAACCCATTTGTCCGGACGTGTGCGACATCTTCTGTGAATTCGGTAACGTACTGGATAAAAATGGTTGCAAGACTTGCCAATGCAGTAAGTATCTCATAGTTTTGACATCATGGTTCATATTGTCAAGTTGGTGTCCTGGTTGATGGTTTTTTTTTTACAATGACAAATATCATATTGTTGTCAGGAATTCAGCATGCTAAGAATAATATTATGTTGCTCTATGAAATGAAAATCACCTGTAAATTAATTCATCTTATTTGTAATATGTCAATGTGTTGATACCTGAGTCCTATTCTCTATTAGAGCCAGACCCATCCCCAGTTGAGCCTCCTAGATGTGGACCAGTCTGCTTCATCTTCTGTGAATTTGGAAATGTCCCTGATGAAAATGGATGCCCAACATGCCGATGCAGTGAGTATATGCTATCAGTTAAATAAATGAGATAAGAGCTATGAAAAGAATTTAAATATCACATAAAACATATATAACACATATATTACACATATTAGTTACATTATACATGTTAAATATTTTACATATTACGTAACGTCATCAACATCTCATGTGAAATAAAGATATTTCAGTCATTGAATCCAAAGTCAAGTAGAGTTCTTCGTACTAAAGAACCCATGCTATTGTTTTGATACATCAATATTCTATTTTTTTACTTTTAGACCCAGAACCAACAGAAACACCTCCGACAGCAGGTAGGTCAAAGTTCAGTAAACTTGAATTACAAAATTTAGGAAGTTTTCTGTACAAATCATCATATTTTCAGGCTGATCACTATTATCATTATTATTCATTCACATTAATTTTTTATTATTGTAATTATTACAATTGTTATCACTATCTTATTATGTATAATAAATAAATTCTTATAGGTGTTTGCCCAACTCTTCTCCCGGGTACTGTCGGACTTTGCGCAGAATTCTGTGACAGAAGTAATCCATCCACATCCTGTCCTGCTGGTCAGCTGTGCTGTTCTAATGGCTGTGGCTCTTCCTGTCAAAGGGCTGTCCTACCAACTGTTCCTACTCCTAGTAAGTGGCATAGTGCTTAGTGTATTTGACTCTCCTTTATTTATGTCATTAGAACTGATACAGATGAGAAACTAGTTAGCGACACTGCTCTGCACCACGAGAAGGCAAATTTTCTGCTCACTGCATCAATCAATCTATGAGTGCTGGGTGATCCTTATTTATTGATATTGCATGAGTGATTATGTGGTTGACACCCATAGTTCTGTAAGACTGCTCGGTTATCTGATGTCTGATTTCAATTTATAACCGAATCTCAGATGTTAGTAGAATGAGAATGTCCGACAGATTTTATGGATAAACCTAAGGTTGGATTACAGGTGCTAAGGCTTGTGGGTAGGAGAGACCATGTTGTCAATTGAGCTATGAGGGCTCAAAAAAATTCAGTACACGGGATTTTCAGTGTCATTTTAATAGTGAGAGAGACACTTGCGTGTGTGTGTGTGTGTGAGCTGTGAGTGTTTATATGGAATGCGTAAAAATGTTGTGAATTCACATGTCTGATACTTATAAATTTTTGTAGTCTCAAAGCCAGGAACTTGTCCTGATCGAAGACGACCCAGCGTTATAACTGGTCCTATTCCCTCTTGCAATGATGATGACAGCAACTGCCCAGGCAATGAGAAATGCTGCTCTGTTATACCTGGAGCAATCTTTAATGGAAATTCAGCCTGCTTTGATCCAGTGTAAGTTTTAGATATTGCCTATGTACTGCCTATGTATTGCCTATGTAGATATTGCCTATGTAGATATTGCCTATATATTGCTTATGTATTGCCTTATGTATTGCCTTATGTATTGCCTTATGTATTGCCTTATGTATTGTCCATGTATTTTTTCATTGCTTAATTGCTTTATTTGCCAAACTTGATTGGTAATCTCTCTCTTCTATCAGACGCAAGTGAACTGTTAAATTCATTTATTTACTATGCAATTGAACTATTTAATTCATTAACTTTTTATATAAGTGAACTATTAAATTAATTTATTTATATAATTAGTGGACTATTTAATTCATTAATTTATTACATAACTCCGGATTGACAGCATTACCTGGTCGTCCTTTCGATGCAGCAGTAATCTTCATTGTGATATCCTTCTTTTCGTTCTAGATTCACGACTGGTGGCGGATACTAATGGTGATCGCTGTATAATAACAGAAACTTTCCTCCCAGAATAGATGCATATGTTTGAGTGTCAACCCACAAATTTCGTCCCATGTATTCATATTTTTGGGACCTGATTAGGAATATGTTTTCTGTTGCACTCATGGATAATAAAGTTTATTTTAGAGAGGAATTATGTCCTCTTTTCTATGGATATGATATGAATGCAGTCTAGTATTTTCCTATTGTTTGATAACGTTTGGTGTTGAATAAAGAATATAATGTTACTGAATCCCATACATTTTTCATATCTGGTATCAATCTTGTAAGAACAAGCTCCAAACATTTTGGGGAACTATCAGAGCATCACCGAAAAACCTAACTGTACGAACCGAGAATTTATGATAAGAGAGACCAGACCAGCTTCGGTTTGCAATGCAAGAATACTAATTTGCTACATTTTGCTGATGCTACAATTTTGCCAATAAGAATTTGCCAATACTTCCATTTTGATTGCAAATCTTGGTTGGCCTGAGGCAGACTTTCGAAATATGACTAGTAAATTGTGATCGTGGCAAACTTTGGTTTGGCAAAATACGATTGGCAATACATATATCAGCAAACTGCCTGCCACTTAGACTGGGATTCAGTCCAACAACGTGGAGTTATCTACTCAGGTTGGGTGTGTCGGTTTGTCGTTCAGAATAATATTCTGCGTCTAGCAGATTGTATAGCTGCTCCTATGTGTACTTTGTTCAATATCTCGCTACAAAGTGCCACTGTGCCCGATATTTGGAAAGCTGCCAATATAGTGCCTTTACCTAAACTGAAAGGTGCAACAGAACCTAAAGACTTTAGGCCCATCGCCCTGACACCAATCCTCGCTAAGTGTCTTGAGAAACTTGTAGCGCCCCACATCAGTGCTCACATTGCCGATAGTAACCAGTTTGCCTATAAACGTAACAGCAGTACAGACGATGCACTATTGTTGTTACTTGACAAAATCACTAATCATCTCGATAGCTCTGCAAAGAATTATGTACGCTCGATTTTCATTGACTTTAGCAGTGCTTTTAATACAATCAACAGTAACACCTTAGTCCAAAAGATGTCATCTCATAAAGTAAACCCCAACATCGTATCCTGGTCATATAACTTTCTGTCATCACGTACACAGCGAGTGAAAGTAGGTAATACTCTATCTAACAGCATCATAACATCAACTGGATGCCCTCAGGGATGTGTCCTCAGTCCCATCCTCTTCTCACTTTACGTAGACGACATGGCAGTAAGCGATGATCACACCATCATAAAATACGCCGATGACACTGTGATATTAGAATTCATCTCGCCAAAATCACCATCATCACTGCAAGTTGAAATCAATAATATCAGATCCTGGTGCACAAGAAACAGTCTGCTCATCAACACAAAGAAAACCAAAGAGCTTGTTTTCTGTAATCTACGCGATGATCCTGACCCTCCACCCATAATGATCAACAACTCCGCCATCGAACGAGTAGATGAATACAAATATCTTGGCACCACACTCAATCATAAGCTTAACTTCAATACGAACACCAAAAACATCATCAGCAAAGCTAACAAACGACTATTCATCATGAAGCAGCTAGCCTTTATGAATGTCAAGACAACTACCATTAAGCTGGCATACACCTCATTTCTCGAAAGTGTCCTACAATATCACCTATGTATTAAATACGGACACCTCTCATCTGATATTAAGAACCAGTACAATCACCTCATCAACACAGCACGTAGACTAAGCAAAGGCAGGCTTGAAGTTACAACCATAGACGATATATTCGATAAATTCTTCAAAACTAAATGCCTGAGAATGTTCGCTTCGGGCAAAGACACTGTCATAACGCTAGAACAACTCCCATCTGGTAGATACAGAGTGCCAGCCTACCGTGTAAACTGCCGTAAATACTGTTTTCGCTCATTATGTGTAAAACTGCTCAATCGAATAGCTTGATTCATTTATTATAAATCTAGTCAATGTTTTATTATAATTTTTAAAACTTTATTTTTATTCACAGAGCACAAGAGAAACATTGATTTTATCATGAGAATTGATACAAATATATACATACAATACACTTAATGGAACCATTGTATACACTGTTTACAGGTACCTTGTTTTATACTGCAATATTAGAACCTAATGCAAGTTGTGTTCCTACAAGTATAAGGAGGACAACCCCAAAGTTCGGAATAAATTCAATTAGACAGAGGACAACTACAAAATATATTTGCCAGGCAATCAATTTCACTGCATGAAGATTTGTCATGAAATATAGCTAGGACGTTCCATGTTGATATGTTTATTCCTCTAAAAATGGCCCACATGGCTCTTCACTGGCTAAACAGCTACCACAATGAAGCAAACGCATTTTATGGCTCATTTCCCACATCATTTGCACTTGCTGTCCGAAATAATCAACACATCATAGTTCCTGCTGTTTGCAAAACGCTATTTTATTGTTTCAATTTTTAATGCTATAAACTCATTTAAAAAAAAGTTTTTCATAATAGTCATTAAAAGCAATGGCCCAGCCAAATAGTTTGAAGACTAGAGGGACAGCTGAGTTGAATACCGATTACTCTGCGGCATGCTGTATTTTTCAATTTAATTTAATTTGTTACTCTTAGGTTACTCTTAGGTAGTGATACTCTAAACACAAATAATTCAAGTAATTAGCCCCTCTTTTTATCGAAGAATTCATTTTTGTTTTCTTTGCTGAGTGGCAGTTATTGATAGTAACTAATATATGGAAGGCCTCATTGCGTTTACATAATAGAAATAAGGAAGGTTATTACACTGAATGACAGTCTATTGGAGTTCTGTTTTGATAACTTCCTCTCTGGTATTTTATTAGCAGGTCACACAACAGTAGCAGCAATATAATCTGACTCCTTTCATTATCACTAGTGGAGTTAGTACTGTTTTCTCTTACTAGGTATGTAAACTAGTTTAGATTTAGGTTTATTGATATAAATAGCGATTCCTATATTTGACTGACTTAAAATGGAATCCCTACAAATGCACCTTCGCTTATCAATTTTTAAGTTCTCTCACAAACAAGTGATCTGCTCCTGCGTCCATGTGATTTTTTTAAAAAGAAGGCTAGCATCTTCTTCTTTCGCTCTTGCCAGGCAAAATTTCTACCAGAATTTCAGTGAAATTCTGGTTCAAACTTTTGAGCATTTCCACCATCATGTAACTGCAGCAGCGAAGATGACAGTTGGAGTTTACAAACACTGTGTTAGTCGTTGAAAATTGGTATTGGGAAATAGTCAAAAGAGGATTAAAATAGCTTAAAATTTCCACTGGATTGGTGTTGATGTGGAAGGGGGGGGGGGGAAACAATGATTATAATATGGATGATGGTGTCAAGAAGGCAGGTGCTCCTTATCCGATTAAGACTAGTTGATAAGGAAATCATGTGATGATTAGATAGTAGATTAAACAGAGGGCAGTTTGGACGTTTGTCGACTTCTCTATATCTCATTGTAGTAATATGCGAGATGGATGTATCTTAAATCAGGAAAAGTAGATATATACGAACCTTTTAATTCCGTAAGAATTCATTTACCTTTATTTGATTTATTTTTATTCATTTGAATGCGATTGCATAGGTTTCTCTGAAGTAAGAATGAATACCACAACATCCATGGATCAGTTACCTGTCAACTGCCATAATGTTCTCATCACCTGTCGGTAACCTTGTCAGTCACTTGTAATAACCTAGTCAGTTACCTACAAGTTTGCTGAGAGGCAATTACAGAAGGGTGACCTTATCACCTGTTACGATTGGATAGTCTCATTCATACGCGTTTCTAATTATCAATTGCAGCAAATGGAATGAATCGTGGCATCACCCTATGGTGTCGCTGGCCATGTGATAAAAAAACCAATTTGTGGATTTGCATGTATTGTCATGTGAATACAAATGTCCTAAACTAGGGAGAGTGTATGGCTTGAGTTTGTACATGCATCAAAAGAACACAGTAAAAAAATTGTAGCCTTGGTAGGGCATTTAACCACGGATTTTGTTATCATTAGCGTATGAATCGCAAAACTTAGCTAAGTTATTATTCACTTAGACAATTTCTACTTCCTGGTCCAATATTGTTCTAACATAAACAACATGCTATAGGTTATATGATTTATGTCACAAATTCCTCTCAACGCATGGGATTATCGTGTAATATTTGCTTGAAGCTATTATAGCTTAAGAGCAAACATTTTGCTCTGATTCAAAAGCTACGTTTTGAATGTCTAATAACCCATTCATGTATTCAGTATGTATGTGTTTACAGTCGCAATTGCTCCTTCTGTCAGGTCCCTTCATTAAATACTGCAAAATTATGGCTCAATGTGAGCAATACCGATGAGTTGCCTCCTGTTCTCAATTCTATTTTTTTAACCATATATTTTGCAGCGATTCACTTTCGAACAAATCAAGAATGGAAGAGCTGGACATCTTACTTTGTGATTACCAACGGCAGAAAAGCCAGACTCATAATAGTCAAATCAAGCTGGCTTTATTATTCAAGAATGTCAAGACGGTTAATATCGTTCCCCTATTAAAGCGTAATAGTACACCAGATGGGAGACACTCAGTGCTACATATCGCCGCCTCAAATGGACATTCTCAACTTCTTGAAGTTTTCCTATCTCGGTTATCCCAACAGGGCCGATTTGACCTTCTAATGTCCTTCAACCCAACGCCTCTGCAAACTGCAGCTCTCCATGGTAAAACTGAGTCTGTTGAGACAGTTCTGCATCTATTCTGCCCTAGTCAACAAATAGAGCTGCTAACTAAGCAGGGAATCCAGCAGATGTCTGCTAGAGACCTGACTACAGTAACCGATAAAGATATGGCTGATATGCTTCAACGATCGCTCGAGGAAGCGATGGCAGGTAACTCAAGTTTGAGAATTAAAAGTTATAGGCGGTGCATTTTGTTCTTAGTATTTGATCTTATGTTTATCGTTCTCAAAGGTTGTGTTTTGTGTAATTGGGGTACAGTGTCCTGCTAATTGAGTTGTTAATGTCAGTCACTTAGTTTTTCAAAAGGAGGATTGCAAATTTTCATGATTCGTAATAAGTTGCGTCAGTAGGTTTTCTATACTGGCTCAATTGCAGGCACATTTTTTATTTTTTGTAACATGTTAATAACACAGACAAAGAAAATCTTATGCCTCATTTACTTCGCAGTTATCGTATCCCATAAATCTTCTCCCATAACCTCTATGTTTATTCATACACAGACCTTTGCACACAGTCATACTTTTATACCATTTGCAGCCCAAAAAACTACAGCTCCTACTGGCAACTATGACCGAAATTCTTTGGAAGACCTGAAGGAGAAGTTGAACTCCTACCTGTCTGATGGAAAAAGTCGAGAGGATACACAGTTTGTAAACAGTTTGACAAGCTTGCTAGGAGAGGTAAAGTCAGACAGCCTTCTCGGAATATTACAATCAAGGCGCAGATTGAGCCGTGGTGACTCCGTGTTGCATGTTGCTGCTAGATTAGGACATGCAGATCTAATTTGCACAATTCTGTCACAACTCTCCAAACATCAACGCTCTGAGCTTCTGACCGGAATAATCCCCACACCGATGCACATCGCTGCAACTCGCAACAACAATAAATCTATACAAGCCATCTTACAACATCTGACTCCAAAGGAGCAGATAGAGATACTGGAGATGAAAGACCACAATCAGAGACAGCCAATAGACCTCGCTCAAGTAATCAATGGTGACATTGCCACAGTACAGCTTCTCAATGATTCCTGGATTGAAGCACAAAAGTTAGGTAAGATTCTAGACTCTGTTGTTATGAACTATCTCAGTTAACATATCAGAAATCACCAATGTCATTCAAACAACACTAATGGCATTCAGACAGCACTAATGGCATTCAGACAACACTAATGGCATTCAGACATCACTCATGGCATTCAGACAACACTAGTGGCATTCAGACGACACTTCTGACATCCAGACACCACAAGGCCACATAAAGCATAAAGTATTAAGGAATTATCCGACAATACTATCAACAGTATTAAGGAAACTGATATTTGTTTGCCATCCAATTGTATGATGTAAATATTCCATGAGGTAGTATCCATGCCATAAAGATGATAATCATTTTGTTTCTTACTTAAGAGCGATTGTGTCAAAACATAAAGATGGAGGCTGACAGCACACTACAGGAGGTGATTGAGAAACAGGATCAGGCAACTCGTCGTAACATACAAGGTCCGGTTCTATGTCAACGTTGCTACTGCACAAAAAATTTACTCTCCTTGAGTTGTGATTTTGAAAGATAGTGTGGCCAAGTCTATAATATAATAATAATATAAGATATTGATGATGATGATATTAGAACTGTATCTTGCTGCCCAACACCTTGTTCTATTTCAGTCATTTGACAGGAGATATTTCCCTTTTAGTATGGATCTGCTTTATTGCTTCTGTAAATTATTGAGTTGTATCCTCTTAATGTAAGGGTCCACAATTCTCAAGTTAATTTAAGTATTCAATATTCTTTGATTTTTATGGCTTTTTTAATTCTTTTGCTTTTAGAATCTATGAATGAAATGGCAACTCATATAAAAAGCTTGGAGCAGGAATTGAATGGTATAAAAAATTCAATTGCAGGTGAGATTCCGGAGTGACATATGGCCATGAGCGAGAGTTGTTCTTTTTTGCAATTAGCAGGCTATAGGTATTGCGTACATTGTCCAAACGATGGTGTATGCAACTAAATATTATTGAATATATATTGCACCCTTACAATGAAGCAGCTAAGCATGCATTACAAGAGATTACTTTTTCTAAAAGCAAGTGTATTCTAATTTGTTGAAGGTCTTACACAAGATACCAGGATTGGTAGGTGTGCCCATATGCTTTCACGCTGGCGAAAAGGTAAGCTGTACCGAGTAAAGTAACATTTCGGCCCATCTCGTGCTTGTGGTGAACACTGATAAATACAGCAACTTCGCTACTAAATTTAAAGGTCATCTGAATGTCAACAGATGAGATTAATGGGCATTCAACTGTTTGGACTATTCAGACACTTTATCAATGTTACGATTAAGTTCATGTAGCATTTATATTAACTCATGATTGGTCACACAATTTATTTTGAGTGTGATTCAAATAGTTATGAGCACTGCAGTTTCACCATCGCATGAATCTCACATGGTAGTGTCACACCTTGAAGCAGATCTGATGCATATATAGTCACATTTATTTCTCACAGGTAGTACTCAGACCAACAAACTATCGTATGGTTCTAAGGCTGACTCATATACTCAGCCAGGACAACTTGATGAAGATCGGAATTCCGATACTTATCGAGTAGAAAGTGTGACTGGAAGAGGAAGGTCTGCTGGTAGACGCAGCTTGTCTCTTGATTCAAGCATCAGTGAACATCGCTTGCAGCGTCAGCCATGTATATGCTCCTTTTCTGAAATTCGAGACTCGAACCCGATCGACCTATCTGAGTCAGATGAGCGAGAAACTCAGGCAATCTCCTTTGGTCAAGCAAGTGGAACAACTACATCCAAGTATAATTCTACCTCTAACTTTATGCGTGATCAAACATGCAGGCAAGGTCGTGTTTGGGATTCCACCAGAAATGAATCAAGTTTAGAAGATGATGATCGCTCCTAATCGAAACTTTTGGTATACATTGGAAACCTCAAGGAAATTATTGAAATGGGATCAAAGATAACATACAAAAACTGAAGTGCGTCCACATGTCCTCGGACATTTACACATTCTTACCAGTAAATTTCCGACATAGCCTCAGTCTGAGATGTAGTGATTTGTGGACAAATATTTGTAACTCCTTTCAACAACCCCCCAGATAATGTTCTTTTTTACCTTACCTCAAAGAATATTTGTAACTCTAATTGAAAATAGTTATGCTTTTATTCTTTTACTGAATTTCAGAAAGCATTCCAATCAAAATATGACCAGTTATTTGAGAAGATTTCAAAACTTCATTCATTCTAAATGTTAGCTTTAACTGCTAAATTTAACATTTTTTGGTAAAAATATGTATTTCTTGTCTTGTCTTTGAGAAGGGGCTGCCAAGGTTTATTAAACCACCCTGGGTTAAGATCTCAGGGACCCATATGACTCAAGCCTTTCATGAAATAAAATAAGCATACTCTTAATTAAAAATTATTAAAATAATTGGATTTGTGAAATATTTAATTTATAATTGAGGACTGATATACTGAGGTATATTTATCGGCAGACTGATCAAACAAGTGCACCACTAATTTGTTTTCGCCTTAGTGAAATAGTGGGTGGGTTTGAGGCTACGCCACAATGCCTGCGCCATTTCACTCTCAGGCAGGTCGGAGAACTCCCGGGGGTCCAACAAGTCCAATTAGTCTATGGACTGGAGTGGGATTTAGACCCACAACCTTCGAAATTTGCATGCTGGAGAAATTAAAAAATGGATCTTGTTATATAATAACAGGAAACATATTACCCTTAAAGTTTTGGTGAACAAATCACAATTGTGCTATGAGTTAGATATAGTGCAGTCGTATTTTAGCACTCCAGGTGTGGACTTCACCCCAAATCACATTCTTGAAATGTAAAAGCCCTCACCGAATAGCCAATAAGATGAAAGTTCTCAATTAGGAATATTATTTCTTCACTTAGTCTTAGAATTGTCTTTTCATGTACAAAAAGATGACAACGAGAGCTATGGAAAATTCTAGACGAGTTAAGGGAAGTAAACACAACCGTTGTTCATGAAAAAGCAACTCCACAGCAATAAACAGCAAAACTATCTTTACTTTATTAGGACATTTTTAAGTTAAAGGCTTGATAAGCTCGGAAACCAAGGGTCTATAAGGGTCTGGAGCAAGCATGACCAACCATGGTAAATGAGCAAATTAAGCCACAACCATGAACTGCCTCAAATAAATATTTGCGTTGATCTCTGTTGGACGGTGTCTTTGCCGTTTTAAGGCCATCAACCAAAGGCTACAAACGCAATTAAAAGACTTTCACCATGTAGGTTGATTTATCAAGTAACACGTATTTGATATTTGCCAATGAGGGTTATATACTACCAAAAAGGTATTGTTTGAAGTTGAAGATTGTTTATGGCCTAAATTCTAATATCCATCCTGTAAAAGGTTTATAGCATTTGAAGTCCAGCACAAATGAGAAAAAACGAAAGAGAAGTAACAAGTCTGAGCTGAATTAGCACCCTTTAGGGCAGCCTAGCCGACATCTAAAAAATTGGAACAATATCATAGACCAAAATTCAAAGTAGGCTGCAGCATTTTAAGAACTAAAAAAAATAATTAATTACTTCTCTATTCGTCATTCACAGCCCCATCAATGGAGAGCAACCGTTTATTGAAGAAATAAATGCGATTGATACTTTGTTTATATTAACTATCATTATAGCAATATATAAAATAGTTTGGCAGCAATCTCATCGCATTGTTCGCTTCTCATTCAGCTGTCTCCACAATTCTTTATAATTCAGGCATGCCATGGGGATATTTCTTTTCAAGAGTTTAAGAAAGAGGCTTTCCTACTATTTTCATGATAACAAGAAAAATGGCAAGATTGGTGATCTACAATAAAAGGAGGATATTAAATTGTGAAACCTAAAATCGTTAAGCTGGGTAATAAAGACAGCTTTGACATGCCTATTATTGTTAACTTAAGAGTAGCAAGCAGCAATAATTGATCAGCTGAAATGGGGCAGGAATAAATGTCGCACAACTTAAGGAGAATGGATAGCAGACTCTTTCTTTTTGGACTAGGTTAAATTGGCATTCCTTTTGTGTTATATCGTTGAATGGTGATCTCAGCTCAAGTTATAAAGTACTTTCAAGGTGATACGGGCACACTTAGAATGTTGCTTTGGACTGGCTATTTTTGCAAGCCCTTTGTCAATGCCACACAACTATAGGGGAATGGATAACAGGCTCTTTTTTAGACTAGGTTAAATTGGCTTTTCATTTGTGTTATTTGGTTGAATGGTGATATCAGCTCAACTTATAAAGAACCATCAAGGTGATAAGGGCACCCCTAGAATGTTTCTTGGGACTGGCTATTTTGCAAGCCCTTTGCTTTTCAACTCAAAGCTAATTGTGCTCTTCCAGATATGCAGTTCAATGGCCCTAGATTGCTAGTACATACCACTAGAGTGTCAAACGCTGCAATGACGGTTGTTGCCCACGGGAAGCCTATATACTGAGTAATTGTCCCATTAAGAGACGAACCGAGCATAGATCCGACCGCCCACGCAAAGTTTACTGCTGAGGAAATAACAGCATATGTGTTTACGCTGTCAGCACCATGTTCATTTGCCCTGAAAATACAATGTTTCAATGAATGACCCGCAATCTGAAAATCCAGATATTGAAGATAATCAATATACAGTGCAGTTAACTTAATTCAAACCTCTGGGGACCACAAAATTTGTTCTAATTAAGCAGAGTCTGAATAAAGTGACATTAGAATGCATTGAGATCTGACTGAAGGGACCAAGTTTCCTTGTCTGAATTACCAAGAGTTTTGAATTTTAAAGTTTGAATTAACCAACTCACACTGTAGCTTTTCAAACTACTCACATATTGAGAAAGAGTGCTAACCTAGTTAAATCTTAAACCACTGTTTGAAATGCAAATATTGTTGTCAGCCTTAAAACCCTGTGACACCCCGAATGTCGTCAAAGTGTCACAATCTAAGTTTGAAAATATTGCAACTCCTAGGAAAGGCTGGGACGTTTTCTTTGTTGGTGTAAATTTTTTATTTTGAATTACTGTAGGCAGTAGATGAGAGCATACAGTATTTATAACAATATGGGGAGTAAAATATGAGTATCTTAAGTTTAACCGACATCGGCAGAGAAGGATAACTTTGCTAGAGAAGAGATAAAGGCCACTGGGTGTGAATTCAGCCTCTTGTTGCAGAATTTTATTATTGGCAACCGAAATCATCTCATTAGAAATGTTTTCCACTTAGTGGCAGAAAAATAGAAAAAAAAGAAAAGAAATATCAGATGGTGAGTTATGTGTTCTTATTTTTGAACTCAATGCCATTGACTTTTCTATTGACAGCTTTACATAACAACAAAAGACTTACAATGCGAGATTCACCAGCGCCTGGAATAGTGGAACCAGTAGACAAGTTTCTAGGACGGAATGTAATGCGAATAATACCACTGTCATCGGCAGTGAGCTAAAACATAATAAACAGTAATGGTAATAATGTTTTTTTGGAGCAAGGACCTTTTTTCAAAATTTTAAATCTGTCTTCAATATGTCATCCTTAGATGGAAATTAAATATTTAGAATGATTTGTTGGCCAGTACCCAATAATGAATGTTTTGGAATGGAACTTCTTTTTCCAAATTTTAAATCAATTAAAAATGTCATCCTTAGGTGAAATACAATATCTGGCATAATTTGATGACCGGTACAATGTATTTGAAAGCGGATTATAGACTATGTGATGATGTCACTGCTGTTAGAAAGTTCTAATGTTGAGGCAATTCCAAGAGGAAAGAAGCACCTACTGCTTATAGTTAAAGATGGGAGCTATAAGTGGACTCGGACACATGAAGAAGAAGCAGAGTATGTATCCGGGTGCGCTTGCAAACACTGTGGTGTACACATACCCCTGTATAAAAGTATAAGTATAGAATCATTAAAATTATACATGTATCTCATATTCAGTTCTATCTGATATTCAGAAGTAGGTTAGCTAGCTAGTTGAAGTCCCAATTGAGTTCAATATGCTTTCAATTTATAACCCAAAATGTTAAGGTAAGGTAATAAAAAGCTGCTGGACTTCTTTCAGACTTTTTGGTTCTCAGCATAGGTTTACATACTTGACTATAGGTTTGATGGCGTGTGATTGAGTAGCAATGAACTTTACGTTTGGACTATGCTGAACAATTGCCAGTGGTTCAAATTCTAAGTTTGTTCTTTAAGGAGAGGCAAATAAATCAGATCTGTTCATTGAGCAAATTGGCTGTTTTAGCTTTTGACTGCTCACCCTGCAGCTATAGCCTTGATCCAAGTGTGCACACTTGTCAGATAAAATATATTGTAAATCATAAATAATAATAATCTTAAATCACCTTGGATATAAATAAACTCACCCAGTTAGTTATTGCTGATGCTAAAACGTTGCCTATTATGTACCCCAGCGGTCCTCCAGCATAATACATACTCCATGTAGATATTGGCACACCAAACTATGATAATTGACAATTTTTTATGTTTTTTCATATGCAATATTGTGTGAGGAATAGAATAGAAATTACAATAATATTGAAGCTTAGCTGGCTACATTCTCTAAACGATCAGTCCAAATCCATGTTGATTCTTCTAACACACCATTATGCTGTTGAATTTTGTATGGTATCTAAAGTATTATCAAAAAACAAAAACATACGTACTTTAACATTAAGCGGATCAAATCATAATAAAGTATTTATATTTAAGGGAAATAATTCCTGCCACTGATGTTGGCGCACCAGTAATGTAATAAACCACAAACACTGTGTAGGCATCTGTTATCTGATGTCTAACTTAGCCAATGTGTTTCCTCTGATCTGATTGGCAGGTAAGAGAGCCAATGCCAGGTCTTTGAATGGTATCTATTATTGTATAGTGAAAGTGAAACTGCATTACTTTCACATTCACTATAATATCAATAGGTACTTTCAGGAAAGTACTATCTGACCTGGCATTGGCTCTTTTCCTTCCGCCCAGCGTCCGAAAAGAATCAGCATGTTGACTGGTATAACTACTCACAACTTACCGTTTCAACTACCCAAGCACCTGTCATGTTGTAGATGCCCATAGTTCCAAAGCTCGTTGCTACAAACACCGTAAGTATTATGACAGTGCCTGACAACTTGATAAAGTCGCCCAATCCCTTTGCTCTTCCTCCAACATCAACTATTATACAATAGAGAAAGGCTCTAGGTCTAGATTAACAGTTTAAGAGTTTGATAAGCAGAATGGAAATGCGATGGAAAATTAAAAAAACAATATGAATTTATGGCATCATTGAAACAATTTTACCATGACACAATGGTTGAATGAGGGGATATGTTGAACCCACTAACTTTGCTAATGTTGCAACTATTCAGAAATGCAGATTAGTTTTCCCATTATGTGCTCATTGATTTGCTGAGTAGTCAATTGGAGTATACGGATTACAAAACACTGTAAAAAATTGAATATGAATGTCAAAATGTGTTGTCAATTCGTAAAAGAACTTGTTTTTGTACATCCTAGGATCATAATGCTGACATAAATGTGAAGCTGATCAAGATTTAGTACAGGTAAGGCAGACATCAGCATACATGTCATGCTTGAAATATATCATCATGTTTTGATAAAGGCTATGATTAAAGGTTATTACACTGTTTGCTACATCAGAAAGACTCTCCTCAGCAGGACTGTTGCCAAAGTTATCAGGTGATTGTATTTGGGAGCAGCCAATGACCCAAAAAAAATAATTGCATAGAGACAAACATTTTATCACCAATCTACTGGTAAATAAAACATAACTCACTGATATTTGGAACAAGGAAGGCACATGGTACTGCGCACAATAAGACTGCCCCTCCAATTACTATGAAGCTGAGTATAAATCCCACAAACTAAAAAAATAAGAAATTACATATAATCACCAAATTTATACGTTATTATGTTATGTTATTTACTTGCAAATGATATATATTTATCTATTTATTTATTGAGGTTTTCTAAAAGTTTATAATTAAAGCAAATTAAAAATAACTTGTTGATCTCACACACATTAACATAGATGCAAAAAATGACTTGAATAAAAAGATATAAGTGGTATAAGTGGGAAAACTGTGAAAATCTGCAAGCTGCTCTTGACATCACTATTTGGGACAATTTAATTTCTGACAATGATGACCTTGATAAACAAACGGATATTATCACTGACTATATTAACTTTTGTACCGATCTGTGTATACCAGAGAAGAGCGTCAGAGTTTGCAAAAATCAAAAACCATGGATCAATAAACAAATATCGGACATAATCGATGAGAAACAACAAGCCCACAAAACTGGTAACCGTAAACTCTACAACAAACTCAAACGCGACATCACTAACTCTATTAAACAAGCCAAACAAGAATACTCTTGGAAAATACAGCATAACCTAGCGAAAGAACCTGCTAAAGCCTGGACTGAAATTAAAAAGATTAGTGGATTACCTACTAATAGCCCAAAACCAACTCAACAAAATCCATTCAACTCAGATGACCTAAACACCTTCTTCACAAGATTTGAGAAGCCACACGCTGACCGTCCTGACATCAATAACAACGCCACCATAGCACCACCTTTAGAAATAGAAGAGGCTACTGTCTTAAAGCAGTTGAAATCGTTGAACTCGAGGAAAGGTCCAGGCCCTGATGGCCTCATCCCCAAAGTACTTAAGCTATGTGCCTATCAACTGGCGCCTGTCATAACGAAACTGTTCAATTTATCTATCACGTCTAAGTCAACCCCTACTTCCTGGAAATCGTCCATTATCGAACCCCTACCCAAAGTTAAGAATCCCAATCAACTTAAACAATACAGACCAATAGCGCTCACCAGTTGCCTGTGCAAAATGATGGAGAGACTTGTTAAACATTACATTATTACTCATACAGCTATGGACCACCTTCAGTTTGCTTATCGTGCAAACCGCTCAACTCAAGATGCTCTTTTATGCCTCACTACTACCATCACAGATTTCATTGACAAGAAAGCTTCAAATTATGCCAGGTGTCTGTTCCTTGACTTTTCTTCTGCATTCAACACAATACATGTTCCAGACTTAATCTTGCAACTATCACATCTCGACTCCAATGTCACTGAATGGATATACAGCTTCCTAACGAATCGCACCCAAAGAACAATAGTAGATGGCAATATCTCAAAACCCATCATAACAAACACTGGCACTCCCCAGGGTTGCTGTTTATCTCCACTTTTGTTTTCAATATATACCAATAGGATTACCTCAGACTTGAGCAATATAACTGTCATTAAATACGCAGACGACACCTGTATAATTGGATGCATATCAAATCAATCAGATCTTAGTGCCTATCTTGATGAGATTAGTAGAATTTCAAAGCAATGTTGTGATTTAAACCTATTGTTAAACGCCTCCAAGACTCAAGAAATGATGTTTTCTACTCAGCTTGTTAGGCCCATTACCCCTACTCTTATCCTTAACGGCCGGAAGTTGATTTTTGTGACAAAGTAAAATACCTTGGTGTTACTGTTGACGATAAACTCCGCTATCATGATCATGTGCAATCCATAGTGACTACTGCATCTCAACGCATATATATTGTGAAAAATTTTGTATACTATAGCTCAAAGCCCCTTTCTCATATGTTATTCAAGAGTTTTATTGTATCCCTCATCACTTACTGTCTCCCCATACTTTTTACAAGCATCCATGCAAGCGACAAGAAGTCCTTACGCAAAATATTTAAAGATGCCGCCAAGTTAGGGATTGAGCACCCCGATATAGATGCTCTGGTGGCCAAGGAGATCAAGACACTTGGACTACGGTACATACACGATGAAGAGCACTTTATCAATGACTTTCTAACTAAATGCCCCTCAGGTCGCTACCGCACCGTTAAATATCGGGGTACATGGGGTAGAGACAGCTTTTTAAGACATCTCATACATACACTTAATAATATACTATTCTAAAAACTGTTTATACAACAGAGATCTGATTTTTCCATGTTTTTCTTTCTTGTCAGTATTAACAACGTATTTCGTGACAAATTTTTGTCTATGATAGTAATAAATCCATCCATCCAGGGTGTTACATACTATATAGTGTGTAGGATAATGGAAGCATGGTATCATAATTTGCATGAATAAGATGAAAAAAGAAAAGGCAAACAAAAATACAAGTTAACAACACTAGGTAGGATTAAATGATAATGATTCATGAGGCTTGGTTGATTTAGTTACAAATGTATGAAAAATATTTAAAAAGACTGATTTGCCTAGGTTTGATCTAAATGAGGGTTTAATTATTGCACAGTTGCTACGAAGTGATCGTGTATGTCTGTTTGATTTGCTAACAAGATGAAGTATGTGCTTGGATGCACGGCCTTTATGGACCCTCGATTTGACAAAATTGTGAAAAAGAAAATTCCTTCTACTATGGAGAGTATGTAAATTTAGGAGTAAGCGGCCAGATGTGACAGAAAATTGTTTGGGGGCTTAAGTTATGATTCTGATTGCTTTATTTTGTACTTTTTCTAATGTTTCTGAATTTTTGGCTAAACCATCAAGGTACAATGATGAGCAGTGTTCTACTATAGGTCTGATCAGTGATTTGTAAGTCTTCTATGAGTTTTCTACTGTCATGTATTTTTTTAGTTTTGATAAAAAGTAGACCATTTTGTTTGCTTTAGAGGCGGTGGCATTAGCCTGAGGGGTTAAACTAAGTTCTGAATCAAGAATAACTCCAAGAAGATTGAGCGAATGCTTGGATTCTATTTTCAAATTGTTTATTTGGATTTGGTAAAAATCTTCTACTTTCCTATTTGAGAAAATACAGTATTGGGTTTTGGATAAGTTAAGTTGAAGGAGATTGTTTGAATACAAATTCGATACTTCTCTCATCAATGACTCAGATTTATCCATTAAGGTAGGGATATCTGTTGCTGTGCAGTAAATAACGGTGTCATCAGGGTAAGCGAATGCAGTTTTGTGCTTGTTAAGGAGATCATTGATAGCAAGATTGAATAATATTGGACCTAGAACACTTCCTTGGGGTACTCCACATGTATTCGGTAGTGCACTGGACTGATCATCATCAACTTTCATGATTTGGGTTAGATGTGGAAGATAGGATGTAAATAATTTTGTTGTTGACTCTGCAAAATTTAGTCGCTTTAGAGTGTGGATGAGTTGTCCATGATTTATAATGTCAAATGCTTTACGTACGTCCAAAGAGAGTGAACCTATGAAATTCGGTTGAGAGTTGTCTAGCGTTGTTCTCCAATTTTGTAAAAGAGAAAGTAGTAACTGTTCACTGGAATCAGTGGCGTATATTAGCAATCACGGACCACGGATATCCATAAATCAAAATTTGTGATAGTGCAAGCCTGGCTGAATAGCTCAGTGTGTAGAGGTGCTGCCTGGTACTCTGGTACCCTACCCGCCACGCCTACGGCATGTGGATCGGGCTGCGCCCAATCATTATGCTCATCTCTAGAAAGTCAGTGAGTGAAATTTTTTAGAATATACGCCCCTGACTGGAATGGTGCTTACGAAAACCGAATTGTCGATCCGAGAGTATTCCATGTGTTTCGATAAAGGTCATAATTTGATTTTTCATATCTAGCTCAAACACCTTTGATATGATTGGCAGACTGGAAATTGGTCTGTAATTGCAAGGGTCTGTTTTATTGCCCCTCTTAAAGAGTGGGGTGATCAGGGCTGTTTTTAGGCAGTCAGGGAATATTGAGTCCTTGTAGCATTCGTAAATGATCAGGGCTATGGGAAGAGCTAATAGGCCTGCAACAGTTTGGTACAGGGAAGCTGGAAACATGGTCAAGTAACCGCGTTTATTTGGTTTGAGGGACTTTATCAGTTTGTAGATTATTTCGCTCGCAACATATGTGAAAGAGAAGTTTGGACCTTGGAAAAGGTCAGGTTGTGGATCGATCTTAGGAATAAAAACTGATTGTCCAGCGACCGTGGTCAAATATCTATTAAGGACATTTGCCTTATCAGAGTTTGAGGTGTAGGTAGATTTTTGATAGCTAATTTTCTCGATTTGATCAGAGGATTTCTTCTTTCCTGTCAGTGATTTTAGGCAGGCGAAAAACTTTTTTCATCTTTAGATAACGAGTCATTTATAAAGTCTTTCTTAGCATTCCTAATTTTTATTAGTAGCAAAGTTTCGAAACTTGTTGAACTGTTTGACTTGCGTTGTAGCTGGATTAGGTATATCCTTGAATACCCTCTTGTGAAATTTGTTTCTTAAATTAATGAGATGCTGAATATCAGGGAAAGCCACTGGTTTCTAGCCCCTCGCACTCTTTTTGTTTTAACTGGAGCATGCTTGTCAATCAGGTCAGAAAAAAAGTTTTCAATATTTTCCATGCGGAGATGCAATGATTTGTTCATGTCAGTAGCTGTTTGCAGTATTGGAAGTTTCGAACAGTCATTATAAAATTCCTCATGATTAATGCTGTGAATATTTCTGGTTCTAATTAGTTTGCAGAGCTGTTTTATAGCATGATGTTGATTATTACTAAGTATGTGGCATAGTGGTCAGAAATTGACCTTCGCATGTCAGGATCTTGCAACTGTTAATGCTAATGTCACTGTTCACATAGTTGTGGTCTAATAAGTTTTCTCTCCCTAGTAAATGGCTAATGTATGAAATCCCATTAACTTGGTGTAATAGCCCTGCAGACATGAAGCTCTGCTCTAAACGTGTTTTTTCGGTTGATGAGGAATTCCAATTAATATTAAAATCTCCAAGCAGAATGAATTTATGGCCAACATATTGGTTTTGATGTAGAATTGAGGTCATCATTGTAATGAATTCGGTTTTGTTAGCATCAGGCAGAAGATAAATTGATCCGATGATGTAGCTGTGTTGGTTGTTTGAGGAGGGTATTTTAATCGAAACCGAGTCACAAAATCTGGACAGTTAAACACTTAATTGACTTATTATAGAGAATTTAAATGAAGATTTTACAAAGAGCGCAGCACCACCTCCCCGGGTTTTGGTTGTAGATTTTCTGTCACATCTAGCTATTGAAAATCCAGGCAAGCCAACAAGACTATCTGGAATATCAGGAGTGAGCCATGTTTCAGAAACAGAAAACATGTCGGTTGACTTAAAAAGATTGAGACTTTCAAAATAAAACATCTTTTTTATATCATTCTATTCCTATCTTAGTCACTAAGAAAAGTTTGCTAGCTGATTTGCCGTAATACCTTTTGATGGGGAATTGGTGGATATAATATGAAACACTGTATTGAAGCTTCACTTGTACTATACCCGTAGTCTACCTGATGGCACTTTTCCCCATGTTATCACAAGTTCAAAAAGCGAATGTTCTTTTTTGGGTCTACATCTAAATTACATGAATCTGGTTGAGATAATCTTCACCATCATGGAAGGATAATTCAGCATGATTCCCACATCTATCTAGCACAAGCACCAATGATTTGGTCATGTTCATGATCATACAAAAAAGTGTCCGGCTCTATCTTTGGAACTAGGTAAATCAGTCACCACAGGTATGATTACCTTAAAGTTATGATACCAGCGTTGACCTGTTGATATCTTCCTATTCCTTTCATAGTCACTAAGAGTATTTTGCCAGATGTTTTGCTGTAATATCTTTTTGAGCTAGCAAATATTCAGATATGTCTATTTTTTCAAGCGTCTGTCTGATTAATCACCAATGTTGTTTGATCTCCTAGAAATTGTTGAAGCGAAATGTCCCACTAAAAGGCTTTGACAAGTTTGTTTTGAAGAGGAGTTTGAGGGTCGACTATGTGAAGGATTCCTGACAGAGAAAACGGACCAGTAAATACTGTATATTAGGCAGCTGTTTGCAGTTTGACACAGTGGCGTGGTGCAATGCACAACATATTTCAGATCAGTTGGTTAGTGTACAGCTTGATAGCAAAATTACATGTGAAGTGAACCTTATCAGAAAAATATGCTACAAACAATCTGTTCTTATTCTAGCAAGGATATTTATACTCATTTTCAAATGAGAAGGTAATTCGGATATATAAAAGCCCAGTGCTAGCACGTCACTTCCTATTTCCTCTCCTATGCGCGTACCTATAGGGAAATCGACGATTGCAGGTGATTGTTGGGCTGAATGTCAGTTTAAACGTTTTGAATTGTGATTAATTTGGCTTTTAAGTGAACCATTAATCAGTTGAAAGTTTGATATGAAACTTTGTATTTGCACCACATCGTCTTAAAAAATCCTCCTCAAGGACGATTATCCTGCATATTATCAAAATAGCATGACGTCGTCATGTCATGACTTCGTGCTATTTTGATAATATGACAAATATCAGTGTTCGGTTAGCTATCCACATATTTAAGATGTTTGAATCAGTCTACATTGGTATCATAAATTATAAGTTATAACTTGTCGTAAATCACCTACTTCTATCAATGCGCCTCCGATAAGACCTCCAAGACAATAACCCAGGCCAACAGCCAACTCTATGCAACTCTGAAAGAAGGCATTATAAACATATGATAAGAACATTTTGGTTTGTGCAAAGCGAATTGCTAGAAATTTTGACATCAGTGGTAAAATATCATCTAGATGATTTATCAGATTATTTTAGACCTGGAGTGCAGCGGTAACCCGGTGTTCAACCAAATCAGCTACCAAGGCTGGATTCTTTATTGTATGTTGACAAACCAATCTCCACATGAAAAAAACAGCTTGTATCGGCCTCCGCTTATCATAAACTATGCTAATTGAAATCATATCCTAGGGGTAGGAGAATTGGAGAGAACTCTCACAACATCAATCATTAATATCCAGAAGAGCATTGAAAATTTTCTCTACGCAAGCCTTACATAACTTTTATCATAATTACCTGCCTTTATCTTTAAGTAGGCATTGATTCATTTTTTTCCCCAAAAATAATATTTTTGTTGGACTGTGAGTCTGTCATACTCACAAACATTGTAGTATTGGAGTAAGATTTCGACTGCATTAGAATAGATGTGCAAGACACATTTAGTAGCATTGCTCCAGACCCTGAAATAGTCCTCATAAGAGCGTACAGTACAAACAACAAGTCGGGTTGCCTTAGGTAAGTGATTAACCTTGAATTAGAAATAAAAATATTAGTTCTTATGAAAAATCTAATTTACTAGGTTCTTTGGAGTATCATTGAAGCAATTTCAAACCATGGAGTTAGGATACTCTAACCTTGTGGTTTAACTTTATTTTCTTTTACAACATAAAAATGTCTTATTTAAAAATTGTAGTCCATAAAATCCGCACAGTTTTTTGACACCTTTATAATTTATATTGTGAGCAATAACTCACCCAGTGTTCTGATTGAGTGGGAACTGGTGGGAACTGAATTTCCACAGTACCTTAAGAACCCAGTTCCAACTGGATTCTGTTCAAAGTGTCAAGTTGTCTCTTTTGACCAAATATCAATCGTACTATTACAAATCAATATTTCTGCATAATTTGATAAATAAATTGCAAAAAATTCTCAAAACCATTTTCAACCCAGAGAGTAGAGTACCTACAAAGAAAAAAGTCCACTTATACCACTGAACTCACCCAAATATCACTGATGCCCAACCGCATGTTGAAGCTCCTAAAATCATCGACTTTTTGACTGAAATCTTTTTGATCTAAAAAGCATTAAAGATATATGTATCGATGCATGACAAGCATGTTATCAAATCCGCATCTTTAAATATTAGAATCTATCTAAGGGTTAGGCTCAAGCCTGTACCAATCAAGGAGATAATATACTACTCTCGCTAAATCCATCTTAAAACAGTAGAAAAGGGCTGCAATATCCTCTCACAAAATTTGAAGCCAGCTATATAAATTTATCTATCAAAATACCGCTAATGACATTATTTGATTATGGAAACAATTTGTTCAGATTGTTGGATCATGTTATATTCTATAACATCAGACACTTGTTTGTCTTGGGACTGCAATATGCCATTGACAGTTTAACAGAGAAATGTGATAATGAAGTGTGCATGCAGTTTATTTTGGGTGAAATGGACTTTTACAATCACAAACCTATTCAACGCATCATCTACATTTCAACACAATTGAGAATCGTTCCGATTAAGGAAATTTTAGCATGCAGTGATTCTCTCTAAGTCATACTGGAAAAAATTCACACGACCTAAACAACTTAGTTATGGCCAAAACCAGGTTTGATATAGATACAGAAGCGGACAACACTGGACGAAGGCCATCATAATCTGATGTACTACATCGGCAAACCCATTCTTATTCTTACTCCTAGTCTGTCATGCAAGTTGCAGGCTAGTTAAAAAAACCATCTTGTTTCGATAGATGAATATCATCAATGCAAGCTACACAAAGCTTCTTTACAACTTGTTACACTTTCCACTGAACACTGTAACAGGATGCAAAGTTTGTCACCATATATGAATATTGTCAACAGGACAATGTAGTAGACATCAATAATGTCTGTTTTGTTAAAAGAACAGGAACATTTTGATATCAAAAATATCAATCAGTAAACATAATTCTTTAAAAAAGTAAATTTTGTGGTACTCACAATTAAAGGACAGACTAGACCAGCCATCAAACGCCCAAAGTCATAACATCCGATGATAATCCCTGTTTGGTATTCCATCAATCCTCGCTGCTTGGCTTCATAGTTGAAAAAGGTCATAGGCATTGTGTCCACACAAAGTCCAAGCATGTTAATGAAGAGTATTGCCAATATAATCATTGTTTCTTTCAGTTTTGAGCCTTCTGATAGTCCATTCTGCTTTTTCATTTCACCGTCCCCATCATTTAAGAGTTGCTTCTTTTCTTCTTTAGACATGATGTTCTGTGCATCAACTGTTCAAAACGTTGTTACTAACTTCCAAGCAAAAGCCTTATGATATATATTGTGATGATGTAGTTTTATCAAGGAGTTAGAGGGAAGGAGGGTGGTCACGTGAGAATAAGCATTTTATGTTCATACTGTTTCCTCATTTGCATAAATAGGGGTGTGACGAATTTTTCCAATATGATTGGTCGAAACTAAATTAACATGAGAGGATAACTCTTTTTTAACTCCTCTCTACTTTTGGAGGTACATGCTAAGGTTAGCAAATTTGAGAGGCTGATATCTTTGTGGGTCAAGAAGAGAATCACCACTAAAATAAAGCAGGGGTAGAACCAAGAAAAATGGTAATGTCTAGAGTGATCATGAGGTGTTTACCATTCTGGGAAAAAAAATACTACCATCTTCACTGTAACTAAGGTAAAGTTCACTTTCGACAAAGTTTGACTATTTAATGGCTGATTAATAAAGAACTAAAAGAAAAATCTTGATACATACTGCCCCTGAATATAGTTTGTTCATTTCATTTAGTTTGGCTAACCAATCAGAGTTGGGACTTCCATAGAGTACAAAGGTGAAAATGGCGTGATTTCAGGATTTTTACAACTTTGGCCATAATAATCTTCTTAACAAGACAGTAATTCAGCCTGGTATACTTGGCAACAGAAAGATATAAGTCTTTTCTAATGGTGAGGATTGTCAGTACCAAAAATGGGCACTTGTGTATATGTAGTTATATTCAGCCAGCCGCAGAAGTCAGAGGGTACAGATAGATATGAAAACAAATGCACCCAGTAACCTCCATGGTATTTAGTAGTCACAAGCATACACAACGAGCAGAGAGACGCAGAAGTAATCCATCAAAGATGTAACGAAGACAACCGGAGCATGGTAATCCGGTCAGAAAATAGGATTTCCAGTGACGCAGTAATTTGGTTTTCCAACACGTCATAGTACCAAGTACCAAGTAATCTTCAGGAATTTGGTTTTCCAAAACGTCATAGTACCAACTACCAAGTAATCTTCAGGGTGACACGGAAGTAATTAATCATGGAGTAACAACAACAAAGTCAGCCCGAAAATAGAACAATAAATTCCAGAGGGTAGACTGAGGAACAGCAGCAATATACCATGTGACGTGACCACAGAACTGTTTCATATAACAAAGCCACAAGAAACACTAATCCATTAATCCGCTGACAGCTAATCAGACGACAACAAGCAGAGTCAGCACAAAAATCAGCACCTATATAAAGGCCGAAATTTTGAACAGTAAATCAGTACAGTTTAATTCTTTGAGCAGCACAGTCAACTTTTTACATAGCTAGTAAAAGATATTATAATTTTGATTTAATAAATACTAGTTTTAAATCAGAGATCTTTGTTGGAACGCTAAAACTATAGTGGAGTCTAAGGACCAATATATACTGTGAGTATCATTTGAATTACACTATCATTTTTTTATAAGTATCAAGACAATAAACCATAACTTTAGTGAATATACTGTTGTAGTTGATTTCTATGCATATAGTAATTGGCAAAGTAATTAGGGACAGTTCGTCAGGTACTCAGACGTTAGGTCATATTCACTAAGAGTTTATAAGACAATTTTGCAATCAACTAAAGTAAGTCGTTGTTAATTGTTACTATAACACCACTCTGAAACTGGATTCAAAATTAACTTTAGGAGGTTTAATCATTGTGACCCCCCGCTAAACGCAGGTATTTCGCGTAGGTGCTCATATCAAAGTCGGAAATCATTGTGACCCACCGTAAAACGCAGGTAATTCGCGTCTGTGCTCATATCAAGTCGGAAATCATTGAGAAGTATCATTGGAAACTACCGTTAAAGCAGAACAGAAATAATTAGTAGTCATATTTGCTTGGGGGTTAAATAGATTAAGTTTCGGAATAATAGTTTAGGATTAGATTCTTGTGTTTTGAATAAGTAGGATGCTACCGATTTAAGATAAGATACCTCTAATCTGTGAAACATTAATTCAACATTGAATATAGAAATTGAACATCAATTTTAGAGTGACCACAGACTGATACCTCTTTTCTTCACTAGAAATTGGGTTGGAGTCTTTAGCTAATTTAACTTGGCTAAGAGACCTGTGATACTGATACACCGCCTTGATTACCTGATTGGGCTTCCAGGCACTATACAGAGATCAAGTAGGTGCTCATAATTAAAATCAGTCACCTAAGTTGAATAACAAAAATATCAAACGTACCAGAACACATTCATAAATAGGGATTGTGTCGTACTAACATCTAAGGATAATGTTGACTTTGTGGTGTAAGAGCATTGTCTCAAAACTCATCAAGAGTTTTACTGTTAGAACAGGACAGGGGTCTTAGCAGGTTATCGGCAGGAACCTCTCTTAAACTACTTGAAAGCAACTTCTAGTGAAGCTAAGAAGAGGTCAGGCTCAATAACAACCCCTTAGTAAATTGCTTTGTGGAGTAGTGGGAACCAGCTGTTCGTTACTAGAAATAAATAAGTTAAATACCTCGTACTCACCAGAGTGCTAGTATTACCAATTGGAACCACGTTGTAATAGATTTGAGCGATCTTGTCTTTCTTCAGTGCATGAAAGAGGAGGTAACTCCAAATAAGAACTACAAATAAATTACACAACAATTAAGTGACACTTAGAATTGTCCGGAGTGCAAGATTTAAAACCATTACTAGAACCATAGTTAACCAAATTTAAAAGTAGGACGGTTATAGATCAACTATACATACTAATAGTACACGGCATATACTTTAGTATAGGATAGTACCAATTCCGTTCCTCACAGCATATACTCTCTTAAAGTATATGCACAGTGAGTGAGTTGCGAATTTCCGTTCCTCACAGGATACTTTATTTGATAATATGTGCTATCTTAATGTGTTTACTGCCACAATATGCAATTGCAATCATTCATCTTGTTCAGCCATTTTGTTTTACATGTGGGTCGGTAGTTAGGTCTTATATAGTATCATTAGATTGGTCACGTGACCACCCTCCTTCCCTCTAACTCCTTGGTTTTATAACAATTTTTGTTGCCAACCAGTAATTTGAATCAAAGACCTCACTAAATGCCCTGTATATTGATTGCAGATTGTTTGAGTTACTTGAGCTTAGTTAATAATGTTGATTCTGCATGTTTGATTATTGTGTGGATTTACATGCAGCAGACATATTATGTAACAACTTTGAATTAACCTAGATTGTGCAGGCACTTAGACTGCGTTGTTTTCTGATTCAATAGCAGAGCAGTGTTCGACTTGTGAGAGAGTGGACCTGTGTCAGATAAATAAAAGAGCTTTTAAACTTATAGCAATAGCAGATTAAAATGTAGACAACAATAATATAAAATGAGTTTAGGCTTTCACCATGAACCTCCCTGACTAAAATGGTGCGCCCTATTCAAAAGCGCAGAGGAAGCAAGAACAAATAACATAAACGTTTTTGTTACATCCCCACATATATAACTGTACTATAACAGTAAGACGTGTGTTGATAATAATTTATGGTTTATGACCCCTTATGCTCAATGCGGATATTTAAAATTTATAGCCGCTAAAATCTTGCCGTTTATTTCAGTTATTTATTGCTCAGCTTTGTGAAACTCCGCTTTGATCATAGCCTTGTCACGCGGCCATGGGATTTAGTTTTTTTTGGTTACGTTTGGTGGCCTTGTATTTCTCAGTGCTTATTCAACTCTAATCTACACCACTTTGAGCTTTGAATGTTTTTCTGTTCCATAGGCAAGTAACTTAACTTTGTCATTTTTCATATTCAAAATAAATATAAATAAATTGACTGAACTAAATTCTTGCAGTTATTATGTGAAAACATGGCTCAGTTTTAAATAACCTTGCAGCGCATGTATAGTCTGAGTAAATTATCAAGCATTATTACTGCAAGAATTTAGTGCAATCAATTTATTTATATTCACTTTGAATAACATCATATTGCTGTACGCCTAGGTATACAATGACTGCACCGAGGTGCGGCATAGGAAGAGGTTTATAGTGACGACTAGGTTTCCGAGTCGTAAGTGCCACTTTTCAACCACTGACAGCTTTAATCCAGCGTGAAGCAGTGCTACAAGGCCGGAGCTGTAGTGGTTGATGACAGCATCCTTCTGTATAGAGCTATACCATACAGGAGGGTTCTTTAATCTGCATGCACTATGGTGTTGTACATACAGAAGACCACCATTATTTAAAGTCCTGATCCCAAGGGACTGTGTGATCAGTCAAAGACGGAACGACAACCGGCTGGTCAGGTGGCAGACACGCTAACCACTGCGCCAAACTGACTCACTTTGAATACACTTATCTTATCCTGTTCCAAATCCCAGGTCAGTACAAGCTTGGTGAGGCGAAAGGAAATCAGCGCCATACAATTGATGGAGTGACAAACAGTGGAAAATCCATGAAGATGTTGCGATTTAACAAGTTGCTGTAGGACTCTGCCAGAAATCATACCGGCGATCAGCAGGATGTACCTGATTGGTCTATCTACCATTAGAAGAATTGCGTGGGGTTCAGAGATTTCTGTGTCAATCTTCATACTGATGATTGATCTAACGATGTAAGGATACTGATGCAAAGATGAAATATCCAACAAACCTAAATCGTTAATGGGCTATGCCATACTATTAGACATCATTTTAGCTGTTCCGGCAACTATTGGTTACTTCCAAGTGTTTTCTTTGCTTCTTGTTTTTTTTAGCAAATTCTTCGACATCAAAGACCCAATGACCATATATATGAGGTTCAAAATAGCTCTTTGCTATTCTATATTTTGAATAACAAATCTGAGTAGCATATAATGATGCAGGATATATATATATATTCTAACTTTATACCACTTTAGTTAGACTATACAAAAATGTCAATGATGAATAAGGGGGGAAAGCATTTAAATGTTTATATGGTTAAGGTTTAATGCTGGCATATTACTCCACTGTCAAATTTCACAAATGATGATATTAGTATTAATTGTTATATTCAACCATGCGATAGAGTCACTTGTTTATGTATAATTTTAACAGCATGTGTGCTGTGTGTGTACATACCATGCACCGCGTACTGAAGAGCGAATAGTTACATCATGGAAATACAGCTGTTTATTGTTGTGAATTTGGTTGGTCCATGACATTGCGAAAGGATAAGAATACTGCTTTTTATAGTTTGGGAAATGTCAATTTATAGAGTATACAGGTAGTTAATCTTGGAATTGTATTCATTGTATAATTTACAACACCATTCACCAAGCTCCTACCGCCAGCGCTATCTGATATTGCCTTAACTTATCACCCTGCACAATACATTCCTACTTGGTTGAGCGGGTAAGCATATACCAGCAGATTCTCAGTTTAAAATGACCTTCATGCTGAATTCGAAACCCAAAAGACAAGCGCCATTGTTTAGAAAGTTACGTAATATGTCATCCAATCATGAGGTGGTAAAAAGTTATATGACTTGACAAAATAATTTGAAGAGACACATTTCTGATGAGAACAGTTATAACTTCAAGGTGTCTCGGGAGGGTTTTAGTTAGGGTTGCACTTTAGATGGTAGAGCGGTGTATTTTCAGTCATGCAATTATTATATTCAGTCTTTCAAACAAATCTGATCTGATAAATTTATTGATCGCATATTCATCACATCAAACTAAAAAAAATTCCATTTTGCAGCAGAAAAATTGTTGCTTGACAATAGATTCAGATTTGAATGAGTTGGTAGCTACAAGGTACGCAATGGTAAAGTCTTCTTGTGGTAATCTTATGTTCTGTGCTTCATGGCTTCATCAATAATTTCCTTCAACTCTGATATGACTGAAAAAAAACATAATTCATCAACGAAGATTTTTTACTACAGAGACATAAAAATACTAAAGGCATGAGCGCATAGCTGTGAACAACTGATCAAATAAATAAAATCATTTCATTTTCAATAAAATGTAATTGTTTGTGTTATTATTTGCCTGCAAAAAGAATACCAGGGTATGTGAATACAATACTCACACAGGCAACAGGCCTGGTGCTGGACCTGCCCAGCACAGCATGTGTACATGTCAGATGGACATGATCTCTGTTCTGTGTAATAGTCAGTAACCACGGAAGAGCATGTATATGACCTGCAATAAAAAAATCAAGAACTTACTATGAGATGGTGAGATGGTGAGATGGTGAGATGGTGCAATCAGTAAACTCACTTGGTCACAAGCAGGAGTTGTGGGTTTGAGTCCTACATAGGAAATTTTCTAAATTGACTGTTCATAGCACATTGCCCATACTGGATTTGTACGGGCTGTTACTATTTGTGTTACACTAATCTTACTGAGCGAGTATTATATTCTATTGTAGGAGTTATGGCACCTTCAAATTATATATACTGATCACATAAAGCAAATTGATTCTCATTTCCATCAAATGATACATACAGCTGTTTTCAAAGGTGAACACCGTTTCGAAATGATCAAATGTTCCAAGTGGATAACTTTTCATAGAATCAGTAACGGAATTAATTCATTTATACTCACTCTAGCACAGATCTTGAAGCTCCACATCTAGCCCAGCCGAACAATCCACATGATTGGCTAGTGTGATGTGTATAATATCTTTGACAAGTGTGATACACTGTCCTTTGACTGGATAGCACAGCCAGAGGAGGGACAACTTTACAGCAGATTGTGTCACAATCTCGGTTGGTGAGATTAAACCTGAAATAATTTTAATGATATGTATTTTATTTTCAAACATTGCACTCTTTTAAATTTTCGTTAAGGAGACATCACACAGTTATTAATCTTCCTTAATCATGTGACGATTTCTGTTCTCTCTAGTATTTGTATTTGCTCACGGAAGCCGACAAAGCCAATTTTCGCAGACACATTGGCTGGTTGTTTCACATGTTCAAAATGTCACCTAAATTATCACACTATATATCGCTATGCAGGATGATATATAAGATGAGGTGGGTGATTTAACTTCTAATGAGAAGAGTTATTGATGGGTGTAAAGGCTTTCACACAAAGAATATTTTGTTAAATACACTTTATGCTACATACTATTATTTTTATTATAAATCAGATAAGTAAAATACATTTTTCAATGTATTTAGATCGATAATAAAGTAGGCTACTCATCAATCAATCAATCATAGTTGAAATTTGTCATCTTGTTTGGAAGGCAGCTATCAAACTTTAAACAACAAAGAGTGAATTTTTGATGATTGTAAACCTAAATCTAGTCCATGATGAAAAGACTTGAGTGGGTATTATAGCTTCTAAGCGGCCTGAAAGCACAGCAGCATCAATACTTGTGAACAAAGAGTCAATTCTTCAATCTTTCCAGGTATTTTCATTGATTTCTTCAAATGGCATTTAATTGGTCAACAATATTTCACTCACATAACAGGGTTGCTGTCAGCAGATCTTGTCATCAGTGGGAATGAATCCAAATCAGCGTGATGTCCTTTTCTTACCAGTGCATTGACTGATGACTTGATATTGAGCTAAAATAAATTATTTTATTCTTACAAAAGAGCATATCTTGATAGATTTAGGAATCTTTCTGGCTCGACACCTTGGGAATAACACTTCGACATATCTGTGCATGTGTCAAAGACTGGAATAACTTTGCTAGTGACCATCTATTTGACAACCATAAGCCAGTAACTAAAAGTTCCTCTAATCCCTTATGTGAAGTCGATTGTCTACAAGACAAGTCTTATGTGTATTAAAACCCTAACCTGCTAGCTTCCTACAGTTACTTTATAATTATGTGAAGCAATAGTAGCCAGACTATTTCAAGCAGAGTTCAATGATCAATCTCACAACAAAAAGTGTAGATAGCGGTAAGTGTTTATTGTGCATTCATCCTCCCTGTTTAAGATGAACCACAATGTAGAAATCTTAGTTACCCAACATTTATTTGCTTGAGCAACATGATTAACACTCCAACTCATTGCTTTGAATATTTCTGAGGTTAGAGAATACTCACCTTATCATGTTTCGGGTAGTTTGGATCACTCAACAAAGCCTCGAGCTGTCTGATAACTTCTTCACCTTCCTCGATACTCTTTGCTATCTCAGGATTGGCTATGAAATCCATACCAACGGAAGAGACAACCAAGATTGTCAAAGCAGTCAGTTTGTGACTCAGCAAACTCTGGTAAATTTTCTCCATGTTGACACTTCGATGCAGCCAGTTTGGGTATTTACTAGAGTATGAACCAGACTGAGTCGTACATTTGATTTAATAGCCATTCTTATGAATTGATATGTCTTGCATCTGCATGAAGTTGAACCAGCATGTCTAAGTACCGATGCAAATCATTAACCCTTCAAACTAACAGAGAAGGCGCCATGTGTCTCCATTGGGACCCAGACAGTACAAAAATTGTGTCTGGAGCTATTGTATCACACTTTGGTACAGATCAAGGGGAAATTAAGAGCCGCCAGGCTCTGTTCTGTTGGTTATTATCCAAAGGTTACTATCAGTCCTTAGAGTTGGCTACCCCTGCTAGCATTTAGGCACAATTGGGCAAATTGTATTATTATTACACATCTTTATATTGTGGTTTTGCATCCCTGTGCAAACAATCCAAGTGCTACTAGATACTCACCTTCCCAGCTACCTTCATCACAGCAAAAATTATGACATTCTAACAGACAAATCATATAGACTCATATTTGAATAATATTTCTCAATAAAAAAATAAAATAAGTAGTTTTTGAGTTATTTAGTACTGGATTTGGTATATATCCTCACTGGGGCTCACACACATTTTGCCGTTCTCACAACAACTATTTATTCTATGTCTGATACTCTCCTGAATCCTTGAAACATGGAAACAATCCATATTAATCCTCGCCTGGGGTTCAGGCCAACAATGGGGCCTTGTCTGTATTCTGAGTTGTGTTAGATATTTATTCTGTGGTGTTATCTATGCATGTACCAGTATTGTGCAATTCTGAATAAACCTATGTGTTTGTGTTGTGGCTTTCCTTTGATTGGCTGATGAGTTTTGGTTCATTGTTATGCGGAGTTATCTTTTCATGTCGGGTTTTGTTTGTTGATAATCGACAACCCAACAGCCAATCAAATTCAAAACAAACAGCCAATGAGATAGCCAGAACAGACACAAAACAGTGTGCACACGTCATGCAGCAGTACACTTCTATATAGCTGGTACATAGAGAAGATAACACCATACAAGCAAGGGCTAATAGTCAATACTAACATCACAATGAAATATATCAGTGTACTGACAGAGTCACCATTGTTTGAACTGAAGCCGACACTAAGGTAATCCCAGAACCAGGTGAATCGCCATACTAAGACCCTAAATCATACCAACCAATAACTTTAACTTGTTTTCTCCTCAAGCTCTAGACAGACTGATAAAGCTTGAAGCGACCAATCAGAGGCCTCCCTAAACTATTCCAACATGCTAACACTTCCATAAACTATTCCATATGCTAAAATTGTGTGCCATATTAGACCTACAAGGTTTATTTGACGATACCTCAATCATAGATGGTGCTTAGGCTACGATCATGATTTAATTATCGCTATTTAAAGCAACATCATACCAATGCCCTATGAGTTTGCTATTTCCCTTGCAGAGGATTGGTGAAATTGTCAGCTCACTTCTGTACAGTTTATTATAATTCATATTTATGATAAAACCTTAAACTCTAAAAATACACAGTTCAGAGTTGAATGGTAATGCAAACATAAGTTGTATTTGTATTTTTAGGGAACGTAGTACCATTAAAGGTTTGGTTGACAATTCTCCACTGCGTTAAGATTAAGATAAGTTTAAGTGGTATTTCACTACTCCAGATGTCGACTGCAGCCAACAGCTGACTTCTTTTAGAGTTGTCAACCCTTACCAGAAAGATACAGTCACCAATTTTCACAACCACAAAAAAATAATTTGGGCTCCCGGCACAATAAGAGCAGTCCAGAGGACAAAGGATCACTACCATGAACAAAATAAACATGAGCATTGGTACTATAATCTGAAATAGGTTGAGGGTGGTGTAGTGGTTAGGATTCATGCTTCTCAATCAGAACGTTGCAGGTTCGAATCCTGGCCTAAGCTTGCCCACCCTTACCTCGTACAATAATCTTAATTAATGTAAGCATATTCTCATTGGCCCCGAGAGAAGCACTGAATATATGAATGTTTATTATTATTACTATTATTGTATTTCTGTAGATTTTTGCCATGGTTTTTTTGGGTTTTGGCTTTCATATAACGTAAGCTTTGAAGCACCTGCTAACCTTTGCCCTTAAAAAACATCGAGCATACCATAAGGTGTCTAAAATCTAGCACTGTGCTGCCGGAAAGAATTAATGGTAATGTGTCTCTTAATACCACAAAAACAGTTACTCAAATTATTTACTTTTATCCAGCCATCTAACACGATTTTGGGCTGTGCCAGTAGACGTTTATCCTCATGAGCATAATGCAAACTAAGAACTGCCGCACCTTCACACAGATATGGATGCTGCTCGAAACAGGTTTTTAGCATATAATTAGAAACAGGTAAAAATTACACTTTTGGACCATAAAAAAATATCATAGTTTTTTCCTCTGCGCCTTACAATTTCAATACCTCCCCATAATGATGCCTGCATCTTCATTCATGTTCAGTAAATCACAATTATATGATCTCTTCAGTTTTACATTTGAGAAATTCACCACTTGGTTGCACTTTCGTATTAACTTAATGAGACTCGGTTGTTAGTGTACACAATCAGATAGTCATATGCAGCGTTGGAAGGTCGTTGTTATTGTTTTATTTAGGTACGTGGGCGCTGAGAGGTCACTTCCTAGCCCGACCAGCAATCTTCAATCATACATTATTGACCGCAGACAAATGAACTGTCCTGTTTGTTTACAGTGCGCTGGGTAAACACAGAAGCATCTACACCCTAAACCGATCTAAAAATACTTTGCACTCAAAGTATCAATGCATTGATACTTTGCTAGTCAATACAGATGTTACTAAGGCATCCATTTCCCTGGAAGGGTGTCCACAAAGCATTTTACTATATGTTTGTAACATGTAAATTTGACTGCGAAGGATTGAAATGCATATTTATTGCAGAAAAAGACAGTTTTGGGAAATAAGAAAAATCAGAACAATTATTAGGACATAGATTCAATTTTAGGATAGATTCAAGTTGGGGTTGAGATACAAGATTTTGATCCATAGTCAAAGTATATGATTATTGGACATTGAGAATTAGTGCCGAGAGTTTTTTTTTATGAAGGAACAGAAATTTTCAGAATATGAAAAAAATTGTCAAGTTGTTGATAAACTTCCAAATAAGGCAGTCATGTTCACTATATTGACTTAGCAGATGAGTGGACCTGCGGGAAAGGTCTGAGCATGGGAGATAGTTGATCCGGCGTAACATGTGTTGCGGATAGTGGCAACATATGGACAAGTAACTGTCGTATTACACCCATCAGCTCCACCATGATCGAAGATTCTACCATATGTATGACAGCACATATCGTTAACATCTCCTCCTAGGAACACAGCGCATGCATCCTGATGGATTTGCATGAACAGCTTGATACACCATCTCGCACATGTGTCATCAAATGCGCAAGACTGCCAGTCCCAACCAGCTAGCAAAATAAAGACAAAAAAACCATGACAAGAAATCACATTGAGAAAATAACCTCATCAATGTTGTGATTCATTAATTAATATGATGTCAGAAAAGAAGACACATCTACACCAAGTACACATAAATAGTCTTCATTCTGACTTTTCACAATGTTGAAATACCAGAAACACTTTCTAGTCTATACACACAATTGACCCTTCAAACTCACAAACTGAATTCTGCTTGCTTGGTAGTTTTGTGACTATTTCTGCTCTGCATGACAGTGATGGAGATGCTTCTTCCTAACAAGAACTCAATTCACCCACAGTGTTCAAGATTATGAAATACCAAAGACAAAGCTCCGTTGAGACCCATAAATCTTCAAATAATCGATGTCCATGGTCTTCCAAATTTAGGAACCCAGTCTAGGTCAAGTTATTCTGGCCCTAAAGAGCAGAGTAATTGATGTGCCTCGAGATATTGCACAGTATGCTTTGGTTTGCTTAAATCATTCCATTTGGAGGAACAAAGTTTGAGGTTGGTTTCTGCCAGAGTCATAACTGTTTTAAAAAGAGCCATTGCATCACCGCAATACGAACATGCTATATACTGTACACATTTTTGACATTGCATTGAAACAATAATTCAAAATTTGTGTTCTTTAATAATTCAGAGGACTCATGTGAACACCCTGAAATCAAACTTAGTTCTTGAACTGAAAACAGATGGTCTTCATTTTCTCATCTTATGGTTCATAAAAGTACAGTCTAGTATAGACTGAGCTTCGAAGATGTGCATGATAATATTGTCTATTAAAATTGGTATGATTGAAAAATGGCTCAATGAGCACTCTATGATACAATCATAAATAGACAGCATTAATGCAAGGAGTCTTTTACTCCTGTACGAACCTTGTGGAATACTGCAGGTATCATAGAAAGCTTCGCTTAATCTGTACTCCCCACACTTCACTACACCGTCAGCGTTATCACAAGCATTAGCTACCCCACCTTCAACCTTAGAAACACGAAAAAATGTTTGCAATTGATAAAGAACTTATGGATATTCTGTATATAGAGACTACCAATCGGGAAAAATATTGGTTTCGCTCTTCAACACGAATATCGCAATTCAGCTTGCTTAGAATCATGCAAAGTATAACTGATGCAGCTACCAAAATGAACTTTGAAGTGAAGTTCCTCAATAGAAAACAAAGCAAGCAGACTCGACCTTCATCAGCAAAAGGCATTAGATATGTTTGAAAATTTAGTTCCATAAAAACGTTCAATCATTGCAACTCTCTCACAAACAAGATATCTTACCGTTTTAAGGCAGTCAATACATGATTCAGTGATCAAACAGCTGCCACTTGAAACCAGAGCTGAGAAAACAACAAGAACTGTAACCAGATTATTCATTGTGAAAATGTTTGATGTTCCGATGTTCTGATTTCTTGATGTGAAAATCTTGTTGATGTTCCGTCGATGGTGCCTTCAGATTGTAACTGGTTTTCAGGTGAGATACATCTCCTTATATATAGCTCAAATATGGTTTGGCTGCCAACAGACTGAAGCGTCAACTATATTACTTAACTGCACAAGTCGACCACACCCAGCTCAGTGGAATTGTCACTTAATATCAATACAATGGAATTCATGTTAACATAATTTATTTCAATGCTGTTTCTTGTCGTTTACTATACTGTTTGCCAGATTAGAATTCATTGGTTAGTTTTAACCATAGAGTTATTATATACTCTAGAGTGGACAATGCAGTGCTCAAAACGTCCTACTTAATTATTGCGAAATCCATGATGCGACGCAATCTGGTTGTGCATGGCTAGTGCCTGTATCATATAACTTATCATTGAGTATATAGGAATTGAGCATGACAATTTATGTTTTAGAGTGCTTATAGCCATTTTTGCGGAAAATTTTTCATGTCACACCATGTGAAACACTTGTAGGTATTTTCACTTGCAGCCATTTGAAATTTTTTCTATCTTTTCCGATCAAAATAAGCCAAAACCCCAACCGCAAGCACATCATTGTGATGAAAAAAAATTACCGGGCTAACTTGTTTTTTCCATGTTTCCCCCAACCATAAGTTGTATTCTGTCTCTTTTACTCATATGTTAGCCATCAAGTGAGTTAATGTTATTTGTTCAGTACAAGTTGTACACATAGCTTCTGGTAAAGCTGACTGGAGGTTAAAAGTCGGCCTCTAAGTTCCGCCATTTGCAGAAGCAATTTACATAATCTAAGATTCGTCGTTTAGATTTAGATATGTCATTTAGAGTTCTAAATTCCCTCTCTGGTGGTGTCCTCTAGTTTTTGAATTCGCAAAACCATTCAACCATACACAGCAGGTTTTGAAGGCATATCAATAAATGCATTTCGTTTTTGATAACTCGCTGAGTATCAAGTGAATCTTTGAATGGAAAACTCACATACCTATCCAGACTGACTCCAGATTTTACAGAACAAACACTCACTAAGGTGACATTTTACGTTGCAGATATTTCTGATTTCTCACCATACTTGAAATAAGGGACCATTTGCTTCAGAGCGGTCGGTCGCTGTGGATGTTTGATACAATTTTCTGGTATGTTTATTATGACTTTGGTTGTTTGTTTGTGTTGTAAATTAGTTGAGATGGCAACTTAGGCATCATAAAGAATATTTTGTATACACTCCAGTCAAGGCACTGGCAGTTGACGTACACATGTGTATTTGTTTGCATAGTTTTGAGGGAAGGGGGATTAGTGTGTAGTGTGCAATCCTTCGAAATGACCAGAGTTAGCACTTCATGCAGCTGTGATTCTCCTTCAGAAATTTATTGATGCTATAAAAATATAAGAGAGGCAGAAAGTGATCTAATGAGCAATGAGGACTGACAGTAACACCACATCTGTTTTAGCACCAATCTTAATTGATCTTCTGTGACATAAGAAACAAAAAAACATATTATAATATCCTCAATAAAGTAATGTTATCTGGAGAGCAAATCTGAATCCGGACTTTATGTACACTGTGACTGAAAATGAGGCAAGCTGCAAACACTTACACCTCCGATCACTTGTTCACAGGCTACTCGTACTTCATTTAATCAAAAATAAAATAAACCCACTGAATGTGTAACATATGTGTAAGAGAGACAGGACACAGCTTATATGCCTGCAAGTGGCAGTAGAAAAAACAAGCTAGCCCTGTAATTTTTTTCATCACAATGATGTGTTTGCGGTTGGAGTTTTGGCTTATTTTGATGGGAAAACATAGAACAATTTTCCAATGGCTGCAAGTGAAAATACCTACAAGTGTTCCACATAGTGGGCCATGAAAATTTTTCTGAAAAAATGGCTTTAAGCGCTCTAAAACTTAAATTTTCATACCCGATTCCTAAATTATCAATGATAAATTATATAATACAGGCACTAGCCATGCACAACCAGATTGCGTCGCGTCATGGATTTCGCAATAATTAAGTAGGACAAAAACTGATGCTATTTTTGTACACATTGTCCACTCTAGAGTATATAATAACTCTACGGTTTTAACTGTTGCCAAATCAAAAGTTGATCGCATTCCAGAAAAAAACATAGGAATCAAATATGATTATATATAGTTTCCTATCTGAGAGATCAGCAGACAAATGAGTCATATATTTACGGAAATTATGTATCCTTGGAATAAGGAAAATTCTCTCTAAAATTTTGCCGCCCATGCTTCGGGTTGTGGCGTTTGAAAGGACATCTGATTTTGATCAACATCCCTGTAACTAGACTCTGACATCAAAATGTTAACCCATCTCTATTGAAGCTGAAAGACACCTTTGTTAGCTATGAATGAGATCTAACCTTGACAAATATTTTGGCAAAGCTATGAAACGGTTACATGATTACATAATTATCTGACAGTTTTATGAGGAACTAACCACAGTACTTTCTGTACAATGGAGAGGAAATTTATCCATGCAGTTGAATTCATGCTTTCAAATAAAATTGTACCACACCCATACTCACAATGAAACTATGTATGCGTGAGATGTAATTCAGTCAATCAAGTTTAAACATTATGGTGTTTCAATGAATACTTGTAGATACATGAGCGATTTGACTTTAATTTGTTCTCGTTTAATCAAATGCTAGATATGACTCATATATACGAATTCAACAACACAGCATCCTCAGCAAACTTAAAATCAATAATAACAAATTTTCATCATAAGTTGTGTATATTATGTCTCAGTTCAAAAGCCAATGCAGAAAAGAAAACAATTCTAGTTCTGAAACCCACTATGGTTCAACAACACTTGAAGAAGAGAAGTCGTAGTTTTGTACAGAATTATAATTTCATTGTCACACACTGACATTCTTACATATCTTGAAACAGCATAGTAGTATAAGCATTATATATAAAGCTAGGTCCGAGGGTTGATGCATCCTACCATTTTAAATTGAGATGATATTTTAAAAGGATTTCCAGGTATTGAATCAGCTAGGTTATACAAGCTAATTTGTGAATGTTATAAACTTGGTGAAATCAATGTTACTCATGTAATCACGTGCAAAAAAGGTCTATATGTATTTTTTTCAAAATTTTTATTTCTTTGTTATTCAAATTAAGCTATTTTTTGGCTTTCTAACGCTATCAAAAACTCTCTGAAACTCCTACCACAAATAGCCAGAAAGCTTCAAGCAAAAAAGGTCTATAAGTTTTTTTTTCTCAATGACAATGAAAGCCATCCTCAATTGACCGTGAATGCATTCATTTGAACAATGCAATTACGATTCTAATGACTGCGCTTGCTAACAATGACTCGTTTTGAATGACAATTGATGCAGATAGACCGTTTTTGCCCGAAGAAATAGCCAAATCTGAATTTTGTTGCGATATCTTTTGAACCGCTTGTTTGATCATTAATTAATTAACGCCAAATGAATCGTCTTAATTTTTCGCATATAAAAGTATATTTGCAATAATTTTAATGTTAATTAGAAAATTAGAAATTTGGAAAACGTGTTTTACCAGGAATATTTCAATCCGCAGATAGCTCGTTTTTGCCGGTGAAATCTCGCATGAAAGGCAGGGGAGCAAGATAGGAGATCACAGTCAGCCCACTGGCTGTAGCGCAATCAGGTCAGCTCTCTAACTTGTGTAGGAGATGTGCGATGCTCAATGTGTTGAATTCGAGTTCTGGACTATGGCATGACAATAGCGAAGTTTTGCCGATGAGTTGATGGAACACGAAGCTCCCTGCACTGGTTTGGCTTAGAGTGTGAGCATGATTGTGATAGGGTGAACATTGTCGCAGAGAAACAATGACAAGCTGGCAGCCATAGTTTCTAGTGGGAGACCTGAGTGATGTGCAGTGGTGTGCGCACCACTGCATGCCGTATCTGAAACACTGAACAAAACGAAAGTCAAAATTTATTCCTAATAACTGACAATACCTGCACTAATTAGCCTATATTATTCAAATTATGATTTGAATAGAAAAAAACTATGAAAACATTTTTTAAAGCCTTACATTAGGGCGAATTAACCCTGCTTTCCTTTTTTCTGAGCAATTCATTCATATGTTGCTGGATGAGAGTGTCTTGCTCTGTCACAAATGGAACAAGTTACTATGAATTGTGAAATGTGGCAGTTCATTAGCTGATAGGAAAAAGATGAGACCTACAACAATGAAGGGATTTCTAATAATTTACTCAAATAAATAAGTGATATTATGCTCTATCACGAAGATTTGCACAAGGGAGGAGAGTTCTGGGTTAGGAATGTGTGAAATCATCCTGAAATATTTCTCACTATGATACAGAATGTGAAATGAAATACATACATACGTACATACATACATGTCATTTTTGAGGTAACTAATGCTTTCAAATAAACTATTACCACACCCAAAGCTCAATGAAATTATCTATATTTGAGATGCAATCATTGTGTATTAAGTAACTGGGCGAGGCAAATATAAATCTGATTATTAATATGAGGAATTTGTCTGGCTTCAAGGTAGCTGAAGATGCTCAATGGATGTCAATGGATTCATAGTTGATCAGACATGCAACACATTTTTATCTCAATGATCTTTTTCGGTAAACAACACGACATTTTATCTTAACTTCCTCATAGCAAAGAGGTTGATTCTCGCTAAGCTCTTTATATATGAATCCATTCAAATGATAATTAGATATTAACACTCAAATCGACAGGTAATGACAACACAAAGAACTTAGGCTCAACCGATAGCATCTCTTTCAATAGAGACTATTGTCTGATCCAAATTAAAATATCACTGTGACAAAACTTCCTCATAGGAAAAATGTGAACACTGGCTAGACTTCCTTATATGTGAAAAAAATTCAAACCATAATTAGATATTGACAAGCAACTCGACAGGCGATGACATGACAACTCAAAGAGCTTAGGCTCAACAGATAGCATCTCTTTCGATAGAAACTCTTGTCTGATCCAAACTATAATATTACTGTGACAAAACTTCCTCATAGGAAAAATGTAAACACTGGCTAAACTTTCTTATATGTGAAAAAAATTCAAACCATAATTAGATATTGACACGCAAATCGACAGGCGATGACATGACAACTAAAAGAGCTTAGGCTCAACAGATAGCATCTCTTTCGATAGAAACTGTTGTCTGATCCAAACTATAATATTACTGTGACAAAACTTCCTCATAGGAAAAATGTAAACACTGGGTAGACTTTCTTATATGTGGAACAAATTCAAACCATAATTAGATATTGACACACAAATCGACAGGCGATGACATGACAACTTAACGAGCTTAGGCTCAACAGATAGCATCTCTTTCGATAGAAACTGTTGTCTGATCCAAACTATAATATTACTGTGACTAAACTTCCTCATAGGAAAAATGTAAACACTGGCTAGACTTTCTTATATGTGAAACAAATTCAAACCACAATTAGATATTAACTATAATAACACACAAATCGACAGGCGATGACAACACAAAGAACTTAGGCTCACCCAATAAAATCTCTTTCGCTTGAAACTGTTGTCAGTTTTTGTTCTTGTCTGATGCAAACTATAATATCACTGTAACCAAACTTCCTCATAGGAAATAGGAAAAGACTCTCTTATATGTGAATCCTGTTCAAATGATTATTAGAATTATTAATACAAGAGGAACCAACACATTATCAGTCACTTTCCACACTGAGTTTAGGCGGCACGGCATTTCGGGCGAATCATGGAAAGGGCCAAATTCGACTGAAGGCGATGCGACCAAATTGTAACGAATTTAGGCCCAAGTCGATGCATGGGGGAGCCAAAATGGTCTTATTTGAAATTCTCTCTTGAAAAAAAAAGATCAAGGAAATTATCTCTCTTCAGTTCTTTCACAAATTTCGAAGGTTAAACATGTTTTCCAGGCAAGAATGTTCTATTGTTACATTTAGTCATGATGATATACTTACTTTTACAGCATTTGTTAAAGGAAAGGAGATGTACAGGTACATAGACAGTAAAAACTGTAATGAATGAGAATGTTTATGCAGAGTTTGCATAATTCATGACTGAGAGTAAGTTTTTGTTGTTGCAATTAACTCCACAAGGAATCTGAGGAATTTGTCTATATACATATATATATATATATATATACTTTAATTGTCAATCTACAATCATCTTTAGGAATGTTTCTCATGCAGTGACAGAACAAAAAAACTTAAACAATGAGGAAAAGCGGAGAGAAAAATAAAAAAATAAACTAGTAATGAAAATTAATAGGACTTAATGCGCTTTGATAGTTGTTGTTTAAAATGAGTAAGTTTGGTTGCTGAGCGTATCTGAATTGGTGAAGAGTTAAACGGTGTAGTGATTTTTTGTCTTGATTGCTGTTATAATGTAATAGATGTTTGTCTCTAAAAAAAGTTTTAGAGCTAGGTGGAATAAATGGTAGTTTAGTTTGTTTCAAGTCTTTAGACAATTTATATTGGACCCATCATCTTTTTTTAACCAACACTTTGTTGATATATTTAGGTAAAGTACACCTGACAGCAAAAATTGGTTGAATAAAGAATTGACATCAATGAATTCACTATGGTGGATAGTAGCCTGTCTTAATATTATTAATATTTATTTGTTTAAAGAGGTTTTCTAGAAAGTTTGCAGATAACAGAGTAGTTAAATATAACTTGTTGACCTCTTGACAAGCTTCCTGGTGATGCTTTGGACTCGCTTCAGACTTTTGCCTCTCCTACCATTTTTTCTCAATCACGGCCCTGCTGCATATACTGTCGCGTGCGTGGGAATTATTGAGGGCTCATAATTCGTAAGATGATTCACACAATATTTACATGCATAATGATATGTCCGGAATTAACAGCTGTTGGATGTTTGCTGATGATATACTGCCTCTGTTCTACTTGCTGCAGTTATATCACTAGAAAAGAAAGTGCAGACAGGTCATAGCAGCCTGTCTGTCGGTCTATCTGTCTGTCTGTCTGCACTATTGCATGAAGTAGTGAGAGACAATTCTTGCGCGTAGACCTATAACTTTTTTTGTTGCTTTTGACATAAATATGATTGGAGTTACATCCTCCCGATAATAGAGCAGACAACCTACAATAATGTTCTCAGTCATATTGCAATAATTGTACCATACTAATTATGTACCTTGTATCGTTTCAAATTCGTGGGCAGACTTTGCAACCATCTCTACACCTTTCATCTCTTAGCTGGTTTGACAAATATCATAGCATAAAACATTGATGATTTTCATTTTGCGAAACAATATTTACACTAATGTTTTAAATGATATAAAGAAAGTGCATCATCATAAATATTCGAGCTGTTGAATCAAATTCTTCAGAATATCATTAACATTCTATTCACTCAGCGTAGTATTGAGGTGTAGCGTCTGTGAGGCGGTACAACGTTTTATAGACACAATTTGATAAATTTGACTAGAGCCTTAAATCTAAGAAACTTTAAATCTTGCCTCGATATATTGTCTAATCTGCAGATTAATTTGATAAGAAGTAGTGATTCTCAACTACTAGTGAAGTTAAAGATAAGGTAAAAGTAAACAACTGAAGGCCAAGTGGCGGATCAGCAGGGGTAAGATCCTGGGGTTTGAGGATGTTCTGAACAGCAGAAATTGATGCCGCAGTTAAGATATAGGACAAACTATTTTACAGTTTTTTTTCCTGCTTTAGTGCACATTCAATACATTTGCTAATCTAATTTCACAATAGAAAATCAAAACTAACATGTCTATTAACCCCTGTATATAAAATCGTTGATCCAGTTTGTTTTTGCCACTTAATGTTCTGGTCCCAATTATCTAAAGCTAGGTGCAATCTGGTATATGAGACCGATCTCGTTTTGCTACCTTGTCTGCTCAGAGTCACGAAATAACGTCAGGAGCACTGAGATTTATATTCCATTGAGTTTGAAATTCAACCGGGGTTGAAAAAGGCTTGTCAGTAGTGACTCGATGACTGACACTATAGCAATTTGATTATCAGTATCCATCACTGCTGCACTGTCGGGTATAAGCTACCAGGAGAAAGACTTTAGACATTAGTGTTGGTGAGAATATTATTGACAATTACCTTATAACACTTTGACCATGGTACTGTTTTAGGCTGACCAAACACTGCTAGGGGAAGACAGTTCTTTTCTCGATTCACAAAATATCAGAATCAGCACGGAATAGATTTTAGTTTAGAAGTGAACAATTAAATAATTGTCACAACAGACCAATTGGGATAATAATTGTATTGACTAATGATAAGCTGTAAACAGTGCTCAGAAGGCCGAAAACTCGAGTTAGTGGCATTACATTATCAAACATGCATTGCGTTTGATTATGTAATGATGCCACCAACATGTACTTAGACTAAATAAGTGGCTTGTACATTCAGCAAACATAAAACGTGTCCTTCAAACATATACCACTGATTCATGGAAATGTTGGGTGCAACACGCTGTTTTCAACTAGAACAGGTTTGTTCCCTCTGTGGTAGCAGCGTGTTATTGCAAAAGTCGGGTATCGGGGTGCGGCCGCTTCAAACAAAACTTTTTAGAATTTCCTCCATATTCACAGAGAGAACAAACCTGTTATAGTTCTGAACACAGCCTCAGATTGGCTCAATTTATGATCTTCAGTTGTCATATTATTTGTATTAGCAGTAACATCCAGGCTAACAACATGGAAAAATCAACAGAAAAATTTGATTTCTCTGAGGGAGAAGAGGATAATGCTGGAAATGATACAAATCAACCATCTCTGCTCTACAAAGTCCTCAAAACGATCAGCATTGTCATAGTATGGATGGCGATTGTAAGTATGATTGATAAGTAATATAATATTTTCAAACCAAAATAATTCCGCATTATGGCTGATATGACCTGACATACTTTCTCTGTTTGGCCAATTTCCAGGAAAATTGTGCAAATCTGACATCTGATAGGGATATCGGTAAACAAAAGAAGACATGTAAAATTACAGAGCAGAACTGGAACTACTGGGTATACCGTTGAATTAAAAAAAAATTTCGTTTCCCAATTTCAAAATCAAAATATAACGAAGGTGGAAGCCGACAATTATACAGCCAAGTTATTTGATGGAGTATAATGTACAAATAACAAAATCATCGGTCAAAGTCACTGCGAGTTCAGAGATTATCACCACCATAACCTCATATTGTCTTAGGCCTAGCTAGTATTCCATGCCAAGCAGTATAGAGATAAAAATCACAAGTTTATACAGCGTATAGTGTCATCTAAATGTCTTCACAATTGTATTGACGATAGAAAGGTCAAAACAAGGCTAAGCTGTTGCCATATGTCAACTATGATGACGTAGTAAGAAGATAGTAGATATGGTCGCTTTATAGCATCTGTTTAACCAAACACTCTTATGACACCTAATAATGTGCCAAACAATCACTTAAGGGCTGCCTGCCTAAATTTGACTTTTGATTATGTCATTTATCTTTTCCTGAGTTGGTTTTGTTTTCCTCAAATTGTGAGGTTGAGGGATATGATTGCTTCATTGCGGTGAATATGACTTATCTTGCATCCGACATCCCGAATTTGTTTCATCAAATATCAGCTATCTACCGAGTATTAGAAATATTTAACTGCAATTGTGGACAGCAGATTTCAGTTTCTCAAACATTGAATGGAATGCATTCTGTAAGAACCCCATAAATTTAGCCTGCCTGACCTGGTCAGTTTTGACAATTTACTGCCTTGCACTCTGACAGGCTTGAAATTGTCTTGACATGTTTAAAGAGGGGATAACTTAAGGGATAATTGAAAATAAGAATTACACCTAAAGTTCAACCCTAGATCAAGTTTGATCAAATTTGCCCGCATCCCAGTTGCACCCAACCACTGCGGCGTGACCAGTGGAGGGGTAGCAACTACAAATGCAGTCAAATGGACTAAACATGGTCTAGTTCAACTCAGTCAAATCACAACTCTTTCTTTCCCCTGCCACAGGGACTATGGTCAGAGGTTAATGGTGCTACATTACAGGACCTGATGTACAAGACAAGCTCTACATACGAGTCAATGTCTAGCGCGATCTCTATGAGAGGTGCAGGCAGTCTCGCTGGTTCTATATTAGGTAAGAGGCTGTGTTTGTTTACCAGATAATTACTAAATAGGAGGGATGAGTTTTCGAAAACAATGGAGCTCTGTTGCCATTTTGTAAAAGGAAATAAGGAATTTGAATTTGCCTTCAGCTATTGCAGAATCCTGAATATTGAATAATCGACATTCCAAATTCAGCTGTAAAGCCTTTTGAAATATAGTATATTGTTGTTTTTTAGTTAACACTATCCCGGTTCTGAGTTGCTCGGAAAATTCTCTATCCTTGTCTGATGCCATAAACCGTCATTTGATGATCCAATGTATTCTTTTTACTGTGCTGCAATGTACTGTTTGCTAAGTTATATGGAAGACAACTCCTGTGTCATCAACTATTTTCACTTTTACAGGAGGAGGTGCGATCGTTGACAGATTTCACTCTAAGGCAGAGTTAATTTTAGCGCTGTGTGTGGCTGGCTGTGGAGTGTTGAATGCAATAGTACCATACAGCCAGTGGATCGAGTTACTCTATGCTTTGTTTCTGGTTGAAGGATGGCTGGAATGCTTTGTTAATGTCGGTAAGAAAGTTTTGAAATTAAATTTAAAACCTGGTAGCAAATCAATGACATAATTGGTTTGAAAACAGGTGTGCCAATTTTTTTTGGATAGGAATTAGATTCACGCTGACATCGAGCCTACACCATTGGCAGTGTTTCTCTGATCGGTAGACTCAATTTAGAACGAGTACCAAGCATGTGCCCTCCCTTATTACGGATATTCGATGTCTGGCCGTCACACCAAATTCATTCTGATGGTACTCAAGCGATCAGAGATATGTATGCAGTATATCATGTGATGAGTTTGGTTTAGATTGGTATAGCATTAAATTGAAGTTGCAAAAACGTGACACCATTACAACTTCATATATTTATGTATATATACATAAATATATGTATATATATCATTGTATATTATGTATTCATTCACTACGATTTTAATTGATGTATTTATGTTTTTAGCTGGCCAAGTGGTGATCATGGATATATGGGTAGAAAAAGCCAGCGGACCACTACATCTTATTCACCTCGGCTACGGAGCGGGTAGTTTTATCGTCCCCCAACTAGTAGCGCCTTTCATCAGCGATGCACTTCCAACAGAAGAAACAATAAAAAACCCAGCTTGTGCTACAGAAATTATTGCGTCAAACTCTACCAATATGACAACACTGGCTCCAATTCCTTCAGAAAACCTCCAGAATGGATTTTGGATTGTCTCAGGTGCCATTATACTTATATCAGCAATCTGGTTTGGCTACTTTTTCTTTGATAAAAGGAAGTCTGAGGATTCCACAGGTGGACAGGTCAAGGATTTAAAGTTGAAGCAGATTTTCAACCCAAACACGTGTTCACCTGGCCACCCAATTTTTGCTGTTCTGTTGCATATTTTGATGTTTATGTGGATTTATACCGCAGTCGCAGGTGAAAGAATATTTGCTAAATATCTGTACTCTTATGCAAGAGAGCAAGCTTGCTTTGCAAAGCAGGAAGCGACCAATATGCTAACTGCATTTTGGTTATCATTCACTGCTGGAAGATTCGCTGGTTTTATGGTCTCAAACTTTGTGCCGATGAAGATTTTCATTTTCATTGAGGGTGTTGGCAACGTTGCAAGTGCTTTGGTTTTGTATTTCTTCAGTGCCAACAAGTTGGTTTTGTGGGTGACTGTTTGTGTGTCGGGAGTTTTCATTGGTCCATGCTACCCATCAGGTCTTGCTTGGGCCAATCGTTACATGGTTGTCACGGCAACAGGTGTAACAGTGTTATCTATTGGTGCTGGAGTTTGTGATCTTACCCTCCTACCAGCAATAGGCAATGCAATAGATAGTATGGGTATTTCTGCTATGACGTATTTCACACTAGGTTTCGGGGTCGTTGTCTGCGTGATGCCATTCCTCATGCAGGGTGTGGCCTGTACAAGGGGTGACAGGTTTGAAAGGGAGGCAAATGAGGAAGGAAATGGGAACCAACAAAGTGCTGCTTAGTTTGCTTTCTCGTATTCAGAGGATGATGTCCAAAATCAGTTTGTTTTGACTGACTAATCATTATCTATCGCCTTTGCTGTTTATCAGGGACTAATTGTCTCATATAAAAACAACTTCACTGATACGTCTGACTAATACTTAATAACAACAATTTTTTTAAATTACATTTTTGTAAAGACCAATTCATTTTTAACTGTGGTGATACCAATAATGCTTTCAGGACCATTTTTGTGCCTGATTAAATCAAGCATGCTTTCAAGCTTTAAATGATTTTTTAAAATATTTTATCTTTTCTTTATCTTTTTGGACTGATATAAAAAAAAAAACATATACATGAATCCCCCTGATGCATAATTAGTAATACAATGTAAATTAACTAAACCTATAATTTTGTTAAAATTCATATAAATTTATATATTTTTTGCCTTTCATATCAGTTTATGACATATCACGAAAAACATTAAAGATTACGAACTGTTGCTGACAATTAATGTTTAGAAATAGGAGTAGGAGGTGGCTCAGTTGATGAGAGCACCGGACTTCAGCACGCAAGTGTTGAAGGTCGTGGGTTCGAGTCCCACTGCAACCCACTGACTACTGGGACCTGTATGATCCCCAGGTGTGCTCCAACCTGCCTACAAACTGATAGCAAATGGGCGCAAACATTGCACCCATTCTTCTGAATGAGGCGCTTGACTGACCGTTGCAATTTTAAGCAATTTCTATTTAAAAATAAATATATATTATATTTATGCAAATATATACAGATTTATTCAGCAGTAGGTTACCATTCTTAGTAACATGGTGTCAGGTCCACACCCCATTCTCTCCATCCCCTTCAGTATCACTTATATTAGTGAGCTCCGACATAATCAGATCCAAGTCTTCAGGATTGGTACACGCCAAGCATACCCCCTGAGATAAGATAAAATGTGTATGGTGAGATACTGAGCACAATGGTGGCAATCACCAATCACCAACTGATCACATGAAGCCATAAAGTTTAAAATCAATGAAAATGTCAAGTATGCAGTATCAATATAAAATATATGGTCTATCGTATACAGTACACATTTTAAGTTTAATTTTTTAGTCCACAGTATACTCAAAACAATAATATCAGCCAAATGACATTCTACACTAGCAAAGGTATAAAATACATAAATAATAGAAGTATAAAACAGTGTATAATAATAAGTGTTTGCTCTGACTGGAAAGGTGGAGGACAGAAGCGACCCTACCACCAATCAGATCCGACACTGTTTGCTCTTGCTGGTGGGTGGGAGAAAGACGCCGCCCTCTCGCCCACCAATCAGAGCCGACTCTTGAGCCAATTCTACACACACCTTGATATCTTGCCAGCATTCCGAGCAGTAGTAGAATCCACAATGAGAGTTGAGACATCTCTGTGTACGCTTCTGATTGAGCCGAGTCTCACACACTACACACTTCCTTGCTGTCTTAGAAGGGAAACATGGTAACGGCGCTGACGCTGCCTCCTGCTGCAAATATATAATGAAATTAAATAGGAACCAACAGAAACCTGAACCAAATTTTTGTAGATTCACTCCTGGTGACACTATAGGTATACACACATGGCCTGTCTGCATAGTTTGGATAGTTTGTGTATAAGAGTTGTGTGTCCTGTGTGTATTGTTTGTGAAATGTCTTGGGAATTCCAAGTGGGTTGGCCCACTTGGAAAATATCAACAAATGGACGTCATAGTGAGTTAATTGGGGAAAAGATGAGAGTTGAAACTGAATGCACTAATCACAACAAATCACAACAAATTTATGACCGATCCAGATAATGTCTAGCTAATAGCCCTATCAATCACAATGTGCCAAACATCAATCAGCTAAACCAAAAAATTAGCAATGTCAGACATTAGGGATTATTTTTTTAATACTACCTAGGGACCACTGGTGAGTTACATAACCAAACTAAACTGAACAATACAGGGAGACAGGGCATAGCGTTTTATAGTAGTAACTACCTCCACAGGCTAATAATTTTGTTTTCCCAAGGTCACTGACATCGAGACTTTCCTATTGGCATGTGCATCAATTTAGTATAAGTACCTAACATGTGCTTGCCCCTCATTATTGAAATTGACCTGTATCGACACATCAAATTTCTTCAGATGGTACTCAAGCTAAGTCAATCAATTCGCTCTCTATCATTAAGTCATATACATGTTATAGTAAGTCTCATGGTTTTTGCCACCACTGGGTTGTCGGCTCCAACAAGCAAGATTAGACAGCACAGTTTTACAATGTTCCCCATAGTCTCTGAAATACCACCGAATTTCGGAACACAGAGTGTTCTGTCTGCTTCAGATGATTTGGTAATATTTGGACACAAGCTGACCCCATTTTTCCCACATCGCTATTCGAGAAACATCAAATTATACTTACCAGAAGTAGGTGTTGAGCTGCTTTCCGCCTGACTGTATGACGTGCATGTCTCAGGTAAACCCGTCTTCTCTTTAGCATGTCGTTGTATAGAAATATAATCCGTTTCTTCTCTCTCTGTATTCGGAGTACCATACATTACAAATCGTGGTAGATACGCGAAAATTAAACAGTACGAATGTTTTGATGTCATTACCAAGTTTCTAGCAAAACCTTGCATCAGTGTAGCACATAAAGTTTTAAAGTTGGAATACGAGAAAGATCTTCAATCAAATAAGGTTGGGATCTGTTATAAGGAAGATCAGCTTGGTGGAGGCCATCAGGACAATTATACACAAAGACTTGTCTGAGTTAATAATACATTGCATTCGCTCATTTGTGCGTTTTCGGTGCTGAGGTGGTTATAAAGCCATTGAAATTGAAAACACATATTCATATCCACCAGGTTGTTTCTCAATGTTGAACGGTTTTGAATCCGTGGTTGATCATGGGACCAGCGAAACCTCAATGAACGCCTGGTACATCAGACCATGTGGGTTCTAAGACAGCAGGGACAAAGTGGGCTTTGTCAGCCTTGTGATCAAGCGCTGAACAAAGTGGCCATCCGAAACTTACACTCACCTTGCGATAAAAGAATGCGGATATTGCTCTTCTTAATCGTAGACCATACGCCTCAAATCCTACTAAGATAAGCTGAACAGTGAATATGAGGAATATGTTCCTCACCATGTGCCCAGGAAGAAGAGAAGGGTCAGGTAAACACACTGCAAGCAACAGAAAGTATAAGAATAATACAGCTGTGTTGACTGAAGCTGGCCAGCGTGTTTAGCAATATGTATGTTATGCAAAGCTTTTCTCAGTTGACCTCAAATCATGTTCTTTCTTGCAGCTGGTTATTGGTAAAACATAGAAGGTTACGTTAGGGACGTTATGAATATTATAGAAGTTATGTTCTCTTGTGACATGAATGTGAAAATAGCCATAAACCTATTTCCTCGGAGGCATAGGCCTTCGAACTAAAGGGGTGTCAATAATAATTTTGAAATTTGAAAAGTCTCAAGCTAGTCTTTAGGATGTTCAGGATATTACACAAAGCTCTATGTCTGCATTAGACCTTGTACAGGGTTGTTTGTGAATTATTCTATTTCTAACATCTATCATTGGTTATTCTCCAACACTTACCTTCATTTGAGATTGTGTTATTAGATATGTAAGTGTAATTAAGACCATCTACCATTTTACGCACAGTGTCCGACACCGGACCTGTACCATTGACAAATATCTCCAAAATGCTGAAGCCTGAAATTTTAAAAGAATTGACATACTAATAATAATAATGAGTTCATTTATATACCGCTTAATGTAAGCCACAATGGGTACTTCTAAGCGGTGAACACTACATCATTACCGCCTGGTCACTGGGTCCAAGCATTCCAAAGCCAACCCTGACTAATGAGAACCTACATCGCATGAAGCGCTGGTACTCATTGGAACACCCTACCGAACTCAGCTTCTCAGGTAACACCAGTGGACATGCACGGGAATCGAACCCCGGTCGTTAGATCGATGATCCCACCCCCTAACCACTAGGCTATCCTGATAACCATCTGAAAGGAAGAAAATTAGTTGGATGTGATGTGATAGTAGGTGTGAAATAGCGCCAAGGTGATAACCAAGAGGGGTTACTTTTTGACAACAAAGTCCTCGGTAAAATAATATTAGCTTGATTGTACAATATATAGACAGGTTGGGATAATGATCACTTTTCAAGTATCAATGTGATCATAATGTGTTTTGTGAAATATAGCGGCATTTCCCGCAAGCAGCGTTCTTAGACTTTTGATGATTAATAAAATGACAAAAGTGAAAGCATATACTGAAACAATAATCTGCTCCCATCATTGACCACTTAACACAGTCCATGTCAATCCATCAATATAATTGAATTGATGTAAAATGAGAAACCGGGTCCAAATTCCTTGAATCTTACCGTCTTGCTGAATTTCCATCTTTCCATGTGTTTTGATAATAATGAGGATTTTATAGAATATATAGTCCACTGCTAGAACCAAACCAGCCACAGCAGATTTTAGTAGCCAGAATACAAACCCTTTCAGCTGTAATAGAAAATCGTAACTTTAATTTTCCGTATGATGGGGGTGCCCCCTTTCTGTCAACAACGCGTCAATTTTTGTTAATATTTCTTGTCCCACAAATCACAACGAGATATGGTGGTTGATAGTGAAACGCGTTTTCGACTCATAACCTAACACAGACAGATGTTAGCACATAGACAACAGTTTGACTGGATTGACATATATTTGAACATTGTTTGTAATTCTGAGCTGTGAATAACTCTCTTCAACGTCTTGCGACTGCCTCAAAAATCTGTGTGTCGTTATGCCCATTCAATTCTCTATTATGGCTTGTAAACCATAATACAGGAAATAAGAATCGAAATAATTGAATCATCTGTTATATATCTATGTAAAGGCTTAACAAAATTGATATTCACCCCCATATGGCAGTACAACAACTGGCATGCAACATTCAGATCAAATTTGCAAATATGTATAATATATATATAATTATAATACTGACCAAGCTTTTCTTTTCGTCCTGAACAAGTTTAAGTGATGAGAGTAACACTATCTCCTTCCTTTCGTAAGACTTCAGAGGTAGTAAAGTTCTTTTGTCCTGTGAATCGATTACAATAAGCAGTTAAGCAAACCATAGTATACAAACATGTAACATTATGATCTGCTTTAGCGACAGATCTTTATGCCTTGTCTGGTAAACACAGATGTGAAACATTGAATCTTCAGTTTTTAACTGAAACAGAGAAAAGGCAGGCGATGATAAAGAGGTTCTCTGTCCAGCACAAGACAACATGGGGTTGGTAAATCCCTCCAGAGAAGTGAATATTAGCTAAAGTTTACTCACGCTTGTTTGTTTGGGGGGAGGGGGTGACATACTGTAAGTTGGCACTTTTTTTTTACTTGCTGTGGCAGGAGCATATATAAAGTAAAGAGCTCACGCAAATCTTAACAAGCTATTAATTTGGCTTTTGAGAGTGACCAAAACACTGAACTCTTTCTACTGACAATACTATACTCATTAAGGGGAGGTCAGTATATACTACAGTTGGTGGCTGTCAGGGAAAGGGCAAGAGTCCAGTGACCTCAGACTAACTACATTGTATACTACTATGAAAATCAACAATTTGTTTCTCTTAACTCGACTGACCTGATTTTCTCTCCTTGTGTCTATTCTTCGGAAGTATGAGGTCACATATATGTTATCATGCTTGATATCAGTTCTATATTTGTAGTGATACCTGTAAATTATAAGTTGACGCTTATAATAGCTTGATAAATAAAAACCACCCTACCCAGGCTTAGTGTATGTCACACTACAAAATGATGGTTGTCTTCTCTTTTTGATTGAAAGGACAACTCCTAATCATAATTTAAAGCTGGAAATATTGCATTACATCATATCGTCAGCTGTTTAAAAAAAAGTTACATAATATAGTTCATAATTCATTGCAGAATACCTCTGTCAGGATCATGAAAAAGGATGAGCTTAACAAATTCCTTGACTCAATGTGATGTATGGGAGAACTAATTCAACAAAACAAAGCCTCACATTGGCTACTTACTTCCATGCCCGGCGTAGAATAAGTATGAATGAGAAAGCCATGAGCCTCCTGAGTGATAAAGTGATAAACTCCAGTATCTGTCTCTTGTATGTGAAATCATTCTTTATACTCTGAGTGATGTCAGAACGAGATGTCTGATTAACTCTCCTCTCATATGTCACTTGCTGACCAACAGACATAAAAAATCACAAAATGCAATTTTCTGGAATTCCCAGTCAAGATGATGAGTTTGAACTGATATCCAATTGGCCATGATTGCATTGTGTTTGAAAAAAAGGGCCAACACATTATAACACCCTTTAAGTGCTTAAAATCACAGCACCCCATAATGACTCCTTATGAAGGAAAGGGACGCTGCCTACGATTCCTAGTAAATCCATGTTTTCTTAAGGTGGTCCTACACTGTACATTGTTGGTTCTGGTTAGATGAGTGACTTACTGTTCAACACACTGAGATCAACGCACACTGTTGAATCTTACCTGAGCAGTGATTTTTGGTGCCTCATCTAGACCATTATGTGATACCGCCTCCTCATGTGCCATATAAGCTTTCTCAAATCCTGGTCCTACCACCGCATCAGGGTCACAATGGTCCCTTACCTCCATGCTAGCTGTAAAAACAGAAAATTGCCAAATTTAATTGCTAAAAATGTTGTAATGATTAGATTGGCGACTAGTCACAGGCATAGTTTCATAGAGGAAAGCAGTTTGAAATATTGTAGGGTACGGCATGAAAGGTTAGAGGCATTGGGATGAAAAGGAGAAATACCAACGCTCTGAGTTATACGGTGTTTCATACCTGATTCTCAATCATATTTGTCTACCAAATTGAACATCTGTATAAAGGATTTTAGTTACTAGTAAACTTGGAGTTATGATTGTATAACAAGGATCACAAAATGCATGAATCAATTCAAGTCCATTAGTTGAGAGGCCAACATATTGAGTGTGTGTGTAACATAAAAGCGAAGCAACATTGCTCTTGGCCGAGCACTCCATCCCTCGGACATTTGGCAGATTCACTAATTTAAGCCAGTGGTGTTGAGGTTTGTTGAAGACAGCTTTTAGAATACAAAGAGTTTGGGTTTACTCACAAACTTTTTCTGTACATGAGGCCCGCTGATTCATAGGAGAGCAAACCTTTTCGTCAAAACCACCAAGTTTAAGAGAGATTTGACTTTTACATTCACCGTACACCTTGTTGAAGCCATGAGCGCATGTTGACACTGCTCTGCTGAACATATCTGAAATATAAAAAACTACATTGTGTTATGGGCTATGTTTCCAGAAACACTGCACGGCCGATCTTAAAGTTTAGCTGATCTTAAAGACCAGTAAATTGGTGCCTATTCTCTGCTTATTGGACTTAAATCAGCAAAATGCAAGCTTTTTCTCAAAACATGATTATTTGAGGGAATAATTATTAGTTCTCTTCTTTTTGTACAAGAAAAGTCCAGTCCACTTCTGGAGTGGTAAAATACCACTAAACTATATCCGAATCTTATCGGGGTGGTGATTTGTTCACCAAAACTGTAAGGGTACCATGTTTCCTTGTATTTTAAAACACAACGCATTTTTTTATTAGCAATCAACACTGGACTGTATAGTTTTTTCATTCTAACATATAAAACATTTCGAATCTCAAAACCAACCGTATAATTAGGGAGACTAAGAATTGGTAGCTGGTTGAGACACTCCTTGTTGATACTGGTTCTTTCAATCTATTGCAAGTTGAAAAGCAGTATCAACAAAACACTCTTCTTAACAGCTAAACGCTGCCAAATGAATTGAGGGATAACTTTTCGTAAGTAAATGGTTCTAAAGGTGCATTTACACTGCAGATTATCCCATAAGATGTTTCAGTCAGATTATTTGGTCAAATTTATTTCTTTTATATAGGCTATTATTGAAACTGGCCTAAAATCTGGTTTCTTAACTTGTCACATAATTTAAGAGTCGTGGTTGCTCCTACTAATAACTTATAAATACAAATTCTGAAGGGAAAATCTTATGGAAAAATCTTGTAATGTGAATTCGTATACTGCGGTGTAAATTCACCTTACCTTTGCATTTAAGATTCATTGTTCTCTTCATAACATCAATCTTGTTCTGGTATTCTATAGACTGGTCCTGCTGTTCTAACTCTGGATAGAGATCGAGCTGATCATCAAAGTTTTCAGGTTTGTCTCCCTTGTTGTGAGTAGCAGAGCTTCTGAGCCAGTCAGCAGAGTAGAGAGCTTGTTCAGCTGACAAGACTGGATCCAGATCATCCACACCAAACTGCTCAAGCTACAAAACAGACTTTGTCATGGCCTAAACACACTTGGCAGTTGCGCAGTTGAGCGTCTGTGGTAATAACCGGCAGTTTGGCGGATCCGCTGTTTAAACATTTGTCCAATGGGAAGTGTTAATTATGAAAATATTATGGTCACATGGTACAAACTTGTCACGTGATTCATTTGTGGCAAACAATAGCATACTTAAGGAAGAGAAAAATTGCTTGTGCTGTTGCATTGGCTGCTGCGGTTCCAGAGAGCAATATAATATGAACAAAAAATCTTTTCGATCCAATCGGCCAATAACTACAGTAATCTCTTTTTACGCTCATAACTTCTGCCCTGATATTTTCTCCTCTTGTTCTAACACATGAGTATGAGTATCCCATGATGCAATTTTTTAGAGTTTCAGGGATTCATAATTTAGTGGTATTATAGAACGCATGGAAAATTAAATGTCACTGAGAACTTTGGTGAGAATTGCATTGTGGGAATGAGATTACACTATTTACCATACTGTTTGCAGATCGACTCTGTGATACGCGTCTCTCTGCACCGTAGCGACAGTGCCACAAACTGGCCCAATTGACCTATTTACATTTTACCAATGAAAGCTAACATTTTCCCATTGCGGGTGTGGTGACTTTCCAGTTCGCAAACTCAAGCACATTTGAATTAGTTCAGTCGATATGGTGCAAAGCTAACCAACCTGAATTGATTGGTGCACATGCGCAAAGTGACTATTTACACATCATTCTTACTGAAAGAGTTTCAGGAGACATCTTCTTTACAAATCCTCTCAGCTTCGTGTCAAAATCTGTTATTTCTACACCAATCTTTCTACCAAACGTCTCGATTGGTGCGTTGAGAAGCTTAAGTCTCTCAGCGTGCTGCTCTGTGAGAAAGCTCACACTGCAGGTCAGACCCCTCAAACACTCCTCAGAGTTCAATATCACGTTTTCTATCGGTCCTACAATCAGACAACATCTTAAAATAGTTACCTTAATAATGATTGACACTTGAGGTGCTTTCACACTGCAGATTTTCAGTCAGATGTATTCGTCAGATTTTTGCTTTTATATAACCTCTCATTGGGAGCAACCTAAAAATCCGATTTTTGTGACAAAGGTAGATCTTTCGTTGCTCCAAATGATTGCATATATGAACAAAAAATCCGAAGGAAAACCTAGTAGAAAAATCTGCAGGGCAAGTGCAGTTTTATTAAGAAAAGAAACAAACTCACCTTATGCGGCATTGCACTTGCCGGGTAAATTCAAATTTACTTAACCATCCTTGGCTCAAAAGATCAATATTTTTAGTTCGGCAAAAAGTAAACAATTGTGGTAGACCATACATGTATAAAAAAGATGTGTGGATTTATTGAAGCCAATCTGCCCAGTACAGTTACTATAAATTACGCAATACTTTCTGATGCTGTCACTAATACCAATGAACTCCACCTCATTGCTAGTACAATGACCAGCTCATGCATAGTCTACTACAACTATTGATGCAAATACTAATAATAAAAATATAAAATAAAACTTATATAAATACAAATACAAACACTAACCTGATAGCAGTAGACTGTAGGCGATCGTGCTGAGCCAGAATCTGCCCTCCTTAGTGAACATACTGGGTAGTATAAGTATGGAGGTATTACGTATCTGTTTAGACACGGCCCAGCCAAGTCCTATACATGTGACCACACCCACTCCGATCACCAGGTCAATCTCTCGTCGCAGTTCTAATCTATGGATTACCACAAAGTAATAACCTGCAGAAATAACAATAATGACAAAGTAATAACCTGCAGAAATATTAAATACAGATGGACATGAGTGACACCATTCGATCATAGACATACACAAATGCAATTTGGTACAACTTTATGATGCTAGCATGAACACATTACATAACCAACTCCATCGGATTCAACTTTACATACCATTTATCGGGACAATTGCGCAACAGGTCTTAATTTGGCATATAATTGATTAAACAATTCAATTCATGGAAAAGGCAAGCACATTCTTTTTTTACTCACCTACGCCAAGAAGAACACCGATTGGGGTATTTATAATCAGTTTCAGAAGGAAGTACTCTTCAGATTTACTGCGCCACACCCTTTTCAAAAATCCATCAGCCATTATGCTGCTGTCAGCTCGAAATTCTACTCACAACGTCGCGCTAAGCATGATGACATAATGTTATTGGTTTTTATTCACTAGTCCAGAGAATCTCAAGGAACAGAATACCATGCACCAACTTCAATATTACATGATAAGCAAGTCCCTCTGTGCATGGGCACCATACAATTTGAGCTTTCCCTGCACCTTGGACTGGTACAAATGTGAAAAGTCAATTCTCAAACGGAGGAGAAAAGACTTCATAGCACTGATACCCTGAGTAAGTTTTGAAAGACAAAGTTGAACTGCAGGCAATACCCCCTCGGTGGTAACCATTAAAATTAAAAAAATAATAAACAGCCTTCAGAAAAACTCAAACATAATCAAAAATAAATTACATAATATTATAGTGTAAAATTTCCTAGAAAACAGGCTTCATCCCTATCTAATGTCATACTGGAACGGGTCCGGATCGAGAACAACGCCATACTGGGACAGGCACGGGTTGAGAACGAAGTCATACTGGATGGCCGATGTCCTGCATCCCTACCAAATGTCATACTAGATCGGGCCTGGATTAAGAACGGCGTCATACTGGGACAGCCCCAGATTGAGAATTTGTACTAGAAAAGGCAAAATACCTGAGAAACAACTGAGTAAGGTCTAAACCGTACAATGCTAACAGTTTCTGAAACCTCAACATTAGCTCCTCCCACCAACCATCTGTTCTCCTTATCTGATCATCAAACACAGCCGCTGTACACGACCGAGTCATGCTTATAAAGGCGTTAGCCCTAAATCTAGTCTTTAGCCTCGAGTCTATACCCCGTAGGCAATCGTTTGTTTTGAATATGAGTAACATTTCTCTGGGTACTTTGTTTAAGACGTTGACCATCTCTGGGATCAAAGCCGCGGCATTACTCTGTATCTCTGCATCCTGCAACAGTATATAAAGTGGCTATATATCAAACAAGTCAATTTCTTTTATGTATAAAATTTTTTTTAAAATGATAGAATAAGGTTGTAATTTGAAGTTGCAGCAATGTTACATTAGGAATAAGTTTGAGTACCCTGTTACGCAAGTGCTAATAGAATTCTTATTCATGTACCAAAGGCAAATAGAATGAGCTTGAAGCACAATGTTTTTACGAAAAAATTCAATGCTCTACTTGACATGAATTATTGATAGTGGAGAAAGTACCTCCCATAAGGGAAGGTGACTCTGCATTATGATATCACAGTCTCCCAGAAATGCAATACAAAGAAAAAGCACTTCCTGGAGACTGTAAGTTCATAACTGCCTGATTATAAGATGCGTTGGTCTGTGGGAAGTCTTTAAATGTCTTTCCAGATTTTTATTCTTTTTTGGATTTGATGCGATATTATTCTTCAATATTACTCCATCACACTTACCTCAGATTGAACAGCGTCCGGGTCGTTGAGTCCTTTCTCTAATTTCTGGGATGTGATGGAGGACCAGGCTCTGCCTGACACCATACAGCTGAATAATCCATACAGCTCCTCACAGTTCATAGCCTTACTGTGCTTCTTAATACCGGCCTCGTCCCCCTTCAGTATAGACATCCATAGCTGGGCATAGTTCAGTCTGAAGTAACTAGTCAGTGTCTAAAACATAAATAAAAACACAAACATCGGTCCCGGGACAACATCTCGTTACATGTTCAATTTGGTAAAACAACTTACATGTGTCCGGGTAAATTATAACTCATTGAAAGAACTTAACCATGTAACTCTCAAAATTGACCAACAACACGATACATAATTCCCTTCTACCAGGAGAAGTTGACAACGAGATTTCACAACTTTCCTTCATCCACCTTCAGGCAACTGAATAACAGCCACTCAATTCACATCAACTATCCTTTTGCAATGTTTTTTTCTCAATATCTTTTCACTGCCCTCCTGCATATATTATCTGAATCAAAACTTGTGATTGTGGTCCTTACATTTAAAATTCTCCACATACATTTATTTCAATGCAATTAAACTGTTCTCAAGTGACTGTATTGTTAAGTTATGGCCTCCCTTAATATTTACAAATCCCAAACTTCAACATTCTCGCATGGTCGATAATGGGATGCCGCCATAGACTTAATAATAAACCTAGACATGACACTATATCGAGCATTAGCATTGAAGCACTGAGGCATTTAATTGTGGGCAGCGTAACGACATTGGAAGGTGTAGAAGCAATGATGCTATCATTGATTTACTGTCCAAAATCCAGGTGTTTTGTCAATAACGGATTTTGAGTTTAAAAATTACAATAGATTTTGCAGCTTGTCCTGAACAGTTTGATACTAATTTAAGGCAAACAATTTTTTGAAGAAGAAATAGCATCAAGTTGATTTCAAGATGCTGCTGTTCGTTAAGCAATTTTCAAATTCAAAATCTGATCAAATTTGATCGAGTTATAAACAAAAACCTGGATTATGGACAGTAATTCAATGATAACATCATTGCTTCTACACCTTCCAATGATGTTACATCGCCCCACAATTAAGTGCCTCACTTCAGCTGTATATTGTGTTCTGCCTAGGTTTATTATTAAGTCTATGGATGCTGCTAATTCGTATTGCAGCCATCTGAACACCATTACAAATGTGGTGCAAGATTCTTGTGGTCTGAAACTCAGATCTTTAGCATACATTATGAATCTGCATAACTTATGCTGCATTTATAGTTTTAAATCACTCGAAATTACATACTGGGTCATGAATGAGCTAAGGAAAGCTCATTAGTGAATAGAAAACTCACTGTATATAGCCCATGGTCCAGTAGCACGATTTGAGCATTGTGTCGGGGTGTCTTCTTGACCAGCACATTGCCGGGATGAGGATCACAGTGTACAAATCCATGTTTGAATATCATTTCACTGTAAAGATGACTCAAGTTGTTACTGACCTGTAACATAAATCATAAACGCCAAATTATACAAACAAAGCCATGACAGTCAAATGAAGGTTTTATAACTTAGGAGTTGTACTCTGGGATTATCATCAGGGCACAACTCTTGCTTCTAATCACAGCCCCTTTTATCGATTTTATGTTTGCATTTGAATTAAAATGACACTAATCTCAGTTGCAATATCACAATAATTTGTCTGTTGGATAAGACTAAAACATTAAAACTATGTATGCATGTGTAATGTGCATATACGCAAGAAGTGCCTCAACTTTTACATGACATACTATTACATCTATATCTTTGATTGATAGATAATAAACTAATTTATGTAGCCAAAATATATTCTGTAACAAGTTAGCGTGTCAAACAGATTCCAAATTATATTATTGAGGGGGGGGGGGGGTTGTTAGCTACTTTGGCTAAATCCAATGAACTAATTATATGAGTTTCTATTACAATGCAGTGATTTTTAGTGAACATTGGTTGTTTGTGCATAGCTGAAGGTTTAAATTTGGCTTTGTGAGGATTTGTGGGGTAATTCCAAGAGTGACATCATTGAGATTTGGCGAATTTCTCATTCCTATGTCTGACTTTAATGATGAGATACACCAACTCAATAGTGTAATCCCAATGTCAGTGTGGTTAAACATTACCTCTTCAACAGGAATATCATTTTCTATCATGTAATCGAGATCATCGGCTCTGCCTCCTTCACAAAACTCCATAGTTAATACTCTGCCAGATGTCATGTTCCAATATATACGCGGCACCTGTAACGTTAACGCGGGTTACTAAACAGAAAACAGCAATCGAATAGTAACAAACACACAATTCAAGGGTACACATGTGTTCAGATCATTCCAACTCCAACAGTTTTTCTATAAAAACTAATTTAGTTACCTGGGGTTGTAGCCATTACTCACTTAGCCTTAACTCAAAGGTTCAATCAAGTGTTTTAACAATATAAAAACACCAAAAAAGGCTATTCTGCATTTCTTTGAATACGAAGGGCAGCCAATGAAGAATAAAGGCGAGTACTTGACGGAGAAATTTGAGAAAGCATATTATTTTGACTACCACAGCTTGATTAGTCTCAATACAAAGAGCTGAATCTGAGGCAACCAAACTGATTCAGGGCCTGACAACTGACATTGCTGTCTGAATAAATCAAGGTTGACCCGTTTTCTTTGTGACTAGCTGCCAGGGAGCAACCCACAATGCAGGCGAATTGAATAATCTTGATCTGATGTCAAACTGACCTTCAGAAATGGTATATGCTGAAGAAGCTCACTGACTCTTTCTGCATTTTTTCCCTCGCACTCAAAGTCAAGCTCCTGTGGTAAATTCTTCTTAGTCTCTTCTGCTAACCATAAGAAACTGAAGGTGGGAAATATCCAGGCCACTGATTTAACTAGCAGCTGAAATATGGTAAAACCGAAGCTTTGAATCAAAAGCGACACAGATCTAAACATGAATTGTGCTTCACAGAAGTAATTCTTGGCTGATGGGTTGAAATGCCAGGGAAAAACGTCAAGGCTTGAGAATCGGCGATAGATAATAGGTCTGCATAGTTTACATAATCAGTCAAGTTAGCCTTGATTCAAATTAATGAAATAAAAAATAAATCACCCATCAAATGCAGTATTTAGCAAAATAACATGAGCTGTGGCCTTGGCTAACTGAATGTCTGGCTTGCAAGTTTTAAGCACGATCGCACCTACTAGAAGCAGGGTTACCCAACATTATCAAATAAAATTCCTCACTATTAGAGGTATTCGCCAACTCAGATATGTGATAAAATCACTCTGTAATTAAACAAGGATCAATAGCAACAGATCACGCGACATGCGCAGTGTTATCTATTTAGATCTCTGTAGCTTCAGACAACCGATTCTACTGTAATTGTCAGTTTGGTCTTTTGGATACAGACAATACAGGGACATAAACTCAAAAGTCTCAACGCTACATGTACAGGATATTTAGGACAGTAGCAGAAAATAATTGTGGGTGTATTCACGCTTCTATCATGCCAGCAGATACTGATACAAGGTCCGCAAATTCAACAAGTGGTGTAAAATTTTTGAGAGATAAAGCCTATCTTTTGGCAGATATTACTCATTATGAGGTTATTTTTATATGTATATGTACAAAGTATTATATATACATATAAATAATGATAACCTATTTATGAATAGTATCTATAAAACAATAGCCCATATCTATAAAAGCTTTTACATAGTGATATAACATTATATACATATATGCCTATATATATATGCCTTATATATATATATACATATATCTAAATATATTATATTTATAAATTTATATAATATATATATATATTATAAATACTATTGAACCGTTATGTACCTCCATAGTGCTCATATCTATAAACGAATGAGCTTTGACTCTGGGATGCTGGACTTTTATAGCTAATACTGTACCATCTTTTAGCACTGCCTTGTGTACCTGTGCTAACGAAGCGGTACCAATAGGTCTGTCATCAAACGATTCTAACTCATCCAGCATCTAACACAGAAAGAAAACATCAAATGTTATAAATATAATGCAAGGGATTGTATTACAATAATCGGTAATATTTGAAATATAACTTAGGTGAGCATCATAACTCAGAATTATTTCTAATTATTTCCCACTGTTCCTTTCTATATTCGTTTAATTCCGGGGTAGTATAAGTTATGCAGTTGTAAGGCCGCCTTTTTCCTATTATGTTGTGTTATTAAAACTTAGCTGTGACGCTTGTTTGGCACTTTGTGACAAACAGCTTACTATATTGGGGCTTCCTGTCTTGAATTTCTTCGGTGAAAAATAGAGCAATCTTCAAATTTAAAACTGTCATCTTCAGAATAAATTCTCCAAAACAACCAATTGACTGGACAAAAAAACTGAACCTTACTCTGAAGAGCTGAGCCGGCATTGGGCAAAAGTGAATGAAGGTGATATTCTCTTCAAATTTGCCTCAAAATTGGGAAATCTTCTCTCCAGGTTTCATGAAAATTGACAAAAATTTGTTCTTCAACTTAAAAACAGCCAATCTCCAGTACAGTATGCAGGGAGCCCCTGTATTTAACAACAGAACCACCACATGACAAGCTAAAAACGGTCTACTAACCTTCTGGCCCAGATCCTGTTTGAGAACTTGTAGTATTTCCTCTTTACTCGACTCTGGTGCTCGGTCATGCAGAACCTTCAGCGTGTTCACGTACTCCTTCGGCAGCAAGTAGTCCAGAGACCCGATATGCTGACCTACTTTTATAAAAACACCACCGTTCAGACAGCACAGCTTCAATAACTTATCAGCACTCCTCTGGTGTACCTGTAAGCATATAAAAAAAAGTAAGTTTTGAGTAAGTATTTCATAGAAATATTGGTTCAGCTAAGAACTTTGAAATGTGCAGTATGATATTGTCGTTTAAAATAAAATTAATTATGTGTCTGTCAATGCTGGGTTGTGATCACCATTACACCATTACAAAGAGTGATGCAAATGGTTAAGATACAAGGGACTGAGTTTCTGTTGAGTATGTATTCTACCAACACTGTATGTGCAATCTAAGGCAAGTTTCATTGAGCGTGTGTAACATACTACATACTACTACATACTTCAAAATATTTTCAAATGTACATCTGATCGTTAGAGTCAATTAAGTACAAATGCATTAACATGTACCAGTCCCCAATTAGTCAAATTTAACTCGGTTGACAAACCGAATTCCCTGTGATGGTACACACGCTAAGAGAATTAATTCACCTCTATCGATCAGAATGCAAAAGTATATCACATGATCAGTGTGTGTGAAACACAACTGTGCACATCAAAGAAAATGCTGGCCTATGAAGGTAACAAGTCCATAGGACCTGATACGCAACAATTGTTATAAGACAAAGCATCAAATAAATAGATGTCATATATTAGTGGTTATAACTTACCTGCGACATGCCAAACTTGTACTCAACACTCTCCTCTGCAGGTAGTGCTTTCATTGTTCTCTTGTAATCCACAATGATCTTCATACCCTGAAAAGTCAACAGAATACTACAGTTGAAAGTATATATGACATCAAGTGTAATAATCTACTGCTGTGACTGTGATAAAATTTGTGCTCCTTGAATTCCGTTTTAATTCAAAGATAATGAAATGAGACTTCAAACTCTGAATCATCGCCATAATAAGGCATCTATTTTCAGAAGAACATTACCTAAATCGGAAGTGCAATCCATGAATTTTGCTAGATTGTGGCATTTTACTCTGTTACTTATTGTAGCCTACTAATAAGTATCCTCTTAGTTCTTGGTTAGATAGTTCTTAGATAGTACATACAGTGAAAGCTGCTCGGCCGAATCTGACCATACCGGCATCGTCTCCTCTAGATATAATTGTTGCTCCTGCACTAACGCCACCAGCGGCCAGCAGAGCAGCGCTGACCTTACCCAACCTCAACAGCCACATTTCACCAGTTCAATCCTTTAAACATCTGTGAATAAAATACATGAGATCAAATATCACGAGTAAGATGAATAGTTGGTGGAGGGACTCGTGTTGATGGTGGAGGAACTCGACATTTCCAGACATGATTATATAGGGGGTGAAAACAAACTAGTGGTGTGTGATACAAAGCATTATACCAACAGCAAATGCAAGTCTTAAAACCTATGTTCACGCAGATTACAGTTGGAAAGTATGCAATCTAGACCACTGTCATGCAGGCTCGAACAAGGGCAGAGTGCATTTCATAACTGATCTTTGTAGCCTAATGCAATCACCATATGCATACAAGTATTAACTTCTATGCAAAACCAAAAGTCGACAGACATGCCTTTTGGCTGTGGACAAAGGGAATTTTAATACTTAACCAGTCCAGTTAGGTATATGGAGCAAGCAAAGAGTTAGGGTATAATTGCGTCCACTCAAAGTATGCTTGAGATTATAACTGAGGTATAGCAGGCCTCTAAGTTTCAGCCTCAAACCCTGTCATGACTGCAATGAATGACTGTCACGCAGCCATCAAAAACAACTGCCAGTTGGATAGCTTTGTGGTCCCTTCATCGTTCTGATAAATTAACTAGTATGAATACATCGCGGTCAGGCCTACTTCTATAAACAACCATAACAAATTCCAGTTGTATATGTTCTGTCATTACAGTCATTTCAAGCTTGCAGGCCAGTGTGCAATAACGTGTTGAGAGGTGTCTCCTCCCATACAGCAACAAGCATGATGATTGATTGAAGTAATATCACACACTACATCCCGAAGAATGAGGCGGCAAATATTAGTTGCCTAAGGGGCTGGGCCAAAATATCTGCTCCAGGTTGCTCTCTTTTTGAAGGCAGGTCGGAGCACACCTGGAGGCCAACCAAACCCCAGTAGTCGATGGACTGCAGCGGGAGTTGAACCCACAACCTTCAACATTTGCATGCTGAAGGGCCAGCGCTCTAACCAACTGAGCCACCACCTACTCCTGCTGGTGAAGCGTGAGCGTTGCAATGTCTAAAGACTAAACCGAAAATACATCTAAGCATGTATCCCTGGCTGAAGCAAAAAAACTTGTTAGCCTACGACCAACAAATGTATGGGTCTGATTGGGCTCCTGAAACAGAGGATCTCAAGATCGCTGTGCACCTCATTTGTAGTTGAAGCATGCTTTTGATTTCAAACTTAATTGAGTCAAGCAATGTGCAATATGTAGGCCTACTAGAGATTACTTGGTCCTCTTGTGCATTAGTATAAAAATAAGGCAGGAAGCTGTTGTTTATGTTGCTATTTTATAATTTATAATGTCCTTATTACCCTTGGACCAGTTGCTGGGGACGGGTACGTGAAAATTCATAAGAAGTGTTGTTGGCAGTCTAGTGTTGTTATAAGACAGTCTTGAGACGTTGTAAGGTAGTAGCTATTAGGGTATTGTAAGGCAGGCAGTCTTGGGATGTTTTTGCACCTCAAGACCCCTAAAACCGGCATCATGTTGACATCAAATTGACAAACAATACAAAATTAACCCTGTTTGGAACTGTACATAACATAAGATGATAAAAATTAAAGGTTTGGATGTATCGTCATCCATCTGAGTCTTTTGTTTGTGGTGTGAGGTGGATTGTTCTATGCATTCGGCCCAATGAAAGTCCTACGTGTGAGATGTCCCAAGACTGCTTTATAACATTTCAATACTGCCTCACAACGTCATATGATATGACTGCCCCCACAACAGGTTTTATGAGCCTCACGCACCCGTTGCTAGCAACTGGTCAATATTTGCGTACACGACTGATAAACTAATAGTAATGTCTGCATGCCCGCCAGTAAATTGGGTTCCCTCTGGCACACCTATCGAAACAGGATCCAAACCAGATTATGGCAGAGGATACTATCTAATCCTCTGTCCATACATTAAACATAAAAGCTACCCATCCCATTGGCAACTTCTACAAAGGGTTGCTGGTATTGAAGTAGGCAGTGCAGTATCGTATGATGACCCACAAATCACAGCAATTCAACTATGACAAACACAAGAAAGTGGGACAGTGCTGCTTGAGCCCTACAACAACATTAAAGACTACAGACTGGAAGAAGCATAGGACTGCCGCAGTCCTATGGGAAGAAGGGTGAGAGTGTTGTTGTGGCAAGGAGTTACTCCGTCCTTGGTTGTGGCATGAGTTGAGTCTGGTCAGCATAGCACTATCTAATTATTCCAATACCTAGTGATTATTTTAATTAGTGAGTTGACTCTCTTTGGGTGAATAGTTGCTACTCAAAGGAAAAGATATCTCACTTTCTAACCAAAATACTAGTGACCGGCCTTGATCTAACTAACTAATGCAAGTTATGTAAAGTCAAGTCTTGGGAGGCCTTGACCTTTCATATAAAAGTGGAGTTCTTGAACCAAATGAATTCCATTGGTTGTTCGTATTTTGTCGAATCCATTTTCGTCTATTTGAAAAGAAATATAAATCTTGATAAGCTGATGTGAGTTGTCCTCCCTTGAGTCAAAACGGCACAACTCCAAACCATGAATTGGCTTGCCCTCTCACCAGGGAAGGTGGTCTCCCACCCTCCCTGCTCTCACCCTCCCTGGGCTGACTCCAATGACAAAGGCATATTAGTAGACTCCACAGTTTGCAAGGTCGGTTCCCTTGATCTAACTCTCTCAACTTCTCATAGAAATAATCAACTCCGTTATGAATATCAGCAATGCTCACTTGGTTTGTCTACTGCCGTCACTTACCCTAGCCGATTAGATTTAGGCTCAATTAGGTTTATTTGTACGACAGCGACAGATCCAAGATATCACAGTAGGTTAGAAGCCGATATCAGTACATCGGAATATACAACAGATCTGGATTACACAATCGCTATACGATATCGAAGTATCATGTTATAGCTGATTAGGTTATGGCAGTTCAGCATTCTGCAAATCACCACATCACATACGAAAGTGAAAGGTACCAAGGTGCTTTTTCTATCACTGTATAAAGATTATTGACTTACAGTTTCTCACCTTTCTCACCTAGCTGGCTGTATCCTTAACGGGTAGCCGTTCTGCTAGCTCCAAATTCGATTAGAGAATGCCATCTGACCCTGTTGTTCACATCCTCCTGCTCTAGACCCCAACGGCTCATGTCTGACTTTATGGTGTCTTTCCATCGCTACCGCGGTCTTTCTCTCCTCCTTTTACCGCCAACCACTAGATTGGTGACCTGGCGGATATCTTCCTCCTCTCTCCGACAAACAGTATCTGGCATAATTGGCTTTGATGGCACTGATCAGTACCACATACTCAGGATCATTGCACAGAGAATTCAAAAATAGGATAAAACTCCAGAACTTTGGCTCTTGTAATAGTTTGTACCTTAGTTAACATTCAATCCAATCAATCAATTCCCATAGAAATAGATGTATCACTTGGTATGGCAGGAAGGAGTTAGACTCCTTGATGGCAGTTGACCCCTGTTTTACTGGGGCAGGCAATTGAGTGTTGCAATCCAGTTGAATGGAATAAAGCATTTCAACTAAATGGTTTGTTCACCAATAGCCTCTATGAGATCTATGAAAAGGTGCATTTGAGCAAGTATTATTTCTGAACATATAAGTGACATCGTAAAATAGATAACATCGCCTATAATCTTAACAGACAGGTTTCCGTAATAAACAGACGTCAAAATCATCTTTAGGTGCACATTGCAGCTGGAGAGGATAACCAGAGTATCAACTTTATTTAAACTTTCTGATCCTTTCACATGTAACAAAACCCGTTGGTTATAATACCTGTTTGGCCTTTGGGTAGTCTTTAATCGCTGGAGAGTCCAATTTAGGTTCCTGACACCAAACAAAGAACATTCAGCTTTTTCTGCATGATCAGCAACTAATTCAAATTTTGCAAGAATACATTTTCGGTAGTCCTCATGGTTTTCGTAGACCACTAGCCCCTCATCATCAAAATGAAGACCTTCTCCAGAATATGTCATTGATGGTAAAAAGAGGCTATAATGATGCAGATGATTCAAATGATTGATTCATGATTCAAATCCTCAAAACTGAAGACGATCTCCAAAAAAAGCAATCGATGGTATAAAAGCCCATAACGTTGCTGATTGCTAGATATATCAGTCGATAGTTTTCCGTTGGTAATAATATCGATAAAATACTGACCGATATAAAAGTGCTGGTTCATGTCGTAAAGAAGATATCCCCATATGTGACAAACATATTGAGAAAGTAACATATACGAAGGACATACCCAACGGATTTTTTGTGAGCATGACATTGAAATTTGTGTCTCAACAGATTTTTATAAGATGCTAAGGAGTTTATTTTTGGTTGCAACAACAGTCAGGATATTCACTTAGTGTAATCAACAGTGAGAAAAAATTGAAAAATATTTATCACGAGACAAGCAGCTCACACACTGAGACAATGACATTTTCATTTCTTGGTTAACTGTTCACACTTAGTTTGTCTATTCGATACTATGCACATTGTAGAAATATGGATGACACCATTGATAAATCTGATTATTACCAGTAACTTTGAATGGATCTGTTTACTTTTGATAGGTTAATCTAGTCAAACACCTGACCGCGGACAACATTTCAAAAGCACAACCGATTTTGACATGAAGTAAAATTGAAAACCGATTTCAGCGTCTGTCTGTATTTTTTATTCATGATGCCGTAAACTATAACATTCAGAATAGCATATGCATCGTCATGTAAAAATCTTGCTGATGTCTACATTGCCGCGGGCATGTCATATCTCCTTATAACATACAGAGGAATAAGGCATGTCAGTGCGATGACTCCAATAATCATTATGTAGATGACAGCTAGTACTAATCCACGATCTCGGGGTTGGCAAGTTGATACGCTGCCAACTTTCCTCATAGTTAAGAGTTCTTTCAATGTAAGAGGCATGGTAACAAGCATAACAAGAACTGCTGGAAGAAGCTGCGCTTCATATGTGATAAATACTTTTCAAATCAAGATTGTCTCTTCATATCTTCTTCTTTTGGTGCTATTTTCTTGTTCGATGGTGGAGTTTCTGACACTGATATCTCCCCAGTCAAATTCTTGTCTTTCTTGTGCTCTCCCTCCCCCTGAACCTCTTGTGCCTCCCTCTCCTCCTCTCCCTCCTTCACTTCCTCAACCTCCTGGGCCTCCACCTCCTGGGACACCTCCTCTTCCTCCTTCTCCTCCGCCAGTTGAGTGGCATTCTCTGACAAGCCTTCGGTTTTATTGGTTGGCCTTCCACTAGATATAAGACCTATCTCATTGGTCACATTGAGACCGTAACACAACACATGCAGAAAGACAACCAAAACCTATGTTTCTCACAACTAAATTGGTTGGATGCTTGAAAGGATAGCACAGCGCAATGTATCGCTCGAAGCAGCCTAGAGCTGTGATGTAGTAGCGTATATGTGTACTACTCCGAATGCAGGTAACCCAGAGCGCATCTGCGTACAGGCTTTCAGGCTTGTGCAGCTCATAGAGGCCGAAATCATCAACAACATTCAATGAGCTGAAGTATATGTCAGCCAATGCCATGGCCACCAGAACTTTACCATTAGGTTTACACCAGAGTCCAGATATTTTTAGCAATGACCCAGCGTGCAGAATATTCGCCACCATTGCAATGCCACTTACATTGAAGGAACTGATAACTATGAGGAAAGTTGGTAGCGTATCAACCCGCCAACCTAGAGATCATGGATTAGTATTAGCTGTCATCTACACAATGGTTATTGGCGTTATCGTACTCACTTGTCTCGTTCCTTTGTACGTTATGAGGAAATCTGGCATGCCAGCAGAAATGAGGACACCAGCATATTTTTTCCATGACGATGCATATGCTATTTTGAATGTTATCGTTTACGGCATCATTAATAAACAATACATACAGACGCTGAAATCGGTTTTCAATTTTACTTCATGTCAAAATCGATTGTGCTTTTGAAATGGTGCCTAAGGTCAGGTGTTTTACTAAACTAACCTATCACAAGTTTTCAGATCCAAAAATACTGGCCATAACCAGATTTATCAATGTTGTCATTCATTACCGTAATGATAACTTATAAGGGGTATCTTTTTATTTTGGATACTGAAAGCCATACTAAGCGTAAACAGTTTACGAATAAATGAAATGTCATTGTCTCAGTGTGTGAGTTTCTCGTCTCGTGATAAATATTTTCAATTTGTCTCACCATTGATTACACATAGTGAATGTCCTGACTGATATTGCGACCAAAAATAAACTCCTTGAGGCACAAATGTCAATGTCATGCTCGCAAACAATCCCTTAGGTATTTGCGCATAAAGATGGACTTGGTATATGTTACTTTCTCAATATGTTTGTCACATATGGGGAAATATTTTATAGAACATTAGCCAGCACTTTGATATCGGTCAGTATTTTATCGATATTATTACCATCGTAAAAATACCTATTGCAATACACTGTATCTAGCAATCAGCATCATTACGGCCTTTTATACCATCGATGATTTTTTGGAGATGGTCTTCAGTTTTGATGATGATGGGCTAGTGGTCTACAAAACTCATGAGGCCTACTGAAAACGTGTTCTTGCAAATTTGAATTCATCGCTGATCATGCAGAGAAAGCTGAATGTTCTTAGTTTGGTATCAGGAACCCAAGTTTGACTCTCAAGTGATTAAAGACTACCAAAAGACTAGATCACTTTAATCCAATTGCCAGCATTCCAGTTGCTCCCTTCCACTGGTCACGCCTGCTGTGTGACTAGTGGATCAGGAGCAACTCTGAATGCAGGCAAATGGCCTCCCAAACTTGGTCTACCCAAACACCAACCAGGTGTTATAACCAACAGGTTTTGTTACATGTAAAAGGATCTTGTAGTTCAATAGATGTTGGTACTCTGGTTATCCTCTCCAGTTGCAATGTGCACCTGAAGATGATTTTAACGTCTATTTAATACAGAAACATGTTTGTTCAATTTATAGGCTATGTTTTAAATTTTGCGATGTCACTGATATATATTATATAGATGAGGGAATCATATTTGGCACTGAGCGGACTTATGGCTATTTTATGTATGGCTGCTGGACGCCAATTTCTCATCTTTGATTGGTTCACCAGTTCACAATGAATGATATCTTATTCTTGTAAACTTTTGTCAATTAGCTTGCCTGAGTCTTTTAAAGTAATTGTTACTGAGATGTCAAACAATGCATAACATAAAAACTGCCAGATTTAGAGCTTTATTTTGATCCTGCACAAAGCTTTATATTGATGGCTCTCTCCACAAACAGATGATTCAATGTAATCTACCCAGACACGTTGAAGTTGTCATACCTTGTTAAGCGTGAAACAAACTTCCCGGGACCAAGAAGTTGATGTATCTCACACTATCTCATGTTTCTGGTGTTTTTTAAACCTCTCTAACATGAGGGCCGATAAATTTGCTCCAAAGTAAATTATTCTAGGCGAGGTTCTAACTTCTTAGACTTTGTTAAGCAGCCTCATAATAAAAAGAAACACTGTGTAGTAATTGCACCTGAGGTAGTTTCGGGCTCAAGCAATCGACTAGTAACACATATTATTACAAGTATACATGCAACCATGTTTTATCATGTTGTTGGTGAATAATTTCATGAATCATAAGTATCGGTTAGACGCTACATTAATTTAAAGTTTAAAAGGCATAATCTTGTCTCAGATAGCTGCATGAAAACATTCTATTGATGCCACTAGCCACTGCCAATGGCTATGTCGGCTTTGTTGGCTTTGTCGGCTAGGTCATCTAGGTCGGTTAGATAGGCTAGGTGCTGAGGCCTAGTGTCACGTTGCCTTTGTTTCTGATGTTTCTTTGTCTTTGAGACCCTCCCTGCGTGTTAATTTTTGACTCATTGAACTCAAAAACATCTACAGATTTTAAACAATTGTGAATTTTAAAATACAATAAAGAGTTCATCATGATTGGAGACACCAAACCAAAGTACTTCATCAATTCAATTGACATGTTGACAGCTGACAAATATTGGAAAATGCATAATTTAAGAAGTAAAGTTGAAGGAGCTTCTTCTTTCATAAAGGATGAAAAGATAATATTTTATTATTGGCGAGTAAGTCTTTCTAGATTTCTAGTTTAATTTGCAACAGAATATCATAACTTGTTGAAACGTTAAACTTGCGCTACAAGTTGGATTACGTTAACCCTTTGAATATATTTTTTAAACAAGTTTGCTAAAGGTTAGAGCCAAGGTGCTCGCTTACCAGGATCAGATCAGATCAGGTCCCCTAGCGGGGTTCACAAAACAATTTGTTTAGGCCAGTATGTAGAAGTTTCCTCAGCACAAACTGGTATCAATGATTTGCATTGTATGGTGAATTCTGATTGGTTAATTGTCCTTATTTTCCATGTGACAGGCCTATGAAGAAGTGAGAGTTGAGCAAAGCCGTTCAAAAGTTTCTCATAATGATTGTTTTGACGACTTTTCGGTTAAATATTTTTTCATACGTTGTTCTACCTTGATGATAAACTGATAATTTCTGGGATAGTGATCATAGCAGAGACACAGAGGCTCCAGGGATATATTATTCACTACTGGAATAATGAGTTTTTGATAGCTGCAGAGTACTTTCTGTCATTTACTCAACAAGCTACCAGCTCTCTTGTTTCTTCTTAGTTTTTGAAGATATGCAATGGATTTCTCATCCATTAAAATTCTTTATCAAAAGGATGCTCTGATGAACTGAAATGACATCTATTTGCTTGATGACAAGTTTTGTTGAGATAAAGCTCTGATGTAAATGAAACCCGTTATATATACATATATATATCATTGATATGTTTGAACTATTATTGGTTTTGATGTAGAAGTCTGCGATGAATTCTAATGCAAAGTAACGTAATGCATTTTATTTTTAGTTAAAGTTATCAATAATCTGAGCATACGATGGTCTTTTGATCTAGGTAGCAGAGAAATGGCTCTGTCTCAGAGCGAGAACAGACATCATTTTATATAAAGTACTTTACATAAACACTTGTAACAACTCTTTGCACGAGACTTAATGATGCCATCTACATTTGGTTGGACCGTCATCCCAGCTGCCTGGCAAGGCTTTGTGATGGTGATAAATATACTGCACGCTGGATTGTTGTTAAAGATATCTGGACTCTGGTGTAAACCTAACGGTAAAGTTCTGGTGGCTATGGCATTGGCTGACATATACTTCAGCGCATTGAATGTTGTCGACGATAGTGGACTGTATGAAAGTAACAAGCCTGAAAACCTGTATGCAGATGCACTCTGGGTTACCTGCTTCCGCAGTAGTACACATATACGCTACTACATCACAGCTCTAGGCTGCTTCGAGCGCTACATTGCGCTGTGCTATCCTTTCAAGCATCCGACCAACTTAGTTGTGAAAAACATAGGCAAGATTATGCTGATTTTGGCTGTCTGTCTGCATGTGTTGTGTTACGGTCTCAATGTGACCAATGATGTAGGTCTGAAATCTAGTGGAAGGCCAACCAATGAAACCGAAGGCATGCCAGCGAATGTCACTCAACTGCCAGCAGAGATACCGCACAGCGGAGGAGGAGAAGGTTGTCCGGGAGAAAAAAAAGAAGGAGGCCCAGGAGGTGGGGGAGGAGAGCGAAGAGAAGGAGGTCCAAAAGGTCCTAGTGGAGGAAGAGAACAAGGAGAAGAATGTGACAGAGGAGATGGCATTGACAGAAACACCACTGACAAACAAGAAAGTGCTGGAGGCAATAGCAACAAAAGGAAGAGACATGAAGAGACAACCTTGATTGGAAAAGTATTTATCACGTATGAAGCGCAGCTTCTTCCAGCAGTTCTTGTTATGCTTGTTACCATGCCACTTACATTGAAAGAACTTTTAACTATGAGGAAAGTTGGCAGCGTATCGACTCGCCAACCTAGAGATCGTGGATTAGTATTCGCTGTCATCTACATAATGGTTATTGGTGTCGTTGCACTCACATGCCTTATTCCTTTGTATGTTATGAGGAAATCTGGCATGCCATCAGCAATTAGAACTCCAGCATATTTCTTGCATGATGATGCATATGCTATTTTGAATGTTATCGTTTACGGCATCATGAATAAACAATACAGACAGACAGTGAAGTCGGTTTTCAATTTTACTTCATGTCAAAATCGATTGTGCTTTTGAAATGTTGTTTTAGGCCAGGGGTTTGACTAATTTTACCTACCAAGAATTTGTAGCTCCAAAAATACTGGCCATAATCAGATCAATGAATGTTGTCATCAGTTACTGTAATAAAAAATCGTAAGGACCTAATTAAACATGCATATTGTAAAGCCATGCTAATTGTAAACAATTTACCAAAAAAAGTAATGTCATTGTCACAGTGCGCGTTTTCTTCACCATTGATTACATTTTGTGAATATCCGGACTGTTGTTGCGACCAAAAATAAAACTCCTACAGAAACTTATAAAGTGATCTGTTGAGACACAAATGTCAACGCCATGCTGGCAAATGATCCCTTGGGTATCCGCACCTAGAGAATGTCCTTGGTATATGTTACTTTCTCAATAAGTTTGTCATATATGGAGTAGGCTACTGGGTAAATCTCTTATATAACATGAAAGAGCAATTTTATATCAGTCAGTCTTTTACATTGATATGAATTTATGGGCAGTTGCAAAATACATAGCTTGGCTATTTGTGTCAGGATATAAATCATTCTATGATGTCATTGAGCGAGTAAATTTAACCTATTTGTTCATTGCTATATGGTAAAGCTTGGACAGTGGTTGTTTTTTGCTTTCCTAAACACTTCAAGGCCACTTGTGTTGGAAAATATTTTATAAAGACATGAAACAGCACTTGCATATCGGTCAGTCCTTAAACAACTTTTTTACCAACGGAAAAATTTTTATTGATATATTATATTTAGCAATCAGCATCGCCATAGCCTTTTATACCATCATTTTTTTGGAGATGGTCTCCATTTTTTATGATGACGGACTGGTGGACTACCGAAATCATTCGGCCTACTGAAATTTAAACTTGCAAAATTCAAATGTGCTGAATGCTGAGGAAATGTTCTTTGTTTGATGTCAGGAACCTAGATTTGACTCTCGAGCGATAACAGACTGAGCTTAGGCTATACTGAGAGTAAAATTCGAAAGAACACTGGCCATTTTCAGAATTTTCCTTTCTTCAGTGACAACTTTACTGTACAAATATTACACAATTTCATATCATCAAAAATCTCTCCAATTATATTCAACAAATTTCACCAATCCAGCTTCTATTTGTTCATAATGACTAACATGCTATCTAATGTCAAAATATTTGGACGCCTTGATGAAAATATTGTTAACTGTATTCAAAATTTAGAATAAAGAGACATATGGGCTATTGGAAGGTCAGCTCCTGAAGATTTTTGCATGCGGGTTGTTTTCATATTCATACTAGCAAGCTTTGATGTATTTATCACGTTATTTGTTATATCAAGCTCATGTGGTTATCAAAACTGCATTACAATGTTCAATTTTCTTAGTCAGCAAGGAACACCACAGCTTGCTTTTTGATAAAAGCAGTAACATTGGAATAATGAACAACTCATTGCATTGCTGCGGATGATCTGTCTCGATATTGATTTCATCATCAGTTTTCAGCATGATTCATTTAACAATACACTCATATTTCATAGGATGGACAATTGAAGGTTACAGAACAATGAACACCAAACTTCCGGGCATTATAATTGCACTTGCAGTGCTGAACTCAGCTTAATTAGTCAATGGTAAATAATATTAAGGCTTTCTCAGGATCATCTGCATTCAGCATGATTTATTTAACATACCACTCATATTTCATAGGATGGACAATTGAAGGTTACAGAACTATGAACCCCAAACTTCCGGACATTACAATTGCACTTGCAGTGGGGACCTTAGCTTAATTAGGTGATGGTAGATCAGATTCATTCTTATAAGATAAATACACTTTCAAGGGCATTGAATTTGCGTACCTGTTCAAAATCTAAAATTTAGTTGCTCAACCTAATATGTAAGAAGTAAATCATGTTTCCACCACAAAACGGCCTAGTTCAGACCACAGCCAGCCTTTAAAAGCGTTCGGGATGGCGATCGTGGCCGTAGGCTAAGGGGGTGGCCTTAACGACCGCGATCGCCATCCCGAACGCTCTTAAGGGCTGGCTGTGGTTCAGACCAAACTCACATGTGATTTTGAAATGTGTTGCAGGCCCAAGTGACCTTTACAAATTCAAAGATAATAGTGGCAATTTTGTTATGATAAACACATTCAATTCCATATCTGGAATAGCACCATAAGCTTTTTTTTGCCAAACGATTGGATCGCAAAGAAAGCCAGTCCAAATTATCATTCTAGGAAAGCTGAAATCATCGTCTTTGAAGGCAATTTATAAATGTTTGCAGTTTTGTAAACAAGTCAATTTTCCAGGCTATACTATTCATGCTAGTCGGGACAGACAATCAAATCCATGGCAGATGAGTTCGTGTGTTGAGTGTTTTAAATGTATGATGTTATGATACTATTTCCGTTCCATGAGAATTTCATTCTGTGGATTGAAATTATAATCATCGTTGGTGTCACTTAGATATTGCGTGTTGCTATAAATAACATTAAAAATCCATAATATTGTTGGACCTGCGTACGGGAAATTTGATCGTGACGGAAATTTCTTACACTAACATCTTCCACTTTCTAAAGTACAGGTTTATTCCGAGATATCTAAATGATTAACAGATACAAAGCTTCATCTATATATAGTCGCCCACAGAAAAATGTAATCATCTTAATGAGAGTAATCGCATCATGAAATGATGAGCATGCTCTTATTAGGTGCATTAGCATATTGTTTTCTCAGACAAAATATTAAGTTTGTCGTAAAATATTTCACAGCAGAGATCTTACATAATTCTTTCAGACGCAGAGAAATTGATGATATGCGATTTATCTTTGCTCCTTCAACATACAACACAATACGTTTTTCTCGGTCCTGCATTTTCTCCTCTTTACATACACCATATGTTCCACAATGTGGCTCTCGTAATGTTCTAAACCTTGCCGCTGTATTTATGATATTGGTTGTACTGTTCATACATAGACTTGTACATCTCTCTCTGTGCTTCAGGCATGTTGGTTTTGAGCATAAGATCGCAATATTCATCCACTAGATCCATCAGTCCATTGAGAGCCAAGTGAAGGGATTTCTGCAATATAATATTTTATTTTAATTTTATTATTATTATCAACCAATTGCCAAGCATCGGAAATATAGACATCCTCCAAATTTGATTCTATAGGCATAATATATGGATTCATGTAGATCAAATTGAATCCAATTTGCCTGCATTCACATATGCTCCCTTCCACTGTTAAGCCGCTGAGCAGAAGGGGAATCACTTCCTAATGCAGGCAGACTGGAGACAACTTGGTAGATCAAGCTGAGAATATGGTACATATGATGGTGGCACCTTCACCATATTGCATACTAATATTTTGTCTTAAAATTAGAAAAGTCGTAAATGATGGCTACTATACCTTGATGCTAGGTAGTAAGGTGACGGACTGCAGTAAGCTGATCACATCAGCGAGCATGAATCCGATCATCTTACCAAACATCTTTGGATAATTTGACATCAGGGCATATATCCTATAAGATTAAAAAAATATGTTGTATAACTTGTTCGTTAAAAAAGGCAACGTAATGAATGATCAACCAACGACCTATAAATGCAGAGATGTCCATATCTCTCTCTCTATTTGCGAGACAACTCCTCATGCCAAGGCCTGTATACTGGGTCTTAGACGGTATGATAAAATACATGTTAGGTACATTTTCAACTGCAGATTTTTCTGTAAGATTAATTGGTCAGAATTTTCATTTATATAAGCGATCATTGAAACCAAGCAAAATTAAGATTTTTAGTTGCTCCCAACGGTAGCTTATATAATCGAATGATCTGATGGGAAAATGTTATGAAGAAATCGGCAGTGTAAATGCAGCTCAATTAATATCTTGGGATGACCATGTAAACTCCCTTTGCGCAATAGTTAGAGGAATCTAAGTCAAGTAGTTGCAAACTGGGTGGCTATATCAATATCCCTACAGTCACTTACTTGCTCAGTTCCTGGCAGCCCATTAGCATATCACTCTCCATCTTTACTAAGTCAGCACCCATCTGACCGACCTGTTGCTGCATCTCAATCTGTGATGAGTTGTTGATCAACGCTTTGGCAAGATGTGCATCAAGATATGGTTAAGATAAACAACATACATATTTGTTCAAGATTGAAGTAAATGGTTGAAAGTATCTGGCCCAAGCAATGATATCATACGACAACAATTGTCAAAGTCGAATAAGCTTTGCTTTCTATGACACATCCTCAAAGCTCAATAAGGTCCATGTGCCGAGAGAAATGATAAATTGAGAACAGAGGCAACTGGCTGGTTCTGCATTTCTTTCACACAACCTTGAGTTTCTATATCCCAAGGCAAGAATTACAAGAACCTAGTATCAACTGAATGGCCTTCAAACCTCATACTTTTCTGCACTCGTTTTATGATCCATCCATTGCCCACAAGTAATGCGAAGAGCAAAAGTAGTTTCTGATACATTTTGGCATTCAGTTTGCAAGAATAAAATGCATGAATTATACATCCATGCATGTTGTAACGATATTATGGATGGAGGTAATTTAGCAATCTTTTGCAATCTTTATAAAAAGGATATTGTTTGAGATCTGAATGATCTGAGGGGTATTTTGTCCTGCTGTAGACTCATGATGAAGTAACACAGATCTGATCAGCCTCTGGATAGATGACATCGGCAGCGCAAGGTCATGAACTGTATACACTGATGAGAACTCGATCAGCTGTAGTGACGAAAGGATCGCTGATATATGACTGGCATCGGTGTATGTCTGAAAAAGAGGAGTGATCAGAATACATACGAAACCTGCCACATCAATACATCATGTATGCTACTTCAATAGGCTGGTATCCATTAACATTTTGTACAAAATAGTTATGTTTGAATATTTGAAATTGTGTCCCCTTACCACTCCCGACAACTTAACCTGATTATGTAATTCTAAACAACATCAATGCCCAATCGCACAGGAAAGATGGGATCCACATACTCCAGGTTCAAACACGCATTGTGCTCAGATCCTAAACGGTTTCTCATTTTCAAATTCCTTGAAACTCAAGTTTCAAGCCTGCTGTATTTGATCAACATTAAGATAAAACAAAACAGTCTTAGCGCATGATCCTGTCAGTTTACATACCTTGCCTTTGCTGATGACATCGGTGAGCAGGTTGATAAGCTCCAGTAGACAGGTTTGACTCCTGGTGACACAGTTGTTCTCTCCAGCTGATTGTATCAGGCAGCTTAGCTCACATATAAATCTGTAACTCTCACTCACCAACTATAATATTCAAAAGACAGTTAGAGCTTGTAACTTCAGAGGTTTGCAAAACGTAACCATTGTTAATATATATGCTGACAGCAGCATCAGCTGATTCTCAAAGGTTTGATCAGCGGTTGTAACCTCAGGGTGCAGAGCGGTTAGCATGACGTCGCATTACTAACATATAAGCCAGAGGATTGATGCGTATATAAAACTACTTGAGGATAGTATAGCAAGGCATAGCCTTTTTTGCATTATATGTATTGTTTTTACTATATTGTGTTACCTGTATTGTATTTAATGTATTGTATTTAATTTAATGCATGTTAAGTCGGACAGATTAAGTCTGATTAGTAATCACGTTGGGTTACCTGTCTGCGATATTTGTTCACTGTCTGTTCCTTCTCTTTACCCAGGTTTATAGATTTATCGAGTAATATACTCCAAACTTTGATAGCACCTGGAAGGTGTCCAGTAAGATCATTGTGTATCTGTAAAATAATCAGCTTAATTCATCCAGAGGTATCTCTTATTGGTAGCATACTAACCATCAAGCCACTTTCAGACAGTCGGTGAGTTGAGGCTAACAATGATAAATTGAGTAGGTTAGAGAGTTAAATGGCTTGATGTCGAGCATTAATAGATGCAATATGTCTCCAAGCATTCTGCATGCAGCGGGCAATTAAAAGTGAGAAATTACTACACAAGGCATTCTCCTCCACTCAATTGCTTCTTAACCAAATCAATAGTTTTCTGAGCCTGAATGCTTTGTATTTAACAGTACCAGAATTTAAAGAGGACAACTCTGAACATCGGCTCAAATTCAAGCTCAGACGACTGTCTCTTGCAATACTGATTACTTACATGTTCGTGTAGGTTTATTAGACACAAATCTATCTCTCTGTTTTCTATTGCTGAAAAGAAAGCGTTGACCAGTTTTTCGTGCTGACTACTCTGTGTAGCCGCCTTAGATAGGATGATCTTATGCCATACTGTCGAAGTATCATAGACCTCAGAATTGTGTACAGAGCTTGTGAACCAAGAAGTCAGATATAAATATACAGCTTCATTCCTGTCATCTGAGCAGCCTTGTCCGTTCTGTAATAAATGGTGTAATCATTGAAAAGATCAAATCAGCACTGGGATGTTTTTAGGATGTAAGTCTAGAACAAGATGAGTCTATATATCCTGATGACGCTTCAGCCCAAGAGTGTAACAAATTAAGAGAAGGGAAAAACCTCTTTGTTGTTATTATTTATATTGATTTAAAATAATGATAATGATAATGATGAAAAAGAACTTACATTGTTCCCAGTTTGTTGATGGACAGTTACCTTGGTGATATCATCTGTGACATCAGCACATTGGTCAATAACCGAGCTGACCCAGGTTAGAAGGTCCTCACTCAGTCTGGAGTGCTCAGATACTATATTCTTTGTCTTCAGAGAAGAGACCAACTTCTTAGTGCACTTATTCATCCATTTCTGTTGAGGCTTCCCTGCTTGATCAGCCATGGCCTGAGATCAACCATATAAAATGGATAGTATTATTACCGATACTGATATGGGACAGCCATTGTCCTGCAGTTTTAGCCTGCCTAAACCTTTTCTGCCTTTTGGATGGGAATGTCATACAGACAGCCAAGTAAATTAAAACTGATCAACATAATCTAGTTTAAAAATATTGCTACTGGTTATTTTTTGCAATGATTATCAAGCTACAGGTATGTGATAATAAGTACCTTAATTCTCTAGTAACCTTGTGTTTGATTGAATCAACTGAGTAAGGCGCTCAAGACTTGCGATTCTCGATAATGCACGTGTTAATTATACTTGAATTAATCATTGTTATATTAATGGTCTTTCTCACACAATTTTCGAATTAAAGTTTAATAGCCTGGCTTCAGTTGACCATTATAGTTTTAAGACCAGAGGATTAACAGACCTGTGAGAGAGACTGAGCTAAGGCTAAGAGTAATCCTCTGTTTTTCTGACTTGATTCTTTTCCTTTAGGTTCAGCTTCTTGTGTTACGATACAGTCAAGGAACTCCTCAAAAGTCTAGAAATGATCCAAGACACAATGAGCTAATGTAAAGTGTTGACATCTTGATAACTACCATACAAACCACTGCATAACTAAGATCTTGAAAAACAACCGGTCGACAGCAGCAAAGCCGAGAAGGTATGGCAGTATCTTCTGCATAATAATTCCCTTTTATCATTTCATTCTAAAAATCAAATTGAGCATGATTATGTATTATGAAATAATGTCTCTTACTTTATCGAGGAAGCTGATGTATTTGTTGAACAAAGTCTGATTGGTCACCAAACTATTCACTATTGCCTCAGATAACAGCTGTTGGTGACTGGAATTCTACAAATATAACACATATGACATAAATTCAACAACAATAGATCAGCGTGAATCACAATTAGCGGATACTAATCAGCCCTCGGTCTCATAAAATGATTTTTCATTTGTGGCTATAATGAGTTCTACATCACTTTTTTCCTTGACCATTCTTTTTTTCTGAGAATGATGTTATTGCACCATCAGTTAGCGCTTGCTAGTCACTGCCAGGCAATAACTATTGAAGGTATCATGTATTCGAGTCCCATCCGGGAGCTTACAGAGTGAGTTATTCCAGCCCCCAGCACTCCCGGGTGTATTTATCTATAGGAAATAATATAATCCCTATCTGTGATGTGTAATTTAGGGCAATCCTAAGTCCACTGAAACTCAAAACCTGAATATTAAATAATAATTCATAGACCTTTTTGTTAGCAGAACATACCCAACCATTTTTCACGCTTTGTGCCCCAAACTTACGTCTCCTTATCTCTAGACCAAGTTTGGTTCCTGGACCATGGAGTTGCTCCCCCTCCATACTGTAATATGGACCACACTTGATCTAACTTATCTCTTACCTTGTCGTTGGATCCCTCGTTCAACACATTTAGGACTGACTCTATATTCAGATGGTTCCAAATATCCCGAGACTGAAACTGGAGAGATGCTAGGAATACCTCTGTCAGTCTTACACTAACAGGCTCTCCCAAAGTCGGCTGTAAAAGTGAAATACAAATCATCACCATGTGAAAAACAGATATTGGATAAACAAACATGGGAAAAGGAGGCAATATCAATTTTCTAAGGCCAAGGTATCAGCGTCTGGTGGAACAGTAAACTTAAGGATCAGGAAACAGACTTAAGAATTATCAACTTGTACACTCTATTGCAGACTATAGTGGCGTAATGCAATGGTTGCATCCAAATCGATAGTGAATGAAATCGGCATACAGAGGTGCCTTATTTTCTGTGACAGGTGACCGAATCAGTCTGATATAGAGGAGTGCAATTAAAGTGGGGTGAGGTTAGCCCTGTTCATACGGCCACGGGTTTTGGTTTTTTTCGTTTTTTTGGGTGAAAAAACCAAAACCCGTGGCTAGGGTGAGGTAAGAGTCTCGGGCCCAGAGCAAGTCACAAACAAGAATGATATATTTCACAATTATTTATGGACAACTCATTTGAGCCAGGTTGATGTTCAATACACTCAAACTAATCCAGCAGCAACGCTGAATGTCAGTGTTGTGATGACAATGTGACAAGATGACAGGTTCTACTGATATACATCTTTTAGGATCTTACCTTTTTAGGTTCATTGTGATTTTGTAGTAATTTGCTCAGAATGAGACTCAGAGAAGTCATCATACAGGAGTAGTCCCCTCCTAGTTTATTCGTGACTGGTATACACTGTATCAGGGTGGCACAACCTCTCACTGAGTCTATCTGTGCGCTTGTCAGAACTACATCAGTATCATCAAGGGCAGACCCAGTGTATGTCAATAACCTACAAGAAAAGAGCATTGATGTTGGTCGTGTTCAGAAAAAAAAGGAGTTGTTTCATTACTGTTAGCGCTGAATGAGATTTTCGGGTTTATACCTCTCCAGCTTAGTCGAGTAAATATCAGCTAGATTTCTGTTCGGCCAGTTTATAGGGGTGACTAAATTTAACACCAATTTTCACAAAGTTGAGTAAATGTTAGCTATTTAAGAAAAGACAAATTTCTTCTCCTGTGAATATATTACTCCTCGAAGGTAAGAGGTAACACTTAAATCTCCAAATATAACTCACTTCTCAGTTGAGTTATCCTTTGTCTGCGACTCGGCAGCATACTGTGAGACACAGGAGAAATAATTTATCAGATTGTTGTGTTTAGTTGTCACTGACTTTCTTCTCTTCTTAGCTTGATGTGTTTCTCTGAAACACAGAATACAGATAAGTTTCTAATAAGTCAAGGTCACTTTTATTTTATTCTGCTAAAAGGATGGATATAAAATAATGCTTGTGATGGAAAGAAATAATATATACATATAGGATACAAAGCAAGGGAACAGCTAGACAGTCCAGGGACTAGAGTAACATTTTAGGAAGATATGTGTAATGAAGACATATGTAATGAATGCGTAATGTATTTCTGAAGGGAAAAAATTCAGAAACAGTTGAGAAGGGTTTCATGTATGGACCATGGTGGTGGTCACAGCAGTATTGCAATGTTGACCTCCACAGCTCTCCAGCTATCAAAGCGCTTGGAGCAAACACCACGCCATTAATGGCACAATACATTATTTTTCACTCACTGTGATGATGTGCTGGCGAATGCAGAGTTAAGATGTTGTGTAGTTTGGTAAAGCAGACTTCTGGGTAATTCAGCCAGCTCTGTACATCTCCAACAGTTCAGGTATTTAGTAATACACTCAGAGCTACAATCAGAACATCAGTACAAGGTGTTGCCTGATCAATGGATAATCATTTTACATTTTGTATAAAACATTATATGATTTATTTATTATTTATTTATGATTTATATGATAAAATGAAATATATTTTTGTGGTGGGACTTAATATTCAAAACATGTTATTTTTTATACATTGCTTTATAGCCAGAGACCACAGTAAGAATGTCATGAATCTGGAATGGTAGGAAATTATAATCTAACAGGGTTGCCTTTACCTATACCAGTCAACAGGATGAAAGAAAAAGTAAGCGTAATCCAAGTGCTGTGTTGCCAAACAGGATAGAATACCAACCCCTAGACCCACTAAACCCCTAGACCAAGTTTGGTTCATTTGCCTGCATTCCGGGTTGCTCCCAATCCACTGGTCACGCCGCAGCCCAATGCCTGCGTGCGGCATGTCCAGTGGAAGGGAGCAACTGGAATGCAGGAAAATGGATTAAACTTGATCATACTTAACCCCTACCTACACCTGCTCCTCAAAACCCTCATTTGACATACGATTATACCAATCATTTACCTTTCTTGTGTGCTCGTTTCAAGAGCAAAATCTACCAGTAACCCGACAAATCTCCTCGTATTCTCAGATTTATCTCCCTCCATGCTCACCAGTAATGGTACAGTACTCTGTGACAGGCTGGTGAATATGGCAACGTCAACATTCCTCTCATTCACAGAGAGCACCTGTTAGTAATAAAGTTCATAAGTTACACATCATTTATCAGGGAAAACTAGCCAAGGACCAAATAAATCTCAGAGCAACCTCAATTGCCTTCTCTTTGTGCAGGAGAACACAATTACCCTGATACACACAATTATCTATGAGGGATATGCCACTCTAAATACATGTCGTGAACATAGGAGGAAAGGTACTACCATGACTAGATAGCCCTCTCAAGACATTTAGTGAGAACAAAGAGTGCTTAATATAGTCCATGGTTCAACCCTACAATTCTTACTCCGATTACATACTGACAACTTCAGCTGGGGATTAATAACATAAATTCCATAACACTGATAACATTGGTTTGACTTGCCTTTTCATCCCACATTGAGCACCCTGACTTGTTCTTACTGCATTCTCTAAGTCCTGACCAGATATCTGTGATCTCAGAGAGAGTCTGACTGACAGGCTCCGAGTTCTCTGCTGCCTGCCGGTGATCTATACTGTGACACATCAACTGAATCTGTAAGTGAGACAATTTGGGAACATTTAGCAAAAAGAAGTTACGATGTTGAGGATGGCAAAATGTTCAGTTTGCAGGCAGGTCAGAGTGTGTAATTTGATTCAAAAGTTCTTAGGTTCTAGCCAGCTTTGATTTAAAGACCTAAGGGCAGGAGTAGGAACAGGCAATCAGTCGAGAAACCGAACATACCATAACGCTTAAACTTATACCAAAGAGTAGACTAGTAAATTTTTTCTCATTTTCTTTATTTTCCAAGTTATTTTTTCTCTCACCGCATGCAAATATTTTGAAAAAATGATTGTAGACTGACAGTGAAAAGCATAAACATATATCTTACCCTGAGATATGTGCACAAGGATTTGAGATCTGCAGGTAATTTAGCACTTTTCTCCACATCAGAAGCTATATTCAGGAATTCCAAGATGTCCATACTGAGGCTGGCGCTTAGTTGATCAGCCTCGGATTGCTGAGTGTACATGTGGATCATACTGATCACGGCGCAGCAAGCATCCATCAGTAACATATACACAGGTATGTGCAGACTGAGCTTCTCCTTAAATAGAGTAATCGCAGGCGGGATAATGTTGGAAAGCGAGATTACACAGACTTGTACGAGTGCTCCCAATTATGACGCTAAAAACTTAAGATTATCAGCTTCATGCTGATAGTGCCCAACCTATAAGACTTGACACGACACACTGCAAAAGTAATGAGAGCTGAGATGGGAAGATATTGATATCTTTTCAGTAAAATCAAAGGCTGTTGATAAAAAATATCTCAACGCATTATTAAACGTATGAAAAATCCTCTTCATACAGCTGAAAGGACCAGTACATTTATTAAGCGAGTCAACAGAAATGGTTGTTCTTACTCGGATCAAACGTGTAATTTCTGATAAACAGCGCCTCATCAAAGTTGATATGAATAAATGAAATATACCAATTACCATAGACTAAGAGCTTCGTAACAACAAGATTTTACAGATTAAATTCTTCAATTATTCTGCTCTGACTTACCTCATCTTTGAATTCCCCGAGGACTCCAGATAACCTCTCACACATTTCTTCCATCACAGTCACAAACTAATAAAGAAATAATAATTTATGGAAGTCACATTTTTCATCACAACATTCAACATACTAAAATATACAATTGCCTGTATTGCCAGCAGCCGAAACAATAATGTTGATATTGAACCTAAGAACCAGCCCTCTGGTCGGGAGGTCATACATCACAGAGTGGATCGCGGGAGATTCCATACCATAGACTTCCGTCTATGTTGTGCGCAATAATATTATACAACGCTATGTTTGTCCATGTATGTGAGGACTTTTTGGATGAAGTTAAATCTAATTTGCTTGCATTTAGGAGTTGTATCCCCACTAGGCACCAGCAGCTTATCGGAAAAATAGGCGAGACCCAAAATTCAGACAAATTGGGTAAATCTTTATCTTGTTTTATTGTATCCTCACTTTTTCTCGAGTGGCCAAGGCAACAGAACTATCGTACATCTTCATGTTATATAAGATACTATGGAATATCTCTGCATAGCATAAAATCCTCATACACTCATCAGTTGTCTGTATATTGTGTGTCAGCTCCATCAGCGGAGAAAAGTGGGCAGATATCAACTCCAAGCAAACTGAAGACGGGGTATCCGTGATTATGGCGCTAAGGCTACAACAAATTTCAGATTCGTAAAGAGCTTACATTTAAGAATTGGACGAGTTTCACCATAGTTGAACAAAGATTTCTTCCAGAAGAGTTAACACACAGATATCAACATTCTGAAGATCGATTAGGAATCTGCACAGAATTCAACTTGTATTCATCAAATTTTTATGGACATTAAATATATAGAAGATTTTAGAGAATTTAAATCATCAATTGTAGAGCTGATTTGAGGTGGAGCATCTCCCAATGCGTTCAAATTAAATCAAACCTGAACTAGATATCTGACAAGCTTACCATTTGAGTACAGGAGCAGTTATATTGTTATTATATTATCATCATATTATTAATATTATATATTATATTATTATATTATTATATTTACCATTTGAGTACAGGAGCGGAGAGTGACTGAGGTTTATCAGACTTAAGTAAGCAGTCACGTACGGCCAGTATGACTGTCGGTATCTGTCTCAGCTTACTGTAGGTTTGTAACAAAGAGCACAGAAACTTATCACGAGCTTCGTCTCCAGCAGACTGAAATCAGGAGATAAAACAGGAATCATAACACATATTTTTATATTATTTTTTTCTTATAATCCCTAGAGGAGTAAATATAAGCAAGAGTTTAGTTTTTTTGGGGTGACTGGCGATAAATTTGCCAACTTTGTCGGAGTTACATGATGTTGGAATGATGGGTTATGTGAGTTATCAATAGATTACACAAGTACAAGCCATTGTAAAGCCTTTCCTCCTGGTAATACTTTTCTACGGAGGTAGGAGTATGTTCTAACAATTCAGGGTTATCAGGCCCTCTCGCTCTTGTACTTGACCACCTGATTTTCTCACTCAATGCCATTCCTGCTAAGTCCCTATCCAGCCCTATTGGTGAGCTATTAAATGATTGTAGAATGCATGTGCTCCTGACAGCCAGATTTCAAAGGTCAAAAATTATGAGGAGACAACTTAAATTGTGATTGGTTACTTAAAATGGTTACAGCCCTGTCCCCTCATGACTATTGGAGGATAAGATAGTCCTTCAGTCAAACAGCTACAAATATCGAGGATGGACTTCTGTAACAGGACTGCCTCAACTCTAGTCTCAGACTATCTGGCGTGTTTAGGGATTGTAGTGTTTTTCATTTTCAGTCCTACCTACTAAGTTTAAATTACTAAGACCATAAATAGAGAACAAAACAAAAATAAACACCTTTTCAACAAACATGGGTCAATAGAGTCCCGAATCCGACAATGCTATCTTGTGCATCATCATGCATTTATTTATAGTAATAATAGCATTCCCGAGATACATCCCCTGAAGTTTAATCCTTCCTTGCCAATGTGTTGGCTCTGATTGATTGTTGGGTGGGTGGGTGGGAGAGAGCCAATGCCAGATCAGATGTGAAGTGAAACAAGATACAGTTTCACTTGCTCCATCTCAATAGGTACTTTCAGGGACCTGGCATTGACTCTCTCCTACCCGCCCACCGGCCAATCAGAGCCAACACATTAGCTAATCCGTCCTATCTGCTCACCTCATTATCGGCTGTTCTCTGGCAGGCCATCAGAACCTGATCCAGTCTCTTCTCGATCAGTTTATAATTAATATCTAGTAGTGCTGTCATACAGTTATACCATCCAGCGGTATGTCTACAATAATAATATAACAATATAACAAAAAAATGATAAAGAAAAGATAATAATATGACCTAATGTAATAAAACAATATGAGATTGATGCAGCAGCAGCAGTGGTATGTTAGGAACCTCTCCAGTAGCATATATTTACCTCCATTTTTGAGGGATATTGGTTTAAACTCGCATTATCATTGGTCTAGTTCCAGGGTGTTTAGTGAGTGGAGAGAAAAGTGATATCATTTACTTGAACTACCAAAGAACCGAGTTCTCTGTGTTATCCAAAAATTGCATCATGGGATAAAATTTGCAGGCATTGAAATCACCTCGCAGGATTGAAAGACCTTTTCCATATCTTACTAAAGCTAATTGCTAAAAATTGGGGGTTGTCTATCTTTTGACAACATGTACAACAAGCAGACAACTCTTCTTTATGAAACTGGTGTAGGTCTTTTCCTTCTACCAGGGAGAAAGTACATTCAACTCAACAACCTGCTCCTGCCATGTCACTATCAATGTAGAGATAGAAATAAGTCTTACCTTTGTCCAAACCTTGAGAGGAGTGAAATAAGAGTCCGGGTTAATTTATTGTTCTCTGTTGCAGTTGCTTCACTTCCCTGCTCGTGCAAATCATACTTTCCTGTAAAAGTCATACACTCAGAATAATTCCCAACAGATAGAGAATTGTCAGCTCCTTTGACATTAATGAGGGGAACAAATAAAATTTCATCACTGTAAATATTGCCAGACACCAGTGAGAAAATCAAAAACAAACATCCGCAATCTGCAAAAGGTCAGGACTGGTATAAGAGTTAGCCAGGGTTGGGCAATTTCTATTTTGACAATTAGTTGTCCACTCACCCTTAACATTTATCATTTGTGAATCTTGAATACTCTCATTGAATAAGAGTGATGGCCATAATTTGACCATTAAAAAGAATATATTGATTAGACTTGACTCCACCAAAACACATAGTTATGCCTTGCACACTGACATCGAGACTAAACTATTAACATGTGTATCTCTGATCCTTAGCGTCTATTTACAAGTACCCGCCCCTAATTACTGAAATTTTCTACGGGTTGTCACACCAAGCTCCGACCCAAACTCAAGCAACTGTTTTATAGGATACACACCACATTCACAATATTGGCTTACTAAAAAAATTCGTAAATCCGTAGTAGTTATGTATTGTTGAGATCACATACCACATAAACGAAGAAGACTAGCCCAGCATGTCAGAACCAGAGAGTCATCAGGGAGGTCAGAGGTCAAGGTCATCAGAAGGTACAACATTCCAAACTTATCCATCGGTACCTTCACTGTGGAGCTACAGCAAGAGGAAATCAATATAGGAGATACATATGTGGGTATTCTAAGCACTAAATGGGATAGACATCTTAGACCTATTCGCTGGATGGAAGTTATATATGACTGCATATTTTGTTGCTAGTTAGTTTGCTTGGACTGGTGCCTACTGTATTAATACCTGCAGAGAACAATGATTTAACGATATCCTTTTCTCTATCTATACACTTTGATTTAATTTTCCAATGATAGGGTGCATCATTATGATGTTTTACCATTTATTTTTGGTTTGGTCTGATATGTACAAGTGACTTGACAGGCATACAAAATTGACATTAATCAAGTCCAATCAAGGAGTTAGAGACAACTAACTCCTTGGTCTAATCAAGACTCAAAGGCTCTCACCTCGAGAGAAGATAACTCTCAAATAACTTCTCCACTACATCTGCATACTTCGTCCTAGTGTCAGGCTATAATGAGAGTGAACGTATAAATATGTATAGAAATACATTTTTTTTGCATTCACCACCATACATATAACGCTATCATTGGCGTATCATTTTGAAGTTTAGCATTGAATAGCTCTATATTGTATTGGCATACCAATGACATATTATTATAATGCTGTAGTTCCTTCCGTAGATTTTATTGACTTGAGGTGTATGATTTTTGGGAATTGGTAGGGCAACAGAAATTAATATGCTCAAAGGAAGTTCATTACAAATTAAAAATTTAAATGTTCAAACAATGCTAGCCAAAAAAAGGTGCTTCAGAGGTCTTAGTTGGGGAAAGATTGCAGCGTTCCAGAGCAGTCACAAAATCCTTGTAATCTCACTAGTAAAAGGCATGAATATGATTATTTGTGAGGCAACTCACCCAAATCATGTGATTACTATTGCATGTATATCTCTGATTGATAGAGTAAAGTTATTCACACAGCTTGAGAGCTATCAGGAGATATTAGGTGTGACGTCCCAATGTCAATCTCAATAATACATAAAAACTTAATACTAAATCGACTTTAATGATCAGAGACACAAATAGTGTTATATCCTGTCAATGTGGAGTCAACTACCTACAGGACAGGCACAAAACTGACCTCGTCACATTTTAAGTTCTTCTTGATTGCGTCGAGTAAAATCTCCACAAAACTTTGTTTGGCAGCCTGTTTAGGATTAGTTTGTGGTTTCTCAGTAACATGTTTGTCATAGTGTCTCAATGCGTCCCTACAATGAGAAATATGTTAGTCTGTGTGGTCGGGTAAAAGTGATTAGGCTGCATGTTTATAACTTAAAGGAATATTAAAAGGGGATTTACGAATCAATAGTTCTTTTGACATTTGGATGTAAAAGCCGAAATTCCATGAAATAAACATTGCTTGGATTTCATATTTGTACACACAGTCCCTCGTTATCTTGGAATATTCAGAGCCTTGATCTTGTAAACAAACATCAGTTTCAAATTCTAACTATATGAGAGATCAATTTTATTGACACACACCTATGCATAAGTATATCATAAAGTAGAGGTATTATGTTTGATTTCCTGTCCGAGCTCTCTAGCCGAGTGTGGGCTGAAATCCCAACTTCAAATAGCCTCACTGTGACTGGCATCAATATCTGAAAACAAACAATGGCACAAAGGAACTATAATGCATGTTAATCTGCGATTCCAGTTTTAGCTATTAGCAGGAAGTCAAATAAAACCTCTGATGGCATTTGGCCGGCCTAAATTGTGCCATGTACTCCTTTTTGTAGTGGTCAATTTGAACTTTTATGATGAAATGACCTCGTGACCGTGGAATGACTACAAGATTGGTCAGTCATCAGCGAGGTAATGGCACACAGTCTGACATGAATGTCGCTTTATGCAGCACAATATTAATTCTTTGAGGGAGTTGTAAACACATAGCAGAATGATAAAATACCGTACAGGATAAAAATGTCCTCATAGCCACAAATAAATATAAATATGACTGTTAAATTCACAAGATGAATATATTAGAAAAATATTCATTTTTGAATTTCTTTCATTGTGATATCATATCATTGCAAGTTTCTGCCATAGGCTTAATACACTATCATATCATCATATAATATAGTATATGAATTCCATCGTTTTTGCCAAAACTAATGGTAAGCGTAATAAAGTTTTGATCCAACCTGGAATTTTCGAAATAGTAGAAGTTAGACTTACATTGATGGTGATGTTCTTCTTGCTTGTCATCTCTCTTATCCTGTTTATTATATTATCAGTTATCTGTGATAGCTGGCCCATATCTTCATCGTCCTCAGCTTTACTTATCACCTGACAACACTTCTCCAATAGCTGGATCTGTAAATATATTATATAATTCACTCATACATGTTGCAGGTAGGGCATTGGCAAATCAAAAAAATATTAATTTTTCATATAATTTCATTCCGAGAGACATGTTCAAACTACACCCAACTTCAAATGAATCTTTTGGTAATATTATAGTGTCTAATTTTAACAATATACCATTTTATTTAAATTCGATAATACTGTCAATCCTTTTTTGACATTATCTTTTTAATCATCTTGACGGAAATTTATTTTTCCCCTTTTTAATCGATTGCTGATTTTGTAAAGAAAACCTAGTAATATATTGCATTGGGATAAACTTAGTGAATATTGCATCATCGTGTATCTAGCCTGTCTTGACAAGCTTTGCTGGTGAAGGGGGGGGGGAAGAAGGGGGTTCAGCTATCTTCTCGACAGTTTTAGTTAACAAGCTAAGCCCCTCCCCCACCAAACAGCTAAGCCCCTCCCCCACCAGCAAGCTAAGCCCCTCCCCCACCAGCAAGCTTAGCCACTCCTCATACACAAGCTTAGCCCCTCCCCCATCAACAGGCTAGGGTTAATCAATAAAATAACAAAACACACCTGGAGATCCAGGGGGATATACTGAAATGTGTTGTATTGCTTCACATCACTAGAGATAATATGCAGGCATTTCTGTACCAGCTGAGTAATACTGTCATTTCCCAGATCGGCCAGCAGGTCCTAAAACAAATATAAAATATTAACGTCACTTTGAAGGTTGAATGAACTCATTTCCATATAGAACTTACCAAGGAAATTTTAACTGGATGTTTGCCCTCTAGATCGATATTAACTTAAGACAGAGTTAGGAAGAGTTTCATCCGGCAGTTTTATCTCATTCCATTTCCTTGATTTATTTCATATTTATTTTTATTATAACTTCATCCTACTGGTCCATTTCCTTCAGAGTAATGACATCTTTAATTGTCAATATCAAATTTAAATTGCCATCTTAGAAGATATACTGAAAAAGTAAAATTAATTTAATACACATATAATGAAAAAACTGAATGCTTGCTCAAGGTGATGTGTGCATTATTTGGACGTTCAGCACTGGATGTTGCACATCTAGTTGTATAAGTGAGAGAGAGATTTTTAGCCATCGGTTGACGAGGAATTCATAAATGTGATTTTTCAACTGAGCAAAGGATGAGAATGTTGCTAATACTATTTTGTATGTTGGAGTCAGTCAAATTGGTCGCCACATCCGACTCAAATGTGAATTCATCAGTAAGTTTTTAAAGATACATAATGCCAGCTCAGAGCCAACAGGTGTCAGCAGGTAATCGGTCGTCAGAAAACGGAGTTTTATAATAAATCTGATCACCAAGCCGATTCCGACACATTTTTCAGTATCCTTTTGCCAAAAGTTGACAGCAAAATTGCTTCTCAATATGTGATTTATTTTTTATTTTATACAGTTTCAATATAGAAACTCATATTGTTATCTTATCTTGAAAGTATTTGAACAATCACAGTTTTCTTGGAGTCTATTTACTGGGTTGTCAACATATTAATAAACACAGCGGAAATAACCAATAGGACAATCTTTCAATTTTGGTGAATCCTCCTCAAGCCTTAGCATTCAATATGCCAAATATTGTAAATAACAAATACATATTGACGTATTGTTCAGTGTCTAGATTTCTCGTTTGTCATGGGTTGTTTAACTGAGTTTTCGCCAAACCATCATTTATTTGAATTTTTCTACATCTTGCGCAGGTGGAAGGTTTTGAAATTCTGAAGAGAAGCTGTGTATCAGATGAGTATAGGACAGTGACAGGGGTCAAGAGTCTTATTCGATGCACATCATTTTGTGTCAGCGATGATGGTTGCCGTGCTTTTACTTATCGCACAAAAGATCAAGAATGCCAGATTTCCAACAAAGATCAAATCATTGATTGCATACTAGGAGCTGATGATGGCACTGTTATTAGATACGAAAAAAGTGAGTAGTCACAAAATAATGGTGATGATTTTGATGATTTCTTTATCCCGCTTACGTTCAACACAACCTCGAATCTTTTTATTTGTTCACTCCGTGCCATTTTCCATGGAAGCAACGGAGATGTGTATTAAACCATTGTTATAAAAATCAGGGATACAGGATATATCGGATTGTGTCCCACACGTGCTTGGGGTTGGTCAATCTGGCTAGGGTCACAGAATAAATAGCATAAGGTCAGACCTTTGACTGGCAGCCAATTCTGCACATATCATCATCGCCATTCAAATATTGTAAGAAATTAATACTGTACTTGATTCGGAAAATTCTTTTTTTTCAGCAGCTTGTCCCGAAGGAAAGGAGTTTTGCAACCTAGATGCCCAGGTCTACTATGAGTTTGTTGACACTGATAGTAACTTTGGTACCACCATCTTTGATGATGCTAAGACAGCATGTGAGATTAATGGTGGGCAGCTGGCAGTTCTAGACACGGATGAGAAGATACTTTGGTTGAAGGAGCTGAGGGAAGCCCAACCTTCTAATAGTTACAGTGAGTTCATTTTTCTTTGCCATACAGTGCATTTCACTTAATTCAAACCTCTGGGGACCTCAAAAATTGTTCTGATTTAGCAGAGTCTGAATGAAGTGACATTAGAATGCATTGATATCTGGCTGAAGGGACCAATTTTCCATGTCTGAATTAACAGGAGTTTTGAATTATGAAGTTTGAATTAACCAGCTTACACTGCACAGTTGTTAGTTTGTTTTACAAGTTTTTTAAGAACACTAGACCACAGATAATTGAATCCAAACATCAACAAAGCATTTGATTGTTTGATCACCAAGTTCAGGTTATAGCGACGGCGGCTAAGATATTTCAACTTCGATATCAGTAGAAAGCTGTCAAGTTCTATAATAGATTGGCAAATATGCTTTCCTCAACTATCAAGAGCTCAACCATGGCTATAAAGACTGTTTTATCTCCCTGACACCTCTATGAGATGAGTAATGGTCGAATCTTCTTTGTGAGGGGTTGTCTATCTACCATCGATTTTCAAACCTTGTCGATTATATTGTGCTTTGGAAAAATTGCAATTTGAAGGTTGGAAATATAGGGACGGCACAAAATGATGGTAGCAATAGAAGAATCACCCATCTGATGTGGTTTCTTATGATGGATATTAACCAGTGCCAATTATTATACCGCTACCTTTTTGTCCAATTTTCTTTTACAAAGTGGGTGATAAAGAAATGTGACTTTGGGACATCGATAGAATAGCTAGCCAAAAGAATAGCTAGCCAAAAAATAGCTATTGTAGAACCATCATGCTTCTCTGCATGGTTTTTCACTCATAACTTCTTGGCTAATTGGTCAGTGACCTTCCTACTTTCACATTATATCCATCAATGTCTCCAATTACATATCGTATGTTTTGAGGATGGATGCGCATGACTTCCTGAGATATAGCCAGATAAAAAAAGCTTGTTAATTTGCTCATTTTGATGGCTCCCTGCAGATCACATAACTTGTCGCAATGTAAAGTTATTTCAGTTTGATGAAGGTATTGGCTGTTGTGATAATAGCTTTCATGGTAGCGATAAAAATAGCCTGGGAAATTAATCCTGAGCTATTCTACAAACTTCATAAATTTCCTTGTACACCACATTCTGCGCATGCTCAGCTCTGGGCATGAGCTGATCTCTGCAAAATTGAGTCTCGGAATTCCGAAGCCATCTGATTGGCTACCTGCTCTGGTGACATACTTCCCAAAGCGTGCGGATTTTTTATGAATAGTTATCCTCTCTTGTCATTATTAGCTGATCTTAATTGACAGTTTATGCAGGGGATATCCCATTTCCCCTTTCCAAAGTTGCAATCAGAACCCAAACTAAACTCATTCTTCTTGCACATGCGCAAATTCAAGTCACGCATGATGCATACTTAGCCTTACGACACCTGCTTTGTGGTAATGATAGCCTAGTTTATCAGTGATCTACATGCCCAGTCAGATCACGAGAGTCAGTATGTGTACACCATCCATCTGTGTAGCACTAAGTCAATAAAATCAAAGCACTGGGTATTCACTGTATGGAGCAGCTACACAATGTTTTGATTTTGTAACTGTAGTAATCAACTTTTTGACTTACTCACTCATTATTATTTTCATTGTTACAATTCTCCAATTTCCCAATTATTTTTTTGAGATTTTATGAAAAGTTGTAACGTTTTACTTTTCAGTTTATAATAGAAGATTTTGGATCGGATTGACCTTAGACGAGAACGTAGGTACGTGGGTCAATGGAGCACCTCTTACTGATTCTGACTGGGTTACCGGTCGCCCTGGTGGATCAGGTTCCAAATGCGTAGAGTCACGGGATATCGAAAATCAATGGCGCTGGACGGATGAGGGCTGCTTGAATACTAAGCGATTTATCTGTGAATATCCAATCTGACGTTGACAGCTATTGCACCAAGTCAGACATCCTATCTGATTGGGTTGCAGCTATATTTATTCCAAAATCGGTATAGGTAGCCTTGTCGCGCGGCTACTTTTATGTTTTAGACACTCCTAACCATGTGATAAGACTACAGTATTGGGGTTTCTTTTGTTAAGACAACATCGCCAAAAAAACAGATAACTTACTGCCAATAATCTTTTTAATTAAATAGCTTAACTATCAGTTGAATTCTTTATGCTGATCTATCCATTTCCCCTTATATGAGTATCGGAATACCCCCATGTAATTCGCTATGTGTTTGCAAAATGATACTGGTATTGATTGCGTCGTGTACATGTGTTCACAAATATTGGAGCTTTGTCAAGAGGTTTTGTGTACATAATTTAATAAAACGGCTAAATAAATGTTATGTGTGTGTAGTGCAATAACTGAACCTTTGATTTTAATTGACCAGCACTTGTCATGAGCGGTAATACATTTAACTGCATAGGTACCTAGGTGAGAGGATATGTTACAATTGATTACGTCATTAATCTAACCAGTATCAGCACGCTTCAATAATCACAGCAAATTGTTATCTAAAAATAAATTTACCCGGAAAGAATATTGATCAAGCATAAAAGGAATGGATAGAGAATTCTAAGATATAGTGCATGATAAATAAATTCATTTATATAATTAATCCTAACAGATGCGAGTGGTCATATCAACATGGAAGTACAGCAGATTATCCTTTATCTTATCTTTAATGCAGGGATCATCAATGCTGACCGTATCGTAGAGGTGAGTACGCTGCATATATATTGTGTTATATATTGTATATTTATTGTTATTTAATTTTTAATATAAATGATTTTTTGTATGGGAACATTACACCTTTTGATAATGTGGCCAGATTGAAATGTCAGTGATCAAGCCTTGAATTTCGGATATCATAGAGATCTAAACAAATATGTTAATATAACTAATATCTACATGTGAATTTTTCTATATAATTATATCATATTATTATCATATATACTATATAATTTAAATGTATTCATTGTTATTTGACTTTCATTGTAATAGAAATAGAAATTTCAAGTCAATTCTTCCTCTCAGAACATAGTCAAATTTTTGGTTTGCCGCATGCAGAAATCATGGCTAGACGATACCAAGGATGCAAGAGCTTCATTTTTTTTTTGGAATTATTAAGGGAAGTAATCCTGCAAAACACAATGTGTTATAAGCTTATTTGGAAAGCTAAACATAAAAAAAAAACCTGAAGCGAGTCGATATCTCATTTTGCGTGTATGAGGTGTTTTATATACAATCAGATAGCATCGATATCCTGTAACCGGCCCATAACAGAACCAAATCACTAAATTTAAATACAACATTGGGAAATCGGAGCTGAAATGCTTCGATGGACTCTACCTATCCTGTCATGCGGCTACTTTTTTTTGGTTTCAGGAGTCACCTGACAAGCGAGACTCTACCAATGCTTATTTCCTTAATACTATCACACTCTTCTTTTGATCAGGCTACAGGGTTTGAGGTTGATCTACAGACATGTGTTTCAGAAGAAGGGCGTAAGACAGAGTCACAGATAAGTTCTCTGACTGTTTGCGCCTCCCTATGCATGACCGACCAAACTTGTAAAGCGGTAACATACATCAGCAAGTCAGCTATGTGTCATTTGTCTACCGATAATGATCTGCACAACTGCACGCTGCAGAAAGGAGATGGAACCGTTAATGATATCAACTACAGAGGTAAAATATCTCTAAGTTTCTGTCTCCTCTAAAATCTGAGCATCAAGTATGCAGATAGAATATTGCACAATTCTTGCTGATTAATCATGATCACCATGTGCCCTTCCTTATTCATTCATGAAAATATATATCGTCAAGCTGGTCTGCAGCCTTATTCAGAGGTTTGCCAAACACCAGATCACTATTTTTCTCGTCACATGCTCAGTGGTTGGCCCCGCAAAAGCAGCATGAAGACTGCAGACAATATTTCGTTTTAAAATACAAACACAGTGACCGCGGTTTCAACTTCAGCCGACCCTAGAGAATAAATGCTTACAAAGAACCAACTTAATTCATTCCCTGATCAGTTAGGGTTGCAGCTGCTGGCATCCTGATTGGACCATTAAAAAAGATTGGCTTGTTTTGATTGGCTATCAGATAGGATCCATTTTCTTATGGTCAATTTACATTTCTTTACCAGCACCTTGTCCTGAAGGGTTGGAGATTTGTAACAGAGATGCCCAAGTCTACTATGAGTTTGTTGACACTGGTAATACCTGGGGTTCTATGATCTTTAATGATGCCAGGACAGCGTGTCAGAACAGTGGTGGGCAGCTGGCAGTTCTAGACACGGATGCAAAGATACAGTGGATGAGTGAGTTCAGAGAGTCTCAAGTTTCTAATAATTTTAGTAAGTTAATTAAAAGCCCTCATTTGAGCATAAATTATAGATGTGGGACGCAAAAGTCTGACCGGGGATTCGAGAGATGCTCAACAAATTCAGGTATAAGCTGAGAAAAGAGAGGGAGAGAGCAGTGAAATACTCAGAGACTCGGGCAGTCACTTGAGCACAAATAATAATTGGCAACTGTTAATTGTTAGGTATTTTTGGGATCTAGTCTTTTCTATAACTTGTTTGAAGCAAGATCTTGTAGTAATATTGTCCTAATGGTTCAACGCAATGATTGGGCCTTCTCTCTTATTTGATATTTTTTAGTACACGGACAAAGGTTTTGGATTGGACTGACGTTACAGGGCAATGTGGGTACTTGGGTCAACGGAGATACTCTTACTGATTCTGACTGGTTTACCGGTCGCCCTGGTGGATCAGGTTCCACATGCGTAGAGTCATGGGATAGTAGTAGACAATGGCAGTGGACTGATGAGGGATGCACGAATACCAAACATTATATTTGTGAATATTCTTTCTGAAAATTTAATGTTAGCAATTCAAATCAATATGCATATCTCATTACATCTTGTGATTGACTATGGTCTTATTATCCGATAAATAATAATTGAAGTGGCTCACATTATCCATTCTCTGCTTTCATGGTTCATGGTTTTATCTTTCTGTTCGACGAATACAATAATTATGTACAAGAATATGGTTAAATATAACCTAAGGTAACCATAATATAAGGTATCAGATTTAATTATCTTGATCTGTCATTCAAATTTCTGCAGCCAATATGTCATCAATGTGAATAGTTTTGTGTTAAGGAGGCTTTATTGCTCTGCTACAAGCTTTTCTTGACCGCTTTCGGTGATGAAAACATTGAATGCATAACTCTAGTCCCAGTGATCATTTAAGAGCACCCAGATAGAACCGTTTTGGACACAAACAAGTCAAGATGGACCCGCAGTATAATATCTGATAGGGTTGAAGGTCTTCCCTCGCATCTTTCACGACATCAGTTGAACATGTTATATGCACCAATACATAGACATAAATATGTCTATGTATTCAAGCATATAACAAAGTTATTACAAAATGTCAGCATTTCAGAATTGTCTCTTATAAACGCGGAATGTTGTAGCTCATTTATATAAACCAATTTTGTCACCAATACTCTTACAAGCATCATGGAGAATCTTGGTCTCTACAGTCATTAGAAATGAGAATGGGTTGCAGATTGTTGGGCTTGTACAGTATGCTCAATTCCTCCAATATCTGAAGGTGCATTCCTCGGAGGAGGCAACTCCTATTGATGTCCATAATTATATACAAAAGTGCCTTAAATTTGTTTGTAGTGCAAATCAAGCATTATGAAACCCATCAACAAACTGACCGTAAAACTTTCGTTCGCCTGTGTCTCAATTTGAAGTTTGTTCGGAGGTTGTTTGTTGCCATTTTTAAATATTCAGGTTGATCGTACTGAATTATTAGTAAAAGTCTGAGCGATTTGCCAAATCTAAGAAATGTTCACAAAGGTATTTGGCCTCATGGTTGCCCTGCTCTGAACTGTGCAGTGACCAACTATTTTTAAGCTTTGCGGGTAGGATATACTGATGGTATACAATTCAAAGTGGCAGTTTAGTGAATGGGTGGTGTAATGTGATATTCTCATAATGTCAGAGTGCAGGAAGCCGGTACCTGTTGGTAGGGATAGATTGTCAAGTTTTTGATTGCAATCTCAATGTTTGACATCTGGTATATAGGATGGCGCATGAAATCCATTAATTTGCATGGCTCTATTGTTTATTTGGAGTGTTTATCAGTGTAGATTTAACGTGAATGCCCAATAAATTGCTTTTAATACAATTTTTAAATACATTAAATAACTATTTGATCTGTTTCATAAGGAACAATAACAAGGATATTAGATTGCTGTGGTACAGGAAGGAAGGTTAAGGCGATAAATTACCCTACTTAAGTAAGCAGTAATTGGCAAGAATATCGACCCCTGCAATCTTTAGGCTGGGACGAAACTAGAAGTTCATGTGTTTATAAAACACTCGGCAGGAAGGAGCAGACAAGTGTGAGCCCTCCAAACTCTTGCTCCTTATCTGACTGTCCTGGACCGGCAGATGATCATGGAATTGGAACACATTATTCTTTCACTTATCATCTTGGCAAGGGTAACCTTTTCTGGACGTGTTGCTAAGGTAAATGCTTTGGTTATGTAGTATGAAATCATGCAGTAACTTTTGCTTTCACTCAGCTTAGCTTAATATTATTGTCTTTTTCCGTTTGCATTATTTGATAATGAGGATGATGTTTGGTGCCAATAACTATGACTATATGTTTAGTTATACATGTAATAAAAGTGCAAATTTATGCTCAAAATTCATGCTGATGGCCTTTCAATGTCGTGGCAGACTTAACCTGTATTGCCTATTAACCATCAATGAATTTTTATAACTTTTTTATCATTCATAACCATATCATGTCTTCAAAAAAATGTATCATCAAACAATCAATACAGATTTTGTTAATATACGGAAAGAAACTAAAATAACTTGTGAGAAACTGTTACAAGCTGTGGAGAAGTGATCGCCCGAATATCAATATCAACCTATGCCCAATTTTTGGTCTAGTTATCAGCATGGCTTGATACTTATAGGCTTTGGCGTTTGAGATAAGAAAGGACACCTGTGTGTCGGAAGAAGAGAGGACGTCTCAGTCACAGATTAGGTCTATCTCAGTTTGCGCTTCAATTTGTCTGGCGGATCATGCTTGTGAAGCAGTCACTTATATAAGCCAATCAAAAGTGTGCCATTTGTCTAGTGATAATGACTTGCACAACTGTACGCTGCAGAAAGGGGATGGTAGCATCAACAACGCAAAACCCAAAGGTAAGTTTTCAATTAGGTTTGATCGCCCTCTTTGATGAATCAATTCTAGCAGAATCCAAGACCAGCAGGTAGTTCTATGACTAAGTGCTTTGATTTGGCACATCGAATGAAGTTGCCCACCTCAATGGAAAGCTATAGGGTTGATGATGATGAATATTCAAAAAGATTGTACACACGCCTCCCACGTGACGTTATCTGGTGCTAACAGCTCAGACACACGTCTTAAACGCAACACAGTTAACCAAAGTGAATAAAGGAACACGAACTGATGTGATACAAAATTGAACCAATGCTATTAACACGATCCGATGACTCCTGAAATCGAAAAATGGACACTTAGTGATCTAGACCCATTACTTATCATGTCATTGAGCACATAGTCCACTGTTTTCTGCTATAAAGTAGTTTTAAGAAACAATGCCAATAATATTCCAATGTCTTAACTGAAAAACAGAACAGAAGGGTAGCTCAAGTTTAAATAATCTAATCATGTGATCTTAACTTCTTAACCTCTTATGCAGTTTGTCCAGTAGGGCAGAGTCACTGCAACATTGATGCTGGAGTGTACTACGAGTTCTCAAGCACCACTGCGAATTGGGACAATGCTCAGGTAGCTTGTCAGTCTAATGGCGGGGAACTAGCAAGTCTCGACACTCAGGAGAAATTTGACTGGATGTACGCTCGGAGAGCCGCGCAGCCCAATAGTGATCCTAGTGAGTATTATTTTCTTGCCCAAAAGATTTCCTGTTATGAGAATGGAATGAGAACACAAGAGAAAGAAGTTTGGATGCGAGGGACTGGTGAGGGATCTAGCCATAAAAATATCCAATGTGAGCCAATTTTTAATTGCCGACAGCGCTGTTTAGATGATCACATTCATTTTGTTGGGCCAGAGAACCATTTTATTTAGAAAAAACTTTGCAGCATCAGTGCTTGAAGTGAAGCTATATTATTGACCATGATGGTAGTCTTGTTTATAACAATTTTTGTAGAATGACAATGACATTTTCTGCAAACCGTTTTCATTATACAGTATATACCCAGAAAATGTGGATCGGGATTCGATACAGCACTGCAGCAGGAGGCTGGGTATGGACGAACGGTGAACCACTAAGCTATGATGAGTGGAATCCGGGCGAGCCAAACAACGGGGAGTATGATGAGAATAGGGCTGAATATCTGAATGTTGCTAGCAGTTGCAGGTTCAATGATGCACCTGGAGGTACTGCCTTTTATTACATTTGCGAGTACCAACTATGAAATGTGTTCTCTAATGAACAGCCAAAAATCTCATCTAATCTCTGTTTATGAGCGTCCAGACAAACGACAAAGATACAAAATAAGGAATTGACCATAATGAACCTTATTCTATCTTCGCAGAAATTGACTTTTACATTATTTTGATAATCTGATTTCTCTGTGTTCAGCTATACTCTGAGATTACCATGCAATCAATGCGGAACCAATAAATTATCTCCTTCTGTGTTATGCTGTGTTTTTTTTAGAAAATAATAATCAATCATTTAAACCTCATGACTTTTATCAATAATATGTTGAAGCTGTAGCTCTTCAAGTAGATCAACCGATGATCCCTTAATTACAAAGTTTGATGCAAGATAATTGTTCAAAAATGTACTCTCCATTGCAAAATGAGTTTAGCAGGTGCATGAATAACTCCTAGAACTTTGACAAACATTTACTTATAGTAACTTGACCTGCGGTACATCTTTTTTCAACATACTATCAGTGAGTAGGGCCATTTAAAGGGGACTCTTGGATTATTATGACACTTCATGCGATTCACTGTGGGAAAATTGCATCTCGTTTCAGGTCCTCTCCTGTTTTTTTTTAGCTTGCGGCGCACTCAAGTTCTGGAGGTCCTCTATGGCTTCACCTTTAGAATGCATTCTATTCTTTTAGGATGTATCACCTTCTCAACCTGCGTCCCTCTTTAGGGGCAGCCCACCCTCTGTTTTGTCATAAACAGGGCTGTGGAAAAATTGTGCACAGGTCAATGCCAAAAACTCAATATCTCTGTGTGTTACAAGAGCAGTCTTTTATCAAAGATACCCATCTATGATAGGCCATTATTCATTCTGAGTTTAACCTAAAGTCAGATTTTCAACGTTTCAGATACATATCATTGACATTTTGTGCTATGATATGTAGGCCATGAGGTAACAGGGTTTTCAACATCGGTTATACGAAAAGGTTTATGTGCGACAATCAATTACTGCTGAACAACACATTCTGTAAATGTCCATGTTTATCAGTTGATACATAAAACCCTACATTATATAGAACCCTACATTACATAGCTCATTGAAAATCCTAAATAACTCCTAGTCCATGTGTCCTATCACAAAATTCAACATTAGTAAAACTTTTTTCCCTGAAGTGGGTCAAAAACGGCAGGCAGTATAACTATCATTGAATTGTCCATCCATGTATCGTAACTCTGTGATAGTATGATGCAAAGATATGATTTCTCAGGCATGATCCTGTTCCAAGACCAATATACTTAAACACCAATATTAAATAAACAGATAAAAGGAGAGAGTATTTTTGAGTATCGGATTGCAAAGGCAATGCTTAGTTCTTAACCTTAACCATTTCCCAATGGGGCGTTAAAACACCAACAATAACTAGATGAGCAAACAACGCAGCACATATATCTTTGAAAAGAAAGGAAATTAAGGAATTGACTGACACTGTGAAAGGAGACTGTATTCCTAGATATTGGTTCCACTTTATTCAGAACAGGTACATTTGAAAATAAAATTGGTTGTTTCTACAAATACATGCCGCCTGTTTATGTGTAATTGGATTTAGATATTCATTGTTATTCACTTTGAAAACAACTATGATTGTGATGGCGCTCAATAAGAGGACTTATGTCGGCACATTAACTCTTTTTGTTTTCACCTCAACTGTCGCAAGAGGCTTGAATGACACTACTGAGGTAGGATTGTCGCTTTTGCTCAAAACGAAGTTAAATGTCAAGTAAAGATTGCAGCTTCCTAACTATTTTGTATGTTCTGAGGTTTACATTTTTGTTTTGTGAATGCGTGGTTATAGCAAGCCAGTCGAATAGTCATTTGTCGCAAAGCCTCGAAGCAACAACTATCTTACCCTGCTCCAGAGTTGACTGGGACCAGGCAAACTGTATGGATTTTTGTTGTTGATTCTTCACATTCACATTCTAACTTTAGGGAACGACATTTGAGGTTAGCAAGGACGCTTGTGTATCTGACCCCTATCGGACGGTGAGCGGAGTATTCTCACTCAGTGTTTGCAGTCAGCTTTGCCTGTCAGATGACAGCTGCAAGGCTGTCACATTCATGAGTGACTCCAATGATTGCCAGCTCTCAGACACCGAAGAAACACACGCCTGCTCAATGCTGGAAGGTGGTGAAACACTGACTGAGATGTCAAGGAGTAAGTAGAATGTGACTTCCATAAAAGTACTTTTATTTTCATGGTTAAATGAAGAGATGAGGTTATTTATTCTCAAATATTCTAGTTCGTAGAATTACCAAGTATGACCTAACCTCTGTTTTGTGAGCAGAACTTAAATGTGTGATTTACATTTCATTACTGATTTTAAGTTTGTCCACCTGGAACACCCTATTGTTATGAGGAGGTAGGAGTATATTATGAATTCAATCAAACTCGAACAGACTGGCATACTGCACAGGCAGTATGTGCGTCTGACGGAGGACAGCTGGCGGTGCTGGACACGGAAGAGAAATTTGACCTGCTGTATAATTTAAGAGTATCTGAAAGCAGTCGTGAGTTCTTTGCCAGTGCATCAATTATTATGATTTGCACCGAATAATCCTACGACAACAATTATAATTATAATCAACTGTGTGCTGATAACATGAGTATGGAATGGCTTGTCTGCAGGTGATTGCGCTAAATATGGGGGTGATTTGGCAACAACAGGGGTATTTGGAAATAAAACTTCTAAAAAACTGACTGTTTTATAAGTTGTGAGAGTTTTTAACAAGTGTCTGACCAATTTAACAAATCTGCAAACGTGTAAATGTATTTTTGTAAGTGGGCGGGGGTTCGTACTGGATTGGACTACGTGACATTGATTGCCGGCATAACTGGATGTGGGTGGATGGACAGCCGGACGATGGTAGCTTCGGTTGGTATACCAACTCTCCGAGTCACACAGAGAATGCTGACTGTGATTGGTGTGCTGCAGCTCAAAGAAAAGCCAGCCCACAGACCACCCAGTGGAGGGAGCAAAGATGCACAAGCGATTTCAAATTTATTTGTGAATATACGATTTGATATCTGGTATGACACACATTCTGTAGTTAGCTACACTCTTATATATGCTTGCTGCAATATGCACATATAATTGTAGTGTTTGTTAGTTGCATTCTTAGAATCAAGAAAGACTAAGAAACAAAATAATTAGCCGTTGTTGTAACCTGGTTCCTTTTTGTATGAGATGAGCTTATGATTTTGTTGTTGACCTTTTTCGCAAACTTCTCTGTTCTGTCAACAAATCAAATAAATTGCCATTATTGACTTACTCTCCAAGATCAAGGCAAACATTTTTGTCTGGTAAGTTGAATGTGTAGGCATGTAGAGACAAACATCAAAAACCTAATAATAAATCAATGTGCAAACAAACCAGCAGGCACTTTTTGACAAAAGAGGAAATTAGTTGACAATACCCTATATGCCAAACTAAATGTTGTCTGTGCTCCAAGATATTGGTTAACTGAGATAGTGTACACTGTCTGCTCATGTTCTCACCATTGGAGATTAAATCAATTCATGAATGCATTTTGCCCTGTGTGATTGGTATTAGATACCTCAGGTACAGCTAGATTAAATGTTTATCACTTTGGTCACAGTTGAGATTGAGATGGGGTACTACGAAAGAACTGGTGTCTACACATTGACTCTTCTTGTAATAATTACTGTAGAAGGAGTTTCAAGTGACAATGGCAAGGTATGTTTATCACTATCGCACAAAAGTTTATTCAATGAAGAAAAACGTCAAGGGGCACAATGGTCCCGTCAGATGGATGGTATGGATTTTAACCAAAGCATGGAAGTTGAAGACTTTTTGGTCATCAGGAATTGTATGTTACTCGCGCTACATCTACAGCGTGTTCAGCTGTTCATCCACTGTTTGGTCAAGCTTGATTTTGGGCAGTAAGATAAAATTTGGGCTTCCGGGCCAGTAACTCCAACAATTGATTTTTAGATGAGCAGTCCATTGCTTTAGGAAACTACACTCTATGTCCGATAGTGGTTAGTGATCATAAGAAGCACATACATGATAAATAACAGTGGAATAAGTGGCTGATACTCTTCTCACTCCCGGAAAGATATCCAATTAATTGCCAGATATCATCAAATAAGCGCAAAGTTTAGGCATTCCGAGTTTTGGCATTTTGGTTGAGAAAAGTTTAGAAGAATTTTCATTTTAGTAAAGTGAATTTTTTTCACTGTGACCATAGGGTATTTTAAAGTTCGCCATGGTGCTCCTAATTTGACTGAGACCTTCATTATTATATCAAATGTGGGGAGGCAGGATGCAAATTTCACTATTGTGTGAGTAGGCAAGCTTTTTTTTCTCCAGCAATACTTTACTCTTATAAGGTAAAAAACAAAAATAAATTATTGTACATTAAGCCATCAAACATACCACTTCTGTTGAGAGATGAGAGGTGGGGTTAATATTAGTTAGCCTTGACATTCGCTTTTTCAATCTGAGTTTTCTGTGGGTAATTAACAAAAACCATCACCTTAAACTGGCAACCATTCTTAGAGATAATCAAGCAAGGGCTGGTTTCGGGGTTAAAGGAGCAGCAGTTGCGTTGATTACAGAGGAAAGCGTCTCCACAAGAGTTTAATTGTTTTCATTGGGTCATATTTTAGGGTATATCGATATACGAGATACATAAGGATGTGTGCGTCTCCAGCCCCTACCAGACAGTAGGTCGTGTATTTTCACCGAGCGTTTGTAGTCTGCGTTGTCTATCAGATGACAGCTGTAAGGCTGTCACATTCAATAGTGAGACATATGAATGTAAGCTTTCCTTAACGACAGACACACAAAATTTCTTCCTGTCGGAGGGCGATCTAACATTAACTAAGACAAAAATAACTGGGCTACCATCGACTGGGCTACATTCAACTGAGCCACCAGTAACAGAACAAGCACCAACTGAGCCACCATCCACTGAGCCACCATTGACAGAGTCAACAGTAACAGAACCACCATTGACTGAGCCACTGTTGACTGAGCCAACATTGACTGAGCCATCAGTAACTGTGCTATCTGATACTGAGAAACCAGAATTGGCAAGTGAGTAGAATACAGCAATATCTTGTTCAATGGTTTTTCACCCGATCATTTGTTCTTCGATTAAATAGTTCTTGTCAATATTGAATGCTGCACAGTTGACATAAAATTCTGTTTACTGATTCAGTTCTTAATTTGAATTAACAACTAATAACTTAGATAATATGCCATTCTTGCGACATGGTTACTATGTGTAAGAAATTATAACTCTGGTTATTTATTCAGTTTGTTCCTCAACCATAATTATATTACTTATTTTGTTAATACTGAATAATTTGAGTAGAATTACCAAGTATGACCTAACCTCCGTTTTGTGAGCAGATCTTAAATGTGTGATTTACATTTCATTTCTGATTTTCAGTTTGTCCACCTGGAACACCCTATTGTTATGAGGAGGTAGGAGTATATTATGAATTCAATCAAACTCGAACAGACTGGCATACTGCACAGGCAGTATGTGCGTCCGACGGAGGACAGCTGGCGGTGCTGGACACGGAAGAGAAATTTGACCTGCTGTATAATTTAAGAGTATCTGAAAGCAGTCGTGAGTTCTTTGCCAGTGCATCAATTATTATGATTTGCACCGAATAATCCTACGACAACAATTATAATTATAATCAACTGTGTGCTGATAACATGAGTATGGAATGGCTTGTCTGCAGGTGATTGCGCTAAATATGGGGGTGATTTGGCAACAACAGGGGTATTTGGAAATAAAACTTCTAAAAAACTGACTGTTTTATAAGTTGTGAGAGTTTTTAACAAGTGTCTGACCAATTTAACAAATCTGCAAACGTGTAAATGTATTTTTTTAAGTGGGCGGGGGTTCGTACTGGATTGGACTACGTGACATTGATTGCCGGCATAACTGGATGTGGGTGGATGGACAGCCGGACGATGGTAGCTTCGGTTGGTATACCAACTCTCCGAGTCACACAGAAAATGCTGACTGTGATTGGTGTGCTGCAGCTCAAAGAAAAGCCAGCCCACAGACCACCCAGTGGAGGGAGCAAAGATGCACAAGCGATTTCAAATTTATTTGTGAATATACGATTTGATATCTGGTATGACACACATTCTGTAGTTAGCTACACTCTTATATATGCTTGCTGCAATATGCACATATAATTGTAATGTTTGTTAGTTGCATTCTTAGAATCAAGAAAGACTAAGAAATAAAATAATTGGCCGTTGTTGTAACCTGGTTCCTTATTGTATGAGATGAGCTTATGATTTTGTTGTTGACCTTTTTCGCAAACTTCTCTGTTCTGTCAACAAATCAAATAAATTGCCATCTCACGACCGAGTCTTAGTGCTGTAGTAGGCCTGAGACCAGAGATCTGAATTCATAAGCCATGATTGATTGATTGATTGAGTGATTGATTGAGACTTGAAGAAGTTGCTCATCGTCTTCACAATAAATCATCCAATAAATCTGATCTGAATAATAATATCTCAGTCAATGTTGCTTTTAATTTTATTTAAGTTTCATCAATTTGCGAACGATTGACAATTTTATATAAAAACTTGTTATGTGTCATAAAACATCGTTGTTAATGGAATTTAAAGTTTGATTTGAATTTCGTTTCATGTTTATTTTCAGCTATAGGGAAGTCATATGGACATCAAGGTAGAGATAAAATAGTTGAGCTCTTGTGTAATATGTGTGTTGCTCATTGCTTGGTGAGTTGTACACTTTTTTGGATGAAATTGCCGGACGCTTCACAGGAGGCAAACATGTAAAAATCAAAAAAATCAGCAAAAAACGCGAAAATTGTGAAGGCAAAAGCTAATAAAGACTTCATCACTTTGCTCGTCAAGTCATGTACGGGAAACTTTCATCAATCACTATGTTTCCATGCTCCGTACAAATGCGCACATAGCCGATTTTAGCCCTTTTTTCGGCACATGGAAACAATTAAGCTATTCAATTTCAATAGGTTGTTCGCATTCACAAAACGAATTTGTTCAGATCCTATTGTTATTGTATTGTGTTTTGATTACATAACAAGCCAAATCCATTGGATAGGATGCGAATGATCATTCGACCCATGGAAACATAGTGATTATTGGCTTACTCTCCAAGATCAAAGGAAACATTTTTTGTCTGGTAAGTTGAATGTGTAGGCATGTAGAGACAAACATCAAAAACCTAATAATAAATCAATGTGCAAACAAACCAGCAGGCACTTTTTGACAAAAGAGGAAATTGGTTGACAATTCCGTATATGTCTAACTAAAAGTTGTCTGTGCTCCAGGATATTGGTTCACTTAGATAGTGTACACTGTCTGCTCATGTTCTCATCATTGAAGATTAAATCAATTCATGAATGCATTTTGCCCTGTGTGATTGGTATTAGATACCTCGGATACAGCTAGATTCAAGTTTATTCACTCACATTGTACACAGCTGAGATTGAGATGGGGTACTACGAAAGAACTGGTGTCTACGCATTGATTCTTCTTGTAATAACTTCTTCTGTAGAAGGAGTTTCAAGTGACAATGGCAAGGTAAGTTTATCACCATCGCACAAAGGTTTATTCAATGAAATAAATTGTCAAGGGGCACAATTTATCCCGTGAGATGAACGGTTTGGATTGTAACCAAAGCATGGAAGTTTAAGACTTTTTTTGTCATCAGGAATTGTATGTCACTTGTGCTACATCTACAGCTTGTTCAGTTGTTCATCCCCTGTTTGGTCAAGCTTGATTTTGGGCAGTAAGATAAAATTTGGGCTTCCGGGCCAGTTACTCCAACAAATGATATTTAGATCAGCAGTCCATCGCCTTAGGAAACTACACTCTATGTCCGATAGTGGTTAAGGATCATAAGCAGCACATATGTTAAATGACAGTGGAATAAGTGGTTGATACTCTTCTCATCTTCTCAATACTGGAAAGATACCCAATAAAATTGCCAGATATCATCGAATAAGCACAAGTTTAGGCATCCCGAGTTTTGGCATTTTGGTTGAGAAAAGTTGAGAAGAATTTTCATTTTAGTAAAGTGAATGGTTTCGACTGCTACCATGGATATTTAAATGGTGGCCATTTCACTTTTGTGTGAGCAGGGGAGCTTTTTCTCCAGCAATACTTCGCTCCTCTAAGGTGAAAATCAATGGAATTGTTTTACATTACGTCATCGTACATATCATTTCTGTTGGGAGTTATGAGGGGAGAGTTAATATTAGCTAGCATTAATATTAGCTATTTCAAGCTGAGTTTTCCATGCATTTCAAGTTTTCCACAGACAAGATACTTGTCTTTTCGAAGGTAATGTCAAATTGAAATGGCATCCATACTTAGAGTTGATCGAACAAGGGCTGAATTTTGGGGAAGAGGAGCAGCAGTTCTTTTAGTTGACAAGTAAAGTGTGTTCACTGAAGTTTGATTGTTTTCGTTGGGTCATATTTCAGGGTACATCGATATACGAGATACATAAGGATGTTTGCGTCTCCAGCCCCTACCAGACAGTGGGCGGGGTATTTTCACTGCATGTTTGTAGTCTGCATTGTCTCTGTGAGACAGGGTTTCCAAATCATTGGAGGCTTGAATGTTGATAAATCTTAATTTTAGTGACAAAACTCATGAAATATTCTGCCAAATTGTCCGCAATACAGGCGGAAAATGCTATAATTGACTATCCAAATATTAAAATTATTTCCCAGACTATGTACATATGAGTTTTCAATGTTGCAGATTCTGAATAAAAAATAATTTTTATCCTATTATAAGCGGTTTTCAAGATAACCCTCTTTTCAGCACGTTTTTCCTATGCGGCGTGGGTTAAAAGTACCAAACTGGAGAGAGGACAACTCCAAACTGAGGCCTAAATCAGAGCTCAGAAAACTGTCTATACAGCAATATCTTTTTCAATGGTTTTTCACCCGATCATTTGTTCTTCGATTAAATAGTTCTTGTCAATATTGAATGCTGCACAGTTGACATAAAATTCTGTTTACTGATTCAGTTCTTAGTTTGAATTAACAACTAATAACTTAGCTAATACACCATTCTTGCAACATGGTTGCTAAGTGTAAGAAATTATAACTGTGGTTACTTTTTCAGTTTGTTCCTCAACCATAATTATATTACTAATTTTGTTAATACTGAATAATTTGCGTTTTATCTCTTATTTTAAGATTGTCCAGCTGGAATGACATACTGTGTTGAGGAGTCAGGAATATACTATGACTTCATTCATACTCCAGCAGACTGGGATAACGCACATGCACAATGTCAATCTGGTGGTGGACAGCTGGCAGTGCTGGACACGGAAGAAAAATTTGAGCTGATGAAGGCAATAAGAAAAGCTGATGAAGGTAGTGAGTCATTTAAATTCTTTCTTGAGCAATGTGACAGGACTCAGTTATTTGATAATACAGTACTGTGTTATACTTTAGCCTGGCCTTTGAGCCTCTTATTTTGCAGCTATCTTTTCTCGGCTCATACATTATCAAGTACCATTTATAGCGAGTTAAATGATTATTTATAAATCTTGTCTTTTCAGGTTTTTCTTGTTCTTATTATCTAAATAACTGAAAAGACTCCAGACGTCTTATTTGTAATTGTACAATGTGTTACATGTGCTTAAAAAATCAACCAAGTATTGATTTCCTGGGCGAGATTTCACTCTACGAGGGGTTGACTTGGAGTCGGCAAAGTGAGGGCTGGCCAATTCCTATTATTGACATAAATAGGTTATCCCAAAACAGACCGGTTAGAGCTCCAGCTACCTGATCCAAAGCCTAAGCAATTGCTAATACTTTAAAGTGTATTTTTTAAAGTTAAGATGGATTCATACTGGATAGGACTACGTGACACTGATTGCGAGCACAACTGGATGTGGGTGAATGGACAGCCTGACGATGGTAACTATGGATGGAGAGACCCTTATCCTAATCATGAAAACAACACAAATTGTCACTGGTGTGCAGAAGCTTTAAGGAGACAAACCCCTCAGAAATCCCAATGGAAGGACCATATATGTTCAGACTCCCTTAAATACATTTGTGAATACACAATATGATATCTGGTAATTTTTTAAACGCTGTAGGCCTACTCTTTTCGGTTTGCTGTACTTTATACTTAGGCCTACTGCAATGTGAACATTTGACAAACGATTGAGATACAAAAAAATATACCAATCATCAAAGCAAGACTATATTTTAATAAATCCCTCCATGATATTTCAATAATTTATTTCATTTGATTTTAATTCACTATTTTGGTAATGGGTGATATTTAGCTCTTTTAGTTGAAATTATGATTTATCTTCACATATTGTATGCACAGCATACATAACAATGCGCATATGATCATGGCAATATTAACAATTTCAATTTTGTTCAAACCAGTTTTTGAACACATTTATTTTATTTATTATGCTACAGGGAAGTCATCTGGCCCAGGTTGTGTCTTTGAAAGCCATACCATTATTAGTGGTAATTATTTGGTCGAAATTGCCTGCTCCTGTGTAATATGAGTAATGTTTATTAAGGCTGGGGGAGTGGGGATGCTCGGAAGTATAAACTTCTAACCCCCAATTTTTCAGATTTCTAATGCCCTCAACCATACCTCGATGTTGTTACATCAATGACATATCATTTATGTACCGACTAATTGATGGATGTCTTCTCGTGTCATGTCTGGAAAATCTAGACACAGCATATATTAAGGGCTGGCGGTGGTTGGGTCCCATATGACCTCAGATAGATTGTCGAATGTCTTTGAGCTCAACCAGGAATGAATGTCGTAAATCATCAAGAGAAGTGTGATTAATCATAGGCCAACTTTCAGCATTAGAATGATGTATCTTTATCATTACCCCTGTTTCAAATATATGTGTAAGCCCACTGCATGCCCTTCGAAAAATGACACTATTGTATTAAATTATAATGTCACTGCCATCAGAGAGTTACTGGGTAGGACCTGATTTTTTTACAACCATTAACTTGAAGAAAAAAATTGATAATGTTATATATACAGTCCTAATGCACCGCAATTATTTCTTCAACGATTGGCCGTGACTCAGAACTAGGGTCCTAGGAAAAGACAAGCCATAATCATTTCACAGATTGAGGGTATACAGAGGGGGGGGGGACACTGTGGTTTTTGATACGCTGGGGAAAATTGTGCGCAGCAGGATGTTAAAAAAATCAAAAATGTTACAATGGCATTTTTCTTGCACACACGCTTATCTATGATGGTAAATTAGGTACCATGTACTCATTTCCAACTTTTTACAAATGTCCAACCATCAAGCAATAACCCATATATTGTCATATTGCGCTATAATACATGAATGGTGTATAGCTTGAAGGGTGGACATTTAAAGTCATTCTATAGATCTAATGCGAAAAGAAATAGGCTCTATAGCCCATCAAGTTTGCCTGCAAGACAAGATTCTAATTTGGCAGGTAGCCAGATTGACAATTCCCCCCCAGTGAATCAAAACCGTAGACACCATAACTATCGTCAAGGTATCCCCTCGGTATATCCTTACCCTGTGATATTTTACTTTGTCCTCCATATATTTTGAGGGCTCAGTAGGCCTATGGCATGTTGAGCTTTAAAACTAATTTGAACTCACTTTGAAGAACCACTGTTGAAGTGCCACGTTATCGACCCGCTGGTTGCTTTCTTTTCGCAGGCATTCCAGGAACTGAGTCAGCACTTCCCAAGCCTTCCTTGTGTCCCTCTCAGTAAAAGCTTCACTACAAAAACAAAATTATATTTTTGGGTTATCTATATGTTTATGTACGCTGATATGTCAGTGGTTCAAACTCTCAAACTGTTCTATAAAGTGAGAGTTCAATAATTACAGCAGGACAATGGCTGCAGTGCGCATAAAATGATCAATCTTTCCTATGTGAAAGCTTATGGATTTCAAAAAAGTTTGCAGGCAATTCTGATCAGATAAATTGATAACAACAGCTTTGAGACACTCGAGAATGGTTGGAGTGAGATGAACGACTACATCTTACACTTATGGAGAGTTGCATTGTGGTACACAATTTGAGTACAGTTTTTTGACAATAGGTAAAGGAAGCGATACACAGTGGTAGTTATATACTGGACTTATATCTGTCTAGTTACCACTGCTATCTTGAGGAAGGACAACAAATGCACATTGGACACAATGGAAAAAGTATTTAATTTCAATGCAAAGCAGTTCTTTTTAGGATTTGCATTTGAATAAATATCCCGTCCATTTTGAATTGTGTGAGTGTCCTGATTGATGGTGAGTAGGCCTATTTAGCTGGCTAGGTCCCGCTCAATCTGTAAATCACCTAAACCCGTTGATGACTGAAACTAGCTGCTATCAGCAAACAGTTTTGCCATATTGCCAGGATGGATGAATTTTGCGATCATTCTCTAAGTTTGAAACAAGTAAGTATGAAGTTAGTACCACTAAAGTTCTACACCCGCGACAATACAGTGTACAGTATTTTCATAGTACAGCGCACGCTACGTAGCCACACCATCAAAATTTAGCCTAATTAAGTGAGTTTGAATTATGTGACACAAAAATTGGTTGAAACTTAGCCTACGGGACCAGTGCCCTTTGTTTGAATTAACAGTTCTGAATTTTAAAGTCCGAATGAAGATGGTTACACCGTATACCTTTTAGAGCCAGCGGAATGGAGGGAGTAGGTGATCCAGTCGATTAGTATTTGTTCTTTACGAGGTACAAACACTGTACTGTTACTCCATATCCTCTCAGCTACAGATAGTCTCTCACTCCAGGGAAGTGTGCGGTCTTTCAGCACGGCAATACTGTCATGACCTGGAAATTAAGACAATAATCAGATGATTGCATGGGTGTCATGATGAAAAATGATGACTGCATGCAAAACATTCAAAACAATGATCTTAGATAGACAATAAAAAGTAGATATATGATCGTGGATTGACAATAAAATGTATATACATTTTTTTTTTATTGTCAATCTACGATCATTGTTTCGAATATATATATTTTATGCAATCAATACATAGGCTAAATTACATACAATTCTCAAAACAAGAAGTTGGCAACATTGAAAGTATCTTTGGATATAAGCATCTTATCATTATTCAAGACTATGTGAATGCAGAGACGCTGCCAGCAAGCCAATATTATTGAGCTTATTGTTACAGGGGTACAAATTACTTTGATATACTGCCAATTATAACTTCCAAACAAATAATCTTGTTTTCTCCTCAATATTTATGCCGTTCACAGAATTTGTCAATTGCAAGTCAGTTTTTCATTAATAGTTTTTTGGGTCTTTTTCTGTCTCCATTACCAAAATTAGCTTTGGGACCATGTAGAACGTGCCACAGGAAGACTTTTTTTCTGCTTGAAACTGAGGACTGCCTAATGCATGTCAATTTATGGATTCAGGTGATATGGAAATCTGATGAAGCTAGCTATTCGTTTTAAGACATTTGATGGGGCTTGAATCAAACGGCCTCCTCGTATAAATAGACGCCATGTTATTTCATAGCTTCAGTCAAGTACCCATCCTCATAAAATTTCAAATGATAGAGCAGTTCTCCTCCCCCTACCCCCCCCCCCCCCCCACCCTCACCAAAGCATATCTCCTTAGGAAAAACAGAACACTTTTCTGAACAACCGAAAACACTTACCTGGTGTTGTAGCTACTGGCATATCGGAATTCTTCAGTTGTCCCTATTGGCTAAGAGATAATATGGCGTCTGAGCAACGTAGATACAGGTACTACAGATTGCACCTAGTCTGAGAACAACAAAACAGATATAGTTCGATTATAAATTTGACCTTATGGAGTATGTTACTACATCTACTCTCACAGATATAGGATTCAATGAGTCATGATATATTGTTGAACCTACTGGTAATGCTGCCACTTTTATTCTATGTCATCTACCGAGTAATACCGTGTATTCATAGGCAAGACCAAGGGGCCATGGCCTTACAACTTATTTAGTAGGTCAATTTTGGAAAACCCTACAATATACATAGTCATTATGAGTATACTATGGCACTATTTGTTGATTATTACTGGGTGCCCAGAAAGGGGGGGGGGGGGAGGGGTCTTTGTGTTTTGGATTATGAAGGGAGTATCCACTATACAGGTTTAGTTTTATTGGCAAATTTCTACTCATCACATGGTTATACTCATCAATAAATGCAATACTGAGACTTGTGACATACGACCAGTGGGTTGGTAGTTTAAGTGCTGAAAAATAGCACCGGTTGGGTTTCTGGTATTGGCTTTTCACTATCAAGTACATCTCCACGATGATATGGGATACGGTCGATACTGAAATACCAATACCAGCAACTAAGCAAAGTGTGTCCATTTCAAATGTTGAGAAAAAAGTTCTCATGTCTGTTATTCAGCCAACCCAAATACATAGGGCCGACTAAATTGCAGATCATATTATTAAACAAAAGTGTCTCTTGGCGATTTTATCCTCACCAATGCTTTTCACAGCCTGACACATCTCAGTCCTTGGACATGCATTATGCATGTCTCATGACAGAAATGTTGGTTATCTTGCCAAATCCCTGCAGTATACATTGCGATGAGACAACCAGACTTGTTCCGACTTTGTAGGGAAAGTCTATAAATTCTTACATATTAACCTATCCATTTGTAAAGGGAAGATTTTCTTGGTCTTCATTTTTCTCTACTGAAAAAGTTGAGACAAAAACACATTGGCCTATGTTGATCTGATAACGAGTGAGAGTTGTTCATTGTATCTCCGTTCAATGTATGACTTTGATGGTTAGGCCAGGTGTCATCACTCCATCCAAGACAAATCAACTGAATTTGGAATTTACATACCTAGAGCCTAGGCCTAACTTGTGAGAGCTTCTTGAATTTTAACTTGAACATATAGACGGTAACTGTAAATTGCTGAACAGGCTGAACGGACTGAACAGCTGAACGGAATTTCTCAGACTACTATTTATTTGATTCTCTTAATGATTAGCTATTTTTTCACAAGCGTGGACAATCCCTTAAATTCTGCTCATTAATTTATTTATTTTGAGTTTGCATTCGCCTTGGTTTCTTTCAATTTTATTCACAGTAAATCTTTCTGCATTACACTAGTGACTGGATGGAAAGTAGCTGTCTTGCCAAGCTTTGTTGGGGAGGAACCCCAAGCCCCCTTCCCCCACAACAAAGCTTGTCAAGACCAGCTAGATGGAAGGTTGTGCTGGATAATGTTTCTAGGGGGCCTTTCAATTAGAAAGAGTGATCCTTTACTAAAGCAAGTTATCACTATCACATCGCTCAGAATTATCACTCACTTGGTGTTTCAATTAGAGAAAATCGCTCCCAAATCGCTCACTCAGAATGTATATAGTTCCATCAAGTGACTGAGTGATCTGAAAGCGAGACCCCTAGCATGTATCGCTCACTCAGTGAGCGATACATGAGATTGCGATTTTGGCTGTTTCTAATTGAAAGACCCACCTGGTTTCCTACCACGATCAGTTTATGTCAGAATTGGCACACCGATTGCTACATTTCCTTCCCCTAAATCGGTCATATTAGGTGCCAACAGGAACTTAGTGACTCATTAAATCGTTTGGCTAGGAGGAATGCGTTTGAGAAGTGATAGTCAGACAGAGAAAACAATACAAATAATAATTCTAGTCTGAAAAATTATGTTCATTTGTTCAGCAATTTACAGTTACCGACATATAGATATATCTAATCATTTCGGAGAGAGATTGTATAACACTGAGTCACTCACAGCTAGAGTAACTGAGCAGTCACATGACTCATGTACACTTTTACACAGCGACAATTGGCACCTATTAATCCACACTAACCATAGGCAGTGGGCATCGTTGTCACTGTCTGCAACTGTAGGGTACTGACTCTGAGTGGGTATGTCAATAGCATATTTCAATAACTACCAATGAAAGAGTAGTAGTAGTAGTAGTAGTATGTATGTTTGTTGTACATAGATAGTTGTAGTAGTAATATGTATACTTAGAGTCATTAGATTATGAATGAATATATTATGACTTTAACTATCCACAGAGTACAAAGTTTATATGTACACATACATAACACGACTATTATTATTATTATAATAATGGTGTTGTGTTATTTATGCGATTACTACTTGTACCACCAATCAAATGACTCCTTAGGGAGTCCTCAAATTGCTACTCTATTACGTCTACTAACTAACTTAGTTAGTACTCCAAAAGATAAGTCAGGTATCCACCAATTAAAATATTGGATTGGGACTTGCAGCACATATAGGTCTACGTATTTAGGATAAGTGTATTTGATTTGATACTTGAGCCAAACTCACTGGAGATAAGCCGATTTCATCAAGGCTCTATTAATTATGTTTTTTTTTTGATTTGCTTTCTTAAAACATGCTGGACACATGTGACCTTGACATAGCTTAGCTCTTCATGAATTCAGTTTCTGAAATAAGAACGTAACTCTGATTGGCTCCCAATTCATTTCAATGACCAATAGTTGGTAGATTATATTATTGATAAATGACAAGTGATTGCGGCTCGGTGTTATAAAGAATGGACAACTTCATATTATGTACTTCTGATCTGGTTATTTTTTCATTTGTATGATTATATGACGGATTTTGCGGGCGCAGTGTGAAAGAAGAAACACTTATAAAGAAATACGTATGTGCATCAGACAGCAACATTAAGCTGTGTGACCAGTTCATACCCATTTGGATGTATCTAAACGGATATGAATCCTGTGTCTTACAACCACCAGGAAGAATGCAACCACTGAGGATTTACTTCTCTCATTTCCCAATGAACTCCCTCTCATCCCCTTTAGAGAGAGGGAGTACTTTACCGTTTTTTCAAGACTGTTCTAGCTTCCATCTGTGTACTCAAATGCATACATGACAAGTTAGTAGATAAAGAAATCAGGATGTCTCTGCGGACAAACTCCTAACCCGGAACACCACTCTGCGTCCCGCAGTGCGGGTGCGATTCAGCCCTCGTATCTCATACTTCTAAGATAAAACTTGAGCTTTCCTATTATGAACTACGTCATTTTACCTGATTTCACATACAAGCAATAATGGTAATAAGCAATTACATATGTATATGTACTGTTGAGGTAGGAAAACATAGTTTTCCTTGCAAAAAGAAGCTTAAAACGTTTTCTGGGTGAAAAAAGCTGGAAAAAGGGAGATAGGGAGGGGGTGGAAAAAGACCCTAAAAACTGGGAGGCTCCCTACCAAAAAGGGAGACTTGTTGTCAGGTATGCACAAATGATTAAGTAGTAATTTATGTTTCACTCAAACATTACTCATGAAATCAGAGTTGATCGGATCAGACTGATTTATTTTTTTATAAATATAACTTCACGTAAAATATTTAAAAATCCGCAAATTTTCACAGTCAATTCTCATCTGACTTTCTCAGAGCAAATCACAAAAAGACGGAAGTCAGCCAACAAAAAGATCCATGGGCCGCTCAAACAGTCTCACGTATAGACAAACAGTCTCTGATACACATGTACAAAAATACAAGTAATTCCATCCATAAGCCACACAGCTCCAGTCTGGTACACATTTACAACTGATCAGCAGAAATTTGATCTGGAGTGCACTCCGAATAATATACCATGACGTGGAGCATTACAGTGAAAAACTAGAAAATGCACATGTTCCAACCTTGTGCACCACACTCAATGATTACTGCTGAACTTATATGTCTAGATATAGACTAAACATCGATCGATCACCCACTCAGAGAACGGATGACAGCTAAACCAACTGCCAGGCCAAAACGTGCAGTCAGCAGCCAAAAGTCTGGAGTGACTTTATTTTAGCTTACCCAAAATATAGTGATTAAATCAGTTTTAACATTTTGTTGTACTTTTTTATTTTTGCATCACTTTTTCAAATCTCATTGAATTTCAATAAATGATATTTTAGAATGCTATTTTATGATGTACTTTTTAAATTTGTAGGCATTTTGAAAAGCTACCAATTAAACAAACAAACATGCGGCACTAGACACCAAGGAGTCGATCAAGAATATCAAATATGCAGCGTTGAAAGCTAACTCCTGAGCTGATTATCCGGAAGGCCACACGGTTATAAAAGTAACCACCAAACGGAAAAATAAACGTGGTATGCAGTCGGGAGTCGCCTTTTCGTGATATCTGATGATAACCTGAGTTTGCTCAGTTCTTTCATGAATTTGGCTCCCGATATTTTGGCTAAAGGATTGTCCACAGATATAGTGGGACTTAGTTTAGTAAGGTCAGCACATTTGCGTATTTTTAGGTACTTGAACCGTACCTGAGCACCAGTTAGTGGGACAGTCACTTTAGATACCTTACTGTCAATCTTATATCAAGCTGCTTTTTGACTATTGGTAGTTGCGGCTGTGACACCTTTTGTGCGACATATTTCAATATCCTCCCTTAGCTGGATTATGTACAGCTCAGTATCATTGAGTTTGCCCAAACCTGAAAAATATCAGAAAACTCGTCTTGCAACTTCACAGATGCAAATCATCAGCTGAATCAACATTATGTACATATTATTTGATATTACATATATTGTATGAGACCAAGCAAAGCACATGCGCTTTTACTAAATAATGATGCCATTGAATTCCATATCCGGAATAGCATCATTAGCTTTCTTTTGCAAAACAAAGGGCTTGCAAAAATAGCCAGTCCCTAGTAGCAATCTAGAAATGCCCTAATCATCGACACTGTAGGGGTATAATTACTGTTTGCAATTTTGTAAACAAGACAATTTCTCAGGCTAATTATTCATGCTACTAGGGACAGCCAATCAGATAACAGTCAGATGGGTCCCTGTGTTTAGTGTCCTAACCGTATAACGCTATGATACTATTCCATTCTAAGAGAAGAATCTAATTCAGTGAATGATGCCATCACAATCACAAGTTTGTTGAATTTAACTCTTCTGACTGTGATATTTGTTCTGACACCAAAATAATTGTCAAATGATCTAAACACATTGTGAGGGGTATCTTCAGGAATGCGCCTGGGGGGTCTTTCAATTAGAAACAGCCAAAATCGCAATCTGATTGCTCACTCAGTGAGTGAGCGATACCTGCTAGGGGTCTCGCTTTCAGATCGCTCAGTCACTTGATGGAACTATATACATTCTGAGTGAGCGATTTGGGAACGATTTTGTCTAATTGAAAGACCATTGTGAGTGATAATTTTGAGCGATGTGATAGTGATAACTTGCTTTAGTAAAGGATCACTCTTTCTAATTGAAAGACCCCCCTGGATAGAAAAATATCTTCAGCCTGTCCTCCAAAAGGATATACTATAGGGTGTTTATCTGCTCTCTATCGGTATGTGGATTAATTCTAGGGGCGTCTCTATATCATCTGGCTCTCCACCGTGTCCAGGAGGGTACATAAAGACAAAATTACCTGGATATTGGTGCTCTGTGCTAGATTTGTTGAGGTGCTGTATGGTCTTCATCCCTCATTCTTCACAATGTCAGATATTATAATGACACAAAACATTTCCAAACTTAATCCTGACAGGGCTGTCTAGTCCATCCATTGAGAATTACTCTTGCTGCCACCATATAGCATTTACATTGATCAGATAAGGTTTTGGAGATAAAACAGTTTGAACCATGAGTCAAGCATTGCTGTACAGAAAAGAGATAGAGAACTAAAGTATTATACCGATAAACCTCAGTAAGGGAAACATATCAATTTTCTGATGGTGAAAGCTAAACATTTTTTTGGGGAATCATTGTTTTATATACCATCAAGAAGGTCTCGATGTCAGGATCACAGAAAACCCAAGCCAATCAGTCATGTCAAATGACATCGGTGTTAGGAGTTATCTCATTTACTGCCATGCAAGGACAACTCTGTTTTTTACTTTAAATAAAAGTTGCATCATAAACATCAGTGAACAAGCAAAGTGACAACATGTAATTTTGAGGCTCTGTAATAACATTCTTATTTCAACCAGAAGATACCTGTTATATCTCCGTATCTATCTTACTATGGCATCAGAAGCCTTCTTAAGCTAGTCATTATAATCTTAATGGTGAGTTTTATATTTTGTGTGAAATAGTTGCATTTTGTTAAGTGAATTTAGGAATCTAGATTGTAAGAAGTTTTGGCTGTTTTTTCCAGATTTCATAATTACGTGAAGTTTATAAGATTGTTTAAATTGAGATTGTTATTTACCTTGTCACTTTATAACGATAATATTTTGCTATAATCTGCAGTATAATTTATTTGACTCTTGTTCAATTGTTTAATTGTCATTAATAGATGAGATGTTTATTATATGCTGACTATCTTTTAAGTAGATTAATATTTCACTTTTAGGCTGATTGCGACAGCGACCTGTTTGTCAGCCACACATTCACCCTGCAATATAATCTCTCGATTATCCATCTGTAATGCTGTCAGATAAGATAAAGACGTGTATCTCATTAACTACTGTAAGTCATTGTTTTCTCAGGGTAATAATTTTGCATTGCTAGGATTTTGCTCTGACATCATCGCATATACGTGTACGCTGCCTTTTGGATTTTCACTGATCATAAGACATCTTTTGGTTATTGGTGGTTTTTTCCTTGACTGTGTTTTGATATTGTGGATCACTTTTACTTTGTATCATACAGGCACTCCTTTGCACCTTTATTTTGAACTTTCATTGAGATAATTACTTTGCTTGCAGGGTACGATCTTAGATAAAATACAGTAACGAACCGTTGCCAACAAAACCCCACGTCTGATTCTGATACACCATCATGTAATCATTTGACATGAAATACGACGGTTCTATGGATAAATTCTGAACAAAGGAAAGCAGAATCAAAGTTTTTGCTATTACTGCTTTCAATTATCTCCTAGTATCAATGTGTTTGACCTTTGCCCAATAGCAAATTTATGTAAAAAAACTAAAGAAAACATTTGTTACCCTAAAAGACCTGGTTGTTTTTGTGCTGGTACAGCACAAAGCTTTGAAACCTCTAAGTTGAGCATAGACAAGAAAGAGGGGGAAATTTTGAACACCACGAGCAATTTTTACCCAGAAGTGCTATGAAATTTTTCAGTGTCAAAATATTGCATAACTACAGCAGAAGTAACTGTCTGTCTATATATTGCATTGGTTGTTATGTAGTCTATAACAAACATCAATTGCAATGATTTTACATGTAAATCGAGAGGTGTGTGGCAGAAAATCTCCATCAATCAGATAAAATGGACATTTCCAACGCCTGCCACTGTTAACGCTTGCCTGCAATCGTTAAGCTTACATAAAAAAATCTTCCTCTATGTGCATGCCTGTCAAGATGAGACCATGATCTATTCAACATTTATTTATGCCAGCTTTAAGTTTTGCCTTGAACTCAGTGTGATTGACCTGCATATTCAAAAATGGCAACAAACATCCATCATGTACAAAATTTAAATGATCACCCGGACAGACTGAATTTCTCAATAAATGTCATTAAGACTATTGGCTACATCATACAGAAACTGATGTCCTCATTCCTAATGAAACCATCCAGAAAATACTGATATTTCTAGCGATGTTTATGTATTCAAGCATGTTCAGCTGTTGACATGACACATGTGAGGGAAGGCCCAAAGACGTTTCAACCACATCACAAATTATACTTGGGTCCAACTGGTCTTGTTTGTGGTAAAGCTGTTCAGTCTGTGGTACTCGTAAATAATACGGTCTAGCTAAAGGTGATATATTTTGCATCTTATGTTTTCTCCATCGCAAATGGTCAAGAAACCTTGTAGCAGAGCAATGAAGCCTCCCTAACACAAATATTCGCGGTCATGGCAGATTGGCTGCAGATATTCAAATCAGAGATCCAGACAATCTGATGTGTTATATCCAACAGTCTATTTTCATAATCATTTATTCATTGAACAGAAAGAAAAATAATCAACTCTCAGGTAGTCAGTGTGTGGTTAATGTGAGTCACTTTAATTATTAATAACCGGATAATAAGACCGTTGTCAAACAAAATGCTGTGAGATGTACATATTTATTTGAAATGGTAACACTAAGTTTTCAGAAAGAATATTCACAAATATAATGTTTGGTATTCTGACAGTTTTCATCTGTCCATTGCCATTGTCGTCTAATATCCCACGACTCTACACATTTGGAATTTGAACCATCGGGCTGACCTGTATACCAGTCAGAATCGGTAAGAGTATCTCCATTGACCCAAGTACCCACACTGTCCTGTAACGTCAGCCCAATCCAAAACCTTTGACGGTGTACTGGAAAGTATATCAGAGTGAAACTCAACAGATAAAATACGGGAAGGCTTAATCATTGATAACTACACGAGCTTGCTTCAAACATGTAACGGAATAGACTGGATAAAAACGTATCTAACAAGTCAATTGCCAAGTATTATTTTTCCCACTGACTGCTGGAGTCTCAGAGTACTTCACTGCTCCCTCCCTCTCTTTTCTCAGCTTATGGCTAGCTAATATGTTACTCATCCCTCAGATCCCTGGTCAGATTTTGCATCCGACATCTATCATTTTTACTGGAATGAGGGATTTTATTTTACTCACTGAAATCATTTGAAACTTGAGCCTCTCTCAACTCTTTCATCCACTGTATCTTCGCGTCCGTGTCTAGAACTGCCAGCTGCCCACCACTATTCTGACATGCTGTCCTGGCATCATTAAAGCTCATAGAACCGTAGGTATCACCAGTGTCAACAAACTCATAGTAGACCTGGGCATCTCTGTTACAAAATTTCACTCCTTCAGGGCAAGGTGCTGAAAACGACATGTGAAAAGTGTATAGACATCTAATAGAATATCAGAGCGTCTCAGCAAGAATACTTGCTATAAATTTTGATATTATATCAGTTGTCACCTTCACCATTTACTGTTTTCCTGCTATCCTAATTATCCTGACAAGCAGAGCAACGGTTGTTTTCTGCTAAATGAGTGTCACACTGAAATTTCAAAAGTCAGGGTCTCAACCTTGCAATGTTTTGTGACCCTCAGCCCCTGACAGCTTTTGTAAAGATTTTTAGATTAGGCCTGAGTTCGCTGAGTGCTCGAGTGATTATAACATGGATTTCAGTATGTGCACTTACCTTTTTGTACCCAAATCAGAGTTCCACAGTCATCAGTCAGGGCACATGTCGTTGTATTTTCAGTTTCTGACAGGTGGCACCGGCGTAGCTCACTTTGAAATGTAACAGCCACACATTTGACGTCTGCCAAACAAAATTGGCTGCATGAACTCAGGGAGAATACTCCGAACAGTGTCTGATACACACTAGAGACACATGTTTCTCTGTCTACTGTGTATGATCTCTCCTACAATTAAATGTTAAAACAATATGGCAAAGGAATAGATGTATCGGCCGATATTGCCAGGATGGCTGATGATATGATCTGGTAAAATCAAATAAGTGAGTAAAATAAGAGCTGACACTAGCCCAGACCAACCCTGACAGTGATTTACAGCTTGAAAGGAGGAACCACACTCCTTGCAGATCGAATCTGTGACACAAGTCTCTCTGCACCGTAACGTTTGGCTTAATCCAAATGTGCTTGAGTTCTTAGTTCTCCAGTTTGGGTGGGGTGACTTTTCTGTTTGAGAACTCAAGCACATTCGGATTAGTTCAGTAGCTACGGTGCAAAGATAACCAACCTGAAATGATTGGTGCACACGCGCATGAGGGGGGAAAACTACAGAAAAAAGTCAAATTTTTTATAGGCAGTAGCCATTTTTATGAAAAAAGGCTTTCCAGGTGCAGCCCCTGTCATGTGTTAGTCTACTTAGTCCAATACATAGAGTTATTATATCTAATTACTTTATGGTCGAATCCAACACTCGGGTGCTGTAACACGCGTGACAGGTGCTGTATAGGTCATGTGTTACAGAGCCCACAACAATGCTGTATAGGCGTTGAGTGGTGTAACACATGTCCCTAACAGCACCTACCTCACGCCTTACAGCACCCACACCAATGCTGTAATGGCCTTGGGTGTTGTAAAACATGTCGTATACAGCACCCGCCTCACGTCTTACATTCGTTGTTACTCCTGTTTAAGTGCCCATTTAGAATAGCATGCATTTTTGTAAGAAAGAAACGCTTATGGTAGTCAATAAATTTCATTAGAAAAGCAAATTCAACGGATTATCAATAAATTTTTTACAAGCCGTTGTCGCACAGTTTTACAATAAAATCAATACCGATACTATTCATTAACAGAATGACCTCACTATTCACGTCATCTTGCAAAAAACTAGTACTTTACTATTGCAAAATAGGGTTGGAAGTGAAATATGGTTGACAATAGATTTACACGCCATGCCGGTGAACGTCATAGCTGAGTTTATCTTTGCCTTGTCACTGCATATCAGTTTTCCCCGAATTGCTCACCACAGAAAGCCCAAAAACACCTTAAAAATTTTTGGCATTCTGTGGTGCGCAATTCGGGAAAAACTGATATGCAGTGACATATTCTGTTGGCATGTCCTGTTTGCACTATGTTCCATCAAAGCGGCTTCATATGAGAGGTATTTAAAAAAAAATTGTCTGGCCTCAGTGATGGTCCTTTTGACAGCATGTTTGGCGTCATGGAAAATATGAGCATTCTCACAGAGAGGGCAACTCCTAATATCATTGATACCAATTTCTTTTATTAGTCATGAAATCTAGCATAAGGTTTTCCCGAAGTAAATAACCTGTCTTTTCTGTGTGTGGCACGCATCACATTGGATCCTCATCTATTTAACCAAAGCAACCTAAATAAGCTAATAACCGATGATAAAAAGATGGTTTTTCCTCTGGTGCTTAATGCCACAGGATCCAGAAATTGCCCCTAATGGGTGCTTAAGAGGCTTCTTGTAAACATTATGCAATTGAAAGTATGATATGAACCATAGTATCTGCACCACATTGTCCTTAAAATTCCTCCTCAAAGACGATTATCCTGCCTTTCATCAAAATAGCACAACGCCATGACATGACGTCATGCCAAATCCAATATTTTCAGAATCAGTGTTCGATTAGCTTTCCAACAATATATAAAATGTCAAAATCAGACAACGCAGGTATCATAACCTGAAGTGCTAAGAATACTTTTCTTTGCAGCTGAGACTATCTTTTCATTCTTTAATATAGACCAAACAACAGCAACTGTTACCTTCAAACAATTGCAATGTACAGTATAAGTTTTCCCTTTCACATCTCCAAAGTCAGTGACAACCTTTGACAGGTCTCTTCTTTATAAAGCAGAAATAACAAGTGAAAAGTCACCATCTTGAAGAGCTGAAAAAAATGTGCAACTTCGAGGGTTCCCAAGATGCTGACAAATCTTATGAAATTTTAAGAATCATTTAAAGAACTTGAATTTTGATTTTGAAGTTGCCCCTCTATACCATATGCTCCAATTCTACACAGTAGATGCACTAAGCTTAGAAATCACATCCAATATAAAGTGATCTAGTATAATAAGGCATTTATCTGATAACTCTCCTGTTTATTTGTGCATACCTCATACCCAACCCCTCTTCTGCTCTTCTGAATCCGCCTTCTGCAGGGGAGATAAACCCTTAGATTACCCCATGATCAACCCGTAAATTCTAAATTTTATAACTCATCAATTTAGGATAGGTTTGGTGCAAACAAGGTCCCTTCAGTTCCCTCAGTCCGATTAAGAGCTTTACAATGGTATAAGAGCATGTATAGTTGTCATATCTCCTTTAAATATATCATTTGTTTACTCTTTTATATTGCAACAAGCCTCGCTGTTGTGTTTAGTGATGTGAGAAAAATTATTTTACAAAAAAGACCCAGGTTAAATTTTTCAAGGAAAATTCTGGCTGCTAACCTCTGGGGAAAATTCCATGAGTTGCATCACCAGGTTTTCTCCACAGGTACAACATTTCAAGCCTCAACAAATTCCTCTCACCTTTATAGTTTCTCCTGCTGCTGGAAACACTAAAATAAATACAGTGCATGTGTAGGAGAAGAGCTGCTCGAAAAGCTCCATTTTTCCCCGAATTATGGTTGCTGTAATATTGCTGTGCCTGAATCTTTCAATGACGTCAGTAAGTTGTTGTAGTGAATGGCTTTGACAGTTTACTATAAAAAGAAACCTTAACTTTTGTGTCATCGTATTTATACTGATATTCATATGAAATCATTAATTGGTTTGGATACAGTATTTCATGTACACAAGCTTACCACTGAAATCAATAGAGGAACTCATACTCTGTCACTAATTTCATAAAATACAGCTCACTGCGATGCCATTATGTCATTTGCGTTGCACCTATTATCTTGCCGTTCCTGATTGTTAACAAAAACAAACTTGAATACGCATATCCATTCAAAGTATATAAGAACATCAGTCTTAAGAAAAGATATTTTACCATATATAAAATTACTGATAATGAATAAACTATGAAGGAGATAGGGTTATGTATGTGTAGTAAAGAATGTGCTACGCAGCATCAGCTTTGTGCATGATGCCGTGCGAAAGTCAAACTAGTTGCTTACCTTAAGCTGAGTAACACTTTAGTTTAGGGGAGGTTCCAAGGTATTACTGCAACAATGAGGGAGCACATGCTAAATATAACAGGAACTGGAAAATGCCCTGTGTGATTCCATTTCAGCTGAGTTTGAGTTTTGAGTTTGGGATTCCGTTAGCACCTGATGGATCAAATGTTTCACGAGAAATACTATTGAAGAACTATCTGATTTAGAACTGATTTTTTTCCTTTAGTAGTAATAGAGGAGCCGCATGCACCCCAAAAGCTGAGGTTTTCTTGAAAAAACCGCTGGATTTCAACGTTTTGCCCCAAATTACTTTTGAAAACGTGGCCTATTGACCCGCTTGCTGCGAGAGCTTTAATGATTGTGTTGTGTACTAGGGAACTTCTCATGAAACATGCTGGGTTAATATTATAGTAAAGCTGAGGTTTTTTTCACAGATTTATTTTACTGCGAGTGTGGCATGATTGCGCAGTAGAATATGTTAAGTTTGTGCGGTTAATGCGGTACAAACCTTCACAAATGTTACAGTTTCATTAATAACAGCTGAGCAGTAAAATATGAAAGTACCCTTTATTCACCCCTTGTGTCTCCTAATTGTCAGGCCTTCACACTCTGGCAAGTCTAAATTTGTATCAGAACTGTTTGATAATATCTGCATCATGGTTGACCCAGCGCCAGAAAAGGTACTTTTCGCTTCAGTGTATGACAGCCAGACTATGAAAACCTACAGAAAAAAACTTCAGTATTGAATTTTTTGGAAGGAAAATTTCCGAATACCACTTGTCATTGCCTTTAATCACCCTCTTATATAGCTCATTTAAAAAAAAAGAATCAATGAAAACAGTCCGCCATTGCAGCATACCAGCGCCTAAAGCCCTTCTTCAATGATAGGAGTATCCCACGATAACAGAAAGAGAGAATATTCACTGCCCTGATCAGCAGCATCTTTCTCTACAACTGTGAGATATGGACAATAAGAGAAAATGATACCATGACCATAGACGGTACCAGCGCAAGATCTTGCAATGGATGCTCAGCATCAGATGGCTGAACAAATTATCAGATGACGAAGTTCACAGATGAGCTGGCCTCATACCATGGAGCACGCAAATAACAGCAAGACGTGTTGGATGGTTTGGCCACGTGAATCGTCTAAACCATGAAACACTAGCTAGCCATGCCCTTATCAACATAATCAACGCAGAAACCCAGAGGTGGCCAGAGAATAACATGGTGAAATACCTTCAGAAAGACCTCAGAAAAGTAGACCTATCCCTACACCAAGCTCTCAAGGTGTCACAAGATAGAGTGGAGTGGAGGGGTGTTGGTTGTGCACGAGATGAGATGGTTGAAAACTCTCATGATGTCTGAACAAGTCAAGTTAGCCAATAGCTCAATCAATCGCAGCCAAGCCATACCATATTAAATTTTAAGCACCAAGTCAATTACTCATTATAATTGACTGCGTGTTTGTTCACTTGTCTCACTTATGAATGTGATCGCCTTACAGCTGTCTTCTGACAGACAAAGCAGACTGCAAACACTAAGCGAGAATACTCCGCTCACCGTCCGATAGGGGTCAAATACACAAGCGTCCTTGTTAATCTAAAATTTTATTCCCTAAAATTAGAATACAATAACTTGCAAAATATCACAAATAACCAAAAACAAAATGAGATACAGCTTTTTGATCCAGGAGAACATCATGATTCATGCTCAACATTGTTCAACATCTTCTACAGGTCCGGGTTCTTAAGAATCCTTTATGAAAGATTGTGTTTGCTGTTGTCATGGAAATTGACAGCAACGTAAAATGTATACATGGCCACGGTTTCATGCAGTAGGGTATAGATAATTACAACCTCCATAATGACAGCCAATCCAGGGCGGTAGTTTAGAAAAAATGGTAGGGGAGGCAAATGTTTGGGGTGAGTCCGAAGCATCACCAGTAAGCTCCTACCTGAGCAATTTAAGGCATATAATAAGCAGCTGGAAATCCCAGAGGAGCTGATTAAAACATAGATTATTCAATTACAGCGTTTTTAGGTCACTGTATTTAGCTCTTTAGGGGATGCAGTGCCTACCTGCCTCCCCTAGAACTACGGGCCTGCAATTTTCAAGTTCTCCAATTAAAATTTAGCGGTATTCAACATCCAAGGCCTAATAGACCTGTGCAAAATCATTAATACAATTCCATACGTTTTGCCTGGTCCCAGTCGACTCCCAACAAGCAGGGACAGGGTAACACAGTTGCTGTATTGAGCAAGGTGAGAGACAACCATTCAACTTGCTTCCTTAATCCACTCATTCACAAAACAAAAATTTAAACTTCTAAACCTCTCCTGCTACAGCACTGTTGAGGTGATGGCTAAAAGAATCAATGAGTAGAAGACACCAGTCCTCTTATTGAACCCAATCTTGATCATAGTTGTGTCCAAAGTGAATAACAATGAATACCTAATCAGGGTGCCATGTATTTGTAGAAACAATCAATTTCATTTTTAAATGTAAGAATATTTGTAACTAATATACGTGTAATGAATAAAGGGTGACTAATTTCCAGGAATAAAGCCTCCTTTCATAGTGTCAGTCAATTTCTTGGTTGCCTTTCTTTTCAAAGAAATAGATGTGCTGCATTGTTCGCTATCTGTTGGTGTGTTTACCATCCTATTGGAAGGTTGTTAAGGTAAAGGGCTAAGCACACTATTGCCTTTGCATTCCGATACCTTAAATATACTTCCTCTCCTTTTATCTGTTTATTCAATATTAATGATTATTGTACTGGATTTGGAACATTATCATGCCTGTGCAATTGGATCCTTGCATCATTATCACAAAATAAAATATATGGAGGGGACAATTCAATGACAGTTATATACTTCCTGCCGGTTTTGACTCACTTGGAGAAAAAAAGGCAGTCTGATTACCTGCCAGTCTCACCAAGTCTTCTGATATCCAATGTGTTTTAAATGTTCCAACATCATGATTCGATAATTGTGTGATAGAATATAGAGACTAGGAGTTATTTATGAGCTTTAAATATTGTAGGGTAATAAATATCAATTGGTAGACTTGGACATTTTCAGAATGTTGTGACATGAAGTTATGGATTGTCACACTAAAATATTTACGCCCAGTTGCCTTATAGCCTATGTATCACAGTACAAATGACCCTGATATCAAGCTTTCAAAAACGTTGGAAACAGAATTTAGGTTAAACTCTATACAGCTCTTGTAACACATAAAGCTATTTGGTTTTTGCCATCAGCCTGTTCTGAGCACAATTCTTCCACAGTGAATCGCATGAAGTGTTATTATATCTCAAGAGCCCCCTTCGTATTTCCCTACTCACTTATAATATGTTGAAAATAGATGTCAAGCTGCAGTAAGTGAATAGCTGGAAATGTTCTTGGAGTTATTCATGCACCTGCTCAACTCATTTTGCAATGAAGAGCACATTTTTGAACAATTATCTTGCATCAAACTTTGTAATTAAGGGAACATAGGTTGATCGATTTGAAGAGCTACAGCTTCGGCATATTGTAATAGTCATAAGGTTTAAATTATTGATTATTATTTTCCAAAAAAAAACACAGCATAACACAGAAGGAGATAATTTATTGGTTCCGCACTGATTGCATGGTAATCTCAGAGTATAGCTGAACACAGAGAAATCAGATTATCAAAATAATGTAAAAGTCAATTTCTGCGAAGATAGAATAAGGTTCATTATGGTCAATTCTTTGTTCTGTATCTTTCTCTTTTGTCTGGACGCTCATAAACAGAGAATAGATGAGATTTTTGGCTGTTCATTAGAGAACACATTTCATAGTTGGTACTCGCAAATGTAATAAAAGGCAGTACCTCCAGGTGCATCATTGAACCTGCAACTGCTAGCAACATTCAGATATTCAGCCCTATTCCCATCATTCTCCCCGTCGTTTGGCTCGCCCGGATTCCACTCATCATAGCTTAGTGGCTCACCGTTCGTCCATACCCAGCCTCCTGCTGCAGTGCTGTATCGAATCCCGATCCACATTTTCTGGGTATATACTGTATAATGAAATTGGTTTGCGGAAAATGTCATTGTCATTCTACAAAAATTGTTATAAACAAGACTACCATCATGGTCAATAATATCGCTTCACTTCAAGCACTGATGCTGCAAAGTTTTTTCTAAATAAAATGGTTCCCTGGCCCAACAAAATGAATGCGATCATCTAAACAGCGCTGTCGGCAATTAAAAACTGGCTCAAATTGGATATTTTTATGGCTAGATCCCTCACAAGTCCCTCATACCCAAACTTCTTTCTCTTGTGTTCTCATTCCATTCTCATAACAGGAAATCTTTTGGGCAAGAAGAAAACACTCACTAGGATCACTATTAGGCTGCGCGGCTCTCTGAGCGTACATCCAGTCAAATTTCTCCTGAGTGTCCAGACATGCCAGTTCCCCGCCATTGGACTGACAAGCTACCTGAGCATTGTCCCAATTCGCAGTGGTGCTTGAGAACTCATAGTACACTCCAGCATCAATGTTGCAGTGACTCTGCCCTACTGGACAAACTTTATCTGCATAAGAGGGTTAGATGTTAAGGACACAATATGAGTAGACTTTTTTGACTTGAACTACCCTTTTTGTTCCCAGTAAAGACTTTAATATACCCTACAGGATGTAAAGTTTCATGAGAATAAATAATAAATAATAATAAATAATAATAATAATAAATAATAATAAATAATTCGCGATTTTGTGAAGTTGTCTTCTCGCGATATGTTAGTCCCATATTATTATTTTCTTCCAGATGATAAATTCTGAGGGTTGTGCCCTCATACCATATAACTGTTGATGCTTGGATTTTAGCGATTCCATTAAAAATTTCGCGAGGGGACAACTCCGCAATACTTTTTTGCCATGAAACCTTGGTCGAGAGAAGACAATCGCGAATTTTTGTTCTGTGAAATTTTTCATCCTGTAGGGTAGTATTTAGCATTGATTCCGATTAACTCCTCTAGCAAAAAGAGTGGACTATGTGCTCAATGATTAGCTTAGAAATAGATTTGAAAATATGCACTTACCTTTTTGCACCACAATCAATGTTCCACAATCATCAGCCAGGGTGCATGTTGTTGTATCTACAGTTTCTGAGAGCTGGCACTGGCGTAGCTGACTTTGAAATGTAACAGCTTCACATTTGTCATCTGCCAGACAGATTTGTCCACATAAACTCAGTGAGGATACTCTACTGAGTGTCTGATAGACATCAGAAACACAAGTTTCTTTTTTTATTGTGTAAGATCTTGCCTACAATTGAAATTTTAAAATAAATAAGGTAAAAAATGAAATAATTGATCTGGTGAGATTGAACAAGTGACCAGAATAAGGTGTCACACTAGCCCAACCAAACCTGACAATAATTTACAGCATGAAACATGGAACAGAACAGAAAAAGATCAACTTTGTATGGGCAGCAGCCACTTTTATAAAAAAATTATGGTAGAGGGTTTGTTGGTGCAGCCCATGTCGCAATTTAAGATATATGTTAGGTACTTTACCCAATTCATCACTTTGGTGTTGAAAAATATGTGTCAGGCGCTGTACAGGACATGTCTTACAACACCCTCAACAATGCAGGTAAAGGTGTTGAGTGCTGTAAGACATGTCTAATACTGCACCAATCTCATATCTCACAACAACCAATGTCAATGAAATGCATTAGAATAATAAATTAAACGACATGTATACTATACTGCCAGAAAAAGCTTCGCTTCATAGCAACGTCCTGCCAACTCGATCTGAAAACCAGAACTGCAGACCTAAGAGACTAGTGAGCAATAAATCCAAAATCATAAAGCACACTACTGCCACTGCAGCTAAATGCCTTTCCATTAAATATGGCAGTTATTTTCTAAACAACGCACTGAAGTCTTTTTATCAAATTTATGTCAAATCAGATCCACTATATACATTGTCATTCGTTGCAAATGTTTTTTGATCGATAATAAAGTACTCATCAATCAAACAATCAAACCGATGATCAATAATTTTCTTAAAGCTCTTGAAAGCATTTGTACAAACAAAACCCTTACCAAACTATATCGTTAACAGAACAACCTCACTATTAACAGTATTGCGTCTATAAATAACAAATTTACTTGCTATGCGGATCCATCCATATGCAACAATTATGATCAATGTTAACTTTTTGACCTAAGTATATTGCTCTATGCAGCTGTAAAAGTGGTGAATTCATAGGTAGGGCCAGGGGCCAATGGCCCTACCACTTTTGCAGGAGGTCAATTTTGAAAAAAACCGCCTAAAATTGCCATAAATGTTATGAATACACATTGACTATATTTATGTTTCTCAAACCCCTTGTGTTGTATGTCCTGTGATTATGAAGCGATGGTGCTGATGTGGCTGATGTGGCTGTTTGATAATAGCAATTTTCTGCTTGTTATGTGGTTTAGACTTAATCACTACATATAAAACTGAAAGATATTATGAGCTATCCTTGAGCACCATGGATCGCCACAAAACGTACCTTTGGGCCAAACTTGATCAAACAGCCTCTGCACATTGCAGGTTCTAAATTGGTTGCAGAGATGTATTCAGCTTGTCAAAGTTGGCACTTTCATGGCATCTCATCCCAAAAGCCTTTTCTACATGGTGGTCAATAAAATCAGAATTTTTGTAATTAATTATCTAAAAAGAGGACATCATGGGCAACATCATAACAATATCACACACTTTATTTACTGTTAACCCTCATCTTCTCTGTAAGCAGTTAACTCAAGATCTGGTTCTGACCTCCTTTCTATACTCGATAATATATTCACTTCTTTTTTTAATTATGAATTTAATTAAAGTATGAATGACAATAGGGTAATGATGATTTCCCTCCCTGTTACACCTGGGGCCACATTCCTTCTCAAATGTGGCTGGAGCGCATTAAAACTGCCATTTCTTTTGGAATGCAGGAGGGAGGGTATTTATCTCTTAAACTAGTCACACTTATGAAGGAACTCTGTTATATCAATCCAAATGTATAGCTGTTGTTTACTCATCGTTTACTTTCATATTGTATCAAGCCTTGCGGTCGGTTGAAATGATAAGAAAAAAATTACATCGCAATACATAACATAATAAAGAATGAGCCAGGATCGGCCCGATATTCACCTTCCAGGAAGGATATCTGGCTGCTATTCTCCTTGGAAAATATTATGGTCTGAACGCACCAGGTTTTTTCTGCACAGGAAAATTTTCTTTTTCAAGCCTTCGAACGTTTTTCTTACCTCACTAGCTTCCGCTACAGCCAAATACGCTATGATAAATACAGCAAATGTGCAGGCACGGATTTTCTCAATAAGTTCCATTTTAATACCACAATTATGGTTGTTTTTATATCGTTTCCTCTGATTTTCAATTAAGTCCGTTAGTTGTTATAGTGAAGGGCATTGAAAGTTTACTATAGTAATACTTTATAATTTTTGTGACATCATATTTATACTGATCTTCATGTAACATGATCGATAATAGATTTAGGTTAGATTTTCAAATGTTCTCAAATTAACTACTGAATAATTGATATGGCAAACCATACTTTGTCACTAATTTCACAAGATGCGGCTAAGTGCTTGCCATTATGTCAATTTTCGCACCTAGAATTACAATAGACTACCTCATTTAAGTATATATGAATACAAGGATATGAAATACGCTCCAATATACAAAATACTGTGGCAGATGTATACTAGCAAGTGGATTTAATATGAAGGAGATTTGGTTTGCTGAACAATGTATCATTGAAGGAGCCAATTTTCTCTTTGTTTGAAAGATGACTGTTTTTTTCAATCAAGCTGGCATGTGTAGTGGAATTTTTTTCTTTCTAACAATACTGTAATTTTACTTAGCGATAGCATTTAGCTTTCTTTTGTTACAGCAGCTGTCACTGGTAAATTAGATTGATCAATTGAGACACTTAATTGCAATCAATTTCACATTATACTGAGAGCCACATTATAGCGTGTAAGGAATAATGTTACAGGCACATGTCCTTTTAGAATCAATTTAACATTATACTGAAAGCTACCTATAAAGCATAAAACAAAAAACCTTAAGTGTCCTTTTAGAATGAATATTGTCTGTAAGGTGTCTTTAATCAATACTGAATTCATAAGAATTCTTGGATTAGCTGAAGTACACATTTTTATAAATATTGATGTTTTGTTTCTCATAAATAGGTACTGCTGCATTCACCTACAAAAAAGAATCTTCTAATTTAAAGCGCAGGTTGCAATCAAAGCAAAGCTATTCTTCTCACTCTTAAACCATCCTCATTGTATGGTGTTAAGGCTCAATATAGGGTGTGTTCTGTTCTTTTCCATAATAATGCAACCTGTCTTGCTGATACACACAGGTAGTCTGAATGTCACAAAAATCGTAACCTAGTTTGAGCAATTAATGGCTGGTGCACATTGTCCAAGGGGAACATCCCAGATAGCCATCCCAGTCGATGGGAACATGAAATTGACACAATCCCAGTCTGTCTGGGTCTGTCTGGGACAGTATCTGGATCGTATCTGGTTACGGCATAATTCTGATGTACATAACTCACTAGTAGGCGATAAATAAAAGGAATTATTGTTGAATATTGGCAATAATATTCATTCTTCAAAATGAGTGTAAATGGGGTTTTGTGACAATTGATGAGGATGACTTGAATACCATGAGTTTCTTTTAATTTTAACCTAATCTAAAACAGTCTCGAAATGACCCTTCAATGACAAATAATTAGGTAATTCAAGAGGTTCGGATTTATGCCCATGAACTATTGGGTTATGAGCAATTTTCAAATTTAAAACGAGTGATCCTACCACCAGAACTGAGAAAGGACCAGTATCCGGGAATATAGTCAACTTTCATAGTGTCAGCCGATTCCTTAATTGCCTTTCTTTTCATAGAAACAATAATACGTGCTGCATTGTTCGCTATCTATTTATTATTGGGCTTAGTTTCCTTACTCAAAGATTTCATCTTGAAAATAAGATAACCACAGGACAAGTTGCTGTTCCATGGTATGGTTTAGTGCTAAGCACACTAATGCCTTATCCGCCCTATATTCCGATTCCTTAAAACTACTCTCTCTCCTATCATCTGTTTATTTAATGTTGGTGTTTTAGTTTATTGGTTCAGAACAGTATTATCTCTGACAAATTGAATCTTAACATCATAGTATAACAGGATATATGGATATACGGAGGGACATAGCAATGATAGTTATACTGCCTGCGGTTGTTGACTCAATTTTGGGAATAGAAGTAAATTTGACTACCTGTTAGTTCTACTAAGTATTAGATCCTATGGTAGGCCTAAACACTGATTTCCAATTTTTTCCAAATGTTCAACTTTTAAGCTATACACCATGATGTTGCCTTCGGGGATAGCATACATAGACTACAAGTTCTCAAAGTTTTGAATTAGTTATATAATAAAGGGGTATGTGCTTCAATTGGTCTTCAGTCTGTACACAAACATGGTCAGAATGTGGTGATAAGAAGTTATTGATTGCCACACATAAATCTTTATTATATAACTAATTTTAAAAACCAGTTACCTTATACAGCACAAAAGGACCATGATATCAAGCTTTCAAAAACGTTGGAAAGCAGAATTTAGGTTAAACTCAGAATGAATGATGGCCGATCATAGATGGTAACTCTGAAAAAAGACAGCTCTTGTAGCACATAAAGCTATTTGGTTTTTGGCATCAGCCTGTTCTGAGCACAATTCTTCCACAGTGAATCGCATGAAGTGTTTTTATATCTCAAGAACCCCCTTCGTATTTCCCTACTCACTTATAATATGTTGAAAATAGATGTCAAGCTGATGTAAGTTAATAGCTGGACATGTGCCCAGAATAAGCTTAGACCAATCCTGACAATGATATACAGTATGAGATGTGGAACAGTACAGAAAAAGAGCAGTTTTGTGTGGTCAACAGCCATTTTTATGAGCAAATTATAGTAGAGGGTTTGTTGGTGCAGCCCATGTAGCAATTTAAGACATATTTAAGGTACTTAACCCAAATCATCACTTAGGTGTTGAAAAACGTGTGGCAGGAGCTGTACGGGACATGTCTTACAACACCCTCAACGATGCAGGTAAAGGTTCCATACTGTACCAGCCTCACATCTCACAACAACCAATCAATAAAATGCATTAGGAAAATAGATCAAACAGATGATCAACAATTTTCTTTTCTTTGCAGCTGTGATTATATTTGTAATTATGAATGATTTTCAGAAGCTAATAAATACAGCAACCAAACAAAGGCAACAGTAACCTTACTGAGTAGCAATTTTTCCCTTTTTCATCTCAAACCCTAGTCCTACCTATGACAGAACTCTGTCATTCAAATTAAAATAGATATAAATTGATTAATCTTTCATATTGTATCAAGCCTTACCGTTGATTGAATTGATGTGAAAAAAAATTACACCACTGAATTATTATAACATAGTGAAGAAAGAGCAAGGATCAACCTGATATTCATTTTTCAGGGAAAAGTTTCCATGATTTGTGTGCACACGATTTTTTTTCTTACCTGAATAGATTCCCCTGCTGCTGAATACGCTAAGATAAATACTGTGAATGTGCAGAGACAAATCTGCCCTATGAGATCCATTTTTACAAGCAATTTATAACCTTAATATCCATATCCAAGAATAAAAAAGTTCACTAAAAATGCCAAAAAAAGTATGCTTAGTACGCCCTGCACATCTCTGCTTTGAACAACTTTTCAACTTGCTTATGCTGACATGACCAATCAGGTGCTTTAAAATCTAGCTGAGATCCAACACTAATAAAAATGGTGGATATCAGCTAGATTTTAAAGGCACCTGATTGGTCAACAACAATATTAGTCATCACTAATGGTGGATGGCATGGGGAGAAGATACTCCCTACATTTTGAGAGCTCATATAACTCCATTCAAAGCTACTGGCTTTGGCTAGATGTTTTGATGCCACAACTCTCTATTTTAATTTTTGACTGGTGGTTATGCTGGGCAAAGCCCACCTGTGGCAGCAGTGGTTTTATAATACCATATTACAGAAGTATATGGATAAAGTAAACCTTAGATTCTAATTACATCATTGTAATGTCTCCTGGGGATGGCAAGGTCAAGCAGTGAATTTCCCTAAGGATATATAGCCATCCTATCCATACTCATTTAGACACAGCCATTGTGTATTGATATAACTAAACAGCCTTTGAGAATAACCTTATGATAAAACTACATCGATATTTTTTGCTACTACAAGTATATAAATAGTTGTAAATTTAATGTCACAGTCTACACCGAACTACCAAAACTCACATATCAACATAGAGAATTATGGCAAAAAGACATGAACACAACCAAAATAATATCAAAGCTGTATGATCGAAACTTCTTGTTAACAGCTGTGATATTCATGGAGGTTATTATGCGGACCTGCGCAACGATTGGACTTTTGTATGTATGCTAGCTGGAATATCAGTTGTTGCAGAATACTGCATGATTTCTTTTTATATATTTTTTTTAACAAGATGAGAACTGTGTCTCAACTTTTTTCCTTGAAAAGCCGATTTGGCCGAGGTTGAGCATGGCTGACCTAGATCAAGGTATTAATTTGGAATGGCCTGATAGGTAAAACCCAAATATTAAGATAAAATCTATCTAAATATTGATATTATTTAATTCTATTCGGACAGAGCTAGAATAACTTTTATTTCAAAATTGATGAAAGATGCTTTACAGACATAAATATTCTTTTTAACAGACAAGAGGTACCTGCAGCATTATCGTGCACCAGCTGCTTTGCATTCAGTATTATGTGTTTAAAGAGTCTTCATTTATCAATTTATTTCTCCATACAGCTGCCGTCACAAGAGAAAGCGATATGTTATCTTTGAATAAAATTACAGTCTTGCTAGAAAGAAAAGATTCTACTGTCAAAAAACACATGCCAGCTTGTTTGACCAGAAGTCTTCTTGAAGTTTCTTTTGTAAACATTCAGGAATGACAAGGTGAAAATTACTGTATCATATTTATAGACGCCACACAGATGCAATAAAGGCACATCACTCAGCTGTATCTTATGAGATCAATGACAAAGTATAACTTTCCATATTGATTTCAACGGTTTGGCTTGAGTACATAAACCACTGTAACCAAACCAATTAATTGTTTCATATGTTTCAAAAGTTTATTCATATTGTAATTCTAGGTGCCAAAAAATTGACATAATGGCAAGCACTTAGCTGCATCTTGTGAAATTAGTGACAAAGTATGGTTTGCCATATCAATTATTCAGTAGTTAATTTGAGAACATTTAAAAATCTAACCTAAATCTATTATCGATCATGATACATGAATATCAGTATAAATATGATGTCACACAAATTTTAAAGTATTGTTATAGTAAACTGTCAAAGCCCATCACTACAACATCTTGCAGACTTCTTTGAAAATCAGAGAACAGCGTTATTAATAACCATAATTCTGGTGCGAAAAATGGAGATTTTCTTCTGGACATGCGCTGTATTTATCTCAGCGTTTTCAGCAGCAGAAGGAAAAGCTATTAAGGTAAGAGGAATTTGTTAGGTTTGAAAGTTTGTCCCCTGCCCAGATGACATCTGATGCATGTAACTCGTAAAACATTTCCGGGAGGCTAGCAGCCAGCCTTTTCCCTGAAAATAAAGAAGGTCGTCACAGGCGAAAAACGGGCTATATGCGGATTAAAACATTCCTGGTAAAACACATTTTCCAAATTTCTGATTTTCTAATTAACATTAAAATTATTGCAAATATACTTTTGTATCAATTGTCATTCAAAACGAGTCATTGTTAGCAAGCGCAGTCATTAGAATCGTAATTGCATTGTGCAAATGAATGCATTCACAGTCAATTGAGCATGGCTTTCATTGTATTTGAGAAAAAAACAAACTTATAGACCTTTTTAGCTCGAAGCTTTCTGGATATTTGTGAACAAAAGAAATTTCAAACAGGTTTTTTCCACTTTCTGGTAGGAGTTTCAGAGAGTTTTTGATAGCGTTAGAAAGCCCAAAAATAGCTTAATTTGAATATCAAAGAAAAAGAACTTTTGAAAAAAATACATATAGACCTTTTTGGCACGTGATTACCTTAGGCACGTGATTACCTTGCAGTGATTACAAAGGCTGGTCCTTAGCTCTTTCTTTATTATGCTATGATCATTTTGTTATGTAATTTTTTCTTCACTTCACCAACAAAAACCGCAAGGCGTGATTCAATATGAATATGATAAGAAACATTTTCTTTTATCATTGTAAAGCTCATAATCAGACTGAAAGAACCAAAGGAATCTTGTGTGCCCCAACCTGCCACAAATTAAAGAATTATAAAAATTCAAGAATTTATGGGCTAACCTGCAGAAAGCCGAATCAGACGAGCAGGGGAGGGAATCAGTATGATGCTGCGCAACACAGAAGTTATCGACCAACAATGCCTTATATTTACTATAGATCACTTGGGATTGGATGTGATTTCTAAACTTACTGTCTCTACTACAGACTTGGAGCCAATGGTTGAGGGGCAATTTAAAAATTTGCAAAACTTTTACCTATACGACACTGAGCTTTAATCTGAAATGTTCCATATTTCGTACTGTAAATCATTGTTGGGATTAGTCGTGGCTGGTGTTACATCCTATTCTCAGTCCCTTATTTCACCTGATCATATTATCAGTCTTCTTTGCAGTATTTGGCGATTCACGGTTCTTCACCTCATTTTCAATTTTTAATTGTAGGCGAGATCTTACACAGTAAGAAAAGACACCTGTATCTCTGATGTGTATCAGACACTTACTGGAGTATCCTCACTTAGTTCATGTGGTCTAATCTGTCTGGCAAATGAAAAATGTGAGGCCGTTACATTTCAAAGTGAGCTACGCCAGTGCCAGCTGTCAGAAACTGTTGAGACATCAACATGTGCCGTGACTGATGATTGTGGAACTTTGATTGTGACGCAACAAAGTAAGCGCATTTACTCACATCAATGTTATAATCACTCAAGCAGTCAGCGAACTCAGGCTAATCTTTACTTCGGCCAAAACAAAACATGTTTACAGAACATTGATTTGGATGCAAAAAAGTATAGGTATTAAGGTATCATCAGTTTCATCCCAGTCGTAAGGATTGAATTGTCGAATTGTCAAGTTAAACTTATTGAGCAGATAACAACCTTTGCTCTGCTTGCCAGGATAATTAGGATAGCAGGACAACAGTCAATGGTGAAGGTGACAATTATAGATAATCAGAATATAGAGCAAGCATTCTAGCTGAGACGCTCTGATATTCTATAAGATGTGTAAAATATTTCCACATGTCGTTTTCAGCACCTTGCCCTGAAGGAGTGGAGTTTTGTAACAGAGATGCCCAGGTCTACTATGAGTTTGTTTACACTGGTGATACCTACGGTTCTATGATCTTTGATGATGCCAGGACAGCATGTCAGAATAGTGGTGGGCAGCTGGCAGTTCTAGACACGGACGCGAAGATACAGTGGATGAAAGAGTTAAGAGAGGCTCAAGTTTCTAACAAATTAAGTAAGTAATTAATTTGAATCCTTTATCCAAACCCGGATGATGGATGGCAGACTATAAAATCCGACCAGGGATTTGAAGGGCGTTTAACCAATTCAGGTGCTCAGCAGTCAATGGTGCAGTTAATACTTAACAGCTGTTCAGTTCGGTCCATTACTTGTTTGAAGCAATAGCGAACAATTGATCTTATGGCGTAACATAATGATTGGGCCTTGTCTTATTTGATCTGTTAAGTATTTCACTGATATACTTTTCAGTACAAGATCAAAGGTTTTGGATTGGACTGGAGCTCGAGAACGGTGTGGGTACTTGGGTCAATGGTGAAACTCTTACTGATTCTGACTGGTTTGATGGTCAGCCTGATGGTTCAATCCAATTCCAAGTCCAATGCGTAGAGTCATGGGATAGTGGTCGACAATGGCAGTGGACTGATGAGGGCTGTCAGAATACCAAACATTATATTTGTGAATATTCTTTCTGAAAATTCACTATTAACAAATCAATATGTATATCTCGTTTTTGCTTGACTATGGTGTTTCTGTCTGATCAAATACTTGAAGAGGCTCACATTATCCATTCATTCATTATCCATTATCCATACTACCTGAGAGTTTATAGTTTTTTTAAGATTTTCCGTCTAATGAATACCTCAGTACAATGTTGGATATAACATTATGTAAACATGACATAACAGGTCGTCTGAATTGATGATTTACATACCTGCAACTCATCTGCCATTATGGTGAGTATATTTTGTTAGGGAAGCTTCATTGCACCGCTACAGGTTTTCTTGACCATTTGCGATGGGGCAAACATAACCTGCAAAATATATTACCTAGCTAAACCTTGATTATTAAAAAGTACCATAGACTGAACAGTTTTACCAAAAACAAGTCCTGTTTGATCCAAGTTTAATTTCTGATGTGGTTGAAGTATCTTTGGGCAGACCTTCTAATGTGTCATGTCACCAGCTGAACATGCTTGAATACATAGACATATCAGTATTTCAGACTGGTTTTGCTATGAATGAGAACATCAGTTGTCGTATAATGTAGCAAATACTCTTAATATCATTTATGGCGAAATTCAGTGTGTCTGGATGTTCCTCTGAAATTTGTACACTATGGTTGTTCATTACTATTTCTGTATATGCAGGTTGTTTGGTCACTGAGGAAAAATTAAACCAGGTATAAATAAAAGTCTGAGCTTGTAGTCAAAGAGGGTCATATATACACATCCCAACGTCGTTAGAAAAGACAACTCCCTATAGTATTTTAACATAACAAATGAGTATTGATTGTAAGCATGATATGACTTGTATAATGACTTGATGAGATGCAGCCAACACTTATGTTCTGTAGCACCAGCAACAAAAAATGGCTTTATCAAAGTTTCAAACATTACAGGGTGTGACCAAGATTCAACGACGAAACAAGTACATGTGCACAGCGATCACCATTTAGATCAAGATCTTTTAGCTATAAAAGCGCACTACCACAACAGCTGTAGGTAAGGCTATATGAGAAAAACTCTCAAGAAAACACACATGATAATGGCGATACCACATTTATAGAGTTGGTAGAGAGCCTTCACAAGCTGCTGGTCCTCGGCAAATCTGTCAAACTACCAGTTTTCCACGATGAGATAAACAAGGCTCAATTTGATGCAGCCAATCATGAACGCGTCAAACCTCAGCTTGTCTTACACTATGGGGATTAGATAGTTTTTTATCAGCCAAGAAACCCCCCCCCCTTTCAAATTATTCAAGGACAACGTATTCGGGCACCTGCTACAGGGTGTCAGGGTTTCATGGGAGTTGGAAAATTAAACAATTATAAAAGCTACCCGATTTGTGTTAAAGCTGTATGGGATGGAGACCCTAAATCTAGCCAGGTAAGTTTTGCCTTGGTCCCTGTCAAAATGTGCTTGTATTGTATTGTATTGTATTGTATTGTATGTTGTACAATACTACATTGTATGAGATGGTGGTGCAAATCTTAATGCATAAAACCACAATAAGTATCATCTCGATAATAGGAACCTGTCATATGTTCTGCTGTTTTAAGAGAAGCACTCAAGGATTGACAACTTCCTTCCAGCAAAACACGCATTCACTTTCAATCTGAAGCATGCCAATCTTCAGATATAAATATTGCAGGATGACCACAAACAGGAAATTCAGCCACCTGTTTTCACCGTTCATTGGCGAGAGTTGAGAGATCAGCTGCAAGATTTTATTACCTCCAGCTCCCAAAGATCTTGAGGAGTTGACCGCATCTCAATGTAGAACAAATGCATGCAGCTGCCGTAAGAAAGGGCTCCTATGCAGTTAATCATGCCGCTGTGCGCGGGTTGATTGCTGTAATTTTCCAGATGGAAATGAGGGTGATGATGCAGGTGTTAGTCAAACTATCTACCGAAACTGACCTGTGTCACATCGGTTGGCGGTAGATGCTATAGATCATAACAAAGTTTTTGTTTGTGATTTTTAGGGATGCTTTTACAGGTACAACATTATTTTTACGCTGAGATTGATATCATCATTTAAATGAAGGCTATTGAGTCATTTGAATTAGATATTCAGAATAAGTACATCCAGAAAAGCTAAAAAGCAGAGACAAAATCTCCATTTTTTTGCCAAAAAACATCGCTGCCACCCCAACATTTTCCCTACCTCAATATTCTTACTCAGGGAAACAATTTGGTATATGGTCAGGACCCGTTAAAATTAGGATCTGTCTATTGACTATAATGCACAAGTTACTAAGACTTATCTCTCCATTTGCACAAAAACCAATACAAAGCAGTATGTATTTATGATCCGTATGAACAATCCGTATGAACAATAGGCAATTTAATTGAATTCAAAGATGGAATACCATACTAACCACAAACAAGTACAAGAGGCAGTTACTTATCATAGATATATGTTTTTTTATAAAAGGATCACAGAAAAAGTTAAGCAGTCTGTAAAAATATAAAAAAAAGTAAATTTTTGCATAATTTTAGGATATCCCGTAGCCGTTGGTGGCTAGATCATCTTAACATTAGTGAGATGCCAGGAAAGCAAGCAGTTTCTATCTGCAGTCTCCATTTTCATAAGTGGAGCTGTATTTTCTCTTGGTACCACAATCTATTAAAAGGCAATGAATGTCCAGGCAATGAAATGCCAAGTCTCAGGAAATACCATGCCTCAGGGAATGCCATGCCTCAGGGAATGCCATGCCTCAGGGATTGCCATGGCTCAGTGAATGCCAGGCCTCAGGGATTGCCATGCCTCAGTGAATGCCATGCCACAGGGATTGTCATGCCACAGGGAATGCCATACCTCAGGGAATGTAATGCCTCAGGGAATGCCACGCCTCAGGGAATGCCATGCCTCAGGGAATGCCATACCTCAGGGAATGCCATGCCACAGGGATTGTCATGCCACAGGGAATGCCATACCTCAGGGAATGTAATGCCACAGGGAATGCCATACCTCAGGGAATGTAATGCCTCAGGGAATGCCATACCTCAGGGAATGTAATGCCTCAGGGAATGCCACGCCTCAGGGAATACCATACCTCAGGGAATGCCATGTCTCAGGGAATGCCATGCCACAGGGATTGTCATGCCACAGGGAATGCCATACCTCAGGGAATGTAATGCCTCAGGGAATGCCATGCCTCAGGGAATGAATGAATGTCCAGAGAATGAATATCATGTCGGAATAGAAATGCATGTCAGGGGGTGGCTTGGTTGTTTCGAGCCGAGGCCTTTTTCAGAAATATCATTCTGCCCTTTGAGCAACTCTGATAAGACAATCCCTGATTTAAACCAACATTTGTACGCTTGACATTGGGACATGGGATGTAAAAAGCTTATTTGATTAATGCCACATTATTTCAACCCGCTATGCAGTTAGTATAAGTTATCAACCTGTGGATGACTTAAATGTCTTCGCTTTCAACATTCTCTGATATGTATAGGGGAGACAATTCAAAACCTTTAAAATTCATCTAATGGACTACAGTGCTGACTATATTACTAATATTATGCACTCATCTCTAGCATGTAGGGCGCCAATTAACAGCCGAGAATTGAATCAGGGTCCTCATTATACCATTTGGAGTACAGATTTGTGTTGGTTTTGCATCACTCAATCAGAATACCAGTACTAACGCTATGAATTTCTCTAATCTCAGACATGTAGAAGGGATGACAAGTTAAAGTTGAGCTGATATGGTGATACAGGAAAAAGAAAACTATAAATTAGTTTGGTCATCTTAGGCAGCCCTTCAGTTATTCATCACCAGGGAGGATGGCGTCTCTCTGATGTCTCGTTTAAATTTCAGTATCAGAGAGCAAGCAACATAAGGATCAGAACTATATATTGAAATTAATATTTTTTCAAACAACATTACAATGAAATTACCTCAGAACAGTCACAGAAGGATATGGAACAACTGTTCAAAAGTATTACACAATAATGATGAGACATGTTATAAAAACAGAATGTCAAGAATGTCAATAAAAAATCGAAATAAGAAAACGTGATTACCAATAACCTGTCTCTATAAACGCATTTAAAATAAATAACAATTAACATTAATGTTAATAAGGGGTAGGTTGGAGGGGGTAAAGACCGACCCGTCATCTGTAATGCCCAGCTATGTAGGAGCTAGTCTGTTGATCCATGTCGGATGAGGAAGTTCCTCATCATGGGAATGTGTCCAGCAATCAGGCTGAATCATTTTATACATTGTATAAGCCTCGTTACATCTGACTACAGCTTTATCAAGTTCTCCTGCTCCTTTGTGCATCTGATAAAGATTATATAGTAGCATCGCAATGTGCTCATGATTACTGTCCTCTCTGTATATATGTCTGTACATTGCGAGTGATTGTAGACAATGTTTCTCGGCCTTAAGCACATTGTCAACTAATCTGCATAATTGAACAACACCGACATACCATAACTGTCGGCAGTAAATATTGGTGTAATATAGGTTATAACGATTTTGCTTTTACACTAGATTTGTCGGTCTAATAACTCTACCATGATCTATCAATCAAGCAACTATATTGACCAATCAGCTACCATTTTGCGGCAATATTACCCCTGTACAATAGCTACAGCTAGTAATGGTAGTACTAGGTAAGAAAGATTGTAGAAAAGTGGGAAGCTGAACTTTTTAACTTGTTTTTGTAACACCATTATTATGGATGATGATGAGCTGCTTGCCATAGTTGCTGCAGGCACTGTTGTTGTGCTGGCAGGTGCTCAGCTTGTGGCTGATGAACAGCAGAAAGTTGGTAACATAATGAAGGAAACTCCTTGGAATGGGGATGGATTGGTTGTAAACCACAGGATAGCTCCCAACAATGACCTACATATCTGTGTTTTAATTGGCTATGTATCAATGGAATCGGACCCTGTGTCGTTCATTCTGTGACATGATCACAGAGCAACGATTTCATTAAACTCCGATTAGTCTGTACCGACACAATGTTTACATTAGAAGATTTGTCTGTGTTGAATGTCGGTGTTGTTCAAATAGGCAGATTAGTTGACAATGTAAACGCAGCTTTAGAGTATTCCTTAGTGTCTGTGTATGAAGCACCTAGATTGATTAGTACCTTAGCTATGTCCTCGTGATAACTGTCCTCTCCAAGTATCTGCCTGTACATTGTGAGTGATTGTAAATGATAATCCTTGGCCTTGCTGTATTCCTCAGTGACATTGTACATGGTACCTAAATTGTATAATACTCAAGCTATTTCCTCATGATAACTGTCATCTCCATGTATCCGTCTGTACATTGCTAGTGATTGTAGAAAATACTTTTCAGCCTTTCCGTATTCATTTGTGCTATAGTACATGATACCCACATTGCTTAGTACTCTAGCGATTTCCACATGATTACTGTTCTCTCCGTGTATCTTTCTGTACACTGCGAGTGATAAAAGATAATAATATTCGGCCCGTGTATACTCTTTAGTGTTATTGTACAAGACACCTAGATTGGTGAGTACATTAGCAATGTCTTTATGATTACTGTCCTCTCCATGTATCTTTCTGTACATTGTAAGCGATTGTAGGTAATGATTCTCAGCTTTAACATATCCATTCATGTTTACATATATATTACCTAAATTGTATAGTAAATTAGCTATGTCACGATGACTGTCCTCTCCATGTATCTGCTAGCTCAAGTTTGATCCATTTGCCTACGCTTTGGAGTTGCCCCCCTCTACTGGTCACGCCGCTGCGTGACCAGTGGATCGGGAGCAACTCGGAATGCAGGCAAATGGACCAAACTTAGTCTATGTATCTGCCTATGCATTGCGGGTGAACGTAGATAATGATCCTCGGCCTTAGTGTATTCTTTTGTGTTATCGTATATAATACCTAGATAGATTAGCTCCTCAGCTATGTCCACGTGATTATTTTCCTTTCCATGCATCTGTCTGTACATTGCGAGAGATTGTCGATAATAATTTTCGGCCTTAGTGTATTCCTTAGTTTCTCTGTATAGATCACCTAGATTGTATAGAACGCTAGCTATGTCTTCATGATTACTGTCCTGTCCATGTATCCGTCTGTACATATCCAGAGATTTCATTAGATATTTGTTTGCATCACTGTACTTTTTTTTATAGACTCATAGAAGTTTCCTAGACTGCATAAAGCTTTAGCTATATCTTTGTGTTGTGTGTGTGTGGGAGGTGATGCTGTGTGAGTTTCAAAGTTTCAAAACTTTTTTTCTCACAAAATCTTTAAATTTTTAGAGGTTTTAGGACTTGGAGAACTCAAAAATCAAGATATGCCGTTTTTTTGAAAAATTTGAAAACTTAAGTTTTTTCCCAAAATGTTAAGTTTTTTCCCAAGAACTTAAGTTTGTTGACTTAACTCATTTTTTAGAGGTTTTGGGACTTGGAGAACTCAAAAACCAAGATGGGCCTTTTTTTGAAAAATTTGAATACTTAAAGGGCAACCAAGGTTTCGCAGCAATGCATAAATGGGTAGTGAAAAATGTGCTAGGCAGCATCAGCTTTGTGCATGACGCGGTGCAATACTCAAAGTAGTTGCTGACTCTAAGCTGGGTAACACTTCAGTTTAGGGGAGGTTCCAAGACATTGCTGTAATGATGATAGAGCACAGGCTAAATAATAATAGGAACAGGAAACTGCTCTGTGGTATTCTATTTTAGCTGAGTTTGAGTACCTGATAGATGAAATAATTCACAAGAATTCTGGCTAAATAATCATCAAAATTAGATTTTGCCTTTTCCCTATGCAGAAGGTGCAATCTGCTATTGATCAATAAGAAGTTGTTTGAAACCATGGTTGCCCTTTAAGTTTTTTCCCAAAAACTTAAGTTTGTTGACTTAACTCATTTTTTAGAGTTTTTGGAACTTGGAGTACTCAAAAATCAAGATGGGCCGTTTTTTTGAAAAATTTGAAAACTTTTTGGGCGTTTTCCCTTTGGTTACGTTATAAAGAGCACCTAAATTATTCAGGACAGTGGCAACTCGTTCATGATTCATACATTTCTTCATAATGTGTTAATGCCTTCAGGTACATTTTCTCAGACTGCTTGTAATTTAGCATATCATGATAATGAATAGCTTCACTGTTGTATTGTCTGACTGCAACTTGAACTAATGCAAGTTCTCCATACACTTGAGGTAGTAGTTTATTGATCTTCTCATCATAGTCCTTGTGAAGTTGACGGTTATTCCTCTTCCAATAAACTGTGCTAAGTTTTTCTAAACAATAAATTATATTTGGTGAAGCGCACTAAAGTCAGTGAGGTTATGTCAGAAAAGCCTTACACAAATATTTGAATGCTCTACTTTGAATTCACTTATTTTTGAAGTTCGGTGTAATCAGATCTATAAGCCTAACTAGATTTGAGTAATTGTCTCAATGTATCAATGTAAACCGTTGAACCTCAACCATGAAAAGCATAACTGGCTGTCTCTTCCCAAACAAAGGGCTTGCAAAAAAGTCAATCCCTAGTAGCATTATAGATCTGCCTAGCCTGTCTTGACAAGCTTGTTCGGTGGGGGAGGGGGAGAACCCCACCGAACAAAGTTTGTCAAGACAGGCTAAGATCTGCCCGAATTATCGACACAGGAGGCATTTTATTACATACTGTTTGCAGCTTTGAAAACAAGGCAATTTCCCAGGCTATATTAATCATTCTAGCGGGGTTATGCCAATGTGTCTGCATACTGACTCTCGTGATCTGACTGGGCATGTAGATCACTGATAAACTAGCTATCATTACCACAAAGCAGGTGTGGTAAGGCTAAGTATGCATCATGCGTGACTTGAACTTGCGCATGTGCAAGAACAATGAGTTTAGTTTGCGTTCTGATTGCAACTTTGGAAAGTGGAATTGGGATACCCCCTGCATAAACTGTCAATCAACATCAGCTAATAATGACAAGAGAGGATAACTATTAATAACAAATCCGCACGCTTTGGGGATTATGTCACCAGAGCAGGTAGCCAATCAGATGGCTTCGGAATTCCGAGACTCAATTTTGCAGAGATCAGCTCATGCCCAGAGCTGAGCATGCGCAGAATGATGTGTCTGTACAATCAGAAAAATTTAATTCAGTAATGTAAGCTATTGCCTCCAACTTTATGGATGTGACATTTATGTATTGTATAAGCTCTATTATCGTTTAGTTTAGAAGCAAATAAGGGGATCGCTTATGTGCTTACAGGGATATACCTACTCTGATAATGACAGGGGTATGTATAGATAGCGGATCAAATTGACTAAAATTATCTTCTAATAGTGACCGTCAATTAAACAGCCACACAGAAGATTCAGTGGGAATGGCCTCAACTAAAAAACCATCATACGGTCCTAGAGTGTATTTGAAGAAGAACAGAGGTTTCACAGGGGAAATTTTTTAACACTGGTCTCAGGGTTGTTATACTATACTGTACGGTGCCGTACCATATTGTACACTACCCTACCCTTCCTTACCGGTTCATACCATACCATACTATAGGAATCTCAGTCTAATAGGCAGTAAATCAATTACCAGAATAACACTTTTGAAGTACATCTACCAACTTTCTGTACAATCCATGTGAATTATCAAACATTGACTGTGCAGTGTGTAGTATGTGACCTGTGTAGTAACTTTCACAGGCCACATTAACATATCTGCAGGAGTGGCTTTGACCATGCTCTAAGGCTTGCGCTCTAACACTAGCTTTAGTGCATAATAAATACCCAAAAAGACTGAATTCACTGAAACTAAAATAGGTGAGAAATGGAAATATTATAAATCATAATCAGTATGGTTCCATGCCTTGAATTTGTGGCCCACTCCTATTTCGAATTATGAATGCTAACCATTTCCATGATGGAGAAAACATCAAAAAACATCTGCCGCGTCTGGGACTTGAACCCTGGCCTCCCGCGTTAATACCCCTTGAAGTCATTGTTTGAAAGCGTGCTAACCATTTAGCCACGCCGGTGGCAATATAAGTGTCAAAAGTCATTCGTCACAATCGGAAGTGGACTTCAATGCCATTTCCATGGATTGATAACTCCCGAAATCCTTACGAAATCACAACATGGGACCATGGTGATAAACAAGAAGCTGCAAGAGGGGCAATCAAGGTTTCGCAGCAATGCATAAATGGGTAGTAAAGAATGTGCTAGGCAGCATCAGCTTTGTGCATGACACGGTGCAAAATTCAATGTAGTTGCTGACTCAAAGCTGGGTAACACTTCAGTTTAGGGGAGGTTCCAAGACATTGCTGTAATAATGGTAGGGGACAGGCTAAATAATAACAGGAACAGGAAAACTGCTCTGCGGTATTCTATTTTAGATGAGTTTGAGTACCTGATGGATGAAATGTTTCACAATAATTCTGGCTGAATAATCATTCGAATTAGATTTTGTCTTTTTCTCTATGCAGAAGGTGCAATCTGCTATTAATCAATGAGAAGTTGTTTGAAACTCTGGTTGAAAATCATAACAATTTTCACACTCAAAATCCCCACAAAATTGTATCAACATTATCAACGATAGCCTGATAGTGTGCAGGCATCAAAATTGGTGATGGCCATACACCTAACAATACTGTTTTATGATGTATTATCGTGACCATTGACCTTCCAAAATGATAATGTTTGTTCAGAAGATTAGACTGATGGAATATCAAAACTAATAAAGGCATTTCTGTATCAAATTCAATTTTGAAGATGCCAATAAAGTGGCAGTTTTCAAATTTCATTGTCATCGTTATATATCTCAGTCTTGAATTTTTTTGCTGTCTCGGTCTCGTTCAGCTCGCCAAAATCTGACAGTTTTCCAACACTTTAATCAAAATGATGGAGAGTGAATAAGTCTTCTGTAGGACTGAGCTGATCATCCAATGAGTGCTTCTCTGAGAACATTTAGTATCTATCAGAAATTATGACTGGATACTCACCATATTTTATACAATGTAGTTTTGTTCAACTTTTAATACAGTATAGAAAGTGTTTAGCACCATTTGACAGGGGACTCACCCGGCAAGATTTAGGGTCTCCCTCCCAAAGGCATACAGCTCATAATTTGATCATTGTTTGACTTCCATGTGAAACCTCGACTTCCTTGAGCAGTTCCCTGCATGTGTCGGTCTTGAGTTATTTAAAAGAACAGGTTTCTTGTCTTGAAAATACTATTTGATCCCCATAGTGTGAGACAAACTGACTTTTGGGCACTATTGTTTGGAACTTCGCATCAAAGCGAGCCTTGTTCATCTTATCGTGCAAATCCATTAACTTGTATCTCCTTGCGTCGTTGAATCTGAGTCACACCCTGTATTGTTGATAACTACAATAAACTCACTTTTCTGTTGCTGCTGTGACAGAATATTCACTTAGCCTCTAACAACCAGTAATTTTGCGGGGACGCTTCAGCTGTATTTCATCTGTTTTATCTCAGAAGTGCTAGGTGTTGGAGACTGTAGGCTGTAAGGCTGACTTTTGGTGACAGCAAGCCATAGAGTATATAATAACTCTATGCAGCAAGCATTGATAGTTTTCTGTTTCCTGGCGGAGGATGTGAAGCATTTCTTGTGATAATTATTGATTGGCAGGTTCTCTGTAAAGTTGTGACTGAAAAGTTTCTGACTGAACTAAATAAGGATAAACTTATATCAATATCTGTAGCAAAATACAGACCATCTATTTAGCAGTTTTGATGTTGGCATCAACATTACAAATGGGGATTTTCTCAGTGTAGCTAAGAAAAAAATTGGTAATAGACAAATTGTGACCAAGAATTGAGACGATTCTTGATATGACATCTTGCTTCAGGCAAAATAAAGTGTTTCACAATCATTACGTGTTTGCAACTTTTTAATCTATTATAGGAGGTTGTCTTCTCTCATTAGGATGTAACTCCAACTTGCGACATGAAAACTTTTACTTATCTGGTGAGGACAACAACAACATTTCAAAACCTCTATGTAGAAATATAGTGAATAATACAGTGAGTAACTAATAAACTGTGGGTAATCCTGTAGAGATTCAGTGATTAGAAGTGAGGGGTCGAACAAATGAATGCGCTGCCTTTTGATATAAATTATGCTGACCTATGTAGTTTAGCACACCTTACATAGTTTCATTGTCTATGGGGATGATCTTTGAAGTCTTAGGATCCATAGACTGATAGCTTACTTGTTACGATAACATGCTTGTTCATTTGACATTGCAGACAACACATTATATTTGTGGCTGTCACTGCAAAGACTCCTTGTAAATCATGGAAGCTTATAGTATGAGAGAGGTTAAATCTGCCGTTTTCACACCCCAGGCTGGTGAAAAAAGCACCCAAGCATAAGCAGAATGATATGAAGGCACTTTCTATCACAGGAGAGTCCAACACTTAATTTCAGGTGGTTTGGATTCCTGTGATATATTTTGTCTGGAGATAAATTATGATGGTACATATTGTAAAAGTTTAATCTTGCTGTATTTTTTAATCACACATGAATAATATAAGCATGAAGGAAATTTGGATATTTTTAGCCTTTTATTGACATTATCAAAATCATAACAACTATAATAATCATCATCAACCTTTTAGGGATTTCAATGGTTGTAGAAGACTGTCAACAGCTATTGCAATATTGCTGAGAGAAGTGTTATTGGGAGGTTCGATTGAATGAATATCTCTCCTCGGAGAACAATTATGTAAGTTTCCCCAACTTAACATCAAACAAATTGGATGCTATTATACATTTTGAATGATCCAAAAGATAGATCGATAAGCTCTCAAGTCGCTTCATTTTGTATATAACACTAGGCATATACAATATGGTATGTTTGATTGTTCACCTACACAAAGTAAACTAGCGCTACCATGGATGACTGGATGTCATCTAATCTACATCCCTAACAATGCAGAATGGGAAAAACTCAAAGATTTGTGTGTAACGCTTTCCAGCTTTACCATCTGTCAGTGTCAATGAAATGGTCGCGTAACCTCGCTATAGACTTCATCTTCATGTAATTCAGAACCTGAAATCATTCGAAGAAACATTAATTGATGTGGCACTGTTGATATTGTCAGCACATAACTAAGGCTATCGTTTAAACATCATAACATGGAGGAAAACACTAATGAATTATACCACTATATACACCCACACTAAATTAGTCCGGTCTTGTAAGGTAATATACCTGAATATTCTTGATAATGGTTACATCGTACAAAATGATGTCCTAAGGCAAGAAAATTAATTTCTTTGTTCTATGTTGCGATGGGGTTTCTTTGATATGTATTTGCTATTTGTTTTCCTAAACACTCCGAGCGATTTCGAGTGCCATTCGCAACTAGAAAAGTCTCACGACCGGTTTCCGTCCATTGCTTCTTGTAGAATTCCTTGGCACCAAGTTAATGTCGTGTACGAATGTATATATACTTCTCCAGTTCCAAGGTCCATCACAGCTGGTGTGTAATGTAGCATTTTATCGTTCCTAGACGTGTTCCTTTGCGATATCTCCAATATGGAAATGTAGTATAACATTTATAAGTCTCGTCGCAACCCAAATTATCTGAGACTCTATGGTGTTCAGTTCCTTTAAAATCGTGTTGCTTGCGCCACTCACCTGAGTCCAGCACTGATGTATATAACTCGCTATCATCATCTTCAAGGTCTGATAACGAGACTGGGTCCAGAGTCAGTTTGTACTCAGCGCATCCCAAAGTGTTCTCGTAGGCAGTATAACAGACCTGTATGGTGTATAATTATAATCACATTGACAATCAATATACAATTTCACCCTATACACTAGCAAGGTTATCAGGTTATCAGGTTAGCCTAGTGGTTAGTGGGTTGGATTATCGATCTGACGACTGGGGTACGATTCTTGTGCATGTCCACTGGTGTTACCCAAGAAGCCGAGTTCGGTAGGGTGTTACAATGAGTACCAGCGCTGCATGCGATGTAGGTTCTCATTTGTCAGGGTTGGCTTTGAAATGCTTGGACCCAGTGACCGGGCCGTTAATGATGTAGTGTTCACCGCATAGAATTACCCATTGTGGCTTAACTAAGCGGTATATAAATGAACTCATTATCATTAAGAGCCTGACCATTTCCTGGAGAGAAAAGCCTAGTTAAATAAGAGAAAAGACTAATTGCTCACTAAATCCTTTTTACTACCACTCATAGCTGGTTAGCTAAATAGTGCAGGTGTTTAAAACATGAGCTATGAATTAGGGACAAAGGGGAGCTTGTTTGCAGGGACAAGAACTCAAAAAGATTGATTTGATAAGCTCATGTTACAGAATATTACTGTTCATCATCCATTCTATACAATACACACAGCTCTTATCTGTCTAACACAGTAACCTACTACTCTCTGCCAACTCCAGATGTTGTTCTATGATTCAGCAAAAGGCTTTCTGCATGGTTATGGTATGATATAGAAAAAGATAACTAAATAGAGTGATGTTTTCCTTTGTTATAGATATCTGACGCATTTTTTTTGCAGTGATGATATCAGAAGCCTTGGTTGTTAGTTTTGCAATATTGTTCTGAGGGTTATAGTGGTAGTGACGACACTTGTGATGTTGTTGCAACAGTTAGACCTGTCCAATTTTTAATCCGCAATAGGAAATAATAATATTATATCTTCCAACCTCTGCCAGCACTTGGAAAGGAATATTTTGTGCTGATGCACATGGTGTTCTGCTCAAATAATGAATGCTCTTGGGATTATTATTTGTGACAATGAAATTAAATATTCTATACCAACCTTGCACAGTTTGTATTTGCCGATAGAAGCTTGTTGAGCGAGTCCTTTGGTGGAATCATTTTCTTCCCTTCTAAACGATTTAGAACAGTTGTCACACTTGAGTGTTTTTATATTCTTATCTCCCTTTTTCGGCTCACAGCATATAGACATCAATGATTTGATCAGAGATCTCTCAGACTTGTAGGCCTGACGAGCACGCAGGACTTTTTTACTTTCCTGAAAGCAGAGAAGGGGATTATGATGAATAAATTTAGTCCATTAATTTCTGCTGCTGAATCCCTGAAGGCCTTTATTTCCAAAACAATAATAATGTCTAGGTTCAGTTCTGCCAACAAAACAGTAATTAACATTGCGCAAACATTGTACCAGATGTTCCCTTTTGATTTGATTTGAAAGATCAGCACTCAACTCCGTGCCATGTTTGAATTAAGATTTGTTGCTCTCAGCGGAGCTGTTCTCTTTTTTTGATTTCGCCTTAGTCCTATACTTATTGCTATGTTATAGTTCTAAAGTAGCAGACAACCACAAAAGTTGTATTTTGATATTTAATGCTCAATCATGTAATCTAGATTTGCATATTATAAACAAATATTGAATTAGAAAATTTCAATTATGTTGAATGCAAACTCTCATCCACTAGTTTGTTTCAGTAACAAGAATACCAAGATGACTGGCCAAGTGATCATTACTTTTAAAATAAATAAATTATTGGAATAAGTTAATGTATAAAAGTAATTTTTCTAGAATTGAAGCAGTATTATTTCAATCTAAATGCATAAACAGTGATCTCGATTACAAAATAATCTACAAAATCACTATTATTGCTTTCAATAAAAAAAATTAAGCGTTTTCTATGAGATAACAATCAAAACGCACCTTCTCAATTTAATTCAGTTTTTTGCAGCCATTTGGGTTAAGGTGCTGCTGACAGCCCTGTGGTGCAGAGCCAGAGCTTCTACCTTGGATATTCTTTGTTGAGTATGTTGCCTACCTGTGATAGCAAATCTCAAGTCTTTTCATATTTAGTGGTGCCAGGGTTGAATGCTAATTTAAGATGTGCTTGATATGAGTATACACGCGTGGAGTTATCCAGGGGGGTCTTTCAATTAGAAAGAATGATCCTTTACTAAAGCAAGTTATCACTATCATATCGCTCAGAATTATCACTCACTTGGTCTTTCAAACAGACAAAGTCGCACCCAAATCGCTCACTCAGAATGTATATAGTTCCATCAAGTGACTTAGCGATCTGAAAGCGAGACCCCTAGCAGGTATCGCTCGCTCAGAGTGAGCGATCAGATTGCGATTTTGGTTGTTTCTAATTGAAAGACCCCCCGGGGGCACGCAATTTCTAATTAACTTTACGGTTTATTCTAAACACCCTTGTAAAATATATCATTTGTGAATCATGAATACTATTCGCATTAAATACAAAAGATGGCTATAGATGATGGTAAAATTCAACCAAGTCGGGTGCGGATTACAAATATTTAGGTATCAAATGATATTCTGCTTTTCTCAATTGTTGATCATAGGACCGGAAAGAGGCTTTCAGGTAAATAATTAATGAATTATCTCAATATAGTGTAGGGGAATAAGGAATGCATCTGTAACTGAGAACCTTTGGAGGTGAGCTTGAAAATGTGATGAGCTTACAGAATTTATGTGGTTACACCACATCCCTGTCTCACGTTCTTTGTCAGAACATTATAACTCACATGCACTAGACTTAGGTTGTTGATTTTCTGGTCCATCATTCTACAGTAAAGCGATCTTATCCTCTGCTTCTGTCTCACTGGATTAAGATAGCCAGCTACCATGTGTCGTAATCTCAATATACAAAACTGAGCCACCATACTCACTAGCAGCACGCCATTGAGTATTATCATGGCTTTAGAATAAAAGATAATTAAGTATTTTAATAAAAAGAATACCATAAAAACCTTCAGATTGTAAAAAAATCATAGCATGCTCATGGCTTTATGCCCACCCGCCCTTAATATCAGTTGATCAATTTCTGGCAAAAATGCTGGAAAATTTTTGTTCGGAAAATTACACATTCGCACCTTGCAAATAGACCGAACCGAAAAATGATAGTTACGCCTCTGAATCTTCTAAATATTATTGACTCACTGATTTGGGTGTTCTTATTTGGCTGCTTTGCTTTAGGGAGACAGGTGGTAAAGTTTGAGATAAACAGTTCAGTGCGTTTGAAGTTAATTTCTTGCTGAATGCTCTGGCCAGCTTCTTTAAGTACCTTCTCTGTGAGGCCGTTCCCTGTTCCGGACATTTGTACACCCACGTCAATGTTCTGGCTCACATTTAGAGCAAACCCGGCTTTCTCAGCTATCACACTTGTAAACTTGTACAACATGTGATCTTGTAGTATCATTGCTGTGCTAGCTAGAAGAAAAGTAATAACAACAATTACCACAAATTCCACTGTACCACATACCACTCTGAAATGGAGAGGAGTAGGAGGTTGCTCAGTTGGTTGGAGCACCATTCCTTTGGCATGCAAATGTTGAAGATCATATGTACGATAACCACTGCCGTGGTTGGTCTCCAGGTGTGCTCCGACTTGCCTGCAAACTGAGAGCAACCTGGCGCAGATATTGTTGCCTAGCCACTAAGCCAACTATTATGGTGTGTGATGAGACAATCGATTTTGATTTTGATTTTGATTTTAATAACTTTTAATGCATTCTATCTGCTTCATTTGCACTTTAGCTAAAGGCCGGCACATATTCGATCATCTGACTATTGGGACTCCCCGCGTATTTTACTGAAGATTGAGTGTTTTAAAGTTGAAGTAAGATTTGGTCAGTTCAAATGAAAAATCAATAAAAGATTTTAGACTTGAATTCAGTCCAACAATTTGGAGTTAGTTACTCAGATTACAAACAACTCCAAACAATAGCAAACTTAAGCTCATCAGCCTATCAAAACAAAACCAAAACTCAAGCACATGGGTCATTCTAAGCAGAAATGAGTAGATAACACCACGGTCCAGTTGTTTAGAAGAATTAAGTCTGAAGATGAGAGTTTTAAAATTGAAGATTGCTCTATTTTCTCTGAAGAAATTGAAGACAGCTTTGTGTGCAGGGAGCCCCACTATTTTTCATTCCTTTGTCACTCACTGGCAATATTGTAGCTGATCAACAGCAGAGGAATGATGATCCTTTTCAATTCTAACTTATGAGGCTTGAACGAGGACTTGTCAATGTACAAGTCCGTCATCTTTGAGCACAACGGCATCAGTCCTAGCCTGTCTGTCAAACAAAAAAACTGAGTCATGGTAAATATCTATCGGTCATCTCCATTTTGGATCAATCAGTTCATAAAATCTATCAGGTTAAATATTGATGAATTGTCAACTAACTAGATTCTGGAAGTTCCATGAGCCTCATATCAACAGGAAATAAGGCAAAAAGGGGTTCGGAGATAGTTAGGCGCAGCGCTGATGTTTTCAGGCATTTTAATTCTATGAAGTGTGTTTAATTAATTATATTACCCTTATTTGTTCTGCGAATATCATAAGCTTCAAATGCCTCTCTGAATATATAATTGTTTTCAAACTCATCATCAGAGCAGTATTTTTGTAGATATCGGTGAGAACTTAGAATGATGATAAGACATAGAAGTGCCAGTATCTTATTGAGGATCACAGTAACGTCATCAATCAGCAGAAGGTAAGACTGAAAATCCTCTTTTATATTTTGCTCCAGCTGCTGTCTTGTTGGCTCTAATGTGACGTTCACTGCAAACAAGAAATGTTGGATCCCTTATTCAAGCATGCTTACTCTGATTGTCCCAATGCATGACCGCATACCGTGCCAGCCTAGCCAAAATTGGTTACATTGGTACTAGCTTGGTAGTAGCTTATGGTTAAATCAGATGAGGGCATTTAGAATATTTTGGATTTGAAATGGCTTATCTGTGTTGGGAGTATAAGTGTGTGTTGAGTTATCTAATTAATTCAAAATACATAGTTACTGGGAGGGACTCTAACAGATCAAAACCCTAATGAAAAACTTTTATTAAATCTAGAGAAAGATTGATGTTAATAGTGACAGAAATCTTACCCTCAGATATGTTCACAGTCTTGAAATCCACACCCTGAAACAGTTCTAAGAATTTTGTATCCGGCAACTTGACAAGGAGAACAGCTATTGGCTTTAGGAATTTCAATGGACCCAATACTTTGTCGGCTACTTTGTTTTTTAGTTCTTTAGCGTCTTCTTGGAGCTGATCTGCAGCTTTTTCCATGGCAAATGACAACCGATCTAGAGCTGAAAAAATGATACCAACTTTACACAAGTCTCCAATTTATAGAGTGTTAATAGCAACTCGTAAAAGTCCAAAAGAAATTAGCAGGATACGAGGAGTTCAGATAGTAGGAGACACTTGTCAAATTGGGAATATAGTCAATATCAGCACAGGCCCAAAGTTCTAGGGGAGGCAGGGAGGCACTGCACCCCCCCCCCCCCCCTAGAAAGCTGAGTACAGTGTCCTAAAAACACTATAATTGATTAAAACACATCAGAATCAGCTCCTCTGAGATTTCGATTTGTCTATTATATGCCTTAAATTACTTGGAGAGGAGCTTACAGCACCCCTACTGGTGATGCTTCTGACTCGCCTCGGACTTTTGCGTCCCCTACCTTTTCTTTCTAAATTACTGCATTACCAAACATTTACGACAACTGACTTGATAAGAATAATAATTTACCATTCACAATTTGATGATATGGCCTGAGAATCTCTCGTTTCAAGTAAACAGTCTGGTTGTATACAAGTTCACCAGTACAGGCATGTACTGTCGCAAGCTCTGTGGAGTTATGCAAGATATTCACTGTTGGACCAGACAATATCATAGCTGCAATAACCACCCCTATTGCAAATCTTCCTGCAAAGAAAAAAGTAATAATGTAGTAAAATCTATGACATGATTGTGGAAATTTTTCGCCATGGGCATTCAACTAAAACCTAGCTCCCTAGACAACTTCTATCAGTATTTTTGTTTTTGTCATGTCTCTTCAACACTGTTTCATGAAAACAGCAATACAATACAATACACCTCAATTATATAGTGGAGTTGACAATTTGAGACTGAATGAAGTGAATGCATATGATGTTGTGAAAAATAAAATTACACATTTTGAGGACCAATCACAATGCTAGTATTGTGTTTGATACACTAAAAAAAAACACAATTTGTAACACCCAACGACCGAGTTACCTGACTTAAGGAAGAGTGGAGGAATGCACATCACTGTTAGAGATCTCATGTAGACGCTAAACGCTAGTCCCACTGTCAGAATTACCCCTGTTATACCTGCGATAGCTATAGAGGTGTTGAGGGGAAATTTTAGAGCATAGTGCATCCCCAGAAAAGTGGCAAATCCTGCAAAGAGAGAGGCAAATCCATAATCAATTATAACAGTATACTACAATAATATACAAGTACTTCATGAGGAGAAAAATGCAACATAGAACACTCAATTTCCAGCTCAGAACTGTGAAACTTGGACCTACAGATGTACATGTACATGAATAGTTCAAAGGTTCATTAGGTCATTAGTTCATAAGGTTAAGCTTTCTCACATCCCTATTTCCTTCTAAATTACCTCATAATATTTAGCACTGACATTGGAGGATAAGAAAGTCAGATATTATTTAACTGTGCGGTGTCGGTTTCAGATCTGGAAGCTCATGACCTACCTACCTTCTGAAATAGCATGTAACATTGACCATATTGCCTCAGTCTTTGACATCTTTGAAAAGCATTAATAAGAGTAAGCGTAATAAATTACCTAAAGTGATACCACTCACAGCACCTACGCAGTTCATCAGCAGGTTAAGTTTTCTTCTCTTTGAGAAGATTCTCTCTTTAATCTCCTTCACTTTTGCAGAATTCGGTATGTCACCTATAAATATACGGAAATTAACTACGGGAACTGGGGGACTGGCCATTATTGCACAATGTTTACATAAACACAAATGGACATGGGAAAAGAGTTATATAATTCCAACATATTCCAAAAGATAATGACTTTAATTGGTTACGGGGGGGGGGGGGTGGGGTTGAAGCTGGCCCCTTGTGTATTATGCTACTTTCATCCAAGCCCATCTGAAAATTGAAGTGTTGCCACATCAGAGAATACACTTAACTTACTGTAGTTTGATGTTGAGTACTTCTGTTGATAGAGACTTTCCACATGACCAACTGGTGGTGGGTCAGTTAGCTGATGGTTCACTATCTTCTTAAGAAAGTTTGGTAGAAAACTTTTTGCAGTAGTTGTAGAATCATGGATATGCTTCACGCATTGAGCTGGGAATAGCCCTACCTCCCCAGTGTCGAGGCTTTGTCCGTACCAGTAGTCTGTAGCAAATATATATTTTATGGCAGGAATTCGAACGGCAATAAATTACATCTACAAAGCAAAGATGCTATTACTGGTGTAATCATTGTCTTGTCTTTGAGAAGGGGTCGGCCGAGAAGTAACTCGAACCAACCTGAGTTGAGTTCTCAGGGACCCATAGAACTCAAGCCTTCCATGAAACAAAGTTTAATCTAGCATCTTTGTTCAAAACTGGTGTTATCATGAAAAACATCCAGACATTTTGGTCGCGAGTGGATACGTTTATAAAACAGCGATGCCAGGAGAATGTAACACCTCCAAGGCGATAATAGGAAAAGATGTGATAATGTATAACTTGTAGATGATGCCTTTACCTTGACTAACAAATAGCACTTTGGTGATTATATCATCCTTCACCAGCCTCAGAAGCTTGTTGTGGCTGACTGCACTGCCGCTGTCTTTGCTATACGTTATCCATGTGTTAGTGAAACTTACTTCACTAAACTCCTCAACAACAAAATACATATCTCTCTTGGTGTGAGATAAATTATCTATCTCTGCTGCCATGTTTTCTTGGTTAGTGTTAAGAGATGAATGTCTACACAGTCAATGGGAATATAAAAATTCATCCCTGTATGCTTTACCAACTATTTACTCACTCTATGTACTATATCTAAGATGATGTGTGATTAAAAAAACAATTTCTCAACAAATTGCGTTATGCAAAAAAGCTATGCAAACAAGCCACTGTTGCGACTTTTTGCAATATTCCGCTTTGTTAACATAATACATCTTAGTCATCAAAATGACACAAACATCAACAAACATTCACTGTAGTGAGCTCTCATGTCTTTGTTTGATTGCTCGATCAATCAAAATGAGCAAAAGTTTAACAAAGGAAATGTTTTGCAAAAAAGGTAGAGGTAGGACTGTTCAATTTGTATACTCGCTAACAGGGAGTACACTCCTTGGTGTAACCTCTACTTCAGCTGAAAACTTGCAAATTCTCAGTATTTTCTTCTCTCAATATGTGATAGTTGCCTTCATCTAAACGCTTTACCCCAACTTGCCTGTTTTAACTGGTAATTAGTTTTGGCATGAATGCTATTGAGAGTCGCACCCTCACATTCATAGAACAGACAACTTCATATAATGCAATGTTATCAGTCGAAAATATTTTGAATTTATTTTTATCTTGTATCATTTTACCTTTCCTGACAGGTTTCGCTACATGGCTGTGGAAGCTATATAGTAATCTTACAGAGCCGATTAGTGCAAGGGAAACAAAAAGTTTAGTGCGACATAATCCAACAATGGGACAAGCTACTTAAAATAAAGAGTGAACCATCATGCAATGAGGTAGAGAACATAAAATCTAACTTTTAAAACCAGAACTTGTTCATGGCATGGCCTTGGTAACTGGTAGAATCATTGTCCAATCTTAGAGAAAGATGTAGTGTTTGCGCTTACTTCTTCCTCAAGTATTAACTGAATAAATCGGACAGGTCTCCAAACAGGAGGAGGTTGGAGGAGGAGGAGGTCCCCAATAGTAGCGTCACATTTATAACGAGAAAAAACTGTAAATTCTGATCTCTCTGCTAATGATAATAAATATATGTGGTTTTTAAAACTTAGCATAGTCAGGTATGTGGTGTGTGAAAAGTAACAAATATCTTCATAAATGAAAATTTATAGAAAACTTTGCCCTTCAAAGCTTAATTAAAAATGTATGAACATGAAATGGTCTTTGCGATTGCAATTTTTAGCTAGATAACTCCCAACAAGTACTGGCGCTTTTGCCAGACTGAGATTATATAAATGCTATGATTAAAGGTTGATTAAAATCAGATGTCTTATCACTCGCCCATTCCGGAGAATTGCGGCGAAATATTAATGCCTATACCTATCTGCGCCAAATTGCTCTCTGTTTGCAGGCAGGTCGGAGCACACCTGGGGGCCAACCAACCTCCCCAGTAGAAGATGGACTGCAGTGGGATTCGAACCCACGACCTTCAACACTTGCGTGTTGAAGTCCGGCGCTCTAACCAACTGAGCCACCTCCTACTCCTAATGGGAGATTAATATTTATTCAGCATTTTTCAGCCATTGCTGTGATTTGAATTTTGTTAGATTTCCATTTGGGGAGATATGTAAAACAATCTCCAGAATTCGTTCTGGTTCTAACTCAGTATTTGGTTTTGCTAGTTAGTACTTAGTCGCGCTGGGCCAGCGATGTCATGTTTTCCTTTCATTTAACAATCAATAAAAACAAAATATATATAAGTTAGGTTGCTGTCATTTGGTTATTTACTGTTCTTATTTATTTACTGTCATTTAATTATTTTCCGTTTTTCGGTTATTTACTGTCATTTAATTATTTAAAGTTAACATAATTCGTTTGTTCGATAATTATCTCCTGGGTTGTAACATTTTATTTATACTAATATTCTTTATGCAAAACAAACATTTGATTCAAATAATTATCAATAATCCAGCTCAATAATTCATGTCTGTTATCGTATTTCTGTATCAAGTTATCAATTGACTCAATATTTGGTCTCAATATTTACATTACAAATTGCTTTAATCATACCTGAGCATGAGGGGCTTAGTTCATTGAATGTGTGCATATTTATCATCTCTGCCCACTGTTTGGCCATACTTCCAAATTATGTCAAGACTCAACATCAGACCAGAATCATCAACAGACCAACGCCATCAACAGACCAAAGCTATCAACAGACCAAAGCCATCGACAGACCAAAGCCATTTGTGGTCAGTCAGCCATTTATTGGTTAATCAGTGATGATAAAACTATAATCGAAACAAAGCGCAATATCAATACTCAAGAGAGAAAATATTATGCTCATGCTTATCACCTTTCAACAAGTTGAATTAGTATTTAATTTGTCTAAATATCAGAGCGGATATTCACAGATGTAGTGTTTGGTATTCATACAGGTCTCATCAGTCCAATGCCACTGTTGAGTATAATGCCAAGTCTCTGTGCAGAAGCGCTGCCCAGTACCATCTGGCTGATTGTCAGCCCAGGCATTATTAGAAGTTAAAGGCTGTCCATTTATCCATGTACCTACACCATCCTCTATTGTCAATCCGATCCAAAACCGTCTACTGTATACTGTAAATTGATGTGGTGAAAATCACAAATCAGTTAGGAGATTGAGCAAACAGGAATTGTAGTGGAGTTTGTCTTGTCTTATGTGGGGAGAGGGTAGTGGTATGGGACCGTACTCTCCAGAAAACAGGTGTTTGACACCCTTAGTTCTCAAAGACCCCTTGACAATGTTGATTATTACTGATAGAATACATCGTTGATGTTATAAGGATAAGTATGTTCCATCAGTCGGTTTTGTGAGTACCAGAGTGTTCTGAGATATGTGTGATTTGTTGCTTGAAGTGGATTTGAGTTTTATGGGTAGGAAGAAGCCAGGGCGAATCCCTTGAGACGAGAGAGGATATTGAACCCTGGACCTCTTGCTTGATAGCAAAGGATGTGATCATTTGCGCTATCAAAGTGGAGTTCGTTGGGACTAGACTTCTTTGCTCATTCCTGATATTGTCATGCATCTCTGACCTGAGTTTATTAGTCCAAGAACTTTCATAATTGGTAAATTCAGGAGTTGAATGTACTCACTGTAACTAGTAGAAGGCTGAGCCCCCCTCAGCTCATTTATCCACATTATCTTCTCATCTGTGTCTAGAACTGCCAGCTGTCCACCATTATTCTCACATGCTGCCTGAGCATCATCAAAGGTTGCACCACCCCAGTTAGTACCAGTATGAACAAACTCATAGTAGACCTGGGCATCTTCGTTACAAAACTCAAGCCCTTCAGGGCAGGGAGCTGAAAACAACATGGATGGATGATGGATGAATGTGCATTTATCTTTGTCACGGACTGAGAAAATGAAATGCTCATACCCTAACAAAAAACAAAAATGGTAAAATAAAAGGATAAAACAATGTGAAACTATGTGAATAAATATTTAATGTAATACTGTACACATTTAGTGCATTGACCCAGTGTGTCATGTGTAAGGTGTTGAAACATACCTAGTATCTTATTCAAGCCACTCATCAGGACCAACAACTTCTGTTTTAAAGGTTTTTAAAAGAACAGAGATCGGAAATATATTAAATTTATATTCTGTGAGCATCAGGATGTTCTTAGGTTGCAACTGTTGTCAAATAGACCTTTGAAAATTGGCTCTTTTTGATGTTATGGCATCCAAGCAGCTTTGCTCTACTACCGATCCAACCTTTATCATTGCTGCCAGTCTCGATGATATTATCGGTGGTCGTGGGCTAACCTCTCAGGTAAAGGGCCTCAAATTATGAATAAAGAAATCCACAGGAATAGGATTACGAGCCATATTCAGACATTGTTCCCAACATACAGATCACACAAGAATTTTTTTTTGAAATGTTCCGTTGAATTGAAGATATCAGTGTTTATAAGAAAGGGGGGGGGGAAGAAAAGCACCTTAGTGAACCTTGGCCTATGGGCACATGCCACCTTAGCATACAATCGTAACGGATTTAGCAGAAAATAAGCAGGCCCGCTACCATCAATATAATGAGATATTACAGTGTAGGGACAGTAGCGGAAAGGTAGTAATATTGTTTTAATTTATTTTATAAAGCCTACTTCACTCATCACCTACACCTTCACCAATAACCTCACTTTCAAAAAAGGAGTGGGCTTCCATTTATCAAAAATTAATCCATCCTAATAAGTCAGGTGAATAAAATTGAAGTGGAGGCAAAACAACTAAGTTGGAAAACCTAATAATATTCAACAGCCTCTTTGATGTCCTGCTCTTATGTAGGCGCTATTGGTCAATCGCAATATTTTGTTTCTGTTAATTTGTTAGTAGATCACATCTGTATCATTTATTCATTTGAAAGATGAGTGCTAGGGTGGTTACCTACTTTTTGTTTGATGCATCACTGTCAATGTTATGCAACCATCAGCCAAGGAACATGTTTCTGTAACTGCTGTTTCAGAGAGGAGGCACTCGTCCATCCCACTTTTAAAAGTGAGGGCCTCACATTTGTCCTCAGCCAGACAAATTTGACTGCATACACTTGCTGAGAATACTCCACTCACAGTCTTGTTTGCAGCAGAGACACAGATCTCCCTCCTCATTTCAAAAGTTTTAATCTAAAATTACAAGTTAAGACATACAGATAATCAATGGGGATTGGCCGATAATGCCCAGTTGGTTGACATAGTGTTCTCAATTGAAATTTTGCGAGTATAAACATCAACACAACATCACTACGGAAATAAAATTCTTGTCATACATTTCTATGCTGTAGCTTCACTATGATTGTGCATAATCAATCGTGGATCAATCATATAATATATAATAAATTATATTTTATAATACAATTAATTCACCCTATCATCGTCCCCTGCTTCCTTTGTAGCCACGAGTGCACCGATCACAAAGCAGCAAAGTAGCATCCAGACAATCTTTTATCTCTAGGATGTACAAGCGCACTAAGACCATTTATTTATTTGTACTATAAAAAGATCAAAGTTGTAACACCTGATACTTTCCACCCTAAGAACACTTCCTTTACCTTGATCGTCTCCCCTGCTGCAGAAGAAGCTAGTATAAATACAGTGAAAACAACGTCCCATATCTGCTCAGTGAGCTGCATCCTAACAGCATTTAGCATGTAGATATGTGGTCACTTTGGTTATGTTTTGCAGCAAGATGTAGATAACTTTGTTTAATAATAACCAGTCTTGTATAAGGGTATTGATGCTAATATTCTCGACAAAAAACAAATATTTAATGAATTAAATATTCATTATTTATATCAAACTATCAATTCACTCTTTCTTGTATCATATTTCAACTTGGGCTTTAATACTTGGCCTACATTCTGCGGTAAGCACAGTCTACCGATGTCCAAACTACAAGAACCTCCAGACAAAGACATATATCTTATGATAGATAGGATAAATTCATCTCCTCAACTTTTTACGGTGACATTTACTTCACAATAATTACCTGAGATTGTGTGGCAACTTTGTTCAATTGCCACAATTTAAATATAAGATGAAAGGATAAACTGCGACCCTTCAAATGAGATTGGATAGTATGGCCCAAGTTAAAGCAAGTAGCAAGTGCTTGCTAGCAAATAACAGAAGGGTCCAAAGTTATGGGAGAGGGTGCAAAATCTATATCATCTGGATCATGAAAACATCATTGGCAGGGAATTTTCTCGCGCCTTGGTTAATACCCACATTTCACATTCAAGAGAGTCGACAACATCAATGTATGCGGGCACATTGCAATTCATTTATCAGATATTGTCTTCCCTTTCATTATGGGTGTGTAAATCCAAAACATGTATATGTCTAAACAGACATCAACATTGTACAGTGTAAGTCACTTAATTCAAACTCCAGGGGACCCAAGAAATTTGTTCTAATTATGAGTTGTTCTAATCACAATAATGCAAGCTCGCGGGGATTCTCAACGAATGTTGGGCATATTTCAGGGATTTTACATACAGCAACATTTTATTTGTTGTACTGTGCAATGTAAATGGTAATGGAAAAAAACACTGATGACTAGTGAACGTTAGTAACCACTGAATTGTATATGCAGGATTGCCAGCTTTCTTTAAGAGTGTTAAATCCAAAAATTGATCACTCTCTTTGTCTTCATTGTCAAAAACAAACATCTGAACAAGGAGTTACATTCTTCCTTGATTCGAAAAGATAACTTTGAATTGTGAGTCCTCCTCTGAAATTGGAGTTACTTTCTTCCTTGGTAGGGGAAGTTAATTTCGAATTATAGATACAAATTCGAATTAAATGAGTCTAAAAACCATTGGCTGAGCTGGGACTCTACTCAGGTATATGAATTAACGGGAATTTCGAATTAACAGGATGAGATTTCACCAAATTACACTGTACATTTACTTTACGTACACATAGTATTTGGCAACCACTAATATAAACATCGGTTAGACATGAGAGGTTTTGAGAAGCTCCCACACTCATATACAAATACCATGTAGCTACAAAATAGGGGGTATATATGTCACCCTATATTGTCATGAGCGAAGTATGAGAAATGAATCTATAGATAATGTGCGGTTCACAGACAAACACCATGAGGCTGATCCCACATATAACAAACTAACCCTAAGTGGCCTAACATCCCTAGTGATGACTTGACAAACCAATGAATTAAACAATCTTTAGAACTGTGGATGGGTCTACTATATAAAAGACTCTTTAAGCTTCGTTTCTATTCCAATTAAGATGACATAGAAAGAAAAGCGATCCTTCAAATTCTCTGTCGCAGCTTACTGGAACCAGCTGAGACAGCACCCGTAAAAACACTCTTCGCTCTTTTAACCTTGTTGCTCCCTGGAACAAGTTTGATCCAATTAACCTGCAGTTCCGTCATTCCCATTCTCCTGATGACTCTAAATTCAGGAATCCTCATCAGACGGATTACCAAAGAGTTATCTTCTGAATATCAATGAATGGACAAGCCTTGATTCTATAATATTTTTGCATCACATTTTCACACTCAGTATTTCCTTGTTTACTAGAAACATTTGAATTTTTGATTGGCCGAATATCATGCTGGTTATGGCTTATTGATGATATTGTTAACAAATCTGTTGAAGGATTGCGGAAGAAACTTAGTAAATTGTCTACAGAGAAAGTTGAGTTCAGCAAATTGGCCGCTGGATACCAGCAATTATAGCATACCTATGGCATGTTATCATCAACACACCTCCAGGGGCTGGTTGCAATTAGAGATTTAGCCGGCCTGTAGCTGAGCTTTCACGGCTACAGCTCGGCTAAAGCTCAGGCACTCACCAAATCGGGTTTCAATTATAAAAAATTTAACACACTCATGGCTGATGTTTAGCCAGATCTTGACTGTTCTGTTTCAGGCGGCTACCACTCAGCCTAGATGCAGATAACGACTCTCTGGTTGAATAGGAAAGAATAGGAATCATCCAATCAGCTATTGATGAGCCCACGTGGGCTACGCCTTTAAATAAAGGTGCCAAAACAATGAGCACCTGTGTGATTATTGAAGTTTATTAATCAATACTTTTTTTTTTACATAATACTTACCATTAATCATTCTTTTTTTCCATCATTGATAGTGCAATAAATTACCTCTCATATGAATAAGGACCCCAGTGTGCCTCACCAATGTGTAATTTTTGATTCCAATAAATAAACTCAATTATTTCTGAAATTAAGTGTTTTGGGGGCTTATGTATCGTCTGCTTGGCATTTCCTTATCCAATGATCACTCCATCACACCCACTCACACTAAGAGGTGCTTACTGCTTATAAACATGGCCAACAACAGAAGCTTTTCTGATATCCAAGTAGTACGTTTCTTCCATAGTTATGACTTTCATCCAATCATGAATGAATGGTTCATTGGTAATGACACATTAGTTTTATTCCAATGATGATTATTCCTAGATGTTGAGACAGGCATCACCTACTCTACTGTCACTGTATCTGGAACATCCCATAATAATGCTAGTCTTTGGGACTCTCAAGTGAACCATGGTAGTCAATCATGCGTGCAACATATCAAGGCACCATATCAAGGCACCATATCAAGGCACCATTCAGTAGACCCATAATGCAATTCCTTGGAATTACCAAAGTGAGAGTTAACCATGATGATGGTCACCCAGGCATGACTGATCATAGATACACCATAAGGTTAAGGGGTTCACTAAAATGCGGAAATGCGGATTTCTCTTGAAAGTACGCGTTAGCACGCGTGTTTCTCAGTTTTACGATGAAATGACTAAAATGCGGAAATTTGGAAAACACATTCTAATTGGTTAATTGAATCCCACCAAGCCAATCAGGGGTAGTCATCTCATTTTCTGCCTAATCCAAAACATGGTATGGATTTTGGTTGATGCCTGGTGGTGTTCTTCATGAAGAAGCTCTGTAAAGCTGCATACTCTACTCTGCTAATGAAGACTATACTGCTGTAGTGTTTTCCTTTCCAGTCTCAGCAAGTTTCAGGTAACAGTTTCCATCCTTGGGACTTACATGTCTTTACTTTGCCGATGACCAGTATCAGTATTTTTTTTGGGGTGGTTGATACTGGACATACATTGGCAAAGTAAAGACATGTAAGTCCCAGGGGCCCATGCCTTTACCATAGGCATCTGCTTCTGGAGTTACAAGCATGTCCAGTATGGTTGATACTGGACATGCTTGTAACTGCAGATGCCTATGGCCTAGACCTTGCTTGGAAAGGACTAGGATGGGTGACCAATGATCATGATCATGGACATTGCAAAGTATACATGCTTGTAACTCCAGATGCCTATGACTTTACTGTAGGTAGTACTATTACTACTACTTACTCAGCTTACTAGTTACAAGTCTAGTAGCCTTCCCACTCACTGAACTAAACCAATACTCTGCTGTTATATACCAACACGTTACACTTACTCAAGTCAGTGCTGTATTGTGTGCTTGATCAGTGACTGTGTGGAGGTTATAACCATAGGCATCTGGAGTTACAAGCATGTCCAGTATCAACCACCCCCTTTCCCTTTCCGAGGGAAAGGGGGTGGTTGATACTGGACATACATTGGCAAAGTAAAGACATGTAAGTCCCAGGGGCCCATGCCTTTACCATAGGCATCTGCTTCTGGAGTTACAAGCATGTCCAGTATGGTTGATACTGGACATGCTTGTAACTGCAGATGCCTATGGCCTAGACCTTGCATGTCCAGTATCAACCACCCCCTTTCCCTTGCCGAGGGAAAGGGGGTGGTTGATACTGGACATGCTTGTAACTCCAGATGCCTATGATTATAAGCATGTATACTTTGCCATAGCCTGTCTTGACAAGCTTTTTTCGGCGCCCACCCTCAAACAAAGCTTTTCAAGACAGGCTAACTTTGCCAATGGACATCGGATTGGCGAAGTATACAATTACATGCTTGTAAGTTCTCCAGATGCCGATAGTCCCATGGTGCCCCTGGCCTGGGACTTACTTGCAAGCCTTATTTTACATTATATATATAAGCCTAGGTAGAAACTCAAGCCCATAATCTTGTCAAGGTCTTGGCTGGTTTGGTGCGTTCAAACTAAACTTTTAACTTCAACTTGATCCAACCCCCTGTGTCACATGGCACACAACACATTAACCCTGGGTTGTGATGAGTTGCGTGTGGATGTTACGGCCCTCGGGACATGGGACCTGCACGTGGTTGCATTAAACTCAGTCACCGTACAAAAGCACAACAATGAGTGAATTTAATTAATATTAATTCGATATAAAAATGCCATTTATTTGTACTCATTTGAAACAACATGTGCTGTGCTTCAAAGGCTTCCTTGGTCAGTAGATCGCCTAACGCTCAGTTAATTCCTCTTACATTGGTTGTTGGGGAATCAATGGGGACATATCCTTAAGCATTGTCCGTGTCGTAATTGATTTTGTACTCGACCACAGAAATATCAATGGTCGATGGAATTCTCAAAATTTGTTTGCTCCTGTGCTTGCTATAGCTATGTATGGGCATAATAACACTACACTACACTGCTGTTGCCAGCTACAAAGTACCGATGTTTTTCCCCTAGCTTACTTGTTGGCTTGATCAAGTACAGTTGCTGTAGCCTACATTAGAAGGTGTGATAAAAAAGTTCTTGTTATGATATGCATACAAATTCACTTCATATCACACCAAAATTGAGCTTTGGTTTGTTTATGCCATATGGATAAATGAAAAAAAAAGATTTTTCAAACTAACTTAATCATATACTATACACCCCTCCTTCTTATGATCTCCACTTTAGAAAGCTGAAAGTAGTGAGGCTTGGCGGTTCTTAGAAATGTACATGTAGTTGTATTCAGATTACTAGAAATTTGTCAATTTATCCATAGTATTGCTTCTGAATGTATTACTTCTGAAGATCATAACCCACATTGCATTGAAAGAATATGCAGAAAAAACAATGTACAGTATGGATATTACCTGGGCCTGTAAGTGCGTGATATTTGCTTGTTTTTTCTCTTACTGGCGATGGTTTTACTGTGAGAAGAGCGATTGGTGGTTTTCATACTCATTTCTATTCATTGAGAACTGCGACTGAGACAAAGATCAAAGTGAGTAGGCTACCTCTAGTCTTTTAGGAAAATCAAGTCTAGATGACAAAGATGTATGTGGACTTTTCATTTTTCCCATAAGATTACTTCGGCATATTTCAGACCCTGTGTAAAAAAAAGTGCTTTAGATGATTTGTTTGCTGAGTTGTCTGCTCACACTCATTGAGAAGGTAACTTTGAATAGAATTTAACGCTAGCTATATGTGAGCAGTGAGAGTGCAAGCAGGGTGAGGGTGGTGCGAGCCCCTTTGCCTATAGATAGGTCATGAGGCTGGAAGTCCACCCATTTAAACCTGACTTAATTGTGCTCCACATCATTCAGATGTTATAACTAAGTTTCATAGACCAGCACGCTAGACAGTGCACCGTTGGGAATAAAAATAACACTTGAGCCATATGCCTACACTGCACAGCTTAGTGTTAATGTACTTACCGCCTCTTTCTTCATTAAAGCTGATGAATTGGTCATGGAGATCCTTGGTTCTTGGTTTTGGCCCACAGAATTATTTATTAGACAGCTTATAGTGCATTTATCCCAATAGTATTTTTTTTAACGGATAACCATCAAGTGAAATACTTGCACTACAAAAAAAGCGGCCTCCTTGCAGCTCTTTGCCTTGAAAATATAAAATTATATCTAAACACATTGCTGAGAAGTAGCATGTTTGGTTGCACTGATTTTCCATGTACAATTGAAGTAATTTAGTGCAACTTTTGAAATGAGGTTGAAGACCACTTGCCATTTTAGATGTGTGGTAGCGAAGATGTCAGATGTTCACTGGTTACTCACAGGAAATGCCACTGTTTCGTCTGCAGTACTCAGCACTATACAATATGCCTGTCTAACCAATGATGGAGTTCATTTAACAAGCAAAAGCCATTGTAAGTTGAGCTTGTCATAAAACTTAAAAAATTGCCGAATAATGTGAAAAAAGCTTGAGTTGCTAGGTGGTAACGTAATTAGTGTCAAATTATGACATGATTATGACATTTTATGTTTAAAATCAGCAGTTATTCATTTTTTCCCATTGAGCTCCAGTAATTCAATTTGATTCATCAATTGTGGAACAACTAATATATCTGTATCCTCATCATTGATCAGTTTGTCAAACGATGTCCAATTGTTTGTATCTTACCTCAAAAATCCATCGCAGGCAATTTTTGAAGTAGCTTGGCAATGATTTTGTTTGTTATTGATACTTGTAGAACTGAGTGTCACAAAAAGTTAATTCGATCTGTGAGTTAATACAGGTCGATTACTTTCATCATACCATGCAAGGACAATGCTGCATGCGTGATCATGACTATCCAAAGAGTGGGATACATGGGAAAGAGACTTTATGTTAAGGTATTTTTGATAACTTTTGGCATTACATGCTGCGAGTGATATGCTCTAGACCTATCTCAGTTGCCTCATAATCCCTGAATGATCACAAGGTGGGAGTATGTGTTGATCATACCACTTGCCTCGTGTTTAAGACACTTCTGACGACAGAATTAGGCTGTAAACAAAGGGCTATCAGCAAGTTGTTCTTTATAAAACTTCACTGCAAACCTCAAATAGATGAGTGCCCTACCCGCTGGTCCATTTATATCTTAAAAACTGCTAACAATACATAGAAAAATGCAACCATGTTGAAGTGAGGAACAATTACAATCATTAATATACTTCTTTATTCTGTTCTCGAGAGTGCCCGTGCAAAACTTTCCTGATCACTGCTACACCGAGAATGAGCCCACAGCTTTGGTCGAACCCTCTTATATACATCGCGCGGCTGGAGGCGGGATTTTACTGAGCACCTGTTGCTACCTATTTTTCTGTTATTCCTGTAGTATGGCTTGTCCCCCATATGCGCCTCGATAAAAAAAAATTAATCATGGTTCTACAACCACGTACATGGAACCAAAACGAGCAAAAAGATCATCCAATCATATTAGAGGTAGACTGAATTTTCCACTACCAGTACTGGAAAAAAAACAGTACGATCTCATCATGTCACTTCACGCAACGCCTCAAGTTTTCATAACTGGTTTGTGTACATCCTTCATAAACAACCCAAGAGAAGTAAATAAATAAGCTAGTTAGGAGGTGATATTAGCACACCCCAATTTCCACAAAGCCATTTTATTAAAACTCCTCTTGGGTAGTTCAAAAGAACCTATCCTCTTCAAACACGGTTTTTTTGTGCTCTTAGGTAGAGAGGATATACACCCCTAAGAAGTTAGGGGCTAGAAATTTTCTTCAATGTGACTAAAAATCCAGCTTCAGCAGTACCGATTGCATGGGGTAAAAATTTGTTTTGAGTAACGTAACAGACTATCTGTAGAAATTCCATATCACATGTACCCTCCCTGCTGCCACAAAATTACACTTCCTTACATTCTAGGGATGGAGTAAACAAACCACTAATGTGTTTAACAGGCAGTAACAATGGTTCCCCATTTTATAGAAGAGGTATACACCTGGAACAATCAATCTTGAAAGCTCCCCCAACGGGATTTGAACTCACAAATCCTGCGGCACCAATCGCCTGGCAGTGAATAGCAAGCACGCTAACTGATTGCACCATTTCACCGTCCCCACAAATTTTATATTTAATTTTTTTATTTCAGATGATTTCCAGACTCCTTGCTCAGGTTTGCAGTATTAGTATACTGATGTTTTGCAGCATGTTTATTTATTATGGTGAAGAACTGTGTACAATAAGGTCAGTGATATATATATATATATATATATATATATTGAGACATATGTTGAATCAAACCACATCATTGTTCAATACTTCAGAATCCCACTTTCAAATTTATCTGATAATTTTTCGTCATACTACTGCCGGTCAGGGACTTGCATTATACAGGCCGGCGGCAGCAAATATTATTTTACAAATAATCTGTCCTAATTTCAATTTTATAACTGCGAGACCCTTGGGCTTGATGAGTATAATGTGCATAAAAACATGTTTCAATACCTCCAAAATCGCTAGACATCTCACAACTGGGTGTGAAGAGATACATGTGGTGCGGGACCAAAAGTGACTAGGAAGCTAGCATGTCAAACAAACAGTTCCAATATTGGAAGCTGATCTTGAGAAAAGACTGCCAATCTTGCCATGACATGCTAGAAGTTGATCGCTCTTGTCCAAAAGACTTGCCTACCGTGCAGTTAGCAGTTAGATTTAATACCAAGGACGGTCTGTGTGTATCTAAAGCATAACCTTATGTCGTATGATACTGTGACAGGATATTTTGTCCGATTGGAGGCATATGCCCTAGTTGTAGGTGAAAGATATGAAATAAATGCTGAAACATTAGACCTTAAGAGACCCGCACAATGATCAACCATCAGCTTTTAGCTAAGGGGTGGTCAAAGCAGTTTCAATATCATTAGGGAAGAAGCTGCGGTCTGTTTGTTTCTGTCTCATCAGGGAGTCTCCTTTTCGGCAGGGAGGACGGGTGGGATACCCTCCCTGCTCCCTGTCTTTTTTCACTTCAAATTGAGACAAATCATAGACTTGTTCTCTCTTTGACATGTCAGTTCACTGCTGCCACACAGCCAAATGTGTGCTTATAGAATTCTGTATAGCTCAAAACTAATAAAATGAGGCTGCAATCTCAGCATTGTCACCTAATGAGCAAATAATTTGCACAAACTGATCGTCAAAATTAGGGTATAAAATTAATTATCAACCAGCACGGGTGACGTAGTTACCGTCTTACTAGTGCATACTGTACACATCATAAGCTGGTGCGTAGATTTCATGCCCTGATTTTGAAGATCAGTTTGTGCAAATTATTTGCCCATTAGGTGACAATTATGTGATTTATGTATCAATTGATTATCTTGGAGCTATGCAGAATTCAATGAGCACAAATTTGCATGAGTGGCAGCAGTAGTTTAAGTTGCCCCCCCCCCCCCCCCCGGTCTGCTCAGCTGAAAGTTGGCATTTTTATCTTTTCTTCTAGGGATGCATCTACCAAGTTCTGTGATTGCTGAGAATAACTCTTGCTATGGACTGAAGCTGCCTCATGATCGATAGATTCTAGTCTATCTTGTGCAGAAGGTTACAACAGACTCTCCAATCAACATGAATTGTGTCTTCGAGCCGAAAGACACAGCCATCAAGCTGGTACTAGCTGGTACCTTCGTAGAAATGATAGAGAGCTTTTCAAAGTGAATGTAGTCTATCGATAAATTTCAGATTGTGAAATGTCAAACTTTTCCTCCTGCCAAAATTCAACTCATCTAATGTAGGTCAGTTTTATTTCATAAACACCAAAGTGAATCAAGGTTTAATCTTGCTAAATACAAAGTTACAGATGTATGTATGCTTATAAACTACCCCTGATTTTAGTAAAACATTGGCTGATATTACGCATCTACACTATCAATTCCTGAAACAATGAATTGTTTTATAAATATCTACCAACTACATTGTTGGACTCACTTGTGCTTTTATAAAGGCTGATCGATATGATTATTGTGTGGCTTATGAAAATAAAATGTATAATTACTCAGTCTCATCACGCAATCTTGACTATGTGCTTAGATATTATAAGTTATAATTAGTTCATTTGCACTTCAATAGAGCAGAATGAAAAACCAAAAACACTCTTATGAATTGTTGTGACAAGGACCACCCTGCCTTTCCCGGAAAGTGATCTTTGGTGTCAAAGTGGGTGGCTATGCTCTACTGTATACGGTTCTGCTATGAAGGACTTGATCACCAATAGACTGATCTACATGTTTTCACAGATGTTTTCCTATGTTCTCCGATGACTTTTTTGCTACTACCATGAGAATCACCCAACGTCACCACTTGTAAGATATCAGGTTAACTATCGATGTGTAAACACCCGGGTTGCTATTGCATATATTATATGGCTTTACTCTCAATGTATATTAGTGTCCTATATCTTCACTCTCAATGTATAATATGCCCATAAAAGCATTTCTCCTCAATAAAACTTGCCTCTATCAAAATCTGCATTTCAGAAATAGTAACTAGCATGGGGATTTTGTTTGACAAATCATCGTATTAGAGTTATCTTCTCCTGTATATTCATGTACATATTTCACTGAAGATTTCACTGGATTTCCGCTTTACATAAATAGTGCTACAGCTGTCCTACAACACATTATTTCTAACCCAGATTGCCCATACACATAGCCTATGAGATGGTTTCATAGAACACATATCAATTTCTTTTCTTACAGGCCACATTAAGTGGTAAAAAAGCTAAATTTGAAATTTCCGCATTTTAGTCAATTTTGACTAAAATGCGGAAAAATGATTCTCAAGGTCACAAGTAGGTCACAAGTTGATTTCCGCATTTTAGTCAATCCCACACAGGATTGACTAAAATGCGGAAATACGCACTAAATTTCCGCAATATGCACGTGAATTTGCGTGATCGCGGATTTCCGCATTTTAGTGAACCCGTAAGGTTAATGTGAATAGAACTAAGCCATGATAGTAAATCATGCATGCACCAATCTAGGCACTGTTGAGATAACCCACAATGCATTTCTTAGGAATTCCCAATGTGAGAAGTAAACATGATAGCCATCCAGGCAGGATCAATCATTGAAGCACCATAATGTGCATCAAATGATGCACGTCTTAGGGATATTCGGAGGGAAGGTGGTAGGAAGCAAATTGGACACACGTAATAACATATGAAAATTCAATGTATATATTAAACAACATAACAAAATCAATTAGAACATAAAACACTAGAAAATCTATATATGCATAACATTAATTTGACAAAGTTGTTGAGCTACAAACAATGAAGCATTTGGCCAGGTTATTAAGGAGAGGGAGGTTAGCGTGTAATTCTATACATGTATTGTATAGTCTCTTCATACGATAGACTGATAGCTATGGTTCAACAAATTCTTGTGATTCTTTCAGTCCCAAAAATCAGTAAAGAAAGCCAAGGCTGCAAACTGGTCGGCTGAACAAATGAAGGCGCTGGTTGATGGGTGTGTGGTCGATACCACACACTATTTGACGATTTTGCAGGGCGTGGAAAGGAGTAAGTTCAGTTAATTGTTGACCTTTTTTGAAGGTAGAAATTATAATGTAGCAAGCAGTTAAAAATGGTGGTAGTAAAGGGATGAGAGCAGAATTTTTACATGTTTACCCAAGATAACAATGATAAACTTATGAAGCTAAACATCAAGAGAATAATCAATTTATCCCATTCTTACTGCCAAATTGCAAATTCTCTATAATTTTGACATTTCTAGATTCTCAGCGATGTTAATAATGCTGACTTAACCAACAGGAGGACTCTGGAGTCCTGTAAGGACAAATTCAGAAAGCTCAAGTCGGAAACTAAGAAGGCGGTGACTTCTCGTCGCCTAGCCCTGGGCAGGACTGGCAGTGGCCCACATCCTGCGCCTCTTCACTCGACTTTCGAGCAGATTGCTGCTGTAGTCCCCCAGGAGGCCCTACTAGGGATAGAGGAGGGACTCGACACCAGGCATGATATTACTTCTTTGTATTGCCCTGAGATTTCATAAACCATGATTGGTTAATCAGTTCTTTGAAGCCTGTTCTTAGGGTCATTCTTTTGTAATTTTGCCATCAAATGGCACAGGTACCTATAAACGGAATAATTATACCATTCAATGCGGGCTGTGAAATATACAGCGAAAATCAGTTTGTCAATTAACTCGGAGTTGTCCTCCTAAAATCAATGAGCAGGTAGGTGGGCTACAATTACCGGAGGCCATGCGATTAGAGCGGGAAGGTTAGCAATGGAAATTATAATTATGTTCCTGCTTTTAAGAAAACATATGCTACCTATAAAGCGACCAGCTGAGACGGTTCTGGATATTTTAACTCAACCTCTATCGGCCAATAACAAAACAACAGATGCAGCTGATGCTGAAGTACAACAGACACCTGTATTGAAAAAGTGAGCCTTTAACCGAATATCGTGCATCTTCAAAACTATTCCATATGCATGAGAACACGTCACAGAGTTCTCAATTTACATTTGCTGGACATTATGTAACAACGATGTACACACTCAAATACCATTTGGAATAAACACTATAAGGATTTACCCAACATCTTTTTATGAAATGATACGTTTTCTAGACAAAAAAAGACACCCACAGCAAACCGAGAAAAAACGAAAACACAGACTAGTAAATCTTCCACCGCACCTGCTGCCCTATTACAAGTTGATAAGTGCGTTTTAGCATTAATTTATCTCCCAAAGTTTCAAATAGGAGGTCATATCTGAATCTCAGTCAAGTCAGTTCACATATTCTCAATTTTTTTAAAACAAACATGTTTGTTGCTAGGAAATCGAGCCTACAGCCAGCCTTCCCCAAAATTTACGCGAGAGATGAGTCCAGCACACCTTATTTGGTAGTAGATACCGATACTACGTTGTTTCAATTTCAGCGGAGATGGCGAAGAAGTGGAGCTAGATGTTAACCACGCCATGTACGAGCTTCTTCTTAAACAGAACCAAATCTTAAATAACCAGACATTAGTTCTCGTTGAGCTTAATAACAACCTACACAGCATTGCCGGCTCCCTTGAAAAACTTGGCAATAAATGACAATAACAATATCGTAATGACATTAATTAACATTTTTACCCTACCTCATAGGTTCACTTCCTTAAATTAATCTTCTCTTCCTTGTTTACTTTCAGCTTGGTTCATATTGTTGTCTATCCCTCTTGCCCTCTAGTTCACTGCTTCAATTGTTTTTTTCTAAAAAATTAAATTATCATTGCAAATTGGCTAACCATATTAACATTGATTTTGCCTGAATTTGAATTCAACTGCTGTATTGTAGAGTGAGGACGAGTATCATTTGCAAGCAAATGGGATGAAACTTGATCTTATTATCCTCCCAGGTGGGATTATCCTCACCGTTTCAAAGGGATAAACAAATCAACAGACAGCTTTTGGATAGGGGAGTTTCCAGTTGTGAGGGGCTTCCAAACGAGCAAGCATGCAACCAATATTATCAAGCAAGCTTATGGGATAAAGCTTGATTGTATTAGCCCTAATCCAGGGAGTTTGGTACCAAACTCCCTGCTTTAACCTGGCAAGGGATGGGAATGACCTGACCATGTCAGCAAAACATCAGCAGCTGGACAGTCCTTTTGATACGAGACTTTCCAGTTTGTGAGGCACTTTCAAGCAACAGCTGCAAGCCAATGGGATGAAGCTTGATCATATTATCCTCAATCCTTGGAAGGGGTGGGAAAAAGCACCCTACTGACCTTAATATTTCGCAGGCTCCTAATTCGCGGAGGGCACAACTCCAACCTTTTTTACTAGTCTTAATAATCCACGGATTTCAGGCCCGCGAATTTGAGAGGATAACTTGAAAACATAAGGTCAGTAGGGTATGTCAAAGGGATAACCAATCTACAGACAGATGGCAACTCAGTCCTGCAGCTTCAGTACAAAAGCTAATCTTTATCTCACAATCTTTTTATTTATTTTACAGATGGCTCACTTCATGATACTCAGGAATTTGCAAGGCAATGCAGAGCAGCCAGAGCGCCGACCCAACCAAGTAAATCAAATCAGGTTATTTAGACCAAGGGTGAATGAATTGGACATTGTTAGCCCCAGAGAATTTTTTCAGGCAACGCGCCTCTATCCATACCAATATAGAGAAATTCACTCAATGCTAGAGCCATACTTGACACCAACGATCCCAACTAACAAGGCGATATCATCCAACACCAGACTTCAGGCAGCTCTGTGCTATCTAGCCTCAGGAGACAACTTAAGGTCAAGTGCGAGAGGGCATGTCCAACGCCAGTCAGTCACGGCCCTTGAATTCAACACTGAAAGCTATAATCGCCGAGGTTAATATTAGTGTTAAGAAAAGCAAAATACAACCACTGTTCACATCTAAGTATTCAATAGCAATGGACAAAACAACTAAATTTACAAGGACACTATTGAAGGATATAACTAATTTAGACACTATTGAAGGATATAACTAATTAAGAAGGCGCTTGAGTATATTATCTCCCCTGTTACAGATTGACTAACATTCGTACCGTAAATTACTTCAGGTGTTGTGTCATAAGTTAAACCTGACAAAATGTTTCCTTGTTTGTAGCTCAACAATTTTATCAGGTATCCCACCCCAGTGGAATGTAGACAGTATATGCGTGAGAATGAAGAGGTGGCGGGATTCCCCGGGGTGCTTGGTATGATCGATGGTACACACATCAAGATTGGGAGGATACCCGCCACACTTACACATGTTTATAATCACAGACAAAACTCAAAGTTAGTACATAACTAGTATGAAAATACCTATGTCATCGAGCCGTAGAGTATAGATTGCAGCTGATAAATTTCACTCAATCGTCGCCAGAATCATAAACATGACCATCTTGTGTCTTGGCTGAGCTGCAGATGTTGTTGCAGGTTGTGGCTGCAGAGAGTGGACTCATAGATATCCCATGGACTATCCTCCAACTAATATGATTGACTACAAATATAATAATAAAAACAATCCCCTTCATTTTAGATATACAACTCTCAGCATCATGGCAGTTTGCAATTCAGAAAGACTTTTCTGGAACGTGCTGGCCAAGTATCCAGGGGCACATCATGATAACTTCGTGTTTAGCCAATCTCAACTATACAGAGACATGGAGAATCAGCGGCTGCAAGGTATTCTCTTGGGTGAGCATAATAAGACATTAGTTCATTCCAGGTGGCGAATCAAAAATCGATCCTTGTGTAGCCAGTATATTGTCATTAAAAACTTTGGATCAATACTTAATCATTACAGATGCATCCCTATGATATGGACAAATAGAATGCTGGGAAAGCCATCATGATAGCAAATTGTGTTCACCTTTTGTTTGCAGAGTGTGATACTGTATCATTGTTGTAGGTGACAGCGGTTACGGTATCAAACCATGGATCATGACTACATTCCTGAACCCGATAGCAGCCCACCAGATTGAATATAACAGGGCCCACAAGAAGGCCAGGTTTTTGGTGGAGAATGCCTGCGGTGACCTCAAAAATAGATGGCGCTGTCCCCATAGACGAGGTACATAGCGTCTTCCCCTGAAAATATCAATTGAGTAAATTCATTTCACAGAAAAATAACTATATGAGGTGATGTAATCATTAAAGTGCTAAGAGACAATCACCAAGACATGCATCTAGATTCAAGTTCATAGCTACCTTGAGATGACAGAAAATTACCAACTTAGATTGACAAAAATGCTCTTTTAGCGTTGCGGGCTTTCAGCCTTTAGCAAGGTCCTTACAGCTTCATTGATTTTATTTTAGGAGGAGAGCTCTATTTTGAGCCAGCGAAATGTTGTCGGGTGGTTATTGCATGCTTTGCTCTGCACAACTTTTGTGTGCGAGCTGGTGTGCCACTCCCGGTCATGAGGTTGATGTACAGGCTCTACCGGAGCGAGTAGAGGGTGGGGCGGTTGAGGATCAACCTGGAGGTGCACATGTACGGGAGAGAATAACCCTGCAACATTTCAGTTAACTTTTTATTGTCACATTGTTCTTTTTCAGTAAATAATCCATATTTGTATTGCTCGAGTCATAAAAAAATATATTCATCACTACCTATTTCACAGCCTATGATCTATATCTCTTTCAACATTCCCTGTCAACCCTTGTGTAGTTAGCTGTTTGATTGAATGTGGTTACGACTCACATACAAACATTGATTGGTATACACAAGTTGCAATGACTGATGATGATGTAATAATAATAATAATAAATTGATATCATTATTTAATATTCAAACCATGTTGATGTCTTGACTCATATATTTTGAGTCAAATAATTGATCAAAAGCCTTTGTGTTTAATGGTTTTCAATGACGAGTTCATTTGAATGACAATGTATTACATTCTAATTACACAGTAACTTCCAAGCACTGACTCACTTAGGTTTTTCACAGCTGCCATCTGCTGGCCATGCAGCTTGGAAAGGCTGAGACACTTGGATCAAAAAAGCTTGTTCTGTGATTAGTCTATGTGTAAATATTTTGCAGGGTTGCCTACTAATTTGAGCCATAATGGATATGGTAATCTGCAGAAAATAAACATCCATGACTTGGAAGGAGACAGAATTGGAAAATGCGAGCACACAGAAGAAGTTCAGTACAACGAGCAAGGGTAAGAACTTGTTCTTGACTGGATCGTTCCAGGTTCTTTGTAATTTGAATTAGCGCATGCCCTGTTTGTAATGATTATGCAATTTCCACCAAGATTTGCAAGCAAACAGACCCACAGATAAGCAAATTAGTGTTATTTAGACTCTTGTCTTGACCGTGGCCAATTCTGCAATAAGTTTCCTTAAGCACTTGCCATACATATGTGCAATTGTGAATCGATGATTTATTTTAAAAGACGAATCAAGTTGCAACATGAGATTCCTCATTACAGATACGCAGCTTGACTTGGAAACAAGAAAGGTAATGTGGGAGAAAGGGTTTATGGGAGCAATAAACATGGCCTCGACATCAGTTAGAAAGCTTTCATGTCAAACTCAACCGTAATGCACCCAAAATGGATGGGTGTTCCTACCCCGGAATGCTTTCACGGTAAGAACAATACAGACTGGTGTGCTAACTATACACACTAGGTTACACACATGGTCGGTCTGCATGGGGATTACAACAGGGATATTTTTTCTATAATAGTTGTGTGTCCTGTGCAATATGTTGTAACAAATCTAAGGAATACCAAGTAAGTAAGCCAACTGGTCAATCATGATTAATCACAAAGTGTCAAACATCAGTCCACCATTCCACTGCCATAAGTAAAGTAAAGCAATAAGGAGTATGTAAAAATTATAGAGACCCCTAGTGACTTACATGACCCAACTACACTGCAATACACAGGCCCACAGGCATACAGCTTTTTAGTAGTTGACTTTGATTGGGGATCAATTTTGTGATTGATTTCGCAACATGAAACCTGTCTGTACAAGTGCTTAGTGGTCTTTTAACATGAAAAATAATAAGATATTTCCAGCAATTACTGTGAAATTCACACGCTTGGATGTTTCATAAATGATCTCTGATAAATCTATACTTATTTTTAGAAGCCAGCTGACCATTTTACACCATAACGAAAATTGCCAGCGGTCGGTAAAGATGATGGCAAGTGATCCTAGCAAAACAAGGAAAATGATACACAGCTCGAAAGCCACCAAACCAAACCCGACAGTTCAGTTAGTAAGAGAGGATGCCACATACAGTGAGTCAAAATTCATTAATAAATGATGAAATAATGGTAAATTAAAAGTTTCCCATGATAACAACAGTTCGAGTTGCAGAAACATCCAAAACATAATGTTGTATTATTAATAATTTTGAGGAGCCACAACTTCCAAATATCATAACCAGCCGACATCAAGTGCTCGGACTGCAAACTGGTGTAGTAAGTCAGCAAACATTGATAACCTACTACAGTCTTGACTTTACAAGAAGTTAATTAATTGCATATAATTGTTAAATGTTACATAGATGACATGTACAAATGTCTGGATAGTTATGTAAAAAACAGAACACGGCCTCTCCTCAATGATATTGAGCCTCCAACACTTGCACCGAAAGGACCTCAATATGATTCCATCGAAGAAGTGGAGGCTGAAATGGAAAAAAAAAGACGGGGTGGGTTTGCGAAACCTCATCACATTACACTAACACAAAGATCTGCAGAAAGCCGAGGGCGGAGCCGGGGGCCGCGGCACTATCTCTGGAGCAGCAGAGCAGTAGGCTACTCCAAAGCCTAAGAAACAACTTGATAGAGGGAGACCCAGCTCAGCTGCAGCAGATGACAATTTAAGTAATGTAATTGTTACCGCTAAAAAAGGCAAAGGCAAGGGGAAAGCACTGATGAAGGGCAAATCCCTGTCAAAGAAATCATTGTGACAGTTCATTTTCATTTTGAAAACATAGTCAAGTCAATTTTTTATTTTTATTGCAATCAATTCGAATACGTAATAAATGTCAAAAACTGCAAAAGGATTTTGAAATATTTTGATGAAATAACTAGTTCCAAGTCAATCAATGCTGTAAATACATGTAAACAGAGGAGGCTCTGAATGGAAGGACTGTTCAGATTCAGAGGAAAATGAGCGGATATCAGGTTAGTGCAGGAAAGGTATTTACAATAAGTGTAAAGTAACACGAATATGATATCGAATCAGTGAATCTACCTACTATCTAGACTGATAAGTGGAGAGGCAGACGGTGAGAGAAGCGAGAAGCGCTCCAGGAGGTGACCAGGAGGAATGCAAAACTATTTGACCAATATCGTGAAATATGTTTTTTTTATAGACCAGCCATGATGACCTTGGCTTATATAGCCGGACTTGACACCCTGTGGTGGCAATGGAAACTGGATTAATAATATAAGTCAGATTTACACTCATCTCCAGATTTGATGTAATATAATGATAAATCGTATACTTTTGCGTTGTTCATACCCATGACTTCGTCATCTACGATATTAATTACAACAGTACTATTTCATTGCCTTTAAGGCGCTAATAAGAGACCGAGTGATCGGCTCGGAGATGGCCCATATACAATGATGGTTGTAGAAGGTATGTCTAACGGTCTCAAGGAGTTCCATTTAATCAAATCAATGCACTATTACTCCAAACATGTTTTTGTCAGTTTTCATTTATTATCATTATTGATCAAGGTAAAATATGCTGCATGGTGGAGAAAACGACTATTATAAACCAGGCTTCATTTGAAATTCAAATCCCTAACTGTTTATCAAGGCCTTCGATTGCCTAGTTTTTCCAGATGTGGACAATTGGACAAACCGCAAGTCAAACTTCTGGGGGAGAGTGATTTGGCAAACCTACTGCTGAGATATCAGAAATTCAGACTACAACTACTGATGAGGTACTCTGGCTGCCATTTCCACCATTACATGAACAGATTCCCTGATGCTATGGCCATCACTAACTAACACATGACGTATTGATACATTCAAAGCTTCTTATAAACACAATTGGCAAGGGTGTTGTCCCTGTATATCTGAGAAAGTTGATAACATGCTGGTTGGTTCAAGTGAGTGGCCGTTTTACGGTAAAGGACTGGTCCAGTCGAATAGAGTATGAAAAAGCCCCGGTATTCAATGTCTGGTAAAATTCAAGGTACTATTGTAACAGAAAGTAACTGTACTTGTCCGGCCGGCAAGAGGAAATGTCAACACAATGTAGCAATGCTATATCTACTAGGTGACCATCTCAAGCCTGGTCAGGAGAAGATTGCAGAGCCCTTAGTTTGAACAGCATAGCCGCGTCAGTGGGGACAAGCTGATGCTGATCTTGCTAATTCTATAACGTATACAACGTATAATATGAATGATGACTACCAGAGTTATCATCGTATTAATTTTTGTTGTTGTAGATGTGATAGTATGAAATATGGATCATACATAGGCCACCTCGTTCGTAACAGCTTTGAGTGCAACACCACCAAAGCCCTCAACATCAACTCGATCAACTTCAACGATGGATATCTCAACGCCATCTACCTCAGCGTCAATATCAGCCATCAAGTCGGTTACTCCTCAGAACGATCCTAGCTCAGTGCCTATTACAAGTAAGTTTAATCAGGATTGTCAGCATTCTTATATGCTGATAACAATGATTGAGAAACAATCAAGTATCATAAGGGAACCACATCCATCCTTGTATTGAGAGAGTTATCGGTATAATGTGAGACATAAAACGTAGTAGACCAAATTGTGCGTTATTGTAGCCAACACAAGTTGCAGGCCAAAGTTTATGTCAATTGTCTCCCTCTGATAATTTTTTTCATTATTTTGCTACCTTTACAGATTATGTACAAGACTTGTTTTCCGAGCTTAAGTGTCATGTCACTAACAAAACCACACCAGAATGGGACACCTGACAGCCTCCTACACAGGCATCGGCCGGCCCAAGCTATGGCAGCTTGGAGGAGCTGATCCAGAAGAGGCAGACTAGAGGTCTTAAACTGAAGCCTCACTACCTGCGTATAGAGCACTATAGCTAAACTTTATTGTAACATGCTTGTAGTATCGTTGACAAATCTCAAAAACAAAAATATATAAATATAAAATATAGTATAATAACTCCTGTTTAGAGCTATGGTTTAAGATTTCAATACTGTTTGGAATAAACAAGCATGTTGAGAGTGGGTATGGATCATGGATCAATGACATGTATATGCAATGGAAAGAAATCAATTTTTAGCCAGACCAGATTATATGTTCACATAGGATTATCAAAGAGAGTATGAATGTTTTTAATGTTCCATCGTCGTGTGCTTTTCAAACTGTTGCTTTTAAACAGACATACCCACATACATGACTGATCGTTGATGGGACTGTGTGCCCGATATACAAGCCATAGAAGCCACTAGCTCAACAGCTAGTGACAGTCTTACATGCAGCATCAGTCCTGCCACCAGGACTATAGGAATGCAGGTTGAATAAAAATACGAGCACACATATTCAAAACGAATCTGTGCTGGTATATTATGTCATCGTCTTCAGAAAAAAAATTACACAAACCTGCAGACTATTGATATTTATCTCACTGTTCTTTTACGATCTGTTTTGTGTTCTTTTTGTATCATGGATGATGATTTGGAATTTGCTTATGGATTATCTTCTTCACAATGGCTATGACTCTTCTGAACCAATGGAAGAGAGATGCAAGGGGACACAGAATGAGGTGGGGTGGGTTCAGCCCATCAACCAAGTGAATATAGAAGGTATATTGACATTTTTGACAATAATTAATTATATATTGATGTGATACTTATTCAAGTGAGGCCGGTAATTGAGAAAACAGATAGGCCATTCCAGCCGACCAAGACTGTGTACCACTACTTTATCTGGCAAATGATGATGCCATTAAATAGTTGGTACTGTTGTTCAGGATGGGTAAACCAACTGTCAGATGGATAGTACATGATACTAACCAGGCTATCTGGGACCCCTTGGCTACAGAGAACATGAATTCTCCTCAGAATGATGACAACTGGAAAAAGATGGCCACTTGATTTGTGAGGGCAGTGGAACTTCCCGAACAGTATTTGTGCCATAGATGGAGGACACTGCAATTCACAAGTTCTGCTATAAGCTAGGCCTGCTGGTACATAACAATGTCAACTACCTTGAGCGGAAATACTGATGTTAGAAAAAAATACAGGGAAAAAAAGTAAAAAGGATTCGCAAATCGTCAGAATTTCTTGGACATGAGTAATTCCACCAAGAGATAATAACTGAAAAATGTGGTCTACCAAAAACACCCGACCCACAAAGGAATATGCGGACAGCCATCACAATTTGCCTTTGGTACCCTATATTGATAAATGAACAAACCAAGACTAATAGGCTATGAATCAATGATAAAAATATAGTGAGCTCGTCATTCACTGATTGGGATGCAGTGTGTAATAAGAACTCACAAGAGTTTTTCAGAGAGGATTGCCATGACCAAAAGGAAATACGTTTCGAATCTGTGCCTCACAAAACCACCAAATAACTGGGACCCTATGGCTACAAAGAACTTGAAATCTCCTGACAGCTGGAAAAAGATGGCCACTGGTTTAATGAGGGCAGTTGAACTTCTCGAACAGTGTTTGTGCCATACCTGATGGAGGACACTGCAATTTACAGGTTAGGTTAGTTCTGCTATAAGCTAGGCCTGATGGTACATAACAATGCCAACTCCCTTGAGCGGAAATACTGATGTTGGAAAAAATTACAGGGAAAAAAAGTAATAAGGATACACAATTGTCAGAATTTCTTGGACTTGAGTAATTCAACCGACAGATAATATCTGAAAAATACGGTCTACTTAAACCACCCATCCAACAAACAATAAAAAGTACCACCACATAACCACCAGCCAGTGAAAATAACATATTGCTCACAGTGGGACAACTCTCATCCTTTCTTTACAAATTTGATTGTGACAGAAATAAGCGGTCCGATATGCATGTCGTACCTAAGGAGCTCCATTGTTGAACCACTTTTTTTGAGACAGTATTGGGGAATCTGCTAGTAAAACCCATCAATTTGACATAGTTTGCTTTGGTTCTAAGGCTTCAGTTAAATTGTACGGAATCAAGAAGAAATTTTTGAACAGGCTTAGTTAGACTAGTTCAAAGTTAGGCCTGCTCAAAGTGACTGACAGAGCTGCTTCTACTGCACCTATCACATTCTAAAGGTAAGTAGGGATTACTGGGCCTGCTTTGGTCCTCTGTAGTTATTAGTCAATTCCCTAAGTTATATGCAGTTATATTCCAGAACGAACAAGTTGTAGCTGGATACATTTAGAACAGATTGGGCTACTTCCCTGGCTCACAACAGATTGCCTCAGTGTTTGATGACATGATTCATACCGACACTAGTAGCACCAGCCGATTATTAAAGAGACGCCAATGCAAAAGTGAAAGCACTCCTCTGTTGGATTAAACAGACTCCTTCACTTCTTTTCTGATTATTATAGGTTCTTCTCTAGCAGTTTATATTCCACTCCTGCCTATTATTTATTATACCAGACGATCAAACAGGAGTCGCCATCCGATGATAATCACATACAACATAAACTAAGGAACCTTGAAACTGAAGAGAGGATGCCTCCAAGTCGCCGAAAGGGAAACCGTTTCAATGTTGGTGAGTAGCAAATACTGTAGAATAAGTAGATTATCAACGTAAATATGTGAACATTCACAATTTTAGCTAAATTATAGTATCATATTCTTAGTGCAAGTAGGCCTAGGCCAACGATAATGAGTGGTTGCCTCTTATATCATACACTACTCAGTCTCAGTGCTCAGACTTTTTTGCGTCACTGTAGTGGTGCACGCCATCAACCACCAACATTTTTAATGGTTGATGGCGTGCGCAACTACAGCGACGCAACAAAAGCACTTAGACTACTCTAGAGTCTATGTAAAGACCTGATGTCTATTATATCAATTCAATATGTTTATTTCATCACCAGGGTCGCTTCAGAAGACATCCCAGGAGCTGAAGAATGGTTACAAGGAGTTGGCAGTGACAAAGAAGGAGATGAACAAAATCAAGCGCAAACTTGCTTATCAGGTAGGTAAAGAATTGTGTACTCTGTCGATAACCTTATAGCGAGCCATTGATCTGTCCACATGAGAGCCCGCAGTTTTTATACTGGTCGTCAGTAGTAAATACGCTTTGATACACGATGAACACCAGTGACCATCACAGTAAATGCAAGCGGAGCTTTGAGCTTCTGTCAGCTCGCTCTGCTCGCTTGCACTAACTGTACGGGGTTATCATAGTAGTGTAACATTTGAGTTACAAATATGGCAATAATCAATTACGAAATTACTTTTCCTTGTCACTGATTATCTATTATTGATGCCTGAGCTGCCCATGTGTTATTCATTCAAATTTAAGTATATAGTTTATGGCTGCTTATGCTTGTTACCGATGTGTTAGAATGGGAAAGACCAGGAGAAACAAGCTGAGCTTGAGACAACAAAAGTACCATACTGTCGCCCTACTGGAGTATACAAGGCGAGTCAGCTTGATGAGTCCGGAGATAGAATAGCCATCTCAAGAACTGCAGCATGGGAGCGCAACAAAGAAAATGAGAAGGCATTAGAGAAGATAAATGGTGTTGATCATTCAGCAGAAGGAGCATGGGCCCATGTGATTTGGAAGAGGGGCAAGAAAGACAATATTCTGTCCCAGAGTAGAATGATAAAGAAGTTCCGTACTAAGCCGACTCTACTCAGGAGCTTGAAGGTATTATACAAAGGTGGTGTCACATCAAAGCGAAAATATCAGTCGCTACGTAATAACACCCTAGATTTACTTCCGTACAGAAAAGTTATCCTTGAGACCGAGAAGATCACAAAGCCCTCACTTCATAATTTTACATCTATCGATGGCCACTACGTTGATCTTCCGGCCCATCTTGTGAAGGTATTGGAGTTGTATTTGTCGATGGATGCAGACCGACAAGTGGAGTTTAAGTTGGATTGGCTTGGACAGCCAGGTCACTTTCAGGTGGCCTTTGGTAGAGACGGGGCTCTTCTTGGTACAGCTGATGGTGCTGTCTCCTGTCTTATATCAGTGTTGAATGGCGGCAGACCGGTACTTAGTAGAGAGCACAACTTTCTAACTTGTTTAGCTGGTACAGCAAAAGAAAATCACCCGGACTTAGTTAGAGTCTAGATCGCTGAACTTGAGAGGGATGGAGTGATCATCAATGGCACAACATACAAGGTTTCATTTGAGCTTCTCCCGGTTGACCAGAAGTTTCTCACCATTTTAGCAGGCGAACTCTCCAACTCCTCAACTTATCCCACAACATTCGGTGACATACACAAAGACAAGCTCGGCACTCTATCGCCTGTCAATCAACCATGGCTGTATGGAAAACGAATAACTGATGCTTCCAAAGTATCCAAGTTTAAAGAGAAGAACAAAGTACGTACAAAGATAACACAGTTTATCAGCTCCCTTAGATCTCGCCAGGAGTTTGAGCCGCCTCTTGGAGAGGTAGTGGATAGGGCCCTAATAGATCCCTTACATATCAAAAACAATACATGGGAGAAAGTGAATGAACTGAGGCTCTTCTCAATTCGCGTGCCAAAAAAACTGCAAAGCTAGAAGACCTACCTGAGACTGATCCTGTTAGCGTGTATAATCGGTGCCTAAAGAATGGAGTGAAAGCAGGAAAAGTCCATAGAAAGTTTAGTAAATGGTATGATGTGGACAGAATTACACCATGCGACGCCAAGTTCTCATGCCGATTCACTGGAGAGGACTCCACCAAACTTGCGGGCAAATACAGGCTCATCATTGAGAGATTACTGGTTCTGGAAGTAACTAATGCTAGCAAGCTTCGCCTACACGTGATCGGTTTCATCGCTACACAGTTGGCTGTCATCACAGTATTGATGTGCAAGTTTAACATCATGGAAGATGACATTGCAACTGCCTGTGAAACAGGTCGGTTATATCACAAGGCCCATGTAATATTCTTCACTGCTGGCCTATTACAGTGGACCCTAACCTGAGCTTTTTGTCAATGATGGTTTTCCAGTGGCATAGCTCCTCTGACAGAAATGCTTTAGGTGTAAAGTTGAGGGAACTACCAGCATCTTCTATGATCGATTGTCTTATAGATTTTAGATTAGCCATGGTATATGACTAGATGTATACTACAGATTCAAGTTTTAGGACAAGCAAATTTCTTTTTGGAATTTCAGCAGGAAGTTGTATGAAAACGGAAAAATTAACAAACACTGCGCAAGCCTAAGTTCAACAGTAGAAAATTCCAAAGCCTTAAGCTATTCACAGTGGGTCAAATAATAGAGTACAGGGGCAGACAACTATTGATCTGAACACATTGTCCCAGTGTGGCTGGTAAATAAGTAAAGGTGAAAAATGGTAGCAGCAGGCTATGAGGACAGGGAATGTGGACTGTACATCATTAATGTACTTTTTACAGTCTACCATGGACAGCAACTTCCCTCCCTCAATTCTGAAGGTGGTAAGAGCCTGCGCCATGAATAGGAAGATGGCTCCCTTTCACGAACGCGAGGTGGAGACCAAAACACTTCAACAACTTATTAACCATGTAATCATGGTTGTAATGGTGACAATATTGTACCATCACATAACTGTCAGCCAGTGAAAAAAAAAGATTGCTGGTTCACAGCTATGTGAAAAATAGGAGCAGCAGACTATAATGACCAAGTCATTCTAGTAAGTTTTGAGGACCATAAACTGAAGAGACCCACCCTATAATCTTGGTTGTAATGATGCCAATTTTGAACAGCTAGAAAAATAATACCTATTGACCAGGACCCTGGTGAATATCATTTATATTGGGACTCACATCATCAATCGGTGCCTAAAATTGTTCCCATAAAACTTGGTGCTTCTCTCTGTGTTTCTAAAGAAGCTAATGGTAAGCAACCCCAGACTATCTCTGTTTACTAATCTTACTATTCAGTACGGTAAGAAATTCTAACAAAAGAGACAAGCATCCCACCTATATTGAGCTCATTAAACCACCACCTTTTTTTGCTATAAATGTTACTGTTTGTTGTGGATTAATATTACATTTCACACGAAACTAGATAATGTCCTCAATTACAGGAAGAAGTCAGTTCATCAGGCACCAGAAAGCAGCGCTCAGACTAAGTCAGCTAAGGTACCCGCAGCGGGGATGTGTACACAGATGAGCAAGCTACTCAGCAATCAAAATCACCACACTGCTATGCCACGATGAACGATAGCTTTTTATATATATATATATTAGGCTAGAATGCAAAGCTTAATCTAACCATGTCTTGGACTCTCTAGGCCCGCTGCTTATCACCAGTCCTAAACTATCATTATTTTTTATTACCCTATTATAACTTATTACTTTATTTGGATCAACCCGGCCTTAAGATTCCAATTCTGTTTGGGGTAAACAAGCATGTTGCGAGAGTGTGTAGGGATCATGGATCAATGACATGTATCTGCAATGGAAAGAAATCAATTTTTGACCAGACCAGATTCTATGTTCACATAGGATTATCAATGAGAGTATGAATGTTTTGAATGTTTCATCCCCTTGTGAATACTGTTTGAAATAAACAAGCATGTTGTGAGAGCCGGTATGGATCACGGATCAGTTACATGTATTTACAATTGAAAGACATTAATTGTTGGCCAGACCAGGGCACTGAGAGACTCTATATTCCTGTAGGATCATTAATGAGAGTAAGAATGTTTTGAATGTTTCATCATCTTGTGCTTTTGAAACAGTGGCTTATAAAGAATAAAAATTACACAAACCCTATTGATACTTATCTCACTGCTCTTTTACTATTCTGCTTTTTGTTCCTTTTGTTCATTGATGATTTGGAATTTGTTTCTGGATTTATCTTCTTTACAATGGCTATGGCTTTACAATGATGGGGTGGGTTCAGCCCATCAACCAAGTGGATGTAGAAGGTATATTGGCATTTTTTGAAAATTATTAATTATATATTGATGTGATTCACAGTCTTCCGGGAATGTGGACTGTACATCGCTAATGTACTTTTTACAGTCTACCATGGCCAGCAACTTGCCTCCCCCGATTGTGAAGGTGGTAAGAGCCTGTGCAATGAATAGGAAGAAGGTTTCCTGTCACGAACGGGAGGTGGAGTCCAAAACAACTACAGAATGATGACAGTATAACCTCGGTACACCCTCCACACCACCTCAACACTTTATCAACCATGTAATCATGGTTGTGATAATGACAACATTGTACCATCACATAACTGTCAGCCAGTGAAAAAAAAAATATTGCTGGTTTACAGCAATGTGAAAAATAGGAGCAGCAGACTATAATGACAAAGTCATTCTAGAATGTTTTGAGAACCATAAACTGAAGAGATCCACACTATAATCATGGTTGTAATGATGCCAATTTTGACTTTTTACTGCTTTTAATGCAGTTAGTTCAATACGGCTAGAGTGGTTAGAAACAGTACAACCACATAACTGCCAGCCAATGAAAAAAAAGGGTTTTGCTTTTCAGCCGTGTGATAAATAGTAGCAGCAGGCTATAGGGACACAGTCATTCTGGAATGTGGACTGTGTTTGAAAACGATCAACTGAAGAGATTAACCCTGTAATAATGGTTGCAATGATGCCAATATTGAAGAAGACTTTTTAATGATTTCAATGCTGTTAGTCCCCTGCAGGTAGCGTGGTTAGGAAAGGTACCACCCCATAAACGCCATCCAGTGAACAAAAAGTTTGCTGGTTCATATGCGGAAAAATGGGAGCAGCAGACTATAAGGACAGAGTCTTTCTTGAATGTGGTCTGTGCTTTGAGAATGATGAACTGAAGAGATTAACCCTGTTATCATGGTTGTAAGGATGCCAACATTGAAGAAGACTTTTTAATGCCTTTAATGGTGTTAATTCCCTGAGGGTAGAGTGGTTTGAAACATGCCATCAGTTGGCGTACACCGACCCACTCTTGCGACCGATCAACCCTACTTATTGCATGAAATGTCTTAGGGGTCTTCTACCAATGTCAAACAAAGCACTATTACCCTCTAAACCATATAATGTTTTAAAGATGTACCAGCAGGCGTCTAAGATGACAGATCTAAATCTGACGTCTGCTAAAATTCAAGGTACTGTTGTAACAGAATGTGACTGTACAATATGTCCTGCTGGCAAAGGGAAACATGTTTTGCAGAAATGGTGCCAAGAGTCGTACATCATGACCCAGATAACCCTAACTCTGCTATCGTGCAATCACTCAGGGCGGAGAGCCAGCTGCGAAATTCCAGAAATTCTCACCAGTCTCCATTTCTGCTGGCGTTCTGTAGCGATGGATGTGTCTGAATCGGAAACTAGCAGCAGCTGTGTGGATATGATGTGGATTGAGGCTTTAGGCATCAGCCTGTATAAAATCAGTAATGACAGTGGTTTCCTTTGTTCATTTGTCAACAACTCGGGGAACATAATAAATGAATCAAAAATCACTAAAGAAATGAAGAAATACAAAGATCAGTATTCCAGCAAAATGGAGCAACATCTCATCAAGGAACCTGCATGTGATTGGAAAGATACTAAAAAGTGGATAACCAACATCTAACCGGTAAAAAAAAACAGGCAAGGTCAGAGCACCAAGAGATATCAAGTACCCAGAAGTAGAAGTTGTCAGTTCATCAGGAACAAGAAAACAGCTCTCAGTCCAGGTCAGCTAAGATGCTCGCAGTGATGATGTATGCACAAATGAGCAAGCTACTCAGTAAACTAAATCACCCTACTGCTATGCCATGATGAACGATGAAATGATAGCTTATTGTATTAGGCTAGAATGCAAAGATAAATTTGACCATTTTTTTGGACTCTCTGCTGCTGTTATCACCTTAACTACCATTATTATTTATTACCCTGATATGACTTTATTTGGATCAACCGGCCTTAAAATTTCTATACTGTTTGGAATGAACAAGCATGTTGTGAGAGCGTGTATGCATCATGGATCAATTACATGTATATGCAATGGAAAGAAATAAATTTTTAGCCAGACCAGACCAGATTCTATGTTCACATAGGATTATCAAAGAGAGTATGAATGTTTTAAATGTTTCATCCCCTTGTGAATACTGTTTGAAATAAACAAGAATGTTGTGAGAGTGGGAATGGATCATGGATCAATTACTTGAATCTGAAATGGAAAGAAATCGGTCGTTGGCTGGACAAGGGCACTGAGAGACTCTATGTTCCTGTAGGATTATCAATGAGAGTATGAATGTTTCGAATGTTGCACCAACTTGTGCTTTTGAAACTTTGGCTTTTAAACAGACACACCCACATACATCACTGATCATTGATGGGACCGAGTGTCAGATATACAAGCCATAGAAGGGATCTGCCAAAGACGCTGCTAAAGCAACTGCAGCTGAAGCACAGGCCGGGGTAATTAACCTCTTTGTAAAAGTTTGCTGCAACCCCGGGTACCAAGAGGAGGGCCACCACAACTATGGTAACACCGACTTGTTACGACAATAATCAGAATGAATATACATCAACCACCTCCCGGAAATACCACAAGAGGGGGAGGAGACTGCCCCCAACAGCTCCTCTGAAGATTCAGATCGGAAGTAAATCTCTTCCTCCCTTTCACAATTGACTTGACTTCAGGCTGTATGTGGTGTCATGACAAATCATGCTGATGATATTATGTACTCTTTATTATGTCAACTGACTCACTATTCTCTATTAATCCTTATCACAATCATTATTATTATACACAATAAACTCAAATACAGTTTAACTAAGAATCGATTAAGAAATATTGTAAATTAAGAATAATTAATGTTCAAAAGAAAGTAATTAAAAACAGCCAGATAGTCTGCCAGATAGCTGTGATAGTGAGCCAGATAGTCTGTGAATAGAGTGGTGGCCAACCCACCAACTAATTACAAAAACAGCTGAGTGCTCCAGTGGTTGTTTATATTGTAACATTGCAGTTATCATCATGATAAACTGGCCAGACCAGGGCACTGTGAGACTCTATGTCCCTGTAGGATTATCAATGAGAGTATGAATGTTTGGAATGTTCCATCCCCTTGTGCATTTGAAACTGTGGCTTTTAAGAAGACATAGTCACGCACATGACTGATCATTGATGGAACTGAGTGCCCGATATACAAGCTATTGAAGCCACTAGCTCAACATGAGACATTCTTGCATGCGGCATCAGTACTGTCACCGGGACTATCAGAATGCTTGTTAAATAAATATATGAGCATGTCCATAAATAGAATAAGCCATGACTTCATAGCAGACCTCTAGTGTCATTTAGAGTAATCGCAACTTTAACCCTGATGCCTTGATGATCCTATTTCTACTTTGTATATTTCTTAAAACAGTGTCCTAATATCAGATCACATTTGCTTAAAGTCAGATCTCATATACTATTACTACTTTTATTTTACAATCTACTTACTTTTCAAAGTATTCTACCTTTCTGCTACCTCCAGACCTACCTCTTTTATACAATCTCACGCAAGATCTCATTTACATATTATTTTATTATTTACTTCAGGCCAAAATTCAGTGAACTCGTCATTCACAGATTGGGATGCAGTGTATAATAAGAACTCATGAGCGTCTTTCATCGAGGATTGCCATGACCAAAAGGAAATCCCAATCGCCAAACCCTGAGATTTCAATACTGTTTGGAATAAACAAGCATGTTGTGAGAGTGGGTATGGATCATGGATCAATTACTTGTATATGCAATGGAAATGAATCAATTGTTGGCCAGACCAGACCAGATTTTATGTTCACATAGGATTATCAAAGAGAGTATGAATGTTTTGAATATTCCACCCTCTTGTGCATTTGAAACTGTAACATACCAGGATACATGACTGATTTTGATAGGACTGAGTGCCCGATATACAAGCCATTGAAGCCATTTGCTCAACAGAAGACATTCTCGCATGCGGCATCAGTCCTGTCACCAGGGCCGCTATGTGAATGCAGGTTGAATAAATATATATAAATAATAGTGAACTCGTCATTCACAGATTGGGATGCAGTGTATAATTAGAACTCATCAGCGTTTTTCAGAGAGGATTGCCAAGACCCGGAAATAGGTTTCGAATCCATGCCTCACGATACCACCAAATAAATGCCAGTGAAACAAAATTAAATGCTTTTAATGCTGTTTGTTCCTTGTGGGTAGAGTGGTAAGAAACATTACCACCACACAACAGCTGCCAGCCAGTGAAAAAAAAAAGAGAGAGTGATAGCACTAGCAGTATTACCTCAGAGAGAGTGTCAGCCTCCAACTCCACCAAAGATATCATTACATTTGAGATAAAGTGATACATCGCAGCTGCTCGTCCTAATGCCGACAGCAACCCTCTGGAGTGGTGGAAGGCCAACATGCACACATACCCATTACTTGCCTTTCAGGCTCGTAAATTCTTAGGGATTCAAGGTAGCTCAGTGGCTGCTGAGCGTGTATTCTTTACTGCTGGTCTAGTCATAAATGCCCAAAGGAGCTCAATTCACCCAGGTATGGCCAATATGCTGATATTTCTCAATAAAAACTTAAAACAATTTCCAAATATTTAAAACTCAGCAAATAAAATTGAAAGGATCGAACGAGCCAATATTAAGTCCAGCGGATTTACTATTGGTTTGCCTCAGCACAACAACGAGGTTATGGCTCACCAAGATGATATCGCTTTATTGAATCATTATATTTTTTCATAGGTTATTAATGTAGTCATAGCATATCAACTAGCAAGAATCAACTATCTGTGGTATTATTTGATGTCAATGGCAGCACCTATCGCATATTATCTTCGGAGTTTGTTTGGGACTTCCGTACAGCATTATTACCTTTCATACACATAAATGGTGGAACCAACGAGCATTATTAGTCTTAAAACATGATTCAGTTTGCCTTTTGTGTCACAGTACAGCCATCACCATGATCTACTTACCTGTTGATTTTTGCAATTAGGATTTTCTTGTCCATGTAGCACCTTACTCTCTCAGACTTTGCATCAACTAGATTTACCGTCCTTTTTCCATACCATATCCTTCCTATAGTATAGTTACGGTATTTAATCATGAGCTACTAGAATTGAGCAATCACATATTTTGGCTACTACTGCCGATCACAGTCGCACAACTAGATTTGCCTTACTGGGTCAATGCCCATGCCATTTCCGATAGTATGCTTTTATATATAGTACTTTATTATTATCTAGTGCAAGAGGAGAATGGAATTCAATTCCAAATCCATGCCTAGATTTGAGCAAACACTTTTATTTGGCTACGGCCAGTAAGAGTTTTCACATTAACAATTCTTGAAAAATATAATAGTTTGACACTTCCTGTATCAATTGTTTTGCTGATAGATTCCAATCATAGCTATGAATAGTTTGTTACTACTTAGTTTACTCCTTGGTTTACTACCTACCAGGTGCTCTAGCAGTCTTCCAGTGAAATTATCATTTTACCAGCATACAAAACACTCCATGCTGATGGTTTTTGAGGCTGTTAGTCTACTACAAATATCTGACAGTCCATGACCTAGATTATTAGTGCAGCACTCTGTGCTGTTGCTAATTTTAATACAGCAGGATTCACTATGAAGTGCAACAGTTGTATTGGCAGGCACGCATTCCTTCTATCATGCGGGTAAAAGGTGATACTTGCAATGACCAATAAGATAGCTCAGAAATGTAAACAATAACAATAGTTATTGGATTACTATACATGGGGGCTCGGCACCTATTGCCCAATCAGATGTAATGAAATGATGTAGTAGGAGGACACAACTCATTCAACCTGTGCTATATCATGTTCAATGGTGATGCATTTAAGTCACTGAGTGGGTACGGGAATGGGTGTGTGTGCCTGTTGTTTTCTTCTACTCCATTGTGTTGCTGTAAGTATAACCACACAATGTTAGTGTAACTTTCAAACTTTTATTTCTGTGCCTCGTTACTGTACTACTTACTTACTGAATATTTACCATGAAACTTTTAACCTTTTAACTTTTGACTCTTTGTTACTGTAATATTTACGGAGTATTTAGCATGAAACTGTCAACCTTGATAATATAATAATTAAATTTATCGATATTTCTTTCACTCTATAGTCTATGCCCTTGTGTCACTGGAGGCATTAGAATATTTAGCTTGTTACTTGGAACCTTTTGTTGTTATTTCTGTTCTTTTCTACTACTGAAGTAAAGTAGTACTAAAAGATAGTACAAAATGCAAAAAAAATACAAATCTTGATAACTAGAAATGCTGCTTTCTCACAGGTGCCTTGTAACTGTGGTGTGCTTATTTGCTAATAATGCTGTGTTTTATTTATTCCCGTCTGGGGCAACCCGACCCGGCCCGGTGCTGCTTGGTAACCGAAACCCGAAAACCTGACCGGGTACTGAATTTTTGAACCTGTTCCAGCCTTAGTATGGATCATTGAGCAATTACATATATCTGCAATGGAGAGAAATCAATTGTTGGCCAGACCAGATTCTATTTCACATAGGATTATCAAAGAGAGTATGAATGTTTTGAATACTACACCCTCTTGTGCATTTGAAACTGTGACTTATAAACAGACATGCCAAGATACATTACTGATCGTTGATTGGACTGAGTGCCCGATATACAAGCCATGGAAGTCACTAGCTCAACAGCTAGTGACAGTCTTACATGCGGCATCATTTCTGTCACCAGGACTATCAGAATACTGGTTGACTAAATATATGTCATAAATATGTCATGTCGGTACCTTCTTCAGAAAGGATGTGACACAAACCTGCAGAATATTGAAATTTATCTCACTGCTTTTTTATTATCTTTTTTGCGTTCCTTTTGTTCAATTATCATGGATGATGCTTACTGCTGGGTTTATCTTCTTTACAATGGCTATGACTATTCCGACCCAGCAAAAGAGAGGCGGTGGGTTCATCCCATCAACCAAGTTAGGGATGGGGAAGGTGCATTGACATTATTAATGGAAATATTTCAAACATAGTTCCCGGATAAACGTACACAGTGTATGAGAGTGTCGAAAGACAACTTTGATGTGATACTTATTCATGTGAGGCGGGCAATTGAGAAAAGACACACACACCGAAGAAATGCCATTCCAGCTGACCAAAGACCATGTGCAACACTATTTTATCTGGCAAATGGTGATGCCATTAAATTGTTGGCACTGTTGTTCAGGATGGGTGAATCAACTGTTAGATCTATAATCTACGAGACCAGGCTATACAAGACACCATGGCTGCAGAGTATCTTAAAACTCATCAGAGTAATGATGACTGGCGAAAGGTGACCACTGGATTTGAGAGGCATTGGAACTTCCAAAACTGTGTTGGTGCCTTAGTGATGGAGAACACTGCAATGTACAGGGATAAGCTAGGCCTGCTAAGACATAAAATATAATTTGGTTTTAGGGAAGCATGTCAACTACCTTGAGAAGAAATCACGAAGTGAAAAAAAATACAGGAAAAAAAAGTAAAAAGGATTCGCAATTGTCAGAATTTCTTGGATTAGAGTACTTCCATCACGAGATAATAACTGAAAACTACGGTCTACCAAAAACACCCAAGCCACAAAGAAAGAAAAATTACTAAGGGATTTGCAGCCGGCCAATACAATTTGCCTTTGGTACCATAATGTATAATAGGAACGCATGAGCGTTTTTCAGAGAGGATTGTTATGACCAAAAGGAAAAAGGTTTCGAATCTGTGCCTCACAATACCACCAAATAACTGCAAGCCAATTCCGAAGGTGGTAAGAGTCTGTGCCATGAATAGGAAGAAGGCTCCCCTTCATGATCGCGAGGTGGAGTTGCAAACAACTACAGATGACAGTATTACCTAGGCACTCTTCACACCACCCAAACAGCTAGCCAGACAAGCCGTCTTTATTAGTACACCCTCCACATCAACCACTGTGGAGGTCTCTCTGGAATGTTGACTGTCCTTCGAAAATGAGGAACTGAAAAGATTAACCCTGTAATCCTGGTTGTAATGATGAAAATATTGGGCGAGACTTATTGATGCTGTTAGTATCCTGTAGGTGATCAGAAAAAGTACCACCACATAACTGCGAGTTTGCTGGCTCACAGCTGTGTAAAAAAAAGGGAGTGGCAGACAATAAGGAAACAGTCTTTCTGGAATGTGGACTGTGCTTTGAAAATGATGAACTTAAGAGATTGACCATATAATCATGGTCATATCTTCTGCGTAATAAGTACTTGGCTATCTACATGACTTCGGTAAGTTAATTACCTTAGCTTTAAAAAAGTCAAAAATGACGTAATGAGTTGAGGGCGGATTTCAATCGATTCATGACACAACAGACAAAGGACCCTGGTAACTGATAAAGTTCGACGGAATCGTAAGGTTCTTATTTATGAGAATCTTAACGAACACTGGCACAGATTTATTGCGTCATCGAAGGTTTGTACAGCTCATGCTGATGTAACCTCAATAGTTATCTTTCTTCGTTGGTCAGACATTATTTCAGCCTTCCTATGGCTTTATCTTTAGCATATTTAGCGCTTTACTGCACATAAGCCATGTCCGCCACTAATCTTGAATAGGCCAAAATAAACAAAAGTGAGCTAATGAGTTTAGGGCGGATTTCAATTGGGAATGACACCATATACTAAGGACCCTGGTAATAGATAAAGTTAAATGGAATTAAAAGATTCTTATTTATCAGGATCTTAACGAACAGTGGCACAGATTTACTGTGTCATCTGTCAGAAAAAGTTCTGTACTGCTCATGCTGATGTAAGAACCTCAATAGTTGCCATTTGGTAATCTGTCGTTGTTGGTCAGACATGATTTCAGTCTTTCTATGGCTTTACCTTTAACATATGTGTCACGGCATAACAAAATGCAATCTAAGTCGCATTCACTATAGTGTTATAATGAGTCATTGAAGTGGAACTACTTATAAAATGACATGTGCTCATGTTTTGACTTTTAATTTGTTTCTGACCAATTAAAACCTCCTCTTTCATTCTAGAGTATTTTTGAGCCAATCAGATAACTACAAGTATGAGCAAAAGAGGTTTGAAAGCAACCCTTCCATAGTTACTATGGACAGCCTAAGTTTCTTATGACATTTTTAACAATCAGAGGACGGGCGTCGCGCTACCCACCCGCACTAAAATAAAAAAGTACATTCACACAATGCTTGTTGTTTAAAAATGGCGTCTCAAATGCTGAATTCAGATGATTTAGATGAAGTTTTAGCAGAGTTTGCTGACATAGATAGGGAGTATTTTGACATGAGTAACAGAGTTCTGGATATAGATAATGAGGATGATTCTGATAGTGAAATGGGCACAGCTGAGGTAAACATAAACCCTGAATTGAACCAAAGAGAAGTTAATGAGCAACAAGGTGAGCCTGCAATTGTAAATGAAGAAGATGGACCACTGATGGCTGAAATCAATCATCAGTGTGAGAATGAGGACAATGATGAAGGAGTTGAGCCTCTTAATGAAGAACTAACATTAGCTCAAAGGATAGGCTGTGTCTGTGGGTGTGCTGGGAGGATGGATGTAGAGGTGATAAATGCAGGAAGAGCTATTGCTCATAGTCTGAGCAAAGAATCCCTTGACATGATGGTGATGGGGAAAGTAAGTGTCATGATTCAGTGTGGACAGGAGACTGTCAGCAAAAAGCGCAAGCATCAGAAGGAAAGAAGAAGAGTACGCTGCAACTATACACATGAGCGTGAGTTGTTATCTTATGTATGTTATTATATTGCATAGAAACTAATGTCAGGAGAGGAGGCGTGATAGCGACGGATTATCATTGATTTGTCTTTTAAAACATTGTTTACAGAATCAAGTATTTGTCGCCCCATGTTCGAGTACATGAATGCCGTTGGACAGAGGAGACTTGATTCTATCATAGCCTCGTACGTAGAAAACAATTATTGTGCACCCAGAGAGTTCAAGTACAATGTGGGGCATGGAAGAAACAGGAAGGCGCTGACGCTAGAGGAATGTCGGAAGATTTATCACTATTTGCAGACGACAGCCAAAGTTCACGGACTTGATATTCCAGGTCGAATGCCAGGTACTTCCAAATAGTTTCTCATCCCATCATGATCTTAGAGCATCATTTTTTTCCTTGCCCTGCGCTGAAGCGATCTCAAACAATTATCCTACTAATGGTTTCTTCTTTCAGGTGTGAGAGATAATTATGAAACACACCAAGTGGTTGTTTTACCATGCGATTTCACCAAGAAAAGTATCCATGAGAGCTATACACAGGCCGCTGCAGTTGCTGGCTGGAGACCTGTCTGTATCCGTTCCTTCCAAGATGTGTGGAAGCGACTTATGCCTAACCTTCTCATCTCAAAGCCCAAGTCTGATCTATGCTGGACATGTCAGCAGAACAACATGAGAGCATTAGAGTAAGTTGAAATGGATTAAATCAACAACTAACAAATCCAAGTGCTAAATACGAGCTTACCATGCTTGATGAGTCCACTTTGCAGCCAAGCTCTACTGTTTGCAGGCTGACTAATCTTGATCTCCAACGCAAAGAACAGTTAATGAGGGATCAACTGGAACACGTGGGCATCGCCACAAAGGCGAGGGAGTATATGAATACTTGTTCGAAGCGTTCTAAGGAGATTCTTTCCAATGCAAATGCAGTACTTGAGCCTCACGATCCACAGTCAGGTCCAGATATGGCACACTATGGGTTTGACTTTGCTCAGCAGGTATATACTTAGACATAACTTACATCTCAATCTTCGATATCGCCGTCATACCATTTGAGTATAGATCTAAATAACTGGAATGAATATCATGAACTATGCATGTTAATATAATAATTGAATATCCTCATTCATTTAGTGTACAGATATAACATCCAAAGGTAAGATATGTGTGGTGTGTGTCTAATATCGGTGTGTGTCACTTCGCAAATTTCTCTGATTTCACTGCTTACCCCTCCCTAACAGCGCCAAGTTGCTTTCTATCCAATTATTTTTATATCTCACACATATTGACAGGTGTTGTACCCCTCAGATCCGATGCAACCCGGTCCAATATATTTCAAGACACCTCGCAAGTGTGGAATGTTTGGTGTTTGTGCTACTGGCTTCCCTTATCAAATAACATACTTGATTGATGAAGCAGCATCTTCAGGCAAGGGATCTAACCAAGTTATCTCCTATCTCCACCACTACTTTCAGAGTTATGGACTCGGAGAAAAACATCTAACTCTTCACGCCGACAACTGCTGGTAAGATCATTGTGATAGATCAAGACAGATAGATTGGTAAGAGATAGCTTATATTATTTATGAAAATAATCATATGGATGTGTGTTGAATTGTAGCGGTCAAAATAAAAATAATACGATGATGTACTATCTAGCTTGGAGAGTCGCTCGAGGACTTCACTCATCGATTGAGATGAATTTTCTGGTGGCAGGGCACACTAAGTTCGCACCAGATCTTCACTTTGGTATGATTAAAAAGAAGTTCCGAAAGACGCGTGTCTCCAGTCTTGGTGCGCTTGAGAAGGTAAGTGATAGCGTATTCTGTGTTTAGGGCTCTTTAGATCTTATGGCATTAGTAGGTGTACCGTGACAAATTTCGATCTCATCTCATGTTGGTGACCAGTTGTTTATCAAATTTTACAGGTTGTGAATGAGTCCTCGAAAGGAAACCTCGCACAGCTTGTGATGGGAGCCGATGGCCACTCTCTTGTGAAAGTGTATGACTGGGCCTCATTCTTTAGTGGAGCCAAACCAATTAAAGCTATCAAAAAGCAACATCAGCTTCGTTTTCCTCCTTCACCTACAGGTAGGCGAGATGAATGCGTGTTGAATAAAGATAATGCGTATTGTTTTGACTGAATAACATTCCTATCAATGATCTGTTTGCAGGTACGGTTCTCACTAAAGAAACTGTTGATGGGCCAGAGTCAACTCATAGGGTTTATGAGTGTATCCCTGAAGGTTACCCACAAGAGATTCCACCGCCAGGTCTAGACCCAAGCCGCCAATGGTACCTCTATGAGGAAATCAGGGAGTTCTGTGACTCGAGGTTTATGGACGAAGTTTGTCCCCTCCCATCAGTACAGAAGCCAACAGCTCTGCAGAAATTACAAGGTTCGATTCAACACTGATACAGTTACCGGTTTTTTAACTTAATCATTCGATGGACACATAATACATAAAAATAATATAATAATATAATATATTTTATACTATATAATATATTATAAATTATAATATATATAATATTATATTATGTTGATAATACATTATATATGAAAATATGATTTTAGATCAGCAGCAGGCGAAGAAAGGAAAGGTATCGGGGAAGCAGCCAGCAAAGCAGCCAGCAAAGCAGCCAGCAAAGCAGCCAGCTAAGCGGGGCAGAAAGAAATAAACCTATTATATAACATACAAATAAATTAAATGATAAATATATTATATTATATATTATCATACTAGACGCTTTATCTTTAATTGAAATGTTGCATTTGGAATAAATGCAATTGATATCTGGCTATCCTGCCAGCAATATAGTAGATTTTATACAGCACCTCGCTTAGTTATCTGTCATGTGACATCGAAGATTTCGAAATTTAAGCGCCGCTTACCACGAACTTTGGCCCCTAATTACCACGTGATGTTGTGGTCTGAGCATCTAATTAATGTGTTCAGAGGAATCGGCATGCTTGAATTACCCAAGGGTCACCCGTTTGATCAGCTATGTAAAAAAGATCATAGCGTATCCAAGGTGTTTAATAACGTAAACAACTTTGTCATTCCATTTTAGGTGAAGTCTTTGTTTACTTGCCGTTTTCTCACAATCGGTATATCACGAGTTTGTGGGTAGTGTCTTACGATTATACTGATATCTCGAAAACTATACTAGCTAGGCAGTTCAAATAAATTGCATTCAACTCAGCAGAGTTTACACTATAGGATGGACTGAAAAACCAGAAAAGTCCATTTCCAACTTAGATTGCATTTTGTCATGCCATGACACATATTTAGCATTTTATCACACATAAACCATGTCCAAGATTCAAAAATGAGGTGATTAGTTTAGGGCGTATTCCAATCGGTTCATGATACCACAGACCAAGGAACCTGGTAAAAGATAAAGTTCGATGGAATCGAAAGACTCTAATGTATTAAAATCTCAATAAAGAGTGGCACAGATTTACGGTGTAATCTGTCAGAAAAAGTTCTGTACTGCTCATGCTGAGTCAATGGTTATATGGACTGAAAAACTAATTCGAGTAAATGAAGATAATACAGTACACCCACTGTACACGTCCTCCAGTACCTTCAGATACACCAGCTACCATGGTCATAATCCCACCAGCGATTGATAGATGGATTAATTGTTAAATTACTTTGGTTATGTCTCCATGTCTCTCATTTAATTACCATCTTTTTAAAATGTGGAACATTGTCCTTCTAAAACTTTAATTGGTGTGGCCATCAATTTAATATATTGTCATCTAAATGATGTTTATTTTTAATTCTGACTAGGGAATTTTTAACATAATATCCAGCAAAGTCTTCCATCGCTTACAGCAAAGTTTTTAGGATAGATGGGAACTTCCAGATTTTGCTTATTTTGCTGCCCCAACCTGACAGATATCAATAGGTAACAGCTTTAGATTTCTCGTTTCAGGACAATCTTGAAACCAGTCACGACTATCGCTAGATCGCTAGGAAAAGCACCCGATATGTCTTTCACAACGCCTGTCTGTTTACAATGTCTTTTGTGGAACTTTCCAAGCACCAGGGCAAGAATATGGTAGCCAACCAGATGGTAAGTTTGCCCAAAGCACCAGAGTATGGTAGCATTCCCAGTGAGGATAAAGAAACTGAATCTGGTGCGGTACTCAGTTGATAATATATACAGATTTCAAAGACGCAAGCGACTGCAGAATTCGACGAACCGAACAAACTACACAGTTTAAAGTTGCATTAAATATTTGTTTGATGTTTGATTTCATTTGATTCATAATTGTAAAAATTCAAGTTCGATGAGCGAGGACGCTCTTTTTTTAAAGTCCAGTTGGATGTTAGCCTATATCTGGAACCTGAGATTTTATTTAAGGGTTCATTTCCAAAGGAATGTCAGACCCTTACCTTTGATTTATTAGTATATTGTGTTGATTAAGAAAAACCTGTACACTTTTCAGAAAACCTCCATTATTATAAATAAAGAAATAAGTAAGAGATCATGTGATATGTCATAGCCATCGAGGGCGATCGCAACCAGGAGGGGGGTGCAGATGTCGCATCTACAGCAACAAACATATAACAAGCCAGGAGACTTTTCTATACCATAGGATACCAATGTCAGACAGAATAATAGCAATATTCAACATCTAAGCCAGTATATCATCAAAGCCACAACTGTGACAACGCAGTAAAGGTGGTGCCAACAGAGACAATGCAGAATTAGCATATATTACCATCGGTTGACTTACACCAACCCACTCTTGCTACCGATCAACCCTACTATGCGGTAATTGAAAATAGTTTTGAATCTTGTTTTTCGCTTACATTTACGTAAGCAGTTTTTTAATGTGTCTCGAAATATACTATTTAATAACATTGTTGTCAATTGAAATGCACTTTCTGTTTGGCGACCATTTGGTCGGCGGGCAGACTCTTTTTAGTACCTTCTTTTGGCAGTCAGGTTAGTTTGTAGTCGAGTGAACCAACAGGCCACCCTCCCAACGGGCCCAGAAAAGCGAGGCCCAGAGGGCAAGCCTGTAACCATATGTCCCTATATTATGACTTGTCTCCTTTTTGCTTTATCTGGGAATCCCTTTCCCATTTAAAAATTACCAAAGAAATCCATGTCTTATATCCACCATTTCTATATCATATCACTAAAGTTATTGTCTTTAGGATCATTCCTATTGTTTTTTGATGAAATAAAAATTATTTGTGATGTTATTAAAGATGTTCACCGATAAATATTGGATCTTTTTTAGTGGTGTATTAATATTGTGACTATGACATAGGTGATGTGCACAAAGAAGTGCAAAAACATTTCATTTCAGCTGATGACAAGTTTTATTGATTGTCTCTACTGAGTTATGGACTTGCTAATTTCCAGGCACATACAGGAACTCTTTGGATTCAGTTCATCAGAACCCCAACCGGCTGCTATACAGTCATGTTTGGTGAATGATACTATTTTAACAGCAGAAACTGGCTTTGGAAAGAGTCTGATATATCAGGTAGGAGGATCAGTCAGCAGCTAACAACGTTTGTTCTGCTACTAGTATTATTATTAGTCTCTCTCATTATGTATGTTTTGTGGGGCTGGGCATGCACTGATTGACTGCCTAGTTTCAAATTCTGAATCTAAACCAAAGCCCATAACCCATCCAATTTATGTGTTAGTATATAGGATGCTGTTTCTGTATGATCTTGGCTTGAAGAGGACAGATCTCATCAGCTTGAATTTTATTTTGGCAAATTTTGTGCCGGTTTCGTTTGTAGTAGTAGTAGTAGAAGTAATAACACCTGATTGAAGGCAGGGAAAATGGTACCACTTTCCCTGAAAAAGGTAACAAAAAACTATTGAGGTATCCTCTATCTTTTACAAAAATTCCAGTTAAGTGCTCAAACGGTGCAAGATGCTGGTAGAGGCACTTCATTATCAACCACTTTCTCCCCTCCGATTAAGGATATAATCATAAAGTGCCGCAGTTATGGCCACCATATAAAAGAGGATAACTCCAAACATTTCGTAAAAATTGAGATGGAGCTAGATAAAAAGACTGGTCATACAAGAGAAAAAGATAGTTATGTATAGTTATGTATAGGCAATCAAGACATTGTTTCATATCCATCATACCAATATGCTTACAAGTTCCCAGGATTGCTTGATTTTGACTTGGAATGTCAAAATATGTTTCAGCCTAATTCCTTGAAAAATTTGGTAGGGGTGAGAAATTTACTACAGTTGACTACAGTGTACCGTTTTTTGGCAGGTGTTGTCTAGCCAGCCAAAGTTTTTGTTGTGAAGTTAATAAGTCAGAGTTAAATCTGAATTTTATTTCCACATTCTTCTCTGTTTGTTGTTAAATAATATATGTTTGGAAACTAAGATGTCTTATGAACACATCAAGAAAATATCTGAGGCAGCCTTCTCGTATTCACCTAAGGAACAGCAATTTCAGACTGTCAGCTCGTATTTTGCTGGGGGAAAGATACTATTCTTGTTGCCCCAACTGGTTTTGGTAAATCATTCATATACCAAGTGGCTCCATTTCTTTATGACAGCAAATATACATTACCTAGTGTTAATAGGACTAGAAGGACAAACACTATCAGAGAAAAACATTTGGCTCTAATGTCACTACTGATGTTTCTTCACTCTCTGAGTGAGAGCTGGGAGAATGGTGAGAGTCAGTTATCTGAATCTGTTCAGCCTACTACAGGTGGATCTACTAGCACTTCTGCTGATACCTCTAATACCATTGAAGATGATGCTAAGCCCACTGACACAAGTACACCAACCCGACCAGAGATCCCTAGTGACAATGTGGACAACCTTTCAGGTCTGCTGGCAGAGACCACGTTATCCGCCACCACATCTTCTACTATAATGCCTACAGCCTCTTGTGTTAGTGGTTAAGCTGAGTGATACTTGGTTGATGGGTGTAGGTTGTTCATTAATTTATTATTCAGCGATCATGAAACTAGTTTGAAAGCTAATCATTGCCTGTCAACAACATTGCTGCGACTACGTCTACTGCCTAAGCAAAGGCAGACAATTTTGTTTTATTGTTGCAATTTAATATGTCTAAATGTAACAAATCCCATGTGACAGAGTTGAAGCCCAGACATATATCACAATATTAGCAGCGGATATTTTGGAACATTTACGAGCAGGAACGTCATCAAATACCTACAGGCCTTCTCAATCAGCTTTCAAGAAATTACAAGAACTTGGTGTCCTGATGTTGTTGTGTCAACGGATAAATAATATTTATGACTATTTTTCTTGTATGAATTAAGTGTATGCAAGGAGTAAACCAACTTCAAATGATTTGTTGCATTTAAGTTTGCCAATTTTTAATTTAATCCTCTTTATGTTACAGCCTGTCATACAGATTTTGGTCATCATGCCGCTCATTGCCATGATCACTGATGGGCTAGCCAATCTCAAAAGGGTCCTACCAATGGTCAGCGCCATCCACTTGACAGCTGCCACACTCGGTGAAGGATTCGATTCTCTTTGCCAGTCCTGAGACAATGCTCAGCCAGTGCAGTCGAAAGTTTATAGAGGAGGTTGCCAACATTAAGGCTGTCTTTGTAGATGAATTTCACATTGTCTCCTCATGGTGAGTAAACTTACTACCTACAAAGTTGATTGTAATTATGAATTGACAAATGTTCTGATGGCTTGCTTTTGAGCCAGTACCATCCTACCTGTTTAATGGTTAGCTTATGCTGATAACAGGCCTGTCACTTGTCTTAAAAAGTAGTGATGGTACAACCGGACTCAATAGGGCAAGCTTTTGCTTGAGCATCAAAAAAGGTCTAAATAGCTGGTTGAATCACAAAAAGCAAAAATTCATTACATAATATTTATGTTCCTTGTCATATTTAGGTTGTTACCAATTACCTTACATATTTACATCTCACTTTGCAATAAATGTCAGATTTGGATAATAGTTTTTACAGCCCGTCTAGTTATATTGTTTAACAAAACTTGCAAACATGATACAAAGGTGTGTGGTAATAATATTGCTGCTATTTGGAACTTTGATATTGGTATTAGAAACTCCAGTAAATCTAGTTCTAACATTGTGTTATGTTCACTGCTGTACCAACTTCTTCCAACCAAGAATGTTAACAAATTGCTAGGCATGATAACCTCAAACTAATGAAGTGATTATAATTATGTTTTTGCTGTATGAAGAGGAAGCTCTATCTGGCAGTGGTTTAATGTAGCACTACTAATATATATTTGCACATTTCTTTTTGTTTCAGGGGGCTTTCCCACAGCCAAGCTACAGCCTTTCGAGAGTATTATGGGCAGTTGGGTCAGCTGAGAGCTTACTTGCCATCTAGTGTCCCATTTGTATGTCTTTCAGCAACTGCTCCACAACTTGTAGTAGACAGCGTTGTTACATCCTTACATTTAGTGTCTCCCAAGATCATCAAAGTACAGATAAACAAATCTAATATCAGGTATGGTATACAGGTTATATTGCACCTAACTAAGTGGTGACTAGTTAATTGAGCAAACATCATCCCTGATATTACCCATGTGCTACTCATCGGCAGATACTTTAGACCTGATTTGATCTCCCTCTAATAATCATGATGATGGCCGACCGCTGGTGGTATAAGGCAACCCGGACAGCACTTAAGACAAGTAAATATCAGCTAGATTTTGGCTGCTTTAGGGTGAGATTCTGTAGAGAGTTATCAAAGCAATCTCAAATTTTAAAATCTCTCGCACAAGGACATTATTGAATAATGTGAGAAAACCACGGGTCTAGTCTAGAGCATGTTGCCGACTTACACTAAAATATCTTTGCCTAGGCTACCTTGGACCAATACTGCTTTGTGATAATTTGGTGTAAGTAGAGCAGCATGTCCTAGGTAAACCAGCACAGGGCTTCCTGCTATACTGTTAGTAGATCATTGTATGGATGTATGGGTGTTAATCTGTCTCAGGGGAGATAACATACTCTCGACCCTTCTAGACCCTGGGTTTTTGCACTTTCAAATCGTTAAAATCATTCAATAATGTCCTAGTAATAGCCTGTATAGTACAGCCCTAGAGGTCCTTGATGAAGATAAGATCAACTATCTAGGCTACCTGTTACTATTGACTGAACTTGGGGCAGCATTTATTATTATCAGATAGAATGAGCATGCAGCTTATCATCCGATCAGTACACAGTTAGCAAATTATTTAAATGACGTTGCTCAATGCTCCATTTCAACATTCTTCACTCTCTTTTTTTCCAGCTATCACCGGATCCAAGTCAAGGGTTCTGTAGTGTAGTGTTGGCTTTGCTGTTGACTCTGCCATTTTTCTCTTATCAGTTAATAAAGAAGAATGTATGTGCAGGCTGATTTCAGATTTATTCCTGAGATAGAAAGTTTGTCAACTTGAATGATGGCTGGCTAAACAACACCTAATCTGTTGTACACCTCACGTGTTCACTACAGTGCTATTTAATAAAAGGTCATAAGGATCACCCGTATTATTTGTAAACAGATTTAATTTATTAGTTGTCTCACCACAAAGAAGGTGGCCATAACTGCGGCACTTTATGTTTATATCCTTACATTATTGCTTACATTATATGACATGAAAAATCAGATGATGTCTTACATAGAGAAACACAACCTATTTTCAGACCAACAATTCGGATTTCGTCAGAAACATTCAACCGAGCAAATGTTGCTATCTGTGCTGCAACAATGGAAAACTAAACTTGACCAATCCACTCCATGTTACATTGGAGCCTTATCCCTAGATGTCCGAAAAGCATTTGATACAATCAATCACAAACTTCTTCTATACATACTGGATAAAAAACAATTCTCAAGTTCTGCAATAGCACTACTTCGATCATATCTTCAAAACCGATCCCAAGTAATGAAAGTGGGGTTGTCACGATCTAATTCACAAGCAATCACCTGTGGGGTACCTCAAGGCTCAATTCTGGGTCCTATCCTCTTTAACTTAGCCATCAATGGATTGCTAGCAACATTTGACTTTGCTTTGCAGATGATACGCTAATCTACTGTACAGCCACAAGCATAGATGAAGTACTAGTGGAGTCCAATACTCTGCTAAAAAAAGCATCAGATTGGTATCATAGCCACTTACTGAGACTCAACATTGAGAAAACACAATTGTGCATATTTTCCAACAGAAACATTAAAAACTTCTACCACATCAATTTTCAAAACTCAAAAATTGAGACAAAACTCTCTATCAATGTACTAGGGGTTACCCTGGATACTGATTTATCTTTCCACATCCATGCCAATTGTAAGATTGAAAATATCATTGTCCTTGTTTTATTACCCATCACTAGGTCATGTTTTATTTAGCCACACAAACAACCATTATCATCCCTTAGTTTAGTTCTGCGCATAGTGAATTATTATCGAAACAAACAAGATGATTTCAGCATCAATTGTCACATCAATGTCCTGGTATAGGTGAATCAAGCTTCCGTTGGTTTTATGGCTGCCGTTTTTGACAGCAACATGTTACTTTCTTTGTTTGAAAGTTAGAAGTAAATGCTCAGTAATAAAACCTTCTTTTAGGACACATTTTGGCAAAACAGCTCTCTTAAATCTGCTGCACAATTTCAGACTGAAATGCAAAACGGGTGACAGTCTACTATCTTTTAACTAATACTTTTGATAATAATCGTGACAAGAGCAATAATTTTATACAAATATATATATATATATCATTTTCTATTTTTATAAAGCCATATATAACTTACTTTCCCATTTCTAGAACATATGTGGGAAAATCTGCTACTTAAAGACTTTGACTGTACCATTACGATATCAATAGCCTTGCGTCAGCCCATCATTCATCACCTTATTATTCAACAGGCAGTGCTCATATTTTAATACTTTTAATACCACTGTTATCGTCGGCTGTGTCTGCTCACCAGAGTTCTTCAGAACGAGAACCAACACCATGCTCTCTCTAAAGCATACGATGAAATCACCGAAGACAGGGAAAACACTACAATGACCACCAGAGCAGCCGCCAGAGGTGAACCTAACTCTGTGGCCACAAACAAAAGTGGTTACCACGCCAGTTTCCTGCCTCGGACAATCCGTGAGATGAGAGGGCAGAAAACCGCCCAACCCTAAACAGCGCCATGCTGTTAAAACCACATTCCCTGGTCTAAACCCTGGTCCTAACATTTAGAGGCATCCCTAAACCGATTTCTTCGACAAATCAATAGGATGTGCTACCTCATCTGAGGTAAGGAAACTGAGGTAAGGAAACTTAGTTGCCTATTTTAGTTATTCACTGTATCAATCACCACTGTAATCAATAGATATTATTATTAGTTTTGGGTATAAACCCTCACCTGCTTATACCCAGCGGACGCAGTTGGATGTTTAATCATTAATCATAGTCATAATCATTAATCATTAATCTGATTAATTTAATGTTATCAATGCCACACGTGTACTGAATACTTCTTTCTAATCACATTCACATACTAAGACTAAGAGGTAACACATTACAATCATTATTCACAAACACACAAACAGAGTATTACTGTCTGGCTGGTTGCCACTGTATTACTGAAGCACATTCTTCAATATTTTATGTCTGGCTGGTAGCCTTTCTTAACTAATACCCGGCTCAACCACAGGAAGATAATTTCCCGACACATGACGACATCATCATTTTTAACCCTTTTTTTGTGTGTATTTAACTGCGTGTAGAGGTCAACAAGTTACTTTTTAACTTCTCTGTTATCTGTAAACTTTCTAGAAAACCTCTTTAAACAAATAAATATATATTAGTATATATATAGTACTTACACGGTGGACTTTCTTACAAACGCCCTCCTTACACCACTACCAACAGTCAAAGAAAATTATTTGCAGGTGTTAAAGTATTTAACCAATCAAAAGGTGTTTCCGGAGTGATAAACGGAAATACTTGAGCGGATGTTCCAGTTCCATAGTCTGTTTACTCAATAATCAGTACTTAATTCCTACAAAAGTCACTCACATTTGAAATTCTTACCTGCATTCATGTGCTTCCAAGCCAGATAATAACAGCCTTGACATTGTAGTGAGTGAAGAGGGAAGTTGAAACTGAGAACAAGCCAAATAAAATATATAGCAGTATTCTGGAAACCAAGCAGTTACTCCTTGTGTAAACGAGTAGGGGAGTTGTCAAAGGTTACAGCAAAGTGTGTTGAAGACACCTTCCTGACTTGTACAAGCAGAACCACAGGTATCAAGAGTCTCAAGCAAATATATACTACTACCCCTTTATTCTGTTCAGTTCATCAACCACCTTCCCATGCCCATGGACATTGGCAAAAAATTGTACATGCTTGTAACTTCAGATGCCTATGGTGTAAAACACTGTAACTGTCCAGACAAGGAGTATTTTAGTCAAGTTAAACTAATTCGAAATTTCATTAGTACATAGTAGAGCAGGTAGACTGTTAGCCTAGCTAGTAAGCTAGTAGAGGTATTGTCAATTTATCAACACACACTCACAGTCACATTGCATTCTTGCAGAAAAACATTGCATCCTGAGGCACCTCACAACAATGTTGTAGAGCGATAGTAGGACACACCATCATGCAGGCGCTTGCCTTTGTCAACCACAATACAGTATTGAAGGCCTTAAGTGGTATTGTGTTTGGCGGATCACTATGGTATCATCATACTGCACATTGCAACTTTCTTCCACATCTTACCACACCCTTCAACAGTGGCCACTATCTTAGTCCCCAAACAGAACCATTGCAGAAAAATTCCAGTCCTTTATGAGCAGCATAGAACTGCTGCCTTTCCTAGCTTTGGGGATGGGGTGGTTTGTAGTGCCCATTAATTAAGTGTGGATCATCAACAACCTACAACATTAATGATACTTGACATTGGCAATATACACATGTTAATAGCCTTAAGAGAAGGCCTCGCCACATATCATATGCACTGAGAACTAGAAAATTATGCTAAAGCAAATCCTCAACAGCACATAGGCTCAGATCCTATAACGACTTATATTTTTTTTGCATTGCAGTTTTGAAATTCAGACTTGAAACTTAGTGCGATTACGTTCCAAAAAAGGACTTTGTCATTGAGTGCAAAGGTCACTAATTTATTTTAACACTGCCAGTATCAATCTATGGTTGAGGTTACTTTAATTGTGTAGGATGACTGGGGTTCTGGACTTCTGTCAGCTTTGACTCAGGTTTAGTAGTACGAAATGGACCAGTTCTTTCATTTGTTTTCGTTTTGCAGGCTTGCTTCGAGGCACATCTGCTGATCTATATTGATGTTAACAAGGTTGTCATTTTTTGTATATATGAAGGTGAGGAAATATGGCTGTGCATATACTTCTCTGGTGTATGGTGATTGGTTGTAGCATCTTTGCAGTGGAGGGCTCAATTACATGCAGAGACAACAACAATCAACCTGTTGACTGGTAAGGTGTTTTATCATAATGGTTCAACCGGTCACAGTAAAACAGTTAATATATTGGCAGCGGTAATAGACAGTTTTCTGAGCTCTGATTTAGGCCTCAATTGGGAGTTCTCCTCTCTCCAGTTTGGTACTTTTAACCCACGCCGCATAGGAAAAACGTGCTGAAAAGAGGGTTATCTTGAAAACCGCTTATAATAGGGTAAAAATTAATTTTGATCCAGAACCTGCAACATTGAAAACTCATATGGACATAGTTTGGGAGATAATTTTAGTATTTTGATAGTCAATTATAGCATTTTCTGCCTGTTTTGCGGACAATTTGGCAGAATTTTTCATGAGTTTCGTCACTAAAATTGGCCTAAGATTTAGCAACATTCAAGCCTCCAATGATTTGGTAACCCTGTCTCACAGGGTTTTCAATGGTGCAGACTCTGAATCAAAAATCGTTTTTATCCTAACATAAGCGGTTTTCAAGATAACCCTCTTTCAGCAGGTTTTTCCTATGCGGCGTGGGTTAAAAGTACCAAACTGGAGAGAGGACAACTATGAATTGAGGCATAGACAAGAGCTCAGAAAACTGTCTATTGCTCAAATAAGACAATTCAGTCATTGTCTTAAGGAGCGCCTTGCCTCACCTGCCAACTAAGCTCATTATTGTACCAAATGACATTCAGGCAAAAATAATTTGCACGGAAGCTTGTATATTCAACATGTTGAATAGGAGCAGATATGCTCTCTAACTGCGGTTATGGTAGGTGGCCATATTTATATGAGTACTGCCATGACATAATACTGCCACATTCTGACTGACAGATATTGTATCATGGCTATGGCCAGTTGCCACCTATCAATCGCTGTTGCAACTGATACAGGAGCTGAGCAATACCACTTGTGTGTTTTGATGGATAGGCCTAAGGGACCTTTCAATAGCCCGTCACAAAACCAGTACTTGGAACAATCATAGATAGACAGGACATGAAATTGAAATTGTGTTAGTAGTATGAATATTGTTATGCTATAGGTTGAGTTTAGCAAAGATCCAGTGGAATATCACAACAGGACAGTTCAGTGAATTGCTATTTGAGAGTATTACTGTGTTTTTCACTAAATTAATTTGATTACCATACATGGCTTTCTACTAGGCTTATCTTCCTTGCGCGAATCATACCCAAATACTCAATTTTTTACAGGTTCATCATTTACAAGCTCCCCATTAAATATTCTCCTGAATCATCTCATGATGCAAGAAATGAATCCCACAGGCACAAGTACGACAATGTGAGTACCAGCAAATTTATGTCCAAATATGGGACAACTCGGTTCGTAAAGAGGATTGAAGTGTCTCACCATTGCTTCTATTTCTGCATGTTAATCCATAGACACTATATTAACTTTAAAAGATTGATCAAAATCAGATGGTCATCTTGCACGCCACATCCCAAGGTATGGGCGGTGAAATATCTGTTGCCTAAATGTAGAGGCTGCAATTTCTGCGCAATGTTGCCCTCTGTGTGCAGACAGGTCGGAGCACACTTGGGAGCCAACCAAACCCCAGTAGTCGATGGACTGTAGTGGACTTTTTAAAACTAAAAAGTCTTGCAGAAATACATCAGGGTTTTACATTGTGTCACATGCTGTGCGGCAACTATTATTGATGTTATATATGTGATCTCTTGCGTGCAGTATGTAACTATTGCTGCGTAGGACCTCCCAATGATATTATTGTACACTATCAAATACTTCCTTTGTGTATATTTTCTCCTTTTTTGTTTCTTACAGAGAAGCAAATGGGACTTTCCTCCCCATCTTTATGCTGATGCTAATGCAGAAAGCTTCGTGGAATTGACTGGTAGCTTCAACGATACAAAGAGAGCTCTATATTATACTCTGCAGCAAGCTTATGAGAATCATCAATCACAGGTTTGATATTACTGAGATCAGGGAAGGTGAGATCAAGTTTGTCTGCATTCGGAATCGCTCCCTCACAACTAGAATCAGTGAAGAGTAATTTCAAATGAGCAAACTTTATCTAGATATTACTACATTTATTTGTATGAGGAAATTTAGTTTTTCACCGATTATGATTGGGCTAAATATCTTTCGACTTACACTGTCAAATGATGAGATTGAAGCTAGAATAAGAATTTGTTGAGTCAATTTCATATTCTTGTCAACAGTACTCTAATCAAGGAGTAACAGCGTTACTCCTTGCTCTATTAATTCACTATCATATAGAAAATCAACAAATCAGCCATATAATATCAATTATCCTGCAACAACCTTTGATCTAATTATATGACACTGGATGCGTCATTTGAAACTTCTGAATGATGAGATGCCTTTCTGTTGGATTGCCCTTTTGTACCCAGGTCTACCTAAACATTAAACAACTCATCTCAGTTTGAACAATTGAAATAATTCTGATAACCCACCCACCTGGTAATCCTATCACAGTTGAATGCTGTATCTATTATGCTTGCTTAGCTGACCATAGAAAAATGTTTGAAGTAGTTGACCCATTGCATCCCAAACCTGACTGTATTGTATTCTATGGTTGGGGTTGTGACTAATGACTCAGATGCTTTTAACTCATTGTCAGACTGAGATTGTCTTATATTACGCTTCCTGATAGCAGTGGGAATATCTCATAGCAGTGGGATATTCTAATCTCTGTTGGAATTTCTCAGCATTGAGGATGATGATTGTCGCTCAAAACTTCAGTATTGTTACATTTTAGGTTATAAGTTAGGTTAGACAGACTTAATCTCCACACTATAATTGTGGAGACTTGGTTTTCCTTTCTAAATGTGCTATCATTAGGCAAATCTTTGGGTCACATAAATTTGAATTAGGTCATAACATAGGCTCTGTGTGACGGACATATTCACTTTGTTTTCCAGGATGTTGGATATGTGTTTTATAATGATGAGAAACCATTATCAGCTGGTCCAGGCGAAGATAGGTTCACATGTGGGCATACAAAAGGTTGGCTTTTAGTATTACGCTCAGATTGTTTGATATTCTTCCCTTTTAACTGCCATAAGATGCTTGCCTATTTCATATTATTTATCATTCTGGTTTCCCCCTTTGGCAATGTCAACTGGCAAGTCAGTAGATACAGGTGAAAAAACAGCTACTCTTCTGCATCCAAAGGAAAAAATGGAATATTTAATGTTTGGCCAATAATCAAAGAGTTGTCATCCCTTTTCTTATGCTTGCATCCTCCGACGTTAGGAATAGTTGTCACATCCAGCTTATGATGCCAATGTACCCGTCAAGACCGCCCTTCAGCTATGAAAATAAAACAACATTGCAGGTATATTTTTACTTTGAATAAATTGCAGTAGAGCGTATTCTACGTTCAATAAGATGTATTAATACTCTCATTTTTAGGTTTCACTGTATTTGATGGGAATTCAGGCATTTGGCTTGTTCATAGTGCCCCCAAATTCCCTCCTCCCACTAAACAATCATTCAGTTACCCTGTAAATGGTGTCGAGTACGGGCAACATTTCCTTTGTATCAGTCTTGCGAATGCAAATGATGTTGAAAATGTTGGTAAGTAAGACATGTATACGTGATGCATTTGCTGTGGTGGTTCTGCCTTGGAGGGAAACTACTATCATTTCATCTCAGTACGGTCAGAATAAGACATATTTTACCTAGTCTAAGAGCTCAGATGTTAGTGGCATTACATTATCAACCACCCAATTACAATCGGATGTCTGAAAATGTGATGTCACTAACTCACATTGGAGCCTCTGAGCACTTAGACTATAGTTTACCCTTTGTTTTCATCGATAGTACTCCCTCCAAGCCAGAAGCAGCACAACATATTTTCATTCGTGAATTTAACCCCCTTTGCAGCCTAACTTTAATTTGCTTTGACAGGCGTGAGTGTGTTTGATAGTAGTTCTGGCTTATGGCTTGTTCACAGCGCTCCTAAGTTTCCGCCGATTTCTAACACTAGCTTTTCATACCCTGAGAATGCTGTCTATTACGGACAGCACTTTCTCTGCATTAGCCTCGATTCTTCTGCCGCGGTTGCTGATGTTGGTAAGTGCTGCTAATAGTAAGTACAGTAGATTTTCTTGATCACCAATTCTATCTAATACCTGAAATTCTTCCTTAATATTTTATCGATGACACTGTTGTACTGGGATCGTATCCGGAGATAGATTAACGCAGCTTAGCGTTCCTATGATTTTATTTTGGTGCGGATTGGTTATCCTGTTCATAATAATCTAAAGCAGGAGGTTCTGTTGAGTGTATTTATCACCTGCCCTAGTCTATGTGCTCAGACGGCTGCAATGTGAGTTGGTTGGTTGGTTCGTTGTTAGATTATCAAAAGCTCTATTTCAGTGACTGAGCGTTTTATAATGTAATGTCACTAACTCACATTGCAGCTGTCTGTGCTCTTAGACTACACCAGTGCTTAATTGCTTATACTCACAATACTTCCTCATGATTTCATCTAGGAAACTCTGCGGAAGTCATCTTCCACAAAAGTTATCTTGTTCATAGCTATATTACTAAGTGCACTTAGATTATTGTTGTTGTCATTTTTCACAACTTGCTACGGAATTCCTAATTTATAAAACATTTTCCACATAATCATGCTTTATCATACCTTTCCGTAAAGGTAAGAGGGAGACCGACAGATCGCATTGACCCAGTTGTGATAATCTGTTGATAATGTTAATACTTAGCCACACTACAGATAATTTCCTTCACAAAGACACCAAATTCTGCAATACGAGTATATGATGCACCATATAAGTAGACGTCCAGGGAAAAATAAAATTGGCGTTTATTTAGTCCCATTTTTGATGGAATTTGACCGACTTGGGCAATGTCGGTTGCAGTCATCCAAATTTCAACATATTTTATCCTGCTAGTAAATTATGTTAGCGGTATAATAACTGTACCATGAATCACTCGAGGTGATCCCATAGCCTTAATAGTAAAAGAATATATATAAGAAATATTATTTAGTCTACTGGTGGTCCTCACAACACATTCTTCTATTAACTTTAAAAGGTGTCCAGCTCTTACACAATGAGCCACAGATCTATGACTCGAATGTTCCGGCAGCGCTCTCAAATAAATACAAGGCGATGTACCAGGTCACACATAAACACGACAGACCTATAGTTCCTACAAACAGTGTCTCCTTACAAACACCGGGAGCGGAGACCTTCATCTCTTATGCTAAAGGAGGGGAATTCGGTAAAGGTAAGCCGCTGCATACTTTATAATTAATTTTTACAATATTTGTTTTTTTAGCATATGATTTTTAGCATCGGAACATGAGTAGAATTATTGATATGAGTGAGGCTGATTGCAGTGCATTGGTCTCAGTATCTGCTCTGTTTTCCCAAACATTTAATTTGCTCCTTGTTTGCCAAGACTAAAATCGTTTTGCCACCCTCCCTGGGCCAACTGAGCAATTCATTCTGGAAACTTGGAGTAGTCATCTCTATGTCAATGAGGAGGTAACTCCCTATTTTACAAATGAGTTGCTCACTTACAACCTAGGTTGTTCCAATTTCTCCTACATGCACGTATACATTTTATGTCATATCCCAAAAGGGTGACAGTCACAGGCTCGCATATCTCCATGACTAGGAACCAGTGTATCACAGTTACACATGTTATGACGTACAACAACATTGTTCTGGAAAACAACAAAAGTCATGAGCTGAAATTTTGAATGAACATGACCAATTCAAATCAAACTCAGGATATCTTTGACCATCAAAATTTAGATGGATTTGAAAATTTGAGAAGCCATCAGGAGTCAAATAAGCCAACCACAACAGCCTTGACCTACTGTGTTTGGACCATTGCTAGAAGGCAACGAATCTACGAAGATCGATTCATTTAGGCATGTAGATGTTGAAAGTTGAAAAAACTTCCACCATTCTTTACTGCATTAAAGCTAATTGTGTGGTCAATGATTTCTCATTACAATATTCGCTAGTTTTCATGGACACATGTTGTCCTATTTCTGTCATTGCAGATCTATATGCAGATTTGGTAGCTCCAGGTCTGAAGTGTAATTTATCTGTCTCCACTTGGCAGCATGCCAACAGATACGACAGGAATCTGAATGCCTCCTGCAGTGGCTCATTCAAGGTGATTGTCGAGTTTGTCATTTAGATATGTTTGTGACATGTGTATTATTGCATTCATCGACTTCAGCAAGTTCTGAAAATAGGAAGGCATAGTAAATACGTTTCCACTTATTCGCACACTGACATCGAGACTACACTACGCAATAGGACATGTGATACAATCTATCAACCATATACAAATTATGTATACTCACCTTCATGGGAATACTTGAATTATGAGTTCTAGAAACCTTTACGAAGAAACAATAATTTGATGATCAATGATGATCAGCTGCAAGATATCAATTGCTCGGTATTGCAACAGATGCATATGTCTGTTGCTTCTTGTCAGTTTAACTAGAAACGATACCTTGTGAGATTTAGTCCAAGCTGTCCTGTTTTCAATATGGAATCAATAATTCTGTTTTAATAGAAATCGTAGTACTTTGATTCTGTTTATAGCTGGCTGCAAGTTTCAGAAATTTTTGTTTATAGCAGACTTGATATTTTGCTCCTTCCTTCATATTTTTTGTTGCTCAATTTACAGATGACTATGAGAGTTGGAGGCAGTTCAGAGTAAACATACCATAGACATAGACTTTTCATAAACAAAATACACATCATGTTGTGTGCTTTGTCTATGAAACATACACTTCAGCATGCCATTGTTAATGTTTCCTGTTCACTTTATATGTTTCAAATATCACAGAGCGAAATTATTATTGTGAATGTCCTCAATAATTTCACTCACACCTAGCGAACTCAAATGACCTTGCACATCCTAACTACATACTGAACTCTACAATGGAACCATGCATGCCAAGTAAAGGTTTATTCACTAGGTGTTTAGGATTATATAGGTTTGGGTTAACAGCCTAGTAAGGTATTTCTATGTGGATTTTCTATGTGTTGTAAGTTTGATATTTCTTTTTATTTTAGGTTTGGTGTTAATCTTTCAGTTTTTGTGGGAAAATCAAATGTGTGTGCACATATATGTTCAGAGCTCACACATTGGCTAGTACACCCTACTCCAAGACTCGGTTGTAAAGTCTGCTTTTATTTTCTCTCAGTTTGTAGGCTGGTCAGAGCACACCTGAGGTTCAAAAAACCCCATTAGTCAGTACACTGCAGTGGGATTCGAACCCACGACCTTCAACACTTACACATTGAAGACTTGCGCTGTAACCAACTGAGCCATCTCCTACTCCTTTCATTAACTGACACAGTTTTCCTTGCTAAAAAAGGCCTCATTGTCCCATTGGGTACCTCTATGCTATTTTGTATTATAGGTGTTTGATGTTCAATCTATTGAGTATAAGAGTGATGGCATAAACTTTAGAAACTGGTATGATCACTCAAAGTTTGCTGTATGTCAGCCTACGCCTGAGGGTATACAGAGCGGCTGGGTGTGCATAGGGGACATCAATCGTCAGGTATATATAATAAATATGACTTTTCTATGCATGTCTGTCAGTGTGTCAGGGAGTTTGAAAGCTGTTGTCTCTCAGGCAACACTTCTCGGCCTATTGGCTAAGATCAAAGTGTCATGGCCAATGGCTGATAAGTGCCTGTTTCAGTTTCTGGCAGCTTGCTGCACACTTACAATTAGGAGGTCCACCATGGCCTCACCTCTAGGATGCATTCTAGTTTACTAGAATGTATCACGCTCTCAGTACGAGGACTCCCGGCAACTTGCGTCCCTCCTAAGGGGCAGCCCACCCTCTGTTTTGTCATAAACAGGGTCTCCCAGGCAACACTATTTGTAGCACAATCAATTCATATACCGAAGAGGGGTCAATATTAGCTAAAGTATAGCTTAGCTAGTAAGAGTGTGACTTATAATAAGCTGACAGTGAAATCTGGTAAAATGTGACTCGAGTGTATACAAAGTAGAGAGGGTGATAAATATTAGCTATCGTGAAACTCAGCTACTTCAGACATGTGCAAAACACGGCAAACTTTCCCTCCTCTACACTCCGCTTCCAATATAGATGTTACCTATTCTTTGACAAGCTGTGTGTTCTTTCTAGTGTCTCTAATTTACTCTATCTAAATACCATGCAACTTTTAGCAGCAAAAGAACTATGATCAAATATTATACATTATGTCTGTGTTTTGAGTTGCTCCCATAGACAATGTTTCGCTTATGGTTGCTTCCTTTCACTCGAAAACAAGAAAGGAGCAACTCAAAATGATAGAGAGTTAAATAGTATTGGCATTGTTATCATTTATTTTATTTCCATTCTGTTTATTCATTTTGTCATCCCGATTCAGACGATTTGTTTATTGTTAATTTTGTCTCTTTATCCTTACAGACTGCTCAGTTAAAGCGAGGAGGAGGAACCGTCTGCTTCCAGAATAAGAAAATAAATTCTCTCTATCTAAGCATGATAAGTAAAACTGACAATTGCTCTTCTAAATCAAATTTCTAGTATATGCGGATTATCTCCACATGCGTGCCATCAATTCTTCCATTTTAAATCACAAAATTACATTATTATATAATTACTAAATTACGTTACATTACATATCACGTGTTTCATAAAATTTTGCCTGTCGAGCAATACAATGTATTTTGATTCACAGTTTCATGTAGTAGGCTATTATTCATTTTTGTACTTGTATTTATTTGATGAAAATTCCAAAAAAGTTTGTTGCCATTTTTCTTACCTCCGTCGTAAACTGTGATCAAACTAACTATTCTTTGTCTAAACATCCTCCCCAAATCATATCATTGAGTGTTTGGCCATACCAACATTCGACTTGTTCCTGTTTGGTACTCAACTCCTTTATACTAGTTTCAACTTATAACTTTATAAAATCTTTTTTGATGATGCCATGCATTCTGATATTCTCAAAACCGATCAGGTCTAAAGTAATCCTTGCAGGGTAATATTTTCAGCATTTTGAAGAAAATTTTATTTAATTGTAATAAAAGGGCAAATTAAAATCACGGTTTGACAAATTTGATGTCTTACACACCCCTGAGCTAAATATACTATATAAGACTTAGTAATACTAGGGCATCATTCCCCTTCAATATCAAATGTCACTCAAACTAATTACGTCTACAATAATGTATTGGTCCGGCATAATATTGTCTGCTTCTGTGTGTTTAAAAGACACAAGGTAACTACAATTTACTGAATCTGTCACATCTGTGTTGAGACTTGAGGTTGATGGTAAGGACTAGATTGAATGATGAAATTTGCCCGTATTTGGAGTTGCCCCTTCTAGCTGCCTATTTGGGTGATGCTAATCAGTCAAATGGGAACAACCAGATTGCGGGCTTGATCTGGAATACCTTATGGGGGAAGACGGTTGGTCAAACTCAATCAAGATGTTTTCTATGCGATCGACATGACATTGGTGTACCACCCTAATAACCCATAGAACAGATCAAAGCGTCTCACTTATTATATATGGGTCAAGTCGTTTAGCTATCGCAATTGTTTCTCCCATGCAGCGGCGTAAGGGCTATACAATCATTTTTTCACAATGTGATAGTAGCTTTACTAGTAGTGTGTAATCTTGTTAGTGTTGGCTGGACCAATTGCTAAGGAAATGACCATGAAGGCATCTATTACAATCTATACACTAATTGTGGTAGCTTTACTTGCTGGTCAAGTTACGGAGGCTGGATCGAAGAATCTGATGTTCTACCATTCCTGCCCTAATCACCGTGATGGTACTGATCTGTTTGCTGCTCGGCCAGAAGCCGCAGAGCGCCTCGCGCCTGAACAGAAGAGGGTATGTTAGAGCTTTAAATATCTGTTGTCAGAAGAATACATTTTCTATCCGTTATCCTTCTGATGCCAGCTTTTGGCTAGTATCCATAACCATTGCACAATATTTTTGAAAGAATATCATCTGATTGTGTTGTCCCCTCATTTACCTGATACAAATCTTTCAATCAGTTATGCGATTTATCAAGTCCTCCCTGAGCGAAAAAATGTCCTCACTCACTCATATATGCTAATATCCGCCCGTTGTCTCTAGCGGAACAGGCTAATATATGGGTAGTTATGCCAGTCCTCCTGAGTCATATTCAACTTCTCTTCTTTTTACTTTTACCTTTCTGAATGCTTTAAAAAGTCTACCAAAAGACCAACATATGCTATAGCCAGGCCGTTACTTATGATAAAGTTATGTAAGATACATGCATCGGTCTTAGTCTTTAAAGGAAATGATTTATAAGTTTGTAACAACGATAGTATGCTTTATAACCCTTAGATGAAGAGGGATGTGCTCACCGAACCTTTACCAGTGAATGTTGGTGATAAGTATATCATTGATCTTCTAAACAGCTCTTACCAGATATCTCAAAACTTCAGCTGTATACTAACGTGAGTGACAATATGTCATTTTTTGTCCGACAAGAGACAAGGTTGTACTAACGACCCACTATGCATTTGCGAACTGTAGAGTCATATGTTTGTCTCTGCAGCGTGCTGCCTGAATTAATTCACCTATTTAGACAAGAACCTAAATTGGAAAAACAATAGATGCCCACACATTGGATATATTTGGGTTTCTACGGAACACTCTGCTATCTTATAACCTTTTACATTTCTGAGGTGCCTTCCATGATGGAAGGCAGCTCCGCCATCCCTGCGCTGCAAAGATAGACCATGTCACAAGCTTGTCCTGCAGGCAGGATGACACCAATCTGTTGAGACATGTTCATCAAATTCACAGTGTTCCTCATGCATTGTGAACCGTATCCAGAGGAACACTACGGCAGTGCAAATTTCATGTAAACTTAATCAACCAATCAACACATTGATATTTTCATCCGCAATAATATATGTTTTTATTGTTTGAAGGTTCAAAATAAACACCTTGCAGGCCCCACCAGGTGCTGGCTCCGATGATCCAACGATTGGTCCGAATGAGAAGGCCTACCTACAGTACACCATGTCTGACTGGAAAATTGATACATGTGATGTCGAGATCGACATACTCCTGAATGAAAATAAGGTCAGTATAGTAAAAAGAAATTTCCCTGCATTATGATGTCACAGCCTATCGGAGATGCTTGTTCCTTGTATTGCACATCCGGGAGACTGTGACATCATAATGCAGATAATGAGAGTTACCTTCCCTTATGGAAGGCACTCTTTCCACCATTAATAATTCATGCCAAGTAGCTCATGGAATTTTTTTACCATGGAAGTCTGACACAACTTTATCATAAGTAACTGCCTGACTATAATATGATTTGGTATTTGGGTAGTCTCTAAGGGTATTTTAAGACAGCAACAGGACAAAGTTGTTGATAATTGAATGCCACCACCACCACTGAGCTGCAATGACAATAAAGCAGGTGATGCAAATTGTTTCTCAGTGATTTAGATTCACTCACTTATTTGTTCATTATCTCCTCCTGATTCTGATAACCTATATTTTTACTAGACTGAGCTGAAATGACTATAAAAACTGATGCAAATTGTTTGAATATAAAAACTGGGTGATGCGAAGAGTTTCTTCAAAAGATCAGTTAATTTACTGATCTTTCGAAGAAAAAAATGAGCATCACCCATGTTTTAAGTTTAACCTTGATTGATCTCCGCAATGCTGATTATAATAGAAGCGTGTTGATTGTGGCATGTTTCATACTCTTTTAGGTGTATTACTTCAGCTGTGACGAAAATATCGAGACAAAGGAAAAGATGTTGCAACAGACGCTGACTGCAAGAACTTTTGCTGTCACAGACAGAATTGGTATAAGAATGAATGTTGTATACAATGGAACGGTTATTACTGCCTCCAAGGTGTCTGCTCAAATAACTATCGAAATGAAAACAGAAAGTGCCACCTGTGAGTTTCTATAACAATCAATCGCCTTTTGTGATCAAACCATGGATCTATGGATCAAACACTGACATCGATACAACACTATTATCATGTGTATCTCTGATCGTTGGAGTCAATTTAGAAAGAGTACCTAATATGCACCCACATCTAAATATTAAAATTGAAGACGGGTCATCACACCAAGTTCCTTGTGATGGTACTCATGCTAAGTGAAATTTTTCACTCTCTATCAATCAGAGATATTCAGGCAATAGTATATCATGTCATCAGTGTTGATTCAACGGCCGCCACTCCACATTATTGTGATGATACCTGCCAACTCAGCAGGTTGCATTGTGACAGACCCAGCATCCACTAACGATCAATTCTCGTTTGATTGGCCAGTGTTGTTCACCATTATTAGCTCCTGGTTAGCCCTAGCAACTCCTAACAGTGATCTAGACCAAAATGTATCCATGAGTAGTTGCCTACATACTATGATACAGGCCGAGCAGGTTTTTGTCTCAGTGCAAGTTAAACTAGAATGAATAACAAGTCATTTTTGAAAACCTTTCAAATAATTGCCGGAATTTTTTATCACATTGTAAGGAAAAACAATTCCGCCGCTGTATGTGGCATTGTGAACACCAACCATCAATATGAAGTAGAAGGTGAAATTCTTGTTTCAAATAGTGGGATGAAGAAGCATTGTTGTTTCCTCTGTAGTTGCGGAGAGATATCCCCTAAGTCAGGTATCAGCTTAATTGTGCCTTGATACGCAGCTTTAAAATATACCTCCGCCATGGCGAAGAGAACAGTCTTTTTCTAGATTCCAGACCATAATGATTTCACAGTGCTGCTTGCTCTTCAATATTTTGTAGCAACCGGAGTCACATCGCTTGGCCACTCACAGATCCTTATAGGTGCTGCAACTCTTGGATACGCTATGATGACTTTGTGAAATCGTCTCTCTTCATCTGACCTGACCACCAACTCCTGTTCTTGTAGCTACTAGTTGGGTTCCCCGGGCTCAAACTGTCACCCTCTTGATAATTGCTGCATTCGCTGCCTTCTTCTTGCTGATGATGGGTTGTGTGGGCTTCTGTAGGATTCTGGGAGAAGTTCGCATGTAGCATGTAAGTTTTTTACAGCTAACCGCTAACAATCAGAATGCGTTGTCACCAACAATCATCCTGGTAAGGGAAGACCAGAACCATATTAATCTGCCGTCGTTGGGATTCCTACCATAGATTGAACTACTCAGTAGTAAGAGCACGATAATTCTCCGTTAGATTTTTCCATTCATTAGGAGATGAATCTGTTCTATGGTCTATGCAAAAAAATAACTTGACCTAAATCCTTAAGTACCCTCAACCATGCCTTTGCGTTTTAGTGTTTTAAAGAGGGGATTTGCAGTGGAATATTCCTATCTTAAGGAGAGTGATCTGCAACAATCTCACATCGGACCTCTCTTATTGCAGGTTAGAACCATGGTACTTATCCTCCCTATCAAGGATATAACCACCGACCAGGAACAGTTCCTCCACTCCTATCCATCTATGAGGTTACAGCCAGCCGCCTATTCAGGATATCCACACAAAACACCCCCACTCAGGAAGCATCCCCGACTCTGTACACACCTGATGCCTCTTGAAGAAGTGTGATTTTTTTAAAAAAGAAGTTGAAACATACATTGATTTATGTTTGTTTCTGATAAAAACCCAAAATTCATCAATTCCCTGATGTTGTTATATCTTTAACCGGCACAAATATAGTCAAGACGGCAGAAAATTTTATTTGAGAACTAAAAAGTAGTTAGAATGTTGAGCAATGAATACTACTCCTTCTTTGATGAGGTAGATCTATGAAACTGTTTCAATATAAATAAGAGAATCAAACCTTTGCAAACGCAATTCACACTATTATACATATCTGATATACAATGCGACAAAAGTTCTCTTCTGTCAGTAATACCCCTTTACTAACTATTGTGATTATAAGTTTACCAGGTAGAGCGTTTCCCCCTAATACGATATCCTATCTTACACTCTATCTAGTATTATAAAGCAGTGACACCAATCTGACATCCACTGAGGAACTTATCTATCACACAGCTTGCACCAATGAACTAAAGGTTTAGTTCATTGCTTGCACCATGTTGAGTCATTTTCTGATAGTAATTTAACTATGGTCCTGTATGGTGACTCCTTGAGATACGGGCCTGCTCACATGCTCAGGATACAGGTGACTGCTAAAGATACGGGCAACCCTTCGAGATACAGGCGACCTCTTGGATTATGGGGGACCTCTTGAGATACGTGCGACCCCTATGGATTTGTACTGGGTTTGAGACTATGCCGGGTATTGACGATTGCACTGTAGGCACCGAAGCCATGTATGGTGATTGCTATATTTATTATGTCAATGTTAAACCCAGCATTATACCAGTACCCATCACAACTTACTTTCTGACTACAGGTAGGACAAATGTTGCCGTAGTTGTACCGGTGATTAGATCCATCTCTCAAGATCCCAAATCACACAAAAATAACTCTGTTAACCATGTTGCAGCTGGAGAAACCGCAAAACTTAAGCAATGTGTTTGCTCGGCTAGAGGGTGGGAAACCAACAGCCAATCATATCAGAGCCAACACATTGGCTACGTAAAACCACCAAACTTATAAGTGAATTGCTGTGTTCTCATAAATATTTCTCTTTTACATATATAAGTCACCAAGTGCCATAAGCCATTTCTGAACCATTTCAAAGACATTCTTTCTGTTATCAATCCATACACTACTGTGATCACCTAGCAGCTGCCGAAAAGTTCAACCGCCAAGCTATCTTATTTTTGTATACCCAAATTGAGAACTTATTAGTTACATTCGGTCAGTCAATATTGATTTTTCTAGAATTATTTGTTAAATTTATTTTTCCTTTTACGTTATTCAAGGGGGATTTCTTTTTAGCAATTTTGTGCACCAAGTAAAAAAAATGTATTTACGCAAACATCTCTGAAGAGAGAGTTTTAAAATTAAACAAACAAACACTTACAAGACACTATCTATGGCAAAAATATAGAAAAACACATTCAGATATAAGATGCAGATAATTTTATAATTCACTTTCATTTATAGGGCTGGTTACTTTATTATGAGGTTTTACGGTTACAAGGAAATATCTAGCCAAGTAAAAGTATCTAGCAAACTCTTGTTTATCTAAATTTACTCAAAAAAAGGTTAGATAAGGGCAGCATAACAGCATTTAGATAGGCAGCAAGGCAGCACCCTGTAAACAATAATCCGTTCTGTCGTGGCTGCATAACGATCTCGTCTCACAGCATTTTTGTTCATCAATCTTGTAACATTATGGACGTACTACAAAATATGACCTCAACAGCAGCGATTAGTAGCACGACTTCGAAAAGACGTAAGTGAGTTAAAGTACACTATATTGCTAACCTACATCTCAACAGACACTTTGACCGACAATGCACTTCTGAATGAGGCAGCTCAGGAAAAGAATAAGGGTAGCCCAAGCAAATCAGTTTGCTCTGATTGATTACGTCAGAGCCAAAACTTTGTCTAGGATAGCCTGGTAGCCTTGAGGTAGCTATGATAAGATTATACGCAGGCGCAGAAAAAGAGTTTGGTCTCTCACGGTTTTATTCAAACTTCTTTTTAAGTCTGCTCATGATGAAATTCAATGCCAATAGAGTTAGATCAGGTGGGCTAGGCTATGTACGAAACTTTGCTAGAGAAGTTTAAAATAATAGAAAAACATAATTGTTTTGGTGACATACATTGTTGTCTCGTTTATTTTCATTGCAGCTGGAGGACAATATGTATATGTATGTATAAAACTCATCACATACTAACAGCAAGCATGGTTCCTCCACAACCCAACACATGTCATTGATTCACTGGTTATATATTCCGAGGGCAAGAACTATCAAACTAACTAACTTCACTTCTATAGTACTACCAATTGTGGGACTTGTGGAGGAAAGGAAATTTAGACTTTGTTGATCTAAAACTTGATGATTTTTATTGCACTCCGAAGTCAACTTTGTCAGGTTGGCCTGTCGTTGAATAGAAAAATTACGCCACTCAGCTAAGCAATTTTCTCAGCAACATTATTTTAATAGTTCATTTGCAATTCAGAACTCTCCATAGCTTAGTCTGTGGGCCGCTTTAGAGTAATTAATTTCAGCCTTTGTGTTAGCCACTTTATTTTGGCTGTCATATGAAATTATGGTCGTGAGTAAATTTAAGTTAGCATCGAACCAAGCTATTTCAAACATGTGCGAAAATGCAAACCATTCCTTCCCGAACCTGTGAATACAATTCACCTCTAGCGAATTCACCTCAAATAATCACACTTGATAATATAAACATCAACAAACAGTTGCGACTTAGCTCAACACTACTGAATTCACAGCAATAGTTTAATAATTTGCTAATAAACCGGAAAAAATTCAGCGATTCGTTGTTGTAGTTATTGAAAGCTGATTTGTTAATTAGTTAGATTTTTATTTGGATTTTGAATTTTGTTCTGCCTCATAACTTATCTAGCAATGAGTGTCAATTTGAACTTTCCATTTTTTTTGCAGCTTATTGGCATAAGTATCTTTGGTGTGATTGTGCTAATTATTGTTGGGATTGCATGCTTCATCGACATGAAACAGCAAGGTCAGTTCCTTTAATATCAGAAGGTCTCATTAGACAGACATGAATGCATTGAGCCCTAATCTGATGTATGGATAGTCTGAGTGCTCAATCAGCTTTGACTGGCATTGAAGCCATCCGAGCACTTAGACTAAGCTGTGGATTGAGTTCTACTTTTGTGTGACATGTGATAAAATATAAATAGTAAATAGTAAAATTTTAATAAATATGAATAAAATATATTTATTGTATTATATATATATTGTTGTATGTATATTCGTTTTGCACTGACTGTCGTAGGGAGAAGAACTGGACAAGCAGAGCCCCAAACATACAACTTAGGCCCGCAGTTTGCTTTAGATCGTCAAGGGCAGCCTGTTAATCACTATGACCCTATAAGAGACAGTCGAAGAAAGGCATGTTTGATAATGTAATGTCTCAAAGTCGTACTTCCCGCTGTTTGTCAAGTTCGGCAACTCTTTTCTTCGGATCACATACCTTTTTTTCTTGCCCAATATAATCCCATTCTGAATGGAATGTATTTCAAATTATGCCAGGAAAAGAAGCATAATTAAATGACCTGAAAACAGGGTTTACCTAGAATTATGGAATGAGAGAAAAAATTAATTAAGAGATCAATAATGACGCTTGGATGATTTATTTGACATTATTAGTATGGACCTGGGTGTAAAAAGTGCCAGCAGGACCTGACCAACCAATGAACATATTTAGCTACCTTTGCTGATGGCTTTATTAAGAATTGAACCAGATCATGTTATATGTTAATATTCAATCTGATATTACAATTTTCAAATATTCCAATTTTGTTTTTTTGTTTTTGTTTCCATCAATATGTAAATGAAGCTTTCAGTGCAAAAATATGAAGATGGATAACTTTCAATTTTTTGAATTTTTTGTATTGGCATTTTATTTTCTTTCAATAAAAATGTTAGAAAAATTCAATAATAAAATTTGACTCTATTCCATTATTTTACGTTACAATTTAGTTAGTAGTATTAATCATAATTGTATTATATTTATTAAATGATACTAACGGTAAGCAACAAGGTTATTTTCGAATGGGGGAATGAAATTGATTGCTGCTGTTTATAGTGTAATGTCACTGTGTGATATTGAGTTATATTTGGGCTATGCTGCAGATAATATCAAAATAAGTGTACAAGAAACTATCACACAAAATGTCATAGGAGCCAGTCATTGGCTGTAGAGAAGGACCCCTGGATGCAAGAAGTCAACTGTCAATACAACAGTTGACAAATGATGGGTTCTAGAAAGCGTCAAAAATTATGCATTAACTTTTGAAATGTAATAAATCAACTTCGACCAAACCAGGAGATGACAACATCACATTTCATTTGTGATTCAAGTCAGAGAAAACAGCAGTGCATCATGCAATACACTTTTGGTTAATTATCACGATTTCCCATGGGTACGTAGCCTCCAGGAAGGAAGGTATGGCAAATATCAGGGTTTCTCCTGGGGCCAACGTAGCCTCCTGGAGGGCTATATAAGTAGGCATCATTTGCATCATCTTGACCAACATTTATGTACCCCTCTGGTGTTGCATTGATATCAATGTTAGCGTAAATTTCTCCTTCAACATCAACTTCAGCATATTCATTATTTTCTTCTGCGGCCTCAGGAGGTAAGGGTCGCTGTTGGTTAGCTCTCTGTGAGCCATGTTGAATGCCTCTCGGTAGCTGATCCAAATCCACCGTTGTCTCGACCTTTCTAGAAGAGTAGACATAGGGCACTATGCTAAGTAGTGTTATTTCACAACAGGGGCAGGGCGTGAGCTCTGTGAAATGCAATGGCATAACTCTGATTAGTGGATAGTGGGCTTGCTAATTAGCGACACCAACTGTAGGACCTTTTGAATTCACTATGTGATTGTTGTCGCAATAGAGCTGGGTTCAAGTTCCATTGGGGGTGGGGGGAGATTCTCGATTAATTGTTCGAGCTTTAGACACCCTCAATGCATCTTCTACCTCTCCCAACATTAACAAGATCTCTGAGTCCAAACTCCACTTGGACCTGACTTAAGCTTATGAACACCCTAGACAGTTTTTGCTCAGAAGTTTCTCTCGGTCACAAACATGAAAGTGAGGGGGCCTAGGACGCTCTCACTGATAATGAACGGCAATGGTTGGCACAAAAGTTTTGCTTTTACACTAGAATTAGATATCCATTATTGTAATAGTTATAAGAACAGCTACAGCTGTGATACACTCTAATGTGTGTTACTCACTCTTTCTTACGCTTCCTTCCTTTCCTACAGAAGTAAAGTCCTGACACAATCGGAAATATAATTACAGCTGCTGCAGCTAAAGTAATAACGATAATCACACCATCTGCAATAGAAAAACAATTCTTGGAACACTATGCAACTAGGCAATACTGCGGCTCCGCTCATTTGATTTGAAGTATTATCAAGGTATCAAGGCTTCAACTGTACTTCTCTAGTATGATCAAACAGAAAATTACAAAGATTTTGCCAACTTGTATGTGAGAATTTTGATTAAGGTATAAATTACACTATCTTTCCAATATGGTATTATAGAATATTTGGGAAGTGATTCCTCCTCGTCAGACGGCTGTGAGTGCAAGTTAGTGGCAAAACAATATCAAACCCTCATTTTAAAAAGTGTGAGAATGAATGTTTAATAATTTTATGCCACTGCGCTTGCAGCCGTCTGAGCACTTGTATAAACTCAACTAGTAGTAGCTTTGCTGTACCTGACGGCCTCATATACTGCACAGGATCAGTCAACTGGGTGAAAGGTGTTGAATATGACTTCCAAGGTAAAGTAGTTGCTGATTTGTTGTTTGTGCGACTTGGTGGGGTGAATGCAGATGGGATTGTGGATGTGTTTGATTTTGCTGGATAAGTTGTCGTTGGTTTGGTTGTTGTTGGTTTAGCTGTTGCTGTTTTGGTTGTTGTTGTTGCAGGCATGGTAGTTGCTGTTGGTGTTGTTGTTGTTAGCATGGTTGTTGTTGTTGTCAGTGTGGTTGTTTTTGGTGTTTTTGTTGTTGGTGTTGTAGTTGTTGTTGTTGGTGTTGGTGTTGGTGTTGTTGTTGTACTTGTTGTTGTACTTGTTGTTGTTGGTGTAGTTGTTGTTGGTGTGGTTGTTGTTCGAATTGTTGTTGTTGGGGTAGTTGTTGTTGGTGTGGTTGTTGTTGTTGTCAGTGTGGTTGTTTTTGGTGTTGTTGTTGTTGGTGTTGTAGTTGTTGTTGTTGTTGGTGTTGTTGTTGTACTTGTTGTTGTACTTGTTGTTGTACTTGTTGTTGTACTTGTTGTTGTTGGTGTAGTTGTTGTTGGTGTGGTTGTTGTTGGAGTTGTTGTGGTTGAGGTAGTTGTTGTTTGATTAGTAACTGAAAATGAATAGCAATTGAAATTCAACAAAACGTGTATGTCTGACTTTATGGTAGTAAGTAGTAACTTATTTTTTTGTTGTTATTCTAGCATACCGAAGACCGTAGTTTATCAAATTGAAATCTACAGCTCAAACATATATTTAAAAGGGAGAGTGCAGAATGGAGATTATTAATTGCAAATACTGAGGCTTAGGGCTGATATTCCCATAGAGATCAGACACTGGTCGCTTTCAATCATACTACAAGAGGGTAGCCACGACTTCAATTATCCATAACAATGACTCACTTTAGTTGCCTCACTCACAGAATGACCAACTAAGAGAAAATGTTATACATACATTGGATAATAACCGATTTAATGTCTCCATATTGTCCTAGAAAAATCTTCCTCACATCCAGCAAGGTTAGTAAACAATAAGGCTCATACAGATTACAATGCTGTATTTCTCCATCTATCCTTCCTTTGACTCCTTTAAGAGCAAAAAACAAGTATGAAACATGTATCAGTTGCAGTGTACTGATGCTGCTCTGTATAATTAATGACATTCAATGAGTTATCTTTTTTTCTTTTATAAAAATTGTCTGTTTCATCAATATTGTTTTAGAATGGAACAGTGCTATACACTATATATTGTTTAAAATGTTGATGAAGATGTCTCGAAAGATCAAATATCAAAGGCTTTTTCGTATCTATATGGGGAAAGTGTTTGCTTCTCAGGCAATAATTTGCAAGCAAATTTGCCTAGTGGGAATCACATGAGAATGGAATCTGTGTGAAGTCATGCTGAGAAATTGACTATAAAATCTCAGTCCTAATTCCAATAAAAAAGACACACTTCAATTATGATTGTCATTACTCATTTAATGCAAGGAATAGCTTGATTATAAAAGGCTAGAGCTTTCTTACCAGAACAGCTTGAGGAAACTCTGTTATAAGCAGTGTCCACAATTCGCAGTACACTATTTCCATAATCTGCCACAATAAAACTATTGCCTGTGACGCGACTGATACCATACGGATTGGAGAATTCGGAACTAGCAAGAGCACCGTCAGTGTATCCATTGGTGTCTTGAGTGAGAAAATAGAGGTGATTGTTACTAAGGCTAAATCTTGCTAGGCCATGACGAATGGTGATGTAAATGTTTTCTCCCATAAAGTCGAATGCCATACCCCTTGGTTCATTTAAAGGTCGACTCGCTGTTGACACGGTATTGCCTGAGATCTTCCTGATAACATTGTTATATTCATCACTCACATAAAACCTGTTATTCGCTTTGGGGTCCTTGAGTAGACCGTAAGGTTTGTAAAACCTAGACTGAGAGAGGCCCTGATCATTGTGTCCGCCATTCTGGCATATGCCAGCGAAGGTTGATGTGGTATTTGTCACTCGATTTACGGCTCGGATACAATGATTATAATGGTCCACTGCTAGCAGAACCTGTGAGCTCAGCTGAATAAACGAAGTCACCCATGTGAATAATGCAGCAGTCCCTTGGCCATCTCTGAATCCGGACGTTTCTGTTTGACCTACGATGGGATGTTCCTGAAAGTTCTCGTCCACTATTGTCAGCGAATTCCACAGAGATATGATGAGGTGATCGGGATTCTGTAGATCGACCTCAATGTGTAAGATCGGCGCGTGAATTAGAGGAGAATGATAGCCTTCCACTCTGTAGTATGTCATGCTGCAAAGTCAAACCAAAATTCCTATCATACACAAAAAATGACCAATATACATACATAATACACTTCATTTGCTACTCAGTGCCCCTGTCGGGCTAATGAGCCTATCTCTGTATTTATAACTAGATTGAACCATAATGAGACAATTTCAAACAGGAAGTCAAAATGAACAGGTTTGACATGTCAAGGTTTTTAGTTTACAAGTTTCTCCGGCTGGGTGGACGTCTGACAAAGACAAAAGTCTGGGGGCGGGGGTGATCTCAGACTAGGGTTGAGATAATGCTAGTCATTTACGGTAAGGACTAAACTGGTGGTCAACTTACCCATCTACTTGTTGTTCTATGTCTGCAGATGCATTAAAAACCAGATTGAGCACTGTTACCAAATATGCGGGGAAGATGTCCATTGCGTGGAACATTACAAAACAATATATTCAATACTTGTAAAATGATGCTAGAAACGTTTTTCTCACAATCTCAGAGAGCTTTTAGGAGTAGTATGCGTCTTGAATTCCACACCTGATGTTCTAGATATTCCAATATTTCATCATGATATGAAACTGCCAAATTTTGGCAGCGCTACGCCTCAAATGCTAATGCAGTTTTTGGTCCCTATACTAAAGTCACAATTATTCCGGTTAGTCACTTCATAATATTTGAATTGTCTTGAATGAATTTTGAATTAATGTTTCAATGGGTAAATAGAGCAGCATTACATTCGTAATATGATCAGAATTTTGTAAACAATAGAGCTTGTATTCCACACAAACGGCTGGAACCTTTACTTCAAGGAAGTTCGTTTTCAAAGAACATACGAGACACAATATTTCACAATCATCATCACCATCATCATCTATCATAGAAGACAGCTAAGATTGAAAACATCTGAATTCAATTCCTATTCCATTCAATTTTTCCTCTACCTATACCTATGTGCTGCCTATGAGCTGTTCATTCCTTCTCTGAGAGATGCGGCGTACAGGTAAAATGTAGTAAACAAGATACGACAGTGGATTTAGGTTGAGATACTGTTGCTGTTTTATTGTTATATGTATTAAGGTTGAGTTAGGGTCATTCGGCTGTTGGGATTTTCAACTTGATAAAACCCATAATCAGGATCGAAGGTGCTTGATCTCTTAATAAATGTATCATGTGACAAAAACTGAATGAAAGGTGCCCTGGAAAACCCAGACACAGATCACCCTCGCTGCTTGATATTTGAGTAGTGAATTTCTACACCGACTTTGATATTATGAAGACCATAAAGTTTGGTTGAACCCAAAGATCTCTTTTGAACTATTGGAGCTATCAAGGTTAGTGGAAAATGAAGAACACAACAAATTACGGTTTGTTGTTACCTGTTCCAAGCATGTTGTAGTAGCATAGTCAGAGTTACCTTCTCACTGATATTGGCCCACCAGGGAGTTCGGTCCCAACAGGTCCCAAACTCCCTGGTGGGCCAATATCAGCTACCGGAGTTGTCTGAGCATGGAGAGTGAGAAGGTAACTCTGAATATGCTACAACAACATGCTTGGAACCAGGGAGGGTGGGATATCCCACCCTCCCTGTTGGAAAAAGGAACTTTGAATAGTATGTGAGCTAGATAATGCTTAATTTGACATACTATGTAAAGCAAGACAGGCCGCAGTCAACTGTTTGAAAATTATGCAACATGTGTTTGAAGATGGCAAATTGACCAGAACGTTTCTGGTAGCCCAAACACTTATGACATTGCAATTATATGACTGATAGTCTGAGCACCCCAAACCCTTGCCCCCGTCTGACAAGCCCCGGCTGGGGAAAAAGCTGCAAGTGTTAGGTTATCTTCTGCTGCACAGGATTGTTAACAAAATCTAAGTTAAACGGGCAGAAAAGAACTGAGTCCTCAACAAAACTGTTGTAATTATCTTTGGTAGCTCTGCAATAGCTCTTTGTTGCCAGCTCATTAAAATGATCTAATTTTTTATATCTGTTTCGAACATGATTTTCAATCTAGTTGATTTTATAAACTTGCCTTCTGACAAACCCGACTCTCAGCAATGGGAAATCAATTCCACTTTTCCTCCTAAACAATTATAGATGCTCTCCATGTCTGTCTTGGAGGTTGTCAGCAACTGCCAAAATTTCTGCAAAAAAATTGATGCATGAGTTCTCACAAATCCGATACAACCAGAGGGAAGGTATGATCAATTAATCCACCGCTGCCAGGGTTGTTAGTACAGCATTGAACTGAAGCGCATTGAGTTCAGGGTTTAACAGAATTATAACAACTCAGCCCAATTGTAAGACCTCAAGAGCAAGGCATTTGAGAGTAGTTCTCCAAAACCTTGCTTTCTCTGAGTGCTGCCATTCCTAGAAGTGTTGCCCTACAAAGCACAAATTGATCAACATGAATTTTCCAGGTTTTGGATCAGGGATACCTTCTCTACTTAATCCTCCACAGCGTCCTACCAGGGAGGTGCCTCAAGGTGTAGGAGGTGGCTCAGTTGGTTAGAGCGCCATTTCTTTGGCATGCAAATGTTGAAGGTGGTGGGTTCGTCCTGCAAGCAAACAGAGAGCAACCTGGCGTAGATTTGCGGCCTCGCCTCTTAGGCAACTAATCATTCGCCACAGATGCTTCGGGATGTGGCGTCTGATAAGACAAATTGATTTTAACCAACCATATTTTTTGAACTTTTTAATCAACCATATTTTCTGAATTTTTTAATCAACCAGGGAAAAGGAAGGCAATACCAACACACAAATGTTAATAAAGTAGAATCAACTTAATCTAGGTCTCAGAAGGGAGATCAATTTTTCTGCAGACTATGCTTTGTTTGCGTTCTAATCATTGCATACTGGGAAAAAAAACCATCTCATTCATCCCTTATCATGGAAGATGGCCCATCAATTGAACAAAAAATTGAGCAAAGGCAAAACAATTTGAAAAACAACAACACCTCGTAAGAATTATGTTATTATTTTATGCATTGTGTTTTAAAAACAAACAAGCCACCACATCTATTTCAAAAGCTAATATCAGATAGCCGTTATTTGCACTGCTGGATTTTGCAACCATGCAACAAACAAGGGAGAACGCAGAGATTAATCATTAATCTTCTTGTGTTGTTGACCCATAAAGTACTTGAAGACCAAACATTTTACTACTTATAATAGCATTCCAATGCACGGATTTGTATACAAAGTCTTGGTTACAATGGAGGGATTTAGTTTTTGAGGCTACTTTCAACTTAATATTACTTTACTACAGTTCATTGAAAACATCTGCTCTTTAGGTACTTAGCGACACACTTCCAATGTTTATTTATAAATTTATGGTGAAGTTCACAGAAATAAAAAAAACATAACTCTACCATGTAGAGACCACACGGCTCGCTACACAGACACATTAATGATTCGCTCTTAAACAATTAATACCACTTCAATCCTCGCATACCATCCCTTATGTTCAAATATATTTGGAGACGAACTAACAAAACATATTCATTACCTACAGCTTAGAGGAGTAAATGTTAGCTAATGTTTGGTATGGGGTGCCTTATTAGGAGCCTGTGAATATTCTCACATGCTCAGGTGCCAGTTTCTATGAAGTTCGCCGTTTAAAGTCTGTGTGATCGAAAATGTGAACTTTTTCTCTGTGAATTCTTTGCCCCTCTCCGGTATAATTACAGCTATGATGCCTGAATAGCGGTGTAGGCCTGACCAACCATCAGTAGACCTAGGTAATGGATTAGCAATAGTTTATTGTTCCCAATCCTGGTTGAATGGGAGACTCAAAATCAAGCTGGACAACAAATAAGACAATAGATAGTGCACTGGATATGTATCGCAGAAGGGTGGGAAATGTAATGTACCCTGAAGGATATCACACCTAGATCTATATCGAGAAACAAAGCAATGCCAGAGATTGACCGGCTAGGCCACCTTCTATGCTTTCCAGAAGAGACACCAGCAAGGCAAGCACTTGAAATCTTACATGTACCAGCAAAGGGGTGCAGGGGGGGGGACTGGTGCACAATAGACAAAACGTGAGTAAAACATAAGGACAAGAAGGATTTAGATAGGATAGGGTCAAATTAAGAACGTGCTAAAATTAAAGCTCTTTATGCAGTGGTGTTAGGTGAAAAGGTGAAAGGTGTTAGAGAGGTTAGCCAGAGTGCACAGAATATGGGGGGGGGAGGAAGCAAACCAGATAATGTAGTCTAATCTCACAGGCTCTCTTTTGTTTTGGGCCTAATAATGAAGATAATGAAGATTTATAACAATAAATATAGATTCTGGCTTGCCCTGAATATATTAATTTTTCTTTATGATGCTTTTATAACACCATCATCACTTTATGACTGAGTATCAATAGATCCTCTCCGCTTTTGACTACATACTTTCACACGAGCATGTTTTCTTTGTCACCGATCATGCAAATCCCTAAGTAAACTTTACGATGCACTATCCACGCCAACACTAAAAGTATTAATTGCATCCCCTTTGAATATGATTTGAATACAGAGTTTTGATTTGATGGCAACTTCCATTAGCATTATTGCCATGGTTGGGTGCCCTATGATACGCCCCGTACTTGAGACTTTATATCTATTTGAGGATCATAGGGTTATATATGGTTGATTTATTGTTGTCGCATGTTTGGCTCAAGTCTCCAAATGGATAGATTATGATCAAGCAATCAGGTTTAGAACACAAAAGCTGCAATCCTCTTAAGAACACAAAAGCTTTGTAAAGTGGCTCGTGTCTGACGCGCTTTAACTTAGAGATAAGAATTCTAACTGCTAGTTCATACAGCCTCTTCATCACGCAAACATCGAGAGAATAAAAACATTATCTCAATTCTACACTGATAAATACATCGCTGGAGGGACATAGCTAGCTGGCTTCTACATTGGATTTGGAGTTTGAATCATCATTCTATCTTTGTGTGCTGTAAGTTGACGTTTACATTCATTCACTCTCTTGTGCATTAGATAAATTCCCGGATACCTGTTGACATCTAGTGAACAGCAAATGCAGGGAGACAACATAGCATATTTTATCATAACATCACTGCACTAGGGGATTTGGAGATCAGGTGAGTATCTATAGTTTAGGGTAGTTTCAAACAGCCACATTGAAAGAAGAGTCAACAAGGATTTTAGTCTCATTTTACGTCACATCAAGATAATCGGTTTCACATTATTGCGCCCCCTGGATAGGTAAAGCGTGGGCAAGCAAGGGTAGGTATCGGTAGCTCACCTCTATAATAAGGATCGGTAATGGCTAGGATTTAACTCTCAGCTCGAAAAGGTTTTACCCATAGAAATAAAAAAGGGAGTGTATTTTTATATCTATGGTTGTACCTTATCCTTCTAAATGCTAGGTATATTACACAGCACTAGTGTAAGGCACAGGTAACACATTAGAGATGGAACATCAGCGATTAGATAGAGTTTTAGAGGCCACATTTAAAGTGATGTTTGGTTTCAGCTAACGGATTATTATGATATTTTGTGGCTTCCGCATTGCCAAGCTATCATTATCAAAAGGAAAACTGTGAAAGTCAGTCTCAGGTTTATTTGAGGCCAAATAAGTTTTAACTCAACATGTCAGGTGATTCACGCCGAGTTACTATGGGACTTCTTCTTGTCGACCTTTTGTCTACATTACGTAAAGCTGCCCTTGTTCGAAGGTGTCCGCTCTACACTATGAGTCATTAAGGATTTCCCTGTTTCGTATGCTTTGACATCATAATACAGCCAATAATCAACTAATTATTCCTGATTCATACGGCAGCATCAGCATGGGTATTGTAGGCAGCATATCAATAATTATCAGTGACTCAGCATGAACATTCAATAGTTCCCTTAGGGATTGATTTTTGTATTGCAAAGAATTTCGAAACATATTTACTACTTTTAACTTGGCTAAGTGTACCTGCGCAGTAAAACTATGGGTTATGATATTATCAGTAGGCAAACCAGCAGTCTAATAGTTCGACCTTAGCCTTGAACAAGTTGATCCAAATTGCCAGCAGCCCGGTCCTTCCCATTCTACTGGTGAGCTGCTGTCGGCTCGAACCCTAGAGGCAGGCAAATTGGGTCATGCCTGATCTAGGTTGACCAATCTAGATGAGTTCTTGCTTATCCAGAAATTCCCACGATATATGTTTAGTGGCAAGAAAGAAGAGACGATTTGATGCGCCCATTCAGCATTGTATTCTAGTGCTTCATGCAAGCTGTGGCCAGGTCACTGTCCCAAATATTTATTAATTAATAGCCCTTCAAATTTCTCAAAAAGTATACAAGAGCCTTGAATATTTATTATTGGGTTGTGATTTACTTCTGATGTAAAATTAACAATCAGATGGAAAGAATTAATTCTGCGCTTTCATTTCGATTTTTTACAACCATACTCCATTTGATTTGAAATCTATAATTGGATAAAGTGGTAATTTTCATAATGCTGGCATATGTGTGCAAAAAGTAGGTGATTTTTAGAATAGTGTCCCAAAATTGCCTTCCTTTGGAGCACTTTGAACAAACTTTATGGAGTTTCTTAGAGCATCGCTGATATAAACTAGTGATAAGATAGTGTGCTTTGAACAAACATGAAATTTGCCTGTTGAGCGATAAAAGCACCCCATTGAAAAGTGTGTGATATCATTCTGTCACAAAGTTTTACGGCAAATAGACATTACGGGTGTCTCAATGCCCTTCGATAAAGCTAGCAATATAAGCAGATTTGTTGCTAGGTTTTAGGGCTATCTAGAGTTGGTGCTAGGAGCGTGCCACAGTCCTCATAAGCCAATCCTTATACAGTTCCATATCTCTAAGCTCTACTCTTCTAAGTTATATCTTGTCTTGACATGTTATGCTGTTTGAGTTTGCTGGAGATAACATATATCTGCTGATGACATAAATGGTCCTAACAGCCCTCAAACAAAGACTTCCTCCGGAGACCACTATATATAGCGCAGCCAAAGATACTAAATACTCATTGGTACAGCCAAAGATACTAAAATTATATATCTTGATCGGCTTAGTTATTGAGCTGGCTAATAGTCTTTGTTTTGTGAGCTGTGATGTCACAATCCGCACTGCAAATTATTTATGGTAAACTGTGGACACATTTTATGTATTCTTCAAATTGTTGTTGTTCAAATGTTGTTCAAATGAATGTTTGAATTGATGTTCGAATTGTTGTGCATTGTTGTGAAGGGGTGCGGTCACCTGTACCAAATGTCTCTGCTTCTCATCCATGGGTGAAAAAGGTATCTGAGGAATGACATCCCACTCCTTTGCACACTTTTTGACCCCTACCAAAATATAAACCATCTTTTGTACTAAAACATCAGACTTTTTATCAAACTTTGCAATAGTGACCCCAAATTTTTCTCCTGACCCCTGAGCTCAAATCCGAGAGCTTAATTCGACTCAGTGGGTGATCGCCTCCTGGATTCAATTAGCTGCAAAACAATGAAACTTAGTGCGAACTCAGCAAGCTCCGAGTTGATATAGCCTCACGAACGATTCACGATACGTTGGACTTCGTTCACCTCCCAATAAAGCTAGGATAGGAAATGAAAAGGAGGTAGAAAGTCTAGGGCTAGAAAACGTGACTCTGTAAGATTTCGTCAATGGCTTTGATGTGAATTACCGAAACTTGTTCAGCCTACTCGGCTTGTGATATTTTTGTAATTGGTCCTAATCTAAATAATTAGTTGGCAAATCATAGTCCTTCTTTGAAGTTTATTTTGAGGCGATAGGGAATTGACCAACAAGTCTTACACCTTTGTGTACCTTTATTTAGATTTGCGAGAGCGAATAAACTGTCAAAACTGCTACAATGTGGAGTAATCCTAGCCTTGTCAGTAGCAAATTTTTTTTTGTGTTTCGGGTAAACAAACAAGTAGCTGTGTGGCAAGGCTAAGGTAATCTGCTGATGCTCCGAGTACCTGCTGACAACAATGAACTCCCTAGTAGTAGAGGGAGTTCATTGCTTACAAGTCACATACAGTGTTCCAGCATGATTGTCAATTCTAACAATATTTGAGCACAAAATAGTGTATGTACCCCAGACAGGCCTCACATTGTTTTAAATTATGTAATACAAAACATTGGGATAAGGAATTTGCATCATCGATCAAAATTCTCGATAGAGTTCTACACCTTCGAAATTCAAAATAATTCATAGTAATTTGCCTGTGTGGCTCCGTAAAACCTGTAAACTTGTAAAACAAACAAATTCAGTAGTCAATCAGAGCATTCTGTATTATGATGAAATGTATTTGGAGATCAGTTACTGATCTCTACTGATGGTGTATTGGTAAATACAGACCATGCAATGACAGCTTCCTAACACTATAAACTCCTCCTAATCTCTTGTAATTTGTATTTAATCAATTCTCAGCTGAGAAATTACTTTCTTTTAGCAAGCCTTTGATCTATGCTAATGGAATAAATTGAATTGATAAACCCACAACTTTACATAATATTATGACAATAATTTTCCCCTCTGTCTTAGTGTTGCATTATATCAGCGTGTGAGGTTAGTGTGTGGCTTTCGAGAATGAAAAACAAAGATAAATTTATGATTCAGACTTCCTGATCACAACTTCTAATTTAATCAACAAAACAGGTTGCAAGATCTGAGCTACACAAAACAGCGGGAGCCGAACAGACTGTGCTCTGTGTAAAAATTTGGTGTATTCTAGCACTACTATTTTTTCATAACTTAATCTGGCCCCAAAGATTAAATATTCTAGCTAGATTTTAGTTGAGCTTGTTCAAGGGTGACTTAATATTAGCTAGCACCAATTATCGTTAGCTAAGGTAGGAGTTATGTGCTAAAGAAATGAGGCTCAGCCATAGACTACGCTACTCCAAGCTAACTTTTTCAACTGCAAATACCTCACTGTTCTATTGCGAGACACAATCTTGTGCAGTTATATAATATCCTGAACACACTGGAAAAAAAGTCAGCAAGATCACATGCTGCATCCGCATACCATACTGTGAAAATCTTATTTTTTTTAATTGGATCAGATCCTGTTTTTAAAGATGTAGAGATTATCCTGATGTTATAGATTAGCTATAACACTGTGCTTCATAATTACTTGTAGATTTCCTTGAACTGCTTGTATCAGTTTACTCTCCTGAAAAAGAAATTACCTGTCCCTAACACCTGATAATTGGCCGTCTGATTTATCGCCGTTACTGAAAGGAGCCGGGGTTGCCAGCTTAAGACAGTTGATAAGATGATGCAGGCGCCCTCAGAGCGCGATATAACAGACCTCAACGATCTGCTTGATCTCCCCACAGTAAGTTTTCTTCTGTTTTCTCTATATGTAACATGAACCTGCTATAAAAAAAAGATTATACCAAACCATCGTGCCGGCAAACGTCGTGATGACAAACTCTCGTGAGCACAAAAGTCTCACAATTACCAGTGCAAAAGGGTGGAGACTTATTTTACACTCTCTTACGATGCCGGTCGTGGTATTTGCATTCTGTATCATATTGTCTTATCTACATGACATTCATGATAATGTGGTGTTGGATCATTTGTAGTTATTTGCTCCAGCTCATGTAGGAGGAGGAACTAACAAAGACTCTCATACGTTCTCATACAGAGGTAAGCGTATATCTAAGACCAATGATAGACTGGAATAATTTTTCAAGCAACATGTTGTTGTTGACAAACTCGAAGAGCACAGTATGACTGGATGATGTTATACAGTTGAGAAAACCCATCTATTTTTCTCAAGTTACTATACAAAGACTCTGGGGAGTTAGAGTTTTTTTAGCATTTGAACCTGATGTTGGAGGTGCATGTTTATAGGTAGGAGTCTGTCAGATATTCTAAGTGCTCAGACGGCTGCTAGGCGAGCTATCTTGAATCACATCTATCTGAGCACATAGACTATCTGACAGACCCTACTAATATACATGAATGCTCAACACCAGGTTCTGATACTAAACAAAAAAACTACGGGCTTTTATCTCCCAGATGGCCTTGTACGGTTAACGGGAAAAATAGATGGATTTTCTCAAATTCATGACATCAGCCAGCCACTGTGGTGCCCTTTGAGTTTGTCAACAACAATAACATTCTGCATTGAAAATAATTCCGGTCTGTCATTTGTCTTAAAAATTTTCATTTTCCACTTCCTCAAGGCATTGTGGCTAGCACAAAAGAATTGACCAGTGGCAGACTATTTTTATCTCATGCTAATACAATTACTCTTACATAATACAGCTTATTAGTAGAGGCATAGGACACAGGTCCTCAAGGCTAGAAACTCTCAGCATAAATTATTTCACACAAGTTTTTCTTTGTTCGCTAAGCTAGCTTCATGAGGTGCATTTCCCTTATCAATCATAACAGGTTATTGTTTGACTAGAAACTGTGCGAAATATGATTAGGGGTCCCTATGGGGGTTTATAATCACATATCACTATCAAGACTAATACCCCACAAGACACGATCCAGCTAAAGCCCTCTGCGCCACGCTGTCATGACAACCATGGCAATCAGGGCACACCGACCAAGCCCTGGAGATAATACGTACCACTATTATCTACTTCATCTTCAAACATATTATTTTCAAGAAAAAAATAACAGAGTTTATCTCCAAAGTATGCTATTATTCATTGTGTTACATAATTTGGTGAGACAGGGCTACTCATTGTCACCCATTAACTCGATGAAGCCTTAAAAAGTGGCCTTATCACCGCTGTGGTATCTGGGATGATTCAAAGTTCTATGCGACACTGTTTTTTTATATACCTGCCCAAAACATTAGCTAATCAATGCGCAATATCTGAGTACCTAATAACATAGGAAAAACAATTTTTTTCAAGAAGTGCATATTTTGGGTGTTAAAATTTATAAATAAAAGCTCCAGCCCAGATAATAACATCCCAGTCACCCACCCACTGCAAATAAATTAATCAGTCTTACTTTTTATCACCGAACTCTCCTAATCTTAATAAGGATACTTAATCTAACTCTGCCTAAGGCACATTCAAAGTAAAAAAGGATCATAGTGAGAATCCTGACAGTTTGAAGAGTATAAACAAGTAATACTGCCACTGAACAAGTGTCATGAACTACTACTTGAGCATCGATTTGTTACTTACGCCTCTTAGACTTTCCATTACTAAGCAAAGCCCCTGTCAGCTTTTCCAGGCGACCCACAGTTAATACTCTACCCAGAGTTTATTTTTATCCACATAGTTATAAGACTGGTAGGCTACTGCCTTTTTTTTAACTTAAAACAGGAATATATGCACAAATTGTGTATCTTGCGACATTCTTGGCAAAGTCTTATCAGTTTTTGTTTCCTAGAGCTCATTGTGGCTTACAGTACAAGGAAAACTTGTACGGAAGGCTAAGCTAAGGACTGATGAAGCGAAAATAATGGTTTCTTTGTTTGCTCACATTTTATTTTTTGTCTTTCAGATGAAATCGAAGGATGGAATAATAATCCAGATATATATGCGCATAGGGTGAGTACCGATAGCTTCCCATAATTTGCAAATTAACTGTCTATTTCTAACTATTCATATAGCAAGATCAGACAACTTCGAATTCAAAATCTCAAAGCTAATGATTTAGTATCATCAGGGAAAGTGTCATATATCATATATTTTTGTGGAGCCAAAACCCGCCATCTGTAATTTTTCAGTGTGGATATTTGGATCAAGTGTATCAGAATATCATCGAATCATGACAAATCAATCAATAAAATATCATGAATTGTTAGAGGACTAAGATGATATTGCAATAGAGTATTGGGTCAGGGGACCAGCATTCTGATTCCTTACAGATCTGTTAGCTTGGCATGAGGAATGTACCAGATAATAGAAAAGATGTCCTTTGGGTAATTTTCCATGACGTCATTCACATTCATGTGGATAAGTCTGTGAAATTATGTAAAGTGTGAGTTGTGCTATCTTGTTTTTATCAAGTTGTTTGCGCCTCTCAATATTTTATGATGCATTTTTTTATTTCAGTATGGAAGCGATGGCACAGCCACAGATCTCGATATTACCTCATATTCACAAGAACTTAGCAAATCGTCCATGTATAATATCAACAACTTTCCTTGTTCCCGTGATCCTCAGGTAACAAACAGTTCATCATAACTTACCTGATCCCAGTCTAAGTGCTTAGACTGCTGAGATGCGAGTTAGTTGCATAACCATATTAAACACTCTTTAAAATGAGTATTTTATAATGTAATGCCACTGACTCGCACTGTGGGCCGTCTGAGCACTTGGGCTAACCTGGTCCAGGTATTATGTGGGAGGTTCAAGTTTTTTTTAGGCTTATGCGGACAGAAGGGACACTAAGTCATTCATTCTGCTAAGGTCCAATGGCAGGCAAATCTGAAGTAGGGCCTTCAATCAATCAATTCTTTGCTCAAACAAATTTTGCTGACAGACAATTTATTTAGATGCCGAATAAAGTAGATGACCACAACTAATTTACACAAGTGTGAAGATTTGGTTTTCTGGGTTAATTTTTTGTTCAACCACAAGTCATTAGTGGTTAGTTTTGTGGCTTTTTGACTGAGGCATTTGATTGATTGCTTGTCAGCATGAAGAGTTTGCAAAATTGGCTTCAGCCTAATTAGTAATGTCAATCACCTTTCATTCTAAGAACCATCAGGGCTATATGCAGAGGAGTGTCATCCTTTAATGTCAAGGAAAAACAATAACGAGGATACACAGTGATTCTTTACCCATAAGGAAGCGTCTCACATTCATCTTATCAGTCCCCTTTAAACCTAGGGCCGTAGTGTAGGAAAAATCTTAGGGGAGGCGCAAAAAACTTTGAGGGTGTGAAGTGGCCCCAGGTTGGATATTGTAAGCTCCTCTAGTGGAGTCTGGGGTTAATCCCCTGCCTCCAAAGTGTTTTATGTAGCAAATGGAAGTCCCGAATGAACTGATTTTGACATGGGATATTCAATTATAGCATTTCTAGGCCACTAAATTGAGCACACTAGGGGACGAGCGTCCCTGCCTCCCCTACAACTACGGGCCTGGCACATTCTGGTACGAAGCAATGAAATAATATCAACCTTTGTTCTAATTTTAGATGCTTCTGACAGCAGGCAGCGGCTCAAAGACAAATGGTGAGTCAGAGTGTTTTTTTTAATCCCCATCAAAAGTGTTTTGTAAAAAATGTGAACAAAAATAAACGCTGAGCGCTATTTTAAAAGTGCAACATAGAACACTGCTGATTGCATGACAGGATCGAAGCTAAATGTGATCGCTTGATCCATTTTTGCTTTGACAAATTCTATAATTAAACATGTGTGCCAACAGCATTTTTATGATTTGGATATCTTGCCTCAGAAAATCACTGTATCTAAATTTATTGCAATGACATTGCATTACATGCACCCATTAGGAAATTTCACTTTTATTGGAATGTAGTCCGCTGTCTTCGCCACCCACACCTAATTTGATGTTAGTAGCCATGTATGATTCATGTGCATTGATTCCTATTATTCTTATTCTACAGGTACCGGCAAAGATGGCAAATCATCGGTAAGTTCATAAACTACCTGCTCATAATTATAATATTAATATATTTAATATCGGTCAGTTAAGTATTTAGGGTCACACAATGCCAAAGTTACCGATTTATACAATTAGACTTATATTTTGGTGTTACAGGAAGTTCTTGCTTCATAGAAAGCAACTCAAATAATCGGATATTAACAATTCTAAGATTTTCTAGGCCAACCAATGTGCTTTTGATTGCAAAATTTAAATTCCGTGTTGTAATGAATAACATCAGTAAAAGTTTACATACAAGTATATGGCACCCAGCGTATACCCCCATCAGGCTGCTTTCACTGGTTTGTGATGCAGTGTTCCTGGGTTATGGTATTTCAATCGCAAGCCATTGACAGGTTAAGTCTCATGCCTACCTCTGAAATAATAATTAGCGAGAGCCTCGTAGGTAATTAGCGCCTATGAGATAAACATTTCACTGTCTTACATAATCTAGACTTGTGTTTGATTATCCTAATGGTAGATAAGTATTTATATATTGCTATTCTTCTAAAAGTTTTTGACCACCTTTCCTGCAGTTTCCATCAAAAATTCTAATTGAAATTCATTCAGGCAATGTTAATGAGCCTTCTTCTACCTCTAATATCGATTTACTTGTGGGAGAGAGTTGTGTCCTGGCTCTTATTTTCCTCTTTGATCAGTTATATTCTATAGTCTTTATTAGTTGTGAGGTGATTTTGTTGTTGTGGTTCAGCCTGCATAATGGCATTGTAACTGTGCGCCTATTATTCAGAATTCCCAGTCGTTGCTAATTAAAGGCTTAACCTTTGACCTTATAAGAGGCTTCAGTGGCACTGTTTGTGTGTGATTGACATTTTCAATCTAAACACAAAGGAACGGAGAGTCTTCATGCTAACATAAGAGGATTGTCTAACCAGCCAAACAGGGAGCTGATTCTACTAACTAGCTAACTAGCCTACTTCATTCACTATCTCCTGACTCATAGCACTGGCGATATCTCCTGAGACTTTTTAACTTGATACGTTGTGCTTGTGATTCTTTTCGCTGCTGCTCTTATCATTTTGCTGTTGTTAGCCTTACACACTCTCATCTAAGATGAACGGACTAGCGGATTATTATAACTCTGGTGCAGCATATATGGTGAGAACTTTATTGAAGAGGCTACTGTTAGTAGGATTTTAGGAAAGATCTGCAGCCATGGCTTTATCAATTACAACAAATTATTGAATGAAAACCTTTGGGACATGGAATTTTGATCCCTATGCCCTAAGTTTAGAACATAACTCATTGTATAGTTTGAAGTTCTGAGAGTTGCAGCTTTTGATGCAAATCACACATGTTTGATTCGATTTGTTCCAAGTGGTTTTGGGGATGTTATCCGCTAGCTGCCTTAGTGGATACAAGTTTGGTTATAGGGATAGCCTGCATCATGTCTGATCACTAGTTAAATGTATCACAATTCACGAATAGGATTAAATTAAAATGGTCGCTTCCCCGTTTTCCCTAATCGCAACCAGAGAAAGCAAAGAGTTCTAGAGTCTGGTGGGCTCCTTAGGTTTTATTCTGAGAATTACAGACTTGTTAGCTGAGATTCAAGTTTCTTCTTTTTAATGTATATTTGGATGCCATGGGAGAGTTTTAGTTTACAATATTTCTTGCTTATTATAATTTCGAACCTTCTCTGTTGTGATCTATTCGAACTGGAGATTCCCAGTCCCAGCTGTCATTATTTGTATGGATGAGGGGGTATCCCTTGATCTACTTGTGGCAGGTGCTGGAATCCCCATCATCAGTTTAGCAGGTGTCTTCAGATGCCCCTCCACACATAACACACAGCGGCAGCTTGTATTACATGTGTAACAGTATCAGTGTTCACATATGTAGGGATATCCCCAGTAGTAATTACTAAGCCACTGTCTGTCAGATCCCAGCACACCTGTTACCCGATTTCACTAACCAGGCATAGTGCAGACAGGCATCTAGTATCAATATTCCAGCTGTGTGCCTGTCTGCCTGTGCATGTACAGCAGCAATATGCTGCAAATTACTCAACAAGTGAGGCCAAACATGTGTTTTCATTCACTCTTCTCTCAGAAATGACCTTGTGATATGCAAACAATCGGCCATCATATTTTGTTTACTATATCTTTCGGGATAATTGTGTTTTTTGAATTAGTTTTTTGCGCTGTTGACATTCTTATTATGATGAGATTCTCTTGTCATAATATTAGTTGGTTTTTGGTTTCTTTCTTTAGTTTAGTGGGGAGTTTACTCATCGATATAGTACCGTTATTGGTTAACTCATTGGTTTACCACACTTTCACATAAAATGTGATGTAAGGAGACAAATCATGGGATTGGGAACCAATCTCGGCCGACCGATTTAAGTAGTGTCTCTATTTTATTGCATGACGTCTGGTTTCACAACTCAATGATAATTTTCTCTTTATGGACCTGGTCTCTGCGGCTGCTCCATGATTATCAGTTGTGTGTGTTGGTGGCTCCAGTTTGTTGAGTTTTTACATTTGATTGCTGAGTTTCAAATCATCCAGCCAGATTAGCAGACTGAACTTTCTTTGTTTGGGTGTATTCACTGATGTATAAATCATTTCTCTTGCTAATAACCATGAATTTACTACAATTAGCAGTATTAGCTTCTAAGTTTGGGGGTTTGAAGCAATATCATTATTGTTATGGTTATTTTAGTAAACTATAATGTAAGCAATGGATGAAAAGTTTGAATTTTCTCAGTACATGTTCTTTTGTCCAGTGGCTCTCTAGTGGGATGGAAATTGGCTGACATTGAGACTGAAAGTCAGTGTCATTAAAGGAAGTCAGGCTAATTCCAAAATTGAACAAGGAACAGCTATTTTTAAACTCACAACTCTGTTGTAGGGATGACATCATTTGCTTCAGCGTTGAGTCAAAACCATATCCTGAAGCTGACATCCTCAGTTTCTGCTTGTTAGGTTACCAAATATTCTAAATGATTAGCATTATTTGCTGGATTAAATTTAGACCTGAACATATGAGTATAACTAAACCTTGGCCTCGACAGTAAAGCGAAGCTGACCTATGTGTGGAATTTTCCAATATTATTCTGCCGAAAGTAATTGCACAATAAACAAGGCAGCAAATTCTGATTAGATTTCATCCTGCTTCCATTTTCATAATTTTTTTCTTTCTGTTAACAGGGGTACCCAGAAGAATTTCAATCCGGTACACATCCCACCTCTTTTCCCAACTACTATCTCGGTAAGCATGTTTTACTCATTTCAACATTACTTTTCGCAAAAATTTAATGAATCACAAAGGTTGACCACTAAATACAACATAGTAACAGCATACCCACAACTAGGGGACTGGATGTAGGCTTGATACTATCTACAACTACTAAAATAGTGACAGGTTATTACACAAGTTTCGCGTAATTCTAACTGATGGAATTGACAAGCGAATCTTGTGATCAAAAGCCGCCTGCCTCCATTCAAATGGCCTTATCCGGTTCACTTGTCAGGAATTTGTCACTTTTTGATGCCAACATTATGACAAATTTAAGCATCTGCTGATTCTATGAATCCAAAGGAATGCTGCTGCCAAGTTGTCTGAATTTGGCTCTCAAAACTTTATATTGCTGTCTTGATTAGATGAATGATATTAAAAGTGTTGCAACATAAATAATGAGTTTGGATTGTTTTATGAGTGATTGATATGCTAAGTAATGTTCCAGCCTTCGATAGTTGAGTTATGTCAGCGTGGGGTTTTATTGCCTTGGGTCCTTTTACTTGTATCACGCTGTCTGGTGTTAGCCATAAAAAGGGAAGCACAAAAAAAACCCCAAATTTTACTGTTGTGTTGGTGTGGGGGATGATTTGATAGCTCCCGGCCAGCAGCAAAAACCACAAGTATTCCTTGACAATCCCAAAAAGTGGTCTAACGCCCAAAGCCAATATGGCTCATTTTAGTAGTATCAGAGACATGGTTTTTTTATGGTAAATTCCAAGACAGACAATTATAATGATAGTGCCTGGGAAATATAGAGAAAACTTTTTCGTAAGGCATTTTGTTGTTTTGTATATTTTATAGTTTGTTTTTCCAAACATGTATCTCAACAAGTTAAACAATGATGTTTATTTGCGGAATTTGCAGCATTGTAGCAAGTTGCTTGGGATGCTGTCGAATGGAAGGCCAATATTCATAGTAATAGTCACAAACCGCATTAATCAAAAGCTAGCTAAGGAGTTTAAGAAAATAAGATAAGGTCTTACCCTCCAACTTCTTGGGCCAGTTCTTTGGTCAGTTGCCATACTTCAGCATATATTGAGAGAGTTCTGTTGCTCATTACAATGGTGAATTATTATGTGCTAAGAGTTGTCTTTTCTTGAGCAGGCGATGGACGAGGAATACCTAACGATATTTACACTGCGGGTTATCCGTCAGCACATTTAATGACAAATTCTACATACCCTGCCTCTTCATATACTGCGCATCTATCCACTCCAGCCGCGACGGCTACCCAACTGGTAAGTCAAAATTACATGCACCAGTTTTTTCATAGGCAAAGTTGTGGTATATATTTACAGTCTCTTGTTGAAGCTCATGCTATGCAGTAGAGAGAGAGACTGGCCTTACCGATATTTGTAAACAAAACATTAAGATCAAAATGTTGTAGTAACCTCTTAGATCCGGATTTAACCTCATTTATTTCCTGTAAACAGAGGCCTACATGGATGAGATAAGAGCCCATACAATGAGCTGGTGACATTCAGTCGTCACAATCTAACAGTGCAGTCACTTCCATACTAAGCCTAGGGACATTCAAGAACTCATACTCTCAGGAAGAAAAAAATATCAGAGATGCTGTATTGAGTATCGATTAATTCACTCAGTGGCTTATCCACCATCAGTAACCTTCAACCATTATCAAAGATTTTAATCACGCATTCTCTTTATGTTCACAGCTATATGGTAACAGTGATCCAGCCAGCAGTGGTGCCGCATATGCTCAGTCAGCAACAGATCCGCAATCTCCCAACAATTCAGGTACTATTCAACATCACAAGTCATTTTTTGGATATGAATCTAAAATACAAACAACATCTTGATAATAGATTAGTTTTGAGCATGTTGGGCAAGAAAACTTAGTTAACCAACCACCAGGGCAAGTGCAGGGCACCGGAATTCAGCCAAGTTATGAATCTCAGGGTCTGCTCTGCGACAACCTCTCCCAGCAACCTATGACTCAGGATACATACAGAAAGCAAACATTCTGAACCGTAGTATGAGTGTAAGAATTCAGATTGGTTGCATTGACTGCAGTCAATTCCAAGGCATGGTTCTTTGATTACGCATAAAAAAATTTGATATCTAAGTTGTAGCTCCAAATAAATGTAACAAGCCTCCTTTTTGCAAAGGACTACACGTCCCTCAAGAGCTACCCTAGTAGGTCTATTAAAGCAGTAAAGAACCTTTATTTGCTTTTTTTAGACAACACAAAACAGACATGGGGAGCCTCTACCTCTCAGTTTGATGGCTCTACAGCACCTACCATGGTGAGTCTATTTAATATCCGACCCTGCTTCGTTTTTTGGGAGAATTCGCTACAGAATAACTTTCAGCATGATGTTATAGTTTATAAGTTTATGGTTCAAGTGTGAGCATGACTACTTGAAACAAGTAAACATCTCATGCATGATACTGATACCAACAAATGTTTGAAGCGTGCTGTTAGATCAGAAGAGTCATCCAAACCTCACTTTCATCATGCATGCCAAGGTTATGAAACATCCATTAGTAAGCTAAAGAAGGAAGTTGCATGAGAATTTTTATGGATAATGCAATTAGTACTAACCACTCAATGCATGTCACTTTTTAGCCTTCAGTAATTCCCACTAGTTCAGCAGCCCTACTGAGTTTTGACGACCCAGTTGGAGAAGCAATGAATGTCCTCCAAGAGCATGCATCCATCACGAACTATCAGACCCAGTCATCTTATGGCAGCAGTAAAGAGGGAGTGACTCCCACAGGATTGGACCCAACCACAGAATCATTGGTACGTCTCATGGACAGGGCCAAACAACTCCATGACTCACTCCTTAACACTGCAGACGATGATGATATGTACGATGAATATGATGATGAACCAAACTCAGGCAGCAGGGTAAACATGAAAGCACAAATGTAGTGCATGCTAGCTTGGCTTACCCCAAACTTCCCTCTGTCTGCCTAACCCCCTACTGCCTAAAACCATACCCTTTTCTTGAATCACTAATGATCAACCTTTTTTGCTAACAACTGAAGCTTTGAACATCAACGGGCTACACTGCAAGCAAATTTTTCCTACTTCTTTTACCTCAACAAAATGATCATGACGAGGTCACCTTTTTAAAATTTTGATTTCACATGCAAATTAGTTCTACATTTTGCACCATTTTCTCTTCCTGTTAGGATCCCTGAGAATTTTGCTCCGTCTTTGTGCTGATCAATGACAAATCAGTTGGACTGACTGCACTATCGAGTGGTTAAGTGAGGTTGGAGGCAAATTTTTCATCCTTAGTGAATGAGTGGTTATAGCAGAGCTTTTAAAGGGAAAAAGTTGGATGAAAAATCGTAGTCGCATATCGGTATCCGCTTCTGTTGATTCCTCGCCTTTTCATCACAGGCAGCGTCAAGGTGCTTGGATCCTCATTCAGTTTTGTGGAGTTGTAGCTCCTGTTTTGCTGCCGCTGATTGTAATTATCACAAGGTTGCACTGGGTGGCAGGCAGCTGCCGAAAATTAATGGGCCACGATTATATCTGTTCGCTATGCAGGGCATCTGGATTTTGTTGTATTTCAAATGTCTGTTGTTAATTACGCAAGGTGTTAAGCAGTGCTTTCCCCTCATGAACAATCAGTCAAATTAGTGGAATTAACACTTTTTCTATTTTATTTCAGGTTAAGAATAATATAAATTCATGCCAAGTTTCTTTGAACTGTTGGTTTTGCCTCAAAAATTCCAAAAGGAATTTCTGGTTTGGTAATTGGAATGTTTTGGAAGAAATTTATTATTACATCATAAACTCAAACCAAAGAGAATGATGCTTTGGCGCGTAAACAACCAAATTGAGCGGAAATATTTTTCCTATTCTATACCAGATACAGGTGCTTTCCATTCCTGCTGTTGTATATCTCAGATGGTTCTTTTTGATTTCAATTTCTTTTGGACTTTTAACATTTTCACAATTTTGTTGTTGAAAAAAAGGGAGAAAATTGCTGACAAAATTAGTGATGAAGTTTAACAGCACCTTGTTTATAACAATCTACATTCATTTCCATTTACACAATAGGAAAAAAAGACGAAATCATTGATGACGTTAAACAGCGCCTTGTTTATATCGAGCTACATTCATTTCCAAAGTGGATATCACATGACTTTAGATTTTGATGAATAGATCTTGACATCGAAATGATTATTTTGTGGGAAGATTAACAACAAAATGACATTCTACAAGTATAACTTGTCAGTTCTAATGTGTTTAGCAGCAATAAGCTAATTATGATGATTACTTTCCCAGGTTTTTGTGTTTTAAACTTTGAAAGATCACTGCGAACGTTTTGCTCTAAATTGAGCGATTTCTGGCTTGGCACTCTCATCAATATAATATATCATGGCTAGCGATGCTGCTATGATGCTGCTGCCCCATATAGTGTATAAAGGGTTATTGAGATGTTCGTTTATTGCTGTGGTCTAATAGCTTTTCCATGTTTATTAGACCACATATGGCTGCAATAAACTGTTGCATCAAGTTATTTTGGTTTTGATCATCGAGCAGAGAATTGAACTCAGACATTGACTGGTCTGAATTCGTTTGAGCTAGTAGGTCCAGTCTTACATCATTTGTGTAGCGGCTACTTTTAATTGTGAGTCGACTCAGCATTGACTTCTTTGTCTAGGAATTGGGCATTTTGTTTTTTAATGTCCATTTCAATGGGCTTTTAATAGAAAGTAATTAGATTACTATCAAAGCTGAGTTGCTGATCTGAACTTCACAAGACAAACAGCGAGATTTATTATCAACAAATCAGGAAGTCATCAAAGTAACTAACTTCTATCAGGATAATGTTTTGACAAACAAAAGCTAAACAACGGATAGTCTCTTTGTGATTTGAAGAAAACAATGCAAAGTTTTAGTGGTGGTGCTAGCGGAGGTTCTTCACACAGGAACTTACAGGAGTTGGACATGGATCTCTGGTGTACACAGTGTATGTGGGGACCGCCCCACTCTTACTCTTCATGCCCGCATCAAACTAACGCTGGTTCTCAGGCTGTATATTCTAATCCCTATGCCTATCATCACACACAAGGGGTGTTACCCCCCTCTTTACAGATGCCTCCTCCCCCCTCAGTACCGCACACCCCTCAGTCACCTTACTATATGACATGGGTAAGCTCACTCACTCACATCTGACTTGACTTCTTGGCTGAGTAGGCTTGAAATGTCTCCGTGAAATCTTGTTTTAAAGTTTCCTAAAGTTGCTTTGTTTTACTAGGTCGGAGAACAGGTTTCTTTCTGCCTTTTTTTGGGTATCAATGCTTAAGGATAAGGTAAAATTCACTTGAAGAACTAGGGATAGAGTCTGATTGCAAATTAGTTTGTCAAAAAATGTGAACTTCTTTTGATTCAAGTTTTGATTTCGACTGATGTAACCAGGAATAACAACAACTGAATTCTGTTTACCACATAATGACAGTATGTCGGAAAATTCCCTTGCATGGAGCAAGTGTTTTTGCAGCTCAACTTTGAATTTTTTTTACTTTTGTTGCCAAGTTGGATGAGAGGGGCACACTTTAAATTATTTTTTCCAATCAAGCCAAAATATGTTTGCTCGCTAAACCAATTTCTACTGAATTTTCCTGCTAGTATCTTTCAACATTGCTAGCTGATATCACTATAACTTTTTAGAGGTTCTCTCCTCCAAAAAAAAGTATGGTAACCTGAATAAGTCGAGGTCATACAATGTAATATCTATGATAAGCAAAATAATACCTGCCTATATCTTAACCCAGAGTGCGAAGTGAATTCTATGCTCATAGAGAACAGTCTATGATGTTCAAAACTTCAGCTGCATATTTATTTTAATTTCATTTTCAGCAAAGTCAAGGCTACCTTCAATAAACTTGAAAGCCATGTGAGGCATACCATGGCATGCATTCACTTTGGGTAATGATGGACCTCCCCCCCCCAACAAAGCTTGCAAGACAGGCTAAGAACATCTGATCTTTTGATCCGATACAGAATTCTCCAATTTCAAACTGTTTTTGATGTTGTATAATTTTTTTTTGAATTTTTTGTAGCCTACAGCCCAATACACCACAGATTCCAGCCAACCAGGTAAGGAGTTAAACTGAGCGATACTTTACGTATCTCTTAACCTTTTTCTCCTCTAAACAGGTTCTATATGTATCCACAATGGTTTCTTTCTACACATGCGCTCGAAATATTTTGTGGTCAGAGTGCCATCACTCCAATTCTGGTTTCTTTAAATGCATGTAAAACCTACAAGTACAGGAAGGGAAAAGGACAGTTTGGTCAATTTGCTTGTACGTCTAGACATCTAGGCCTCCTTCTGCTTTCTTCGGCCCCTTCCATAGTACATTGTCTGAGCTTCACACGATCCAAGATTGACACTAGATTTCGATTAAATAGTAAGCTCTCATAAAAGATTTGAAGATTTAACTGCAATCATTTTTTGTTATTTTATAAAAAAGACTCAAAACTTCAAGAGGTTGGTTGAATCACGTTAACAAATAATTTATACCAGGCTTTTCATCTTTATTTCCGAAAAAAATTCTTTCCTTTAACGTTTAAATTCCGTTGATGGGATGGGAGATCCTGCCAATTGGCATACTTAGTACATCTCTCACTTTATAGTGTAGAGTTCTCGGCAGCATGAAATGTGAATAAAATTAAACACTGATGTTCGATGTACAGATCAATTATTAGCGTATTGATAGGCTGAATTCTGTACCCGATGACACAATCAAGTCCATATGGTACTGATATCTACCCCAATTAACATGAAGAGCTTGAATAGCAAAAGGTTTCCAAGCGAGACCCCGAAAAAGTTGTGTAGACAAGGCATCAAAAGATACCCTGAAGAAATATATCTCAGACTTAAGACTTGAATAACGGAGGATTGCCAAGCAAAACCCAAAAATAGTATAGACAAGGCATCAAAAGAAACCCTGAAAAAAATATACAAGACCTTATATAAAGAGTCTACTGAAAAATATCAACTTCATTTCTATTGACTTCATTTATATCAACCAACATTTTTGTTATGGTCATCTAAACAATTCGTAGATTCTCTAGTAATTGTCAGCATCATTGCAGTTCCTTATCGCTCAGTGATTTTTTTTCTAGGAGGCTCAAAACCACGCATAAGTAAAGCAAAGGAGACCACATCTCTAAACTCAGCTGACGAGAGCGACAGCCAATCATCTCTCAAAGTAGGAGGTCCTTCAACAGCAAAGAGGACAAGATATGACGGAGATGGGTCTCTAGATGAGTGAGTAAATTATTATTTGTCTATTTTCTTTGCAGAAACTGGTGTGAAAGTAATATCTGATCCACCCAGTCCAAAGTGTACAATGTATGCTTCATAAGAGTGTTTTAGAAAGTTCTCGATGGGACAACCCGATAACCGGTAAACCCTCTTTGTTGAAAAACTGTAAATTATGCCTTGTTTATCTTCTGTATTCGTTATGTATTGTGAAAACAAACACACAAATACGTACATACACAAAACACCATTGTTTCCAAGGCAGAATCTAGCACAAAAACATTAGGCATAGTAATAATCTGTTTGCCTTATGCTGATAAAAACAAGGATTCACACACTAAAATCATCCATAATGTATTACTTTTATCGAAAATTTATTATTTTGATAGTTTTAAACAATGTGACAGGAAGTAATCATCGAATGTTATATATACACTTTTTTATATGGCAGACAATATCATCATGGAAGGATGTTTTCCAGAACGTGCCAAAGAAATTACAGCAAAAGTTTGTGGGGTAAAAATGTTACGCATGAATCATCTGCTTGAATATTTTACGTTATGTGACAATAACATAAACTTGATAATTTCAGAGATGAAGTCATTGATCCCGATGAGACCCCAGAGATGAAGCAGGAGAGAGAACGTCAGCGACGCATGGCTAACAACGCCAGAGAGAGGATCAGAGTTAGAGATATCAACGAAGCATTCAAAGAGCTAGGAAGGATGTGTCAGATGCACATGCAGAATGACAAACCTCAGACTAAACTTACCGTGCTGCAGCAAGCCGTCAACATCATTACGTCGTTAGAAGGAGCAGTGAGAGGTAAGATCATTTTAATACGAATTTTTTCTGAATTTTTGGTTGAAACATCGTCCTGATTATCATAAGATTGATAACAAAGAGGCCAATATTCTGTCAATGTTCTGGCGTGCCTTAAATTGGAGTATTGCAGTATCTTGTAAAAGTCACCCCTTTATACTATGGGATGATTTTATTTAATGGTTTTTAAATTCCACTGTTTCAATAATTGTAAGTTTTCTTAGTATTTTTTCTACTTGTTACTAGAATTCAGCAAAAATCTCCATGATAGTTGTATAGAGAAATGTTAAAAATTGAAATTCCCCAATGTTTAAACTGGTAAAGACACCAAAGCTCAGCGAATTTTCTAAGTTTCGTGCTATTAAATTTTCATTCTGTAGGACCACAATAAATTATTATTTCTCTTTGCCTTGTAAATAATTATCAGACTCAGTGGAACTATGATTTACAGAGATTAGATAAATTAGGTTCTGTACTTCTGTCGGCAAATTCAGAGGTTTTTTCCAATGTAAGGTCTATGGATGAGTATGAGATTCCGCTCATCAATAACTTTGATCTGATCGTAATAACAGAAAACATGGTCAATGTTTTCTCATACAAATTAACTGATCTTCTAATTTTTTGCGATGATGATCACTTGTGTGAATTTAAAATCTACATAAGAACATAAAATTTCCAAAGCCAATACTTTCGGTTCATATTTTCTTGGAGGTACATCATCAACAAGTATTTGATTGTATTTCTCATTTTGATATTTTGTTTACAGAGAGGAACTTGAACCCTAAGCAGGCCTGTTTGAAACGCAGAGAAGAAGAGAAGGGAGAGATTCCTAGCTCTATGACTGGTGCAAGTGCTGCGGTCGATCCTCTAGCAGGTAAATACTGTCTTTACAAGGACCATAGACTTAATTATTGAGTCTATCACAATGACTTGTTATGTTACTATATTGTTATGATTCCAATCTGACCATGGTATTAAATTTCAAGTATGCCAATTTTGATAACATAACGACAGTTTACTTGTATGGGAAAATTAGTCGAAGTTGAGGCAACTCCAAATTCAGACAAGTGAGAAATGCATATTTGCAAAGAAGTCGAGCCTGCTGGTACTGGCTAATATTGTAACAACAGGGAAGGTGGGAGGGGTCCCACCCTCTTTGGTTACAATATATGCTGCAATAGAAATGGTAGTTGTCCTACCTTGATATCTATGATGTGTTTATTGGTCTATTCATTTGTAAATTTAATCAATCCAGCCTTTCCAGTTTGATCCACATATTGCCTTATAGAAACTAAAGAGCTTATGCGACAACAGACATTTTGACCTGACAAGATATTCCGATGGTTCGAAACTGTACTTACTGAAATAAGGAACAATGTTTTAAGACAACCCTCTCTTTGCTTTACAGCAGCCCGACAGGCCAGTCTACCGATGTCATCTCGGGCTCCAGCAAGCTCATCATTTCCTTACGCCACTTCTACAGCAGCACCGGGCGGTCAGCCCTCTCAGAGTGTATATCCTGATTACTACAGCTCACAGATGATGGCTCATCGCCTCACCACTGATAGCATGGTACCACAGAACGTGACCGTGTCTGCCAAACCTCCTGCAGTCTCTAACAGTGGTCAGATGCCCTGATAATTCCCTCTCTCTCACTGTGATCACCTGTGATTGACGATGTTGTATAAAAGATGGTATACAGCTCCCAGAATGCACTAGCTTGTCTTCCAACTGTTCATTGGTGCAATACTACAGCAGCTAACTGAAAAGTTAATTTTCAAATCCCTCTGTTTATTGAGGGTATAATTAGATCAAGTTTGATCCGTTTCGCCAGTGTCGGAATTGGCCCCTCTTCTTCGGCGTGAAAGTAGGAGGGGGGGGGAGAGGCAATTCCAGCACTGGCAAAAAAGATCAAGCTGGATCTAGGGTACATTAATGTAATATGTCTCATTTCATCGCTGCCTGGCAGTAGCTGTAAAACTTTTACCTGTAAGTGCAATCACTCTTCTTCTCAACGGATCTGATGACAATTATTGTTTTCTATACAAAGCAATTGTGGTGACTAGCAATACCTTTATTTAGTCTTCCTTCATTATATTCAAAATTTTTATCTGCAATTGAATTTAAACACTACACTATAGCTGAGTGGTGTATTCACCTCAGCTCTTAAAGTCTGTGTGTGCCCCTTCAACATTCTCTTCTCAAATAGTTATCACTACTCAATCCTCGGCCACACTTCTACACCTTCTATCATGCAGAGCCTCACGTTTAGTTTAACGCACAGAGAAATCTTTGCTAAAGATGTATATTTATTTTTTCTGAGAGACCAGTTGGTAACCTCTGGAGTGCGCCTTTTCTTTTTGATCCCGATCATATCATGGTACATCATATATAGTATTTATCTAGGAACTGTACATAGATTTTAATATGTACCATTTATAATTTGAATAAATGAATACAATCAAAAACCACTCTGAATATTATTGAGAAAGTAACTGCAGATTCCAATTGTATTTTTTCTCCAAGACTTCTAAATGGGCCTTAATGGAACAGTATAGATACTTCTATGATGGTATATAAGCATGTCTGCAAAGTCAGTGGACATGAGTAGCTCTTGGAAATTTTTATCGGACTAGATAACTACTTTAACCTTTGAAAACACATCTTGTTAGCTGTTGATGATCAAATTTTCAATCAAAGTATTGGCAATGTTTGAAGTCACAAAGTCTTGGCCCGTTTTGGAGGGCATACCCAAGCAATAAGCCAATATGAATCAATTACCATGGGTTATTATTCAAAGCTTCTTTGTTTCTTTGAGCCGGGGAATTTGGGAGAACTGTGAACTCCCTGATTTCAGAATGGCAAGCTACTGAATGAAGCATAGTAGCAGTTGTCCTCATCTTTTGAAAGTGAAGATAAATCAAATCTTCATCAGAACATGTCCTGTCGGCATTTTGAAAAACGGTTTTCGTCTCGTCAATACAATAATAACTGATCCATCCTCATTATAGCAGAGTATAATTAATTTTACCCCATCAATACTGGGAGCTAGTCTTTGGGTCATCCCAGTTCGGTCTGTGATTATGTTAAGGATCATACTGTGAAGTGGTATGTCCAATTTGGGCTGGTATCAGTTGATAACACTTCAGACCTGCCACAGAAGTCAGGAATCACAAAGCTTACCCCGTCATTGCACATATTGAGTAAAGCGGCATCTTATCTTATAAATCTTTACATCAAATTTATATATATATCGTATATATATCTATATATATATCAAAGCTTTATATATTTGATAGTTTTATATACAGTTTAAAGCATTTGCGGGCAATCTTCATAAGACCTATTTTCAGGTGGTAAAGTTAGCTGAGCAGACAAGAAGGCTCGCAGGTTGCCCACAAACTTGTTGAGAGCCTCTGAAAAGCTGATGTCCAACGTAACTTTGATCAAAAATGAAGAAGACAGTCAGATCAGAAGCAACTGCCTACATAACCAATTGGACTGTCTTGACTCTTGATGTGTTCTTGTATGCTGATAAAGTAGAGTTTTAACCATTTGTCCTAAGCAGGAAATCCGGAGCAGATATCGCTAAAATTTTGGCACTGTAGTTATTTGAAAATTATAGAGATCTTAGGGCTATGAAAATGGGGAATGTGTGAAAGTAACTAGTCTTCAATTTTTTAGTTGTCTCCCCTGTGCTACAAAAATAATACTGTGACTTGGGAGTTATCAAGGACAACGCCTGTAATTTCAGACGAATGTTGTGGAAACAGGAAAATGAAGGATTGCATTATCCCACACTCAAAAAGAATGGAACCATAGGAAACCTAGACTGGACACTATATACAGCTGAAGTGATGTTATTTCTTGTTCGTCTAATTTTTTGCCTAAAATTTGTATAAAACTGTTTACGACAGGCTAAGATCAAAGTGTCACTGTCAATGGCTCTCATGACGTCTTGTTAGCCAATGATGACACACTGTTTCAGTAATGACAGGGTAGGTATGCCTGTAAAGATGATGGAAATCTATGCGAGTTTGATGATGTGACACCAAAACATGGAAATGTTGCACCACCTATCATTTCCTTGATTCCTGGGCTGGTTTTAAAGCAACATACGGATAAACTGTTATAAATTTAATATGTATCAGTGTACATATTCAATCATAAGAGACAGAAATTGTGATGGTAGGTACAAAGACCGCCTTATCACAAACCTTGTCCCTACAAAGTTGGATGAACTGAATAATAGCCCCTGCCATTCTCTCATTTATGGTGCTTTTAGTGATTGTCTTGCTTTGGGTTAAAACCAACTATTTATGCAAGCATGAAGAAATAATTTGATCAGCCACAAAACAGAGAAGGAAATTGTGATGGTTCAAAATTAGTGCAGAGTCCGCTCTTCACTGTTCAAGAATTTGGCTGTGAAACTCCATAAAACTACAATGTTGACAGATAGTGCTATGTAGATCCTTAATTTCTTTTTTACTTTAATGAAGGGGGCATCGTAAGGAGAAGGACGACTTATGATATATTACCTTGCTAACCTCCATTAAGTTGCAAATGAGGTAGGTGATGTAAATACCTTGAAAAAAAGACCTATTGAGGCTTTGAAATGATTTGAGAATAGGAATGAGGCGATATTGCAAGTAAGTGATATTGTAGTGATTCGTAGATAGCAGAACCAGCAATAATGCGGCACACTGAGCACGTGGAATACTTTTGTCTAAATGCTTGTAGACTGCAATGCCAGCTAGTTATGCAATGCGATTATCAACCAATCAAAATGAGTGTTTGATAATGTTATACCACTAACTCGCATTGCAACTGCCCAAGCAAAATGACCTGACAACAACCTTGTTCAACATAATGTTTCCCAGTTTATAAGCCAATTATGAAAGTAAACTGTACCCACTTCCATTTGTGCTAAAATAGACATTCACCCGTTTATGGTGACCAGAATATCAAAAGGCATAATTTTGGCGCAGTACTTTAAGCGATTTATATATGGATTTTAGTTCAATGAAAATAAAAAAAAAGGCGGAACAAAATCTGATATACATTTTCCCAGCTGTCTCCCCTGTGTTCCTGATATACTGTGACCTGGGAGAAGTCAATAACACCGTCCAACCCATTCAGCAACCAAAATTTCAGACAGGATAAACTAAAAGATAGGATGTTATCTACAAGCATAACTCCCCAAGGCTGAAAAGACTAAGTAAAGTCTAGATAACTCGATAAACAAGATTCATTATCTCCAAGCTATTAATCATGTTGGCCAATGATGATTCACTGTTACTGTAGTGACAGGGTACGATGTGCCAGTAATGATGATGAAATGTATGATATGACAAATGTTGATGCAACTTTGTTTGTACTTTTGGACTCCTCTATTAGTGCAATGAGCAGCAATGTACACAAGTATTACCCTATCATTTCCTTAATATTCTGGCCTTGATTTATGCAGGGAGTTGTATATTGTATGATACCCACAGCAATTCTTTCTAGATCAAGTTTGTTCAAGTTTGCACGCAATCCGGTGTTTCCCATTCTAATGGTGAGCAGGCAGGAGCACGAATAGGGGCAACTCCAAATGCAGCCAAATTTCATCATAGTAATACGTGATGTAGTGTCTCCGTGTTTTAGTGATCTTTGTAGGTATCTTGCCGATAAAATCTTTCAACTTTCACAAGGGATGAGGAAAAGCTCTACTCTGTCGCATACCATGTGTTTACATCCAAGTGATAGACACAAACACTTACCAGCCTGTCAAGGCAGTTATTGTGAGGGTATGGAATTAATATGGGTTTTTGTTGTGCAGCGACAGAAGATTATGTAGCATGCATTTATTAAACTTTTTGATTTTAATGTTCAGTGTCCTGCATATCAATATCCTTTCATTTATAGGCCTAAGGCTATACAATAGCAAACATTATTTATTGATAATACGTTTATACTGTGCAGTTCAATGAGCATGCAAAGCGAAATTAACAGATTGTCATGCAGTGCTTGACTGTCAGAATCATTGACTGATAAGCCTACTAGCAGTGACTAAGTAGGACCTATGTGAGTAATCATGATGCAAACATTATTATTATCAGTATAAGTAAGCAGGTTGATACCAGATTGTGCATGATATTTCAGTATAGCAGTAAACACTGCACAGTAGGCGGTGGATTATAAGGACAAAGCGTAAGGAAGACTCAAACTTTACTGCAGTATGGAGATTATATCAGTGCTCACAGGGTCTCCCCTGACATGGATACTAACAGGAGTTGCGCTGGTACTCGGCTACTTGTAAGTTCTTCTACTCACTTATAATGAGGCTCTGCAATTGAGACTGAAATTGTGCGCATGTGTTATGCTCTTGTATCAACACTCAAGGGTTATCATAGAATGTCATGCTTTTTGTTGTTTATGTAAGATTGTCAACCTTGAAACTTCATTTCAATGGTGCCTCGAACAGTTCTGCTATGCAATCCTGATGTTACGAGTCTCAAATTCCTTTATTTTATGACTGAAGCTCGAGTCTAGGCAAGATGGTTATAGTGCGAACCCATAGTCCGAGCTCCCAGACTTTTGCCCCAGTGCCTGACGGCTCCCTGGCCGGGGGAAACCACATGTCCACTGTATTTCACACCCTCTTGAGCCAAAACGCCTCTTACACCGATAATGCCTGACACCATGTTACTATGTTAATAACTTGCTCATTTATATTGATTCTGTTTCAATCACTGTATTGCAGTTACCTAACATGGACCCATGACACCTGGTCTAAACAAGGAGTAAAAGGTGATAAGCCGCTGCCCGTTTTCGGAACATTCATAAAAGCTATGAGAGCAGGGGTAAGTAATCCCAGAGCATAAATAGACCCCTCTCGATGAAATATAACCCACAATATGCATTTACATAACTTTTTTCCACTCGTGGGTGTTGAGCTATAAAGATGTACAACTACCAGTGGGTGTTGGGCACTGGAACAATCAACCTTGTAAGTTGTAAGCTTCCAAAGTGGGACTAGAACCCATGATTCCAACGGCACCCATTGCTTGGCAATGGAAAGCAATAAAAGCATGGATCGATGGTATTCAATACTCGAAGTTGTCGCCACCCGCAGCACGTCCCATTCCACCCTATGCAACCCAGAGTATGTGCTAGGGTTATTGGCAATACATGGCTCATTGCTGGGACCCCTTACAAGGTTTTTAGCCGCTTTTCCAGCCTGGCACCCTGTCTTTCAATGCTATCACATGTTTTTCCATGAGTTAGTGAGAAGAAAAGTACCCGCCATAAGAAATAACTTTCTTTGTCTGGTCTCTGTGCAGTTTATTCAATGTCCCACATCTGATTCCAAAGGGCCAACTCAACTGATGCCAAAGGTCAGAATTAAGACTTGCATCTAACGATTAGACCTATGAATGACTTACCCATCCAGCTCTTTGATAAGCTCTTTTTATCTATGGTGATAAAAAGAGCCATACGTGGGCTTCAGTAATCATTGGCGAACACCTAAAACAATTTAATCTAGATTGCCTGCATACTAGTTCCTCCCCTTCCCTGCGCCGTGAGCCCGTGACCAGTGGAGGGGGAGCAACTCCAAATGCAGGCAGGTGCACCAAACTTGGTCAAGCAAACACCATGCCAAAAATATACCATTTTTTCATTACTGATTATAGTGACTAAGATTGGAACCCCATCTGCCTTATGTCTAAGATGGCATATTTTGATCTTGAACCTTTAGTCTAGATGTTGCTAGTCCTGATGCTCCTAGTCATTCGAAATACCGCCTGAGCATGAACCCAGACACAATAACCGAGGCTATAAACCTATCCGTTTTGCAATTATAGACTTCCCTGACCAAGTTATGGAAAGGTAGGCAAACTGGATCAAACCTGATCTAAGCTCACTCGTTGGATGATAGGATGCAAAGCTGATGTGTAATTTTATTCCTTAGTGTAATTCAATCACTCTCACTCGGCCTGCTGGTTAGGAAACTATTTTGGGAATTGTTATAAGAGGATTTTCAGGCTCTCTTTCATTCACCTCTTGTTTTTTTTTCAACTTTTGTAGGGTTTTGCCCAGTATGATAGGGTGCAGATGGAAACTCATGGCAAAATATCTGGGTATGTGACTTTTTACATATTTTATATGGTTTGGATTAGGAATGTTAATTATAGACATCTATACTCGCTTGCTTCAATGCAAGGCCTACCGTGGAATATTGTGATAATGGGTCCGCCTATTGCCCAACACCATCTCCATCTCCATAAAATTCACAAGAGTAAACTTTTTCTTCTGATTATAAATAAACTTATACATCTTATGTTATTTGATGACTTGTAGATCGTATCGTGGTAGAACACCTATATTAGAAGTAGCCGATCCGGAGTTTTTGAGACTATCTTTCATCAAAGAGTTTAACAGCATGCCTAACAGGAACGATACATACTTCGGTACCTTCTTTGATTTCTTCATGACATCACTTACAGATGATAGATGGAGACATGTGCGGTCATCCATGTCGCCGACCTTCACCTCCGGCAAACTGAAAACAGTAGGTTTATTTATTTATTTATTGAGGTGTTCTAAAAGTTTATATTTAAATTTTTAAAAACAACTCGTTGACCTCACTACATTAACATAAATAGAGAAAAACGACTTATAATATAATATAATAAAAACATGTAAATGTAGGGTGGTACATACTACATAGTGAGTAGAAAATTGAAAGCATGGTAGTATAAATTACGTGAATAAAATGGAAAAAGAAGAAGCAGAGAGCAGCAAACGATTTTTTTGCGTTAACGCAGTGCTTAGTAAAACTCACTGCAGGGAATTTTACTATGGTAAGGAACGTTTTAGGTCAGTGAGCACCGAGCCGCAGAATAAAGGCGTGCAAATGCTCTGCAAGATCTGCCTCCTGCAACATACCTGGATTGATAATTCTTGAGCTTCTTTTAACCCTGAGACTAGAGGCATCCTAAAGAACTGCGCATAGGGGAACGATCTCTAGTTAAAAATATTATAAAAAAAAACATCATATTTCTTTTTTTGTCAATTTTATTCTTTCATCTTTGCTAGTTATCCTCATTATTCGAATTTAAAAGGATGACGGTTTGTTTTCACTTTCTATGAATTTCCGATGTATATGCTATATAAACTGCTCTCTGTAACTACTCCGCTTCAGCTATATCAGTGATAATATATTTACAGATGCTGAGCAGAGTGAATGATTGTGCTCAAGTATTTGTAAAGCATCTCAAGGCAGATGAAGGAACATCCTTTGAGTCTAAACCGTAAGTATCTCATTAATAAATATGTTCCGACTAGAAGCTTCATCTTTGAAGCGGAGAGAGTTATCCTCTCCTGAGTACAGGTTCTGGGACGCATAGTACTCATGCCTTCTTTTCACTGCGTGTGGGGTTTGCAATCATACAGTCGACATCCAGTATTTTAGCCCCGTTCCACAAGGACCTGGCTAGGATGAATGATCTACCAGTACCAAATCAGAAATGACTGCCGGCGTCGAGAATTGAACCTAGTCCTCTGCACCTCAAAGATCCCAAGCCTGTACCCTTAACCATTAGACCACTCCTTACTCCTTACTAGAAGATTACCAATGGATACAGCCTCGGAACTGATCACATAACCAACAAATAAATCACAAGCAGTGTTCAAAGCCCAAGTCCACCACTAATCTGTCTCTGTCTAAACATTCATGTCTAAATTGTTCTGCACAGGAGTTAGTTAACAGCACTGTGTGCGAACCAATTTTTTACTTATGGTCTAAACCCCTCGATAATCCTATGCTATAATCGAAAAGGTTCATCAGCGTTGCATGTGAGTCTAGGGTGAAGAATATCTTGTACCTAGATAATGTAGTTGAAAATCTACATGAATGTGTGTTGAGTGCTCCATCTTTTGCCCTCTAACTTGTAGACGTCCAAACACCTCGATAGTCCAATACTACCTTCGAGTAGGTACACCAGTGTTGCATATGATACTAGGGTGAAAAAGGTCTCATCCTATTTAATTTAGTTGAAGTGATGCATGAATATGTGTCGAATGCTCCAATTTCCATCTTCTAACTTGTAGACGAATTGGAGCGTTGACGATGGATATGATAAGCAACACTGCATTTGGTGTACAGATAGACAGTCAAGCCAACCCAGATCATCCGATGCTAGAATATGCCAACAGGATGATGAACCTCAACACAAAAGGATTCTTCTCTAAGTTCAGACAAGTAGTTAGAATCGCTTTATTTTGTAAGTACTTTCGAAATGTCAGTATCAGCCTGCAGCCGCATTGTGCTCTGAATTTTCTAACTGTGAAAATATTGCGTAACTACTGCAGAACTAGCTGCCAGACTATGTATTGCTGTGGACTTCTGAAGTCTTTAAGGTTACTTGACGTAAAAATTAAAATCAAGAATTACCATCAGAGAAAAGCCATTCTTCTTTAAATTCAGACAAGCAATTAGAATCGCTTTATTTTTTAAGTATATTTTTGAAAATTCAGTATCAGGCTGCAGCCTCATGTACCATTGCATCCAAAAATTCATTATTTTTGATAACTTTTAATCTAGTCATGACATAGCATTGTAAAATTCATTTGTTTTTTTCTGTAAAAAGTGTCCAGACTATGCTACTTCTGGAAGTTTGGGCAGATTCCTTCGATTTACTGGCCTATATATTACGCGCGTGTATTATAGTTAACTTTTTTTATCAGATCCAATTTTACCATGTGATAACAAGCAAAAATGGATCACAGGGTGCTCTGGTTAAAATGGTACCAGAGACTATAGATATAGTCTCTGATGGTACTAAAAATTTTCAGCTTACATAAAAATTGTTGTCATGATATGGCATGAAATAAAATGTAGTTTTCTCACTCTAGTACAAATTCCCAGCGTATTACAGTCACTGGTAGTCACCAACTTTAAAAACAAAACGAATATCTCTCTTCGGTTCTGTTTCAGTGTGCTTTCCTTCATTCATTGTCAAGCTACTGACAAAATACACCAATCTAATGTTCGACAATGATGCTGTGGATTACTTCCGTGGTATTACTGAAAGAATAATTAAGGATAGAGGAGGAGACATGTCTGAACAAAAGGACTTTGTTCAGTTATGTTTGGACAAGCTTATCGACGATCCCAAACCAGGTCATCCGGACACTAAGATTGACCGTTATGGACAGCCATGGTCTCCTAAAGGTGTGTATGTGACTGGGAAACCCAACACTTGTGGTGTAGTTATATGATATACCCATGGACAAAATAATAATACAAGTACAAGGACTCTTACCCTATTCACTCGATGTTATTTCTACAAATTTAGCACTGGCTAGACGATATCCATGACCAATTTGTGTTCTCTAGGAGGGGATAATTCTCATATAAAACATGGCACAGAAAAGTGTCAAATATTGCGTATTGTCACTATAAGTGCACAGCGAAAATTTCCTCATGTATGGGGCAGATTTTCTTATACAATTACTGTTAAACGACATCACAGTTTATGCTTTATTTGTAAGGTGTAGGATCAGGTGATGAATATGAAGTTGACACACTTCAAGTGCAATACATGGTTAGAACTAAATGTGATGTGACATTAAATATGATATTTCAATTTTTAGGTTTGTCTAAGGATGAGATCATAGCTAATGGAATCTTGTTTTATCTGGCTGGATACGAGACGACAGCATCTACTCTAAACTGGCTGTTCTATGAGTTGGCCATGAATCCTGAACATCAGCAAAAGGTGACACACCTCTTTCTTATCTCAAATACCATTCAGAAGTACACATTCTATTTTACTCTGGCAGGTTTTGTACTATGTTTTTTTCCAGCGGTGCATGTTTGACCCTAGTTTATTTTTTTCACTTATTCCACAGCCCTTTTCCCCCTCGGCGGGTCTGGCTTCTGAAACAATGAGGAGATATATTTTTGATCCCATACTGTTGGATCTTTAGTCTAATATTTGAAGTTTTTGGTTATTGTGTTGCAGTGTTATGAAGAGATATGCAATGTAATGGAAGGTAAAGATACTGATGACTGCCCTACATATGAAGAAATCAATAAGTTAGAATATCTGGAGCAGTGCTTGGAGGAATCAATGAGGCTTTACCCTGCAGCCCCCAGGTATTGTCAGAAGAGTTATTCCTCCTTAGCCTCTATCATAATTAGGTCAAATAGAATGATGGTAACTCCTTAGTAGTTTGAACAGAGAAGACAACTCCAAAATACATGTACAAATGTACAAAGTTCATGTACAAAACATGGCAACAAACCTTACGATAGGAAAACTATATGTCAATTATTCCGCTGTTGTTATCACAAGCCCATATGGGCTTCACAGTCTTGTCAATAGGCTGTATCCTCATTCTCAGGCTAACATCCCTCTAGTAAATTGAATTTGAATTCGGTTTTAGTTATTTTATTATGTACTAAGGAAAAGAGAGAGGTTATATTCTCTAATCATCCGAGAGAAGATGATATTTGTTGGAGTTAAAATTAGCTAGTTTAGGTTTAAAGTTGGCACCAATGGTCACTCGCTAAGGTAAACATTTGTAGTCAAAAATGTTAGCTAGACATAATTTTAAATATTTCAAGCGCTTTCTAAGAGGGCAAAAGTTTTCCTACTGCAATATTTTGATCCAATAAGGCTTGATTATCATTGATTCTTCATTTTTCAGGTTAGAGAGGATGGTCGACCAGGACTGCGTTGTTGATGGAATCAGTTTGAAGAAGGGATCTTTTGTCTCTGCCATGATTTATGGGATGCATCACAACGCTGACATCTATCCTGACCCAGAAGCCTACGATCCCGAGAGGTAAACATATAATGTGAAAGTGTAATATTAAAGTGATTGTGAAGGAAACATGTGTTTGGTATAGTTTTTGAGTTCTCAGTCTAAATTGGAAAACTTCTATAAGGTTCGTTTACAACATATGGCCCAGTTTCAACTCATTTTCACTTAAAATAGAGATGTGAAGGTACTAAAAAGGTACTATTTCAATGATAGTACCTTCAAGTCCCAACTTTGAGTGAAAATCAGTTGAAACTGAGCCACTTGCTATAAATTAACTTTATAGCAGTTTTCTAAATTGGACCGAGCACTCTAGAATGATACAGAAAACCGGAATCTTTCACATCACTAGAAAGGTTCTTTATTCAACCTTCAAGCCGTATTTTGTGAAGCCCAAACTGTCTCTGACCCTCCGAGAAGATATTAATGTCATCAATAATCACACAATGATGTCATTTTTTACCTTTAGATTTAGTTCAGAAAATAAAGAGAGTAGACATCAGTGTGCGTGGGCACCATTTGGTCTCGGCAACAGAAACTGCGTAGGAATGAGGCTGGCATTGTTGGAAATGAAGATTACTTTAGTCGCTGTGCTCAGAAACTTTGTACTGCAACCATGTGATGAAACTCCGGTAAGATAATAATTATAACCTCTTTGTTCGATCAGTAACAACAACTAGCTATAACATGACATTATTGCTTGACAAGAAGTCTCCCACAATGCACCACTGAATTTGGAGTGTTCCAATTATAAAATAGGAGACGATAACTTCAATCTAAATAATAAAATCCTTCATGTTTGGCTCAAGATCTTCCGTTGTTCTGAGCTGCTTAGCTGTTATGACTAGTTTTTGAGTCATTTGATATGTCTCATGGTATATTTTCCACATTTACAGCCTCGACCAGTAAAGCTAGCACAGAATTTCAGGATGGATTCAGAGAAACCAATCATGCTGAAGGTTACCTCACGTAAACAATAAATGCAAGTGCTGCCCACAGAAAAAACTTGTTAGCTATCAGGAAATTACCAGATGGCATATCCAAGTAACTTTTACCGATTCTTAAATTTTCAATTATGATCAACTGATACAATAAGAATGTGTTTGAAGTCATTGGGTAGGAGGTCCTACATATTTAGGGTCAAACTCACGCCAATATATTTTATATCTTTATTTATAGTTCAGCTACACGTATCATAAAATCAGTGCGCCTATATATAAATACTAATGACATTATTTTCATAATCAAACTAAATCATGTTCTACCATTGCTGGTTACAAACCTAATATTATACATGATTTGGTTGCACATTTAAATGTTGTATATGAAATTTTGCTGTTACACCTTTCCGGATATCAATACACAAGATGATACATACTGTTTAAGATATCAGTTTCTTTGTTTGATCTTTCCCTTAACCTATTTGACAAACGAACCATAAAAAGCTCACATATCAAGGTGCTTCTCGGCCTAATGGCTAAGATCCAAATGTCACTGCCAATGGCCGATTAGTGCCAGTTCAGTTTTGGCAGCTCGCTGCCCACCGATGATTAGGAGGTCTTCTATGGCCTCACCTCTAGGATGCATTCTGGTTTTCTAGGATGTATCAGATTCTCAGTATGAGGATTTAGGGCACCTTGCGTCCCTCTTTAGGGGCAGCCCAATCTTCTGTTTCTCACTAAACAGCAAGGTGCTTCTTAATATCTATATAGTCATGCAGTAAATTAGTCCAGGTAAACTATGACCTACAATGATGTACTGATCAGTTACTTATCATGTGCCGTTGGCAGAGAATTGAATTTAAAATCTCATCCTAGCTGTTATGCAGAATTGGTGTTGTGTTGCGGTTTGTAATGATGACTGTCTTGGTGTGGAACTTCTGGGTAACGAAATAATTTATTTCTCGCTTACACGCTTACCAATATGCTGTGTGCTATGGCCTCTAATAGAAGAGAATGTAAACATGAAGTAAACAAATAGCAATAGTGAGCTGTCACTCAAAAAATATGATATCAACAGACACCAATCTAGATCAAATTTGAAACAATTTGCCTGCAGTCCGGTCGTTTAGATTCTACTGGTGGCTCGGAGGGGAAGGGAAAGGAGGAGCAACTCCAAACCCAGGTACATTAGACCATTCTTGATCTAACCAGGGAGGGTGATTTGACAGCTAGTAGGGCTGATGTGGGAAATCATAGTTCAAGTACGTGAGCACTGCCAAATAGTTCACTTCCTTCGACAAGATAAATCAGGCTAAAAGCTTTAAAACTTACATGTTTGTCAGTATAAAGTTTCTGTCCCAAAAAGCTCTGAGTGCTTGAATCAATCAGGACTGTATTGAAATTGAATTTCAGGAGTTGCAGTAGTTGTTCAGCAGTTTCAGTTTGACATGTGACAGATTTTAGCAGCTCAAAATAAAATCAAGAAATCAGTAACTGTTTGTCCCTCCAGCCAAAAAATAAGCTATTAGTTGAGAAGAATGACTCCACTTTAGCATTAGTTCATATCTGTGCTCACAATGTTACCCCTCACATGGACACTAACAGGTGCAGTGTTAATATTATAACTTAATTGTAAGTTGGGTTGCCTATTGGCTATCGCCTATTGCCTATTGGCTAAGATCAAAGTGTCACTGCCAATGGCCGATTAGTGCCAGTTTAGGTTTGGCAGCTTGCTGCACACTTATGATTAGGAGGTCCACCATGGCCTCACCTCTAGGATGCATTCTAGTTTTCTAGGATGTATCACATTCTCAGTATGAGGATAAGGGCACCTTGCGTCCCTCTTTAGGGGCAGCCCAATCTTCTGTTTCTTAGCAAACAGCAAGTTCTGTTGCCTTATATAGTAGACAAACGACCTTTGTCTTCAAAACAAAAAAATAGGGTTTCTGAATCCGTTGCGTTTTAGTGTTCATTTTAGTAGGATTTCATTTCAACAACACCCTCAAGTGCTAACACGCCTCAAAAACTGAAAATGGCTATAACTATGTTACTATGTTTGTTTTGCGGTTACCTAACATGGGCCATGACAGCTGGTCTAAGCAAGAGGCAAAAAGTGATCTGCTGTTGCCTTGATTTGGTAAGATTTTCCCTCTTTGTTAAGTGACAACAACCAACCATCATTACATCAAATATAACTATTATGGTGAAATGAACTCCCACAATGCAACACAATAACTGGAATTGTCCTGTCACGATAAAAGAGACGATAAGAGGTGGCTCAGTTGGTTTGGGCGCCAGTCTTCAGTGGCATGTGTCGATGGTCTCAGGTTCGCATTCAACCGCAGTCCACTATCTACTTGGGATTGTTAGGTGCGCTCCAGCATGCCTACTTACTAAGAGCAAATTGGCGCAGACATTACCGCCTCACCCTTATTACACCCTCTATCTCGCCACCCATGTGAACTGTGAGTGAACCAATTGGAAATGCAAACCATGAGTTTTAAACCAACATGCTTGTTAACCAACTCACATGATTTAGATTTAGTGCTGATTTGGTGTTAAGATGCGGCAAATCCTTCATTACATAATTAGAAGAAGCATGAGTACATTGTTTTATTATTTTAATGTTGTACTAACTGTTTGATCAATATATATTTACTGCAATGCTGCAATTTGACCAGTTTGACAGAATCTCTGTAAATTTTAAGTAACATTCATTTTTCAGTACTGGATGCCGATAGAACCTTTGATCCGAATAAAGGCATTTTATTTCTCTTAGACAGGAAACAAATCTATAATTTTCAATGAAGTTTCTGCCTTAATTGTCACCTCCTCTTGGTTGTTGTTTCATGGGCAATCAGAATCAGAGAGTATGATAGTATGATGTTGGAACAAGGTATATGGTATGCCATAGTAAGCTTAGGTCTAAACTTCAAGATCAAGATCTGTAAGAATAAGAGATCAGGATCTGTAACTGGCTGGTATATTCATTTTATATTGGTCCAATATAATCTTTATATGATTCTCACAAATGTTATCAGCAACTCATTACTTCCTTTCGGCATAATGATTGTTTCTTCATAAAAGGTAACTTGTTTCTTTTGTAAACAGGTTGAAATTTCTACAATGTTCTGCAAGTATTGACAAGACTTGTGAGACTCAATTTCAAATCCATTACATTGTTGTATATACATCTAGTATATGTTACATTGAATGTTATCAGAATGTCATTACTTTTATTTTGATTATTTTATCATTAATTTATGTTTCTTTTGAAAACTCCTAGCTTCTAATTTCAAATCTGTTACAAATTTTATCTTCATCAAGTATGGATCTTACGGTCTAACCTATTCATCTCAAAAATGTAACGCTGCCTATCACCACCAAATTATTTCTCCACTTGATGTTTTCTTTGTAAACAAATTGCAAGTTCGATGAGATTTGAAAAGCTCCCGAGATTCAATTTCGAATCGGTGTCAGCTCTTCGTTTATTCATATAATATATATAGTTTGAAGAGGGTTGTTAAAAGCTTCTGAAAACAAATGCATTAACACTTATATTAAAATACTAATACGCTGCTATTCATAGAGCCGGATGTTATCAACTTTCCTAAACATATTCATTTGTGTGTTTTCTCTCAGTTTATAAATGAAAAACAATATAAATCTATAATTTATATGAACATAATAATATATACCTCAGCTGGTGTCAGTAAAGGAGGCAGCCATGTATATCAAAATTTTTTGATGAATTAGATCATGGGTTGAATACCCAAAATGAATGAATTATCTTCTGCGATCACCCTCATTCTAGTCCCAGTGAATATCCTCCTAATGTTTTTTATATCACAGTCAAATCAGCGAAGAGAGACAGTTTTCTTCAAAGCCTAGCCTTACCTGTCTAGATATTATAATACTTATATGTCATGTGATTTTTTTGAGAGTTTTAGCAATCACAGCTATGAACTTTAGGTGCTAGATGTGTATATTATCAATAGCAGAATGTTTGTTGATGTTGATCACTATTTCTTCATCAAAAATTATACAAAGCTAGTTATTTCAGCTGGATTTTATTTCCGCCTATCCTCTCCTTTAGATTTTTCAATTTTTGGTTCATCCTTTGATCATTATTTGCCGTTTATTCTTTAGTGAATATGCAAGGATTGGAATCAGACAGCACAAAATCCACTCCAATTCTCTAGTGAATCCACTCCACTTCCACTTTATGCCAAGATTGAAAAGGGTTTCCTCTCCAGATTTTGTCTTCCCCTTCAATATCAAAGCCGTCATGAAAGGCTAGTGAACTACCTTGATGGATAAGTATCTTCATTATTAAGTAATAATAAGTGTTCTTACGCAGTAGATTTCGTGTCTTTGCCTAATAGAAGCAAATAAACTTGAATCCTATCTTACACACTCTTATCAGTTGAACCAATCAGTTGGTCCTATTATTTGATATAGGTCAGTGAAACTTATTTTGTTATGGTCAATTCTTTGCTTATTCCTTTCTGGATATCTAATACGTTTTTCTTTTATCTTATTCAGACAAAATCTTGATATGAAGGAAATTAATAATATGAAAATCAATTTCTTTGAGTATTACAAAGAGACATGCAGAGATTGTGGTGGTTTATTCTTGATTTGAAAGTGACAGGGAACGTTTTGTTTGATTTAAAATGCATGGATGTTGGTAATCAATTTTCGCTTAATGCATGGAAAGTAAATCAATTTGAATCACTGTGGTGCATGTGTTGGGATTGCACGCTTTAGCTTAGCTTAAGCTTACTCAATCGAGTAAGAATTAATTAAACCTCTGTCATTTCTGCTTTAATATGGCCATCTATTTGGAATCCTTGTTGTTTCCTGAGTTCGAAAGGTAACATGTGATGGCCAAAATTAACAGACTTCGGTAGACTTTCCTCTTAGTTGAAAATTTGTCTTCCCTTCGAAAAAGTTTGGTTAACTTAATAACACCATTTATTTTTTATTGAAGTTTTCTTAAAGTTTATAAATATAGTGAATCAACAAAATATTCACATGTTAAAAATAGCTTGTCGTCCCTAAGTTGATATACATGTGAGTGGTGCAAACTACATAGTAAGTAGGATAGAAAGGCATGAAGGCATAAAATACGTGGAGTAAAAGAAGAAAGAGAAAACAGCGAACAAAAATGAACGTTCACAGCATTAGATAGGGTCAAATGATAATAATTTATGAAGCTGGCTCAATTTAGTTACAAATGTAGGAATATTTTCTAAAAAGCTGATTGGTCTAGGTTTGATTGAATAAAGGTTTAATTATTGAACAGTTGCTACTAAGTCATCATACATGTATGACTGATTATCCGATTCGATGAGGTATGTGTTTAGATGCAGGGCCTTTATACAACTTTAGATGGTATGTAAATTTAAGTGTTAGCGGCCAGCTTCGACAGAAAAATGTTTACGAGCTCAAGTTGTGATTCTGATTGCTATAGGCCTGATAAGTTATTTGTAAATCATGTATTCTTTGAGTTTTGATAGCAAGTAGACCATCTTGTCCATCAGTTCGATAATGTAGTTTTTATTTATTGTGCAGTGCAATAACTTGCTCATATTCGCTGCTGCTTGCAGTAGCAAGAGCTTAGAGCAGTCATTATAAAATTATCATGATTTATGCTGTGTAAGTTTCTAGTTCTAATTGGTTCGCTTTTGTGGATGATGTATAGCTTGATGTTGATAATTCAGTGATGATTAAAATGATCAGATCTTGCAACTATTAATTTTCATGTCACTGCTTGCAAAATTATTGGCATGTTTGACTACAAGCTATCAGAACAGAAAAAAACTACAACTTAAATCAATAATTTAGATTTTCATCGCACAAATCATCAACACCAAATTCATACCGATTTTCACATTATTGTAGAGCGGGAGAAGAAATACCGGTAACAAATATTTGGAGCAATATTCAGCTACCATCTGGGGATTAACATGAGTAGACTAGCATTTATTGTAGTAATTGTGTTGGGTTCTACTAAGTCAGTCATTGCAATTGATAACAGGGGGATGTTTGCATTGATACTGGCTGACAACACACCGCAACACTCGTCGATCACAGAATCTAGGATTAAATGCGCCTTAGCCTGTCAAAAGCGAGCTGCATGTCACGGATTCCACTATGAATCACTGTCAAATGGGACTGACTTGAACTGTTTTTTATATGATTGGCTGTCACTTGGTGATTGGCTGACACTGGGTGAAGGTGGGATACATGTCTTAGCAATCACACCGGAAGAGCCTGCGCATGACTTGATTCGATTACGTGAGTATAGGGAATGGATCAGGACTAGGTCTGGATTTGGGACGCTGTCATGTCTGGATTATTTTTTATCCTGCATATATCAGTGCGTTATATTATCAAATTTCAATTCCAATGTGTCTGGTATAATATACTGTGTACTATATAACCTTCATAGAAGCTTAAAGCAAAAACTCTGAATTGAACAGCGGATTGATGAGTTTGTCAGGAAAAGGATAAGTTTCCTCATGTTGCCTCATCTTGTTATATCCCACTTGTATGAAGTATTAAATATTAGATTAAGGTAATGTCAAAGACCGATCCGAATATCAACATATCATATACCGTTGGAAAGCTGCCGAGCTACTGAAAATGAATACCTGAACAAAAACTTGATTCGATGACGTTGTGTCATTGAAGGGAGGAAATGAGGCAGAAAACGCTGTTTTTGTCAAAGCAGATGGAGGAGTCAAATTAATTGCAAGAAATTTCAAAACAAGTGGAATATATATTTAGAGATTGAGTTCATAGTAAAATTTGATTTTCTTTGATATATGACTAGTCTAAACTGACTTTTTACGTCACGCCATACAACATATTTTTTTTGGTGAAGCCCTGAAAATATGTGAAATTTCAATCATTAATTCAGAACAGATCATAGGCTCGAAAAAAAATTAATTATGATTTTCCCTTAGAGTACACTTCAAATGTCATACATATTGGCTTTAAACAAATTAGCTTGCATATTGCAAAAACAGTGGACTCTCGAATACACCTGATATTTTTCGCAACTTTTGCATAACGTCAAATGTGCTGTCCAAATGACCATTATTGTGGCGAAACAAAGTTATTTTGAAAGTTCTCACATACGAAGCCGCTTTTATTACCCATGGTGCACGTAGGAAATGCCAACAGATTTTTTCACTGCATCTTCGTTTTTCTTGAATTTAACGCAAAAGAATGGCCAAAATCACCTCAAAAGTCCCAAAAAATAGCTGTTTTTTGGCATTCTTTTGCGTTAAATTCAAGAAAAACGAAGATGCAGGGAAAAAATCTATTGGCATTTCCTGTGTGCACCATGGCTAATGAAAACGGCTTTGTATGTGAGAACTTTCAAAAAATCTTTGTTTGGCCACAATAATGGTCATTTGGACAACACATTTGATGTTATGCAAAAGTTGCAAAAAATATTAGCTGTATTCGAGAGTCTATTGTTTTCGCAATATGCAAGCTAATTTGTTGAAAGTTAATAGGTATGGCAATTGAAGTGTATTCTAAGGGAAAATCATAATTAATTTTGTTTCGAGCCTATGACCTGTTCTGAGTTAATTTTTGAAATTTCACATATTTTCACAGCTTCACAAAAAAAAATGCATTGTATGGCGTGACGTAAGAAGTCAGTTTAGACTAGTCATCAAAGAAAATCAAATTTTACGATGAACGCAATCTCTAAGTATGCATTCCACCTGGTTTGAAATTTCTTGCATTTAATTTGACTCCCCCATCTGCATTGACAAAAACAGCGTTTTCTGCCTCATTTCCTCCCTAAAATGACACAACGTCATTGAATCAATTTTCTGTTCAGGTATTCATTTTCAGTAGCTCGGAAGCTTTCCAACGGTATATGATATGTCGATATTCGGATCGGTCCTTGACATTACCTTAAGCTTTCGTTTAGTGGGGCTGTATTTTGCAAGTTTAGTTTAGTTTATGATAGACAAATGCAGCATTGCAACGATTGACCAAAGCTATGAATTTTTTGCTCAGACTGTTATATAAATTTGCGAGGGTTTTGCTGAATGTGTATGATATCTTGTTCTGAGAGGCATTTCCTACAAAAACCTCGATTCTGACCCCCATATGGGCCTAGGCATTTTTAACCTTAACCCTTTTGTGTTATGAGATTTAGTAATGGAAATGAGAAATGGCATTGAGTGTGTCCAGGATATCCTCACTCATGAAGCAAGACTTTATTGATAATTAAATTGTAATAATTTTATTTTCACCTGTCTTAAAACACAGAGAGTCGATAATTATGAATGCATTCATAAATTGTAATTTCAGAAGGTTATCTCACTGCAGAGCTTTCAAGTAAGCATCAAAGTTTTCATGGTTCCAAAGCTATTGATGGGTCATATGATACATTCATGCATACCCTGCTGGAGGTTTCACCTTGGATGCAGATTGATATCCATGAAATAGCCCCAGTCAGAGCAGTTGAGATATGGAATCGCCACAGCAACCATAACTCAGGTACTGAGAGAAAGTCATTTTCTAGCCACTTAACCAATAACATTATTACCCACATTACTCCATAGTTCATTAGAACTTTTATGTTAAAGTGATTGTGAAGGTTTCAGGATTTTGGTATCATTTTAGAGTTCTCAGTCTAATTTTGAAAACTGATATAAAGTTTACTAACAGCAAGTGCCCAGTCTCAACTGATTTTGACTCAAAGTTGAGATTGGAAGGAACTAAAAAGGTACTATTTTGTATATAATATCATTAATATAGTACCTTTTTTAGTACCTTCACATCTCAACTTTGAGTGATAATGAGTTGGAACTGGACCATATGTTATTAATGAACCTCATAGCAGTTTTCTTTATCTGACTGAGAACTCTAAAATGAGACCAAAAACAATAATTTTAAGCACTAGAAAACATCTCCGAATAAAAGTTATGGTCATTTGTCACATTTTAGGAAAGGAAAGGCTAATACTTGCTATTAGCACACTAGTGTACAAAACTGGCAGTGATTCAAACGGAAGTAATGGTAAAACACATTCAATGACTACGTGTTGTTTCTTTGCTAACCATGTATATGTCTGTTATACAGGTGTTGAGCTAAGACTAAGAAACGTGTTGATTTCTGTAGCGGTCGTTTCTGATGAGGAAGGATTTGGTGAGCGTTTAACTGAATCAGCATGCTCATATTCTCAAGGAACTCAGGCTCGTGTTAAACTTCATCTGTGTTACAAAGCAATGGATGGTAGATATGTACGTATCACTGCTGTCGAAGCAAATGATATATTAAATTTGTTTGAAGTCGAGATTTTTGGATAACAAAACATCTTGATGGAGTCTGATGAAGGTCTTAAGTTGCTCAGCAAGTTCATATAATAATCAACATGAAATTTGAAATTTTGATGGCAGATTTTAAATATTTTTTATTGTCCCCTATCCAGCTTAACTTACTTTGAAGAGCAGCATAATGCTATATATTAAATGCATATTTATTCTTCTTTTTATTTTGTTGGTGTTTAAAGCTGCAACCTCTTTACCATAGCTGGAAGGTTATGCTTTGTGAACATATATTGTGCTACATTTAATATTGCTTTCAATGATTACAGCAAAGTTTAACCCTTATATAATAATATGTGTAAATTTATTGTCATTCTGTGATTTTTATGTCTTTAAGACTTTTGTTGGAATTGAGACGCCTCCGTTAAAAACTGATCCAAAGTCAATATACAAAGCCATTCAAATTACAGAATTTTTAAAGTTAACAGACCGACATTTTATTAAGTGTATTTAATGACGTGTGATCAGGCATATGTAGATTTATTATAGCAAATGATAATTGATATATCTATACAAATAGAAGATATATTTCTTTGCTGAAATTGATGCGGAGCATTTGGTGTCCAAAGTAGAAGCACAGACAGTATGTTTTTGTCAAAGCCACAATTTCCATTTAAGTTGTCAACTCATGGTTATTCAATCATCAGTATTCCAAACTGACCAAAAAGGGATTCATGCACAGCATTTTAATTGTTTGCAAATGCTTCGCCGAAATAAACTCTCACTGTATATACCATGGCTATCTTCTGCTCTCAAAGCATTTGGCATTTGCGATCATTATCATGCATATTTGGTATCAAAGTCCAAATAATTTTATATGCTGGGGGAAAAGGAATGGTGAGTTGATAACCTGTAATGGCAGGAACAGCACCTAGCAGCATATGTCAATTCCTTCATTCCAGCAGAATGTGAAATACAATCTTCTAGCGAACAAAAATCGGAAAAACAATCAACTGTTTATTTCAATGTTCTTATCCTGTTCAAGGATTGGTTCGGAAATGACGATTTTCTTTTCAAAAGAGCAAAATATACCTAGCATGATGAGGAAAGATTCATATGCAACATTTTGGCAATGGATACAAGATCCAATATATTTCAAAGATTGATCCTCTTCTATTTATGTAATGATTGCTTTGCTCTTCAGAGATGAAAATTTCAGTTTCTGGATCACTTCCAGAAAAGGAAAAGTAGAGAGAAACAGTGGAAGGGTGTTAGTTTTGCAGAAGAATTTGATGGTAAAGAAGAATATATTGGTGAGTTCATATTCATCCAATGACTTACAAACTGGTGGATGTGTAAATGAAAAGATGATTTATAAGCAGGACCTAGTACAATGCATCAATAGGATTCGTGGATGGTTTTTGCACAGGTTGGTTTTTCCCACTCTTAAAGTAAAGTTTTCATGGTATTGAGTTTTGAATTGGGATGAATGTCATTACTTGGTGGTGGCATCATCCCACCTTTCAATATCTTTAGAATCTGACTTTCTGCTGTTTTTTGCACAAGTTGTTTAACTGGCTGTGAAAACAAATTAAAGATGAGAAGTTAAACCCTTTACATAACCACCAGCATTAGCAATCAGATGAAGCTGAAGCTCATCTAAATATATATATATATATATATATATGTATATATATATATATATGTATCTATATATATATGTATATATATATATACGTATATATATATATATATACTTTTATGGGCATAAATCTCATTTGTTCGAAATGTTTTCAGAATAAGCCAAAAGTTTCTTAAAAAAAGCAAACCATTAATTATTCCAACAAAAGTGGAGTAAAACAATTTACACTGTATTTTGAAATGTTTAAAATGCTATGATGAATGAATATATTGTGGTATGTCATCGAAAGTGGAAACGGAAAGTGGAAAATGAATATTCATTCAAATACCTAAGAGCAAACAGCTGGTATTCATGTTAGCATTCAAAATAGTGTAAATCGTTCAATTGAAAATTATAGCCACCAACGCAAGGTCCATCTTAACAATTTTATCCTCATAATACACCTGTCCAATGAGATATCAATCAATGATATATAAAATTACAATACGTTACATTTACTGAAGTCATTTGGCAGTTTGAAATTCCATATAGCTGGCCTAATTTGGATCTCATTTACAAACCTTTCAGTATCTCTAGCTGAGACTTTTGACATTATAGTGAAATTTGCGACAATTTTGAGAAGATAAAGCTGGGGGAAAAAGGGGATGAAAGCATCATTATGCAATCGCTAAAACTTCCTGCTCGCAATTCTCATCGGTCAGGTGTATTATTACAAAGGGAGCACAACTAAAAGCGACGAAATTTCTAAAATTGCTCAGAAAGTGTGCGATGGGAAGACAACTCTCCAAAAACGTCAATCAAACGTCTTAGTATAAACTCACCTTAATAGCCGCCAGTTCAGTTCAGTTTAGCCAGTTCATACGATGCAATGTCTTGTTATGGTTTGCTTTTGGTCTCAACCTCCCTGACTTGCAACTCTTTGATGCTTTGGCACTGGAGTTTGGCAGAATACTAAATCATTTAGCAGCCCCAGTGGAAAATATGTAATAATCAAGGCCCATTGTTTTCATCATGGAGGGGAGCTTTTTGCTAGAAAAAAGAGTGGACCACAGCCCAAAAATAGTTACTGTGCAGGTTGGTCACGGATGCCTAATAAAGCTACATTAAAAATTACTGATAATAGAACTACTAATGAACCTGGACAGAAGACTATATACAGCTGAAGTGAGGCACTTAATTATGGACCACGTAACAACATTGGAAGGTGTAGTAGCTTTGGTGTTATCATTGATTTACTGTCCATAATTCAGGTTTTTTTTTCATTACCCAATGCATTTTGATCGGATTTCAGGTTTGAAAATTGCTTTAAAACCAACAGATATCTTGATATCAGCTTGATGTTATTTCGCCTTCATAAAAAATGTTTGAACCTTAATTTGTATCAAACTGTTAGCGACAAGCGGCTAAATCTATTGTAATTTTCAAACTTCAAATCCGATCAAAATTGATTGAGTTATCAACAAAGAACCTGGTATATGAGCTGCAAGTCAATGATCACACCAATGCTACTACACCTTCCAATGTTGTGACACTGCCCACAATGGGGTTGTGTCAGGAGTTGTCCTTTATTATAGGGGGCGCTAATCAGATGAGACCATAAATTTGCACTTTATTATATAAGATATCATTGGAGCAGATAACACTTGTTGGTTCGGCAGCCAGAGAATTTAAGATAGAATCAAAATGAGGGTAAATACATAGGCGGATTATGCTGACCCACTTTATGGGACAAGAAATTGACTGCGAATATAACTTGATATTTATTATATTATAATATAATTTAATGTAGAAAATATATCATTAAATAAAGAGAAATAATAATATTCAAGCTTTGAATTTTGAATATTACATAAATCCAACCTGAATATATTGATTGCAGAAAAAAATGTCAGAATAACATAATATATTATTATTTAATGTTAATGTAATACAAAACACTTATGTATTTAATACCATAACTTAATGTATATATATGGAATGTTTTTGCAAAAAATAATTTAGCTGCATATTCCAAGACACCTCTCTTCCTTACGCTCAATTTCATCGTGATTGATAAGATTTTTTTATTTTATTGTATGACAATTTAATTTTAATTGAATTAAAAATTAAAATTTTCGGATACCTTTTTATTTCAGTATATAGGTCAAATTTTTGGATTACCGAATATATAGATCAATTGTAATGAGCTGAAACCAATGAGTTTTTACAGCAAAAGGTCACATCTGGTTCCTTTATGGCTTATAAAAAACTTCGCAAAAGTATGGTCTCATCTGTAAATTATCAAGGGAGATTAATCCGAAAAACATAACCCCATTAAATGCCTCAGTGCCTCAATGCTAATGCTCCATATAGTGTCCTGTCTAGGTTTATTATTAAGTCTTTTACTGAAGCATTATGTGGATTTGTTGGCAAAAGGGAGGTCTGGTATACCTCTACAAACTCTTTTAACATAACAAGGTCAAATATCCACTCATAAATTACTTGCCCTACCGATGCTGTTCACACCAACTTACAGTATTTATATTGCACACCTTTTTTTGTAAATTATTGGAAATTAACTAGGAATTGAAGAGAAGAAGTTGTCTAAGTAAATGATTACATTGAGTATATGCTATGCTATAGAAACTTTGATTATACTTGCCGAAGCTTAGAAAATCAAATGTGACAATGGAATCTTGTTAGATCAATGAGACTTCTTCTATTGCTCAAGCATGTTAACTGTTTAAACATATCAAATTGATTTTGAACGATACTCTTTTGTTGAGAATGTTTCACAAATGCTTTGAAAAATGAAAAAAATAAACTAAAGTGACAACAACGCTAATCCGTAATTGATTAGAACTATAACTATTTCACTGCTATTCATGATCACAGGAACTCAAATCGAATGACACCTAACAATTTTAAATTACATCATATTGTTTTCCAAAGAGATACATCCACATAATCAACCCCCCCCCCCCAATTTTACTTTTCTCAACAATATTGGAATAGTTTTCTAATGATTTCTAAAACATCTAAGATCCCTGAAGAAGCTACATATTTTTAACAAACCATCTTTCAACCACATCATATGGATGATTTGTCCACCCATAAATCATGTCCTATTGTATTATTTACATTGTTGCAGTGGTTTTAAACGACATGCTCGGAAGACCATCGTAGTGGTGAAATTGATATCAATAAAAGTGTAAAGGAAATCATATTATGGCTGCGACAGAAATTTTTTTTTCTGCAGCATCATTAAACATTGATTTCAAGTTGGAGCCGGTATATTTGGATTTTCTTCTAAATTGCACGGAGAACACCTTGGGCAATTACTTGACAGCGGATTATGGTAAGACGGTATATTTAACAGCGTGTCTGGTGATCAATTTCTCATTTTTATTTAAATTTTGATTCATCACGCGGATGGTAAATTTCCTTTTTGTTGCTAAATGCGCTTGCGGGGATATTTATTTTGGAATCCAGTGGTTAACAACACGCATTTTGAGTAATCAAATGCTATTTCTTAAGCGTTTTCTGCAATACTGTGAATAGTTGGAAGGTTGCCAAATGAAATGGTGTTAAATAAAGCCGTCGAATGACGCTAAGCTTGCATGCTTTACGCCAACCTGCTCCGGTGCACCTCTCTCAGAACAATTAGCATTGTCACCTCTGTACATATAATTATCAACTACTTGGAAGTTGCAGGGGTATCAAGGCAAAGCCGGATCTTCTTCATGTACACACATGTACACAAAAGGAAGTGTACATCACAGAGTAAGGACATATCCTTACTCTGTGATGAACACTTCCTCTTTTGACAAGTTTTCAAGCCCACATGTAATAATTCTATGGTCCTGCTGCATGTTTTCACAAGGAAGTTGCCCACATTGCGATAGCAAAACAAAACTTGAATAATTAATTCTGCAAGTCCATTCATCAATGCACCTTTGTGGACTGTTGGTAACATTTCCTGCAGGAAATGTTACCAACAGTCCACAAAGGTGCATTGATGAATGGACTTGCAGAATTAATTATTCAAGCAAAATGCAAATAAAGTCATTTCAGTGAAACCATAATTACCATTTTCATGAAAATGGTAATTATGGTTTCACTGAAATGACTTTATTTGCATTTTGCTATTTTTGTTGTGTCAGTATCAAGCATTGTTTGCATGGGGATGATTCTCCAGTCTCAAACTGAATCCTTTTTCTGTTTGAATTTTGTCATGCTGAGCTGGTGGGCAACGTAGTTGACCTAAAGCAACGAAGTGCTACCCGATGAAAAAGATGTAGCAATATTTTGATATAAAAGAAACGGTATTGGTTGAAAGCATCCATATCACTATTGGTTAGGAAGTTTGACCGTGTCATTAGAAATCAAATTGATTGAATCATCGAATTCTACTGAAATGAGTAGGTTTATTCTTGTCAAATCTTTTTATTTGTAATTTTCTAACCTAAGTTTTTCTAGATTTTTATCATTATGGTGGTTACATTTTATTTGATATGAAAATCTGTGATAATCATGCTTCTAATTTTTAAATAGTTAACTGTTGGTTTATTAACACCTCGTTTCCTTTAGTATCAAGTCTTAATTTATCAAAGTTGGTCAAATGTAGATACATAATCATCACTATTGAATCAGGTTTAAAATCCCGATAATACCTGCAAGTCTACCCTTACCTTATAACTGTCATCCTGTACACAAAGTTAGAGTATAACCATAAGAATATGATCCAGTATTATGCTACTGACCAAATATCAATGCAAGGGGCATCCAAGATCCTTGAAATCCGTTGTCCTGAAGAAGGCCTAGGATAAGAACTACTTAATAATTCTGTCTCATATTAAGAAATGAAGGAAACTTCCTTCAAGTCATTTCCTTTCATCTCAAATATTCACTCATCTATACTCATATCACCTTTGGATGATAATTTATTGCAATCAATTGGTCATTAGGCAAAAAGGTGAGTATTTGTCATCGCTTTATAACTTACATGTTTGTCAGTATAAAGTTTCTGTCCCAAAAATCTCAAAGTGCTTGAATCAATCAGGACTGTAAAAAAGTTGCATTTCAGGAGTTGCAGTAGTTGTTCAGCAGTTTCAGTTTGACATCTTACAGAGTTTAGCAGCTCATAATAAAATCAATAAATCAGTAACTGTTTGTCCAACCAGCCAAAAAATAAGCTGTTAGTTGAAAAGAATGACTCCACTTTAGCGTCAGTTCATATCTGTGCTCACAATGTTACCCCTCACATGGACACTAACAGGTGCGGTGCAAGTATTATAAATTAATTGTAAGTTCTGTCGCCTTATATATTAGACAAACGACCTTCGTCTTCAAAACAAAAAATAGAGTTTCTGAATCCATTGAATTTTAGTGTTTATGGTAGTAGGATTTCATTTCGCCAACACCCTCAAGTGCTGACACACCTCAAAAACTGATAATGGCTATAACTATTTTATTATGTTTGTTTTGCGGTTACCTAACATGGGCCATGACAGCTGGTCTAAGCAAGAGGCAAAAAGTGATTTGCTGTTGCCTTGATTTGGTAAGATTTTCCCTCTTTGTTAAGCGACAACAACCAACCATAATTACATCAAATATAACTATATGGTGAAATGAACTCCCACAATGCAACACTTTAACTGGAATTGTCCTGTCACGATAAAAGAGAAGATAAGAGGTGGCTCAGTTGGTTTGGGTGCCAGTCTTCTGCGGCATGTGTTGATGGTCTCGGGTTCGCATCCAACCTCGGTCCACTATCTACTTTGGATTTTTAGACCCTCAGGTGCGCTCCAGCATGCCTACTTACTAAGAGCAAGTTGGCGCAGACATTACCGCCTCACCCTTATTACACCCTCTATCTCGCCACTCATGTGAACGGTGACTGAACCAATTGGAAATGCAGACCACGAGTTTTAAACCAACATGCTTGTTAACCAACTCACATGATTTAGATTACTGCTGATTTGGTGTGAAGATGCGGCAAATCCTTCATTACATAATTAGAAGAAGCATGAGTACATTGTTTTATTATTTTAATGTTGTACTAACTGTTTGATCAATATATATTTAATGCAATGCTGCAATTTGACCAGTTTGACAGAATCTCTGTAAATTTTAAGTAACATTCATTTTTCAGTACTGGATGCCGATAGAATCTTTGACTCGAATCAACAATATTTTATTTCTCTTAGACAGGAAACAAATCTACAATTTTTGAATGAAGTTTCTGCCTTAATTGTCACCTCCTCTTGGTTGTTGTTTCATGGGCAATCAGAATCAGAGAGTATGATAGTATGATGTTGGAGCAAGGTATATGGTATGCCATAGTAAGCTTAGGTCTAAACTTCAAGATCAAGATCTGTAAGAATAAGAGATCAGGATCTGTAACTGGCTGGTATATTCATTATATATTGGTCCAATATAATCTTTATATGATTCTCACAAATGTTATCAGCAACTCATTACTTCCTTTCGGCATAAAAGGTAACTTGTTTCTTTTGTAAACAGGTTGCAATTTGTACAATGTTCTGCGAGTATTGACAAAACTTGTGAGCCTCAATTTCAAATCCATTACATTGTTGTGTATACATCTAGTATATGTTACATTGAATGTTATCAGAATGTCATTACTTTTATTTTGATTATTTTATCACTAAACTATGTTTCTTTTGAAAACTCCTAGCTTCTAATTTCAAATCTGTTACAAATTTTATCTTCATCAAGTATGGATCTTACGGTCTAACCTATTCATCTCAAAAATGTAACGCTGCCTATCACCACCAAATTATTTCTCCACTTGATGTTTTCTTTGTAAACAAATTGCAAGTTCGATGAGATTTGAAAAGCTCCCGAGATTCAATTTCGAATCGGTGTCAGCTCTTTGTGTATTCATATAATATATATAGTTTGAAGAAGGTTGTTAAAAGCTTCTGAGAGCAAATGCATTAACACTTATATTAAAATACTAATACGTTGCTATTCATAGAGCCGGATGTTATCAACTTTCCTAAACATATTCATTTGTGTGTTTTCTCTCAGTTTATAAATGAAAGACAATATAAATCTATAATTTATATGAACATAATAATATATACCTCAGCTGGTGTAAGTAAAGGAGGCAGCCATGTATATCAAAATTTTTTGATGAATTAGATCATGGGTTGAATACCCAAAATGAATGAATTATCTTCTGCGACCACCCTCATTCTAGTCCCAGTGAATATCCTCCGCATGTTTTTTATGTCACAGTCAAATCAGCGAAGAGAGACAGTTTTCTTCAAAGCCTAGCCTTACCTGTCTAGATATTATAATACTTGTATGTCATGTGATTTTTTTGAGAGTCTTAGCACTCACAGCTATGAACTTCAGGTGCTCGATGTGTTTATTATCAATAGCAGAATGTTCGTTGATTTTGATCACCATTTCTTCATCAAAAATTATAGAAAGCTAGTTATTTCAGCTGGATTTTATTTCCGCCTATCCTCTCCTTTAGATTTTTCAATTTTTGGTTCATCCTTTGATCATTATTTGCAGTTTATATTCTAGTGAATATGCAAGGATTGGAATCAGACAGCACAAAATCCACTCCACTTCCACTTTATCCCAAGATTGAAAAGAGTTTCCTCTCCAGATTTTGTCTTCCCCTTCAATATCAAAGCCGTCATGAAAGGCTAGTGAACTACCATGATGGATAAGTATCTTCATTGATAAGTAATAATAAGTGTTCTTACACAGTAGATTTTGTGTCTTTGCCTAATAGAAGCAAATAAACTTGAATCCTAACTTACACACTCTTATCAGTTAAACCAATCAGTTGGTCCTATTATTTGATATAGGTCAGTGAAACTTATTTTGTTATGGTCAATTCTTTGCTTATTCCTTTTTGGATATCTAATACGTTTTTATTTTATCTTATTCAGACAAAATCTTGATATGAAGGAAATTAATAATATGAAAATCAATTTCTTTGAGTATTACAAAGAGACATGCAGAGATTGTGGTGGTTTATTCTTGATTTGAAAGTGATAGGGAACATTTTGTTTGATTTAAAATTCATGGATGTTGGTAATCAATTTTCGCTTAATGCATGGAAAGTAAATCAATTTGAATCACTGTGATGCATGTGTTGGGATTGCACGCTTTAGCTTAGCTTTAGCTTAGCTTGAGCTTACTCAATCTAGTAAGAATTAATTAAACTTCTGTCATTTCTGCTTTAATATGGCCATCAATTTGGAATCCTTTGTTGTTTACTGAGTTCAAAAGGTAACATGTGATGGCCAAAATTAACAGACTTCGGTAGACTTTCCTCTTAGTTGAAAATTTGTCTTCCCTTCGAAAAAGTTTGGTTAACTTAATAACACCATTTATTTTTTATTGAAGTTTTCTTAAAGTTTATAAATATAGTGAATAAACAAAATATTCACATGTTAAAAATAGCTTGTCGTCCCTATGTTGATATACATGTGTGGAGTGGTGCAAACTACATAGTAAGTAGGATAGAAAGGCATGAAGGCATAAATTACGTGGAGTAAAAGAAGAAAGAGAAAACAGCGAACAAAAATGAAAGTTCACAGCATTAGATAGGGTCAAATGATAATAATTTATGAAGCTGGCTCAATTTAGTTACAAATGTAGGAATATTTTCTAAAAAGCTGATCAGTCTAGGTTTGATTGGAATAAAGGTTTAACTATTGAACAGTTGCTACAAAGTCATCATACATGTATGACTGATTATCCGATTCGATGAGGTATGTGTTTAGATGCAGGGCCTTTATACAACTTTAGATGGTATGTAAATTTAAGTGTTAGCGGCCAGCTTCGACAGAAAAATGTTTACGAGCTCAAGTTGTGATTCTGATTGCTATAGGCCTGATAAGTTATTTGTAAATCATGTATTCTTTGAGTTTTGATAGCAAGTAGACCGTCTTGTCCACCAGTTCGATAATGTAGTTTTTATTTATTGTGCAGTGCAATAACTTGCTCATATTCGCTGCTGCTTGCAGTAGCGGGAGCTTAGAGCAGTCATTATAAAATTATCATGATTTATGCTGTGTAAGTTTCTAGTTCTAATTGGTTCGCTTTTGTGGATGATGTATAGCTTGATGTTGATAATTCAGTGATGATTAAAATGATCAGATCTTGCAACTATTAATTTTCATGTCACTGCTTGCAAACTTATTGGCATGTTTGACTACAAGCTATCAGAACAGAAAAAAACTACAACTTAAATCAATAATTTAGATTTTCATCCCACAAATCATCAACACCAAATTCATACCGATTTTCACATTATTGTAGAGCGGGAGAAGAAATACTGGCAACAAATATTTGGAGCAATATTCAGCTCCCATCTGGGGATTAACATGAGTAGACTAGCATATATTGTAGTAATTGTGTTGGGTTCTACTAAGTCAGTCATTGCAAATGATAACAGGGGGATGTTTGCATTGATACTGGCTGACAGCACACCGCAACACTCGTCGATCACAGAATCTAGGATTAAATGCGCCTTAGCCTGTCAAAAGCGAGCTGCATGTCACGGATTCCACTATGAATCACTGACAAATGGGACTGACTTGAACTGTTTTTTATATGATTGGCTGACACTTGGTGATTGGCTGACACTGGGTGAAGGTGGGATACATGTCTTAGCAATCACACCGGAAGAGCCTGCGCATGACTTGATTCGATTACGTGAGTATTGGGAATGGATCAGGACTAGGTCTGGATTTGGGACGCTGTCATGTCCGGATTATTTTTTATCCTGCATATATCAGTGTGTTATATTATCAAATTTCAATTCCAATGTGTCTGGTATAATATACTGTGTACTATATAACCTTCATAGAAGCTTAAAGCAAAAACTCTGAATTGAACAGCGGATTGATGAGTTTGTCAGGAAAAGGATAAGTTTGCTCATGTTGTCTCATCTTGTTATATCCCACTTGTGTGAAGTATTAAATATTAGATTAAGGTAATGTCAAAGACGGATCCGAATATCAACATATCATATACCGTTGGAAAGCTTCCGAGCTACTGAAAATGAATACCTGAACAAAAACTTGATTCGATGACGTTGTGTCATTGAAGGGAGGAAATGAGGCAGAAAACGCTGTTTTTGTCAATGCAGATGGAGGAGTCAAATTAATTGCAAGAAATTTCAAAACAAGTAGAATGTATACTTAGAGATTGAGTTCATAGTAAAATTTGATTTTCTTTGATATATGACTAGTCTAAACTGACTTTTTACGTCACGCCATACAACGCATTTTTTTTTGTGAAGCCGTGAAAATATGTGAAACTTCAATCATTAATTCAGAACAGATCATAGGCTCGAAAAAAAAAAATTATGATTTTCCCTTAGAGTACACTTCAAATGTCATACATATTGACTTTAAACAAATTAGCTTGCATATTGCAAAACCAGTGGACTCTCCAATACACTTGATATTTTTCGCAACTTTTGCATAATGTCAAATGTGCTGTCCAAATGACGATTATTGTGAATGTGAAGTTATTTTGAAAGTTCTCACATACGAAGCCGCTTTTATTACCCATGGTGCACGCAGGAAATGCCAACAGATTTTTTCACTGCATCTTCATTTTTCTTGAATTTAACGCAAAAGAATGCCAAATAAACAGCTTTTTTTTGGGACTTTTGAGGTGTTTTTGGCCATTCCTGTGTGCACCATGGCTAATGGAAGCGGCTTTGTATGTGAGAACTTTCAAAAAATCTTTGTTTGGCCATTGTAATGGTCATTTGGACAACACATTTGATGTTATGCAAAAGTTGCAAAAAATATTAGCTGTATTCGAGAGTCTACTGTTTTCGCAATATGCAAGCTAATTTGTTGAAAGTTAATAGGTATGGCAATTGAAGTGTATTCTAAGGGAAAATCATAATTAATTTTGTTTCGAGCCTATGATCTGTTCTGAATTAATTTTTGAAATTTCACATATTTTCACGGCTTCACAAAAAAAATGCATTGTATGGCGTGACGTAAAAAGTCAGTTTAGACTAGTCATATATCAAAGAAAATCAAATTTTACGATGAACGCAATCTCTAAGTATGCATTCCACCTGGTTTGAAATTTCTTGCATTTAATTTGACTACCCCATCTGCATTGACAAAAACAGCGTTTTGTGCCTCATCTCCTCCCTAAAATGACACAACGTCATTGAATCAATTTTCTGTTCAGGTATTCGTTTTCAGTAGCTCGGCAGCTTTCCAGCGGTATATGATATGTTGATATTCGGATCGGTCTTTGACATTACCTTAAGCTTTCGTTTAGTGGGGCTGTATTTTGCAAGTTTAGTTTAGTTTATGATAGACAAATGCAGCATTGCAATGATTGACCAAAGCTATGAATTTTTTGCTCAGACTATTATATAAATTTGCGAGGGTTTTGCTGAACGTGTATGATATCTTGTTCTGAGAGGCATTTCCTACAAAAACTTCGAATCTGACCCCCATATGGGCCTAGGCATTCTTAACCTTAACCCTTTTTTGTTATGAGATTTAGTAATGGAAATGAGAAATGGCATTGAGTGTGTCCAGGATATCCTCACTCATGAAGCAAGACTTTATTGATAATTTAAATTGTAATAATTTTATTTTCACCTGTCTTAAAACACAGAGAGTCGATAATTATGAATGCATTCATAAAATTGTAATTTCAGAAGGTTATCTCACTGCAGAGCTTTCAAGTACGCATCAAAGTTTTCATGGTTCCAAAGCTATTGATGGGTCATATGATACATTCATGCATACCCTGCTGGAGGTTTCACCTTGGATGCAGATTGATATCCATGAAATAGCCCCAGTCAGAGCAGTTGAGATATGGAATCGCTACAGCAACCATAACTCAGGTACTGAGAGAAAGTCATTTTCTAGCCGCTTAACCAATAAAATTATTACCCACATTACTCCATAATTCATTAGAACTTTTATTAAAGTGATTGTGAAGGTTTCAGGATTTTGGTATCATCGTAGAGTTCTCAGTCTAATTTTGAAAACTGGTATAAAGTTTACTAACAGCAAGTGGCCCAGTCTCAACTGATTTTGACTCAAAGTTGAGATTGGAAGGTACTAAAAAGGTACTATTTTGTATATAATATCATTAAAATGGTACCTTTTTAGTACCTTCACATCTCAACTTTAAGTGATAATGAGTTGAAACTGGACCATATGTTATTAATGAACCTCATAGCATTTTTTCTTAATTAGACTGAGAAGTCTAAAATGATAGCAAAAACCTGACTCTTTCACAATAATTTCAAGCACTAGAAAACATTTCCGAATAAAAGTTATGGTCATTTGTCACATTTTAGAGGAAAGCCTAATACTTGCTATTAGCACACTAGTGTACAAAACTGGCAGTGATTCAAACGGAAGTAGTGGTATAACACATTCAATGACTACGTGTTGTTTCTTTGCTAACCATGTATATGTCTGTTATACAGGTGTTGAGCTCAGACTAAGAAACGTGTTGATTTCTGTAGCGGTCGCTTCTGATGAGGAAGGATTTGGTGAGCGTTTAACTGAATCAGCATGCTCATATTCTCAAGGAACTCAGGCTCGTGTTAAACTTCATCTGTGTTACGAAGCAATGGATGGTAGATATGTGCGAATCACTGCTGTCGAAGCAAATGAAATATTAAATTTGTTTGAAATCGAGATTTTTGGATAACAAAACATCTTGATGGAGTCTGATGAAGGTCTTAAGTTGCTCATCAAGTTCATATAATAATCAACATGAAATTTGAAATTTTGATGGCAGGTTTTAAATATTTATTGTCCCCTATCCAGCTTAACTTACCTTGAAGAGCAGCATAATGCTATACATTAAATGCATATTTATTATTCTTTTTATTTTGTTGGTGTTTAAAGCTGCAACCTCTTTACCATAGCTGGAAGGTTATGCTTTGTGAACATATATTGTGCTACATTTAAAATTGCTTTCAATGATTACGGATAAGTTTAACCCTTATATAATATGTGTAAATTTATTGTCATTGTGAGTTTTTTTGTCTTTAAGACTTTTGTTGGAATTTAGACGTGTCCAATAAAAACTGATCCAAAGTCAAATATACAAAGCTATTCAAATTACAGAATTTTTAAAATTCACAGACCGACATTTCATTTAGTGTTTTAATGGCATGTGATCAGGCATATGTAGATTTATTATAGCAAATGATAATTGATATATCCATACAAATACAAGATATATTTCTTTGCTGAAATTTATGCGGAGCATTTGGTGTCCGAAGTAGAAGCACAGACAGTATATTATTGTCAAAGCCACAATTTCCATTTAAATTGTCGACTCATGGTTATTCAATCATCAGTATTCCAAACTGACCAAAAATGGCATCATGCACAGCATGTTATTTGCTCGCCAATGCTTCGCCGAAATAAACTCTCACTGTATATACTATAGCTATCTTTTGCTCTCAAAGCATTTGGCATTTGCGATCATTATCACGCATATTTGGTATCAAAGTCCAAATAATTTTACATGCTGGGGGAAAAGGAATGGTGAGTTGATAACCTGTTATGGCAGGAACAGCACCTAGCAGCATATGTCAATTCCTTCATTCCAGCAGAATGTGAAATACAATCTTCTAGCGAACAAAAATCGGAATAACAATCAACTGTATATTTCAATGTTCTTATCCTGTTAAAGGATTGGTTCGGAAATGACTATTTTCTTTTCAAAAGAGCAAAATATACCTAGCATGATGAGGAAAGATTCATATGCAACATTTTGGCAATGGATACAAGATCCAATATATTTCAAAGATTGATCCTCTACTATTTATGTAATGATTGCTTTGCTCTTCAGAGATGAAAATTTCAGTTTCTGGATCACTTCCAGAAAAGGAAAAGTAGCGAGAAACAGTGGAACGGTGTTAGTTCTGCAGAAGAATTTGATGGTAAAGAAGAATATATTGGTGAGGTCATATTCATCCAATGACTTACTAACTGGTGGATGTGCAAATGAAAAGATGATTTATAAACATGACCTAGTACAATGCATCAATAGGATTCGTGGATGGTTTTTGCACAGGTTGGTTTTTCCCACTCTTAAAGTAAAGTTTTCATGGTATTGAGTTTTGAATTGGGATGAATGTCATTACTTGGTGGTGGCATCATCCCACCTTTCAATATCTCTAGAATTTGGCCTTCTGCTGTTTTTTGCACAAGTTGTTTAACTGGCTGTGAAAACAAATTAAAGATGAGAAGTTAAACCCTCTACATAACCACCAGCATTAGCAATCAAATGAAGCTGAAGCTCATCTAAATATATATATATATATATATATATATATATATATATATATGTATCTATATATATATGTATATATATATAAATATATACTTTTTTGGGCATAAATCTCATTTGTTTTAAATGTTTTACAGAATAAGCCAAAAATTTCTTAAAAAAAGCAAACCATTAATTATTCCAACAAAAGTGGAGTAAAGCAATTTACACTGTATTTTGAAATGTTTAAAATGCTATGATGAATGAATATATTGTGGTATGTCATTGAAAGTGGAAACGGAAAGTGGAAAATGAATATTTATTCAAATACCTAAGAGCAAACAGCTGGTATTCATGTTAGCATCAAAAATAGTGTAAATCGTTCAATTGAAATTTATAGCTACCAACACAAGGTCTACTCTTAACAATCTTATTCTCATAATACACCTGTCCAATGAAATATCACTATAAAAATACAATACGTTACATTTCCTGAAGTCATTTGGCAGATTAAAATTCCATAAAGCTGGCCTAATTTGGATCTCATTTGTAAACCTTTCAGTATCACTAGCTAAGACTTTTGACATTATAATGAAAATTGCAACAATTTTGAGAAAGATAAAGCTGGAGAAGAAAGGAAATGAAAGCATCAATATGCAATAGCTAAAACGTCCTGTTTGCAATTCTCATCGGTCAGGTGTATTATTACAAAGGAAGCACAACTAAAAGCGACAAAATTTCTAAAATCGCTCAGAAAGCGTGCGAAGGGAAGACAACTCTCCAAAAACGTCAAACAAACATCCTAGTATAAACTCACCTTAATAGCCGCCAGTTCAGTTCAGTTTAGCCAGTTCATACAATGCAATGTCTTGTTTGGCTTGGTTTTGGTCTCAACCTCCCTGGCTTGCAACTCTTTGATGCTTCGGCACTGGAGTTTGGCAGAATACTAAATCATTTAGCAGTCCCAGTGGAAAATATGTAGTAATCACGGCCCATTGTTTTCATCATGGAGGGGAGCTTTTTGCTAGAAATAAAGAGTGGACCACAGCCCAAAAATAGTTACTGTGCAGGTTGGTCACGGATGTCTACTAAAGCTACATTCAAAATTAATGATAAAATAATTACTAATAAACCCGCACAGAAGACTATATACAGCTGAAGTGAGGCTCTTAATTATGGACAACGTAACAACATTGGACGGTGTAGTAGCTTTGGTGTTATCATTGATTTACTGTCCATAATTCAGGTTTTTTTTCATTACCCAATGCATTTTGATCGGATTTCAGGTTTAAACATTGCTTTAAAAACAACATATATCTTGATATCAGCTTGATGTTATTTCTTCTTCATAAAAACCATTTGAACCTTAATTTGTATCAAACTGTTAGCGACAAGCTGCTAAATCTATTGTAATTTTCAAACTTCAAATCCGATCAAAATTGATTGAGTACTCAACAAAAAACCTGGTATATGAGTGGCAAGTCAATGATCACACCAATGCTACTACACCTTCCAATGTTGTTACGTTGCCCACAATGGGGTTGAGTCAGGAGTTGTCCCTTATTATAGGGGGCGCTAATAAGATGACACCATAAATTTGCACTTTATTATATAAGATATCATTGGAGCAGATAACACTTGTTGGTTCGGCAGCCAGAGAAATTAAGATAGAAACGAAATGAGGGTAATTACATAGGCGGATTATGCTGACCCACTTTGTGGGACCAGAAATTGACTGCGAATATAACTTAATTTATTATATTATAATATAAATTAATATAATAAATATATCATTAAATAAAGAGAAATAATAATATTCCAGCTTTGAATTTCGAATATTACATAAATCCAACCTGAATATATTGATTGCAGAGAAAAAATTCAGAATAAAATAATATATTATTATTTAATGTTATTGTTATACAAAACAATTATATATTTAATACCATAACTTAATATATATATATATGGAATGTTTTTGCAAAAATAGCTTAGCTGCATATTTCAAGACACCTCTCTTCCTTACACTCAATTCCATCATGATTGATCAGGTTTTTTTATTTTATTGTATTATAATTTGATTTTAATTTAATTAAAAATTAAAATTTTCCTATACTTTTTTATTTCAGTATATGGGTCAAATTTTTGGATTACCGAATATATAGATCAATTGTAGCGAGCTGAAACCAATGAGTTTTTACAGCAAAAGGTCTCATCTGGTTCCTTTATGGCTTATTCAAAACTTTGCAAAAGTATGGTCTCATCTGTAAATTATCAAGGGAGATTACTCCGAAAAACATAACCCCATTGAATGCCTCAGTGCCGCAATGCTAATGCTCCATATAGTGTCCTGTCTAGGTTTATTATTTAGTATATGTTACTGAAGCATTATGTGGTTATATGTTGGCAAAAGGAAGGTCTGCTATACCGCTACAAACTGTTTTAACATAACAAGGTCAAATATCCACTCATAAATTACTTGCCCTACCGATGCTGTTCACACCAACTTACAGTATTTATATTACACACCTTTTTTGTAAATTATTGGAAATTAACTAGGAATTGAAGAAAAGAAGTTGTCTAAGTAAATAATTACATTGAGTATATGCTATGCTATAGAAACGCTTCTCGGCCTATTGGCTAAGATCAAAGTGTCATGGCCAATGGCTGATTAGTGCCTGCTTCAGTTTCTGGCAGCTTGCTGCACACTCACGATTAGGAGGTCCACCATGGCCTCACCTCTAGGATGCATTCTAGTTTACTAGGATGTATCACTCTCTCAGTACGAGGACTCCGGGCAATTTGCGTCCCTCTTTAGGGGCAGCCCACCCTCTGTTTTGTCATAAACAGGGCTATGCTATAGAAACTTTGATTATGCTTGCGTAAGCTTAGAAAATTTTTGGTACAGAATTCAATTGTAGCCAATAAGATTCTCAGCTACGAATTTAACTCATTGGTAGTAAGCTTAGTAAGATAACTCCCACGCAGAAATAGTGAAATCAAATGTGACAATGGAATCTGGTTTGATCAATGAGACTTTTTCCATTGCTCAAGCATGTTAACTGTTTAAACATATCAAATTAATTTTGAATGATACTCTTTTGTTGAGAATGTTTCACAAATGCTTTCAAAAAATGAAAAGAATATACTAAAGTGACAACAACACTAATCCGTAATTGATTAGAAATATAACTATTTCACTGCTATTCATGATGAGAGGAACTCAAATTGAATGACACCTAACAATTTTATATTACATCGTATTGTTTTCCAAAGAAATACATCCACATAATCAACCCCCCCCCCCCCAAATTTTACTTTTCTCAACAATATTGGAATAGTTTTCAAATGATTTCTAAAACATCTAAGATCCCTGAAGAAGCTATTTATTTTTAACAAACTTTCAACCACATCATATGGACGATTTTTCCACCCATAAATCATGTCCTATTGTATTATTTTCATTGTTGCAGTGGTTTTAAACGGCATGCTCGGAAGAGCATCGTAGTGGTGGAATTGATATCAATAAAAGTGTAAAGGAAAACATATTATGGCTGCGACAGAAATATTTCTTTCCGCAGCATCATTAAACATTTTTTTAAAACTTATTAAATGTTTCTATGATTGGTTTCAAGTTGAAGCCTGTATATTTGGATTTTCTTCTAAATTGCACGGAGAACACCTTGAGCAATCACTTGCCAGCAGATTATGATAAGACTGTATATTTAACAGCGTGTCTGGTGATCAATTTCTCATTTTTATTTAAATTTTGATTCATCACGCGGATGGTAAATTTCCTTTTTGTTGCTAAATGCGCTTGCGGGGATATTTATTTTGGAATCCAGTGGTTAACAACAGCATTTTGAGTAATCAAATGCTATTTCTTAAACGTTTTCTGCAATACTGTGAATACATGGAAGGTTGCCAAATGAAATGGTGTTAAATAAAGCTGTCGAATGACGCTAAGCTTGCATGTTTTATGCCAACCTGCTCCGGTGTACCTCTCTCAGAACAATTAGCATTGTCACCTCTGTGCATATAATTATATACTACTTTGCAGTTGCAGGGGTATCAAGGCGAAGCAAGATCTTCTTCATGTACACACATGTACACAAGAGGAAGTGTACATCACAGAGTAAGGATAATCCTTACTCTGTGATGTACACTTCCTCTTTTGACAAGTTTTCAAGCCCACATGTAATAATTCTATGGTCCTGCTGCATGTTCACACAATATAAGTTACTTTATGCTGTGTTGCAATGGCTTACAAAAACCATGTATTGAAGGAAGTTGCCCACATTGCGATAGCAAAACAAAACTTGAATAATTAGTTCTGCAAGTCCATTCATCGATGCACCTATGTGGACTATTGGTAATATTTCCTGAAAATGGTAATTATGGCTTCACTGAAATGACTTTATTTGCATTTTGCTATTTTTGTTGTGTCAGTATCAAGCATTGTTTGCATGGGGATGATTCTTCAGTCTCAAACTGAAACCGTTTTCTGTTTGAATTTTGTCATGCTGAGCTGGTGGGCAACGTAGTTGACCTAAAGCAACAAAGTTCTACGCGATGAAAAAGATGTAGCAATATTTTGATATAAAAGAAACGGTATTGGTTGAAAGCATCCATATCACTATTGGTTAGGAAGTTTGACCGTGTCATTAGAAATAAAATTGATTGAATCTTCGAATTCTACTGAAATGAGTAGGTTTATTCTTGTCAAATCTTTTTATTTGTAATTTTCTAACCTAAGTTTTTCTAGATTTTTATCATTATGGTGGTTACATTTTATTTGATATGAAAATCTGTGATAATCATGCTTCTAATTTTTAAATAGTTAACTGTTGGTTTATTAACACCTCGTTTCCTTTAGTATCAAGTCTTAATTTATCAAAGTTGATCAAATGTAGATACATAATCATCACTATTGAATCAGGTTTAATATCCCGATAATACCTGCAAGTCTACCCTTACCTTATAACTGTCATCCTGTACACAAAGTTAGAGTATAACCATAAGAACATGATCCAGTATTATGCTACTGACCAATTATCAATGCAAGAGGCATCCAAGATCCTTGAAATCCGTTGTCCTGAAGAAGGCCTAGGATAAGAACTACTTAATAATTCTGTCTCATATTAAGAAATGAAGGAAACTTCCTTCAAGTCATTTCCTTTCATCTCAAATATTCACTCATCTATACTCATATCACCTTTGGATGATAATTTATTGCAATCAATTGGTCATTAGGCAAAAAGGTGAGTATTTGTCATCGCTTTATAACTTACATGTTTGTCAGTATAAAGTTTCTGTCCCAAAAATCTCAAAGTGGTTGAATCAATCAGGACTGTAAAAAAGTTGCATTTCAGGAGTTGCAGTAGTTGTTCAGCAGTTTCAGTTTGACATGTTACAGAGTTTAGCAGCTCATAATAAAATCAATAAATCAGTAACTGTTTGTCCCACCAGCCAAAAAATAAGCTGTTAGTTGAAAAGAATGACTCCACTTTAGCGTCAGTTCATATCTGTGCTCACAATGTTACCCCTCACATGGACACTAACAGGTGCGGTGCTAGTATTATAAATTAATTGTAAGTTCTGTCGCCTTATATATTAGACAAACGACCTTCGTCTTCAAAACAAAAAATAGAGTTTCTGAATCCATTGAATTTTAGTGTTTATGGTAGTAGGATTTCATTTCGCCGACACCCTCAAGTGCTGACACACCTCAAAAACTGATAATGGCTATAACTATGTTATTATGTTTGTTTTGCGGTTACCTAACATGGGCCATGACAGCTGGTCTAAGCAAGAGGCAAAAAGTGATTTGCTGTTGCCTTGATTTGGTAAGATTTTCCCTCTTTGTTAAATGACAACAACCAACCATAATTACATCAAATATAACTATATGGTGAAATGAACTCCCACAATGCAACACTTTAACTGGAATTGTCCTGTCACGATAAAAGAGAAGATAAGAGGTGGCTCAGTTGGTTTGGGTGCCAGTCTTCTGTGGCATGTGTTGATGGTCTCGGGTTCGCATCCAACCTCAGTCCACTATCTACTTTGGATTTTTAGACCCTCAGGTGCGCTCCAGCATGCCTACTTACTAAGAGCAAGTTGGCGCAGACATTACGGCCTCACCCTTATTACACCCTCTATCTCGCCACAGATGTGAACGGTGACTGAACCAATTGGAAATGCAAACCATGAGTTTTAAACCAGCATGCTTGTTAACCAACTCACATGATTTAGATTAAGTGCTGATTTGGTGTTGAGATGCGGGAAATCCTTCATTACATAATTAGAAGAAGCATGAGTACATTGTTTTATTATTTTAATGTTGTACTAACTGTTTGATCAATATATATTTACTGCAATGCTGCACTTTGACCAGTTTGACACAATCTCTGTAAATTTTAGGTAACATTCATTTTTCAGTACTGGATGCCGATAGAACCTTTGATCCGAATAAAGGCATTTTATTTCTCTTAGACAGGAAACAAATCTATAATTTTTCAATGAAGTTTCTGCCTTAATTGTCACCTCCTCTTGGTTGTTGTTTCATGGGCAATCAGAATCAGAGAGTATGATAGTATGATGTTGGAACAAGGTATATGGTATGCCATAGTAAGCTTAGGTCTAAACTTCAAGATCAAGATCTGTAAGAATAAGAGATCAGGATCTGTAACTGGCTGGTATGTTCATTTTATATTGGTCCAATATAATCTTTATATGATTCTCACAAATGTTATTAGCAACTCATTACTTCCTTTCGGCATCCTGATTGTTTCCTCATAAAAGGTAACTTGTTTCTTTTGTACACAGGTTGCAATTTGTACAATGTTCTGCAAGTATTGACAAGACTTGTGAGACTCAATTTCAAATCCATTACATTGTTGTATATACATCTAGTATATGTTACATTGAATGTTATCAGAATGTCATAACTTTTATTTTGATTATTTTACCACTAAATTATGTTTCTTTTGAAAACTCCTAGCTTCTAATTTCAAATCTGTTACAAATTTTATCTTCATCAAGTATGGATCTTACGGTCTAACCTATTCATCTCAAAAATGTAACGCTGCCTATCACCACCAAATTATTTCTCCACTTGATGTTTTCTTTGTAAACAAATTGCAAGTTCGATGAGATTTGAAAAGCTCCCGAGATTCATTTTCGAATCGGTGTCAGTTCTCCGTGTATTCATATAATATATATAGTTTGAAGAGGGTTGTTAAAAGCTTCTGAAAACAAATGCATTAACACTTATATTAAAATACTAATACGTTGCTATTCATAGAGCCGGATGTTATCAACTTTCCTAATCATATTCATTTGTGTGTTTTCTCTCAGTTTATAAATGAAAAACAATATAAATCTATAATTTATATGAACATAATAATATATACCTCAGTTGGTGTCAGTAAAGGAGGCAGCCATGTATAACAAAATTTTTTGATGAATTAGATCATGGGTTGAATACCCAAAATGAATGAATTATCTTCTGCAATCACCCTCATTCTAGTCCCAGTGAATATCCTTCTCATGTCTTTTATATCACAGTCAAATCAGCGAAGAGAGACAGTTTTCTTCAAAGCCTAGCCTTACCTGTCTAGATATTATAATACTTATATGTCATGTGATTTTTTTGAGAGTCTTAGCACTCACAGCTATGAACTTTAGGTGCTCGATGTGTTTATTATCAATAGCAGAATGTTCGTTGATGTTGATCACCATTTCTTCATCAAAAATTATACAAAGCTAGTTATTTCAGCTGGATTTTATTTCCGCCTATCCTCTCCTCTAGATTTTTCAATTTTTGGTTCATCTTTTGATCATTATTTGCCGTTTATTCTTTAGTGAATATGCAAGGATTGGAATCAGACAGCACTAAATCCACTCCACTTCCACTTTATCCCAAGATTGAAAAGAGTTTCCTCTCCAGATTTTGTCTTCTCCTTCTATATCAAAGCCGTCATGAAAGGCTAGTGAACTACCTTGATGGATAAGTATCTTCATTATTAAGTAATAATAAGTGTTCTTACACAGTAGATTTCGTGTCTTTGCCTAATAGAAGCAAATAAACTTGAATCCTATCTTACACACTCTTATCAGTTAAACCAATCAGTTGGTCCTATTATTTGATATAGGTCGGTGAAACTTATTTTGTTATGGTCAATTCTTTGCTTATTCCTTTCTGGATATCTAATACGTTTTTCTTTTATCTTATTCAGACAAAATCTTGATATGAAGGAAATTAATAATATGAAAATCAATTTCTTTGAGTATTACAAAGAGACATGCAGAGATTGTGGTGGTTTATTCTTGATTTGAAAGTGACAGGGAACGTTTTGTTTGATTTAAAATGCATGGATGTTGGTTATCAATTTTCGCTCAATGCATGGAAAGTAAATCAATTTGAATCACTGTGATGCATGTGTTGGGATTGCACGCTTTAGCTTAGCTTAAGCTTACTCAATCTAGTAAGAATTGATTAAACCTCTGTCATTTCTGCTTTAATATGGCCATCTATTTGGAATCCTTGTTGTTTCCTGAGTTCGAAAGGTAACATGTGATGGCCAAAATTAACAGACTTCGGTAGACTTTCCTCTTAGTTGAAAATTTGTCTTCCCTTCGAAAAAGTTTGGTTAACTTAATAACACCATTTATTTTTCATTGAAGTTTTCTTAAAGTTTATAAATATAGTGAATTAACAAAATATTCACATGTTAAAAATAGCTTGTCGTCCCTAAGTTGATATACATGTGTGGAGTGGTGCAAACTACATAGTAAGTAGGATAGAAAGGCATGAAGGCATAAAATACGTGGAGTAAAAGAAGAAAGAGAAAACAGCAAACAAAAATGAAAGTTCACAGCATTAGGTAGGGTCAGATGATAATAATTTATGAAGCTGGCTCAATTTAGTTACAAATGTAGGAATATTTGCTAAAAAGCTGATTGGTCTAGGTTTGATTGGAATAAAGGTTTAATTATTGAACAGTTGCTACAAAGTCATCATACATGTATGACTGATTATCCGATTAGATGAGGTATGTGTTTAGATGCAGGGCCTTTATACAACTTTAGATGGTATGTAAATTTAAGTGTTAGCGGCCAGCTTCGACAGAAAAATGTTTACGAGCTCAAGTTGTGATTCTGATTGCTATAGGCCTGATAAGTTATTTGTAAATCATGTATTCTTTGAGTTTTGATAGCAAGTAGACCGTCTTGTCCACCAGTTCGATAATGTAGTTTTTATTTATTGTGCAGTGCAATAACTTGCTCATATTCGCTGCTGCTTGCAGTAGCGGGAGCTTAGAGCAGTCATTATAAAATTATCATGATTTATGCTGTGTAAGGTTCTAGTTCTAATTGGTTCGCTTTTGTGGATGATGTATAGCTTGATGTTGATAATTCAGTGATGATTAAAATGATCAGATCTTGCAACTATTAATTTTCACGTCACTGCTTGCAAAATTATTGGCATGTTTGACTGCAAGCTATCAGAACAGAAAAAAACTACAACTTAAATCAATAATTTAGATTTTCATCCCACAAATCATCAACACCAAATTCATACCGATTTTCACATTATTGTAGAGCGGGAGAAGAAATACTGGCAACAAATATTTGGAGCAATATTCAGCTACCATCTGGGGATTAACATGAGTAGACTAGCATTTATTGTAGTAATTGTGTTGGGTTCTACTAAGTCAGTCATTGCAAATGATAACAGGGGGATGTTTGCATTGATACTGGCCGACAACACACCGCAACACTCGTCGATCACAGAATCTAGGATTAAATGCGCCTTAGCCTGTCAAAAGCGAGCTGCATGTCAAGGATTCCACTATGAATCACTGACAAATGGGACTGACTTGAACTGTTTTTTATATGATTGGCTGACACTTGGTGATTGGCTGACGCTGGGTGAAGGTGGGATACATGTCTTAGCAATCACACCGGAAGAGCCTGTGCATGACTTGATTCGATTACGTGAGTATTGTGAATGGATCAGGACTAGGTCTGGATTTGGGACGCTGTCATGTCTGGATTATTTTTTATCCTGCATATATCAGTGCGCTATATTATCAAATTTCAATTCCAATATGTCTGGTATAATATACTGTGTACTATATAACCTTCATAGAAGCTTAAAGCAAAAACTCTGAATTGAACAGCGGATTGATGAGTTTGTCAGGAAAAGGATAAGTTTCCTCATGTTGCCTCATCTTGTTATATCCCACTTGTGTGAAGTATTAAATATTAGATTAAGGTAATGTCAAAGACGGATCCGAATATCAACATATCATATACCGTTGGAAAGCTGCCGAGCTACTGAAAATGAATCCATGAACAAAAACTTGATTCGATGACGTTGTGTCATTGAAGGGAGGAAATGAGGCAGAAAACGCTGTATTTGTCAAAGCAGATGGAGGAGTCAAATTAATTGCAAGAAATTTCAAAACAAGTGGAATGTATACTTAGAGATTGAGTTCATAGTAAAATTTGATTTTCTTTGATATATGACTAGTCTAAACTGACTTTTTACGTCACGCCATGCAACACATTTTTTTTGTGAAGCCGTGAAAATATGTGAAACTTCAATCATTAATTCAGAACAGATCATAGGCTCGAAAAAAAAAAATTATGATTTTCCCTTAGAGTACACTTCAAATGTCATACATATTGACTTTAAACAAATTAGCTTGCATATTGCAAAACCAGTGGACTCTCGAATACACCTGATATTTTTCGCAACTTTTGCATAACGTCAAATGTGCTGTCCAAATGACGATTATTGTGAATGTGAAGTTATTTTGAAAGTTCTCACATACGAAGCCGCTTTTATTACCCATGGTGCACGCAGGAAATGCCAAGAGATTTTATCACTGCATCTTCGTTTTTCTTGAATTTAACGCAAAAGAATGCCAAATAAACAGCTTTTTTTTGGGACTTTTGAGGTGTTTTTGGCCATTCCTGTGTGCACGATGGCTAATGAAAGCGGCTTTGTATGTGAGAACTTTCAAAAAATCTTTGTTTGGCCATTGTAATGGTCATTTGGACAACACATTTGATGTTATGCAAAAGTTGCAAAAAATATTAGCTGTATTCGAGAGTCTACTGTTTTCGCAATATGCAAGCTAATTTGTTGAAAGTTAATAGGTATGGCAATTGAAGTGTATTCTAAGGGAAAATCATAATTAATTTTGTTTCGAGCCTATGATCTGTTCTGAATTAATTTTTGAAATCTCACATATTTTCACGGCTTCACAAAAAAAATGCATTGTATGGCGTGACGTAAAAAGTCAGTTTAGACTAGTCATATATCAAAGAAAGTCAAATTTTACGATGAACGCAATCTCTAAGTATGCATTCCACCTGGTTTGAAATTTCTTGCATTTAATTTGACTACCCCATCTGCATTGACAAAAACAGCGTTTTGTGCCTCATTTCCTCCCTAAAATGACACAACGTCATTGAATCAATTTTCTGTTCAGGTATTCGTTTTCAGTAGCTCGGCAGCTTTCCAGCGGTATATGATATGTTGATATTCGGATCGGTCTTTGACATTACCTTAAGCTTTCGTTTAGTGGGGCTGTATTTTGCAAGTTTAGTTTAGTTTATGATAGACAAATGCAGCATTGCAATGATTGACCAAAGCTATGAATTTTTTGCTCAGACTATTATAAATTTGCGAGGGTTTTGCTGAACGTGTATGATATCTTGTTCTGAGAGGCATTTCCTACAAAAACCTCGAATCTGACCCCCATATGGGCCTAGGCATTCTTAACCTTAACCCTTTTTTGTTATAAGATTTAGTAATGGAAATGAGAAATGGCATTGAGTGTGTCTAGGATATCCTCACTCATGAAGCAAGACTTTATTGATAATTAAATTGTAATAATTTTATTTTCACCTGTCTTAAAACACAGAGAGTCGATAATTATGAATGCATTCATAAAATTGTAATTTCAGAAGGTTATCTCACTGCAAGTCTGCAAGCTTTCAAGTACGCATCAAAGTTTTCATGGTTCCAAAGCTATTGATGGGTCATATGATACATTCATGCATACCCTGCTGGAGGTTTCACCTTGGATGCAGATTGATATCCATGAAATAGCCCCAGTCAGAGCAGTTGAGATATGGAATCGCTACAGCAACCATAACTCAGGTACTGAGAGAAAGTCATTTTCTAGCCGCTTAACCAATAAAATTATTACCCACATTACTCCATAATTCATTAGAACTTTTATTAAAGTGATTGTGAAGGTTTCAGGATTTTGGTATCATCGTAGAGTTCTCAGTATAATTTTGAAAACTGCTATAAAGTTTACTAACAGCAAGTGGCCCAGTCTCAACTGATTTTGACTCAAAGTTGAGATTGGAAGGTACTAAAAAGGTACTATTTTGTATATAATATCATTAAAATGGTACCTTTTTAGTACCTTCACATCTCAACTTTAAGTGATAATGAGTTGAAACTGGACCATATGTTATTAATGAACCTCATAGCATTTTTCTTAATTAGACTGAGAACTCTAAAATGATAGCAAAAACCTGACTCTTTCACAATAATTTCAAGCACTAGAAAACATTTCCGAATAAAAGTTATGGTCATTTGTCACATTTTAGAGGAAAGCCTAATACTTGCTATTAGCACACTAGTGTACAAAACTGGCAGTGATTCAAACGGAAGTAGTGGTATAACACATTCAATGACTATGTGTTGTTTCTTTGCTAACCATGTATATGTCTGTTATACAGGTGTTGAGCTCAGACTAAGAAACGTGTTGATTTCTGTAGCGGTCGCTTCTGATGAGGAAGGATTTGGTGAGCGTTTAACTGAATCAGCATGCTCATATTCTCAAGGAACTCAGGCTCGTGTTAAACTTCATCTGTGTTACGAAGCAATGGATGGTAGATATGTGCGAATCACTGCTGTCGAAGCAAATTAAATATTAAATTTGTTTGAAGTCGAGATTTTTGGATAACAAAACATCTTGATGGAGTCTGATGAAGGTCTTAAGTTGCTCATCAAGTTCATATAATAATCAACATGAAATTTGAAATTTTGATGGCAGGTTTTAAATATTTATTGTCCCCTATCCAGCTTAACTTACCCTGAAGAGCAGCATAATGCTATACATCAAATGCATATTTATTATTCTTTTTATTTTGTTGGTGTTTAAAGCTGCAACCTCTTTACCATAGCTGGAAGGTTATGCTTTGTGAACATATATTGTGCTACATTTAAAATTGCTTTCAATGATTACGGATATGTTTAACCCTTATATAATATGTGTAAATTTATTGTCATTGTGAGTTTTTTGTCTTTAAGACTTTTGTTGGAATTTAGACGTGTCCAATAAAAACTGATCCAAAGTCAAATATACAAAGCCATTCAAATTACAGAATTTTTAAAATTTACAGACCGACATTTTATTAAGTGTATTTAATGACGTGTGATCAAGCATATGTAGATTTATTATAGCAAATGATAATTGATATATCTATACAAATAGAAGATATATTTCTTTGCTGAAATTGATGCGGAGCATTTGGTGTCCAAAATAGAAGCACAGACAGTATATTATTGTCAAAGCCACAATTTCCATTCAAGTTGCTGACTCATGGTTATTCAATCATCAGTATTCCAAACCAAACCAAACCAAAAAGGGATTCATGCACAGCATTTTATTTGTTCGCCAATGCTTCGCCGAAATAAACTCTCACTGTATATATCATAGCTATCTTCTGCTCTCAAAGCATTTGGTATTTGCGATCATTATCATGCATATTTGGTATCAAAGTCCAAATAATTTTACATGCTGGGGGAAGAGGAATGGTGAGTTGATAACCTGTTATGGCAGGAACAGCATCTAGCAGCATATGTCAATTCCTTCATTCCAGCAGAATGTGAAATACAGTCTTCTAGCGAACAAAAATCGGAAAAACAATCAACTGTTTATTTCAATGTTCTTATCCTGTTCAAGGATTGGTTCGGAAATGACTATTTTCTTTTCAAATGAGCAAAATATACCTAGCATGATGAGGAAAGATTCATATTATGCAACATTTTGGCAATGGATACAAGATCCAATATATTTCAAAGATTGATCCTCTACTATTTATGTAATGATTGCTTTGCTCTTCAGAGATGAGAATTTAAGTTTCTGGATCACTTCCAGAAAAGGAAAAGTAGAGAGAAACAGTGGAAGGGTGTTAGTTTTGCAGAAGAATTTGATGGTAAAGAAGAATATATTGGTGAGGTCATATTCATCCAATGACTTACTAATTGGTGGATGTGCAAATGAAAAGATGATTTATAAACAGGACCTAGTACAATGCATCAATAGGATTCGTGGATGATTTTTGCACAGGTTGGTTTTTCCCACTCTTAAAGTAAAGTTTTCATGGTATTGAGTTTTGAATTGGGATGAATGTCATTATTTGGTGGTGGCATCATCCCACCTTTCAATATCTCTAGAATTTGGCTTTTTGCTGTTTTTGGCACATGTTGTTTACTGGCTGTGAAAACAAATTAAAGATGAGAAGTTAAACCCTCTACATAACCACCAGCATTAGCAATCAGATGAAGCTGAAGCTACCTAAATATATATATAAATATGTATCTATATATACATGTATATATATATACTTTTATGGGCATAAATCTCATTTGTTTGAAATGTTTTTCAGAATAAGCCAAAAATTTCTTAAAAAAAGCAAACCATTAATTATTCCAATAAAAGTGGAGTAAAACAATTTACACTGTATTTTGAAATGTTTAAAATGCTATGATGAATGAATATATTGTGGTATTAAAATTCCATATAGCTGGCCTAATTTGGATCTCATTTACAAGCCTTTCAGTATCTCTAGCTGAGACTTTTGACATTATAGTGAAATTTGCGACAATTTTGAGAAGATAAAGCTGGGGGAAAAAGGGGATGAAAGCATCAATATGCAATCGCTAAAACTTCCTGCTTGCAATTCTCATCGGTCAGGTGTATTATTACAAAGGGAGCACAACTAAAAGCGACGAAATTTCTAAAATCGCTCAGAAAGCGTGCCATGGGAAGACAACTCTCAAAAAACGTCAAACAAACGTCCTAGTATAAACTCACCTTAATAGCCGCCAGTTCAGTTCAGTTAGCCAGTTCATACGATGCAATGTCTTGTTATGGTTTGCTTTTGGTCTCAACCTCCCTGACTTGCAACTCTTTGATGCTTTGGCACTGGAGTTTGGCAGAATACTAAATCATTTAGCAGCCCCAGTGGAAAATATGTAATAATCAAGGCCCATTGTTTTCATCATGGAGGGGAGCTTTTTGCTAGAAAAAAGAGTGGATCACAGCCCAAAAATAGTTACTGTGCAGGTTGATCACGGATGCCTACTAAAGCTACATTAAAAATTACTGATAATATAATTACTAATAAACCTGGACAGAAGACTATATACAGCTGAAGTGAGGCACTTAATTATGGATACGTAACAACATTGGAAGGTGTAGTAGCTTTGGTGTTATCATTGATTTACTGTCCATAATTCAGCTTTTTTTTTCATTACCCAATGCATTTTGATCGGATTTCAGCTTTGAAAATTGCTTTAAAAACAACAGATATCTTGATATCATCTTGATGTTACTTCTTCTTCATAAAAAATGTTTGAACCTTAATTTGTATCAAACTGTTAGCGACAAGCTGCTAAAATCTATTATAATTTTCAAACTTCAAATCCGATCAAAATTGATTGAGTTATCAACAAAAAACCTGGTATATGAGCTGCAAGGCAATGATCACACCAATGCTACTAGACCTTCCGATGTTGTTACGTTGCCCACAATGGGTTGTGTCAGGAGTTGTCCCTTATTATAGGGGGCGCTAATCAGATGAGACCAAAAATTTGCACTTTATTATGTAAGATATCATTGGAGCAGATAACACTTGTTGGTTCGGCAGCCAGAAAAATTAAGATAGAAACAAAATGAGGGTAATTACATAGGCGGATTATGCTGGCCCACTTTATGGGACAAGAAATTGACTGCGAATATAACTTGATATTTATCATATTATAATATAATTTAATGTAATAAATATATCATTAAATAAAGAGTAATAATAATATTCCAGCTTTGAATTTCGAATATTACATAAATCTAACCTGAATATATTGATTGCAGAAAAATGTTATTGTAATACAAAACAATTATATATTTAATACCATAACTTAATATATATATATATATATATATGGAATGTTTTTGCAAAAAATAATTTAGCTGCATATTTCAAGACACCTCTCTTCCTTACACTCAAGTTCATCGTGATTGATCAGGTTTTTTTTTTTTATTGTATTATAATTTAATTTTAATTGAATTAAAAATTAAAATTTTCAGATACTTTTTTATTTCAGTATATAGTTCAAACTTTTGGATTACCGAATATATAGATCAATTGTAGTGAGCTGAAACCAATGAGTTTTTGCAGCAAAAGGTCTCATCTGGTTCCTTTATGGCTTATATAAAACTTCGCAAAAATATGGTCTCATCTGTAAATTATCAAGGGAGATTAATCCGAAAAACATAACCCCATTAAATGCCTCAGTGCCTCAATGCTAATGCTCCATATAGTGTCCTGTCTAGGTTTATTATTAAGTCTATGTTACTGAAGCATTATGTGGATATTTGTTGGCAAAAGGGAAGTCTGCTTTACCTCTACAAACTCTTTTAACATAACAAGGTCAAATATCCACTCATAAATTACCTGCCCTACCGATGCTGTTCACACCAACTTACAGTATTTATATTGCACACCTTTTTTTGTAAATTATTGGAAATTAACTAAGAATTGAAGAGAAGAAGTTGTCTAAGTAATTAATTACATTGAGTATATGCTATGCTATATGCTCATATGCTATATGCTCATATATGCTATATATGCTATATGCTCATATGCTCATATGCTATATGCTCATATGCTCATATGCTCATATGCTATATGATCATAGCGATCATAATCGCTTCTTGGCCTATTGGCTAAGATCAAAGTGTCATGGATAATGGCTGATTAGTGCCTGTTTCAAATTCTGGCAGCTTGCTGCACACTCACGATTAGGAGGTCCACCATGGCCTCACCTCTAGGATGCATTCTAGCTTGCTAGGATGTATCACACTCTCAGTATGAGGACTCCGGGCAACTTGCGTCCCTCTTTAGGGGCAGCCCACCCTCTTTTTTATCATAAACAGGGCTATGCTATAGAAACTTTTCGGCCTATTGGCTAAGATCAAAGTGTCAATGGCTGATTAGGGCCTGTTTCGGTTTCTGGCAGCTATCTGCACACTCACAATTAGGAGGTCCACCATGGCCTCACCTCTAGGATGCATTCTAGTTTACTAGGATGTATCACACTCTCAGTACGAGGACTCCGGGCAACTTCCGTCCCTCTTTGATTATACTTGCGGAAGCTTAGAAAAATTTTGGTACAGAATTCAATTTTAGCCAATAGGATTATCAGCTTCGAATTTAACTCATTGGTAGTAAGCTTAGTAAGATAACTCCCACGCAGAAATAGTGAAATCAAATGTGACAATGGAATCCTGTTAGATCAATGAGACTTCTTCCATTGCTCAAGCATTTTAACTGTTTAAACAAATTGATTTTGTTTTGTTGAGTATGTTTCACAAATGCTTTAAAAAATGAAAAGAATAAACTAAAGTGACAACAACGCTATTCTGTAATTGATTATAAATATAACTATTACACTGCTATTCATGATGACAGGAACTCAAATCGAATGACACCTAACAATTCATATTACATCATATTGTTTTCCAAAGAGAGACATCCACATAATCAACCCCCCCAATTTTACTTTTCTCAACAATATTGGAATAGTTTTCAAATGATTTCTAAAACATCTAAGATCCCTGAAGAAGCTATGTATTTTTAACAAACCATCTTTCAACCACATCATATGGACGGTTTGTCCACCCATAAATCATGTCCTATTGTATTATTTTTATTGTTGCAGTGGTTTTAAGCGACATGCTCGGAAGAGCATAGTAGTGGTGGAATTGATATCAATAAAAGTGTAAAGGAAAACATATTATGGCTGCGACAGAAATATTTCTTTCCGCAGCATCATTAAACATTTTTTTTAAACTTAAAATTAAATGTTTCTATGATTGATTTCAAGTTGAAGCCGGTATATTTGGATTTTCTTCTGAATTGCACGGAGAACACCTTGACAGCGGATTATGGTAAGACGGTATATTTAACAGCGTGTCTGGTGATCAATTTCTCATTTTTATTTAAATTTTGATTCATCACACAGATGGTAAATTTCCTTTTTGTTGCTAAATGCGCTTGCGGAGATATTTATTTTGAAATCCAGTGGTTAACAACACGCATTTTGAGTAATAAAAATGCTATTTCTTAAGCGTTTTCTGCAATACTGTGAATACTTGGAAGGTTGCCAAATGAAATGGTGTTAAATAAAGCCGCCGAATGACGCTAAGCTTGCATGTTTTACGCCAACCTGCTCCGGTGCACCTCTCTCGGAACAATTAGCATTGTCACCTCTGTGCATATAATTATCAGCTACTTGGCAGTTGCAGGGGTATCAAGGCGAAGCCGGATCTTCTTCATGTACACACATGTACACAAGAGGAAGTGTACATCACAGAGTAAGGATATATCCTTACTCTGTGATGTACACTTCCTCTTTTGACAAGTTTTCAAGCCCACAGGTAATAATTCTATGGTCCTGCTGCATGTTTTCACAATATAAGTTACTTTATGCTGTGTTGCAATGACTTACAAAAACCATGTATTGAAGGAAGTTGCCCACATTGCGATAGCAAAACAAAACTTGAATAATTAGTTCTGCAAGTCCATTCATCAATGCACCTTTGTGGACTGTTGGTAACATTTCCTGAAAATGGTAATTATGGCTTCACTGAAACGACTTTATTTGCATTTTTGCTATTTTTGTTGTGTCAGTATCAAGCATTGTTTGCATGGGGATGATTCTCCAGTCTCAAACTGAAAACGTTTTCTGTTTGAATTTTGTCATGCTGAGCTGGTGGGCAACGTAGTTGACCTAAAGCAACAAAGTGCTACCCGATGAAAAAGATGTAGCAATGTTTTGATATAAAAGAAACGATATTGGTTGAAAGCATCCATATCACTATTGGCTAGGAAGTTTGACTGTGTCATTAGAAATCAAATTGATTGAATTATCGAACTCTACTGAAATGAGTAGGTTTATTCTTGTCAATTCATTTTATTTGTAATTTTCTAACCCTCATTCTAGTCTCAGTGAATATCCTCCGCATGTTTTTTATGTCACAGTCAAATCAGCGAAGAGAGACAGTTTTCTTCAAAGCCTAGCCTTACCTGTCTAGATATTATAATACTTGTATGTCATGTGATTTTTTTGAGAGTCTTAGCACTCACAGCTATAAACTTTAGGTGCTAGATGTGTTTATTATCAATAGCAGAATGTTCGTTGATGTTGATCACCATTTCTTCATCAAAAATTATACAAAGCTAGTTATTTCAGCTGGATTTTATTTCCGCCTATCCTCTCCTTTAGATTTTTCAAATTTTGGTTCATCCTTTGATCATTATTTGCAGTTTATTCCCCGGTGAATATGCAAGGATTGGAATCAGACAGCACAAAATCCACTCCACTTCCACTTTATCCCTAGATTTTGTCTTCCCCTTCAATATCAAAGCCGTCATGAAAGGCTAGTGAACTACCTTGATGGATAAGTATCTTCATTATTAAGTAATAATAAGTGTTCTTACGCAGTAGATTTCGTGTCTTTGCCTAATAGAAGCAAATAAACTTGAATCCTATCTTACACACTCTTATCAGTTAAACCAATCAGTTGGTCCTATTATTTGATATAGGTCAGTGAAACTTACTTTGTTATGGTCAATTCTTTGCTTATTCCTTTCTGGATATCTAATACGTTTTTCTTTTATCTTATTCAGACAAAATCTTGATATGAAGGAAATTAATAATATGAAAATCAATTTCTTTGAGTATTACAAAGAGACATGCAGAGATTGTGGTGGTTTATTCTTGATTTGAAAGTGACAGGGAACGTTTTGTTTGATTTAAAATGCATGGATGTTGGTAATCAATTTTCGCTTAATGCATGGAAAGTAAATCAATTTGAATCACTGTGATGCATGTGTTGGGATTGCACGCTTTAGCTTAGCTTAAGCTTACTCAATCTAGTTGATATACATGTGAGTGGTGCAAACTACATAGTAAGTATAGGATAGAAAGGCATGAAGGCATAAAATACGTGGAGTAAAAGAAGAAAGAGAAAACAGCGAACAAAAATGAAAGTTCACAGCATTAGATAGGGTCAAATGATAATAATTTATGAAGCTGGCTCAATTTAGTTACAAATGTAGGAATATTTTCTAAAGAGCTGATTGGTCTAGGTTTGATTGAATAAAGGTTTAATTATTGAACAGTTGCTACAAAGTCATCATACATGTATGACTGATTATCCGATTCGATGAGGTATGTGTTTAGATGCAGGGCCTTTATACAACTTTAGATGGTATGTAAATTTAAGTGTTAGCGGCCAGCTTCGACAGAAAAATGTTTACAAGCTCAAGTTGTGATTCTGATTGCTATAGGCCTGATAAGTTATTTGTAAATCATGTATTCTTTGAGTTTTGATAGCAAGTAGACCATCTTGTCCACCAGTTCGATAATGTAGTTTTTATTTATTGTGCAGTGCAATAACTTGCTCATATTCGCTGCTGCTTGCAGTAGCGGGAGCTTAGAGCTGTCATTATAAAATTATCATGATTTATGATGTGTAAGTTTCTAGTTCTAATTGGTTCGCTTTTGTGGATGATGTATGCTTGATGTTGATAATTCAGTGATGATTAACATGATCAGATCTTGCAACTATTAATTTTCATGTCACTGCTTGCAAAATTATTGGCATGTTTGACTACAAGCTATCAGAACAGAAAAAAACTACAACTTAAATCAATAATTTAGATTTTCATCCCACAAATCATCAACACCAAATTCATACCGATTTTCACATTATTGTAGAGCGGGAGAAGAAATACTGGCAACAAATATTTGGAGCAATATTCAGCTACCATCTGGGGATTAACATGAGTAGACTAGCATTTATTGTAGTAATTGTGTTGGGTTCTACTAAGTCAGTCATTGCAAATGATAACAGGGGGATGTTTGCATTGATACTGGCTGACAACACACCGCAACACTCGTCGATCACAGAATCTAGGATTAAATGCGCCTTAGCCTGTCAAAAGCGAGCTGCATGTCACGGATTCCACTATGAATCACTGACAAATGGGACTGACTTGAACTGTTTTTTATATGATTGGCTGACACTTGGTGATTGGCTGACACTGGGTGAAGGTGGGATACATGTCTTAGCAATCACACCGGAAGAGCCTGCGCATGACCTGATTCGATTACGTGAGTATTGGGAATGGATCAGGACTAGGTCTGGATTTGGGACGCTGTCATGTCTGGATTATTTTTTATCCTGCATATATCGGTGCGTTATATTATCAAATTTCAATTCCAATGTGTCTGGTATAATATACTGTGTACTATATAACCTCTATAGAAGCTTAAAGCAAAAACTCTGAATTGAACAGCGGATTGATGAGTTTGTCAGGAAAAGGATATGTTTCCTCATGTTGCCACATCTTGTTATATCCCACTTGCGTGAAGTATTACATATAAGATTAAGCTTTCGTTTAGTGGGGCTGTATTTTGCAAGTTTAGTTTAGTTTATGATAGACAAATGCAGCATGGCAATGATTGACCAAAGCTATGAATTTTTTGCTCAGACTGTTATATAAATTTGCGAGGGTTTTGCTGAACGTGTATGATATCTTGTTCTGAGAGGCATTTCCTACAAAAACCTCGAATCTGACCCCCATATGGGCCTAGGCATTCTTAACCTCAACCCTTTATTGTTATAAGATTTAGTAATGGAAATGAGAAATGGCATTGAGTGTGTCCGGGATATCCTCACACATGAAGCAAGACTTAATTGATAATTAAATTGTAATAATTTTATTTTCACCTGTCTTAAAACACAGAGAGTTGATAATTTTGAATGCATTCATAAAATTGTAATTTCAGAAGGTTATCTCACTGCAGAGCTTTCAAGTACGTATCAAGGTTTTCATGGCTCCAAAGCTATTGATGGGTCATATGATACATTCATGCATACCCTGCTGGAGGTTTCACCTTGGATGCAGATTGATATCCATGAAATAGCCCCAGTCAGAGCAGTTGAGATATGGAATCGCCACAGCAACCATAACTCAGGTACTGAGAGAAAGTCATTTTCTAGCCGCTTAACCGATAACATTATTACCCACATTACTTCATTAATTCATTCATGTTAAAGTGATTGTGAAGGTTTCAGGATTTTGGTATCATTGTAGAGTTCTCAGTCTAATTTTGAAAACTGATATAAAGTTTACTAACAGCAAGTGGCCCAGTCTCAACTGATTTTGACTCAAAGTTGAGATTGGAAGGTACTAAAAAGGTACTATTTTGTATATAATATCATTAATATAGTACCTTTTTAGTACCTTCACATCTCAACTTTGAGTGATAATGAGTTGAAACTGGACCATATGTTATTAATGAACCTCATAGCAGTTTTCTTAATTAGACTGAGAACTCCTGAAACCTTCACAATCACTTTAACATAAAAGTTCTAATGAATTATGGAGTAATGATACCAAAAACCTGACTCTTTCACAATAATTTTAAGCACTAGAAAACATCTCCAAATAAAATTTATGGTCATTTGTCACATTTTAGAGGAAAGGCTAGTGTACAAAACTGGCAGTGATTCAAACGGAAGTAGTGGTAAAACACATTCAATGACTACGTGTTGGTTCTTTGCTAACCATGTATTTGTCTGTTATACAGGTGTTGAGCTCAGACTAAGAAACGTGTTGATTTCTGTAGCGGTCGCTTCTGATGAGGAAGGATTTGGTGAGCGTTTAACTGAATCAGCATGCTCATATTCTCAAGGAACTCAGGCTCGTGTTAAACTTCATCTGTGTTACGAAGCAATGGATGGTAGATATGTACGAATCACTGCTGACGAAGCAAATGAAGTACTAAATTTGTTTGAAGTCAAGATTTTTGTATAACAAAACATCTTGATGGAGTCTGCTGAAGGTTTTAAGTTGCTCAGCAAGTTCATATAATAATCAACATGAAATTTGAAATTTTGATGGCAGATTTTAAATATTTATTGTCCCCTATCCAGCTTAACTTACCTTGAAGAGCAGCATAATGCTAGACATTAAATGCATATTTATTATTCTTTTTATTTTGTTGGTGTTTAAAGGTGCAACCCCTTTACCATAGCTGGAAGGTTATGCTTTGTGAACATATTTTGTGCTACATTTAAGATTGCTTTCTATGATTACGGATAAGTTTAACCCTTTTATAATATGTGTAAATTTATTGTCATTCTGTGATTTTTATGTCTTCAAGACTTTTGTTGGAATTGAGACGCCTCCATTAAAAACTGATCCAAAGTCAAATATACAAAGCTATTCAAATTACAGAATTTTTAAAATTCACAGACCGACATTTCATTTAGTGTTTTAATGGCATGTGATCAGGCATATGTAGATTTATTATAGCAAATGATCATTGATATATCCATACAAATAGAAGATATATTTCTTTGCTGAAATTTATGCGTAGCATTTGGTGCCCAAAGTAGAAGCACAGACAGTATATTATTGTCAAAGCCCCAATTTCCATTTAAATTGTCGACTCATGGTTATTCAATCATCAGTAGTCCAAACTGACCAAAAAGGGCATCATGCACAGCATTTTATTTGTTCGCCAATGCTTCGCCGAAATAAACTCTCACTGTATATACCATAGCTATCTTCTGCACTCAAAGCATTTGGCATTTGCGATCATTATCATGCATATTTGGTATCATAGTCCAAATAATTATACATGCTGGGGGAAAAGGAATGTTGAGTTGATAACCTGTTATGGCAGGAACAGCACCTAGCAGCATATGTCAATTCCTTCATTCCAGCAGAATGTGAAATACAATCTTCTAGCGAACAAAAATTGGAAAAACAATCAACTGTTTATTTCAATAATCTTATCCTGTTCAAGGATTGGTTCGGAAATGACTATTTTCTTTTCAAAAGAGCAAAATATACCTAGCATGATGAGGAAAGATTCATATTATGCAACATTTTGGCAATGGATACAAGATCCAATATATTTCAAAGATTGATCCTCTACTATTCATGTAATGATTGCTTTGCTCTTCAGAGATGAAAATTTCAGTTTCTGGATCACTTCCAGAAAAGGAAAAGTAGAGAGAAACAGTCGAACGGTGTTAGTTTTGCAGAAGAATTTGATGGTAAAGAAGAATATATTGGTGAGGTCATATTCATCCAATGACTTACTAACTGGTGGATGTGTAAATGAAAAGATGATTTATAAACAGGGCCTAGTACACTGCATCAATAGGATTCGTGGATGGTTTTTGCACAGGTTGGTTTTTCCCACTCTTAAAGTAAAGTTTTCATGGTATTGAGTTTTGAATTGGGATGAATGTCATTGCTTGGTGGTGGCATCATCCCACCTTTCAATATCTCTAGAATTTGGCTTTCTGCATGTTGTTTAACTGGCTGTGAAAACAAATTAAAGATGAGAAGTTAAACCCTCTACATAACCACCAGCATTAGCAATCAGATGAAGCTGAAGCTCATCTAAAAACATATATATATATATACTTTTATGGGCATAGATCTCATTTGTTTGAAATGTTTTTCAGAATAAGGACGACGTAACGACATTGGAAGGGGTAGTAACATTGGTGTGATAATTGATTTACTGTCCATAATTCAGGTTTTTTGTTCAAAACCCAATCAATTTTGATCAGGATCTTGTCATCAGCTTCATGTTATTTCATCTTCAAAAAAATGTTTGCAGAACAATTCAGAATAACATATATATATATAATTTATATAATGTTATATTAGCTAAATATATATATGGAATTTTTTGCAAAAATAGCTTAGCTGCATATTTCAGGACACCTCCCTTTCCAACACTGAATTTCATCGTGATTGATCAGGTTTTTATATTTTATTATATTATTATTTAATTTTAATTGTACAAAAAAATTAAGATTTTCAGATACTTTTTTATTTCAGTATATGGGTGAAATTTTTGGATTACCGAATGTGTAGATCAATTGTAGTGAGTTGAAACCAATGAGTTTTTACTGCAAATGGTCTCATCTGGTTCCTTTATGTCTTATATAAAACTTCGCAAAGGTATGGTCTCATCTGTAAATTATCAAGGGAGATTAATCCAAAAAACATAACCTCATTAAATGCCTCAGTGCCTCAATGCTAATGCTCCATATAGTGTCCTGTCTAGGTTTAATATTAAGTCTATGTTACTGGAGCCTTATGTGGATATTTGTTGGTAAAAGGGAGGTCTGCTATACCTCTACAAACTCTTTTAACATAACAAGGTCAAATATCCACTGATAAATTATTTGCCCTACCGATGCTGTTCACACCAACTTGAAGAGAAGAAGAAGTTGCCTAAGTAAATAATTACATTGAGTATATGCTATGCTATAGAAACTTTGATTATGCTTGCCGAAGCTTAGACAAATTTTGGTACATAATTCATTTGTAGCCAATACGATTCTCAGGTACAAATTTAACTCATTGGTAGTAAGCTTAGTAAGATAACTCCCACGCAGAAATAGTGAAATCAAATGTGACAATGGAATCTTGTTAGATCAATGAGACTTCTTCCATTGCTCAAGCATATTAACTGTTTAAACATTTAAAATTAATTTTGAATAATACTCTTTTGTTGAGAATGTTTCACAAATGCTTTAAAAAAATGAAAAGAATAAACTAAAGTGACAACAACGCTAATCCATAATTGATTAGAAATATAACTATTTCACTGCTATTCATAATGACAGGAACTCAAATCGAATGACACCTAACAATTTTATATTACATCGTATTGTTTTCCAAAGAGATACATTCACATAATCAAACCCCCCCTCCCAATTTTACTTTTCTCATTAATATTGGAATAGTTTTCAAATGATTTCTAAAACATCTAAGATCCCTGAAGAAGCTATGTATTTTTATCATACCTCTTTCAACCACATCATATGGACGATTTGTCCACCCATAAATCATGTCCTATTGTATTATTTTCATTGTTGCAGTGGTTTAAACAACATGCTCGGAAGAGCATCGTAGTGATGGAATTGATATCAATAAAAGTGTACAGGAAAACATATTATGGCTGTGACAGAAATATTTCTTTCCGCAGCATCATTAAACATTTTTTAAAAACTTATTAAATGTTTCTATGATTGATTTCAAGTTGAAGCCGGTATATTTGGATTTTCTTCTAAATTGCACGGAGAACACCTTGGACAATCACTTGACAGCGGATTATGGTAAGACTGTATATTTAACAGTGTGTCTGGTGATCAATTTCTCATTTTTATTTAAATTTTGATTCATCACACAGATGGTAAATTTCCTTTTTGTTGCTAAATGCGCTTGCGGGGATATTTATTTTGAAATCCAGTGGTTAACAACACACATTTTGAGTAATCAAATGCTATTTCTTAAGCGTTTTCTGCAATACTGTGAATACTTGGAAGGTTGCCAAATGAAATGGTCTTAAATAAAGCTGTCGAATGACGCTAAGCTTGCATGTTTTATGCCAACCTGTTCCGGTGCACCTCTCTCGGAACAATTAGCATTGTCACCTCTGTGCATATAATTATCAACTACTTGGCAGTTGCAGGGGTATCAAGGCGAAGCAGGATCTTCTTTATGTACACACATGTACACAAGAGGAAGTGTACATCACAGAGTAAGGATAATCCTTACTCTGTCATGTACACTTCCTCTTTTGACAAGTTTTCAAGCCCACATGTAATAATTCTATGGTCCTGCTGCATGTTCACACAATATAAGTTACTTTATGCTGTGTTGCAATGGCTTACAAAAACCATGTATTGAAGGAAGTTGCCCACATTGCGATAGCAAAACAAAACTTGTATAATTAGTTCTGCAAGTCCATTCATCAATGCACCTTTGTGGACTGTTGGTAACATTTCCTGAAAATGGTAATTATGGCTTCACTGAAACGACTTTATTTGCATTTTTGCTATTTTTGTTGTGTCAGTATCAAGCATTGTTTGCATGGGGATGATTCTCCAGTCTCAAACTGAAAACGTTTTCTGTTTGAATTTTGTCATGCTGAGCTGGTGGGCAACGTAGTTGACCTAAAGCAACAAAGTTCTACCCGATGAAAAAGATGTAGCAATATTTTGATATAAAAGAAACGGTATTGGTTGAAAGCATCCATATCACTATTGGTTAGGAAGTTTGACTGTGTCATTAGAAATCAAATTGATTGTACTATCGAACTCAAATCATTTTATCTGTAATTTTCTAACCTAAGTTTTTCTAGATTTTTATCATTATGGTGGTTACATTTAATTTGATATGAAAATCTGTGATAATCATGCTTCTTTTTAAATAGTTATTTTTTCTCCAGACAATAATATGTCTGTTTGTTGTGTGTATACCGATTTAATACTGAAGTTAAGAAAAGTTATTCGTCAATTTTCTGTTTATTTCCAGATTATCAACAATTTACATACTGTTTCAAGGTGATGTTCATTGTTATGGTGGTTGTGAATAGCATCGAAACTCGACATAATCGACATAAGACCAGGTAGTTAGTATACATGTATTAAATATGAGTGTTCTCTCTTGATATCTAAATTAAACTGTTGGTTTATTAACACCTCGTTTCCTTTAGTATCAAGTCTTAATTTATCAAAGTTGATCAAATGTAGATACATAATCATCACTATTGAATCAGGTTTAAAATCCTGATAATACCTACAAGTCTACCCTTACCTTATAACTGTCATCCTGTACACAAAGTTAGAGTAAAATCATTAGAATATGATCCAATATTATGCTACTGACCAATGATCAATGCAAGAGGCATCCAAGATCCTTGAAATCTGTTGTCCTGAAGAAGGCCTAGGATAAGAACTACTTAATAATTCTGTCTCATATTAAGAAATGAATGAAACTTCCTTCAAGTCATTTCCTTTCATCTCAAATATTCACTCATCTATACTCATATCACCTTTGGATGATAATTTATTGCAATCAATTGGTCATTAGGCTAAAAGGTGAGTATTTTTCATCGCTTTATAAATTACATGTTTGTCAGTATAAAGTTTCTGTCCCAAAAATCTCAAAGCGCTTGAATCAATCAGGACTATAAAAAAGTTGCATTTCAGGAGTTGCAGTAGTTGTTCAGCAGTTTCAGTTTGACATGTTACAGATTTTAGCAGCTCAAACTAAAATCAATAAATCAGTAACTGTTTGTCCCACCAGCAAAAAAACAAGCTGTTAGTTGAAAAGAATGAGTCCACTTTAGCGTCAGTTCATATCTGTGCTCACAATGTTTCCCCCTCACATGGACACTAACAGGTGTGGTGCTAGTATTATAAATTAATTGTAAGTTCTGTTGCCTTATATATTAGACAAACGACCTTCGTCTTCAAAACAAAAAATAGAGTTTCTGAATCCATTGAATTTTAGTGTTTATGGTAGTAGGATTTCATTTCACCAACACCCTCAAGTGCTGACACACCTCAAAAACTGATAATGGCTATAACTATGTTATTATGTTTGTTTTGCGGTTACCTAACATGAGCCATGACAGCTGGTCTAAGCAAGAGGCAAAAAGTGATTTGCTGTTGCCTTGATTTGGGAAGATTTTCCCTCTTTGCTTATCAACAACAACCAACCATCATTACATCAAATATAACTATATGGTGAAATGAACTCCCACAATGCAACACTTTAACTGGAATTGTCCTGTCACGATAAAAGAGAAGATAAGAGGTGGCTCAGTTGGTTTGGGCGCCAGTCTTCAGTGGCATGTGTTGATGGTCTCAGGTTCGCATCCAACCTCAGTCCACTATCTACTTTGGATTTTTAGACCCTCAGGTGCGCTCCAGCATGCCTACTTACTAAGAGCAAATTGGCGCAGACATTACGGCCTCACCCTTATTACACCCTCTATCTCGCCACCCACGTGAACGGTGACTGAACCAATTTGAAATGCAAACCATGAGTTTTAAACCAACATGCTTGTTAACCAACTCGCATGATTTAGATTTACTGTTGATTTGGTGTTAAGATGCAGCAAATCCTTCATTACATAACCAGAAGAAGCATGAGTACATTTTTTTATTATTTTAATGTTGTACTAACTGTTTGATCAACATATATTTACTGCAATGCTGCAATTTGACCAGTTTGACACAATCTCTGTAAATTTTAAGTAACATTCATTTTTCAGTACTGGATGCCGATAGAATCTTTGATCTGAATAAAGGCATTTTATTTCTCTTAGACAGGAAACAAATCTACAATTTTTCAATGAAGTTTCTGCCTTATTGTCACCTCCTCTTGGTTGTTGTTTCATGGGCAATCAGAATCAGAATCAGAGAGTATGATAGTATGATGTTGGAGAAAGGTATATGGTATGCCATAGTAAGCTTAGGTCTAAACTTCAAGATCAAGATCTGTAAGAATAAGAGATGAAGATCTGTAACTGGCTGGTATATTCATTTTATATTGGTCCAATGTAATCTTTATATGATTCTCACAAATGTTATCAGCAACTCATTACTTCCTTTCGGCATCCTGATTGTTTCTTCATAAAAGGTAACTTGTTTCTTTTGTAAACAGGTTACAATTTGTACAATGTCCTGCGAGTATTGACAAGACTTGTGAGACTCAATTTCAAATCCATTACATTGTTGTATATACATCTAGTATATGTTACATTGAATGTTATCAGAATGTCATTACTTTTATTTTCATTATTTTATCACTAAATTTATGTTTCTTTTGAAAACTCCTAGCTTCTAATTTCAAATCTGTTACAAATTTTATCTTCATCAAGTATGGATCTTACGGTCTAACCTATTCATCTCAAAAATGTAACGCTGCCTATCACCACCAAATTATTTCTCCACTTGATGTTTTCTTTGTAAACAAATTGCAAGTTCGATGAGATTTGAAAAGCTCCCGAGATTCCATTTCGAATCGGTGTCAACTCTTCGTTTATTCATATAATATATATAGTTTGAAGAGGGTTGTTAAAAGCTTCTGAAAACAAATGCATTAACACTTATATTAAAATACTAATACGCTGCTATTCATAGAGCCGGATGTTATCAACTTTCCTAAACATATTCATTTGTGTGTTTTCTCTCAGTTTATAAATGAAAAAGAATATAAATCTATAATTTATATGAACATAATAATATATACCTCAGCTGGTGTCAGTAAAGGAGGCAGCCATGTATAACAAAATTTTTTGATGAATTAGATCATGGGTTGAATACCCAAAATGAATGAATTATCTTATGCGATCACCCTCATTCTAGTCCCAGTGAATATCCTCCTAATGTTTTTTATATCACAGTCAAATCAGCGAAGAGAGACAGTTTTCTTCAAAGCCTAGCCTTACCTGTCTAGATATTATAATACTTATATGTCATGTGATTTTTTTGAGAGTTTTAGCAATCACAGCTATGAACTTTAGGTGCTAGATGTGTTTATTATCAATAGCAGAATGTTTGTTGATGTTGATCACCATTTCTTCATCAAAAATTATACAAAGCTAGTTATTTCAGCTGGATTTTATTTCCGCCTATCCTCTCCTTTAGATTTTTCAATTTTTGGTTCATCCTTTGATCATTATTTGCAGTTTATTCTCTAGTGAATCCACTCCACTTCCACTTTATGCCAAGATTGAAAAGGGTTTCCTCTCCAGATTTTGTCTTCCCCTTCAATATCAAAGCCGTCATGAAAGGCTAGTGAACTACCTTGATGGATAACTATCTTCATTATTAAGTAACAATAAATGTTCTTACGCAATAGATTTCGTGTCTTTGCCTAATAGAAGCAAATAAACTTGAATCTTATCTTACACACTCTTATCAGTTAAACCAATCAGTTGGTCCTATTATTTGATATAGGTCAGTGAAACTTATTTTGTAATGGTCAATTCTTTGCTTATTCCTTTCTGGATATCTAATACGTTTTTCTTTTATCTTATTCAGACAAAATCTTGATATGAAGGAAATTAATAGTATGAAAATCAATTTCTTTGAGTATTACAAAGAGACATGCAGAGGTTGTGGTGGTTTATTCTTGATTTGAAAGTGACAGAGAACGTTTTGTTTGATTTAAAATTCATGGATGTTGGTAATCAATTTTCGCTTATGCATGGAAAGTGAATCAATTTGAATCACTGTGATGCATGTGTTGGGATTGCACGCTTTAGCTTAGCTTAAGCTTACTCAATCTAGTAAGAATTAATTAAACCTCTGTCATTTCTGCTTTAATATGGCCATCTATTTGGAATCCTTGTTGTTTCCTGAGTTCGAAAGGTAACATGTGATGGCCAAAATTAACAGACTTCGGTAGACTTTCCTCTTAGTTAAAAATTTGTCTTCCCTTCGAAAAAGTTTGGTTAACTTAATAACACCATTTATTTTTCATTGAAGTTTTCTTAAAGTTTATAAATATAGTGAATTAACAAAATATTCACATGTTAAAAATAGCTTGTCGTCCCTAAGTTGATATACATGTGAGTGGTGCAAACTACATAGTAAGTAGGATAGAAAGGCATGAAAGCATAAAATACGTGGAGTAAAAGAATAAAGAGAAAACAGCGAACAAAAATGAAAGTTCACAGCATTAGATAGGGTCAAATGATAATAATTTATGAAGCTGGCTCAATTTAGTTACAAATGTAGGAATAATTTCTAAAAAGCTGATTGGTCTAGGTTTGATTGAATAAAGGTTTAATTATTGAACAGTTGCTACAAAGTCATCATACATGTATGACTGATTATCCGATTCGATGTGTTTAGATGCAGGGCCTTTATACAAGTTTAGATGGTATGTAAATTTAAGTGTTAGCGGCCAGCTTCGACAGAAAAATGTTTACGAGCTCAAGTTGTGATTCTGATTGCTATAGGCCTGATAAGTTATTTGTAAATCATGTGTTCTTTGAGTTTTGATAGCAAGTAGACCGTCTTGTCCACCAGTTCGATAATGTAGTTTTTATTTATTGTGCAGTGCAATAATTTGCTCATATTCGCTGCTGCTTGCAGTAGCAAGAGCTTAGAGCAGTCAATGTAAAATTATCATGATTTATGCTGTGTTAGTTTCTAGTTCTAATTGGTTCGCTTTTGTGGATGGTTTATAGCTTGATGTTGATAATTCAGTGATGATTAAAACGATCAGATCTCGCAACTATTAATTTTCATGTCACTGCTTGCAAAATTATTGGCATGTTTGACTGCAAGCTATCAGAACAGAAAAAAAACTACAGCTTAAATCAATAATTTAGATTTTCATCCCACAAATCATCAACACCAAATTCATACCGATTTTCACATTATTGTAGAGCGGGAGAAGAAATACTGGCAACAAATATTTGGAGCAATATTCAGCTACCATCTGAGGATTAACATGAGTAGACTAGCATTTATTGTAGTAATTGTGTTGGGTTCTACTAAGTCAGTCATTGCAAATGATAACAGGGGGATGTTTGCATTGATACTGGCTGACAACACACCGCAACACTCGTCGATCACAGAATCTAGGATTAAATGCGCCTTAGCCTGTCAAAAGCGAGCTGCATGTCACGGATTCCACTATGAATCACTGACAAATGGGACTGACTTGAACTGTTTTTTATATGATTGGCTGACACTTGGTGATTGGCTGACACTGGGTGAAGGTGGGATACATGTCTTAGCAATCACACCAGAAGAGCCTGCGCATGACTTGATTCGATTACGTGAGTATTGGGAATGGATCAGGACTAGGTCTGGATTTGGGACGCTGTCATGTCTGGATTATTTTTTATCCTGCATATATCAGTGCGTTATATTATCAAATTTCAATTCCAATGTGTCTGGTATAATATACTGTGTACTATATAACCTTCATAGAAGCTTAAAGCAAAAACTCTGAATTGAACACCGGATTGATGAGTTTGTCAGGAAAAGGATAAGTTTCCTCATGTTGTCTCATCTTGTTATATCCCACTTGTGTGAAGTATTAAATATTAGATTAAGGTAATGTCAAAGACGGATCCGAATATCAACATATCATATACCGTTAGAAAGCTTCCGAGCTACTGAAAATGAATACCTGAACAAAAACTTGATTCGATGACGTTGTGTCATTGAAGGGAGGAAATGAGGCAGAAAACGCTGTTTTTGTCAATGCAGATGGAGGAGTCAAATTAATTGCAAGAAATTTCAAAACAAGTAGAATGTATACTTAGAGATTGAGTTCATAGTAAAATTTGATTTTCTTTGATATATGACTAGTCTAAACTGACTTTTTACGTCACGCCATACAACGCATTTTTTTTTGTGAAGCCGTGAAAATATGTGAAACTTCAATCATTAATTAAGAACAGATCATAGGCTCGAAAAAAAAATAATTATGATTTTCCCTTAGAGTACACTTCAAATGTCATACATATTGACTTTAAACAAATTAGCTTGCATATTGCAAAACCAGTGGACTCTCGAATACACCTGATATTTTTCGCAACTTTTGCATAACGTCAAATGTGCTGTCCAAATGACGATTATTGTGAATGTGAAGTTATTTTGAAAGTTCTCACATACGAAGCCACTTTTATTACCCATGGTGCACGCAGGAAATGCCAACAGATTTTTTCACTGCATCTTCATTTTTCTTGAATTTAACGCAAAAGGTTGCCAAATAAACAGCTTTTTTTTGGGACTTTTGAGGTGTTTTTGGCCATTCCTGTGTGCACCATGGCTAATGGAAGCGGCTTTGTATGTGAGAACTTTCAAAAAATCTTTGTTTGGCCATTGTAATGGTCATTTGGACAACACATTTGATGTTATGCAAAAGTTGCAAAAAATATTAGCTGTATTCGAGAGTCTACTGTTTTCGCAATATGCAAGCTAATTTGTTGAAAGTTAATAGGTATGGCAATTGAAGTGTATTCTAAGGGAAAATCATAATTAATTTTGTTTCGAGCCTATGATCTGTTCTGAATTAATTTTTGAAATTTCACATATTTTCACGGCTTCACAAAAAAAATGCATTGTATGGCGTGACGTAAAAAGTCAGTTTAGACAAGTCATATATCAAAGAAAATCAAATTTTACGATGAACGCAATCTCTAAGTATGCATTCCACCTGGTTTGAAATTTCTTGCATTTAATTTGACTACCCCATCTGCATTGACAAAAACAGCGTTTTGTGCCTCATTTCCTCCCTAAAATGACAAAACGTCATTGAATCAAATTTCTGTTCAGGTATTCGTTTTCAGTAGCTCGGCAGCTTTCCAGCGGTATATGATATGTTGATATTCGGATCGGTCTTTGACATTACCTTAAGCTTTCGTTTAGTGGGGCTGTATTTTGCAAGTTTAGTTTAGTTTATGATAGACAAATGCAGCATTGCAATGATTGACCAAAGCTATGAATTTTTTGCTCAGACTATTATATAAATTTGCGAGGGTTTTGCTGAACGTGTATGATATCTTGTTCTGAGAGGCATTTCCTACAAAAACCTCGAATCTGACCCCCATATGGGCCTAGGCATTCTTAACCTTAACCCTTTTTTGTTATAAGATTTAGTAATGGAAATGAGAAATGGCATTGAGTGTGTCCAGGATATCCTCACTCATGAAGCAAGACTTTATTGATAATTAAATTGTAATAATTTTATTTTCACCTGTCTTAAAACACAGAGAGTCGATAATTATGAATGCATTCATAAAATTGTAATTTCAGAAGGTTATCTCACTGCAGAGCTTTCAAGTACGCATCAAAGTTTTCATGGTTCCAAAGCTATTGATGGGTCATATGATACATTCATGCATACCCTGCTGGAGGTTTCACCTTGGATGCAGATTGATATCCATGAAATAGCCCCAGTCAGAGCAGTTGAGATATGGAATCGCTACAGCAACCATAACTCAGGTACTGAGAGAAAGTCATTTTCTAGCCGCTTAACCAATAAAATTATTACCCACATTACTCCATAATTCATTAGAACTTTTATTAAAGTGATTGTGAAAGTTTCAAGATTTTGGTATCATCGTAGAGTTCTCAGTCTAATTTTGAAAACTGGTATAAAGTTTACTAACAGCAAGTGGCCCAGTCTCAACTGATTTTGACTCAAAGTTGAGATTGGAAGGTACTAAAAAGGTACTATTTTGTATATAATATCATTAAAATGGTACCTTTTTAGTACCTTCACATCTCAACTTTAAGTGATAATGAGTTGAAACTGGACCATATGTTATTAATGAACCTCATAGCATTTTTCTTAATTAGACTGAGAACTCTAAAATGATAGCAAAAACCTGACTCTTTCACAATAATTTCAAGCACTAGAAAACATTTCCGAATAAAAGTAATGGTCATTTGTCACATTTTAGAGGAAAGCCTAATACTTGCTATTAGCACACTAGTGTACAAAACTGGCAGTGATTCAAACGGAAGTAGTGGTATAACACATTCAATGACTACGTGTTGTTTCTTTGCTAACCATGTATATGTCTGTTATACAGGTGTTGAGCTCAGACTAAGAAACGTGTTGATTTCTGTAGCGGTCGTTTCTGATGAGGAAGGATTTGGTGAGCGTTTAACTGAATCAGCATGCTCATATTCTCAAGGAACTCAGGCTCGTGTTAAACTTCATCTGTGTTACGAAGCAATGGATGGTAGATATGTGCGAATCACTGCTGTCGAAGCAAATGAAATATTAAATTTGTTTGAAGTCGAGATTTTTGGATAACAAAACATCTTGATGGAGTCTGATGAAGGTCTTAAGTTGCTCATCAAGTTCATATAATCATCAACATGAAATTTGAAATTTTGATGGCAGGTTTTAAATATTTATTGTCCCCTATCCAGCTTAACTTACCTTGAAGAGCAGCATAATGCTATACATTAAATGCATATTTATTATTCTTTTTATTTTGTTGGTGTTTAAAGCTGCAACCTCTTTACCATAGCTGGAAGGTTATGCTTTGTGAACATATATTGTGCTACATTTAAAATTGCTTTCAATGATTACGGATAAGTTTAACCCTTATATAATATGTGTAAATTTATTGTCATTGTGAGTTTTTTTGTCTTTAAGACTTTTGTTGGAATTTAGACGTGTTCAATAAAAACTGATCCAAAGTCAAATATACAAAGCTATTCAAATTACAGAATTTTTAAAATTCACAGACCGACATTTCATTTAGTGTTTTAATGGCATGTGATCAGGCATATGTAGATTTATTATAGCAAATGATAATTGATATATCCATACAAATACAAGATTTATTTCTTTGCTGAAATTTATGCGGAGCATTTGGTGTCCGAAGTAGAAGCACAGACAGTATGTTTTTGTCAAAGCCACAATTTCCATTTAAATTGTCGACTCATGGTTATTCAATCATCAGTATTCCAAACTGACCAAAAATGGCATCATGCACAGCATGTTATTTGCTCGCCAATGCTTCGCCGAAATAAACTCTCACTGTATATACTATAGCTATCTTTTGCTCTCAAAGCATTTGGCATTTGCGATCATTATCACGCATATTTGGTATCAAAGTCCAAATAATTTTACATGCTGGGGGAAAAGGAATGGTGAGTTGATAACCTGTTATGGCAGGAACAGCACCTAGCAGCATATATCAATTCCTTCATTCCAGCAGAATGTGAAATACAATCTTCTAGCGAACAAAAATCGGAATAACAATCAACTGTATATTTCAATGTTCTTATCCTGTTAAAGGATTGGTTCGGAAATGACTATTTTCTTTTCAAAAGAGCAAAATATACCTAGCATGATGAGGAAAGATTCATATGCAACATTTTGGCAATGGATACAAGATCCAATATATTTCAAAGATTGATCCTCTACTATTTATGTAATGATTGCTTTGCTCTTCAGAGATGAAAATTTCAGTTTCTGGATCACTTCCAGAAAAGGAAAAGTAGCGAGAAACAGTGGAACGGTGTTAGTTCTGCAGAAAAATTTGATGGTAAAGAAGAATATATTGGTGAGGTCATATTCATCCAATGACTTACTAACTGGTGGATGTGCAAATGAAAAGATGATTTATAAACATGACCTAGTACAATGCATCAATAGGATTCGTGGATGGTTTTTGCACAGGTTGGTTTTTCCCACTCTTAAAGTTTTCATGGTATTGAGTTTTGAATTGGGATGAATGTCATTACTTGGTGGTGGCATCATCCCACCTTTCAATATCTCTAGAATTTGGCCTTCTGCTGTTTTTTGCACAAGTTGTTTAACTGGCTGTGAAAACAAATTAAAGATGAGAAGTTAAACCCTCTACATAACCACCAGCATTAGCAATCAGATGAAGCTGAAGCTCATCTAAATATATATATATATATATATATGTATCTATATATATATATGTATATATATATAAATATATACTTTTTTGGGCATAAATCTCATTTGTTTTAAATGTTTTACAGAATAAGCCACAAATTTCTTAAAAAAAGCAAACCATTAATTATTCCAACAAAAGTGGAGTAAAACAATTTACACTGTATTTTGAAATGTTTAAAATGCTATGATGAATGAATATATTGTGGTATGTCATTGAAAGTGGAAACGGAAAGTGGAAAATGAATATTTATTCAAATACCTAAGAGCAAACAGCTGGTATTCATGTTAGCATCAAAAATAGTGTAAATCGTTCAATTGAAATTTATAGCTACCATCACAAGGTCTACTCTTAACAATCTTATTCTCATAATACACCTGTCCAATGAAATATCACTATAAAAATACAATACGTTACATTTCCTGAAGTCATTTGGCAGATTAAAATTCCATAAAGCTGGCCTAATTTGGATCTCATTTGTAAACCTTTCAGTATCACTAGCTAAGACTTTTGACATTATAATGAAAATTGCAACAATTTTGAGAAAGATAAAGCTGGAGAAGAAAGGAAATGAAAGCATCAATATGCAATAGCTAAAACGTCCTGTTTGCAATTCTCATCGGTCAGGTGTATTATTACAAAGGAAGCACAACTAAAAGCGACAAAATTTCTAAAATCGCTCAGAAAGCGTGCGAAGGGAAGACAACTCTCCAAAAACGTCAAACAAACATCCTAGTATAAACTCACCTTAATAGCCGCCAGTTCAGTTCAGTTTAGCCAGTTCATACAATGCAATGTCTTGTTTGGTTTGGTTTTGGTCTCAACCTCCCTTGCTTGCAACTCTTTGATGCTTCGGCACTGGAGTTTGGCAGAATACTAAATCATTTAGCAGTCCCAGTGGAAAATATGTAATAATCACGGCCCATTGTTTTCATCATGGAGGGGAGCTTTTTGCTAGAAATAAAGAGTTGACCACAGCCCAAAAATAGTTACTGTGCAGGTTGGTCACGGATGTCTACTAAAGCTACATTAAAAATTAATGATAAAATAATTACTAATAAACCCGCACAGAAGACTATATACAGCTGAAGTGAGGCTCTTAATTATGGACAACGTAACAACATTGGACGGTGTAGTAGCTTTGGTGTTATCATTGATTTACTGTCCATAATTCAGGTTTTTTTTCATTACCCAATGCATTTTGATCGGATTTCAGGTTTAAACATTGCTTTAAAAACAACATATATCTTGATATCAGCTTGATGTTATTTCTTCTTCATAAAAAACATTTGAACCTTAATTTGTATCAAACTGTTAGCGACAAGCTGCTAAATCTATTGTAATTTTCAAACTTCAAATCCGATCAAAATTGATTGAGTACTCAACAAAAAACCTGGTATATGAGTGGCAAGTCAATGATCACACCAATGCTACTACACCTTCCAATGTTGTTACGTTGCCCACAATGGGGTTGAGTCAGGAGTTGTCCCTTATTATAGGGGGCGCTAATAAGATGACACCATAAATTTGCACTTTATTATATAAGATATCATTGGAGCAGATAACACTTGTTGGTTCGGCAGCCAGAGAAATTAAGATAGAAACAAAATGAGGGTAATTACATAGGCGGATTATGCTGACCCACTTTGTGGGACCAGAAATTGACTGCGAATATAACTTAATTTATTATATTATAATATAATTTAATATAATAAATATATCATTAAATAAAGAGAAATAATAATATTCCAGCTTTGAATTTCGAATATTACATAAATCCAACCTGAATATATTGATTGCAGAAAAAAAATTCAGAATAAAATAATATATTACTATTTAATGTTATTGTTATACAAAACAATTATATATTTAATACCATAACTTAATATAAATATATATGGAATGTTTTTGCAAAAATAGCTTAGCTGCATATTTCAAGACACCTCTCTTCCTTACACTCAATTCCATCATGATTGATCAGGTTTTTTTTATTTTATTGTATTATAATTTGATTTTAATTTAATTAAAAATTAAAATTTTCCTATACTTTTTTATTTCAGTATATGGGTCAAATTTTTGGATTACCGAATATATAGATCAATTGTAGCGAGCTGAAACCAATGAGTTTTTACAGCAAAAGGTCTCATCTGGTTCCTTTATGGCTTATTCAAAACTTTGCAAAAGTATGGTCTCATCTGTAAATTATCAAGGGAGATTACTCCGAAAAACATAACCCCATTGAATGCCTCAGTGCCGCAATGCTAATGCTCCATATAGTGTCCTGTCTAGGTTTATTATTTAGTATATGTTACTGAAGCATTATGTGGTTATATGTTGGCAAAAGGAAGGTCTGCTATACCGCTACAAACTGTTTTAACATAACAAGGTCAAATATCCACTCATAAATTACTTGCCCTACCGATGCTGTTCACACCAACTTACAGTATTTATATTGCACACCTTTTTTGTAAATTATTGGAAATTAACTAGGAATTGAAGAAAAGAAGTTGTCTAAGTAAATAATTACATTGAGTATATGCTATGCTATAGAAACGCTTCTCGGCCTATTGGCTAAGATCAAAGTGTCATGGCCAATGGCTGATTAGTGCCTGCTTCAGTTTCTGGCAGCTTGCTGCACACTCACGATTAGGAGGTCCACCATGGCCTCACCTCTAGGATGCATTCTAGTTTACTAGGATGTATCACACTCTCAGTACGAGGACTCCGGGCAATTTGCGTCCCTCTTTAGGGGCAGCCCACCCTCTGTTTTGTCATAAACAGGGCTATGCTATAGAAACTTTGATTATGCTTGCGTAAGCTTAGAAAATTTTTGGTACAGAATTCAATTGTAGCCAATAAGATTCTCAGCTACGAATTTAACTCATTGGTAGTAAGCTTAATAAGATAACTCCCACGCAGAAATAGTGAAATCAAATGTGACAATGGAATCTGGTTTGATCAATGAGACTTTTTCCATTGCTCAAGCATGTTAACTGTTTAAACATATCAAATTAATTTTGAATGATACTCTTTTGTTGAGAATGTTTCACAAATGCTTTCAAAAAATGAAAAGAATAAACTAAAGTGACAACAACACTAATCCGTAATTGATTAGAAATATAACTATTTCACTGCTATTCATGATGAGAGGAACTCAAATTGAATGACACCTAACAAATTTATATTACATCGTATTGTTTTCCAAAGAGATACATCCACATAATCAACCCCCCCCCCCCAATTTTACTTTTCTCAACAATATTGGAATAGTTTTCAAATGATTTCTAAAACATCTAAGATCCCTGAAGAAGCTATTTATTTTTAACAAACTTTCAACCACATCATATGGACGATTTTTCCACCCATAAATCATGTCCTATTGTATTATTTTCATTGTTGCAGTGGTTTTAAACGGCATGCTCGGAAGAGCATCGTAGTGGTGGAATTGATATCAATAAAAGTGTAAAGGAAAACATATTATGGCTGCGACAGAAATATTTCTTTCCGCAGCATCATTAAACATTTTTTTTAAACTTATTAAATGTTTCTATGATTGGTTTCAAGTTGAAGCCTGTATATTTGGATTTTCTTCTAAATTGTACGGAGAACACCTTGAGCAATCACTTGCCAGCAGATTATGATAAGACTGTATATTTAACAGCGTGTCTGGTGATCAATCTCTCATTTTTATTTAAATTTTGATTCATCACGCGGATGGTACATTTCCTTTTTGTTGCTAAATGCGCTTGCGGGGATATTTATTTTGGAATCCAGTGGTTAACAACACGCATTTTGAGTAATCAAATGCTATTTCTTAAACGTTTTCTGCAACACTGTGAATACATGGAAGGTTGCCAAATGAAATGTTGTTAAATAAAGCTGTCGAATGACGCTAAGCTTGCATGTTTTATGCCAACCTGCTCCGGTGTACCTCTCTCAGAACAATTAGCATTGTCACCTCTGTGCATATCATTATATACTACTTTGCAGTTGCAGGGGTATCAAGGCGAAGCAAGATCTTCTTCATGTACACACATGTACACAAGAGGAAGTGTACATCACAGAGTAAGGATAATCCTTACTCTGTGATGTACACTTCCTCTTTTGACAAGTTTTCAAGCCCACATGTAATAATTCTATGGTCCTGCTGCATGTTCACACAATATAAGTTACTTTATGCTGTGTTGCAATGGCTTACAAAAACCATGTATTGAAGGAAGTTGCCCACATTGCGATAGCAAAACAAAACTTGAATAATTAGTTCTGCAAGTCCATTCATCGATGCACCTATGTGGACTATTGGTAATATTTCCTGAAAATGGTAATTATGGCTTCACTGAAATGACTTTATTTGCATTTTGCTATTTTTGTTGTGTCAGTATCAAGCATTGTTTGCATGGGGATGATTCTCCAGTCTCAAACTGAAACCGTTTTCTGTTTGAATTTTGTCATGCTGAGCTGGTGGGCAACGTAGTTGACCTAAAGCAACAAAGTTCTACACGATGAAAAAGATGTAGCAATATTTTGATATAAAAGAAACGGTATTGGTTGAAAGCATCCATATCACTATTGGTTAGGAAGTTTGACTGTGTCATTAGAAATCAAATTGATTGAATTATCGAACTCTGCTGAAATGAGTAGGTTTATTCTTGTCAAATCTTTTTATTTGTAATTTCTAACCTAAGTTTTTCTAGATTTTTATCATTATGGTGGTTACATTTTATTTGATATGAAAATCTGTGATAATCATGCTTCTAATTTTTAAATAGTTATTTTTTCTCTCCAGACAATAATATGTCTGTTTGTTGTGTGTATACCGATTTAATACTGAAGTTAAGAAAAGTTATTCGTCAATTTTCTGTTTATTTCCAGATTATCAACGATTTACATACTGTTTCAAGGTGATGTTTATTGTATTGGTGGTTGTGAATAGCATCGAAACTCGACATAATCGACATAAGACCAGGTAGTTAGTATACATGTATTAAATATGAGTGTTCTCTCTTGATATCTAAACTAAACTGTTGGTATATTAACACCTCGTTTCCTTTAGTATCAAGTCTTAATTTATCAAAGTTGATCAAATGTAGATACATAATCATCACTATTGAATCAGGTCTAGATCTCGGTAATACCTGCAAGTCTACCCTTACCTTATAACTGTCATCCTGTACACAAAGTTGGAGTAAAACCATAAGAATATGATCCAGTATTATGCTACTGACCAATGATCAATGCAAGAGGCATCCAAGATCCTTGAAATCCGTTGTCCTGAAGAAGGCCTAGGTCCTAGGATAAGAACTACTTTATAACTCTGTCTCATATTAAGAAATGAAGGAAACTTCCTTCAAGTCATTTCCTTTCATCTCAAATATTCACTCATCTATACTCATATCACCTTCGGATGATAATTTATTGCAATCAATTGGTCATTGGGCAAAAAGGTGAGTATTTGTCATCGCTTTATAGGCTCGAGTTGTCTGCTCGAGAATGCTTGTCTTTTTGATGATTATCTTGAGACACGTAGAATTTATTATAATCATATGTAGTATTTGACAGACCTGGAACTGTTATTTATAATTCTTTTTAGATTCGGTCAGAACGGTCAAGCAAATAATTATGTTTGTGATAGAACACATATTGGGATAACTTTGGCACGAGTTGACATTGATGAAACAGTGTCGGCACTGCAACACAGTATACATTTTTATGTAAGTAAGAAAAAAAAACAACACTGAATGGGTCACAATTTAATAAAGATGTAGAATATTTAGTTTTTTTGTTAACTTGTAAATTCAGCCTTACAATTAATGTGTTACCATCAACTAAGTACCGCACTTCGTCCTCATCCAGTAGCAGGTGGGGACAATTTTCTATCTCAAAGCGTTAACCCAGAAGCTATTTGAATTTATTTAGAGTAGAAATATCTTGTTACTGCAGCAGTACTAGCTCCCTGATCACAAAATGATTTGGTCTATGTGCAGCCTTTAAGTGTCCTGTCAAATACTCAGATGTCAGACCCAGATTCATGCTCAGCTCAGGGTTGAATATGTAAGTGGTAACAAGTGGATTATCCCATAGTTCCAGGGATGTAAATCGCATAATGATTAGGGCCCACACAATTTGTTTGTTATATATATTCATCTGATCTTGTAGAAACAGTTCACACAGATCACCATCCCCGATTGGTTAGTGTCTACAGACTGCACAAATTATGAGACTGATATGGTAAGACACAGACTTCAGTAGCTAATAACTAGTAAAACAAAACTTTCCAGGCCAGTAGATACAATATGAGGGTCACTCGTTTCTGGTCAACTATGCTGTGAGAAGATAGATCATTTTATGGGGGGGGGGGGGGAGTATTGTGGAGGTGCCTTAAACAATTCCCTTCCTAACATGGGACCTCTCAGATGAGAGACTCTGCACCATATCAAATGGTATATTGATTTTCTTTTGATTTTCTAAATTTTTTTTTTTTAATATTAATATTAATTTTTATTATTTTTCAGCCTTTGAAACACAGTTGTTTTGTACTTCGATGGACTTATAGATAACTGCGAATGTGTACCTAGGACGTAAGTTGACAATTTAACTCTCTCATTTGAATAAAAATTCATTTATGCTGCCACTGATAACTGGTTTATTTACCAACTTTACTCAGGTAACATCTGATGTGCTGAAGAGTACTCTATGCGCATATTACTGTCACATCAGAAATCACCAATATATAAGCTTCACCTCAGAGGCTGCCATGAACAGCGTGGATGACTACTCACACGGCCATGATCTGGAAAAGTGTAACTCTAGAGAGAAACTTCTCTCTTCTTTGAGTGCCACTATAGCTAAGCTAACTGGAGATGATGGTGTCTGCAACCAGCCCTGTGCCTCCTCGGTGAGTATTGTCATCCACTCTGCGCATGTGCGAACTGTTGAGGCATACGCTCGTCTCAACAGCATAGGGCTTGAATTAATTCACCTAAACTGAGAACCTCAATTGGGAAAACAAACGAAACCCACAATTTGGAAATATTCTGGCCTAAATGGAACACTGGCTTGGGCTTTGCTATCTCATAAACCTAAACTTTGGTGTTGCCTTCCTTGATGGGTGGCAGCGCCACCATCGCTGTGCTGCAGAGATAGACTATGTCACAAGGCTATCCTGCAGGCAGAGTGATTGTCGTTAACAGTTTGCCATTGACAACATTGGAGAGCTAGATTTTTATTGCCAGACTATTGAGCTGCTCCAACCTTAACGATTTTTTCTCTATAACTGTACAGATTTGTGTTGGCAACCCACATTGATGTCCATTCCAACAATGCATAATGATATTGGTTGAATCAATTATTTTGTCCACTAAAGAAGTACAAAGGCCGGAAATACAAGAATCTGCTGTGTCCAATTGATGGATAGCCTGCTACCCCCCTAAGGGGGGGGGGGGGGAAGGCGAAAAGATTCAATGTTTAAATCTGTCTATCCATTACATTTCAGATAGACTATCAGTTGCGTGAAGGACTATCTCGTATACTTCTCCCTCTGAAGCAGACTCTTCAGTGTTTTGATGCCAAGCTGCTCTCTTGTTTATCATAACAGGCTTCATTTGAACAACAGAGCGACTTACCTTAATCCATGCACGATCAGAATTCTCATTATTTAAACAATGCAAATGCTTTACTGCCTCATTTATGTACACGCAAACATTTATTCCCACATTTAATTGCCAAAAATAAATTATCATGAAATCAACTGTTGTTACCATTTAGCCGTTACAGCTCGGAGTTCAATTTGAGAATGTTCTAGTGTTGTTACAGAATCTTTGGTCTATGATGTCAGCAAGTAGGCCTACTGAGGATGTCCAGGCTCTCGGACTTTGAAATCAATTACCTAGAAGCAACTTTTAGCATCAGTCAAGCATGGCAATAAGTTTGTGACCGCTCAGTTTGTAGAGTGGAGGACTGTTATTGTTATCTTGCATTGCACAGTATGTACTCATGATCATAGCGCTTGGAGTGATGTAGCCATCCTTAGGTCAGCAGTCCAGATCTTGTCCATGGGAGTTTTTCACCTGGTGATATTTGAATTTAATGATATGATTTTCCCTACCATATCATTTCATATCAATGAGCCCTGAGTATAATGCGTATTTTTGCAAGTCCTTTTCTCTAAAAGTTAGGTGTTTGGAGCTTTGAGTTTATATTTATTATATAGTGAGTTTAAGCTGAAGCTGTATGGCTATTGGTTGTGATGATTATAAAAGTAATCACTTGAATCCCGCTGAAACATCAAATAAACACAATAAACAACAACCCCTCATTTGGTTGATCATATTTGTATCCCTCACAGCTCAATTCCCACAGCTGATATTGATTTTGCTTTTTTCAGTAAAGTTTTCTGTTTTCAATTTTCTGAGGTTGAATTTGAGCCTTCTTTTGGAGATGCCCTTTTTCTCTTTGGATGCTCTTTAGCACACACAGTAGGTTGATTACGTTACTAAAGAGTTTTCTCTAAAAAATTGAACTTCTTTGTGTCCTTGTCAAACCTGCACTGTTGAGGCATGTACAAAAGTAACAAAAGCGACCAACCGGGTCTGCGCTAATAAAGATAGCTGCCACATTAGTCTAAGTGCTCAGACTTCAAGGCGCAGGGAGTTACTTGCATAGTCGATGGGACAAAGCACCACAGTGCAGCTATGCATGCAGCCACACAGCATAAAAAAAATGGAGCTGAAATTGGAAAACTTGTGTAAATACAGTAGCTGCACCATTGGAACCCCATGGGGACAAAATTTGGGAGATCGTTACTGACTTTGGATGCTGAATTATATCAATTGCTGAGTGTTTTCTGGACAGATTTTTGGGATTTTTTCATATATTTGGTCACTAAGATTGAGTGTAATCAGTCTTCAAAACCCTAATGCATTGAGAAACCTTTTCCCACAAAGTTCTAAATGCTGAAGATGATGAGCTTGAAGCAGTTTTTAAAACACGCTACCTGGTTCTCCAGATAATGCCATTCTGGAATTTTTTTTCTAGGCTGCATGTGTTAAAGAGTTACCCAATGGCAGGAGGGTAGCTCCGAAGATGAGGTCAAATTCGAGTTTCAAAAACTGACTATAGGGCAGATTGATAAGGATTTGGTTTCCGCTATGTTTGGTGATTAGACCACAGTCATAGCTCTGAGGATACTTTTTGGCAGGTTTGATAGTGTTTTGGTATAAATACACCTGTTGTAGCACAGATAAACTTATGGAAATACACTTTGGTGTGTATAACAATCATATCATTTATTTATCTCTGAATGAACTGAAATTTTTAGATGTTACATAAAAACAATAATCTTATAACTCTCAAAATGACAGCAAATGCCACAGGACAAGATTTGAAATGTTATATTTAGTTCAATAATATAAATGTAACATGAAAAAGAAGTAGAAAAATTCCACAATTAAGTCAGATTGAATATGGTAGCGGCAAACTATAATGCAATATAATTCATAATAATATTTCCATAGAGCAGTTAGATTTTTTTCTTTGTCGAATAGAAACATAACAAAATAAAATGGTGACTGGTTTATTCTCTAATCTTGCAATTACAGTCAGCATTCATCGAGGCCGGTAAATAGTATAGTCGGATAGTCGGATAGTATCTACCGATTACCTGCATAATTGATTTTCATTCTTCAGACAGATAAACATCTGCCTTAGAGGTAGAAGTATTTGGAACATACCGGCATTTGGGCTAAAGTCTCTCTGAAAATAAACAATTTGTATATATATAAATATATATATATATATATATATACATACATACATTTTGAAATGTTCAACATTCAATGATGATTGAATGTGTTGGGTATGTCATTGAAAGTGGAAGCAATAAATGTAAAGCGAACAAGGGTTATGACTTCTTAAGTTTGAGAGTCATCCCATATTTGTGTGCATAACTTTACCAAGGTCTAGGCCTACTTTTCTATCAACAAAATTGGTTTTTATGTTCCCATAGTAATGGGGATGGGACTCGAGCTCATGATAGGTTATACCTGACTTTGTAGTGAACGGGTTATTGTATTTACTTGACTTATAATGTGCTGCCCTTCTCATGAATATACAATAAGTACAATAATCTCTCTTAATTTTTACTTTCACCTAGGATGTTTCTGTGAGTTATACCCTCTTGTGAAGATGTAAGTGTGTGAAGAGAAACAAATTCCAGAAAATGAATGATAAAATTCTTCTTGAACAGGTTATCATAATCTAAAAAGCATCGGACATGATGCTGATGATTTTACTCACATTTCTTGATGGAGTACAAGCCCCATGACATTCACCATCGCTGTTAGTTAGTCTAGCCATAGTGTTAATCATAGAAGAGAGAAGTTTCTCTCTAGAGTAACATCTTTCCAAATTATGATTGTGCAAGCAGTCGTCCACGGTGTTCATGGCAGACGCGGATGTGAAGTTCAAATAGTGGTGGTGTCGAGCTTCACAATGGTACGTGCACAGGGTACTCTTCAGTATCTCTGGTGTACTCTGGGAATATAAACATTATATAAACATCGATATTGTAGAACTGGCAATAAAAGTATAAAGTATATATATATATATATATATATGACTGGCTTACCGTACATGTTTGTATTAAAGCAAAATAAGTATGCCATAGCTTCAAAAAATGACCTGCAGAATATTTGGTTTGGTAGGTTTTACCCAAAAAGTAAGACTGAAAGAGTAATGTATTTCTTGACCATTGTGCAAATATTAAGTATCAATTCATATCCGCAAAGGCGCACCCAATTTTTCACCTTTTATCAATGCATCTGAAATACCTTAAACATTTTTTTCTGCGGAGAAAATTTTTTAACGTTATTAAAAAGTCAGATAGATAAATGTATCAAATTAGTGAGTTGTCATACCATGCTCATGTAGTAATAAGCGCAGGAAGTAGTCGGTTCTCGTCCTTGTAAGAAGTAATCAAAGAAGGCTTCTTCCTGTAGTCAGAAAATATCAAATTATCTGAAAGTGATCGTGTAATATTAAAGAGGAATATGATAATGTCTGTGTCGTTAAAATCAGTCAGTTAATTAAGAAAAATCACAAACTGAACGAAGTAGTATCATTATTTGAATTGCTGTCTGGTACATGCAAATCATCCATTCCTGTAATCAAAAATGTTCTAGATTTCCGCTGGCTAGTGTACCCTATCAGTAGGCCTAGACATAGTTTGGGTAAGATAAGGGGTCAAATTGGTAATCATATTGTTAATCAACAGCGATGATCCTTTTCAGATTATGCTAATGGTTTCGGAGCAAAATTCGCTCAAGGTGCTTCTCATTGCTGATAACTTTTTAGTACAAAGGACTTGCCTATAGGGGGTCAGTATATACAGGTTTCTCTCCTGGGCTCTGCAGATAAAACTTATTGATCAGCTGAGGGAATATGTTTTACAGCTGTAAACGTTTAAAAATAATCATATTATCGCAAGGTCACAGCTGCCAAGGTGCAATTGGCTGTCAGCCATGACCTCCCAATGATATGATTAGTTAATCAATATGTCAATATTTTTCTGGTTGATGTTGTACAAAGTTTTCCAGATGGAACTCTGCTTGAAATTGAGCTGACGACTTTGTAATGTGTTGATCTTTTATCAGTTTTTCCACATGTGAGCCAAGGAGATTTTACTACTCTTTCGATATGCCAAGGGAGCTGAAACAAATCTTACCTTTTCATTATTTCCGAGCCTAAAATCAGCCCAATTTTGATACAAATTATAGATCTTTGGGTGGCAAATTCTGAATGCGGTTTTTATCATAACCCCCACTTACATAGAACTCGATATTGTTGTTCAGATGATCGAGTGTGTCTTGAATGGCTGCTTGTACAAACCCGCCATCTGGCCTATCACATAAGTAGTTTATCCTTTGACTTCTTGGCCCATGCCTGAAACAGGAAAATAATTCTAATTTGATGCAGTTCGAAGCTGTTTGTTTAATAGCAGACTTTCTCACAGATAAAGTAAAGTTACTTATGCGCAGGGTTGGACCAATTTATAATAACCTCTTTTTCATATGCGGTCAAAACTGTGCTTTGCTGTCATAAAACGTAACATGGGACTTGTGGTCAGAGAGCAAATAGCGTTGACATTAAGCGAACATCAGGTAACATGGACTTTTTTAACCGGCAAGGCATCCTCAAGGGATGTTAGTTTCCAGGAACTAGAAATTATTGTGTGCGTTTCTAACAACTAGGTCTCTTGTGCCCATATTTAATCCTTGTGTATATAAAATAGGGTTTTTTCCAGGAATTGAATCTTTAGTAAGAGCATGAATATTTATGAGGATATAAAACAGTTTGCATGGCAGGTCAGATCAATCAAAATGATAAAAAGATATTTTTTAGGTTAATCATTCAAATAAAAAAAATACAAACTCTCTTCGCGTAAAAGAAAAGTTAGTTTACAATAAAGGAGATCTTTTTTACCCTGTTGACTGAATTACTCAAGGTTGGCATGTTAGGTTTTAAAAGTTATTACCTGGCAAGTGTAGTTTCTTGGCAGTTGAGTATTATTAGTGACATGAGGAGTAAATTTGCAAAGATTCCGGAACTCTTTCGGTTTTCTGGAAATTAAAGAGTAAAATAAATAAATTTTGCAAGCGAGCTTATGCAAGTTATATCTGTACTAGAAAAAATTGCTGCTTTATACGAGAAATCTCTGAAAATGTGTTAGAGCTAACAAAGACATTAGTCACTATGCAAAGAGATTACAATCCATGGAATATTGCGCACCGAATGGATGTTTTTGAAATCCTTAACAATCCAATCTTAATCCTGAGGAATATTTATTAGAGGAGCCAACTTTGAGTTTACCATCACCACATCTTTTAATGCCAGCAAAGGGTTTTTAATGCAGCATGATGTAATTCCCTTTTATATTAGAGCCAATTAACAGGCTCATACATACAACAAGTATCTATCTTTCAAGATGATAAAAAAAGATAAAATCACCTCAAAGATTTGGGTTCGATTGAAATTCAATATATGCTTTGATCTTGTATGAAAGAGTGGACTTACCCATCTTTAGATATTTTATCATTGCCGTTTCAGATTTCTCCTGACAAACTCAATCTTTCGTTCCCAAAAGTAGGATGCCAGTATCACCTCCAGACAACCTCTTTTATAGCAGTAGTTCTCCATTGCTGACAGATCAGTTGAATGTATATGCTGCCCACTAGCTCCATAGCATAATATAACAGATCCTGGACAAAAACTAGAGATGATGTTGGCGTTGTGAGGAATCATCTTATTACACAACTATTTTAATAGTTGCATGCATAAATGGTTCAAGTGAGTTTTAGTCGAAGCAAGTAAAACAGTTATTGAGCAGCACGGGAATTACGATTCCGATGATAATTTATTGATGAAATAGGTGGGCCTAGTGTCTTTGTTAACCTTGACTTAGCTTTGCTGATTATTAATATTAAATGTCTATCATATTCAGTTTTGCATAATGCAATTCTCAGTGAGATGATTCTCGCAGCTGATTCCACTTGTTTCGAACAACAGATATTTCATTGTGTTTTTTACACCAAGGGACCGGCAATGTCTGCAAATGAGGAAATTTACCTAGACAGTCGCCTACTATTACATCCGCAGCCTAAGAGACACAGATGAGGAAATTTGGTTACACCAACATCAAACACCCACAGCAAAAACACATACATATCCAACACCCACAAATGTATGAGCAAGGAAAATAGATTCTCCCAACCAACCAAATCAAACTAGACAGAATGAAAGGGAGCTCGTATGGGAGTATGCAACAATTTTATCACCGTCTGCCATATTGCCTGAAAAAAGGGAAGGCAATTAGGGCAACAGGGTTTGAAAACTTAGATCAATGCAGTTCATGATTTTGAAGAACAATATATTATTCATATTGGCACAAATAATACATAAATCTGAATCGTGTTGGGTAGCAAATAGTTGTTAAAATCTGACTTGATTATGGTATGCAGCTACTAGCTATTTAACTTTGAATTAAAAAGCATCCACGTTGTTGGTGATCGGCACCAAACGCATTAGCTTGGGGTCGCATATGGGAGGTACGATTTTTGGGTCTACAACCATTGGAGTTTACTTGCCCACCAATACGAACAATGAGTAAAAACTTTGTTCTGTTCCAGAAGTGTTCTGAACCTCATGTGAACTGGGGCCTTGATTATCTATATGCTTAGCTCAGGAACACATAGACAGAGAAAATCACAAAATTATTAATTAAAAGAGAAGAAAATTGCTTTAAGGTTTCCAATACAGAACTCACTAGACAGAATACACCGCTTGTCTTGTCATGTCATGTTTGACTGCCTGGAGATCCCGTTATATCTTTAGACATGGTATATTGGTTAACATGATGATCTGGTATTATCGTCACATTTTCTAGCCAAATCTATAAGGGTAAAAGGATAACATATCATTTAAATGTGCACTATCCTTCGGTAAACGCCAGGTTTTTGGGCCCAATCTAGTCTTTTTACAAAGTCTTTCAATTAGGATGCTGCTATCTGTATATATGCTATATGCTGTATGGTTTTCCAAGGTGAGCGAGGGGGAGAGGGAAATTTGGAAAGTTTAGTGTTCAATTTTGCCATCATCACAACAATTTCTCTAGGGAACATGTGAGTAATATACAGAAACTATTGATTATCTCCTCTTGAGAAAGTCAATATCAACATATTCGACGCTGATACCCCTCGTCTTATTATCTGAATGGAGAACACAGATGCATTGAACGGTTTTAGTCACAAACTGGAAGAGTGAGCAAGTATAGGCTGAGTAACCTGCTACATCAGTTACTAGGCTATGCAAGAATGATGAGAGGTTACGGCGTATTCAGAGTAAAATACCTGATGAGACATATTAATACTGTTATTACCAAGATAGGTAACTTCTTGGACAAGAAAACTTAGTAATCCAGACGCTTAAAAACGGCAATCATTAATTTTTTCAATAATTTAATGTACGCTCATTAATTTTTGTATTTTTCTTATTCTTTGCTGCATTTTGATTATTTTTCCTAAATTGTTTAATTAATTGACCCTTTTGCAAAATGTTATAAAGGTGAACAGTGTGGGCAATAAATGTATCGAATAAGAAAAGTTGATTATTTTTCTAGTCACAAGCAACAAATGGAAACCAGCAATGATAATCTTAATTAATCATGTCAGGATATACTTTTCTCAATATTTTCTCTGCCTTTTCCAATGGGGTTATTATTTTTTGGAGTATTCTCTCTTGATAATTTACAGATGAGACCGTACTTTTGCAAAGATTTATATAAGCCATAAAGGAAGCAAATGAGACCTTTTGCTGTAAAAAGTCCATGGATACAGCTAACTAAAATTGATCTACTTATTTTGTTATCCAAATATTTTACCTATATGCTGAAATAAAATAAAAAGTATCTGAAAATATTGATTTTTAATACAATTAAAATGAAGTAATGATATATTAGAATAAAAAAAAACCTGGTAAATCACAATGAAATTCAGTGTGAGGAAGTAAGGTGTCTAGAAATATGCAGCTAAATTATTTTTGCAAAAAAATTCCATATATTATATATATTAAGTTATTATATTAAATATAGCTTATATAAAACAGTGAAAATTTAATGTCTCATCTGATTAGTGCCCCCTATAATAAGGGACAACTCCTGGCACAACCCTATTGGTCTGTATCAGTGCTCTTTCCTACATGAGTAAAATAATTCAAATTAACCCGACATTAGAACTTGATGAATTCAAGAATAATTTTTATATCTTATGACTTATAGAGGTTTTTTTAAAGTGTACAGATAACAAAAATAACTCTGTTCTAGGTAAGTTGTTGACCTCTGGAAATAAATGAATACATAATAAGCCTACTACCAAAATCAAGCAGACAGAGTATTATTCATATAGGAAGGGTCTCTCCCTGCTAACAGGCCATTTCTGTAGTATTACATCCATCATCTCATTGTCAGATACAATGAAGTGATTTCACCAATCACCAACTCCGTATGTCAAGTCGAAATGGCATCAGCTCCTCAGTTACACATTCAGTTCACAACATTAGAATAAATTTTGCTGAAAATTCTGTTATTGAAATTAAACAAAGATTAATAGTGATTTTGGTTGACTCTATCACATCTCAATCATATCACAGGCCCGTATTTCTAGGGAACATATTGAGGCACTGCCTCCCCTAGAAAGCTAAATACAGTGGCCCAACACACTATAATTCAATAATCCATGTCCGAATCTGAGCGCCTCTGAGACATTCATGTCTTAAATTGCTTGGAAAGGAGCTTACAGCATCCCTCTTGGTGATGCTTTGGATTTGCCTCGCACTTTGGCGTCCCCTACCATTTTTTCTAAACCATGACCCTGTATCATAACTGGCTATGCATGGCAATAGGATGTGGCAAAAAACCTGTAATTTCTCAAAGTAGTTCAGTTGAGCTAAAATTTGCTAGTCGATATGTAAGAGAGTTGTGTGCTCCTGCTATAAGAGGAAGACAATTCAAAATGATTCTGGTTCACTACTTTGCAATCATCACTTGATCTGGTTTTATTGGACACGATAAAGAGCAGATCATATTTTTCCTTGTTGATATTTCAATTCGTTTGGTTTCATATAATATTAATAATTGGGCGACAAATCTAGCACAAGATAGCCCTGCAATCGAATTCACTCCTGTCCATTTCTAAGCTGTAATGAAGCAAAATGCCTGCTGATCTATCAGAAGAGGCGAAGTGATTTCGAATGAAGACAAAGTGTATCAAAGCTGATCTTATTCCAGTGTAACAAGGTCATCGGCTTCCAATCCAGGAGAAACGATAATGCAATTGGACCCACAATCATCTCAAAAGTCAAAACGCCGCAACTCCTTATACGTAGCAATGAAGTTTTTTATAAGCCTCACAGCATCACAAACAGCTTCTCGACCTATTGACTAAGATCAAAGTGAAACTTCTAATGGCAGACTAGTGCCAGTTTTAGTAATGGCGGCTTGCTGCACACTCAGTTCAGGAGGTTTTCTATGGCATCACATCCAGGATGCATTCTAGTTTCCAAAGATGTATCAAACTCTCAGTATAAAGGAATTGGGGCACTTTGCATCTTACTAAAAAGCAATCTGTGTAATATCTTGCATTAACCCAGCAAAATAGGCCACTGTGACTATACAATGTGGTTATTATTCTAGTTTTATTACATCTGAATGATCATAAAGTGCATGGTAGTACTAGGAGAGAAGAAAAGGTAACAAGAGATAGGCTGGTGAAGGCATCCGGTAGTGTTGCATAGAAAATTCTCAATAGCTGGAATGATTCGCATAGTTAGTTTGAGCACTGGATTGGTGGCTGACTGCTTGTGAAAGTATATGCTGCTCTTGATCACCAATACATGTATGATATTTTGATGGACTTCATATTAACATGTGTAAGAGGCAATATTATATTGCATCTCTTTCACACCAAAAGCTAACCTCAGCAACAAGGCGCAGTCTTCTTTTAGCAGCCCATTAGCAGGGTATTCTAAATTACATCATTACCTGAGCAAACCTAAATGAAACCAAGCACAATGGTAAAGTGAGTTTAGGCTAAAATCTTCCAACTCTTTAAACAAAACCATCATTACAAGACAAGCCTAATTTGACAATCTCTCATCATTATGCTGTGTATAGGCCATATGTGAACAAATGAGAAATTCAGGACTGGTCAAATAATCTGGTCGATGTTAGTTTAAGCGCTCAAACTGTGCCTGGCTTGCTGGTACAGGCATTTCATTATCATCTTTTTGATAATGAAATGTCTTTACCAATTATCCCGGCACAGTTTGAGTTTGAGCAAAGCCAGTAAAATAATATGAGGAACATTTTATTGCTCACATAAACAGATAAAGAATTCATGTTAGTGGTTGAGATACAGCAGACAGCCACCATAATCAGTGTATCCTTTTGCCTCTTCAGTTCAAGAGATACCTTCTAGCTCTGAATTCTCTATCACTGTTATATTTAACCTGCAATGAGCATCGAGTTATCCTCTATAACTCTATGGCAATGAGAGTCAAGACAAGTTATTTTTGAATGAGCAGGGAGGTCGGCTAGAATTTTTTTATATAAGATTATTATACTATCAGAATTATCAATCAATTGGCAGAGGACAACTGAGGTCATGATGATGTGAAAAGAAAATCAGATTATTGGTAGGTTAATTCTAGTCATTCCCTTTTTCTGGGAATAGAATAAAAGAAATGATTACTTGAAATATGATTTTGTTTGGCTCTTTAGAATTGTCTGCTCTTTCTTATGTTTTCAAATCATCTTCAGAACTTTTTGAACTAAACTATGTTGAGTGAGACTTGTATTCATACTTGCCAAGTAATCTAAATTCAAAAGTGGAAGATTTTTCACTGTGAAATTGAACCTCGCTTCTAGGGTGCGAAGCACCCGAGCGATCTACCTAGGGGTTTTGGGGCAGTTGGGCCCCAGATGGGTTTTGGGGTTTGAGAGCGTTTCTAGCCACTATGAAGGGCTAAAAATGCATATTTGATCCAAAATAATTTCATGCTTGTGCTTTGTACTGGTACTTCAATATCAAACTGGGGTGAAATACGCTTTAAGCACCTACCATCTCCATTACCAAACTCCGACAGGATCTCTCAAATTTGGAGGAAATAGTGAGAGTTACAAAAAGTGGGAAGTGGGAAGAACCGGTGGAGGGTCCCACCTAAATAGGGAGAGTTGGCAAGTATGCTCGTATTAAACACAGTTTCCCTTCCCTATCAGTCACATTCTATGTATACCATGGTTATACATCATATTAGTATTGTCTGATATTAAAATCATCAACACACAGGGGGACTCCAAGCTGCTAGGGCTGGTTTGGAGGCTGTTGAACAAGAGACAACCTTTGAAAAGTAGTGAATGAATCATGGTTGTGATAAAATTATGTGTGCTTACCTACTATTAAAATATTAATTGATCAAACAAATATTTATAGCCTACTCACCCTGTTTATTTTCTCTTCTCAACACATAGACAGACATCCTCCGGAAACCACCACACACGCATATCACACTCGGATAACGTAGCTAATTCATTTGGTGCATCTTTTTCATGTTATCTGTTCACCAATTGTTATCCTCCTGTCATCACAAATTATTGGAACATTTGATTTGATATCAGTTTTATGAGTCAAACACAACATCTCAACTCTGTAAAATCCTGTTTGTCACTCAGGTGCAGAAGCATATTGTATTTTTCCAACCAGGGTGTCCAACCCCCCCAGTGCTTGATTACATTGGCATCAGTACCTGGCTTATCCGAAATCCCGATATGACTCAGTACAATGACTGGTGCTTCCACTCAAGGCAGTGAAATAATTCATGTTTGAGATAGTAATGATTTCAGTTCATAATATATAAACTTGTATATCCATCAATAAGCCTCTAAAGTATAGAAAAGGCCAGAAACATCATTTACTGGCCCGTTACAGCACATGGTATTAGAGACACAATCATGCTAAACTTGGCCAACAAATTCATGTTTACTTTCAACACAACTTTGTAACTACTTCTTCTCATAATTTTATGGCTCTTCAGCCAACTGCAGGACTACATAAACAATTCCTTCTCATAGCTTTCTTTGAGCAGATGATGGGTCTATGGTCAAGAACAAACATTCAGAAAAATTTCTAACCACCGCAATATTTTCATTTTTTGTTCATAAATTAACCACTCTCTATCGAAAACTGATGGCGATACAGCTTTGAGGTGATTTGGTTGATCACTCAAACAAGGTCAATAAAGGAATAATACTCTTTTTATTCATTTTGCAGATTATGATAGGTTGCTCAGTAAGATAATTTTTAAGATAAGACAACTTAGAGTTTAAAGACAAGCGTGAGACCAAACATGAAACAGAAATTGAGAAAGAACTTTACCCATAATACTCAGTCCAGTAAAACAAACAATAAAAGGGTAGTCGATTTGCAGAGATGATTAGTCTGAAAAGCAGGATACAAATCAAACAGATCGGTTCAAAAAATTAACAAACTATATTAGCAATTTTTATGTCAACCACCCGATCGTTCATAACCCAGGAGTAAGGAAGGGTATCAAACCTGGGATATATTCTACATGTGACTGTTGGTGTACAAGTTGTAGTTTGTAGGTTTGAGCCGTCTTTGTTGTGTATATCTGTTCTTCTTCCCTCAGCGATGAGGTAATGATCTGGTTTTCAAGGTTTGAGAGTATCTGGATCTGCAGGTCAGTACGGGGTCGTCTACCCATAACAATAGCTGCCGGAGAGGTACTGATCAGCAGCTGAGGAGGTTCCTCACTAGTTGAACACCTCTCTCTTGCTCACCATCAGTGTTAGGATATTGGGGAGGGCTTGTAACAATTTCAAAGCAATATTCAGCAGAAAATTTCCTAAACTCCTGTCTGGCATCTAAAGTTACAGGTAAACTGTGCTGGTGTTGTGTTGTGATGGTATGTCTGAAACTTCCTAGTACCCCAAAGTTAATAATTGACCAATCTAATTCAGGATAATTTAGACTTCCGGGCTTTGGAGCATGACCCATCAGGTTGAACCTAAAATAATACATTTTCTAGTGCTTGGTTTGAGCAAGGAGTCTACAATCCTTGGTTTGAGGTATCACTCATTATGACAATAGTATTTTGTACATCATACCATCCTGGACGGCATGGGTTGAGTTTTCCATGTCCAATCATTATGACTGAATCAAACTCTTAGCCACTGAGTTAGATCATATATTTAAGGAGGGAAATTACGGCATTTATTCTCCAGTGTTTTACATCATCTACATGTAGATTATTATTGACTGCACAATCAGATTTGCTGTTATCGTTTAAACTTTCAATCACCAGGCAAAGCTAAGAACTTGTCTTGCTTCAGATACTTATGGGTTTGACACTGTTAATTCAAAGTGACTTTCAAATTTGAGCAAGTTATCAGTTCTCCATAATTAGAGCAATAGAGCACGGGTTAAAAATATTCCAAGATTATTCAAAAATGGCGAGAGGTTACATGTAATCAGAGGTGAATACATGATGAGTCACATTATGCATCAATTAATACTGCTATTTTTATCCCTTGATATTTTTCCTCCTCCAGCAAGACAACTTGGTATCGCAGAAACTAAACAATGACCATAACCAATCTTTTTTCAACATGGCACATGTACACTCAACAATCCTTGTATTTTTTTCTTATTCTTGTATTATAATTATTTATACCAGATTCTTCAATTTTATTGAAATAGTTTGAAAATCATTCCTAAGTTGAAATTTGTGGTTGATATAAAAGTATTAAAATACATTTTTTCAATGGCAACTAATACATGGGATACATGCAATAAAATTATTTAATATTGTTTGGATATACTATGAAATGTGTTCCTGATTGTTTCGTCTCTATCATTGTTCACTTCAGATCTGAAGGGTGATTCATTTAAGAATGAGCTTGATGGTTTTCTAGCTTCTTGTATGGGTATGAATATAAGTATGTATATCCTTTCTAGTCTTCCATATATCTGACTTAACATCTGTTACCAATTTCTTCTTTTCAAATTACTCGTGAATGCATATAGCTATGACTGACCGTATCTTTACTGCCTCATCATTTGAAACATCATGTCATTCATATTGGAAGGGAATCTCCTTGCTAACGGGCCATTTCTGTAGTATCGCATCCATCATCTCATTGTCAGCTACAGTAAAGTGATTCTTCCAGTCACCAACTTCACCTGTCAAAATAAATCAGCATCAGCTAATAAGGCACTATCCAAAGTCAGCTCAAAAATACTTAAAACTCAATTTGCTTAAAATCTGTAATTGAAATCTAATGAATAATGAATTCCATTTGATTCTTTTGAAATCTAACGCAGGTGAGTAATGAATTTGATTGATTATATAGTTGCTCAATCATATCACTTACTGGGTATGCATGACAATAGGACGTGGCAAAAACTAATAATTGATTAGCAAGAGCTAGGGCTCTTCTCAAACCACACCAGAAAAACACACGCTGGTCTGTGACTAAAGCAGTTGTGTGCCCCTAGAAGCCAAAGGAGATAATTCAACATGAATATAACTCATCATTTTGTATTCATCACTAATTGGGTGTCAATGAACATGTTAGATTATCAATAGGGAATAACCTGTAATAATACTAAGTCTTGTCAATATATTTTCCTGCTTTATGCGAGTTGTTTTTCCATAGCTTTCTCGCAGACTAATGATGGATCACAGTTGACCTTGACTAGTCAAGAGGACTACCAGATATATGTTTTACCTTTTCTGTACATAAACGGAGTTTTGGTGGTCTGATCAGATTTGCTGACCTTTTCATCGTTAGCACAATCTTTTGCCTGGAAAATAAAACATTTGCTGCCTATGTCATATGATATTTATAATTCAATTTAGGTATGGTATGATACATTATAATTTATTCAATATAGTATTCCATTATGTAAGGATTATTGGTAAACAGCTGGAAATCTGTAAGCATTTCCTATCTAGACAGAAGTTACAATATTATTACCCTCAAACAAAAATATCAGGATTGCGTACTACTCACTGATTTATAATACATCTGTATTATAAAACAGCGGTACTACTAAGTCAACTGCTTCATTTATGGTAATATGACTTGCCATATTTTGTATCTCTTAAGGTTTTTGTTTCATGGTACATCAACTGGGGTCTATGGAATTTAATCCAAGGTACATGGTACATCAGTGGTGTTCATGGCCTACCTTTTCTGGCACATTAGATTGATTAAGTTGGTGGTTATCTTTTGCTGTCTTCATCTTGTCGAAAGCTGTGGCATCAACAATATCAGCCATAGTCTGGGGAGAGCATTCAGTTCCCATGAAATCATTTATTCTCTTAATCTCAGCCAGTGGTGACTTCAAAAAGAATACAAAATAATTATCATTTTAATGATGATAAAAAAATATCAAATAACCCTACAAGATGATAAAAATTCAATGGATAGGCTACTTGGTTCATCTAGATCAAGGTGTTAATTTAGAGTGGCCTCATGAAAAATATCAAATTACCCTACAAGATGAAAAATATATATTTGTTTGTATTTTGGTTTTAAGGATGCTCTTATCAAATTTGCGTTAGATTTTCGGGAAAATGTCTCAATTGTCAGTGTATTCATAAACAATGTAAAATTAATGTTTATCTTAGTTTAACAATTGAGAAATTCATGTTTGGGTCACAGATATTTAAATCCTTGAATATTAAAATTCTGTGGAGTGCGAAAGTTATGTTTTTGTTTGTTCACGAACCACTGGACAATCTATTGTTTTCCATTATTACCAGGTCAAGTCAGAGGGGGGGGGATAGATCAAGCTTGATCCAGTTTTCCTTCTTTGGAATTGCCCCCCCCCCCCGAAAGAATGTCAGTAGAGGGGGGCAATTCCAAAGAAGGAAAACTGGATCAAACTTGATCTGGGGGGGGGGGGGTTTATGGTGCATACCATAGTTTATCAGCTAATTTTAGTAATTGCCCTTGGTAATAGTTTGCACATTACCAAAATCTCAACTTATTACCTTTTTCAGATCTTCGAAGAAAACAACCAGGACGTTTGGATTATTTTTAGCCATGTTCCACATTGCCTCCACATAGTCAAAATAGATGCCAAATGGCTGATCAGTGACGGAAATGAAACATTTCAGGTATTCTGAGAATGTCAGTTTCTCCCCCATAGCTCTGACTTTGGGGTCGGGATGTCTCATTGATACCTAAAAAGGTAAACACTGTATGATCATATATGATACGATGTAAAATAATGTGCTTCTCTGATAAACAGACTAGGAATAAGGCATGTAGTTTCAGTAATATTGAAATACAAATGAGATGTGTCTTGCCAAGATGGATCCCTATTTTTCTAATACAAGAGTCTAAGTTGACTCAGTATTTTCCAACGGTGTAATCTCAAAGACAGTATGAAAACTTTTCAATTAAAACCATCAGGTCTGATGCTTGTTTAAATGGGTTTGAAATGGGAATCATCAACATCACACAATAGGTAACCAATAATTGACTCACTGTCTTCTCATGGTGGTAAAAGGAAACTGCAACATCCTTTGGATTTCTGATACCTTAAGTGAAAGAGTCAGACACGGTATATATATAACCACACAATGAACTTTTGCACATATAGAGGCCTATTTGGGAGATGTAATGAGTCACTGTTTTTTGTTATCATCAACAGAAACAACATACACAACACATTGTTTTCGAGTTATCTTCTCATCTTTAAAGGTGACAAAACGTGACTTCCCAACAGAAAAAACGTTCCGCTCTAAAGTGCACTTTCGTATCAGTGACAAACAGCGTCTCCATCGTCACGTGCCAGGGAGTATTCTTCCCATGAGCAATTGACTGAGCATTGGTTTGGTGTTTAGTACTGGTTTATAGGGCAGTGTTCTATTCTCAATTCAATTTGCTCTTGCATGTCAACCACTTAACAAATATGACTTCATTATAATAGGTCATCAAGAAATAGCAATATGTAATATACAACACATCCAAACCTGAATGCCCATCCTCCATGCCCTTGCTCTACATGTACGTACATCACAAACAGTGGTAAGAAGTCGGTGCTAAAAAGGCAGCGGTCTAACTATGACCACGCAGAAATGACTTACCTAAAACCGATTTGCATCGCTGAAATTTTTTAGGTAGAACATCATGTCTAAAGTGAGTGTTGAATATTCTAGGGGATTCCTTTGGAAAATCCATTTCACTTATTGGAGTGAGAGATAGCATACCCATCACTTTGCTTGCTTCTATATAGTCGGAAGAATTCCTCTGAAGCATATTCATAATCTCCCATAAAAAATGAGTGCCTGCAAATGGAAAAAAGGTTGTTTCTGTTTCTGTTTCTGCAGACCAAATCATTCTGTAATCGCCCAGTGGAAAGCCAACAAGTACCCTTAGATGTTGTCGTAAGACCAATTGGTAAACCTGTAGGCTAAGAGTGTGCCTAATCTATGGATGCACAAATTGAAAAGTCATGATTAATTTGCCGCCATACTGTTTGAACAAGACACCTACCATTCTTTGGATATGTACAAAGTAAAAGGTCCCCTTCGTTCCATGTATATTCCTGTATAGATTTCTGTATCTTGTCCCAATGTTCTTGTACTGGAATACCGAAATTGACCAAAGTCGCAACCTTTAAACTTCCGTCATCACTGCAGAGATAGAACCCTGTGTTCCTGCCCCATTTAGGATTGTTGAATCCAGAATTCTCATCCATCCCAAGTCCCGATGAACTGAATACTTATTGCGAACTATCACACAAGCATTATCTTCAGAAAGCTTATACCAATTAAAATGAGTTCAGTATATTTGTGGTCTGCCTGTCCTTGCGTGTTATTTGCTTTAATTACACTCAGAAAGAACAAACAACTAATCAATTCCTTCGACAAGTCAATGACAATTGAATACTTTTTGAGGTCAGATTAAAATAGCCTGGATTAATTAAAACAAGCTTGGATTAACGAGTTACTTTGTGTGACAACCTCAATCAATACCGGATCCACTCCATAATCACAGGCTTGAACAGGTGTATTTAAATAAGCGGACAAATGACATTTTGCCCTTAATTAAACTCAAGCAAAAACTTGAAGCTTGTGTGACCTCAAACTATCGGTTGCTAGGCCTGTCAAAAACCTTTCACACATGACTACATAATTTGAGAAGGATATCAGGCCGGTGACATGATTTTTTAGTCTGACCTCATGTGAACTCCACAAAGAGTTCAAACAAGAGTTGCACTACGCAAATGTTGTGAACTTGTGAGCGCTTCCAGAGTGCTCAGAGAAAACAAATATTTGGCCCCTGCCCATTAGCCGAAGGGGAGTGATTCCTATTGCATCAAAACTGGATCTAGGTTGATCTAATAATATGAGCATTACAATGACATCAGTTGTTGTACAAACCCCCCCCCCCCCCCCCCCCGTACACTTCGCAACAAATGTTTTTTTAAACGCTTTAAACGTGCAACTGTTTCAACCCACTACTGTTTGTATTGTTAAAATTTACTGCTGTACAGAAGCAGGAATTCATTGTACCTATCTGATTACTTTTACACAATAGCTTCAACTTATACAACTACTGTTTCTGGTATCCAAATTTTAATCTGCTAAATGCCTTACTAGGGTGCCTTAGAACAACATCGATCACTTTTACAGCTTACACAGGTTTGAGACAAATATAGGAAACATTCTTCCAATCTTTCTCATCAGCAACCCTCTCCCCAAGATCCCAATTGATTGAGTAGCCTTCTTTCTGGACATTTGAGACAACTCTGCCACAAATACCATAAGAAATTGACAGCATTGTCAAGTTTAATTAGTCGAGTCTTAGTAGAGCATTTCTTATTCTCCCAATCATATAGTAGATGAATGGTCCATCCGTTTAAACAGTCAAGACAATGCAGGCAGCCACTCAATTAGAGAGTCATAATCCTTCATTCCTCCAAATCTTCAGAATATTAGTGAGATCACATATCGGAGTATCAAATAAATGATACATACTATTGCTAAAAAATATATAGAAAAATAGCAAGTTTTTGTCTTTGTCCAAAGACTAAGAAATAGAGGTGCCTTAAGGGGGTGGGTGCCATATTCGGCGCCTAGTTACTCTCAGCATGTAGGCAGGACGAAATACACCTGGGGCACAGTGCCCAGTTTCAGTTACAGTTTCACGAACAGAAAGTTAAGGAAGAAACTACTATCACTGCAACTTAGATAACCGCACATTAAGTTCAACCTATGCACAATACACCAAGCGTTCAAGCCATCCAAGGCAACTCCCTATCAAACTATCAATCCATGGTACCAAAATCCAGAGGGAGCTCACTACACCTGAATCAGTCAGTACCTTTTTTCCATCCTTTTTAGCTTTTATAAAGCTAAGCTAAAGTTTAATAGTGCAAATTTAACAAGGACCAGAACTTACCTGTAATTAAATCGGTGACGAATTGTTTAGAATACCAAGAACCCCCATGCGGTGCACATTTGATAATGATAATGTGAGTTTGTAATTTGTGAAACAATCACGTTAAAAAATGTCAGAAATTTGGATTGGCTTCATTTGAATCAAGTCTTATTCAGTTTGCCTGCATTCAGAATTGCTCTCTCTCAATTGATAAGCAACAGTGTTTCCGTTTATTTTTAAGATTGGAAAGACACAAAAATGGAGTTGAAGCAATTGACTATAGATAGAATCAGATAATAGACAAATACATTTCTGTGCTTGTTCCATGGCCGGCAATTTAATGTTATTAACTCCAATAAAATGTGCATGCGGGGGGGGGGGGGAGGAGGTCTTTTATTTATAATGAGCCAGGTCTTTTGAGCCAAACCATTTCAATAACAAAAATCTGTGCAAAATTCATAATTCATAAATACATATATCGTATACTAATTAACAATTTGTGATCCATAAGAGAATGTAAATAGAGTAGAAACGTGAGACTGTGGAGTGAATAATTACTTTTATGAGTTGTTCATTGATAAGGTAGTTGATTTATGATTGCTTTGGATATCTGAGAGTATCAAACATAACGTCATGTCATTAGTTGACACCTCTTTTTTCATGAGGATTTAATGAATCACACTTAATCCGTCAACAAATGACAGATCTTGGTTTTTAGCTTTTTTTGCAATCAAAAGCGTGTATCAGATGCTCTAATCTATCTCAAGCTCTGCCTAATACAATTAATTACAATTAATTGTTATGCAACTAGAGTTATCTCAAATTTGTATAACTTTAGATCCCATAGCAGTATTTAGTAAGACAAAAAAAAGATGAAAAATAAACTGGTTCAAAATGCAATTTTTATTACATTGGCAAATACATCATACTTTTATCCCGTACTTTTGTGTTTTGCTAGTGATATATGCTATGCTCCAACATCTCACTGCAAACTTGCTGAGTTAACTACAAACAAATTTCTTCTTTTGCTTGTAGGATACCACAGTATGTCATATTTAGCTGTGATCTTTGATAAATATATGAGATACAAGATACAAAAGTGCACATACCACTGCACAAGACAGAAGTCTTCAACTAGAAAAAGTGAAACAAGTCCGTATTGAGTTATTGGCAACCTTCCCATAGCAGCCCCCCCCCCTGGGTGTTGATCTCATTCCAACACTTCCAGCCCTCAGTGAGTTTTGTCATTTGTGACGTATTGGTGTGTTATTGATATTGCGCAGCCAGAGAGGGTGCCAACTCTTAACTGTTTCACTGCAACAGCCCCCCTCATTACTCTAATGCTTATACTCCCAGCCAGGCCAGGACAAGGAAGTAAGTAATACGGTAATCAATCGATTGATCTACTATCCTCAATTGAGAGGATGATATAGCACACTAAATTAAAAGATAACTAGGTGACAAAACAACTCGTCACACAGGTGTGCTCTTGAGGATATGAAAACATTGTGAAAAGGAAAAACGACTTTCATAAAGCATCTTATGGTGTTGTTTTCAATTGAAATAAGTATCTGTCAATATGAAATGTATCTTCAGTGAACAGGTATCATGATCCAGGGTGAAAAATGAGAACAACAATAATGATTCAATCAATTGATGTTCTATCTTCAATCATCTGGTGGTGTTCCTGTCAGTATCAGTGTCAAATGATAGCATGTCGTGGACCAATATAATAATGGTTCACAATGTTCCAGGATTTTGCATCGGAAACATGGGCTTCTTGACTGATACAAGAATGTGAGTTAACAGGATTAATAGTGATTAATCTTTTAGTCATCGAAATCACTTTACACCAGCCTTTTTGTAATTTCAGAAAACTTTTGTAAAGCAACCTTGCATTCAAAAGTTTTTCTGTTAGACTACTTGAATGACAGAAATATCCTTTTAGGATTGCATATAGTGAAATTGAATCTCAGATTGGGAAGTTGCATGATGAAATTCGGGATCACTCATAAGGCAAGGAGTATTTGTGTCAGTCAGTCAGTTATGTTGTAGCAGAGGTATCAAAATATTGAAAGCGTCATAGAAATCACTGGGAATCATCTTAGTTTTCCTCAAATATCAGTATCAAGTTTTTAAAAATTCCTGGGAGAGACTGGTAGGTAACAATATTCACATGTACCAGATTGCTACGTTTGATTGTCTCTTTTTACAGAATTATCTTGCTGACACTGACCTGTGTTGTGGTTGTCATAAACACAAATGCAGCAGATATCTCAAAAGTTGAATTTGAAAAGCTAGAGCAGATGGTTGAAAATCTGGTAACAGAGAACAAGAAGTTAAAGAACGATGAGAAAATCACAGCTGATTCTTTGGAAAAACTTTTCACTGCCCTGAAGGTACGTTCTTCTAACTTCTTTTTGGCATGAGCATGTGTTTATTCGCAGTGTAGTGTAAATTCACTGTTGAAGTGATCTAAAGAAAACCAATAATCATTTGACAATGTGTAAATGAATAATCACAATGTTTTGATGTTGAGTCTTGGTAAAGCTGGATCAAGCTGGGTTGTCATGTTTGGGTGTGCCCTAACAAAATTGCATCCATTTCCATGATTTAAACCCCTCTTTGATCTTTACTGAACTTTGGGATAGAAAATAAAATGCAAAACTTTTAATAGTGCAGCCGTAGCTCAATGGTAAGGGTACAGGACTTTCATGCAATAGGTCCCGCGTTCGATTCCCAGGGGTTGCGGTGGTGTCAAGAAGAGCATCCGACCACAACAACTCGTGTGCTCCAAACAAGATGTCGGTCATTCAACCAGTGTTATCAAAGTCAGATCCATAACGCCCGTATCCATGTACTTTCTCTTTCTCACAGGGTTTACACATAGAGTTATTATATACTCTAGACCGGACAATGCAGTGCTAAAAACGTCCTACTTAATTATTGCGAAATCCATGACACAACGCAGTCTGGTTCTGCATGGCTAGTGACTGTATCATATTACTTATCATTGAGAATACACATAATGGGCATGGGAATTTAGATTTTTAGAGCGCTTATAGCCATGTTTTGGAAAAGTTTTCATGTGACACCATGTGGATCACTTGCAGGTATCTTCACTTTCAATTCCATGATGCAACGAAAACTGGTTGTGCGTGGATAGTGCAAGAGTCATTGACTTTATCATTGAAAATATTAGAATTTTACATATTAATTTTGTTTACGGAGCATTTGTAGCCATATTTCAGAGAATATCACATGTAACACCATGAACATCCCCTAGGGTATTTTCTTAACCAGTCAGTATATAAATTTTTTTTATATGCTCCCATTAAAATAAGCCAAATATCAACCGCAAACCCGTGAGCTTAAATCCCAATGACAGGGCTAGCTGGTTCCTGCCACATACCAAGCATTTAACTGTGTCCTGTCACTCAAACTTATATGTTGCACACTCAGTCGGTTCACTTTATCTGTTCAATTCCAGCTATTTGTGATAACATGGAGTACAAGTAGCCTATGGAAAAGTGATTGGAGGTGAAAAGGTTTGCTGCTTGCCTTTTCGTTTTTAGAGCACTTTTAGCAATATTTTTGTAAAACTTTTCATGTCACACTATAAGATGACTTGTAAGTGATTTATTTAGCAGTCAGGGGACAAAAAGATTTGTGTTATCCCCATTAAACACCATAATCTCAACCGCAAACATATCATCGATAAAATCACAATTACCTGGCTAGCCGGATTTTGCCACTGGCACTTGCCTGCCAGTTTAACTATGTCCTGTCTATCTAACTAAAATGTTACACACTCACTGAGTTCATTTTATCTGTCCAGTATTATGACTTCCAATTATACAACGCGTACAAAAATTTTCAGGTTTTGGTTTGGCTATATCATTTAAAGCTCTTAATTCCCTCTCCGGGGTGGCCACTCGTTTTTGGATTGCCGGAACTATTCAAGCCAACACAGCAGGTTGAATAAATCAATGCATTAACCTTTCTGTTGAGTCGCTGAATATCAAGAAACATCGAATGGTCAACTCAAGAATCATACTTGTCCAGCTTGACTCTAGATTTTCTTAAATTCCCTCACTCAGTCTTTAAAATTGTATGAAAATGGCAGTCAGTAATCAGTTGCAACACATTATGGATAACACCATAATATTTCGTCTTTGCAACTTCAATCTTCAGTTGAGAAGAGTACGGAGGGCGTAATTATAGACTTTATTAATGTTTCATCTTTAGGTACTAATAGTATACAGTGTGAATTAAAATGTTTTAACCAATGTTATATATATATATATCATCGGCCAAATATTTCTATTTGCACTCACCTTTGCATTCTACCAACTTCCAGAAAATTCTACCCACAAGGCTGATATTAACATGACTATATTAGTACTGAGAAAGCCGATATAATTTCATTTTGTAAGTTTACAGATATTTCTGATTTCTCACCATACGCAAAATAAGAGATCATTTGGTACAGGGAGGGGGGGGGGTGTGATGCAATTTTCTCTGATGGTTGTTTATTTGTAAATGAAAACATCAGCATCATATACAATAATTTTTTTACACTTTATGATAGTTCAGTAATGTTTGAAATATTTGAAGTTGAAGTATATAGGTGTGTTTGCATAGCGGATGATACACGTTTTATATAAGCTTTTGAGCAACAGTGAAGTAGAAACAACCTTGTTAATTGGTAACTCCTTTGAAACGACCGGAGTTAGAATTTCTAAGACCTTTGAGTCTCCATCAGAAATGGATTGATGCTATGAGAATAAAAGTCTTGCAGTCAGAAAGTGAGCTGATGAGCACTGGGGGCTTGTAGCATCATCACATTTAACTTGCAGTGATTTTAGCACCAATCTACTTTGACATACCAAGCAAAAAACTTAATATAATACACCAAATAAAGCAATGATATCTGAAGAGCAAATCTGAATCTCGAAATTATGTACACTGTGACTGCAAATGAGGCAAGTGGCAAACTTTTACACCTCCGATCACTTTTACACAGTCTGCTTGTACTTCATTTAATCAAAAATAAAATATGCCCCTTGAGTGTGTAACATATAATGTAAGTAAGAGAGACAGGACACAGCTAATATGGATGGATAGTGGCGGTGAAAAAAATCGAGCTAGCCGTTCAGTTTCTATTTCATCACAGTGATGTGTTTGCGGTTGAGATTTTTGCTTATTTTAATGGGAAAACATAGAAACATTTCCACTGGCTACGAGTGAAAATACCTGCAAGTGATCCACATAGTGTCACATGAAAATTTTTATCAAAAAAATGGCCCTAAGCGCTCTTAAAATCTAAATTTCCATGCCCGATACCAATATTCTCAATGATAAGTTATATGATACAGGCACTAGCCATGCACAACCAGATTGCGTCGCGTCATGGATTTCGCAATAATTAAGTAGGACAAAAACTGATGCTATTTTTGACATATTGTCCACTCTAGAGTATATAATAACTCTATGGGTTTACACCAGTAGTGAGCCACCCTAAATTGTACCCACTGGTCACAATGTAGAGTTTAAACCTGTGAGTTAAAATAGACAAAGAGCTAACTTTGATCAAAATTACAGTCTTACAAGTATCTGCAATCCATTCTCACCTCACCTTAATTTGAATCTCAATTGGAAAAATTATTTATATAGCTAGTTTTCATTAATTTCTTATTTGAAGATGAATGCCCAAATGGAGCGTGACAAGATTGAAAGAGAAAGAGGAATTGTATCAAGACATACAGAGGGTGGATCTCTGGTTCAGATAACGCTATCAGGTTAGAAAGATTTGATAAATATCCAAATTTTTTCTTCAAACGTAATAAATTTGGGCCCATGTGCAATCTCTTCCAAGTCAGCAACGAGGGTAAACCATAATTACAATGTAGCTACACAAAAACAATGGCATGTTATAGTCAGGCAGCTACATATATCAAATTTCAGACATATTAAACTTGAAATATTGATGGTGGTGAGAGTACTGATCATCAGGGAAGGTTACGTCCATACCCTTTGTTATGATTTAATTTAGCAACCTTTATGATTGGCTGAGGCAGCTAATATTTATTGCATGTAATAATTATTTTGACAACAGTAGACATCTATTAAAGAGTTAGTCCTATTAGAAAAGTGGATATATTGCCCCAGTAAATCAAATATTGTGAGTTCATAGGGCAAATAAAAATAATACAAAAGAGTGGAAATTGTGAAAAAAAGCAATTAGTTTTTTTTCAAATAGTGGATCACAGTGGTCAGGGGGGAGGCAATAAATCACTATGATCCACTATGATCCTGATTTTCAGACTTTGCAGCAGTGTAACTGCAATTAGGTTTACAGGCTGTTTTATTTCATATGCCCTAATGACTTTTAAGTCTGAGATCTTTAAAACCATACCAAACATGGCCTAGTAGGACTGTCAATTTAACTTGCAGTCTTGCAGCGTAGTCTATACGCAACAGGCGCGGGTTTTTTTCCACTCATGGCACAATATTTTTATGCAATGCTTAATCATAATGAACAGAGTGACAAACACATGCATTGATATTTTTAGTCTTTGAGGTTCATGTTAGAGAGGTACTTTGGGCCTAGCCTTATTTACACTTGTTTGTATATTGATTTAAATAGCACACAAAGGTAATCTCTATAAAATGTTTTGTACCTCAGACATACAAAGGTAACAAACCAATATGTTAATGGATGGAACAAATTGGACATTATATGTTATTAATGTTAACTTTTGGCCTTTGATCTACGATAAAAAGTATGTGCGGAATGTTCCTCTAAATGAGCAAAATATTTTGAATTTAGAACCCCTTAGCTGCACAGACCATTTACAAAAATCGCTGGACGGGTTATGGCAATTTCATTGTCGGCACGTCAAAAAAGGCCAACCCTATATGGGCTTTTTAGAAAGCTGCCACTGGATGATATAAAAATATCTTATAGCCACATGCATGATGTAGAAGGTCTGACCATTAATTGTGTTCAAATATTTTACAGCTTATGCACTAAGATCTAATTTTCTTATGAAACATGTTTGGTCCAAGCAGTAAGCAGATACAGTTTTTGGGACAACTATAGGGTAACATTTACCTCTAATCATGATTACAAAATTATTCGGAATAAATAGTGATAAAATGTATTCATTCATCTGACTGTCTCAAGATAGTTGATTTCTCAATAGCAGAACTGTCTAGATTTCATGCCTTGCTTTGAAACCATATTAGTCACACGAAAATGCCATGAAAAATAATGATGAACAACAATTGAGGCTTTTTCACAGAGATAGCCTTGGTACATCCTGGTTGTGTTGTGATATTTTATAATTGAGACCTTGATCAAACAATACGTGACCTTCATTTTCCTAACCTTGAACAATATTGGCATTGACACTGTTGTCTGTCGTGTCTTCCCTGTATTTCTATAGTAAACATCTGAAAAATCTGCTGATTATCCTTGAGCCTCCCGTTTGCGGTTAGCCTGAGAGGTATTTGAGGATTTTTGAACCAAATTTTCGCTTTGGCTCCACTCGAAGTTCCCACTGTATTTGAAATTTTTCCAATTGATAAAAACCTTTACTGCAAGGGTGAAAGGCATACGCTGACTTCTCATAACAGAATGACTGGATATCAATGCATTACTATTATTTTTGACTATTGGTTTACAAAGAGATGCACCTTCTGCATTAGATACCTAAGAAAGCTTCAGAAATATGAAAAATTTCTCTCACATAGTATTATATTTGTCGTTTCAGAGCTGACAGCTCTTATAAGAGGAAATGTTGCAGAGAACGGGTTATCAGGACAGAGAGGTCCGCCAGGACCTAAAGGTCCTAAAGGAGAAACTGGGCTCAGTGGACAGCCTGGGTTACCAGGTCCATCAGGAACCAAAGGGCAACCAGGTGCTAGAGGAGAGACTGGGCCACCAGGAAGTGACGGCACACCTGCAGCGCCTGGATCATATTCACCAGGTTTGTTAATACCAGATTTTCACTTATATTCAAAGCTTTAATGTCCATTTTTAAATTTTAAACAGAGTCGATCTGATATCCATTATACTCTCGCACTTTTGATTTTTATTACAGCCGGCTGCAGTTCAGAATGGGTTCAAGGTCCTTTCCATAATTGCTACAAGTTTGTCACATCCGAGGTGTTATCCTGGTATGCAGCTAGAGAACGATGTCAATCTCTGGGAGGATATCTTGCCATGCTTGAAACTGAAGTTGAGACTTATTGGGTCCAGCAATATAGAGATACAAAACCAGAACTCGGGGCAACTGGGCTATGGCTAGGGGGTACTCATGACAATATAACAAATACCTGGAAATGGAGGGGTCCTTATGAGAACACAGTGATTATTAATTTTAATTGGTCCCCAGGGGAACCCAGTCGCTTCAATAAAGGTTGCATTGCAATGCGCGCTGCATATCATGGGCACAAATGGAAAGATGCTGATTGCGACATCAAAGATTATTTTTTGTGCGAAAAGTGACATTTGCATAAAGTAAATAATATAAGAAATTTAAAATGCATCTGCCAATTGATGATTATTTCAGTTGTAAATTTTATGTATCAACTCTGGTAATGAACTTAAGCTGACTTCAATATAAAAATAGTATGCTTTTACAGTCTAAATGACATTTTCCGTGTTCGAGACCAATCTTCCTTCTTACACAATACAGCAATAACCACTAGACTTAAGCAATGGACTTTTCAATTGGGCCTTGACTTCATCAAACTCAGGGGGATATCTCATCATGCTTGAGACTAAAGCGGAGGTCACCTGGGTAAAGACCTACAGATGTTCAGGCACTGCAACACTGAAAGATTCTGGATTCTGGATAGGCGCGTCACACGATGATATGACCAATCAGTGGAAATGGATGGGTCCAACTGGGGACTCAGTGATTCAGTATTTTGATTGGTATCCTAATGAACCTAGTAATCCTGATGAAGATTTTGTTGTAATGTACCCTTTAGCTCGTGAGTTTAAATGGAATGATCTATTTTGCCGGAGTAATTTCCGTTTTGCATGTGAAAAGTAACCTCTGCATGGGCACGCAACATTTTATTTCAGTTGCATGACATATTTACCCATATGATCCTTTTATGTTCAACTATATTGCTAAATGGTTAACTTCTGATTAAAAACTTATAGCACCCATACAATCTAGTGTTTTGCATTTTTCAAAGTCTGCACCTCTCCATAGTGACAATTAATAGACTCAGAAATAATTGTTACTGGTAAGCATCATAGGAAACTTGTGCCAGAGTGGTAGGAGTTGTCGGTAACTGTTTCAGTGATCAAGTAGAATGTCAATTCTATGAGTTTGGAGTGTAATAGGAAACCCCATTTAATGCACCATCTATATATATTCCATTTTTATTCTGATGAAGAATAAGTCATCAGGACTTGTACTTGTATCTCAGGACGCTTATACTCCTAACCTTAGTTGTGTAAGTACCTGATAACTAATACATTAATGTGCAATTTTATATTATGATGTTTTACCAGTTTTAGCTGTTATTTCTAATTTACTTGAAATGATTTTAAATTCCAGTTGCTACAATGTTTTATGATTTACTGCACAATATTACTTTTCTTAGCTTCGATAATTTTAGATTCTTAGTTATAAAGAGATAGAGCGACAATACAATCTCTTGCGAAACCAAAACTTTATGGTTTAAGGGCTAACGTCTGAATAAGATCATTCAATGCCGATGCTATTGAGAAATCAGCCAGGATGATGAAAAGATTACAATCTTATGAGGGACAATAGTTAAACTAGAGTAAGAATGTTCGAGAGCCCTTTAGAAAGGTAGCAAGACCTTTGTTGCAAGCACAAAAAAAGTGTCGCAATAATGTCGACATTTAAGCGACCGATTGAAATGAATAAGGATCGACCCCTGCTGTGACCAATCAGCTCCCTCTCCTCATTCCTGTGATTTTATAAAGAGTAGCAGAAAAACGCAAGCAGTAGCTCATCTTAGGAATAGTTTAGGCTTAGTTAACATTGATTTATCTGATAAGAATATTATCTGATAAGAATATTGATTTTTAAACTTATACTTTCAATAAAGATAATTTTTATGGAATAATTATAATTAAATAAATGTCTACTTCACATTAAGAACTTGGTGAAATTACTGAATTACTCAGAAACATACATATTGTATTCCGGCCGATGGGAGCGAGCATCTTTCCGTCAGAAAAATTGACGAGGTAAGTTTATCACAATTGTGAAAACTCTTATTAATATTGTGTGGCAATATTCAGGTTGAAATTTGTTTGATAAAATAGTTATTATAAAGCTCCAGTTCAAGGCAAAGGTAAGTCCTTGGTTATATCGACTGATCATCGGTTATAATTTTGTTGAAGCTCCATCGTTATTGGCGAGTCTGCCATTTGGAATTTCCTGCAGAGGATCAAGTGAATCTTGTGTCTTATTGAAGGTGAAGTTGTCACCTCATACATGAGTCGTCCTGGCGAGCATTTAGTCAGAGTGTACCGGTTATTTTATTACTAGTCACGCTACCTTTTGATAAAATCCAATATTTTATAACTGCAGTCATATTTATCCTTATTACCTATAAATTATATTTTAATATTGAACTTTAGACGGTTATTTTACTTTCAGAGTACGGGCAACCACTTGTTCGCGACTCAACCACATGTTTAGGCCGAAATTTGCGAAATCACACATAATCAAGTTAATGATTGCTTAGGTGGATTTCAGAGGTCCATAAAGTTAAGAGTGCTAACCATTACACATTATATAGTAACACCATTACACATACACCATTACACAAAATAGAACCAAAATTTACCTTGTGTCAAACCAATCAAAGCGATAATTATAGTATTAATATTTGAATTATAAATTTATATGACAAACACAAGAAGTGTGCAGGACGGGACCTTACCCTCCTGTAATTAATATTAAAGTTACGGGAGTGTGCGTTATTCGTCTGGTACAGAGTACACTATTTTGAATTTCTACCTCCTGAGTTGGAGAAGGGAAAGCATTCAGCTGGCCGCATGTATCCAATATAAAAAAATCCAAATGTTGGATAAAACTTAGATAGAAGCCAATGTGCAAGCCTCAGTTAAATTTTTTAACTGGACAATAAAGCTTCAAACAGAAATTCAAAATCCTTTCAGCTTAAACTCCCAGTTGAGTATAATATCGGTTGTCATTCATCTAATTATAATAAACCTAGTTCTCCCTGTTAGCCAAACTGCCCAGACTTTCCTACTGGATCTTTCGTACTTGATTTCCTGGTTTGTACTCTCCCTTCCTGGTGGCCCAGTCTCTCTTAGTGACCTGGTGATCCAGGCTGTACACTCAACCCCTTTTTTTGTTTTGAGCACTCTTTTTTATCAATATCTCACTGATGAAATATCACAATACAACCAGGATGTATGAAGGCCAAATTTCTATTTTTAAGGAAACATCTAGTTGTTGTAAATCTTAGGTTTGCGGTTCACCTGCCTAAGTGCAAATGGTGTCCTGTAGCTTAGAAAAGATGCGATATTGTCACATTTATTTGCTACCAAAAAAAATCATGTTTTATCGTAACTACAATCTTTAGTATGAATGAAAAGTGGGTTTAGCCTCATTGACAAATAACTTGTAACTAAGTGAACAATTGACATTAGCCTCAGTGCCAGACATGACATGACATGACATGGTATCCAAACCAATGATAATATACATAATGATGCATCCAAAATGTGGGCTGTGATATTAATTTAAATTTGGGGTCAACTGTGGATAGTTAGAGATGCATATTAATGGAGAACTCTTCCCTAAGGCATTCCTCAATAATATCCTTGCAAAAAGGACATCTACTCTCTTCAAAAATGCTGAAGATTGTGAAACAATCCTGAATGAGTTTGAATAATTGTAGATCTGCCTCAAATCCAATGAGTTTTAAGATGGTGAGAACAGACGCATTCTGTCAAAGACTTTGATAAAGGTAAGTATTGCAGATCAGACATAATGGAAATTCCATAATGGAGATCAAAGAAAGACACCTGCAATATCAATATCAATGTCACCACCAGTATCGTTCGAAGTAAATAAAATAACGGTAGTGCATCATTAGATCAAGGTCCCAGTGATGAAATATGAATATAAAACCAAATTTTATTGAGGCCAAACTCTAAGTGTTTATCATTTTAAATTTTTTTTTAGCTCTAAGAGCAAAACCTTTCAAAGACGTACCTTTGCCTGCCAATAAACATTACAAACACACATAAACACAAAACAATAATACGTATACATTTGTGAATGAGGCCGAACCTATGGCGTATTTTTGGCTAGGAACAAATAAGGTTGGACAAATAAGGCAGTCGTTAAAAGTATGACTTATCCAAGATACCTTTGTTTACTATGTAATATCCCGGTTATACGTGGGCCTGAATTTTCATTTTTACACAACTCATAGCGCGATGATGATGGAAATTGCTCTCTACTCTCTTTTCTCATCTAGGCTGAGAATTTGAAAGGCCTCTAGCATTTCCTAAGAAATTTTGGCTTTGTTTTGATCTCTTTACTTGTTGCTCTGAAATGCCAAAATTGATAAGGCTAGGAATATGGCACAGAGTACCTGAGGTAGACTACGTCATAGCATTGAGCAAGGAGAATTAATATGTGTACTCAAATGTTCCTTCTCTCATTTCCCTGTATTACTGGGATAATTTTACAAAAAATATGGTGGTGCTCTTTGTGTATGCGTTTCCGAAACTTGATGAACAGACAGCAGCACATGTATTGAAGCACCAGTTAGCAGTGCTGACATTTTGTTGATTAATTGTATAAAAAGAGGATCAGTTATGTGGCAGTGTCATAACACAAGCTAAGGCTTTACCTGCGAACAGTAAGAGTAGACAATGTGAAAGAGCAGAATAAAGATAATGTTGTAATTCTTGTTATCTATTCAATGTGAATGATGATGATTCCGAAAGAGCTGAATCATATATTCATATTCACAGAGTAACAACACAGCATATTTCAAAGTCGAGAGCATGATGTCCAAAAAAGTCTGCAGTTTTTGTAGTTACCATTACAATTAAAACTGGTAACCGCCAATAAGATTTCAATTAGATCTCCTGACTCCATAAAAGTTTGTCACAGGAGACAGCAGATAAATTAATAAGAATGTTATGGGATCGAAATTGCAAAACGGTTTCTCGATAAATTCATACTCCATCCATCCATCAAATTTCTATTGACGGGTAAGCAAGAAGATTGGCCAGAAAAACCACTACTATTGGGGTTGACATAAACTGGTTTGAAGATCACTCAGTAATTTAGATTTAGAATTTAGAAATTACTAAATTGCTTTGATATTGATTCACTAGAGGTCAATTACTGCACATGAAGTCTCCACCGTGACGATGACTCCCATTGCCAACTGTTTCAATGTTATCTTGGGACACAACATTTCCTTTTGCGCGACAACCAAGAGCTGCAACCTCGTTATCAGTCATGGCTCGATCCCACATCTGCAAGTCTGCTATTGTACCAGGCAACATTTGACCCACATCAAGTCCTCCACCTAGGTGTTCGTGGCACGAGGTAAGACAAATATATAGATTGATCATCAATAACACCATTTCCGCAATCATCATGAAACTGATCATCAAAAAGACAACTCCCACAATCATTGCCTCCAGCAATATCATTACCATGCACAATACAACAACCACAACAACAACAGCAGCAATAAATAGAGCAATAACAACTGATCAGTAGCACCATAGCCAGCAAACACCTGATTGAAGTGTGTAATAAAGGTAAAGTTTGAAGCTGCTCACCCATACTGTCTTGGTCATGCAGAGGAATGAGAATTCCCCCACGTTTTATGGAGTGGTCATCAGAACTACGGATATGACCTGTCAGTTGTAGAACTCCTGGATGACTTGCATCATAGAACCACTAAAATGTGACAGGGAAGTTTAACAGTTTACTTTTTCTCACAAGGATTTTTAAAGCTCAACGATTTCATTATTGACATTGTTTATGCCTGTATTTGTAAAAACATAGGTGGCCCGATTTGACTATAAAGGAGGAACAACTCAGAAAGGCCACAGAGAACATTTGCTAAGATCAAAGTGTCACTGCCAATAGCTGATTAGTGCCAGTTTTAGTTTTGGCAGCTTGCTGCACACCCAGCTCAGGAGGACTTTTGTAGTCTGACATCTAGGATGCCTTCTAGTTTACTAGGATGCATCTCATATACAGTATGAGGATTTAGGACACATTGTAGCGGCAGCCCTATCTTCTGTTTCATGCTAAACACAGTAATATACCAATTTGATGTTGCCAAATTAAACCTCGAAAATGAGCATGTGAATAACTTGACTTGTCAGCCATTAGCACAGCACTACATCTATTCAAAAATATAGTGATAAGATACCTTGAGGTAATCATATCGCTTCCAAACAAAGCAATGCCTGTGTGCCTTCGTAAAACTTGTCCTGTCGCTTATTTTGAATGATTTAGGAGACCGTTGCCGCCCCGCTAGTCCAAGGTGTAGTGTATCACTCCAATCCTTTTTAAAGAACTCTAGCAAGAATGCATTTGTATTTGCTACAAGAAGAGAATTCCAAAGAGGGTGAAATTATTTTTTGAATGGAGGTTTAAGATTTGCTGTCAAACAACGGTCCTTATACAACAGGTACCAAACTCGCCAATTAAATAGCCTTGTTACCTCAACCAACAGGTGAAAAATAAGAAATGTCAAATTATCAATCTGAAGGACATGGCTTGTCAGGTAAATGTGTGGTACTTGTGTGCTCTTGACTATAATTATCTCAACAGGAAGTGACATCTTTTGGTCGCAAATACAGTTTGAGAGTTCTGTCTCCTACTGCTTAGACTTCTAGTCATACTGGTATTAAATTGATGCTTATAGTGAAACTTACAAAATGCCTCAGCAAAACAAACACACTTGCAAGAACAAGTTAAATCCAGATCATTTCATACAGTTTGAGATAAATGGCAGAATAGAAGAGGATAAAATTTCAGACTGCACAAGCTATAACTATATTTCCCTAGATTTGAAAAGAGTAACTGGCTGGTGGGGACAAAAGAAATCTATGTCTATGTTAAGCCTACATAAGAAATATGTTCATCTCCCATTTATAACAAAGTAAACCTATATTTATATCACAGAGCATCATGATGGTCGTAAGGTGAGTACTTTGTCTAAGTTTAAAGGTAATGTAACCGTACTAACCAGTTGTGGCTATACTGAGTAGGTGTTTTCCTGACTGGACCCCGTAGCGACTGTCTGCCTTGAAATAAAAGCAGACCGTCAGCTCTGTCAAGGCAGGTAGATTAGTTACTTTTAAGAAGCTTTTAGTAGTCCTTTCTTGCTTCCAATACATTTTATACTGCTGGAAACCTACAATAACATGAAGCAAAAATGATGATACTTTGCTATGTTATATGTCTAGAGACCAGCCAAGTGTTAATGCAGCTATAATGGCAAACAAACTATGCTGCTCATAGCCTGTCAAGACAGCAGATGTTAGTAGTTCAATAGACAGTTTTATGAGCTCTGATTTAGGCCTCCGTTCGGAGTTGTCCTCTCTCCAGTTTGGTACTTTTAACCCACGCCGCATAGGGAAAACGTGCTGAAAAGAGGGTTATCTTGAAAACCGCTTATAAAAGGATAAAATTATTTTTGATTCAGAATCTGCAACATTGAAAACTCATATGGACATAGTTTGGGAAATAATTTTAGTATTTGGATCGTCAATTGTAGCATTTTCTGCCTGTTTTGCGGACAATTTGGCAGAATTTTTCACGAGTTTCGTCACTAAAATTAAGATTTATCAACATACATGCCTCTAATGATTTGGAAACCCTGTCTCACAGGGTTTTCAATGGTGCAGACTCTGAATCAAAAATCATTTTTATCCTAACATAAGCGGTTTTCAATATAACCCTCTTTCAGCAGGTTTTTCCTATGCGGCGTGGATTAAAAGTACCAAACTGGAGAGTGGACAACTCCGAATTGAGGCATAAATAAGAGCTCAGAAAACTGTCTATTAAAAACGTTGTGCAGGTAAGGAGGTGGGTGGAATAACCTCAGAACATCATTGATGATTTGCCCTAACCAAAAGTACAAACACCTTCACATTGTGTTGACAAACATGTGCCAGGCTGTCCAGTAGCTCCAGATACACCTGGTTGCCCAGGTAAACCTGCCAAGCCTCGATAACCTCGCTCCCCATCTTTCCCGGGTGTTCCTATAAATTAGATTAGAGAAGAGCACATTTATACTTTATGAAATTGTCAAACAAACACATTCCTAAATTCATCAACGCAAGACCCTATCCCATGCCAACTGGCTTAACCCCACATTGATCACGTGATATACTATTGCATGTATATCTCTGATCGATAGAGAGTGAATTAATTCACCTAGCCTCAGGGCAGCTGAAATGTAGTGTTATGGAGACGTATGGGTGATTACCCAAACTTTTGGATATACACTTATCATTTTCTCATTTCTTATTGAAATATTCTAATTTAACTTCAGAAAATCTTATCTTACCTATTTTCAGTTTTAGAAGATCATAAAGTACATATTTTTGACAAACAAAGTTACATCGAAACTGTGTATTGCTCGCCTAAGCTCAGAAGTGAGAAGGAAAAAATTGCTAATAATGCAGAGCTAGGTATATCTTTTTTCGATCATCTATGTTTGATAAAATCAGAGTTGTCCTCCCTTTTAGCCTGATGTAGGTGCCAATTATTTACGACAGAGGCTCTATCGATCAGAGATACACATGTTAATAGTGTAATCTCGAAATAAATGTGGCTTAACCCACTGATAAAATATTAAGAACAAATATCATACTCAATGTCAGGCAATATTTGACAATCATGACTCATTGATGCATGTGATGCCGGCAACCAGTAGATCAAGTTTGTTTGAAGGCATTTATAATATCTGCATCACAAGTGGACAGAGTATTAGAAAAAAGAATGACAATACCAAATTAGTTGATTTGATCAACTGTCATTGTAGATTTGAGAGTGTGTACCTGGAATTCCATTCTTTCCGTTGACACCAGGGAGACCATCTTTTGCATTTACACCATCGAGTCCATTTTTCCCTTTTTGACCTGGTATCCCATCTGTTCCATTTCTTCCAGGAATGCCATTAGTCCCATTATAACCGTTTGTACCATCCCATCCAGGCTCTCCTCTTACACCACCTGGCAATAAAAAACAGGTGCGTAGGTGTTGTTATATATCAACAGAGAAGTCTATGCAAAGGTGAGACAATTTGAGGTGTTTCAGTGAGGTTAAGATTAATTAAGATTAAGTAATAACACATCATCAATCAATGTTAAAGTCTGGTCAGAACTTCGGCAAACTGTTTAATAAGATAAGTGAAATCATACTCACTAGTACCCAATGCAAACATCATTGCTTCAGTAGTTGAATTCACAATCATACTTATAGCATTGAGTGAGAAAGTTCCCTCAATGTCATAGCCCGGTTCCCCTGGTTCTCCCTGAAGTTTTAACGATTTCCCAGGTTCACCAGTTGGACCTTAAATATACAAAATATCGAATTGAAAATTTTAAATGCCAAGGTTGGTAAAACAAGATTGGCAGTTGAAAAAATTGACTACAAATCCTCACCTCCTCGCTAAAACCCGCACAAGTACCAGTGCGAATACAAGTATAAGTTCTTTGAAACCAACAATGTGCGTCACAAGTCATCAGTTCTTGCATCATAATAAAAATGGAACAGAGCAATAGAATAACAATGGAACTTAATTCTCACCTGTATCACCTTTAAATCCTCTTGGTCCTGATACTCCTTGCTGACCTCTGTTGCCTTTTTGTCCCTTGATGCCTGGATTCCCAGGTTTCCCAATCATACCTGTTGAGCCTTGTATTCCTATGTTCCCCTTCTCTCCTTTCTCACCAGCTTCTCCCTGTAGTCCTTCTGCTCCGACATTGCCTTTCATCCCCGTTTCACCTTTTTTACCAGCCCTTCCTTGAATGCCCTGAGGGCCTGTTTCTCCTTTAGCCCCATGCATCCCTGGCAGCCCTGTTTGACCTGTTTCTCCTAGTATGCCTGTTGAGCCTGTTGACCCTTTCACTCCCTCCAATCCCTGTTGCCCTGGATTGCCTGGTAAACCCAAGTCACCTGCAATAAAAAGATTTAATAGAAGACTGTTCAAACCTAGACCCTTAAACAGGAATAGCAAGGTTCAACATATCTAACCTATAGGTTTTATATTCATAGACAATTCATCCTTACTGAGAATCTTTGGATGGGCAGCATGTATTGACTTTTTTTTGTATTACCTTTTATACCCTTGATGCCAGAATCCCCTTTCATCCCTGTGTGACCTTTAACACCTGCTATTCCCTTCATTCCGAAAGCACCTGCATCCCCTTTGTCTCCTTTTTGTCCCTGTCTACAAGCTGAAATGAAAGCTTATAATGATCAGGATGTTATCAAGTGCTTAAGTGAAAGTGTGACGCCTTCAACAGGGAGCTTTTAAAGAAGAATGGTTTTGTTTCAAAATAAGTTTCGACATTTCAATCACCTAATATGGTTATTATTTCTTCGGGGATAGGAAGCCTGTCATGGCCACCGTTGTTAAGTGTTGTTTCTCTATTTCTTAGCGGTAACTCTCCATCTTGTAGCACTTGTTCTTCACTCTCTAGCCTTGGTTCATCACTCCCTAGCTCTGATTCCCCACTTCCTAGCTTGAGTTCTTCACTCCTAACTGCTGTCTCTCCACTCCCGAACTCTAGTTCTCCACTTCCTAGCTCTGGTCCAGCATTCCCTGGTCCTTGATCCCTAGTGTCTAGCCATCGTTCACATTCAACTGCTTCACCAAGCCTTCGTCTTTTGTGTTCACCGCTTTCCATCATGTTGTTAGTTACCCATAATTCAGAGGATGACACCTTGACATCAAAAAGAAAGGTACATTGAGATTTTTAGTATCAGGGAAGTTCACTTTATGTTTTTAATTTTAGATAAACAAGACAGGATATCTCAGCCTAACTGACCCACTTCAGGAGAGGCTAAAATATGATCAGATTTGTCCAACATATGCTCACATTGATGTTCAAATTTAAGAAGTTGTTCTGTGGTACTTACCTTTTCAACCATGTTATACCAGAGTGTTTTGAATCTGTCATAGTTTTCTTCAATAATCTCTGTCTTCTCTTGCCAGTGCTTCAAATCGTCAGAGACAATATTTATCTGAGTCACAGTTTTAGCTATTTCAGCATGAATGCCCTCAGTGGTCTGCTGTTGTTCAGTTTTGAAAATCTCTCTCTCATTAAGAATGCTACCATCAATCAAGTTTTGTATTGCATTGCGATTCAGAAACTGCTTTTGAGCTGAGGTAACAGATTGCTGGGTGGTATTAAGCTCTAGCAACCTCTTACTGAAAGTATTGTTTGTAGTTGCTGCATAAACAAGTATTATAAACAAGAACACCAGATTCACCAAGCTCAAAATGAGTGCACAAACGCTCTGCTTAGCTTTTAGATCATCTGCTCGTGTCGCACATGAAAGCTTCCGATCGTAATCATTTGATATTGCTGCCTACAAAGCAAAGGTAAAAAGATTATAGTAATTTAAAAATATATGTATAGAAGCTGGAGGGGAGAACAACTGTATTTAATGTCGATTGAATCTTTTGACAGGGTACTGACAGTAGCGCCTTTATTCTTTCCAACAATGAAGTAAACCTTTCCATTATGCATCTCAGTATTGTAATAGTCGGTGGCAAATAATATGCCGCAATACTGAGCCTACAACCAGAGATTAAGAAATTTCCGACTTACCATTTTTACTGCAGGGAGTTATAGTGCTGCTGGACCGATCGATCTGCTGTTCAGTTTAGCACCTTGGATAGATTGAATTTCCTGCAGTTTGTGAGACTGAATTACTCAGATAAGTACAAATCAAGAGGCAACCTGTGCTTGGGGCTATCTGTGGATTGGGTGTGGATATCAGGGGGGATGTTACCATAAAGAGCAGAATCCTAAATTTTTCAACTATGAGGTTTGATTTTCCCCTTTTAATTTCATATTAGTTTTGTTTTTGAATAAACAGTATGAACATTATCTATACTTTAGCTCCCTAATACTCCTTCCTGTGATCAGCGGGTCTCCCCTTCATCACCTTACCTATCCACCTTCAGCTTCTACATCCTAAGGATTAGGAAGTTTTTTAGTAAAGTTGACATGTTGTAGTGAATGTCAACATTGCATGCTGACTAATGAGGCAGAATGTGTTCTTAGCAAATATACTTCATGATTACATTGAAAATGTTATCAAAACTCAACCAGTCTGGCTTATTGTTGTTGTTTATGCTGATACTAAGCCTTGGTAGCTAGCAGGAGCATTCCATTGACAATAATTGAATGCAAATAAAGCAAGAGATGTAACTGAGAACTGTATGTAGCAGTCACATTTTACGTCCGACAGCTGATTATTGGGTCATGCCCTTCGCAATAAAATATTAGAATATGTAATTCAACAACGATGAACAAGGGATAAAAGGTTAAGTTTCTCTTTAGTTAGTTACTTTCAGTGCTACAAACATGACTATGCTGCCCACTGCTGGTTAAAAGCGTTATCTCATATTTTGATAATTCCAACTCAATTAAACTAATCCCTTATTCAAATGAAAAGTAATTATCCAACAATGTTCGTCTTTTGGAAAATAGATAAAGGATGAGTGAAATGACATAATGAGATAATGAAAACTAATTTATAATTCTTTACTTTCAAACAAATTTAATCTAAATTTGGATACCTCTGAATTATTAAAATATGAGATAACGCCTTTTATCATGAGCAGCATGGCAGAACCATTCCTTGTAAAGAGTTGATTTCGTTCCTTTTTTTTCATAACAAAACATCCTGTCCAGTGGTATCAATTAAGGCTATGCAAGACCAATGTGAGGGTATAATATTACATAATAAGTCTATTTGTACAATTTTTCTTGTGTTCCTGTGTACTTTCTTCAACAACCACTAGTTTTAGAGTTAAACCGATTTTCATAACCTCATGTAATTTTGATGAGTTATAAAATATACATATCATATACGCCATATTTTTGTCATCTTTTGCTAGGATATATAGGCTATGACTAATGTGGGTTTTCAAAAATGAGTTATATCATATAGATCGGAGCTAGTCCTCAACTAGTGCACAGTTAAAGCCTCCGGGGCGCAATTGTTTACTCAGATTAAATTTTTAATCACAATTTCACACATCCTCCATTTTGTTTTCAGGATGAACTCATAGTTCCAACCCTAGGAAATATTGAGGAGAAAACTCAGCCTATAGAGATCATGATGGAGAGGGACTGAAGCACCCGACACAAAGGCTGATAAGTCTCTTCACAAGAGAGCATGATGATGGTCAACTGAGTCTTCACACGAGTAAGGAGATAAATACATTAACATATATATGTATATATATATAATTATGATAAATACAAATGTCAAAATTAGAGGTGTCTGAAGAGTGCAAACATCGCAATGTTCTCATGATAAAGACAATATTTGGTTTAAATTTAAAACTTTTTTCTTTGCTTGTTCTCCTGGAGAAGAGACTTTAAACTCAGTTTGAATCGGTAAGCACAGTTTGTTAGTCAACTGTGTCTTTTATCTGACAAAATCATATGAACTTTCTGTCTAGAGAACATCAGTCTATTAATAGAGAACTCAAAACAAATTCACTACATCTAATTTTGTTACAATCCCACCCCCCACTCTTTCGAAGTGTTCACATAAACACACATATAGCAAGTCATGAATTTTTGATTGGAATTTTGGTCTGCATAGTTGTAAAATATTTGACAATTCAGACCACTGTTATCCGTGTATTGTGTGGTATCCAACCCATTGTACAGTTCAGTAATATGTTTTTCAAGGTCAAATCAGAAACAAATCTGGGTCATTACATGCTAATAGCTTGAGGGATCGCAAATGACACAAATGATGCCATTCAGCTCTTATATTTTACATATTATTTATTTTAGAGAAAAATGCTTTTTTTGCTATGGGGCAACTTTTTGCAGCTGGAACGGAAACGACATCTACATCCATGAGATGGGAACTGCTTTATATGTGTCTATATCCCAACGTACAGACTGAAGTTCACGAGAAGATCGACAGAGAAATAGGTAAAAATCATGAGATATTTCTATCTTTTGATCAGCGGAAGAAAAGGTGGCCTGAAACCTCTGATAACCATTATGATATTAATGCGTAATATTACAGCCATTATTTAACATTAAAACCAGTATAGCTGTCATTAGCCCTGAAAAACTCAAAAGTCAAATATGTTGATTCTTGCAGGTCCTTGATCCCAGCATTGCCTGTTAATTTATCCAGATCATCCTTTATAACAGCCACACTCCCTATTGCTGATGTACACTCCATGCAAGCCATTGCCCTCTCCAATCACACTAATACCTCAATGATGTAATAAACCTTTCTAAAATATAGTAACATGAATATTGTTTAGTTATCCCCATATTCATAATATTTATAGGCTTGGACAGACAGATATTGCATTCAGATCGGAAGAGATTCACCGTATGTAGATGCAGTCAATTCAGAAACAATGCGTAAAAGCAACCAGTCAGCATCATTAGTGCCTCGAACTGGTTTGTTCAATATTGAGATCGGAAGCATGGTAGATTCAATATAAAAAAACTTGATTTCAATCAGTAAATATCTGTAGAAACAAAAAATCAGTAGCAAACCAAACTTTGAGTGAAGGTTATCTCGACATCAACCTTTTAACTTTCTAACCTTTGCCATTTTGAGTAAACTGTCACTGGTTCTGTTGTCCATGATGAGAGTGTGTTTCCTGAGCCAAAGTCTTTTAGGCCCGAGAGATTTCTTGAGGAAGATGCAAACATATAAAGACAGAGAGTCATTACTTTTGGGCTCGGTAAGATTGATTTGTTTCAAAGTATGTGATTTTTGTGGTTGTCAAACTTACACCACAAAACTTTTAATGAATTCTACAAGTTATTATCACCTCCCCCTAGCAACTTTGACACGACACGTTGACATGCTAAACTTATGATAAACTCAGCCTAAAAGTGCAGATAACAAAATATAAAATAATATAAAGTTGTGTGATAATTAAATTTTTAATACACATGTTCTTCTAGGAAAAACAAAATGTATTGGGGAATGCTTGCAAGAATGGAGCAGTTCTTGATATTCTCGACTTTGATGCAGAAGTACAGCTTCAGACTGGCTGACTGTTCTCAAAGTGTTTCTGATGTTCCAGTGCAAGGATTTGAGTTAGCGCCAGAAGATTACAAAATTATTTTTCCGTTGCGGTAATTTGTGATTCTCAACTCACAAGTTGCAATGATGAGTAGAGTAGAGTATTTTTATTTGTTACATATTCTCAAAGAGACCTCTGCAAGATTATACTACACAAAAATCTCCACAGCTTATCAGTCGACTGTGATTAAGCCACATGGTGCTCACTACCCATTTACACTATTTCACTATGTATATAAATATTTAAGAAAAAAGTAGCCGTTTCATTCTCGGAACCTCTCACATCATACGGCTAACAAACATGCGTTCGTCAGCATACAAACATATGATGTTGGATTTGAGTGGTAATATCTGAAAGGGTATGACGTACAGGTTGAAGATCTCACAGAAAATGTTCGATAGATTTTACTGATTTGTTGATTGTGTGATATTTGCAAGTAATATTTTGATAATGGATGTTATATCGGCCATGATAGTTCTTAAAATAAAAATAAAGGCCAGAAAATGATAGCCTTGACACAGCTTAATAGATCATTTATTACTCATAATTATTTCCAAGTTATGACAGATAGTTCTTTTTTTTAAGCCTTCATTTTCTTACATTTTATAACGAGATAACTTAAGCCTCATATAACAGCGTTATTCACAATTAAACCATGCATATAAGCAAATACTATCATTAGCCCTCAAACACCTATAAAACAACTTATTCATCGTTGCTTGTCGATTCTTGAACCCACAAAGGGTGGATTGTGCAGCATCATCAGTTAATTTATAACCAGGTATTCCACTATATTAGCCACACCTCCTTTTGCTGATGCAAACGTTATGCAAGTCATTGATATATCCAATCACACCAATCCCTCATCAATATAATGAAGATTTCTAAAAAATATTGTCATACCCATTTCTTTGTGTAACAGTTTGTTTGCACCACACGACTCTTGAAGAAGGTTATATTCATTGCCTGTAGATGATGCTGTTTGACATATATGAGATGCCCAGTATGGAATGCAAAATCCAAGCATAATAAATAATATATGATATAAATAGGAAACTTTATAATGCATCAAAACATGAGGTTGGTTGACATCAATCAATTCAAAAGAAAGTTAAAAAACTTGCAAAAAATGTGTGAAGAAGTGGATAGCCCAGAACATTTGTATTTTCGTACTCAGCTTGACATGTTGGCTTGTTCAAATCACTTCGCTACGATTGTTTTAATTGGCTAATTCGAAATTGAGTTCAGCCCCAATGAGCATCAGGCAGTCCAAATGGTAATCTGTGTCCCTCTTATAGTAAATGCATGATTGAGGCTGTCACATTTAAGACCAGGCAGTGTAGTAAACCAATAGACCTTCTGATGAGACCAATCTTCCAAAAGATAATGAAATGTTTGGATAAGCACTGTGAAAGGAGATGACTTTATCATAACACGATGCACACTATTCGGCAGATTTCCTTTTTTACCGGCTTTTATTGTCAAAAACGCATTGCTAAAATAAATGTTGTTTATCGTCTAAACCATTGTGCATTAAAATAGCTTCTTGATAAGCTTTGCAGGCTTTTATTTCGCTCTCCGTGTATAGCATAATTCACCCCTGAGTGGTAAAGCGTGTCAGCCATCTTTACATTGCATCCATGTATATTGTGTAAAATGCTTATGTCGTAGCCATAATTTTCCTCAGCTCTATATTTCTGGCCACTTTCAGCAAAGTTTTTGCCAGCTTCAATCACTGCGTCAGCAATTCGATAGTCATTTTGAAGTTTTCTAATCCTTGACAATGCATGAAAGAAACATTGTTCCGACGTTTTGTATCGTTTCATGCGCGTGTTGATTTTACCAATATTTAGTAGAGTATGACCTATTTCCAGGCTGGTCTCATCTAATGGCACCTGTCTGAATGTAGCCAAAGCTTCGTTGAAAAGTTCTCCACTATTCTGGTTTACTGCTCATTCAGCGCAAAGTGTTGCCAGATTGAACTGAACTTTCCCTTTCTGCACAGCGATTTCGCCTTCTCTTATTTGTCTTCTGCTACTAAATTGTGATATCTCCTCATATAACATCAAGCTTGCGACAAAATTTTTTCTTGCTTGGTCTTCATCTTTGAGTTTTTTATGGATCTCTGCAAGGCTGGAATAAATAACAGCTATGGCTACCCTATTGCAATTCATATGGGGTAACTTCTGATGCATTGCTAAACTCTGCCGCTGCTGCTGCTTCTGCCACAGCTGGGCTTTGCCCAGCATAGCCACCAGTCAAAAATTTAAATAGAGAGTTGTGGCATCAAAACGTCTAGCCAGTAGCTTTGAATGGAGTTATATGAGTTCTCAAAATTCTCAAAACCAATCAGGTGCCTTTAAAATCTAGCTGAGATCCAACATTTTTAATAGTGTTGGATCTCAGCTAGATTTTAAAGGCACCTGATTGGTCAACCTCAACATATGTCATCACCAATGGTGGATGGCTGGGGAAGAAGATACTCCTCACATTTCGAGAGCTCATATAACTCCATTCAAAGCTACTGGCTAGATGTTTTGATGCCACAACTCTCTATTTCAATTTTTTGACTGGTGGCACTGCTTGACAAAGCCCAGCTGTGTCAGCAGTGGTGTAAGATGTTTGACAGCTTTTCCAAAATTCGCTTGATCTTTGTAAAGATTTCCAAAGAGATATAGGTGTCGGGCATGAATGGTACTTAAGACCTCCTCCCCATAAAATTCAGCTAAGAAGTCTCCTGTTTTTGTCAAATACCTCTCTGCAAGGTTATACTTATCCTGTGAGATATAAATCATAGCTAAACCTTGCATAATCTCTAGCGTACTGCCAGTATTCTTTCAGGACTTTTAATGTCATCGATAAACTTAGTGTCCTGAGTGATCGGTGGCAGTGGGTCGCCATAATAGTCTGTGGGATTTTCTGTCAGAAAGCTGCGATAATCAAGACGTAGTGCTTCGGTCAAATGGCTCTCCTCATTTTTCCAATCACATTTCTCTAAATACACTTTGGCAAGCCCTATGTATATGGAGGGTTCAGAATATTTATGTTCGTAGTTCACAGTAGGACAGACATAAGGTCTCAACAGTCTAATGGCATTGTCATGTTGACCCAACCAAGAGAGGACAGATGTAATCACAAATCCACAATCAACTATACCTTGGTCACTTGCAAATCGACCAAGCAGAAGGGACGAATACAACTCTTCACATGCATACATGGTCTCGACCAGGATGAAGAAAACAAGGGCAACATCTAAAAATAGGTCTCAGGGCTTCGACCTTTGGCACTGGGTCCTCACACAGTTTTCTCCAAATATTTGTTTCAGGGTTGATAGTGTTTGAAAATACCTGCCACTGTAGTAATGAGAGATAACCATAGACCAGTCAGACATTGCATCAGAGCTGATCGCTGCAAGACTATCAGCCGTCAATTTGTCACTTTTCAGTTTAACTTTTATTGGTATAAGTTTAACCATCATATTTGAATAGAGGCCATTTGGGACGAACCAGCGGAACCCTTTCCTACTTGCCAGAGGTTTGACCTGGAGCATCTGCTGAGCCACTGATACCCGGTTATCATGTGAGTAATAAAAGAAGTAGGCAGAGAGATGAATGTAAACCGCTGCAGCTAGAGAGAACTTCAAGGTATCGCCTAAATCCTTAGAGACACTGCCTTGTTTTATCAGCAACTCAAGGGCATCCCAAGATGTTTCAGCTTTAACACCAAGAAGAATACTTATATCCATAAGAAAGATTGATGGAAATCTGTATAATTCGTTTTTCACATTGGCATTGAGTCCATTGCTGACCAATTTGCCATAGGGTATAAAGTTGAATTTTTTCACATCTCTCTAGCATTTGTTGATTCACATCACTCCTAGCTATATTTGGAATTAGCGCCTCTATTCTTTGCGTGAACTCTTCCAACAGGTCTTGATTGTGATTCAGCTTTGAGTAGATCGATTTTGTGTAGGTCAGCATTGCAGTGAGGTCACCTCTCAATGCATTCTCCTCAGGGTTGGCTAATATCTTCTCATATCGCTTTGCTAGAACTTCAGGAGTAACTATGAAGTGGTCGTGAGTGTCACTTGTACCATTTCCAGTTGGAATATTTCCTGCTCCAGCCATCAAGCAATCGATTTTGAATCAACTCATTGCGCAGTCATCAAACCAGCCCTGTAATTCTTCTATTGCCATTTATGAGAGCTTGGTCTCACCTAGGTTCCCAATCAAAAAGTAAGACGCCATCGCCAACATTTCAAAATAACGTGTTGTCTTTCCTGTTTTGTCGCTGATCAGGAATAAGTACTCCAAGTCTGAGTAAGGAGTTGCCTCTCCTCTAGCCAGAGAACCGATTGCGACAGCTTGAAATTCACACTGAGGAACTTCGACTAAAGACTTGACACTTTCCTGCATGATCAGACCAGCAAAGTCTACCATGCTCTCAGAACAGGCCAAAGAATTGTGTTTCATTTTCTCATAGAATTCCGAATCTAGGCAAGCTTCCTGAGTTTCCTTTTCATACATGTCAACCATTTCCTTTGCAGTCAGATTCTCATCTCTCAGCTGGTTTCGTATGTCGGTAAGATTCTGCTTAAGTTTATTAGTAATTTGTTGCCCCCATGTAATTCTGCTGCATCTCGAAAGCTTTCATTGCCAATGATTCATCATCCGGCTGTCTTACTAAGATTGAGTTATAGAGACTATGTGCCTGTTAAAGATCAAAATTTTAAAAATGTTACAACTAATGGTGATTTCAGATACTCAAAACTAATCCATGCAAAATACCATTGGTCCCTAGCCTGAGATTCAGGTCAACAATTTGGCCTTGTCTATATTATGGGTTGTGAAGGATATTACTTCTGTGGGGTTATATCCTTATGTATCACTACTGTGCAATACTGAATAGACCAATGTGATTGTGTTTTGGTTATGTTTGATTGGCTGATGGGTTTTGGTTTGTTTCTGTGTGGTGTTGTCTGTAGATAACTCCAAGTTGTTGGACTGAATCCCACTCTATATTTGTTCCCTAAAAAAAGCATTTTCAGATTCCAATTTCAGTCCTTCGAGATCTGAGGTCCTATTATTGGGCAGCAAGTTGTTGTAACATAAAAGGAAAAAAAATGTAAAGAGTATTGGTGGTCATCCTCATCAACACAGCACGCAGAAATGCCAACCAAAAGATTGGTCAGCAGTAAGCACACCAACCTTCAAACAATCAGTCCAGCATTTGGTTCTGATGAATTTTCTCTTATAATGATCAGCCAGTCCTTTCAGGTGTGGTACTTGTCTCTTCAAATCAAACTTTCCATATCTGTGATAATCTCTCTTCAAATCATCGATATATCTGTATTGTCCTGCAATTCCAATGTTTGCTTCTTCGTCAGGAATAGATAGCCTGAAAAATTACGATCCATCAGTAAGACTGGGCTATATGTTTAAGATTTGAGATATGCATAACTTGAATATTGAGATGAATTGAATTGAATATCAAACCAACAATGTCTTCAAAATGCCCATCAATATAGTGTAGGATCAGTTTCTTGCACTCATACCTGTATACTCTACAATTGACAAAGTTGAAGCTTGATTTGTTCATTCTATAGGCCTTACTTCGCGATGCCGCAACAAACCTCAATATAAATCTTCCCCCTGAAACCACCAAGTCAAAGGTGACAGTTCTGAAGATGCTTCATCTTTGCAGAACTTCAACTTTACGTGAAATATCGCTTTTTACAACTTTTTAATATTGCATTGGTGATCATGTCATGATATTGATATTGCAATGCACCCTGAGAAACAGTACCCAACAAGTACCATAATACCTAACCCGTGTCTAATAAGTGAAGGTGGCTATAAAAGAGGAGCATATAGCCGGCTATCATTTGAATCATTTTTATATTTATGTTGTACCAAAACCATTTTTGGAAGCGAGGCTGAATAGCTCAGTATGTCCAGCGTCCGTCCATCCGTCCGTTGAAGTATTATTTGCTGCTATGGAACATTTTAGACTGCCTAGCAAAGTTATAAGTTTAGTCAAAACTAGGATATCTGTGAATGGGCAGCTCTCAGATATCTTGGAAATTCAGGGAGGAGTGAGGCAGGGATGCCCGTTATCAGCATAGCTCTATGTTCTATATATTCAGTTTTTTCTAATTTTGATAAAAGATGATTGGGTACAGGGTATCCAGGTACCAGAGGGAATGGTTAAGATATCTGCATATGCAGATGACTTGGTCATTTTTTGCGCGGATGAAGCCGACATAAGTAAAACATTTTCTTTTTTTGAAAAGGTTACAGAAGTAACAGGTAGTCAGTTAAACCAAGATAAGACCCAGATTCTTTGCTTGTCTAGATATAGACCTAGTAGTTATGATGGGATGATAGCACAAGAGATCAAAGTGTGCGGTGTGTTTTTCTCCAGAGACTCTGCAGATATAGTCACCTCTGCCAATATGAGCAGAATTTTGCAGAAAATCAAGCAAAATACCTCAAGTCTGGCTAGATTTAGTTTAACATTGAGGGGTAGGGTACTGCTGACAAACTCAATTATTTTTTCACAGTTGAATTATATCTCAGGAGTATACCTGCCAACGAATAAAGTTTAAGAGGAGTTACGGAAGTTGGTTATTCAATTTATATGGGGTGAAGGCTGCAAGGAAGTTATTGCCAAAAAGACTATTGAGACATCGGTTGAGAACGGTTGTTTGGGCTTGAAACGGCTGAGAGAAAAATGCCAAGCAATCCATCTTGAGCATTATCTGTACAGACCGTGTTCATCGAGCTTTAACTACCAGAGGTTTTTACTTTTTACATATTTTTTTGGTCTCTGGTCACAGAGGATGGCTCCTCATACATAATCTATTTCAGCTTCACATTGCTTTAGTCTCTGGGGAGTGAATATTGAGATTGATAGGTTGTGGAGGAACGTGTGGGATTGTTTGGAGAGGATAGGGATTTAACATGTGTCCATGCGTCAGAGCTGTGTATGGCTATGTGAAAAGGAGGATCCTATCAATATTAGAGTGCCCAAAGAAGTTAATAAAGATGATTATAGGGGAAGGGTTTTCACAATTTGGGGTGATCGATTGATATCAATTAAAAATATAGATTTTATGTGGAGGATAGCACTTGGAGGGATTAAGACGGGAGACTTCATTGCAAAATATAATATGCCAGGAGTGAGAATTGACTGCTTGTTCTGCCCAGAGGTGAAATAATCAGCAGAAGACCTCTTCTACCATTGTAAGTCACTCTTAGTTGTGAGGAGGATGGTAATGAATTGTTTTAGAAATATTGACGTGATATTTGACTATCTCAATGACGAACAGTGCAAGATGCTGTTCTGCCTTGGGTTAGGTCCAAAGAGACAAGATAAACGAACAGAAAGGAAGATAATTAGTGTGATTGCTGAAACAAACAGAGTGATATGGACAATAAGAAATGAAGTATTGTTTTCATATGAAAAGAAAGGAATTGAAAGAATAGTCATGTTATTACAGCCAATATTGGATGGGCTGGTGAGAGATGACAATGACAATGGCAATGAAAGCAAAGATATTTAAAAACCTTAATACAGTTGTATTATTTGAAATGTATCAGAACACATGGTCAACAGGTGATTTTTGTTTAATACCCTTGGTATTTTTGTCAACGCTAATTGATTGTAGAAAGGGCAGACGAGGTTGTTGGGGTTGTAGTCTGTCCTTGGCAAGTCTTTTGGCTGGCATGCCACGTCAGTTTAAAGGTTTTTCAAAAGCATCTCTGCCTAACAGGGAGGTTCTTTAGTGAGAGAACTTTAAAATTTTTCTAGGGTTGATTTTTTAAGTCGAAGTTTATTCGTTATAATTATGACAGTAGTTGAAATGTAGACAGTTCTCTTATTAAAGAGGAGAATTATAACTGGAGCATTTTTGTTTTTTCCATGGGAGGTGCTTCACTTATAAGGCCGGTGCCTTATAGGTGAGGTATTACGGTATCAAGTTACCTAATTGTACCAAGCAATCTCAGCTTACGTTGTTGGTGTGTAAGCAACCAACAATTTTTGCGTTTGTCTTTGCATTTTGTGGTTAATTGAATTGATCAAAGGGAAGACACAATCTCCGCTTTTTCAGGCCCACGCCTACCGACAGCGATGAGCACCCGTTGTATATAAATCTGGGTGAACATCAAGGCTAGTCAGTTTTTTTGTGGAGTCTTTGGAGCAAATTTGGATTGTTCTTTTCTCGTATGAGATAGATTGCTTTTTTTTGTATAATCACTGTTTAATTCAGTTTATTATCCAAGAAGAAATATTTAATTTAAATTTGTATAAAAAATAAGAATAAATTGACTTGACACATTTTGTATGGAGTTGCCCGTTTCCTCAACGGAAAGGAGGAAATCCATACAAAACTAAACATAATTAACAATGAGTAAAATATATGTGTCTGTCTGTTTGGGTATTCGGCCTCTTTTGGGTCGAATATCCGACATCAATACGCAATAACACGTTTATGAATGGGTCTTATTGGTCCATTGGTCCATATTTGATGTAGAATATGATTTATGATTGACGTTGATAGATGCAGGAATGATCTATTTATTAGTGATAATCTGTGGCATAATTTGTGCAATTGGCATAGCAAATAGAATACATCATTATTTTTTATATAATTTTGTAAGTATCACAAAGCAGTGCATGTGTTTTTATTGGATGACAGAAACTAAATGTGATTGACAGCATTGAGTTAACCCTAGCGTTTTAGATGTATAAGCTCTGTATTATTCCCGATGCTGACAGAATATGTGTATTGTAGTCCTTTCTTGCTTTTAATAAATACCCCACTCCTCCTTGTAACCTGCAAAAGCATGAAGGAAAATAATAATATGTTTCTATGTTACATAGTGACTAGCCAATGGTTAGTGTAGCTTTTACGGCAAACAAAGCTATGCTGGTCAATATTAGTAGTTCTATCAAATAGAACAATCCCAAATCTGACAAGTTGTGTTGGTTAGGAAGTGGGTGGAATAACCTCAGAAGGACATTAATGATTTGGTAAAACCACAAGTGTGTTGTCTAATATGTGCCAGGCTGTCTAGCGACTCCGATAAGATTTGACAATCAGCTGAAAAATCTCACCTGTATCGCCTTTAATTCCTCTTGGTCCGGATATTCCTCGGTACCCTCTGTCCCCTTTTTGTCCCCGGATGCCTGGATTTCCAGGTCTCCCAGTCATACCTTTAGGGCCTCGTATTCCTGGATTGCCTGTCTCTCCTTTTTCTCCGTCTACAAGCTGAAATGACAAATAACCATGATCAAGTTGTAGTTTAAATGCATGGTTTGTTTAAAGTGTTACAGCTTATACAAGGAGGAAAATAGGAGAGAGATTGAAAGATTTAATTGATGAATGGTCTGGTTTCAAGGTAAATGTTGCTATTTTAATCACCCAATATGGTTATGATCTCTTGGGGGATAGGAAGCCCATCAAGTCCACCACTTTCAAGCGTTGTTTCTCTATCTTTAAGTGTGGACTCTTCATTTCTTAGCATTAGCTCTTCACTCTCTAGCATTGGTTCACTTCTCCTTAGCTCTGTTTGTCCACTTCCTTTCCGTTCTCCGGCACCCAGACACCTTTTTCCTCTAAGTGCTTCACCAGGTGTCTGTCTCATGTCTTCACGGCTTTCCATCATGTTGTTAGTTTCCCATGATTCAGTTGGTGACACCTTGAGATCAAATAGAACAGGACATTCAAATTTTGAGTATTAGGGTGTTTCGTCTGATGGTATGACAAGAAAAATCTCAAGACTCCATCACGTGTTCAAACTGATGTTCATAATTAAGAATTCTGGTAAGACCACTGATATATATTAATGCGTTAGGGGAACATATCTGACTTGGTATAAAATTACAGTAATGCAGCTGACCCTTTGTAAAAAATTATCAAGAAGCTTGCCTGAGGTCCTAAAGGTTGCTACTGGGATGTCAGCCAATGCATTAAATTTAAGCTGCCAGAATTTTTAGCTAGATCCAATTACTGACACAAAGTTATATACTGATATAATTAGACACAAAGTTACATACTGATGTAATTAGTCAACAAAAAGCGATACTGAGTAATACCATCGGTCAAAGATTTCAGTAATGCTACAGCTGACCCCTTGTAAACATTTATCAAGTAGCTTGCCTGAGCTTCAACACTGATCACATGATATACTATTGCATGTATATATCTGATCAACAGAGAGTGAATAGATTCACTTAGTAGGAGTACAATCACAAGGAATTTGGTGTGTCAAACGGTGTTCAATTTTATTAATTAGGGCTGGGTACATGTTAGGTACTGCTACTAAATTGACTCTAACGATCAGAGATACACATGTTAATAGTGTAATATCGATGTCAGTGTGCTGAGGTTCTAAAAGTTGCTACCGGGACGTCAATCAAAGCACAACGTTGAAGCTGCCAGATTTTTAGCTAGATCCAATCACTGACAAAAAGTAATATACTGATGTAATTACTCCACAAATAGCCATACTGAGTGATATACCATTCATCCATGAATTTGTATCAATGGGTAAGACTGACCTTTTCAACCATCTTGTACCAAAGCGTTTTGAATTCATCATAGTTTTCTTCGATTATCTCTGTCTTTTCTTGCCAGTACTTCAAAGCATCAGACACGTAATTTAACTCAGCGGAAGTTTTAGCTATTTCCGCATGAATGCCATCGATGATCTGCTGTTGTTCTCTTTTTAAATTCTCTCTGTCACTAAGAATGCTACCATCAATCACTTTTTGTATCGCATTGCGATTAAGAAACTGCCTTTGAGCTGAAGTAACAGAATGCTGGATGGTTTCAAGTTCTAACAACCTTTTTCTGAATGTATTGTTTGTTGTTGCTGCATAAACAAGTATTGCAAACAAGAACACCAGATTTGTCAAGCTCAAAATGATTGCCCAAGCACTCTGCTTAGCTTTCAGATTATCAGTTCGTGTCGCACACGAGAGCTTCCGTTCGTAATCATTTGATATTGCTGCCTACAAAATAAAGGCAAAAACATATATTATTTAAGAAATATAAATTTATATATATAGCAGTCAGAGGAGGGAACAATCTTTAACGCAATCAGATCTTCTGACATTATCGCCCGTTTTCTTTCCAATGATTAAGTAAAGCTTCCTCATCTCAGTATTATAAAATTGAACAGCAAACAACTGCTGCGGCACTGAGCTAACAACTAGAGATCAAGACATTTCCAACTTTTTATTGTCTTTTATTAATATTTATTGACAACAATTTTCTTCATTAAAATAAATTTCTTGCAAATGACTGGCAATCTATGACAGGGGAGAAGAATCTTGAAAGGTCCTGAGCAGATAGCAGATGTTTTAGCATAAAATTTACAAAGGCGATAAGCCCGCTTAACAAAAATGAAATGGTGGTAAAAGGTTATACCCACTATCATTCCAATGCAAAATCTGCATAGCTGAAATAGGGCAAGATTAGCTTTGAGCTTTTTTGAAATATTATTGTCAAATGATCAGTCCTTGAAAGCGTGTCACATATTACATATCCAAGGAGTTCGGTTTTGGTGTGTCTGTCAAGTTCAGAACCAGGAATTGATAAAGAAAATTTGATGTTGGGCAATGCATTACAAAGAAGATATAGTGTGACTTTTTTGTATTTATCCCCATTTTGTTAGACTTACACCATTGGTTTATCTCACTGAGATCAAGATTGCAAGATGGCTCTGATTGAAAAATGTTGTGGCTTTCGTCAACAAAAGTAGTATCATCGGCGTAAGCATTGACAGTAGAAAAACGGGGTAATAGAAATAGATCATTGATGAATACAGAAAACATTGTCAGTGCAATGCTATTTTTATTTACCATTTTTATTACTTACCATTTTCATTACTTACCATTTTTTTATTACTGGTTGTTATCGACTACTGGAACAATTGATGTGCTGTTCAGCTTTTCATCGGATGGATCAGATTGTCTTGATCCTGCGATTTATGAGACCGAAATGCTCCGAAAAGTACAAATCAACCAGTAACCAGCATTTTAGACTAACTGTGGCTAGGGAGTGGATGTAAGGGGGGTTGTTAACGAAAAGGGCAGAATCCTTAATGTTCTAACTATGAGGTTTGATTTTCCACTATGAGCAATAACTAGTATTGTTTTGCATCAACTGTATGACCATATCTGTACTTTGACAAACATTATAATCCTTCCAGTGATCAGTGAGTCTCCCCCCCCCCATCACCTTATCTATCCACCCTCAGCTTTCTACATCCTGGGTGTTATGAGCTCTTTAGCAATCACAAAATTTTTAGGCTCTTATATCAACTGGTCAATGATCATAAGACCACACACAGAGATAAAGCGCTTGGCGTCACATTTGAGATAAAGCTAAGTTGAGCATAAAAGTACACAGGCTAACTCAAAAAGAATTGTAGATAATGGTGAAATGTTACAAGCACTGATATATATTGAATTTATATCAAAGGTTACAAGTATCCCCACATCACAAATATCACCTTAGACTTTCAAAGGCAGTCTCCTTGTTGCATAACGTCTAACATACTACCAAAAGGACCATTATTGTGGCCACCCGAAACATCCGATAGTCCCCACATACGAAGCCAAATACGGCTTTCCGAACTGAATAACAGTTTCCTGAATAAAGGATATAGAACAGCCAAAAAAGCCGAAAAGATTTTGGAAATTTTGTTGCAAGCACAAATGGGGGTAAACCGATATGCACTGACAATTGATTGACAATTTACTGTAGAGACTATGACTCTGAAAGCATGCACCCATTTCTGCAATTTGGGCTTGTCTTCCTCTTCATCTGCCAAATCTCATGAATATATGGGATAAAATAACTATCATTTATATTGTATCATATAAGCATGTATAGTTATAATAGAAAGTTGTTTCGGATCCTTTAAAGGCATCAATAAGCAACGGATGCTTCGTGTCACATAGATAAAGAGGGTTCCATATGCACTGAACTGGTGTATAGGAAGAAACTAAAAAGGCTAAAATAACTACCATGTGTATATCTATGTAAAAAAAAAAGACAGTAGGATTTCTTCGAGTATATAAATAAAAATGACTTTTCAAACCAAAACCAATTTTTGACTGACCAAAACACAAATGAAATGACTGAGTACAAGGCTTTCTCTCATAGAAACCGACTCTAAATTTCTAATAACTACATGTACCAGGCCTAAAAATAATGCCGTAGCGGCTATAACGAAAATAATAAAGTCCTTCAAGTGTTGAGAAATCAAAAACGTGATACTTTTCATTATACAAAAAGAGCGTGGCATCTATGTGAATACACAAGACTACCGCTTGTGACAAAATATTTGTAGAATAACATAACTGTCGCAGACCGGTTCTTCTGAGTTTATCCAACGGATCACATGACTTTATAGAGTGCATCACAGGCAAGAGTAGTCTTCTATGTGCAGAAAGATCTGCCCACGTCTTAACAGTACATACCGTTCTGTACAAACTGCAAGACAAAAACATGTGTGAAAAATAAAAAGAAATATCTTTGCTAGTGGGGATTCAATTTTACAAAAGGTCAACTGCACTTGGAAGGGTTCAATTCTTCAGAAACGTAAACTCTAGAGGAGTAAATATACGCTAAAATTTAAATTTATCGGCACAAATTTCTGGGAGTTCATATAGTTTTATGTGGTTGAAAAAAGGTTGGCTAGCCAAAAATTTTCTAATCCAAGCATGTGTGAAAAGGTGAGTTTTATATACTGCAAAAACCTTGTACCTCTAAGACCTAGGTTATTGCCCACTTTTTGCTTGCTATCGGTAATTTTTATCCGACCCAGATATGCGGGAAATAAAATGGAGAAACACATAAACACGTAAACAAGTAGGCTCCGCATGTTGAAAATTGCTGATAACACATCAAACTCAGAGTTAGAAAATAGGAGATTCATAGGCCTACTTCACAAAAAACGGCACTCCTTCTAACACCATTGAAAAATCTATACATTTTGTTTATCGCTACTTTACATTTTCGCATAAAAGAAACTTAAAACCTAAATCCTAAAACCTAAATCCTAAAACCTAAAACATAAATAAACTTAAAACCCACCTCATCGAGACCGAACGCTGCCTTCTTTCCTTGCTTATCAGCTGCGCTGAAGGTATCTGAAATAGATAAACATTTATATTATAGCAGAGAACAAATTTGTCAGTGAACGTCTTCACCGAACAGAATATTTCTTCTATGCAGTCTAGCTACATACAAGCAAGTGCTTTTGCAAATCAAAATTAAGTTATATCATAACAAGTTTATTCTTCAGCTCCTTCGAAGCAAACACCTCTTACTGATTGACTTTTTGACCTCGCTGAGTATCCCAGAATGCAATTTCCGGGCATTCCCAGGAAGATCAGCTCAATTCCAGAATAAAAACTTAAGATTTGACTCTGATCTCCTATATTAACAACTACTTGTTATTTGAACCCACATTGATATTTTTGTTAGATCCATCAAACTGCAACCTCAAAATTTCAGCACTTTGATATAATTTGATGTAAGTTCAAAACGTGTTACTTAGTTATGAGAGCGTTTCGACCAGACACACAGAGAGCAGGCAATTCAAAATACAATGTAAGTAATTGTCAGTCACATTAAAAACATATCTTTTTGACAGTTGCGATGTTGCAAACCAGGATTTCCCGGCGTGACGTACATTACACCTTTTAATTTAACAATAAAGTTCAGATCAAGCTTCAACTAATGGATATATGTACCCAAAATCTTGCTTCACACTATCAGAGCAAATGGATAACTTAGCCATTTATATAAAGGATCTGATGGTTGGTTTAGGGAGTTAGCCATAGCTCAGCTATATGATTGCTACCATCACCATCAAAACAGTAAAGCAGTACAGAGAAGCGATGACATGTCAAGTGCCTTGTACGCCGATTTTGGCCCCAACTAGTTTGTAGAAAATGGTCAAGAGCTCATGAGTAAAAAAAACTTTCATGGTTCTATCTCAAAGGTATTTTATAGCATGGGGTAACTTTATCATAACTGTTTAAATAGTTGATAACATTTTTATGGTGCAAGAGTTAATCAAGAGATGGAAGCTTAGGGTACCTGGCTGATATTACCTCGAATTTCAACCCCATGCTCTCTTGTAGTAGATTTGCTGCCGGAATGCCCAGCATGGGAATCGTGAGCTGGGATGGGGTGGGGATAAGCTGAGCATTTGGATTCATACATGAAATCCTGAATTCAGTCATTATATGTGGGATACCCAACAGCCAGTTTTAACTCAACACAAATTGATTAACCTCTCCTCTCTCAACGAGGAGCGGAGATTATTAGAGAGGCACAGTGACTCCATCCCCCGACAAATTACAGGAACAGTTAACATTTCGAACGGCAAGAAACCTCCAAAAGCCTTATTCAACGCGTGACATCCCAAAAAAATTGACTTGAATCACAGGCTTAAACATGTACTACACTACCTGACTTATGCGAGTTGTAGAATTCTGATAGACACAGCAAATTAAAACAGCATGTTACAATAAAAGCGTGAGCATTGTCAACAAAAGTGAAATTAAGAGCTAGATTCTGTTGTTAAGTAGAAAATATATAGAGCATCAAAGTATGGAACAGTCTAGCCTGTCTTGAAAGCTTTGTTGAGGATGAGGGGGGGGGGGAGTTTCCCCTCCCACTGAACAAAGTTTGCCAAGAAAGGCTAGGGACACTCAAGCACAGGATTGTTACAGAATAATTCATGGTATATTAGATTATGTATGGCTCAATGGAGAAAATATCAACAAACGAGCTGAGCGGAAAGGGAAGATGGAAAATAGGACAAATAATAACAAGATATTATTTTCAGCAAGGACAACAACTTCATAAAAATGTAGTTAGGGGTTGGAAAGAGCGGACAAGTCTAAACAAAAATATGTGTTTTAAATCAATAGGGTTATTTGTCTAACATATCGGATAGAGTTGAATTTCTGAACACTTACCATACATGGATTTCAGTCTCACAGCACAGAGTACAAAGTCGTCAAACTCAACATTACCCTGCTGGTTAGAGAACCTCAGTACCAAGCATCTGAAAGTTGCGTTACTCAGCTTGAAACCTAAAAAGATAATGAAATCATTCATATTATCAATATATACACATACGAATGCAGAAGTCGGTTGTGGTCAGTTCAGAAGAAAGAATATGAATGAAACATGATTCATATATTGTGGTTATCACTTCATTTTAATTTCCATTCTTTTAACTTCGTTTTGAAAATGACCGGTATCTATAATATCTAACTGGTTTACTGCTACACCCTAAAACCAAGGCTTCCTTTTCTGTATCCATCCAAGTTAGATTGTGTATTCTGAGTTGATTCATTTGACACAATGTACTCCAGATCTGATTCCAAATTGTATAGGTTAGTAATTTATAGGCCGGAGGAGAAGAGGAGCGTACCTGTTGCCTGGAGGGCTTGTCTCAGTTCGTAGGAGCTGAAGTATCCCGATTTATCAGCATCGTATTTCTTGAATACTCCCTTCCACTCTCTCAAACTGTCCCACAGCACCTTGAACTCATCGAATCCTAGTTTACCAGACTGGTCGTACTGTATATCAAGTCAGTCAAGGTGCATTACTTTTCAAAAGATGAGAAATCACAGCAAGATGGCAAAGTGCTTCAAAGACTGAGGAGTTGTCCGCTTAACATCAATGAGGGGACAACTCTATATTTTTCTTTGAAATATCATGCTATAAAATTATAAGCTAGTTCTTTTGAGTAGCAATTACATTATTTACAAAGCAATCATAACATTTGGTTGGCAATTTCCTGTCTCGCTAAAAGGATACATCCATGAGTGCAACCATACTTCTGCAAGTCTCAATGCTGAATCCATCAAACTTGAAATCTACAAAGCATAAAAAAAAAGATAATTAAATGACAACGGTTGATAAAATTAAAATGTCAAATCTAGATGTACCTAACAAAGCTAACCGTCCAACGGGATACACTGTAGCTACTTGTATGCCCAGATAACTACACATACAAGTAGGTGTGTGTAATACTATTATCACATGAGCTGACTATCTACACAACCTGGTGAGCAATTCAACCAGTACTAAAGCATCAGCTGACAAAGCAAGATCATAATTCACACCAGAAATAGTATATAGGCTAAAAGGCACTCGTAGTTTGTACATATGCAGCACACGATAAAACACTGTGATATATGGAAAAAATAGGACTAAATGCAGTAAAAACGGTGGTGTATAATTATAACGACGTAGTCATAATGTAGAAAGCACGGATGGCAAGCCTGAAAAATGAGGTCAATCTCTTGAGCAAGCCTTACTGACTATCACTAGGAGTTATCTGTACAGGATGGTCCCCCAGAAAGAGGATAACCATTACAGTTATAAGATACACTAGTGGTTGTCAGTAGGCGAGCCCTAAGTAATGCATCGAAACAGATGAGTGGCTCGATAGGGCCTCTGAGAGAGTCGTAATCAAACTGAATGATGCGTATATCATAGCGTTATTAGTTACTGGAAAGTGTGAAAGTGGCGATTGGCAGGGATAAGTGGGCATGGGGAGACAAAAACACCCAACCCTAAAGAATAAGGTTGAGTAAAGTTTTTGTCTTTTTTACAGAATCAGTGATACAACAGTACAAAATACCACCAGTAATCGAGACATCCGTAGATGAATTACAAACCTATTTGTTGATTAGTAACTGGGTCGCCTGCAAAACATATCAGGTGACAGTAGTCATGTGGCCAAAGTCATGTGACCAACATCATGTGACCAACATCATGTGACTGAAGTCATGTGACCCAAGTCATGTGGCCAAAGTCAGGTGACTGAAGTCATGTGACCGGAGAGGTGTAATAGTAGTGGAAAGCCAAATATATATGAGGGAATTGATGTGATATAAACATAAGGGAGTGATCAGGACATATATTATAAAAATATTGTTAGTAAACTTAGGGATGACTAAACTCGCTTTATATCATAAGTCTATTTTTGTTATATTCAAATTTTCATGTAAGCCACTATATAATTACTAATTTACTTAGCTGTAAGTAACAATTATTATTTAATGTAAGTTGACTATGAGTTAGTAACCTGCATAAGGCCTTGTGTAGGGAGCACATGTCACATCCGGAGTAAGGAGCCTAAATGTCTGAATGTTATTAAAATTTGTGAAAGATTGAAAGCTTAGTAGATGCAGCTAGTCACTTGTGACTAAAGTTTAGAAGACCCTTATTCTAAAATGTTTAGTGAGCATTTGGCTTTTGGAGCAATAATTATTTAGCTATAGAGACTACTTGCTTTGTTTTCTGCCGTTGAAGCCTACGCGCAAGAGAGATAATTCAACACTTTTTATAATAATAAAAATGAGCAAAATTGGTTGGTAAAGACATCCCTTGTTTTATGGTTTTAGGGTATAAATTAACAAATATAAAAAGTCTAAAAGATTAGATCACTCTCTACAAAGATGGCAATCACTCAGACAGAAGACTGATTATAGAAGAGAATGCACACGCTTTCAACTTACCACCCGCTAAAATTAATCAGTTAACATAGGTTACTCGGGCAATGACAGAAAGGAGAAGGGAGTTATCATGTCAATGTCATATCAGAAGAACAAAAAGGGAAACTCTGAACTCTGATTGGCTACCTGACTGTACAGCCAGTTACTTATAGACCAGTTCTTGCTTTTCTAACTTAGGAATATCACAGTTATAACTTAACAAGGTTTAGGGTAACCTTGTCATGAGGCCATCTTTTTAAACAAAAAAATGGCCGCGTGACAAGGCTCGGTTCTGGGTTCAATTCTCAATATAATAGCTCTAGGTGAGGCTTCTAAAACAATTAGGGAGGCCACAAGAGTACAGCGGTATACATTAGAATAGAACCAATTAATAACATAAAACATGTCGCAAAAATATCAGATTACTAAAAATTGATGAGATCTGTCCTGTCCAAACAACAGTCCACATGGAATGAAGTTCTGAAAGTTCACAAATGCAAACCAACTAACACCAACTTACCGTTTCCATAAGCAGCATTGAGCACATCTTTGAGCTCATAAGCATCAATCTCCATGTCTTCCCCAGAAATCTTCTCAAATGTGGCTCTCAGCTTCTCAACAACAGCCGGGTCAGCTGGTGGGGCTTTCACTGATCTCTTCTACAATACATATTGCACAGGTTTTCAGCAAACTTTCTAGAGATCATTGGTAAAGAGATAAAGCAAGAGCTTTTGTAGTCCAAGTATGCAGTCACAAGGGCAGGCGCGAGTATTTACTGATTGAATACTTCACATCCCCTGTTGACTGCATACTTGGGCTAAATAATGACAGCAGGTAGTACATTACTACAATTCTACAGCATACATTCCTTAACAGGGTACAAGCTTATCCAGTGGGTATATGGAGCCATCAATCAGCCAAATAGCAAGACACCAGGTTGTATAGCCCCAAATCTAACTCAATCAGGCTGCAGACCATTATCACATCTAAGTAGAATTGTGCCTATCCCTGGTTTCCATTGCAAAATCCGGAGGTAAATAAGAGAAACTCCCAAAGAGCGGATTGCATCTAGCAATATTTAATCTACATAATGTGGTGGACAGATAAGTAAGAATATGGTATTCATTTCTTTGGTTGTAAAAGGGATGGCTCTTGTAGGGGATTTTGTACTACTTATTAACAAGTGTGTTATTCTCTTGTCCACAACCCTAAGATATTGCACATTGCATATTGCATATTGCATATTTTATATTGCATTGCTATTGCACTCATTATGTGTGGAAAGGACGCCACAATATAGTTATGAAACCAAACACACCCAAATTTGAGAGGATGGACCAATTAAACACGATTAAAGCCGCAGGCCCACACATATGACCACAGTTTTTAATCTGGCACCGACCCCCCGACAAGTTTCGGTAAGAAGATAATCATGACATGTGAAAAAAGGTTATAGTGCATTACAATCACTTACACCCTTTGCTGCAAGCTACAGTGAAAGAATCGGACAAACACAACATAAGGTCCTTTCAATACACAGACAATAAGGTACAACATTTACTATTCACTAGCGCTGCACCATATTACAATTTAGTTTTTTTTAGTCTAGTCAGTAAGTAGAATTAGTTGGCTGTTTTGGTAACAAAGTACCACGCCGCTTCGTTCAATTGGAACCAATAGTATATGTATTTTGAATAATTCAAGCAACACTGTATTCATTTCCATATTTTATGAAATATTGTGATGTAGTGCAGCACTAGTGTACGGAGGAGGGCGAACTATCTACAATAGTTTTGATTTGTATGGCAGTATTGATGTTCTTCACAAACAGAATCTGTAAAAAAAATCCCACAATGCAGCTTATCCTGGAAAACCCAATAAGATCAATTGTATCTCATGAACAACAATATCACTGGTAATTCCAGAATATTGCATCGTGGGACACTCATTAAATGCCCTATTGACCGCATCCCAAAACCTGCTGTTGAGAAGACACAAGTGGGTGGATGGTTCAGGTACAAAGATTGTGGAGGAATCCATATATAAACAAGTCATGTTGAGAAGTGAAGATTACGCTTTAAACTGAAGATAAATAAAACCGATGATTTGACTGGTAGATACCTGTACTGTTTTTACTTCAAGTAAGAATCAGTTTCGATCAAATAAAACCAACTATCATATATAGTTTGGAGATGTATCATTTAACTAATTAGGTTAAATTTTTTTAATGATAGAAATATGTGTGAGTGCGTTTGATAGAGAGACCTTTCATGAACATTGACCGGAGTTGCACCATCATTATTTTCCGACTTAAATTTATGTGCCGTGAAGGCAAGACTTTCTACCAATGTGCATAGTAACAAGTGCCAGACCTAGTTTGATCAAACTTGATTGCATTTTGGAGTCGCTTCCTCTCAAGACGGTAGGAAGGTAGTTGCCCTTATTGAGGTCAAATTTGATCAGACAATCGGAACCCAAGGGATGGCATTAAAGCTCTCTCCTCCAATCAACATCCCTGTAGAGCCCAACCCAATAATCCCACCCCTTATCACCGCTATCCTAAATCAAGTTTGGTCAATTTGCATGCATTTGGAGTTGCTCCTCCTGCACTAGTCACGCCGCAGGGAGCAACAGGAATGTAGGCAAAATGGATCAAACTTGTCATACTGCTATCTCATTTCATCAAATTTAAAATGGCCAGGTTGATTAGGCAAGTGCCTCAATGAGGTCACATCAATAGGTCACATGGTGAGAACACTTTTACAGAGTTCAGGAAGCCGTAATCAAACTTACAGTTTCATCATATCCTGTATCCTCGTCAACAGCTCTAAAATTATAAAAGAGTAAATAATAGAAATACTATAATTATAATATATAAATATATATATAAAAGATTATAAATAATATTACATATTCAAATGAAGAGAGTTCTAAAGTGAGCACTGAGTTTGGTTATAACTTTGATATGATGATGGAATGATTGCAATATAATGCCAGAATTCTCTCATTTGCCAACGAACCAGACATAATATACATGACATATTCAAAGGAGAGTGAGACAGAAAGTAACTTTGTAAGCTCGTCGCCCCACCCTAAAAATGCACTACTGGGTGATATATGCATCACTCAACTACAATTATTCTACAGTAATGTTTGCACTATCATGTCAGACACCCAGTTACCACACTGACATCGAGACTACATGTGTATCTCTGATCAATGAGTCATTTTAGTTTGAGTACCTAATATGTTCCCACTCCCAATAAATAAATATGACATCAGGTCGTCACACCAAATTTCTTCTGATGTACTAAGTGAATTTATTCACTCGCTATCGATAGGAGATATACATGCAATAGTATAATAGTGATAAGTGTGCAGGTAACCCCACCCAATGTGATGAAGTAACTCGGTCAGGTTTAAAGACTACTTACCCTGCTTCGGCGGCCTTCTCAGAGAATATTCTGACAAGGAAGTCGGCCTCCTCGTGTGGAGCGAAGGTTGAGGGGAGGATGGCGTATGTGCCTGGAGGTAGTTTGTGTCGTCCGCACACCTCTCGGGTGTTAATGAAGGTGGGAGATTTAGCGAAGGAGGCGTTGTACTTGAAGAAGTTCATGTCAAGATTACCGGAAACTTCTTCTTTCAGCTGCAGAGCAAATAAAACACAAAAGTTACAATTATTACAGCAATGTCTTGGAACCTCCCCTATACTGAAGTGTTACTTAGCTAAGAGTCAGCAACTACCTTGATTTTTCCACCGCGTCATGCACAAAGCTGATGCTCTGAGCACATTCTTTACTACCCATTTATGCGAAAGGACAACCAAAGTTTTGCAGCAATGCATAAATGGGCAGTAAAGAATGTGCTATGCAGCTTCAGCTTTGTGCATGACGCCGTGCATAACTCAAAGTAGTTGCTGATTCTTAGCTGAGTTATACTTCTGTTTGGGGGAGGTTCAAGGATATTGATGTAATAATGATAGAGCATAGGCTAAATATAACATGAACAGCAAACTGCTCTGTCCGGTTCCATATCAGTTGAGTTTGAGCAACATTTTAGCACCTGATGGATGAAATGTTTAAGAACAATTCTCACTGAATAACCATCCGATTTAGATATGATCTTTTTCCCTAAGGTTCAATCTGCTATCAATCAATGAGAACTTGTGTGAAACCCTGGTTGCCCTTTAAAGGGGCAATGTTTTGCGTCTCTATGTCTTCAAATGGATTTTGCATTAGTATGATAAGTGGTCTATCATATTTTTGAAGAAGGGCATATCTAAAGTATCAAGGTAAGAGTAGAAGGCAATATACCTGGTATATACAGTATCTGTATATTTGAGGTAGGGAATTTTACCTGGTATATAACATAGCCGATGGTGAGCATATCTAGGCCTTCCTCTCTCTTCTTCCTTCTGTCTTTCTGCATGAGACCGATAATAACGGTACAGAGATCATCATCATCATCATCGTCAGGATCTGTGACTGTTACTCTGTACTGTGGGTTTGTCCAGAATGTGTCTACAAGTGTCCGTAACAAACAATACACTCAAACTCGAACAGGTGAATAGCTCGGAATAAGATCTGAATGCTTCTACAGTAAAATCGATGTGAATCAGGTTTGTGGCAACTCTTGATGCTTGCTCAGAGAATTTGATGTACGCAGAAAGATGTCAACAGAAGCAAATATTGGTCACATTGGAGCCAGACAATGAGAATCGTAACATTAAAGTATGTGGGGTTTCGAGTGAAAAACAATATTTTAAGATTATATTTCCATAATAACTGCAAAATATTATTTATTTTAAATTTGAATTTTAAAATTAATTCACGTTTTACTAATGATCAAATAAGACATATAGTTATACTAACCAAGATAGTTCCTGCAGCCACCAGCGTTGACTCGTCTCTGCCAACTTCCCGGCTCCTGAGTGGCAGACCACTTATTCTTACTATCCTCATCACCAGAGGACATGGAATCTGGACCAAGTGAACACATCTCAAGTGTGGTGAAATATTTACAGAAATCCTGGAATGACATCCTGTAATGGCAAAAGATAAATATGGAGAATTAGGAAATGCCAACAAACTAACGAATCGACTATTATAAGCTACCTTACCATACAGACCATCTAACAGTGAAATTTAGTTTGACATATCAGCACATTACAGGGTAAATATATCTTGTGTTAACAGAGATAAACATCGAAAATTGAGAAGGCTCAAAACAGTAGGGGAGACTGGGGGAATATGGGCCACAGGGTAATATGGGCCACCTGCTGATTGGCTAAAATATTGTTTGTTTCCATTTTTTCTTTTTCTAATATTTTAGTACTTCATGTTTCAGAAAAATACATGTGGCTTTGAAAGCTCTGCTCTATTTTCCTTCTGCACAGTAAGTAAAACAAATTTTACTCATCCAAAAGTAAATATCTTGATGCCCCTATGACCAGGGATAACTTTGGTGCATTTTATGATGTTGGAACTAACTTAAATGCATTGATTTCTCACTATGTGAGGAATCTGTGTTTACAAGCATGAGATGACAACTCCTCACCAATTTGATAAATTGTTATTTTTCTCTCAAATCATCACATGGGGTTAAATGGGCCATCCAGACCAGGGTAATATGGGCCACCGGCCCATATTACCCCGCTTATCAGTAAACATCGGATAACAGTTTTAGATATATCTAACTACTAGTTTCCATAATCTTAGTACATCTACAATGTATTGATTAATGTGATTTTGCTTTGTAGGTTGCAATCATGCCAAGAAAACGCACAAGGACGACTGAGAGGGCAAAGTTTTCATCCGAAGACCTGCAGTCTGCCATAGACGATGTTAAGGCTGGGATGAGCCAGCGAGAGGCTGGAAAGAAACACTCGATCCCACGTGCCACACTACAGAGATATCTTCTTTGTGCTGAAGGAGAAGGACGCCAGAAATCTAAACTGGGGAGGACTGCTATCTTCACAAAAGATGAAGAGGCGAAACTCTGTGAATATGTTTTGGACTGTTCGAGAATATTCCATGGGCTGAACTTGATCAAAACTAGGGAGTTAGCATACAGCTATGCTGTCAATCTACATAAAGATAATATTCCTAAAACATGGAATGCTGAGAAAATGGCAGGAGAAGACTGGCTGTTCGGATTTAGAAATCGTAACAATGCTTTGAGTTTGAGGTCACCAGAGGCCACAAGCCTTGGTAGAGCATCAGCATTTAACAGAGCAACGGTGAAAGAGTTCTTTAGTAATCTTGAGACTGTTATGAGAAAATATGAGTTTACCCCTGACTGCATATTCAATCTGGACGAAACGGCCAACTCAACTGTTCAGAAAGTCCAGAGGGTTCTAGCTCAAAGAGGAGTAAAACAACTAGGTCAAATTACGAGTGCCGAAAGAGGGATGACAATAACCATGGTTTCATGTATCAGTGCCTCAGGACAGAGCCTACCACCAGCCTATGTCTTTCCAAGAGTAAATTTCAAGGATAATATGTTGATTGGTGCTCCAAGTGGTTCCTTGGGCTTAGCCAATCCCAGTGGCTGGATGAATAACGACTTATTCCCGAAGGTCCTACAGCACTTCATCAGTCATTTTGGGAACAACCAGAAGCCTAAGCTACTCATCGTAGATAACCATTCGAGTCACATATCCATTGAAGCTGTCAAGTTAGCTAAACAGAACAACTTGACCATGCTAACATTCCCACCCCATTGCAGCCATAGGCTGCAGCCCCTCGATGTAAGTGTGTTTGGGCCTTTCAAGAAGTATTATAATACTTTCCTTGACGCATGGATGGTGACAAACCCTGGAAAAACTTTCTCAATTTACAATGTAGCGGAGTGTAGTGGAAAGGCATATATGAAAGCCATGACACCATCAAATATTACTAGTGGATTCGCAGCTACCGGCATTTACCCAATCAACCCTGAGATATTTCACGATCATGACTTCATGTCATGCCATGTTACAGACCGCCCTGACCCAGAAACTGCTCCCCAGGAAACTGTTGTCTCACCACTCCCATCGCTACCTAAGGCTCCACCTAGAAAACTCAGTGCTACAAAAAGGAAGAGAACTACGACTACCATTCTAACAGCCACTCCTCAGAAACCTGATAACACCGACTCGGGAACAACAGTCGAGATTGATAACGAGCAACCCTCCACCTCAGGAATCATCATAACCAAAAGAAAGCCTCCACACAAGCGCAAACTCATACCAGCTGACAATGATGATAGTGAAGATTCTAGTGATACACCAGTCTCAACGGATAGTGAAGACCCAGATGAAGAGTTGGTTCTTGATGATGATGTAACAGTAGGAAGGTTTGCACTCGTTGAGTTCCCACAAAAGAAGTCATCCGTTTTCTATGTCGGAGAACTCTTAGAAGTCAGCGAGGATGAATTAAAGCTGGACTTTTATAGATACTCGAATGGAAGATTCACAAAACCTGATATACTAGACTGCAAGTGTGTTGATCGAGCACAGTTGGCCATGATTCTTCCTCCACCAGTTAGCAATGCCAACACAATGCGCCAGCGGGGCGGCATCACCATCCCCTATAAACTGAACTCATACAACCTAAGATAATGCCTATGTACGTAATGTCTGCGTTATAAAAGACTGGATATAACCTTAAAGCTGTTTTATTATTTAGTTATTTCAATTACTAGCAATAAAGTATGAAAATACAAACTTTCATTTTTTTTTTTTTTCAGCTTTTAACATGTAAATTCCTAGGCTCATTTTACCCCGGTATCCGGGGGAAAATGGTCCGCTCACCTAAATCGCAAGTCAAGCTCTCACGCGAAAAAGAATAAACCGAGTGTAAATTCCAAGGAGTATGAAGATTATACATCTGTGCTGATACTTGGTGTCAAATTATGTTATCCTAGGGGAAAAAATACTGTATAAATTTGCAGTTTGAAAAAAACATGCCCATATTACCCCGGTCTCCCCTACTGTTAACCAAACTCATTGGGAATGATACCATCATACACTTACAAATCGACCATGATGAGATACTTCTACCAAACAAACAAAAGCTACCGTGGAAACTGTGGAATTTAACTTGACAAATCTGCTCTTCACCGCACATTTGGTTCAGCCATTGATATTAAGCGACTTACCAGAATTCACCATCATCATCAAATGACAGACCAATCTCCTCTCTCTCTGATTGGCTAACGAGTTGCCACTCACGTGAGCTATCAGACCATGCACCTTCCCACTCAGCCTCATTTCCCCATGGGTTACGTACTCTTACTGTTATGGTAAAATAAATATGTATTCATACATATTGTAAAAAATCAAGTCGAAGGAATTTCAGCCTATGTAAATTGGAGTTATGCCATCTCTGAACAAAATGTTCAATGATGGAACAACTCTAAAAATTCATAAAAAGGCAGTTTTATGCATGACTACTATAACTATATACACACCATGCATCTATACCTATCTTATCTTGCAGTCTCAGTTTCTCAACCAACGCTCCTTAATTATAACTAAGTAAGATGCAGCATGGACATGCCAGTTATCTCTGGGATTTGGGAGCCCAGATGCAGGAATTCCAAAAGATCAAACTTGCGATTTAGTTCTCTGCAGTCAGAAAGTGTTAATATCTGTTCAGGGTTGGTGTGTTTAATGAGGGAATAGGATGTACTGTTGATAACTTTACAGGGAGGAGGGCAGTTTTTGAAAGCCTGGTAATGTTGGCTGTCATTTTATATCCTACAAACTGCGATGCATCAGGTATGGAAATACCAAGCTGAAAAGTGAGTATCACGGCAAAACAACTCCATGAAATGATTACCATAAGAATGGAAAAAAACTCAGCATTGCGTTACAGTAATCAAGGATACAGGCAGGTACATACCTAAGGAGAGTTTATTGTTCTTATCTAATTTTATTACAGACATTTAGTATTACTTTTGCTATACTAGAGAAGTATGTTTTGTTCAAATAATAATTTCAACCAAAGAGGGTTGATTTATCGGGGTAGAAACAAATGGCATAGCATGTTGTAATGGTATACAAAACTGAATGGGGCTATAGATAGATAGCACTTGCCTACAATAGCATCTCTATGATCAATTTACATTATGCTAGACCTCAATGCTATATGCTTGCCGGAGAATCAAATGTTCAGCTGTTGTTGTTGTTGTATGCCAAAGAGTTTATGTGTTTATGGCAAGATGAAGGCATTTGATATTCACGAAAACATCAATTTGGGAATACAGACTTATTTTATACACCACTCTGAGTTCCAGACTTCAACATAAATAACTTACCCAGTGGGATTTTACCCTCAGCTCTTGCTGTCTTAATGCTGAACATTTTGACAGCTGTTATACTATATGCGTGTCCGGTGATCAGACCCATCGGTCCCTTACCCTCGATCTCACCACCAGCCTACAGGGTAAACAATCAAACAGGATGGGTCATTGTATCGTAAATTAGTGCGCATACTGATGTTACATACTCACCTATCGGCCATTACTACCAGACCCGTAGTTCTACTGCAGGCAGGGAGGCACTGCCTCCCCTAGAATGCTATATGAAGTGGCCTAAAAACACTATAATTGAAAAATCCCTGTCAGAATCAGCTCTTCTAGTATTTTCATTTGCTGATTGTATGCCTTAAATTGCTTACTTACAGCACTCCTCCTGGTGATGCTTCGGACTCGCCTCTGACTTTTGCCTCCCCTAACATTTTTCTCTAAACTACGGCCCTGTATGGACTTTCATACACATCTTACGTATATACACTACATATTAAGATGACATCTTATATATATATATATATATATATACATCGGGTTCAGTATAGCGCATACTTGCATCTTATCTACACACTTCGCAATGAGATCAATACTGACGTACTTACCTCTAACATACCAACTACATATTATACATATTAAGATCAGTGCCATGCGTACTTACACCTGCTGTTTGTTTATATATTTGTATGTATGTATATTTATTTGCTATACATTAAGATCAGTAGTGTGTGTACTTACATCTAAGGCACAACCCATGAGTGATCCCCTCTCGAATCCTTTGACCATGACTGAGAGCAGGTTGGCAGGTGGTTTGTTCAGATCGAATCTCTCTGTGAGACCTCCTGTGAAATCCTCCATGGCCTCAGCCTGGGAACCTCCCTTCAAAGCCTCATAGGAGCCGTGCAGCCTGAAACCAGACAATGTGACAATGAAAGACAACTCTGATTCAAAAATGACTTCCTCTGTTCCCTTAGATTACTATTTTGCAACAAGAACCATTCAACAGATTGGTCCTAAAGAGGAGTAAAGTGGTCACAGGAGAACAATTTTGTCATTTTGTTTGTGGCTAGATAGCTGAACTTTGTAAGTTGACTTCCACTTCAGCTCGTGAAAGGTAATGCTCGCTAACAATCACTCCAGAAGCCAGCTTAACCAAACTCTAGCTACCAAATAACTCTCCTTGGGTATATACAAACATGAACATGAAAATGAACATGAACGTGAACGTGAACGTGAACATGAACATGAACATGAACTAGGGTATATATAACATGAACATGAACTAGGGTATATATAAAATGAACATACTTGGCATAGGCTTTCTCTAGCAGGGCGCTCCAGAATTCATTACCCTCCTTAGAGTGAAGGAAGACAAGTCTGTTGGCGTATGTGGGTAGTCTGTCATCAATGACCACATCAACCCATTCACCTATAATATCATTAGATACATAATAGATACATTTTTAACAGTTGTAGCTTAACTTACTGCGCACAACAGCATTAATTCAAGTCTATATCGATGCAGACAACCAGCAACTTTATCTCAAGAGAGACAATGCTGGCAATGTCACATCTTATTAACGAAACCAACTCTCTAGAGAGCAAACGGTTGATAAGGGATATGAACTTTGGGTAAGGATAGAAAAATATTCTGCTAGGCCCCTAGGTTGTACAATGGTGTAAGTGTGTAAGTAATATTAAACTTAGCTACAGTACAGCTCTTAATCTTAGGCCCCCCCCCTCCCCCCCCCCCCCCGCTTCAAACTTAACTGCCTAACACCCCATAGAGACAGACATGGAGTCAAAGACCTACCATCCAAACAAATTAATAGCAGGCACCATCATAAAGACACACTCCTTTATCATAACTTACCGGCTGTATATAATTATGTTCAGCCAGTGCTTGTTTGGGTATGGATTGTGCATTAACATACTAACAGTTACTAGCTGGCCCTACATAAGCTCCGATCTGATATAAATTCATACATTTCGTTACGTCTGATCGCGGCCTCAGTTGCATCGCACAACCACAGGAATCACTCTGGAATATCTTCATACTTATTTGAAAAGAAATGAAGGCCACCCTTGCGTACAGTATCAACATTCGTCGATAAAAAGAAACAAGATCAGTGAGCAGGGAGATAGAACCTTACTTATTTAGTCACCAAATCTTGTTGACTTTATTCGCAAGTCATGCCATTTTGATGACCATTGGAGGCAAGAGTAAACTTGCATACCCTGCATACCGTTTTGTACCCTGAACCTGTACTCTGATAATACAGTCTTGTTGCATTATCCCCCATTGAACGAAAGACAAGTCATCAATGTCTGCGATGCTTACCATACTGCCAGAACTGGAAGTGGACGATACCGGCGTATCCGTCAGTGAAGGACTGATTCGGAGGTACGATACGGTGAAGAAGCTTCTTATTACAAGTCAGCGAAGCTACGGCAGCAAGCAGCCAACAATCACCTGAAAAAAAGACAGAGTACCTTCATAATATGCACAATCAATAACAATGTAGATGTTAAGTGATTTGTTATATAGTAACCTTACACTGAAACAAGCTTGAATTAGTTCGACAGACAACTTGTGTCCGTTTTGATAGGTATAGCGCAAGTTGGCCTAGAGACAGTCCCCTGCAAAATGCGAGGTTTTTGTGAGTCACAGTGTCATATCAAATATAAAACTTCTGCATAAAGAGGATACACTCTGTCCGGCCAAAAGTGTGCAAGCATCTTAGGCCTTCTGGCAATAATCTTTGCTTCTAGTACGTAATACAAAAGTTCTTTATGAGTTGTTGAGAGTCATAAAACATGATTACTCAGCAATTCATTCATAAATCGGAGTGAAGGTGGAGCAGCTATTTGCCTCCGGTGAGTTTTGTAGTGCACCGTAGTAGTTGTATCATAATATATTATATCGCTATAAGTGCCGTTTTATAGACACAAAAGATTAGCAACAGTTCTAGCTTTTGCAGCTCAAGGACTGATGAAATGTATCTTAGTCCCTGCAGGCGAGGCTGGAATTCTCCTTGTTGCCCTGGCCTTCTTGTGACCTCAGCATGCATATTTTTGAGCGTTTTATGCAAAACATGTGGGTGTCTCTATTGACTAGGAAAGAATATCAAGTTAATACTTCAAAAAAGTTGATCTGCATTAGATCTGACACAAACCCCATAATTTGCACCAAGGATAGAAGTATTCTTGGAAAGATACCAAAATGATTTACTCTCAGAGCTATCACTTTGCTTGGCGGCATTTTGATTCATACTTGGATATTAATCTGCTATTTGCCATTTCGAAACAAGCCGGGTGTAACCATTGACCTACATAAGCCAACTCTAATGTGAAGTAACAATGATACAGTCGCCTATAGTCAGTCATCGCTATCGCCAGGGATAATAAGCTCAACAGTCATTTACAACAAGAGTACTTTCCTATCGCTCTCAGTAATGGCCAAAACATGATGCTGTTATTAACCACAAGAATTCTGAGCCAAAACACTGATGACAAAAAAATTAACTCAGGTGACATTGACAGGGCATTGACCTGAATTAAATAGCAGTTTTAACATCTAGGCCATTGCAAAAAGTGCCAAAAAAATTTGAAAACAAGAGATGTTTACTTCTGCTCGAAAATGCACTTACCAAGCTCTCCTTGCTGGACATCAAATCTGCTAGCACCTTCTACAAACAGCTGAGGGTTGTCACAAATTTCCTACAATGATCCAAGATATAGTTAGTTGCAATCACAGTATAGATTGAGTGAATGTTTTGAGTGTGGATGGAGAAAAATGTTCGCTTCAACTTCAAAGCAAGCAAGTGCAAACAGAATGACATGTAACTAGACCTAGATATCTAGATCCTAGATAACATCTTGCTGAAAGCCTTGCAGGATCCTAATACACCTAATGAAAATATCTCATTGCAGACGAATCTAGATGTGCAGGTCGTTGCTTCCCATCTTTTGTCAGTCTGGACCTTTCTGGGTCTTTCTGTAAAGCGCTGGATATGAGGGAGAGGCATTTGTTGGCCAGTGTGTTGACCCTGACTGGTTTGGTGGAGTGAACCAATCAATCAAAGCCAACAAACAGGCTAGGCATATTGTGGGTCTTTCAAAATAAAATGACAAATCTGTGCTTCATATATGATTACTGTAGGCCCAGGGCGGTAGTTCAAGGTGTGGCACTGCCTCCCCTAAAAAGCTAAATACAGTGGCCTAAAAACACTCTAATTGAAGAATCCATGAAAGAATCAGCTCCTCTGGGATTTCCATTTACATATTATATGGCTTAAATTGGCTCTGGGAGGGGGTTACTGGTGATGCTTTGGACTCCCCCCCCCGGACTTTTGCCTCCCCTAACATTATTCCTAAACTACAGGCCTGTGTACTACTCACCCCTGGTCTCTTCCACTCGAACTTCTTGTTTGGCCTTCTGCTGTAGAAGATTGATTTGTCAACTGCAGGGAATTCATCATCTTCCCACAATGCACCTTGTTCTAGGCACTTCTTCTTAATATCCTCATAGTTTTTGCCTGGCAAGACGGAAAAATAATCAGTAATCGCATGGAAATAAATTGGTTGCAATATGTGGTAACCATTAAGGTCAAGGACCACTTTTTCACCGTCTTTTTGGGGCACATAATTTAACTCCAAGTTCTGGTTCAGGAAAAAACAGTCAACAATTGTTGCCCTTGATTGATGACTGGAGTGTGGATGGAATCGTGGGAGCCAGAGCTCAAACCTCTCAACACGATTTTTAGGCAGTGATGTTAAATGGATCAAAGCCTAAAATTACATAGCACGGCATTGGAGTGAGATTCCTTAAAATCAGATGTTATTGAACATCTAAATCCGGATGAACATCGCGCAGAAGCCACTCAAATTACTCTACCGATTATCAAGGATTCAAATAAACATGACAGGTAGAACATTGGTGAGCACGATAATGATAACCTTTCACACCGCGCCACCTGCCGGTATAAATACATGCCAGTACAGTAAACCAGGTAGCACCGGTCTAGCCAGCTAACCTCATCAAGCTCTATTCCATCATAAGCCAGTAAAATGTGAGATCAACAGTGGTACTGGGCAGCTCAGAGGTAGATTTTGTTGGAATCATATATCACATACCATTGTATAGGCCATATTTACCACAGCCATTATTGCTCTAACATAGATCATATCGTCAACCCAACATGCACAGATGACTGACGGTCATCGACATAGGCCTAGGCTGATATTAATTTCTATCTACCTAAACAGATGGACACTGAAAAGCTATGTCGATTATCGTATATCTCCTTGGAGAACAATGTAGCAGTCAATTAGGGATTGGCATGGACCTAATTTCAATTTATTTCTATGTAAAACGTTGGGACCGATTACCATATCTCACCTTGGACAGCGATAGAGGGTTTGACAGCACTTTCCCTCTGTCCCCAGCCGCTCTTAGCTCCCTTAGTGACGGGTACAGGCTTACCGCCCTTTACTTTAATGTTCCTATCAGACATGCCTCGAGCTGGTCTACTATCTCCGTTAGTGAAGGGGTCACCGCCGCCGCTGTTATCCTGAGAACATAAAGATATGAGCTGTTATCAGACAGTCAGGTCAACGATACATCACAATTATTGCACTGGTTAATATTTTTTAAAGACTACCCGAAGACCAATACATCAATAATTCATGCCACTAGAGCATTGAATTATTTTACCATGCAAATCTGGCAAAACTTTATCATAAGTAACTGCCAGACTATAACAATAATTGCTTTGGTCTTTGTGTAGTCTTTAAGATTGTCGAATTTTAAGCAACGAGTTCTCCTTGGTTCTAGCCTATGGTGCCGAAGGAAGGCAGAAATCCAATTGAAGATATAAAGCTGACATAAATGTTGGCAACTAATGGTAATTTAGACACAGTCACTCAGAAAATAAGGCGATGACATCAGTAGCAGCTGCTGGTTGAATAGTTGACTAAGCTGTCACATTATGGTGATTGCCACTCAGTAAGCTAAAAGCACAGTAGTGTGGTATATAAACTGCAGACAAGACAAGAAACTACAGGGTACAGCGAACTATGAAACGGAAATCAAACTATCTAAAATGTAAATCTGATAGACTTCATGTCAGGAGTCCAAATATGGTTGACCTAAATTCTCACCAGTTGTTTGGAAAATCCACTAGAGCTTCCGCAACACTATACTATACCACTGTACACGACAGTTTGCAAGAGTATACTGAAAGGAGACTAAACCTTCATGATCGGTGGAGCGGCAAACCCATAGGGCATAACAAATTACCATAGAAATTGTTGATATTTACGTTACCCATGTAATCCATTGGCTGCATATGGTGACTATAGAAAACTAATTATGGCCTCTGGTATTTAGATGCAGGTACCAATCCAATTGGTAAGAGTTTGCATGTTGTTATCTAAGGCCAGATACACTAAACCAATCAACAGACAACCCCAGCCCTTGCTAATTAATATCCTATATATTATGTAACACGTTAATTAAAAATGGATATGGGTAGTATTCTGAGTAAACTCATGTGAGTGAACAAATTCTGAATGACTGAGGTGTGAATTAGGAATAATGGCAGGCCAGGACAGAACCTCATATCATATGTTTTAAGGCCCCCCCCCCCACAAACTCTTCCCGCCCGCCTGACGGCCCCCAACCAATCATCACTGGGGTTCAAATTTAACTGCTTCATAATAGTCATGTATTTGCAAAAAAAGACAAACTTTCTGAAACAACACTGACCAACATTAATCGAGAAAACCAACAGAGGTACACCGAAAGACGGAACATCAAGCCAACTCCGTAAAATTACAGTGCACAGGTACGAGCTGAGAGAAATCATTTCACAACGGCGAGAAATATCTTAGTAATGCCAATTAAATTACGCCCTGCAGATGTAAGGATGCTGCTTCCACTATCAAATCAACTATCTAGATCTCGCTGCTAAATCAGTCATTAGCAGTTTACAGCTCAGTTGAATCGTTTGTAGCTGATATTCGGACTTAGCAGTGCCCGACTGTTATTGAGTTCTACTGAAGATAATAACAGACAAAATAAACTCCTGCAGAATTTCAATTACTTGCACTTAACTGGGTCAACTGATCTCTGCGATAAATATGAAATCAAGCTTACTCCCTTTACTTGAGGGAGAGGACTTTATTGGGTTAAGCAGTTAAGCACTGGGCATAACTGGTGGCGGAAATGAAAATGATAGTTCTCTCCATCAAAAATAAATAACGGATAAATTTCTATAAGGGTCAGCAGAAAATTCAAAATCCTTTGAACAAACCAAGAAAACTCATGTGAGAGGATAAGTCAAACATTCCAAATAACTGAAAGTAAATTAGCTAGAATGGCGAGCCAGATTGGTGAGCCAGCCATGCACACGAGAGAATACAATAATTTAATTATTTTTGACTGCTGTTGTGTACAAAACAACATGGAACAAATGAAAGAACTCAGGTCACAAAGTAGCATTGACTTTTCAATACATATCTTTTTTTATCAGCGTAAAATCATAATATTTTCCTTTATAGGGCTGGAATTCCCTTTACAAAAGATTTCATTCATGACAGGGACAATCGCAAAGAAATCAGCTGGACATAATACACTGAATGACCGTAAGGTGACCCGTGACCTGGCAAAATGTGACTCAAGATCCAAGAGCTAAAACAACATAACTATTACACAACAACAGCTTCCTGTAAACATGGACATCATTCCAAGAAAGCAAAGATGGACAGGACTGATAACTGATTGACCTATGTGTAGACTTCACAACATCATAATCTCAGAGATACTTAATACTCATCGATAATATCACAGAGTAATAATATAGAATATATCCTCACTTTGTGATATAATCACAGAGTAAGGATATATCCTTACTCTGTGATAATATCACAGAGTAAGGATATATCCTTACTCTGTGATAGGATATATCCTTACTCTGTGATATTATGATGTGGGACAAACAAAATGTTCTGCAACACCTCAAATCACGCACTGACACCTTGCTGACACAAACAGTCAGTCTTGTTTGTGATGATATGAAAGCTTTGCAAGTTGAAACATAACTGAACATAAAAAGCTACTAGCTATGGGTTTCTGCTCATAGCATATGCAGGCGGTGGGAAGGGGTGCTTTCTGCCAACTCCCCTATCCAGCCTGCAAATACTACTATAATCAAAGCATAGAGCGGGTGTACAGTTTTAGTGAAAGACAAAACTTTGTTGAGGTGGCACGCTATATAAACTTCAAATATATTCACACTGAGTGAGAGTACAGACAGAATTCAAGCTAAGACCACACAGTCAAGTTGTTGAATTTTTACCCAGAAGCCAGGCGGGAAGCCACCTCCGAAAGAGGAGCGTGGAAATCCATCAAATGGATCTCGCCGGAAGCCCCCACCGCCACCAGAATATGGATCGAGTGGGAATCCCCCACCGACGCCAGAATATGGATCATATGGCTGATAATCTGGTTGTGGCTGTGAACCTGGTTGATAACCAGGCTGCCAATCTTGTGGCGAATCGAAAGTCTAGAAAGTCAACATGACAGAGTTAATAATATAACAATAATGTTATTAGCACTAGCAGGGACTTGCACTCCGCTGCAATAAAACCTAGTACAGACTATTTAGTCTATAGGCCTATGTTCAAATACACTGCATAATCTACAAAAGCTTTTCACTGTTCATAAGGAATTGTATTGATCAACATGCCAAGGATTGTAACGGTTAGAACACCCTTCACAATTCTTTCAGTTACATAATTATGTTACTCAGTAATCATTTGCAAACATGCAAAGCTGGGACCAAAATCAGAAAATTTATACCATGTCGTCAACTAGAGATCCCAAGCCTCTCAAGTCTGAGGTTGAGTTCTTTTTTGGTTGCTGAAATAAAACGGTTATTAATATGTTATTCTATTACATATATTATTATAAACTTTGCCGAGGATTGTTGTGGCGACACATACATAACCATAGGATGGAGACAGTCAGCCACCCCTTTCACAGCCACAGGAATTCATATATCGACATCAGCATGGTATGCTGGTGGTTTGTAATGCAATCCCGCCATTACTACTGATGGCACATACTGATTATAGCCTTTTGATTGATCAAGAGCGCCTACAATGGTGGTCAAGCCAAATAGCGCCCTACCATTCTAAATAGAGAGTGCAGATGTTAGCTTTTAGTGAACTCCATAATGATGGCAGTGCCGGTGCCTATTGTAACGCCTCACGCTGTATAATCGGACAAAGCTGTGCCTGCATAGAGCAGTTTAAAAGAATTTGGTGAACATGATAATAATAGATTCTCCACGGCATTTGACCGATTTTAAACAAGGTCTGTCTCTGCGTTATCACGCTAACACTGATCATTTGAGTGTGTAAAGCTAACTCTGTATTTATGGGGGTATAATTCTTGATCACTTGTAGAATGATTCTCTAAATGCAATTTAACTAAACTGAATTAGGCTGCTATTTCTTCTCAAACAAGCGGCCTGACCAACCCATAGACCTTTCTTGTTCAATAATGAGGGTCAACACGACAGTGTCATTTATCATTCGACACACTCACTTGACTTTTTGATGTTGCTTACAAACTTGATTGAAATGCCATAAGACTTATTTTCGGAACTATAAGTCACTATCTGCATAGATGTGATCTCAACATTATGCCAAAAGATTTAATGTTTGGCCTAGATTTAAATTTTAAGTCATTGACCTTGACAGGCAACATGTTTACATTATGCGCAGAGACCCAATAGCCAAATGGGCATGAACATATGCGTATTTATGGTATTGTGTGTAAATGCAAAGATACTCCAGTAAAACTGTACTCCACCTTTCCCTGAAATCAGTTTTGCAGCTGCCATATCACCATGCTGACTCACTGGCTTACAGCGGCATTTGGGTTGGGTCAGACTAGGGAAACGATCAAGTGATCATTATAACAGCAATAAAACCAGAGATAACTTAGCTACTGTTACTACCTACCACCAGGGAGAATGGAACCACTGGTAGTAATATGCACCCTATACAAGGATAAAGATGAACAACTGTGTGTTACACTTTCAGGGTGAGCTCTAGCTGGCTTTATTATCCTGCTGCCGATTTATTGCTCATATCTCACAATACGCCATAAAATTGGCATTAATTAACCTAGAAGATCAATTATCTTTGCTTTTCAAATAACCTACTGCATTCCAATTAAGTCCAGTTAGGGCATCAGTGTGTATGATCTGTATTTGGTAGTCAAAAACAACATTCTTTGTAGCTTAGGATCTAATTTCGGCATGCATACAGGCTTTCGCAGTTTTGTCAGATGTCTGACTCAAGACTGCTCGCTCGGTCATGTAGTAATATCATTGCCTAGCGATGGTATATTCACCCCAGCAAAATATGAGGATGTTTACATTTTTCACCCGCTGCCAAGGAGTTGCACGTTGTGACACTTTCTAAATAGTGTCATAACGTGTTTTGTATACTTTTTTCATCCTGAAGGAGCTTAGCCATCTGTAGAATTCAATATCGATACCATGGAGTTCCAAAGTTGCACATCATAAACAAGTTATTATGCAAGGTGTTTGTCAGTATTATTATTAGGTAGAATCAGGAAATACTAATGTAACATCTAGGTTGCTAAAGGCGGTTGACTTTACCATCTAGGAGTCATTCAAATATTTGAAATCCAATCAGGCAAGATACTTCATGAAGCTTTGTTAGACATGAAGAATAGGCAAACACTGTGATGAGCAGATAATATTATCCAATAATAAGCACTCTGCTTTATCTTTTCATAGGAGAGTGGGTGAGGAACGACCAAGTGCAAATAAGCGTGTAAATAAACAGATTTAAACTTATCACAGTCTGAAAGCAAATTTGTATTCACTACGTTACATGGCAGAGTGAAATTGATACAGCTACTTTTAGCTCTCTATCAGCGTACTAGCCGGCCGCCGAATCATGTTGGCCAGTTTAATCTACGAAATCTGGTATACATTGTTATTGCCGCTCAACCCAGCAAGTAAAATTAGAAAGTTTGACATGAACTTGCGTAAGCTGCAAGCATTTCAGCGGGGATTCAGCTGTGATTATCTACATGACTAATCATTGCAAACACTGCTGCTGATCGTTGCAGGCTTTTAATATGATCATTCAAACAATCCATTCAAAAGTTCACATTCTAATCTCAAGAGATGAATATGCTCTGTAGTAATTTACAGCTTGTAAGGAGCTTAGATTCAGTGAACTGCTTCATAATACTGTTGACAGATCAATTCTTTAGCACTGTCGGAATTGTCCCTGTGCTGCTGCTGCTGTGTACAGTGAATATTATGGATCTAGGTCATTGTCTGGTTTTTTAAGACTCGATGCCGGCTGCTGCCGAGGTTTAATGATTAAACGCTGCCAGCACTTATGTCAAAATTTTGTCTTCATCAGTTTATCTCAAATGATGGATATGTCATCAGGCATCAAACGCTTATGTATTTTAATGCAGGAGACAGGCAGCTACCTTGTTGTTTATCGGTTTTGATCGGCTGTTTGTGGCTACCCTGGATCAACTAATATCACAACATAACAAGATCCAGCTTCTCAAAGAAATTATAGGCTAAGATTCTCACATGTTTTCGTGGTTTCAACCATGTAATCATGAAAACATAGTAGCTGCGATGCCACCGGCATAAAATGAGATGGAATGTCTTGCCAATTTCATGTTACGGCGACATGGAGAGGAGTTATGGCTTGCAAAGCAGTTTTCTAAAGTGCGACATAAATTGGATTGACTTCTATAAATCAATGGCTTAGCACAGTTGGATATGCATGGCTATCCATTACTGAAAACATAAACACAAGTACGCTGAAGATACTCCCAGTTGAATGTGTCTGGGAAAGATGAAGATATTTTTAAGTAGGTCTGTTTTAAATCTACAACAAAGTATGATACACAGACAGCTAACATAGGCCTGAAGAATTGAACACATTCGATTATGTAACACTGACAGTGAATAACAGTATAATATTTCACCAACCAGAGCCAACTTTGTGTTTACAATCAAGATGGCTCTAGTCTGCTTATAGTAGACTTCTGTTACATAAGAAAGCTACTTACATTTGGGGCTAAACCTCCAGCAGGTCGAGCCTCGGCTGGGAATCCGGGATCTTCACTGACTTGGACCTCAGTCTTCTCTGTGCCGTCATCGTGTATTGTCTTAGTGGTAGTCTCCACTCGCTTTAGCTCACGGCCATCAGGTCCGACATATCGATAAGTCCTCACAGTCTTAGAAGTGCGAGTCATCCTTTATAGCTAGCTCTGCAAAATATATGTCAAAAGGTTAAGAGATTTTGTTAACGACAGTCAAACCGCTGACCAGACCACATCAGGACTACCAACCTCCCCACAGCACATGGTTTGTGTGTGTAGATGGTATACCGATATCGGGAATCGTGAGGAGGCAAGAGGAAGGTAACAGTTAGAAGATTCATCAGCTAGAAAAGGCTACTTGTGGCGGTATGGCCGAGGTGCAGGATTGGTGACTGCGGGAGTGGTAATTAGCCCTAGACGATTACAGAGTAATGAGTGATAATTGTAATAATCAAAGAGTGCCACCCCTAGCCCTCATTGAGGAAAAACAGTAGTAATGACCTCTAATCCTGAGTAAAGTAAGAAATTGCTAGGATTTAGTGAAACTATTATCCAATAACAAAACAACCGCAGAGCAATGGCCAGTGTTCAAATTCATAAATGCCAAGATTTACCCAACAAAGCAATTGGGCAGCAGATCAAATTAATTGCTGGGTATCTAGATTTATCCTACTGCACTACCTCAGATCATCTGAATCTAAAAAGAAGGCCAGTGAGTAACTGAAGACCCAATTCAGAATTGACGTTTCCCTGAGTTGACTTGAATGACAGTATCAGAGTTGTTCCGGTCATTACAACGCTTTGTTAGGATGCTATGATGATATGGATGATATGAGTATGCTCATTAGGCCTATGCATGCAACGAGGCCCATATTGTATTACTGATATTTGGCGGCCGAGTGGCAAGAAGCCAGCTTTGTACTCAGGGCAATTCTTACAGTAATAACACAGTGTGGGCTGGTCTGGCGCTAACACCAAGTTTTCCACCCTGTGCAAAATCATTTGTTTAATTTAGAAGTAAAGGCAAGTCATTTGCTAACTTTACAGTAAATCCCATGTTCCGCTGCACACTCACTGCAATGGTGAGTGAGTATTTGTGTACTGTATCTTGCAGTCAATAACTAATATGTGATGATCATATGATGATTATTATATACCACTTTCTATGCAGCAAGAATCATCAATCAACCAATGGTTTAGTTAGTTCATCAATCAATTTGATGAAATGTATGTTAACTTGAAATAAATATGTGAAAAAGATTTTTGTATGCAGTATAACTAGTATACCAACAACCAAGGCGTATGAGTGTCATTAGGCAACCACAGTGTTAACAAAATTATTCACTCACCTTTTTTTCAAATGTCTTTTTCGAAAGATGTAGGCTCCTTACAATCCAAGACTTACTGAAAAAATGATTTGCCTTGGTAATTTTATGCATAGACTGTGGCACTCAGTTTCTGTCGATCAAGGGTGGCTAGTGCTGACTCCGCACTATTTGATTGGCCAAGCAATCACTGGTAACGGAAGTGACTTCAGATGGGCTGGACAAACCCGCTACATCATTAATCTCATTGGTCAGTAACGCTTCCTTCTTATATTTGATTGGCCTTTGCTGAAAAATAACTTGGCGGTTAAAGATCACATGTACAGAATAGACAAATGAATGAAGTATATACAGTGCACTAGTGCAGTTTGGGCCCCAAACTCTTGCATCTCAGTCTGGTGAAACAACTTTTGGTACATAAAGAGCCATTTCACACTTGGATAAAAGGTAGGAGAATTTTTTTGCTGTTTGGTCGAGGCTGGCTTTTTGAACTAAGTGCCTAAAGTTTACAGGTGGTCGGATCACACTGCACCTAGGCTCCTTGGGGTCCAAGCAGTCCTGGTCGCCCATTGCCTACGCTGAGAAAGAATCTGACTGAGAACTTTGCGTGCTGAAGATTCGGTTTTCTAACCAATTAAGTCGTCTACATCTCCTGATATTGATTGGTTGTTGGTTATGGTTGGTAGGATCGCTTACCAACCTATCAGTCTGCAATGTATCTCACCCCCCAACCAACCAATCAATATTCATTAGCAATTTGATGTTCCATGCAATAGCCAAATCCTAACATTATCCAAAGATATTGACCACCCTCCAAATCATTCTACTCAAAACACAATAAAAACATTTATGCATTTGCTATTAGTTCCTCTTCCATATGTGACAAGTCTCTCTATTCTTATGGACAAAGGTATTCAGACAAAATCCATATTCGTAGCCAGAAATCACAATACCTGCAATATTAATCATCCCGATCATAATCTTAATCATAATCTTTTGTACCAACAACCTCATGGCAGAAAAATCAGCTTAAATACAAGCATGTAACTTGAGAATCAGTCCATATACAATAAAATGAGTTGCATTTCTTCCGCTTTTTTTTAGTCGAAACGCCTACATTGTTAGCAGGAATCATTGAACTTGCAGGTCAGCTACATGCATAGCATCACCATATTTGCCCCACAAAAGCTTCAAACATGATTGAAGACATCCATGTTGAACTGTACTACTAAGGCAATTAAGTTTAAAACTCACACAGGTAGATTCATTCTGGCAAATCATAATTTGATGTACCAGTAAACAACATAGGCACAACCTCACCCAGTTTTTTTATGAGCATAGATTTATAAGACAGAAAACGTTGGCATAATGATAGGCGGACATTTATAAGCTTAGTATCAGTGTAGAGTATAGAGTTACTGTCATGATGTGCGATGTCGAATATCAAGTGGAGCCAAGGATTTCAGTTTGTGTAGTTGTCCTCCGCTTGATTATGGCGACACAACTCCTTTAACTTTGAATTAGCATTCCAAAGCTGATTCAACCAACCCTCCCTAATTCAACAAAGCTTCAGAAACAGGTATTCTAAAAAATCCCAATTGTTATAACCTCTCCATAGGCTGATGCTGATATTCTTTGTCGACTTCATCCATCCATTCCTTTTAAATCAATTTAGCAATTAAATGTAAAAGCTGCGCTGCCATCACCTTTTATTCGATCACTTTGTTGTTGAGCCGTCAGCAGCAAACAAGACCTAACATAAGTCACCCTTATACTATAAAGTAGCAAGTTTTTGCCGCTACAATAGAGCATCCGAAAGATGTCGGCACTTACATTGTTTATGAATTGCACAAATGTTGTATTATTTTTTATATTTTTCTGTGCAACTGAATTTGGTGTTTTTATTATTACCAATATACTCATCTCATACTCTGTCATTTTTTTATTTTTCATGTAAATCTAGTTAAAAACTCCCCTGGTTTATTTTTAGGTTTTCCATCAGATGGAAATTCTTACTGTAATTCTTTCTACCATAGAAATAGTCTAATCTCGAGTAGCATTATAAACACAATAATTTGTAAGTTTATTGACGGGGCTGGCAAATTTATTGCCACTTTTGAATAATATTGGATTAGTTTTATTCAATCATGTTATGTTTAAGGTGATAGTGTAGTGCTTCAATGTTTGCACAGGCAGAGAAATTTAATAAAAAGTTTATAAATATTCCCCATTTGATAAGAATTGCTTATTAATTTCCAACTGGGTACAACTTTGTGATATTAACATGATGTAGCTGCCGACACCTGCCCTATGGATGACCTAAGCACCATACTAGTACAGTTGTCTGCAAGTGTGTCCTAGACTCAACAAAATTTGAACTCATCAAGGTATTTCATCATTTACGATAACGTCACAGAGTAAGGATATATATAATTATATATCCTTACTGCGTGATTACGTGATGAGTTGGGATGGGTACGAGATTTGTTTGCTTTTTGAGTTAACGTGTCATCCCATATCACATTATGAAAACCTATTAGTTATCTCTCATACTTGAAAAGTATGAATAATAATCGAAAGTGGGGAGATTAATTTTTTCAATCAGACAGCACAGATAACACCCTACTTGTTTCAGGCTAGTTAAGTTAATGCACTTAAACTGTGCCGGATAGCTGGTAATAGACAGTTTTCTGTGCTCTTATTTATGCCTCAATTTGGAGTTGTCCTATCTCCACTTTGGTACTTTTAACCAACACTGCATAGAAAAACCTGCTGAAAAAGGGTTATCTTGAAAACTGCTTATGATAGGATAAAAATGATTTTTGATTCAGAGTCTGCACCATTGAAAACCCTGTCAGACAGTGACGAAACTCATGAAGATTTCTGCCAAACTGTCCGCAAAACAGGAAGAAAATGCTATAATTGACTATCCAATTACTAAAATTATTTCTGAAACTATGTCCATATGAGTTTTTAATGTTGCAGAATCTGAATCAAAAATAACTCCGAATTGAGGCCTAAAGCAGAGCTCAGAAAACTGTCTATAGCATTTCATTGATAACAAAATGCTAGTTTCAGGCCAATGCCTCGAAATTTTAACATCAATTTCTACAACTAAACCTGATGGTTTGCAAGCTGCTCTGGTGGGCATAGTTATGCACATCTGGATTGGATGAGCAGCCAAATGATCAAACAATACCCTCCCATTTCTTCATGTTGTTATACAAAAGATGAAGCAAGCACATCAACAGGATTATTTTAATGATTTTATTCATTACAATATCACTGAATATCAATGAGTATCTCCAGTAGTCTCTATGATATTATGGGCCTGGAGAAAGTAATGATTTCTATGTGTGAATACTTATTATCTAAGCTAGACTATCAACAGGAAACAGAACATGTCAGACAGATGTAAATGGATTTGTGCTCAATAGTTCCTGGAGTAACAGTTAAAACAAAGATACCACGATTGGTCATTGGCAATACAAAATGCTGACGGCACTAATGATTTTCACAGGGCATGTTTGAGGAAAAAGGAGCGTTTTTTTTAAGTGGGCTAGAAAAACCACATGTCTTTGAACAGTATTTATAGTCAAAGTGCAAGAACAAGCTTTCCACTTGTCATAATTTGTGCTGCGCATGGTCGGTTTTCACTCTTAAATTACTGTGATGTTATGGGACCGGGGAGAGCGCAAATTGTTAATTTTCAGTACTTTTTTTCTATTTGCACCATATAAAAAAGAATCATTTCAATAAGTTATAAAGAGAATTAATTTCAATAATAGTAGTAAAAAAATTAAAATTAAAATGTAAGCACCAGCCAAATCTCCATGAGGAGAGTCAGCACTATGCAATATGGATAGTATATATGACAGTGTGATATAAGGCAAGAATGCACTACATTAGATACAGACTAGAATCAAGCATAATTCAATTTCCTGCATTCCAGCTGCTCTCATCTACTGGCTAAGTGGCGTGACCAGTGGAGGGGAGCAACTCTGAATGCAGGCAAAGGGACCAACCTTGGTCTAGATAAAGTTGGCAAACGTGCGAACTCGTCAGATACATTGGGCGTTAGGATGGCACATGCAAGAATGGCTTGAAAACAGTACTTCATGATAGCCTCAGTTATGTTGTTGGGAAGAAGGAGGGGTTTTGCGCTCCAAAACTACTCGGTTACCAAAATTAACGGCACTACAGTAAATCGTAGAGTTATTGTCGGATGAATGAACATGGACTCGGTTGAGCATAGTTGGTATTCTAGCACCTTTTTAACACACCGTTTGCACGCTTGAGACAAATTTCTTATGCAGAAATGCAAGATGCTCTGTACCAAGCCCGTGTATCGTCTTCTGAGTATGAAAATTAGTCCTGGCAAGGTTGGTTGTACCGGTCTGCATATATTCAAAGCCTGGGGCAGCTTTGTAGTCTATGGATAGGTTTGTAGCCCTGGCTGCTAGGCCAGTCACGAATACGTCTTCCAATCTTACGAAAGGTAAATTGACGCCTTCTTGGAATAATGGCCTCAGCAATGGACCAGATACGATATAAGCTGTACCGCTGACATATCTCGGAAAAACGCTTTCATTAAAGTTTCTGACAAACCATTTATTACTTGTGTCATGAATGGGAACGGCACCATCAAATATCGATCCTAATATTGTATATTTAGCAAATTCTCCATGTTTCATCTTCAAATTGAATCTGATGTCTTCTAATACAGCGTAGACATCATCATCAAGTTTGAAGACATATCTGGCTGTTTGGCAATTCTCAGATGCCCATTTTAATAAGAAGAGCGACTTTATCGTAAGGTTACCGTATGAGTCTACAAAATCTCCTTGTACTATATCGTGATGCTGTTGGCTTTCTTTCTCTAGCTTAGCCTGGGCTTCATCGTCATGTGGTCGGCCAACCAGGAAAATATGCTTAGTGTCGTTTAAACACCCACTCGTTATGGGCCACAGGACTGTACTTCTATATACTGATCTGTGCTGGAAGCTTTTAGGTGATGAGATCACGGCGACTAGAAGAATTGTGTTAGAACTGCATTGTGGGTCAGCTCTTATAGTAGTTTTGTAGAGATTTTGGTGTGAGTGAATATATACATCTGATGTTTCATTATCTTTCTGGTAATGTATCAGGTCGACAGTGCTCTCATCGCTAGAAAATATACAGAATAAATTTTTTTATTACAATACAGGAAAAAAATGTATTCAGAAAAATCATGTTTGAATGATTACCTTTAGTGTTAGTGGCAGTGTTTAACAAGAATAAACTGACAGTCTGCCTTCGGTTGAAGCTCAATTTTATTGTCCAAGGGCCATTGGAGGGGGTGGGGCTCAAACTAGGCAAGAATTTTAGTAAGGGGAGGGGGGTTGGGACAATCCATAAACTTGGTAATAGATAAGACTGTCTTATATAATATGGGACGATTTTATTTGGAATACATCACTGATCACATGACACCAGTAAACTTAAAACATTTTTAATGGCCCATCCTCGCCTGCCAGAAACAAACTTCCTTGACAGCGAGCGTTATTTATTGATACCAGCTCAATAATACACCAATGGTGTCGGATCTACTTTGGTAACCAGGAAAAAATGTGAAACCACTCACACAATATATTCACACTATGAATGCACCACTGATAAGAAGTCATATCAGTATAAATGCACATGACATTTTACATCATGGCTCGGCTGTTGTTAGGTTTTGGGTTTGCAAACTACTAACATCTCAACAGTACTCACGGCCCATATCGGACATATTATCAGCGGGGAGATGTTACACCACAAACATAGGATAGGCTTATCTATTGTCTGGAGTATCATAAAAGATGGTAGTTTTATGAGAGGGAAGGGATTGGGATTGGCAGAGCTTCAGTTGCCGGGTAGCTCAGTTGGTTAGAGCGCCCGCCCTCTAACACGCAATATGGCGCCTGAGCCCTTAAGACACCTTTATTTCTCAGTCTTAGGACAGAGACAGATTTGTTTTTTATCCCACAAGTCGCCCATGGGACTGACCAATGAACTTCATTGGACTGACAGAGATTCAGAATGGCAGAATTTGTTTGAGTGTGGCCTCAATCAACAACTATAGAAACCACAAGTTATCACTATTAAACAAGTCATGAATAGAGACTAGACAATGGGAGAGCGTTGCATGAGGGAATTATTTGGAGTTGGGCCTTATCCACTAGGGAGCAAACCAGCGTAGAAATTGCAGACTCCTCCTAGGCAATCTCGCCGCCCGTGCCTCTGGACGATTTACTTGACGCCAGTCCTTAATAACTTAAATAACTCACTCAATGAAAAACAAAATTTTTATATCAACATACTTGACTTGCTTTGATAAGCCTAATCAAGTTAGTGGCATGGCACTTTTAGAGTGCAGCAACTCGCATGTTGATCGAGCATTGATTGAGACCACATTCTGACAAAATCTGTAATATTATTACCACAGAAAGTAGATTTTCGGTTGCTCCCAGGATACCTTCCTTGTATGATAGAAAAATCTGATCAATTAATTTGCAGCAAATATGCAGCTTGAGAATTGTTAATAGCTGGAATGTAATATTCCTATGTGTATATCTATGTTCTACTTACAATGCTTTGACAGCAGTGGGACTTTCAGTGGGACTAGTAAGACGGACTGATAATGGAGTGACACCTTTAGCTGAGGAAGATAGAATGACCCTGTGTTGGTGCGCATGATAATCTGTTTCTGGTATAACCACATGCTCCTGTTTTTTTACCGTCCGATTCTGAACTACGATCACACAAAATCCAAATACCGATAGTGCCGCAACGCATAACAGTTTCAGCTTGACTGCCGGCATCTCATATCATGGCTAAAATTGAAGAAGAAAAAGAAATAGATAAGTTTTAAGTAGTATGGATGGAGAGTTATCATTTTATGGTATGGCAATTTGGCCTTGCACCTCGACGAGCTGCGACATCTTCTACGCCATTGCGCACATGGGCTTCATCACCACCTAACTCTCTTTTTAGATTCCTAAATTTTAACTTCCTTGATAAAAGAAAAACACCACAAGAAATTTATCTCAAACCATTTACAAAAGGAAGTTTCACCTTCATGATAACGTGCAAATACACCATAAAAAAAAACACAACTTAGCCTTGTGTGCGCTGACGCTGATCTTACTCTGAGGGACTGAAAACAACTTACATCAAACACCCGACAAATCAGTCATTTAGGACGCCCAGTATCAGAAGTAGGCAATGAAATCTCTGTTTGTGCTCTATCAAATCAATCCTTTCAACATATTTGTTTGCTTTACTTTTACTGCTTGCTGCCGAAATTGACATGTGCTCTGTCAGCAAACTTTTAGTACAAATATACATAACTAAGGGTAATGACTAGTATTTAGTATCTTCGCTTAGCCTGTAGCTTGTTGATTTTTATGATTAAAATGTTTGTTTTATCAATTCACTAGTCACATGTGACATTCCAGATGAGGTGTCTCAAGACGGAACGTCCTGAACTTTTTAAACAAGCCTGTGTTCATTGCTGCCTTCAATTCTGTTGCATGGAGTGATTTTCCATACAAAAAACTGCAGACACTGTCATGTTCTTGATAAATGTGATGAAGATGACAGTGAAATCTATTTTACTCCTAAGAATGTCAAGAATGTCAAGTATCTAACTATGATTAGAATGGGCTCATTACACAATTCACTCATGAAGCCTATCATGCCTTAACACAACCGAAGTCATGAATAGCAAGAAATGTATCTTGTATATTGGTGTGTAAAAGGTTGACTAAAATTTAGAGTGTAAATATTACTCTCAAAAGTTCTACCCTCAGCAGAGTGAAAACCGAGCATGTGCAGCGCAATTGTGACTAGTCTAAAGCGACGTTTTGCACTTTGATGAGCTGATCTAGCTACATAGAAATTTAAACCGAAAATGTCACCCTGAAAATCAATGGAATTCATCTGTAGAGCCCTGAGTTACATTTAGGTTTCTCGTCCGCACCTTTTTGGGAAGGGTTATAGTGCCCCAAAAACCCAAGATGTTCGACACAGTATTGGCAAAACTCAGTATTTAAATCCTCCGAGGTTGAGAGCCTTGGTCTATGATCAACTCCATTTGATCACTATTATAGGTGCAGCTGAATGCTACATGCCATGAGGGAGTATCTGAATACTTATCACAACTTGTCTCATGGCTTTCACTAAACACATAGCCTACAATGTATTTGACAGTGTTTTATAAGCCGCGCTGGAGTAAATTAAACTATGACTTACTTTGTGAATAATATATACTCCTTGATACAACCCGACTATAGTATTGAGTTCCAACAGGCAAAAGTCGGACTTGTGACTGCACTACTACGCGCAACAACTCACAACCATTGATTGATGCTGCTGACTACCTGACAAATATTTACTATGAACTCAGTGCTTGAAGCCAATAAGAGTAACCACAATATCGCGGCCAGCTGAACATCCAATCAGATTAAATTAACTCGTTAGCATTGTATTTCTTATCTTGCAAGTATAGAACGCTTATATAACATTGCTGGATAGCTAAAGCAAAGATACTATTTATATCACATATATAGGGACTGAATAAAGTATTTTAGTGTATTTGACTACATGGTGCATTTCACATAAAACATTGCTCTCAGAAAATCAGACAGGGAAGAGCCATATTTATGCTGGTATTTTAATCATCACAAATGTGTCATAAAGATAATTTTGTTTTGTACTAGTTGCAAAATTGCCATGCGAAATGGTGGCAAGCTGACAGGTAGGAACCTCCCTGATTCATAGTGAACATTTTACAAATTAATAACTATAGTTGGCGCAGGAATGAATGCCATAAAAAACTTCAGGGGAATTGATAACAGACTCTTTATTTTGGACTAGGTTAAATTGGCGATATAGTTTACTCCCTTGGCAAGACAATGCTAATACTTCACTGAACAAAATATGCTGCACTTAAATACCAACATGACAAATTAGTCTGTGCAGTTTTTACAAGCAAGAGATGGAAGAAGCAGTGTGAATGCTACGGTTTCTGGGCTTTATTTCCACACTTTATTGAGTGTATTTATTTGTCAACACGGAACTGCAGCCTATCCTTCAGAAGATGACAGGACCGGCTTATTTAAACCTGTGCAAGCTGAATTATATTATGTTGGTTGGTACGAGATGAAAAGAGGGCGATGTATGAATAATGGCTACAAGTATAGAACAAAGTCTGAGGAGACGTACCCTAGAAATATTACACATGCTCTGTGGACGTCAGAGTTACATATATAAATTAATGTAGAAACAATTAAACAAGCAGCCTCTATTGATAGATGCAATTAAGGTTTGGGTCCCTTATACAAATGCTGCCAAACTATCTCCAGACAAAATTTAGAGATGTCGTTATACCAATTATCTAGATTTTTATCCCTAACATTTATTGAATTCTGTCACTGCTTCTAGCCTTGTCACTCAACTACTTTTTTGGTAGCCGCAGGGCCTTCGGACGGGTAGGGGGATGGTTGGTGTGGGTTGTCTGCTCACTTATATTGAGCAGGTAACTTTTGATGAATAGTATCACTATGTGCTAGCCCAGCCATGCTCAACCTCGGCCAAATTAGTCATATTGTTGCCCAATTGCACCCTTACAACAGAAAAAGAGTTGAGACACATTTTCACTTCTTGTTCAATAGTAAAAGACTTAAAAGAAATTCTGCAGTATTCGATCACAACAGATATATTAGGAAGCACACATAGAAAAGTTCAATTGTTGCTCTATTATAGTAAAAGGGGGACCTTGTGAGGTTTCACTGTCAACAAGGTCATGGTGTCCCATCTTAAATATTATCTGCTTTAAATTGTTAATGTTGCTCTGTGATGATCATTAAAATTAGGATTTTGACAAAACTTGGTTGCACAAAATCTCTTCTCATTATCCATTATCCTAGCAAAATCTTGACTGTAAATCCTCAACTTCTCTACAAGCAGTTAATTCAAGCTCTGGTTCCTACCTCCTAGGACTCCCATGTGATCTTTTCAATCACTACACTAATTTGCTGACGGCCATTTACCAAACTTCGCAATAATTTCACTGAATTTCAATTCATAGTTTCAAACGCGGAAGGGTTCAGATAGAATTTGATGTCCCTGTAATTCAATTATGACTGAAAGATTCATGTGGCCGATTGCTTGTTGGTTTTTTCCCCAAATAGGGCTGGAATGCCTAAAGACCACCTCTGCCTCAAAAAAAATTTCTGGGGAGGCCCAATGCCACCTAGCGCCTGGCCCTACCACTTTAAAACCCACAGATACAGGACTGGATATTTCCCATTCTTATCTGTATCTCAAGTATCTCAAGTTTTTTAATTAACCTTTTTTAATCAAGTAAAATATTCCCAAAAGTAGTGCGGCCAATTGGTATTCTGCCAAACAAAATTTGGCCGAATCCGAAAAAAGGTTGGACACGCATGTGCTAGCCTTTCCACCTATAGCTGCAGATAGATCAGGAGGTTGAAGGCTCACATATCTAATGCTAATTCAATGTTAATGTTTCATGTTGATTACAACTATTTTGGAATGGATAAGATCCTTTAGATTAGTTGTGGGCAACCTGCGGCCTTTTTGCCAGTGCGGCCTAAACGGTAATCTTTTGCGGCCTAATTGTGGCCTTATGTCTGTGAAAATCACACATTCAAGTTTTAACTGTCATGTAGATGTCCAAGTATGCATTACCCTGTACAAGCTCAATTCATTGTTGGGATACCAAAATATTGGCATTCTGTATCAACCATGCGCTAAGTTACTTACATGTAGAAAAAAAGGAAATTCCCAAGCCATTCTACACAAAAGCATCATGAATGTACTGGTGCCAACTACTTTTTCACGCACTTCCATTTGAATTAATACCCCAAACAGTAAAGAAATTGTCGTAATATTGTGAGAGAAAAGCAATTTTTCTCAATTCTTTCACCTTTGGATAATTAAGTACAAACTGTTTTTTGCAAAGCTGTCATTTTGAGCAAGAATGGAAAAGTTGTTCTATCAAAAATTTGTCATTTGTTACAAGTGAGCCAGCAGTTTGCCTGAAATGTTCCAGATTGGATCTCATTGACAAGTATGCAAATATTTACTGTACTTCTTGAGCGCTCATCCTGCCCTTTGCCCTACTGCTCGAAACACTTGGAAACAGCCTCGTACACAACCATTTCCCAGACACAAAAATTCAGTAGATAAACAAGATAAAGCTAAACTGATGCAGTTGAAAAATCTGATGCTTATTGCAACATAACAATCACATTTTTATCGACACATAAATCTGCTTTAGTTTGTATAAAATGCACAGTGCAAAATTAAACTTCGCGTTACAAGTTTGTGACAGGAAAATATGTTGTGGCTTTTTGTGTTGATTCTGCATAAAATGCGGCCTTCTTCAAAAAGAGGTTGCCCACCCATGCTTTAGATGCTATTATAAGTTCTATGGAACAGCACTGTAGTGCACAGCTTGGGATAAAACCGAACTGCTTATTGTTAGTTATACTTACTTACTTTGCTAACTACTTATTGGCTTTAGGTCTCCTCCAAAATGCCACCAACCACAATAACTTTGTTTTGATATGTTTTCATGATGTTCGTGTGGTGGTTTTGTAATTAGTTGGACGGTTGCCACCACTCTAATCTCAGGCTATCTGGCTGACCCATGCTTTTATTTACTTTCTTTGAACATTTATTTCCTCTTAATTTACAATGTTTCTTTATCGCAAAATACAGAAAAAAAACTCCACTAATCAGTAGGTTTAGAAACTCTCCGCAGAGAGGATTTGTATTTGCCCTGCTTTGAATAAGTTACTAATGCATTACAGAGCAAAAGAAAGAAAAGAATTTCGTCATGCATATGCAGCGCTGCTAAGTTATCTTGAACAAAAAAATCATACACGTCAACTATACCGTACCAGCGTGTGATCCTCTCCGGTCGGGTAACTCCTAATCTGCTATGTTGAGGGGTGGAAGTTGAAAAAACTGCACCATAGTATCCTCATTCTAGATATACGGTAAAGAGGGCCAATGACGCTAGGGTGCAGATCATGCCGGCAATAACATACCAAAAAGATGGAGAAACAAAATTTTTCCAGCAAAGACCTGTAATGTATATAATGTAACAAGATTTCTTTTTAATAACTTTATCGGTATCTATATCATTTTATGAGATAATGGTTTTTTCAAAAGTGCCATAGCGTTATTCAGTTGCACATGCTGCACAATGTTTTGTTAGGAAGTTGCTTTGCTTTTAGTACAAAAGCTATTTCCTTGAAATGTAAAATTTTGTTGCAAATAAAATTTTAGAGAGCTAGAAGTAACTGTGTTATGAATGACAATATGTGTGAAGCGGTGCGGACTGCGCATTATATGTAGTAGGATGGTTTCCAAGACCAAGACCTATCTTGTATCATGATCTGTTCCCGGACAGATTTCTTCTCTATTTTTTTGTAGGAGGGTCCGTAATACAGGTAGAAAGAGGATCGCATCAAACATGGTGTCACTGGTTTTGGTAAAGAAGCTTGAAAGAAAAATCTACAGCTTCCTTTTTGTAAACTTTACACAAAATAATTATGCATCTTAGAAATGAATGTCAATGTCTATGTTAATAAAAATATTCTTCAAAAAAGCTCAATTTGAAATGAGAACCGGACTGAAATTGTCTCCACCTACAAAAAGAGAGCATAACTCAACATAAAATAACAATGAAAAAAGTCTTCTGTCATTGTAATGATTTGCTGGTATCCTTTTTTAATTTTGGCTTAGGTTTGCTGATGGAGGTTAGAATGTTTGGTATCAGTGATAAGCTCTCCTCAAGTTTTCAAGCCGAGAAGCTGGCATCGGTTGATGCTAAGGCGATAGCACATAAGGCCGTATTGATTCATCACTCCAGCCTCATTACGGAGCTGGGTAAACCTGCAAGCAACATTTGTCTTTCGTTATCATCTATACAGCAATAGCAGCAGATTAGTTGGAGTATGATGCAATGCATAAGTCAGCTAGGTTCAATCATTTAGATTGCTAATGTAATCTTGCGTTGATTTTTCAGGGGTAGATACTCAGAAGGAACCCAGAAGATGACAGTCAACGCATAGATTGGATGAGAGGAGCAGGAATTCTAATATTTATAAATTACAATCACGTCTTCAATACCCAGTTGTATTTCTTTTTTAATGTCCTCAAACTGCTCTCTAGGCTTTGGCGACCAGGGATCCACCCAGACCTTGATTAGGGGGGGTTACGCCGCCCCCTTCCCAAATCCTAGCTTTAATAACTAGTGCACTTTCTGGATGTGACCCTAAGCGGCACAGTATCGCTAAGAGTAACAGGATCACAATAAAAAAGCCTGAAATCCCCCTGCATTCCAGCATATATCGGTAAATTTATGTAAAGAAATATGATTTGGTTAAGCACAGGCTGGCTAAGATTAAGGTAGGCAAGAATTCTATTTTTGGTATGGTATCGGTTAAAGAATTATGCTAATATTTATGTTAATTGAAGGGCTTGTGGCAGGCTTTTCTATAAATTCTCAATAAATAAATGATTATACTCACTGTTGATATATGGGGATTCTTTTAGTCCCTGGTAAAGCTAAAAGAAGAATATCTTTAGGACAATATCGGATTAATAAATTCCCTATAGAAATAATGCCAACTATAAACGCTCAGCATCATAGTTTATAACTTACCTACACATATTCAGAGTCATACTCCTACTGATCAATAGAAGACAACTCAGCAGTCATCAATTGTTGGGAATAAATCAATTGGATTCTACGAGGACCAGAATAGTGAACAATTCCTTCTTTCGTTTACCAGGAAGCTAGGACGTAGCTGTTGACAAGTTTGTCCTTTTTTTGAATCGATATACTGAACATATACATTATCTTCTGGATGCTCGTAACAATTATTGCACTATAGAGAAACTCAGTGATAAGCCTGTGTGTCTAAAATGTCAAGGGATTAGGAGCTAGTCTGCAATACTCTTGCCTTTGATTTTTGATCCATTTATAAGAATTTTCTCCCAGGCAGGAATACTTACAATTTGATAATTTGGCCAATTGAAGCTTGCTTTTTCCCATGTCATCATCATCATCATCATAGTAAATGGCTGAGGTTATGGATTATATTCTCAAGTCTTATTTAATTAATCATTGGTTAGGCTGGCTGTATTCATGCAGGCCACCACGTGAGTACATTGTGAGATCTCGAGTTCTCACAGCTTAGATTTTGGGGAGAGAGAGTGAGACAAGGTGATGAGTAATTAAAACAAATATATGAGAGGATAATTTGACGCTGTGAAGGAAGCAGATATGGATAACAGATAGCGTCACCCACCCTACACATAAATCTCATTGAAATTGTTGGAATGCGGCTCAATCAATCAATCAAATTATGTTGGTTGAGCAAAAAGTAAGTTCCAGTTTCTGCCTTTTCGATGAAATCGGAAGTTTTGTAGGTATTATGTGTCATTAAATCACTTTTATTGGTCACCGATCCCATTTCCACATGTTTGAGGGGATCAAGGGTTTTGTACAATTTCTGTAAAATTAAATTATTTTAATTGGACAATAAGTGTAAATCCAATCACCGTGTTTTCAAGGAAAATCCACAGTTATTTTTGCCCTTTACTCTTCAAAATTAAGTTGATCGATGGGAAAACGCATTCTCCAGTTTTTGACTCGTGCCTACCCACAGTGATGACCACCCTGTGCATGTAAAACCGGATGAATATCAAGGCTGGTCAGTTCTGGTTGGAGAGCCTCTGGAGCAAGTTTTCCTGGTATGGTATGGATTGTTTTTCTGGTATCTAACTTCTTAGTTTATCATTCAAGAATAAAAATTGATTTTGATGTCGAAAAGGCATCTCAACTATGAGTAATTAGTAATTTGAGTTATCACCTTTTTGTCGCAAAATTTGAAAGCAAATGTTCTTGATAAATTTGAGTACCTGAACGAAACGCTTTTTGTATGGAGTTGCCTCCTTCTTCAACAGGGACGGGTGAACTCCATACAAAATAGACATAAGCAAGTATGAATAAAAAAGTGGTGTCTGTCCTGCACAGGTATTCGGCCTCAAGTTGGTCGAATATCCGACAACACATCACATGATGCAAACATACAGCAACATCCTCTATAAACGTACGATCAAGCTTAGCAGATAAAGAGGAGTCAGGTCAGGCCTAAAATAAAACATGAATGGTTTTGGCTATATGCCTCAGCCGTCTCTTCTTCTTGCTCATAGTCTATCTCTGCAGCGCAGCGATGGTTCCGCTACCATCCATCAGGAAAGTCAACTCCAAGAGTTCAAGGTTATGAGATGGCAAGCCAGAGTTTCATTTAGGCCCAAACATGTCCATATTATAAGTTTCCATCGTTTCTCCAATTAAGTTACTAAATCTATATGAATTAATGCAGGCCCTATCATGCATAGATAAACGTATATGTCTTCAGTTCGCACATGCGCAGAGTGATTCTTGCTGGGCAACCAACCTGCCCAGAATCAGACCTTGTTCCCTGTGCTGGTATGTCATAACACTGATCCAGACAGGATGTATCTGACCCTATCATATCAGAGTGGAGGATAGCCCATTCAGATGGAAATATGAAAAAAAACCATAAACAAGTATCTGTACATCACATTCTGTTGAAAAAACATTTGCAAAATAAAATTTTTTACCAGATTCCGCCTTGCAAAGGAGTCACCTCTAGTGTTTGTACTTGAATCTTGATGCTTTCTAATCTTGTTGCGTATTGAAGGGACAAATCTTTAGAAAATATTAATCGTTATTGCCCAAAAACGAGTCACTAGTGAGCAAGGCAGAGCTACCACAATTGAGAATCAATTGATACCCAATACTTTAGTAAATTCAGCTTACGATTATTTTCGGTAGACAGCAATAATTAGACAGTGACAAAGACAATGAATGTATTGTTGGTCACCACACTGACATGGAGACTATACCGTTCTATTAAAGCAGAAATGACAAGTTCCGGGTCTCCATATATAATTTTAAAGCACTCAAAAAGTTATACAACCTTGTAGGTTCTCAAGATGCTCACAAATTCTCTGAATCCTTAAGAAGTTTCTGAAAAATAAATTTTTGATTTCGAAGTTGCCCCTCAACCGTAGGCTCCAAATTTGTAGTGGAAAAAACTTAGAAATGATATCCAATCTCAAGTGATCTAGTGTCATATAGCATTTGTGAATGATAGCTATCTTTTTTCTTGCGCATGCCCTATACCCATCATTTTCTCTGCTCTTCTGCTTTCGCAGAACCCATCAGGACCCCTCACACTTTTGAAACTCAGAATTCATAATTTAAAGCATTTACAGCCGGTATGGTGCTAGGTACGGCACTAGGACCTTACTCAGAGTTCTACAAGCATTGCATTGATACAAAAACAGTACATCTGACATTTCTGCTTTAAAGGGTTGATGATATTTGATGAGTAACATGAAATTTAATTTGAGAAACATGATCATTGATTGATGACAGACATGATAGGGCATGGGTAGGAAATAAAATCAGGTCTCCACCCATTTCAATTCTCAGATTTATTGTATTAAATTTAAGGCATAATGCACATAAATTTTGATTTCAATTCACACGTATACCAGGCGCATATTGTCACATTTTTTGAAGTAGACAACAATTCTGTGATCGTGCCTAGCGCGAGAAATTTTTTGTGTTCCTATACTAGCAGACTGATGTTCTCTAGTACTGTTCTTCCTTTAGGCATAGTCAGTAGTTGGCAAATAAATGTAAATATAGTCAGAAAATGACAAAGTTGACCAATATACCCTGTCAACCCAGGGGGAGTTCAAATGCCATTTAAGGACATTCTACTGGACAACAAGCAAAGAAAAATTGAAAAATCATTTCAATAATTTCAAATCATTTCCCTGTTTGCAGGTCTTCCTTCAGGACACCTTTTTTTTTAACCCACATCAAAGAATAAATAAAGAGTCTAGGGGCTCAGACTCAGACGCACCAAGATAGTTGCCTTGGATGTATGAGCTGCTGGGATTCACATGAGGTACATCATAATTGACCCTATCTATTAAGTTGTGCACTCTTGCCTTGAACAATCTGCTATTGCGAAGTATTTAATCATCATCAAGCACCTTCCTGATTGCTTCAAGGGGTCATGAAATGCCCCCAAATTGCTTTGCCAATAAACCTTTTCTATGGTATAACTTATAGTACTTTACTTGTAATAGATCAATATTGCTCATGCAAAACAGTTATCCTAGTCTTATGTTGTACATGGTTGTTAATTAGTGATCATTTTCAGTGTCAAAAAACAGGATTATAAAAGCTGGCCCCATGTCCGGATCGATGGGGACCATATTCACAGAAAACAGTAAGCAGAAAGTTATTAGCTCAGGCAGATATTGTTTGCTAATTGCTCTATCAATCACCAAGTGTCAAATATGAGTCAACTAAACCACCTGCAATGAATAAGGCAAAGATGCATTTGGGATTATGTTAATTCTAACCAGAGACCACTGCTTGGTTACATAACTGAGCTGAACTGAGCACATGGCATATGGGATTGATAATAATCAACTGTTACTACTTGGGCGGTTCAGCTAGCAACAACAGGTACTCCATAAGTTTCCATTCCAAAAGAAATTTTGTTGTTTTAATTTAGTTTACTGTCACTGTGTAAATGTAATTAATTAAGGCATTCATACTGACATCCTTAGTGAACAAGCACATTGTCAGCTGTTTTCTTGTCACAGTTTGTCCTTGTACTTTCAGTAGATAGCTCAACTGCTAACAGATAACATAGGAATTCAGTATGAACCACACGGACATCTGGTTCTGCGGAGAACCTTTCTTTGTAAGTATTATACAACATCTTTTCTGACTTGTAATATCGTCTTTTCTTGACGGGATTTGCTTACATTTGAATGAAGAGCACAATTGCAACCAGTGGAGGTAGATTAGCAAATGTGACGGTCCTGAATCTGATTGGTTGGGTTGACTCAACTAATCAGACCTAGAACTAGCTTGATCCAATTTGCCTGCATTCCAGTTGCTCCCCTTCCACTGGTCACGCCGTAGGCAGACGAGGCGTGACAAGGAGAGCAACTCAAGTGCAGGCAAATCGACCAAACTTAGTCTTAATCAGACCCAACACATTGGCTGGTGATTAGTATAAAAATTTGTTTTTATGATGTTATAGGATGAGAACTTGTGGGGTCGAGTCCAGTACCCTGATGTGTCGTCATGCTTCCAGAGCGTAGTATACTTCATTGTCCCCTCAGTGATGATTATGATCCTGTCAACCTGCAGACTTTATAGTCTTCATCACAGGCAACGAGTAGTTTCACTCAACAGCCATTGGCAATCCAGCATTCAAACAGTAAGTTAGCTAGTTAGAGTAGCCTGCATTATCCTTGCTTATTACTAAAAGGACTACTTATTCACAAAAGGTTCACTCATTACTACAGCTTACTAATCTCAATCAATTGTCAGAGTTTTGTTTACTCTATATTAGCATTCATATTAATTTTTATTGACTTGTGAAATTGTGATCACTAAAGTAAAAGTCGATACCAATAGCTGATCAAATAAATCGTGAATCCACTCGTAATTTGAGCCCCAGTTGAGTTGTCACCTCTTGTCTCGCCGTAGAAGACTTCATCTATTTCCATGGGTTGAGATCAAGCTGGAAAGTAAATGCCGCCGTCAGGAACCCAATCTGAAGTCTTTGATGGTAACCCAGGCTCGCTGTAATGCTAAGCTACCATGTGTGAGCTGAATCTTTGAGCTAAGGTGGAAATATCATGTTTTGCAGAACTCAGAAATTTTCTCAGGTCCATCCTTCGATTGATGGAAAGACAGCGATAGTTCGATACAAAGTTGCCTATAAAACAGTAATAGATGTATTAGATGAGACAGTTATATGAATATTAAATATGCCAACACATATTAGGCTTTTGATTGGTGGAAGGAAGGAAAAACCAATCAGGTCAGTAGGGTCCTGGGCTAATCTCGTCATTATAATGAAACCAATATCAAAAAGTTTTGGTTCTTAAAATATATTGCATTATCTCTCAAATGACATTGTTCAGTTCTGTTTCAGGTAATTTCTGTTATTTTGACGCTGGCTCCACTTGCTGACCTAGGCAGAGTTATTAAAGACGCTGTCGATGGCCACAAAGTACACCCAGTCGAGTATGTGACGCCTATAGTCCGATTCATTGCTATGGTATGATTTTATAAATACAACTTTCTTATTTATAAGTCTCTGTGAAATACTCTATTGAAACTACTCTGCGTGCACCGTTAGCAGCATCATATACAGGGGCTCTGCAATGGTGCCTCTTAGAACTGTCAGGTCAGACCTTTGTAGAATATTGTCCTCGAATGTTTCCTAGAGCCAGCACTCTTTATTACACGCAGCATAGGTAAAAAGAGCTGATGTGGGCATAACTTGAAAACCATCCATCATAGAATTCTCTTTGTTTCAGCATCTGTACCGTTGTACCATGGTTTGGTAATTTTATAATGGTATGCATATGCTCATTTGTGTCAATTTCTCCGGGATTTGTGGCTTAATTTATTGGATTGTTTTCGTGGATTTTGTCACTCATATTGAAATTGATCAGCTTCCAAATACCTTGTGGTTAGAAAATAAACTCGCCTTTCTAAGTTTCCAATGATGAAGATGCCGGGTTTTTAATTTACAGTAGACGGTTCTCCAAAAGCTGGTATGACACTATTTTTCTATGCTAAGCAGAAACCAAATGGAGAGAGGAAAACTCTGAAAATAGACTCAAATTAGAAACTACTGTCTAATGCTTTCTAGGTGGTTGCAGCCATAATCTTACTGTTGGAGCGTAAAAAAGGAGGGAGATATTTTGGTGGTCTCTTTGCATTCTGGTTATATCTCACAATGAGTGGAGGGTTGGTACTCTACTCCATAATCAGGCAAACTCAAGAGCAGGTAGGCTGAACCTGTTTGATTAAAATTGATTTAAATCGTATGTCTTATCACTCGCCACATCCCGAAGCATGGGCGGCGAAATTATAGTGCCTTAATGGCTATGCCGCAATTTCTGCGCCAATTTGCTCTCTGTTTGCAGGCAAGTCGGAGCTTAGCAAATCTGTTGGCTCTGATTGGTGGGTGGGGAGAAGAAGAGCCAATTTCAGGTCACAAAGTACTTTCAGGAAAGTACCCTCGACCTTGGCATTACATAACTTTTGATAGATTGATGTAATTTTCGGGCTGGCTTTGATTTGTGATCCTGTAATCTTGTGTCCATGTGTCCTGCTAGCGCAATTGGAAGAGTGTGTACTTGATTGGAGGGTTGTGAGTTTGAGACTACATGTGGTCATCAGATTTATATCTTTTGCAATATTTCACATTTATTATAGTTTAGGCAACGTCAAGGTGAAAGGTACTTTCCTGAAAGTACCATATGACCTAGCATTTGCTCTTCTTCCCCCATCCACCGATAAGAGCAACAAAATTGGTTATTCAAGCCTGATCTCAGTAGTGACAACATGAGACAGCAGAACACCTGTGGTCTCCTTTGTAATTCGAAACATTCCATGGAGTCACACTAGGAAGATTCTGCCAAAAAACCAAATAGTTAATCCAGGCAGGGACATCATTGTCCACCGATTCCCGGATTTTCCTAAGTGTGAAATTTGGGATACTTAATAAAACTTCGAGTGGTTCAAGAATTTGGGGGCTCACTCAGCGCATTCATCAGTATTATACAATCTCACTGGGATGATTTTTTAAAATAAGAACTGGAAATCTAGCTTGATTGATTATTTGTACTGTTGTGTTGAATCAAATGACATCTTCAAACAAACGAATGTGTATCCAACTGAATTGTGCGATCTTTCCCAAAACTATGCCTTCAAATTGATACTGTCATCAAACTTCATTGATATCATATTGTGTTGATAAGCGCAAAGCCAGATGAAGGTTCTTTTACTTCTGCTAACTATAATTTTGGTCAGTTTGTAGCTGATGTTAATGTAGCTTGTTAATAATTTTGTTATTGCAGGGATACATCCTCGATATGTACCAAATAGTAACGTTCTGTGTATACTATTTCTTTGTCTTACTAGAACTTATTCTGTCATTGCTACCAAACAGATCCATTCCGAGTCATAAGGTGAGCAATTAAAAAAATAAACACATAGGCTTTACTAAGATTTTTTTCAAAAGCCTATTACAAAAAGCTACAAGATCAATTTTCTTTAGCTTCAGTTCTGTCTTCATGTTATTACCAGGATCAAACCTGATTGAATTAGACTACTCTAGGATTGTTCCCATTCTTTTGGTAAAGTTGCCAGCAGCTTAAGGGGCAGCAACTCCATATGCAGGAAAACATGATCACACTTCTAGCCACTGCAACTGAAGATTTGTGTGTCACATGACAGAAAAGCACATAGAAAATACTTGTTTTTTCTTTTCGTGTTTGCAGAATGCCAGTCCTGAGCTGACTGCTAGCTATGCTTCCCAGTTGACATTCTGGTGGTTCAACAGGTGAGATTGAGATACCGTTTGAATACTTACTATGTATATTTTAAAATGTGTTGAGATTCTTGCGCATTGGTATTACTCAATATGCCACAAAAGACCAGGGTTGCAGGGTTGCAGGGTCTTCAAGTCTCCCTACGAAAAACCACACCGGTATCACAATTTCGACTCAGGGGAGAAAATACATTCTTTCACAACAACCTGTGTCACTTTTTTGAAGACTTATCATGACAGTTTGACATTCATACTTCATGTAGCGTGTATACTTTTGTCATTTTAGCTTGATATGGAAGGGATTCAAACATCCTCTGCAGGAAGCGGACTTGTTCGAGCTGAATGATGTGGATAAAGCCGGAGCATGGGTAGCAAGGTTTGAGACACACTGGCAGCAAGAGATGGAACGCCTCAGCAGGTATGATTGTAGTGTTTTCAGCAATGTGACACATGCTTGTATTGCAACAAATACAGATGCCAAACAATATGAGTGCGATAACCTAACGTCATGATGTTTCCAGGAAGGCTTCATTCCCCTCAGTATTCTTTTATGATATAATATCTCTCAGACCCGGGCATCCCGTCATTAATTAAGAAATAAATGTTTACATTTCAGCAACATACTTGTATGATAGCCATATACATGTATATGAATATTTATATATATTTTTCACCATGGATTCTCTTAGCATAAATGAGTCACCACATTGAAACAATCTTTTTTATTGTTTTATTGAAATTTCAGGGCTAATAAGGCGACAGCAAGTAAGACTGAACTGATAGGCACAGAGCAGGAGATGGAACTATTGAATAAACGTAACAGCGGAGCCTGCAGGTCACCTGTAAGTCTATCAATTCTCCCAGTACATAAATACTGGTAAAAGTACTTGGCAATTTCTTCATACTAGTTACATGGGCACTAACATTTCAAGCATTTAAGGCACTTCAAGGTCGCTGTTAGTAGCATCACATTGTTAACCACCACCGAACCATTGGGATGTGGCTGATAATCGAATGCCACCAGCCGCAACCCTGGAAGAGAATGTAGTTGATGATCTAAGATCACCATGGCGTACTCTTATAACCTGGCTATAAGTTCAATTTGCAGGGAATGGGTTTTTCTGTTTTTGCCCAACTGATAATGCAATATACGTATCAAGAACAGACACCTCAAATGTTTGAATTCAAATACCCATATGGAATTGATGGAAGGTGTTGTGCCAGTACACATAAATACAATTATTTAAATAGAGAAATTGCATCCAAACTAAATTACTAGATGGCTGGACTTGGAACAGAATTGGCATGACTTTGAGCGGGCTTATTTTATTGCTCATTATCATATTCACTATAATTACTACGATATATAATTAATTAATAAATTACGATTATAAATATTTGCCCAAAAATCAATTAGAAAACCCATTTCAGACCTATGCTCCAGCTTTCTGAAAGTTCCCTAACATCACGATTCGTGATTTTCATGCAATCATGACGTGAAGTCGTGAGGCATTGCGTCATCTACCTCAAAAGGAAATTACTCCTACTTGTTATTATTCAAAATGTTCTCAGATCAGGTATTCCACTGCCATCAAAATGGATCTTTTTTTGCTTACCATATCTTGCGAAAAATGCTTTCCTTGTAATATGTAGCATTGTGGTGGTATCCTTATTTGATTAGAGTTGTTACTGCTGATTTATGTTTCAGGAGGAAGATAGGAAATCTTTGCTACCCAGCAAACTACCTGAGGGGGTACAACCGTCTCTTGTCAAATGCCTTGCCAAAGTATTCCTACCATCTTTTCTGAAATGTGCCGCTTTTAAGCTTGTACATGATTTGTGCCTTTTCATCAGTCCTCTAGTTCTCAGGTGAGTTAAAATTTTGTTATAATTTAAGCTCACGCCCATTCATAGTCTTGATACCGAGTGAGAAACCTTGATGCTGCTTCTTTCTTTTTTGGTTTCCGATATAATTACGAGACTACGGATTGGATCTTGATGGGGCACAGGAGCATTCAAGGTCCGATGCTCTTCCTGACACCACCGTGATGGGGGCTCTCAATTGAGAAACCCATGCCTTCAGATTGCACCACGGCCGCTCCCTTTAAAATTTTGTTACAATATTTTGACAAATTTGTAGCAGGTGTATTTGTAATGTCTTAGTATTTTTCTTAAGACATTAAAAGAAGTGATACCCCAGATTTACCTACAACATATGCCCTATCACATGAGCATGGTTTGGGCCACAACATAGCACCCTAAAAAAGATTTTCTTGAGTATGCGAGTAGTCAGCAACTATCAGGTATTCCGGGGAAACCAATGGAGGTTAGGGTGAGATGTGTTCTAGAGTTGATAGTCAAGAACTCTTAGATATTGAGCAAGGGTTTATGTTTTTCATTACTCGGCGGCCATTTTTATTTTCACTAACGTGCAAGACATATCTACAGCAATACTGATTACTGATTGGTTAATACCGCTCTGTTGTGTTTCCTGGGGAAGAGAAGTTCATTGCTTGTCCTACCATCTTCATTATCAATATTATTATATATATATTATGTATGTATTATGTTTTATGTTTTAATGTGTTTATGTATTATGTATGTATTATGTAGTGCAGTGATTAAGTTTGTGAAGAACCGTGAGGAGCCAGCTTGGAGAGGATACTTGTATGCTGTTATCATGCTTGTGTTTGCCTTACTTCAGTCGGCGGTTATAAATCAGTGCTTTTTCAAAGTCTTTATTGTCGGTATGAGACTACGATCAACGATATGCTCCTCCGTCTACAACAAGGTACGCTGCCTATCAGTAATGTATTGGTCTAGCTTTATTTCTGGGTAAAAGCAGCAGGTCTGGTTACCTCAAATTGTTATACAGTTTTTCTTTCAAAATATGTTTTGGCAATGAAGCGACAACTCCCAATAAATTTGTCTCAAATACCTTTGGTGTTATTTTATTTTATTTATAGGATTGAACTTAAGGGTCATGCTTTCGAAACTGCCCTTGTCTAAATTCTTAGTGCGCAAGTTAGACCAGAGACTATCGATCTATAAGCTCTGGTTAGACCAGAATGTGTGTTTCAGATCATTTTTTAACCGAAATTTAGGCCACTGAAATGTTTTTAAAACTTTGTTTCTGAATGTTACTTGGGAAAGCTTATGAAAATTATGATGATGATATTTAGAATTAAAGTTCCAATCATCAATATTACACAATTTTAAAGCCTTTTGAATCCAACAAAAATGGGATGAAGAGATGTGCAGTTAAAAACTGTTCAACATATACCTCATGTTAGCAGGGGCAGGGTTTGAGTCCTATCCAATGAATGATCTGGCAGAGTGTTGGACAGTGAGCACATATATACATAGCATGAATTGTAGTAATTTTTGTTGATTTCTTCAGGCGATGAAGTTGACATCAGCTTCCAGGAAAGAATCTACCGTTGGAGAGATAGTTAACCTCATGTCAGTAGATGCCCAGAAGTTTATGGATATTATGACTTATCTAAACATGGTGTGGTCAGCGCCGTTTCAGATTATTGTAGCACTGGTGATGTTGTGGAATATTCTTGGTCCCAGCGTACTCGCTGGGATTGCTGTCATGGTTATGCTCATCCCACTGAACATTTTCATTGGTAGCAAGGTGGAGAAACTGCAGGTTGGTAAACACAATGAGTTGTGATTACAAAGATTTAGTAAATGCATTGATCAATGTAGCCTGGCTTGACAAGCTTTGTTGTATGGGAGTTATTTCCCCTTTCAAAAACAACAAAGCTTGTAGAGACAGGCTATGGTCGATGATAATTCTGATTCATGGTTTATAGCCGACATCCAGAAGCAGGTTCAGACAAGTCGGGGGATCATTTGAAGTGACAGCATGCGTAACATCTTCCCACAAACATTGTAACTCTAATTTAAAGTTTTTTCTCGTACACACTTTCCAGCATATTTCCATTTACTGTATTGATTTTCAGACAGCTCAAATGAAAGACAAGGACAAGAGAATAAAGCTGATGTCAGAAATCCTGAATGGTATAAAAGTACTAAAGCTTTATGCTTGGGAAGACTCTTTCAACAAGATAATCACAGATATTAGAAATGATGAGCTGACTTCACTCAGAACTGCTGGGTTAATCAACGCCGTTAGTTACTTCTTCTGGCAGGTGTCTCCCTTCATGGTAATATTTATGACCGATAGTGGTAAATGTGTAACACTATTATAAGTAAGCAAGTAGGTAAGTAAGTAGTTAATTTGGTAATAAGGTGTAAGCTGGTAGATTTAAACGTTATAATACAAAACTCTTGTTAATTCAGACAATGAAAATTGGTCCCTTTAGTCAGATCTCAATGCATTCTAATAAATGACTTAATTCAAACTGTGCTTTATTAGAAAAAAATTTTGTGGTCCCCAGAGGTTTAAATTAGGTGAAATGCACTGTATTATCAAAGACATATAGCAATATTGTTGTTGATCTGCGAGAAAAAAGAAGTCAATTATTCAAAATCTTAATACTGAAGGGAACGTTTCTTTCTCTTCTTATGCCACTGCACTAAATGTAAAAAATAGTTAAGTTTGCTTAAAATGGAAAAAAAACTATAAAAAAAAGTACCTAAAGCATACCTGGTGATTTCTGTGAATATATTAAATACATATATATATATATATATATATATATAATATATATATATTTAGTGTTCAACAGATGTAATTCGGTCAGGTCTTAGATTATGTGTTTCTTGTCTGTCTGATATCAGGTTGCTTGCAGTTCATTCGCTGTCTTCATACTATCTGATGAGAATAATGTACTTGATGCAGAAAAGGCTTTCGTTTCCCTGTCACTCTTCAATATAATGAGGTAAGAAATTTTGAATCCAAAAAGAGATATAAACTGAATAGCACAAAAAAACTTTCCAATGCTATTTCTGATTGTGTTGTGTAAATCTGTAAATATGTTGTCAGAAGTGAATTTTATCTTCGAGTATCATTGGCAATGTTGATATTTTTAATTTAAACTATTTGCCCCCAAAAGCTTTCAGCACGATGATTTTATACACTAAGCATCTGTAAAGACTATATTGTTTTGCAGATTTCCGCTGGCATTTTTCCCGAATGTGATTTCCTCGCTCATTCAAGTCTCCGTGTCTGTGAAAAGAATTTCTAAGTTTCTCAGTCTAGATGAGCTTAATCCTAATGAGATAGATAGGACCTTTAACAAAGGTTGGTATTGCGAACTCCTAGATGTCAGCCAACAGAGCCCATGCTTGTTTGGTGGAAGAAAAATATTAAACCATACACAAAAGTATTGTTGTATTGAAAAGAAGGCTCAGGTGTGCCTAATTTGATACAAGTGTTAAACGTAATACAGAAATACTATTAAAAATAACATTTCATTCTTTGCACTAGGTCTTATTTGACAGCCCTATTTAACGGGCCCCCTTAAGCTCGGGTGGCTTGTGTGGGGTAGTACCCTATACCCTTACCCGCCGTGGCTGGCTACTCTTTATTCAAAGAGGCAGAGGGGATCTTAATACTGCATATAAGCACACAGTAGACCTCCTGTATTTATGGTCCTGATCCAAACAGGCCTAGCTGCACTCTTTTTGACTGCACTTCAATGCAGTTCTAAGCCTGTGAAATTTTTTCATATGGTTCATGGCATGGTTACATACACTACATGGCATGGTTTATTGCTATTTTTCCATACTCTTTGTAGTGAATGCAGTTAGTTTAAAGGAGAGCACATTTACCTGGAAGGATGAGTCCGATGATAGTCCCACCTTACAGGATATCACTGTTGATGTGAGACATGGGGAGCTAGTAGCTGTAGTTGGTGTCGTAGGCAGTGGTAAAAGCTCTCTTCTCTCTGCACTACTCGGTGATATGCTGAAACTACAGGGTAGCGCCTCTGTCAGTGTGAGTTATTTCAACCCCATCACTATTCATGCAATGTTACAGAACGATATTGCTGTCTGATCGAAAATTGTAAAACAGATCTATACTGCCTGCAGTTTTCCTGGCTATCATCATAATTCTGTGTTTGCTTCTTTTCACAGCCTGCAAATCATGCTCATGTTATCATACTTGCCTGTTTTTTTTTTGTATTAGGTTTCTGCAATAACTGAATGATAATTGATGGAATTATTTCAAAAATGATAAAAAATGGAGTGGTGCGGTCTGGTAGTCTATGCATGAGAGCCAAAGCTAGAGTGGCGAACTACCGATTGAAGAAAACCAAGACCAACCTAGTTCGTCCAGAAAACCAGGGGAACCAAACCACCGATGTCACTGGTATCGGTGGTTGTATTACTGGTAACCAAACCATGAAGACAGACCTTTGCTCAGGCTCAGCTGTAGGTTTAGTGTTGGGTGATTGATAATGTTTAAGTCTGAGTATATCAAATATCTCCCTATTCAGGGAACTGTTGCCTATGTACCGCAGCAGGCTTGGATACAGAACGCAACACTAAGGGATAATATATTATTTGGACTAGAGTACGACCAGGATTGGTATGAGAAGGTGGTGGAGGCCTGCGCTCTTCTACAGGATCTGGATATGCTACCGGCTGGAGATCGTACAGAGATTGGTGAAAAGGTAACCATTTAGTTGGCTCTGATTGGTTTGTGGGAGGGAGTGAGCCAACACCCTGTCTCTCCTCCCCACCCGACAGCCAATAAAATTAGAGCCAAGACATTAGGTAGCAAAAAGGCGAAGCTTGTGGAAAGTCATGTCAAATTTTGCAATAGTGCTGAGAAGCGATTATCTGATAACTTTGAACCGTTTCATTCATTGAAAGCTTGGTTTGAGATTCTGAAACCTGACAACAATTAATCTATTGTTAGTTGCCCCCTCTTGTTTTGAGAAAGGATAATTTCTACCTAACATGACTGTTATGGCGTAGTTTAATTTTGTTCACACAATTATGGAACTGTTATAGTTTCATTGACAGGGTATAAATTTGTCGGGAGGACAGAAGCAGCGAGTCAGCCTTGCTCGAGCAGTCTACAGTAAGGCTGATATATACTTACTCGATGACCCACTGAGTGCAGTCGATGCTCATGTAGGCAAACACATATTCGAACGTGTTTTAAGCCACAATGGTTTGCTTGAAGGCAAGGTGAGTACCATGGCTGTCAATTTTACATGACCCTAATTTGAAACATTGACAGTTATTTCACTTTGATCAAGGTTCTATCTTTACTATTTAGTTGGTATCATTTGTATATACTTCATTTAGTTTAACCTGAAATGACGGTCTCTCAAAATGATGTCGTTGTGTAATACTACCTTTTAGTATAAACCATCAACAACACGCTATGTTGAATTGTAATGCTTTTGTGCACCCGCCCTAATAGAAATCAATAATCAGCCTATTTTAGTGTGAATTCAAAGGATCTATTTATCAGAACTAACTGGCGAAACCAAAAAAGTGTAATTTTGGAGATTGTCTCACATTGTCTACAAAAAATCTGACTAAAATACAAATCACAAATGGCTAAGAAGGACCATTCAAACAAAGACTTCCCATTGTATCATAGATGCAGTTTAGACAAAAAAGGCCATTTATCTCAGTTTGATGAAGTCACCAGTAAGTTCTTTGCTACCAGCAATGGTTATTGGAATCTTTCTATTAATCATTCTAACAGTCAAGACTGTTAGTAACACATGGAGTGAGCTTCCTACCTAGAGTAGATAATATCCTTGTGCTCAGAGATGGTAAACAATCCGAGATGGGATCATTTACAGAATTACTCGAGCACAACGGGGATTTTGCTGATTTCCTCAAAGTTTACATCTTAGAAGGGACTGATAATCTAACAGAAGAAGGTAAAGTATGACAATCAAAATTATTTATGGTGCTCTATGGTGTCAAATGCATAATAAATAAGTAACTGCAGTTCCGTATGTGCTTGTGCTCAGGTTTTTGATAAACTGGAAATTTTTTTATTCGTATTTGTTCCCTCTTATTTGGTTAAATTTGAAATTTGTTGTACCTTAATCATTATGAATCAGGCTTAAAATCAATTATTTTTAATTATTTTTTTAACGAACACGCCTCCTTTTTTTATTTAGATCTACAGACACATGCAGGGTTGTTCAGAGAGATTAATCAGACCTGTGATGAAGATATCAGTAGAAAAGTTGGGTAAACAAAAACTATCACCTCATCTCACACAAAAATGATGGACTCATGTACAATGCCTATAAATCAACAAAATACTGCAATTAATTAAATTACATGAATTTGGTTGAGTTAATCATTCCACTCTTGAGCATGGCCACAATCGTTTGTACCACCAAAAATGTTTCATGTTTCATTTCCTTGATATATTTTTTTTCAGAGAAAGATTAGCTCGCCAGGCCAGCATTATTAGTGATCAATCACAAGCTCCGCAAGACGATGAAAATTCTGCACTTTCTAAGGCGTATACCGATTCACAGCTTAGTATTAATCGGTCACAATCTGATGTATCCCAGGAGATCCTCGGTGGGTGTTTTCCAGATCCTATGTTTATATCGCTTTCTTATTTAACAGGATTAGTTATGTCAAGCTATATGCAGTCAAGTTCAAGTTGATTTTGCCTTCAATATATAATCCAAAATTGAAGAGACTGTTTGTGCTGTAAGACCATGCTTTCTCTTCCTACCTTGTTATATATTCTTGTGTTAAACTTGAATAAAACCAGCTATTTTGAGGTGGTCACAGGAAATTCCTCTAGAAGAGCAAATCCTCTTATCCAGACAAAGAACTTATGGTGGGAGCAGGTGGTCACTCTGATGTCGTGACGAAGGATGAAGCTGAGACAGATGAAGAAGAGATGAATGTGGACGAAAAAGATGAACTGATAAAAGCAGAGGTTTCACAGGAAGGCAGTGTAAGTTTGATCAAGAACCATCGTTAAATAATCTGTGAAATCGCCATACCTTCTAATATTTTGTTATACAATCTTTTTCATTTACCCTCAGATATATTGTTGTCTGTAATGAATAAAGCTCGGGTTAATCTTTGAAACAGTAGAAGAGATGCAATTTTTTTTACAGCGCTCCGCTTTGCCTGATAACAATATAAGATCAGGTTTGATCTACTTTGGCTGTATATTGAGTTGCTATGAATGTTCTCTGAGACGATGGACGGATTCATATTCTTCTAATCTCTTGTTTTTGTAGGTCAAGTTGGCTGTGTTCACTAAGTACATAGCAGCAATGGGATGGTTGCCGGCTGTGCTTGTAATAGGATCATTCATAATAGCTCAATCAGCAGAGGTTGGTGGCAATATGTGGCTCAGTAGATGGAGTGATGATGCTGATGCCTTCAATGTAACGTCAAAGAGGAACATGAACCTAGGAGTTTATGCCTCGTTCGGACTCGGGCAAGGTAAACTAGCTTATATGTTTTAAACAGCTTGTACCCTTGATGATACCTGAGACACTTTCAATGACCTCAGATACAAATGAGCAAGGTTGATGAGACAACTGCAAATTCAATGAGCGCATTGTTGATCAAGATATACCACCAATAAAGAAAGAGGTTAACTTTTTATCCACATATAATTCTTCCAGTTGCCTCGTCACATTGCAAATAACATTTATTTTGTTGTCAATGACAACCTATATAAGAATTTGAAATTTGTAGTATATAACTGTTGATCTTGCTATATGAGGTATACCACCCAAACATTCTGTAACAATCGATCAAGTAAACCCCCCACCTCCAGTGGGACTCGAATCGATCACTCGAGCACCATTGGCAATAAAGAACATGGTGATGGCGCCAATTAGCTAGCCTGCTTTTAACCACTCTGATGTTATTACAATAGGATAACCACTAACTGGTTCATGAAGGTGTTCACACATATCCCTATGCAACTACTCAACGAACTTACATATATGTTGAAGGAGTGGCAGACATGGCCTCAGCGCTTATAGGAGCGATAGGGAGTTGGATGGCATCAAAGAGACTGCATCATTCTTTGCTGAATAACATACTCAAATGTCCCATGAACTTCTTTGACACAACTCCGACAGGCAGAATACTCAACAGGTACAAAGCATACACAATAATTGACAGAAATATTTTCTCTATGGTTAACTTTTGTAGTCTTTACTGCAGAAAAACAGTTTATGTGAAGGGAAACTCATGTAGTCCACACCACAGGACCACAGTCAGCCCTTAATGGTATTCCGGATGGCAATCACAGTCATAGGAACTCATTAAATATTAAAAGCTGGCTGCGGTCCACACATGTTTTTTCCGAATGCCGTTTCACTCATCACTCCTCAGTCATGTCAATGTACATTCACTGTTGTATAATTTTCATTTCATTCAAAAATCTTAAGAAAATCGTAAACTTCCTGAATTCCTTTGTGTGATATTCAGCTGTCATTCAGCTGTCTATCACTGATGATAACATTTCCCCATGCAAATGTATTGATATATATTATTGCTAACATAAGTATTGTTGTTGTTGTCTTCTCTCAAGTTGGAAGGAGACAATTCATGACAAATTATCATACTGGTTAGAAAGCCGTTTACAATTCAACCCATTAAGCGATTGTGATTTTATATTCACGCCATATATACTATCAGTTTAATTTACATGTAATTCAATTATGTAAGTTCTTTTTTACAGATTCACCAAAGATATTGATATTGTCGACACAGTCCTTCCAGTAAATGTGAGAGAATTCTTAGAGTGTCTAATGGCTGTATTAGCTACACTGACCGTCATATCTATTAGCACGCCATACTTCCTCATAGCAATAGTGCCAATGTTAGTCTTCTATGTGATAATACAGGTTAGTATTTATACAGAGGTGGTCACACTTTATTGAATGAACAGGCAGATTTCCTAACTGCTGAAGTTAACAAGAAAAAGAATAGGATCATCAATATTGACCTCTCATTCATTTTGGCTTGCAAAGCTCATATTTAATCAGAGAACTTTGGGTTGTGGTCAGGCGTGTGTAGTGTGATAGGAGGGCATCAGTATGTAAAATGTAATGAGTGATTACCAGGATTTGCCCACTAGGTGATAATTCTGAGAGTGAAGCCTGGATTATTTACTTTTTGTTATACTCAATTCAATGAGCACACATTTATCTGACAGGCAAGTTGCTGTAGAAGTTTAAGATCTCGTTGTATTTCACTCTCAATTACACTGTTGCAGAGATTTTACGTTTCGACATCCCGACAACTGAAGAGAATTGAGTCTGTGAATCTGTCACCAATCTACAGTCACTTTGATGAGAGCATACAAGGTGCTGCTACTATCAGAGCTTATAATAAACAGGCAGCATTCATGCAAGAGTCACTCAGGAGAGTGGATACACATCAGAAAGCTTTCTATCCTAATATGATTTCAAACAGGTAAAAACCTCAGATTACACACAAGGTTCGAAATTCTACCTGCATAGTTTGAGTTCCAAATTGTTGCAGACAAACTCTGTATAAGGCAGTATTGTTTACAAGTTAAGTTCTCAGAAGAACTAGCAAGATTTTATGGCTAACCCATTGGTAAAGTCCAGCGGTATTCATTGCCCAATCTGTTAGCATACAAATTATAATGCAGATTGACCAAAATATTGGACCTAGTACTCTCACACCCAGCGTGTCCGTGGTTGTATACATGCGTTTGCAAGACGTTATACACTATGTTGTCATATATGTTGTCATATTTATTATTCTTAGATGGTTGGGTGTGAGGTTGGAGTTTATAGGATCATGTATTGTATTCTCAGCAATTTTATTAGCTGTAATAAGTAGGAACTTGGATGTAAAAACGCTCACAGCAGGAATCGCCGGAATCTCTATTACCTATGCCCTCGGGGTAAGTTGTCTGTACATTGTATGAACAGCACAAAGAACATATTCTGTCAAATCTATAATGATTAACCATCTTGGTGTACGCTTGACCTCACTTGGTGTACCATCTTGGTGAACGGTTGACTTCAAGGACAAAATCGCTGAACGAAAATTTAGACAATTTGTCAGACAGATTGCTTGTAGTATGACCCTGTTTTCTCCTGGAGTAGTACGTATGAAATTGAAATGTGAGATTGTTACAGATTACAGATACACTTAATTGGATGGTGAGAATGGCCGGTGAGCTAGAGAATAACATTGTGTCTGTGGAAAGAATAAAACAATACGCTGAAGTTCCTACTGAGGTAAAGACTATCATTTATCATAATGTTCTCCGTTGCTCACATATTCTTTGACACCCAAATCAAATCATCAAGTCCAAACCTTGGCTATCATGCAAGAGGAACTGGGTATAGAGGAATTTGCAAGAGTTTTCCCTTTTTACATACACAATTACCGATCAGCACCAGTCAAAGCCACCGTAAACATCTACAAATCTCCACTGACTGTGATCAGAATAGCAATGTTCTAAATCTCAGGCAAGTCAAGTCAATCTAGATTCACCCAGTGGTCTTTGAAAAAACTGTTGTTGTCGAGTTTTTTGAGAAGCACTATCTCTACCCTCAGAGGAGTTAATGTTAGCTTAGAGTTTAGCTTAGCTGTTTTGATTTGATAATAGAGGATATGCTTTTGGCAAGTTGAGGTGGGACTGGGAGTCTATATAAGGAAAAGAGGGAGAGTCAATTGTGGGTGGCTTTAAAGTTTGTTTCCTCCTGCAAATTTTTCACTCCCCTAGGATACATGTATATGAATGATTTATGTTATTTTCAATGCTCCTTTTTTTTCACATATCCAAGATGTTCACAACCAGCCATCTTCAAGGAAGGACGGATATGTCAAACAGTTCTCTTAGCTACCGTGCTAATGGAGATTTTTCGTGGTACATAGCTAACAGGCTGTTTCAAGGGTTGATAAACCTAGTCTTGAACACAGAGTTTAGCACTTATATTGTTAATAATAGTTTTGCATGTTTTCTGTGTAGGCAGCATGGATAGTTGACTCTAACAGACCAGCAGAGGGCTGGCCAAGTAAAGCAGGTATTGTGTTTGATAAGTATAGCGTTAGATACAGAGAGGGACTGGATCTAGTGCTGAAGGGCATTGAATGTAATATATCAGGCGGTCAAAAGGTATGTTTTTGTGGTAAAATGTATCCCATCATGTATGAGTGTTTTAGTCTGGCAGTGACTTTAGATAAAGTTAGGTGAGATTATTACTTTTACAGGTAATCTTAAGCTGTTGGTGATGACATTTGTTAGGACAGATTGTAGTCTTCAAATGAGATGAAAAAAAAGGGAATTTGCACATTATTGGCGCAGTGGGCAGCTAATGGACACAAATAACATGTGTTCGACCGATCTGGTCGGTTTGCTTTTCTTACATGACACATGTGCTCGGTCCTATCTTTTAAAGGTTGGAATCTGTGGTCGTACAGGAGCAGGAAAATCTTCATTGACACTTGCGCTGTTTAGACTATTAGAGGGGGCGGAGGGTGATATTTACATCGATGATGTCAAAATAGATTCAATTGGACTACATGATCTGAGGAATGCCCTCACTATTATACCTCAGGATCCAGTTGTCTTCTCAGGTAAGAAATGCTTTTCCGTTATATTTTCCGCAGATTCGTATGTCATTGGAGCTGCTTCAAATTGGAACAAGTTTTTCTCAGGTGAGAAAGAATCTCCTTTGTTAAATATTTCTGAACTGTTTCTTTCTTTTCTGTAATCATCCTGAATTTTGAGAGCTCAACTGCAGTCCAGCTTACTGCAGTCTTTCAAAGCGTCATGTTTGTTTTTGCAATTATTTCTGTTTTTGTTTATGACAGCGGAGAGAGAAAATCCACATCTCTGGCCATTTTGATAATTGTATCTTAATTAGAGTGCATGAAGTAGACTGTATTTCTTTTTTTCTTTATTAAGGTACACTGCGCATGAATTTGGATCCATTCACACATTACATTGATGAAAAGCTATGGGAGGCATTAGAGCAGACGGGGTTGAAACCCTTTGTACAATCTCTGGAGGAGGGGTTGGAGTATATGTGTGCTGAGGGGGGTGAAAACCTGAGGTTGGTAGAACGTTGGCCCGTGATGCTGTTAGACTTTTCTCAAAGTTTTCTGTCTTCTTTGAAGGGTCTACCAAGGTTGAACATAATATGTCTCTAATATGAGTCTTCTCGCCCCTTATATCCCATCAAAATATCTAATAATAATATAAATGTTAAACCTATCGTACATCATATTTATATTCATATTTACAGTGTGGGACAGAGACAGTTGATATGCTTGGCGCGAGCTTTACTCAGACGCACAAAGTTACTTGTACTTGATGAAGCTACAGCAGCTGTAGACTTAGAAACTGATGATCTCATACAAAAGACGATACGGTCTGCCTTCAGAGAATGCACTGTCATCACTATAGCTCACAGGCTGAATACCATCATTGACCATGATATGTGAGTAAAGTAGGATTTGATTGCCAACTTTTTATGGTATCAAACCTAGTAGTCAGATCAGAAATTCAATAAATTGTCATATTTTGTTGTGATGTGGGTGTTTTTTTTTATAGAAAGTTTCATTCACCTCGATCAATCTTGAATGCTATGCTATGCCCAATTATTAAATAACTGAATCAGTACAGGAAAGGACAGGCCAACAGCTCAATTTTCCTTATAGTTACTCCGAACATCAATAAATGAGAGTGATATTATGTCATGTCATGGTAGAGATAACTCCCAATTGATTCTAACTTAATAAAATAAATTTTTCTTGGCAAGTCTTTACATATTACAAACATAATGGTAGAGAATCGATGCATGTATTATCCAATGTCTTTTTTTATACTATATACAAAAGATAGTCATTTGCATGTCATTGTAATTTTACCTTGTTTTGTTTAACAGGATAATGGTCCTGGATGCTGGAGAGGTGAAGGAGTTTGCTCCTCCCAAAGAGCTACTCAGAGATGAGGAGTCTAGGTTTTACTCACTTGCTAAACAAGCAGGCCTAATGTTATCGGAGGAAACAAGTAGTTATAAAGACTTGGCACTCTCATCATCTTGACTGATGACATAGCCTATGAAATTTTTTGGGAGTAATCCAATTAAGAAGGATGATATTGGTTAGATGCATGCATCATTATGGCATTCAATAATGGCCTCTAACTTATAGGCACAATCACGGTCTGAGCCATTGGTAGAAAACCTGGACAGTGGAATGCGTCATAACGATAATATATCCATTGCTACTCCACAATGACACCAACAATTAAGTGCCTCATTTAAGCTGTAAATGGTGTCCTGTCTAGGTTGATTATTGAATAAATTGTTTAGCTACAATTTTGTCATAATTTATTCACTTTATGATAATGAGCCATCTTCATTTACCATGGCAAGCAAGCTACAGTTTGATGCTATAATGTGATAAGCAGAGATGATCCTTATAATAAGTTTATAATAAGAATTAATTGTAAAACATAATTAAAATCTGATCAAATCAGCCTAATTAATCCAGCACACTATTAAAATAGACTTGGGGTAGAGTGGTTTATATGAGACGGGAGGTAGAATAAAAAGACAATAACTTATAACTAAATTATAATCTCAATTTCCTCTAAAGCAAAAACAAGCGGAGGAGGGGGGGGGAAGGTTTAGATCAGCGTAATTTACTGTTTGCTGTAATAGGATCACCATTCTCGTTCAGACTTTAAACAAACACTTTCACCTTGATTTTCAATAGAATCACATCAGGCTTGTAGTAAGTTAACAGAATTTTGTACCTTGCAGTTGAGTTGTCTAAATTATCATAATATAATCTCCTGAGAAATAGATTCGGAATGGACATATGAACATTACCTCATACAGTTAGAACACTCAACACAGGGGTGATCTGACATTGATCTGATTGGATATCCCTTCTACCCATGAATAATTATTTTGCCATGGCTTTTCCATAATGCTACAAGAGACTGGCTATTTATGCTAGCCCTTTGTTTGCAAAAAGCAAGCTAATTATGCTAGTTCAGCTATTGAGTTCAATGGTTTGTACATGCAACCAAGGAATACTTGATGTAACATCATGTCCCATAATTATGAGTCAATTTCATTGTCAGTACAGTCCATTTCTAAAGAAAGCTTTCATAAGCGTCATCATTATCCTATGGTCATAAATGAAAATAGCTTCACCAACCAGTTAAACCAAGGAGTAATAGCTGGTTAAACATTGACTTGCAGCCATTGAACATCCGGAAAGCTGAACAAATGGGCTTGGCAATGATGGAATACAAGTTCAACATCATTACTATGCCCTAGGAAACACACTGGTAAGCAATATACAATATTGCATCTGTCACACTGCAACTAATACAGCGGAGCTATAGAGAAGCAAGGTCTCAGCAAACAACTAGATCTCAGGGACGCTGAGACAAACTCACACTGAGGTACCACTTAATGATCTCTGATTGGTATGTTAATATTTCTCTAAAATTCTCTAAAAATTACTGTGCGTCAGTGTTGAAACGGTTTCAGCTGTTCAGAATCAACTTTCACAGAAGGTTTTGAGATACCGATCTGAATGTGAGAGCACTTTTTACTGTTAAAACACATTCCCCATATGAGAGACCGGTTTTGCAGTGCTGTTCCATCATCTTGGATTGGATTAGGATAATCTGAGACATTTGTACATAACAAAGTGTCGTCTGCATATAATCGACAGTCAGAAACTCATACTTCTGTGATGATGTTGATATCGATCAGAAATAGGAATGGGCCCTATACCGATTCTTGTGGTACTCCTGAGTCTACAGCGAAGTTTCTTGACATCTGACCATTCAGAAGTTCAGTTCAGAAGTACAATTGTCCTGGTTTGTGGAGAAGTAGATTGTGTGGTACCTTATCGAATGCCTTGGTAAAATCAAAGCTGACAGAGATACTGTTTTTTTTTGGTCCAATGATTGTGCAGCCAAATGGATGACATGTATGAGTTGAGTTGAAATTTTTTTGGTTTATGAACCTCCGCATAATCGAGCAGATTATAAATTCTGTTATTACGGAGAGTATAAATGTCAAGCTTATTGCTCTGTTATCGTGGCCTCTTTACGGTCAGCACTTATGTATACATGAATCACAATTGCTTTCTTCCAGATATGAGGTACCCTACCTGTCTTCAGACTCTTATCTATCAGGAGAGTGATACAATCTAGAAAGTAGGGTACATACAATATGATGAAATTTTTTAGAATAAAACCTCTCAATTGGTCTGGACCACCCGGTTTTCTTACATCCAGATTCATTATGAGGCTTCTTATGCCCTAATGATGTACTTCGATGTCTGCCATTTAAAGATATGATAGGGCTGGAAAATGTGGTATTTTGAATTGTTTGCTTGTATAGACAGATGAAAAGTGGTAAATTCTTTATCAGGTTTTGATTCTTCAGTTATGTCAGCAATATAATTGTATCAGCCATCAAGCGTGAGGGGTCGAGTTCTACTGATCTTTATTTTCCTTAGACCGTATCGTAGAAACTACAACATTAAGTTTTTCAATAATATAAAACTATTGGTGCGGACCAATAAAAATTAAAGTCAAAAACATCGTGATCAATGCAAATACATAACAATGCGGAAGGATAATTCGTGGTATTCATCAATTTAGTGCCACATATGTGATGTTACAATATGTTCAAGTCTTTCGAAATAGTATGTAAGTCATGCAAATACCTCTGTAGCTACCGGAAACTTTTCTTTCCTGATGCAAATGTGGGAACTACATTTGCTTTTTTCCAGTCTTCTGGTACTTAACCCTCCTAAGAGATTCCAAATAGTTATGTAGTCAATAAGTACAGTTTAAATATTTTTGTTGGTAAATGATATTGTGGTGAGCATGAGGCATGGTGGCAAATAAATGCATATATAATATAATACATATAAATGAAGAATAATTGTCGTAAATTACCTTTACATGTGAGCTTGTCTTGTTGAGTAAAGAATTAATCCTGAATTAAAAATATTTTAATGTTTCACAATAACGAATAGAAAGGAACATCCATCCCCATCCAACCCCAGCACTGCTTGGTTAACTGTGCTCATGTTATAGATCAAGATGAAATGGCAGCGTGTTGCTGTCCCCAAACATGGTCGTGGCTATAACCCATATTGGGCAAACAATGCACACCTGATGATTGTTATGCAAATTTTAGTGTATGTTATGTTATGTATGCACTTTAATAACCGATCAATGCCGGAGCAAATAAGATCATGTTAATAGAAAAAGGAGCGAAAACTAAAAGTAATTATCTATCTATCATGATGACATTATTCGTATTTCATGAATTACATACAGGCAAAATATAAAAAATGGTCTGGTCAGGTAAAAGAAAGAATGTATGACACTTTAACTAGAAAAACCTATAAAAAAGGCTTTTTGATAGTAGGGCTGTGCGGGTTTTTGCCTGAATATATCTGCCGCTGTGTACAGAAACTCGGTGAGTGTTTGTGTATTTGTGGAGCAGGTGGTATGGCTCAGTCTTGACTCTATTAACGTAGCCACGGCAAATAAATGGGATGGCAGATAAAGTTTGCAAAGGGTGGAAATTGCATGCAGTGCATTGCAGAAACAAGGGCACAACTTCCTGCAGTTATGTATGTGCCGTTGTGATCAGGGCCACTATGGCTTTTGTGTGGCAAATGGACTCGACTATGTTGACAATAAAGATCTGACTAACTCTAATCTTTATCGTATAGGTAGAAAGTTTTCAGTCCTCTTAATATAATCACCTGAAACAAAGACAAAGAAAAAAATCAGTGTACATCTCATGTCTTCAGTTTCAGCATTTTGTAATACAATGAGTTTGTTTGGGTGACCTTTGTGTTTATTTGAGTATACCTCACTTCTCACGATGTTTGGAGGCTCATGTGCTCCCTACAAAAAGGTCTTTGTTCCACGAATTTGATGAACTTTTTGTGATTGATTGTGGTTATTTTTGAATATCTGATATGATCTTACCACAACCCATTGTTAAATATCAGCCTAGACGATGCTTGTCCCAGTACCCACCAGTTGGCTAAATAGCAAGACTAGTGAAGTGATGCCTATATGGTCCTAGTCGTTCGTTTCCTAGCATATAAGGACTTGTTGCTTTTCTTTCTGACAAACATTGGTTAGTAATGTTGCTGTTTTGAGGCATAGATCCTGAGATGCTGCACTTTTTCTGGTGAGTTTATTGCTGATATGAGGACAATTAGGAATTTATTGGAAATTTTTTTTGTCTCTTAGGTCATTTATTCCCGGAACCATATCATGGTTTTGACTGTCCTTAGCTTTTTTTTCTGATAGCTTAAGTACTTCTTCTCTGTGGTTTAACTGGGTTGGCCATGATCACATTATTTTATGGAGCAACCATAATTCAAAATGTTTTTTCACCGTTTATGATCCTCAAGCCATCTGCCAAACTCTTTTCTTTTTTTTTGCTGGCATTTTTTGTTCATTGTGATCATTGGTTGCCTCCGCCATTCTTCTGGCCCAAGCCTTTAATCGCCTTGATCTGTGGTCCTCACAGAAAATTGTCCAGTATCATAATTCTAGCATAATTTTTTTTTCATGAAGATGTAATGATCCAAGATCCTGCAACATGTCCAGTTAGTTTATTGCAGATGTGACCACAATTAAGAGGATGCTGGTCTTTAATTATTTAAAATTTGTCTTTCAAATTTGAGTCTGGCTTTTCTTCGGCTCAAAAAAAATCCCACCATCAGTATTCTGGATGATGTTTTGTTTTCTGATTACCATTTTGTGGTGTTGGCCTTTTAAATATTAACTTTTAAGGCAACCAATAGTAGTATACATCTCGATTCAGGTAGCTAATCTGGATCTGATCTAAGGACCTCAAAATGTGCGGGCGTCAGTCAAATAAGCTTTTACAGTAGCCACCACTTAGACAAGGGAAAGTATTGGCACCTGAGATGAAAACTTGCGCAAATTTCATAGCAATTTGATTCATCATGGAGATGGCTTGGCTTTAATTAATTTATCTGTCATCAAGCGTGGTTACATAATAATCTCAATGACAAAACATGGTTGGCGACAATCTGAACTGAAAACATAGGAGGCCTGTGCACTTTAAAACCTGATAATGAATTACAACACACAACATCTTCGCACGATTCCTGCTGCTTTACTTACAGGGAGAAGTTCTGCACCTTTTAAGCCAGGTTGCACATACTCTCTGTTGTGTCTAGCGCCTATATATCCACATGTTTTGCCAGATTGCGCATTGTTAGTATCAATTTGTGTAGATTGGCCCAATCACCTTGCAGATATATAGTAGCTTCATAAAATGGCTACAATGGAACATTGTAAAATGGAACTACTGTAAAACATTGTAGTTGGTTATGTGTTGTATGAAAGATCAATAGACTCAATGTTTGAGAAGTTCTATAGCCATTTGAATCATCTTATATCAAAACTCGAGTTTGAGAAGACTAGGCGTAGCGAGGTTTGGTATATGGTATACAGTATAATATAAGAGAGCAATTTATTTGAACGTCTACTCACCTATAAAGATGTACTGTAAAGAGGACGAGATCTCGCGTTGACTGTCCAAGGTCAAGGTTCATAGCCTGTCAGCACTCTCGGTCTAGATGGTACAATTCCGATAAGGTGCTGGTCTGCTAAGATCTCGGATAACCTCACATGCCTTTCCTTTTCCTCGTCGCCGCCAGGGAGGAGACAATTCGAAGGCAGAATTAATTCAATTTGGACAATTCCATTCCGCAGACTAAAGAGACAAATTTACAATTCAATTTAATTTACAGTTTACAACTCCGCTCTCCAAGCATAATCACTTTAATTTACCCACTGGGTACATGTGGTTATTAATCATTTCTCACAGAGACGGTCTGCCTTCCGTAGGAGGTCTTCCTCACTATCCTCCCCCTTCGCCAATTTCTTTTTGGCAATGGACTTAGACATGAGGTTTGTCAACTTCTCTTTAATGTCAAGCTTCTCTTTTAATGCTTCAAACATGGAACGGGGAGGGGCGGAAGCTGACGGAATTAGACTTGTACTTGGGCTGGTACCGAGTGGTTGACTCATTTCATTCTAAGAGGTATCTTGACACTCCATTTGTTCCACGGACTCAACGGACTCTCCTTGGGTAATTCTCCCCGCAAAGATCTCAGGAAGGGGAGGGGCCTCTGGAATAGCTAATTCCGGGGTCGGGGAGTTAATGGACGCGCTCGAAGGAGCTAATTCCTGGGCCGGGTTACTGGGGCAACTTGGCTTCGGGGATGAAGCTACCGGCTCAATTGACTCTGCAGGGACCGGGGAACTCGCAACAGGTTTGGCCATAAGTGAGCATTTTAAAAAGTTCATAAATTCTTCTGCCTTGGCCATGGCAGATCTCATCTCACTTTCCTGTGCTTGAGCCTCGAGGATGGCTGTGCGCCGCACCTCTATATCACGTCTTTTGGCTCTATAAATTTTCTCGAGCCGTGCCTCCTCGGCGTCAAGCTCTGCGAGCTGGCCTTCTCGCAATTCCAAATCAGCTTTAAAGGAATCAAATACTTCGACCAGATCTTGGGCGGTCTTTTTAGAAGGGGCCGGGGATTCGCTATCAGCTAAAGACGGGGCGGGGCGTTTGACTTGTGGGGTAGGCTTAAGCACGGAGGAATAAGTCTTCAAGCCTAGAAGGGACGGGATAGTGGCGGTTGGGACCGTGGGAGGGGCCAACGGAACAGATGGGACTTCTGAACCTAAATCTGCTGGGCGGGGGGCTGTGGCAGCGGGGGCTTTTCTCATGGGCTTGGGTTTAAATGACTTTGTGCCGTTTGGGGTCGACACTTCAATTAACTTCACTTTGGGATTGCCACAGCTATCTCTAAAGTGACCGGGGCCACCACAATTCCAACACAAAACATTAGGGCAATTATCCTTGGAGTGTCCGAACTCTCCGCAATGCTTCCAAAAGCATTTTAACAAAGGACAATATCCAAATGCATGCTTCGGATTGTGCTTCTTGCACTTCGGGCAGAAAGCCTGATTCTGTGGAGACTTACCGTCTGCCATCAGTTACGACTTGCTTCGCTAGTATGAGTATTCTTGTACTACGTACGGTTAGGGTATTACAGACAATCTGCAAATAGACAAATGGGAACATTTCATAAGTTCACATTCATAACCTTACAGCAGACATAATTTACACATACAATTACCCTCTTAATCTGCAAAGTACACAAAATCATCTTTCTTGGTAGGCTTAGGTTGCCTGCCTGACCGAGTTACTGCAGGTTTGGTGGGTTGTAACTCCTCTCTCATAACAGGGTTTCCCATACTAATTGACAAGTCAGCTTCGGCATTAGTTGCCTCACTGATGGGGTTTAACGGCGGCTCAATACTGGGTCCAGCTAGATTATCAATCGCAATGTTAGTACTAGCGTCATTATCAGTATTAAGCTCTACTTGTAAATCAAGACTGGGATCAGCTAGATCATCACCCGACGTGTTAGTACTAGCATTAATTTCATCATTACTATCGTGCAAAGCTACATCATCACCCAAAGCATTAGCACTAAGGTTACTTTCACCCGCTACAGGTGCCTCAACCACTACTGTATTAGGATCAAAGCTCACACCAGGATTAGCAATAGGCACAATCTCACACCCTTTATCACCTGTTGATTCAAAATACCACTCTAATGCAAGAGGCATGATGGAATCGGCTGGCTCACTAATTGGGTGATTGTTTTTCTGTAACAAAAACAAATGTTTACGGTTTCGGCGTACCGTACTTAAGCCTGTTTTAATCCAATAACTTTGAGGATGTGACTCATCCTTATACAAAACAATTCCTTCCTGACCAGCGTCAGTAGGGGCTTTAACCCACACAATTTGGCCTGGCAATAATTCTGGCAGATATTTAGCATGGTGCTTTTGATTCCACTTATGAAAAGCATCTTTGCGTTTCTGCAAACAAACCTTCTCAAATTCCTTGTAATCAACTTCAATACTTGTGAGATGACCCAGCGGCGTTTTCATACGCCTACCAAACATTAATTCACCAGGTGAAAATCCCTCAGACAAGGGTGTAGCTCGGTAAGCTAACAAAGCAGAAAAAATATCATCAGATTTTTTCAACAAATTCTTAAAGGTACCATCAGAGCGTTCCGCTAAACCATTACTTTGCGGATAACGAGGGCTGCTAAATCTTTGGTCGAAACCCCAAGTCTTAGCAAAATCTCTAAAACTCTGACTAGCATAGCAACCTGCATTGTCACTTCTTAATAATATAGGCACACCAAAACAAGAAAATATTGACTTAAATTCTTGAATAACATTATAGGAAGACAGTGACAACAACGGTCTAACTTCAATCCACGTGGTATAATAATCTACAACTAATAGATACCACTGGCCTTTAAATTCAAGGGTATCCGAACCAAGTTCTAACCAAGGTCCATCAGGTAAACTACAGTCTTCAATGGGCTCATGCTTAATTTTTCCAAACTTGGTACAAATGTCACACTTTCTAATGAATTCCTCAATTTCCTTACTACAACCTGGCCACCAAAACAATTGCCGCGCTCTTCTTTGACATTTGCCAATATACTGATGACCTTCATGGCATAATTCTAAGTACTTGCGACGCAAAGCTTTTGGGATATAAAGCCTTGACTCATACATAATTATATCACCATACAATGTGAGGCTATCTCTAACTTGATAAAGCTTTTTAACCTCCACATCACATCCAGAAATGTCTAATGGCCGTTCAAGCCGAATATACTGCTGTATATCCTTACAAATTGTATCATTCATAATAGCTTGCAACAATTCCCTCTCCTGAAAATTTTCAGGCAAGATATGCTTCATGTTACTAGCTACATAGAACTCAACAAGGCGACATTTTGTAATTTCCTTATCACTACCACTGGGCTGGCTATTAGGACGACATATACATACATACTGCGATATACATACAAACCCCAGGGGTGTGCGAGATAGTAAAATCATACCTCATAAGCCTCATTTTAAATCGCTGGACTCTTAAGGGGAGTTGGGATAAGTCCTTTTCACCTAACAAGCTGATCAGGGGTTTATGATCTGTCTCGATTTCAAATGTTCTTCCAACAAGATAGAAATCAAATTTCTCACAGGCCCATGTAATGCCTAATGCTTCTAATTCAATCATGGCATAGTTCTTTTCAGCAGGAAGTAATTTCCTAGATGCATACTCAACTGGCTGCCATAATTCGTCAACGGTAAACTGCAATAAGACAGCACCAAGAGCTATTCTAGATGAATCAGCTGATACTTTATGCCAAGTTCTAACGTCAAAAGCACAAAGGACAGGAGCACTAGACAACTCTACCTTAATTTCTTCAAATGCTGTTTGTTGGTCAATTCCCCAATAAAATGGGCTGGAATTAGTAGTCTCATAAATAGGCGAACACAATTCAGCCAGCTTACTACTAAACTTGTTTAAATAATTGACCATTCCTAAGAATCGTTTAGCTTCTTTCTTAGTAGTGGGGGGTGAAATTGACATGATGGTTTTGGCCTTTTCTGGGTCTAATTTCACACCTTCTAAACAAACAACATGTCCTAAAAACTTAATTTCAGTAACGCCAAATTCACATTTCTCCTTTTTCAAGGTCATACCAGAATTTTCAATTCTTTCTAGTACCAAACGCAACCTAGACCAATGCTCTTCTGCGTTTCTACCAAAGACAAGGACATCATCCATCATACAAATAACTCCCTCTAAATCTAGAAGTATCTTTTCCATTGAGCGCTGGAAAATTTCAGGGGCGGATGAAAGTCCAAATGGCAAACGGCGGAACTGATACCGTCCCCAAGGGGTAAGAAAAGTCGTCAATGCTCTACTATCAGGATGCAAAACAATCTGCCAAAAGCCAGAATTGGCATCCAACTTGGAGAACAATCGACCTGTCGACAACTGTGATAACATATCACTAACTCGAGGTAGGGGGTAATGTTCCCTTTTTACACCCCTATTCAACATAGTAAGGTCAACACACATTCTTATCTTACCGTGTGTTTTGGGCACTATAGTTAATCCCGAACACCAATCAGTTGGATGTTCTACTACTTCAATTACATTCATGGCAAGCATAGTTTGTAATTCAGCCTTGGCCTTTTCTCTTAGACCTATTGCAATTGACCTGGGTGTGCGGATTTTAAAGGGGGTAACATCCGTCTTCATAATTATCTTATAAGTCTCAGGCATGGTGCCTAAGCCTTCAAATAACTTAACAAATACCTTAAATGGATCAAATGCTTTACGACTTGGCTGTATGGAATTAACTACTGCAAGTAAATTAAGTCCTCGTATCTCTACGATTCCCAACAAATTCCTAGTTGCATTTTTTAAAATCGATGCAAGCGATTTAATAATAATTCCTTTGTTGTTTAATTCTACTAGGCTTTCGCCAGCAACATTCAATGGAGTCGAATCAGCACCTACTAGAAATCTACTAGGTTCGCTTAATTCTAATTTCAGATCACGAGATGTTTGATCAGTAATGATAGTTACATCAGAACCTGTGTCTAAAGTAAAATCAACACCTCTACCATTAACTTCGATATAAACTCTAAATTCTAACTCAGCTCTACCTACAGATAGTCAACTATGTCCGAAAAGCTTGTCAGGATCGATATTAACTCTTCTAATTTGCATGAAGTGATTAGGGCTGGATGTACGGCCTCTATCTGGGTATGGACTGGGTTCACGGCTACGACTGCGCCATGTAAAGCTAGGCGTAGCGAGGTTTGGTATATGGTATACAGTATAATATAAGAGAGCAATTTATTTGAACGTCTACTCACCTATAAAGATGTACTGTAAAGAGGACGAGATCTCGCGTTGACTGTCCAAGGTCAAGGTTCATAGCCTGTCAGCACTCTCGGTCTAGATGGTACAATTCCGATAAGGTGCTGGTCTGCTAAGATCTCGGATAACCTCACAGTTTTGTAAGAACGCATAATCTTCCAAAATGGTTGGATGATGAGGTAAAAATGAACATCAAAATCAGAGATCAACTCAAACAAAACGGTGATTGGGAAGGATATAATAAACAGCAAAATTATGTCACTAATATGATCAGACAAGAGAAGAAAAGAGCTATTTCTAATACTATTAAATAGTCTAAAGGTAATACAAAACCTGTTTGGGATGTATTAAAGAATAAAAAAAGGAGACTTTCCCTGCGGCAAATTTGAGTGCAGATCAATTTAACAGCCATTTCACATCCATCGCAAAATCAATCACAAAGAACCTTGTTGTAACGGATGAGATGACATTTTCCATATCAGAACATAATTTGACAGACATACCACAATTCACCCCTTTCAAATGTACAAGTATATTGTTCCACATCCTGATAGTAAAAGTACAGGACCTGACAGAATTACAGTGAAGATGTTGAAGCTTGTTTGGCCTTATATTGTGGATATTCTCACCGATATGTTTAACAGGGTTTTAAGCGAAGGACAGTTCCATTCAATATGGAAACTAGCTCGAGTTTCACCAATACATAAATCTGGGGAAATAAATAACCCATCAAATTATTGGCCAATTTCAGTCTTGCCTGTTCTTTCAAAAATATTTGAGAAACATATAAATCACCATCTGCAAGAATATCTCACTAAGAACAAAATAATCCATGAGCTTCAATGTGGATTTAGAAAAGGCCATTCTTGTTCAGACAGTTTATTTAAAATTATTTCTGACTCTTTGGTGGAGAAAATTAATGGAAATATTACGACATTACTTTTTCTGGATTTTAAAAAGGCATTTGACTGTGTATCCCATGTTTAACTACACAATAAGTTGAAGGCTTGCGGCATCGGAGGAAATATGTTAAAACTTCTTGACACCTTTCTGACAGACAGAAGGCAGTTTGTTAAACTCAATAATATTGAATCTTGTAGATTGCCTATCACGATAGGGGTCCCTCAAGGTTCAATCCTAGCACCAACTGTTTCTTTTTGATTTATTAACTTCATCAAAATCAGACTCATCATCATATTATGCATAATTATGCTGATGATACAGTGTTTCTGTCATCTAATAAAAACCTTCAGCAACTAAAGGCAAAGGCATCTGAAGATTTAAATGACATTTTGGATTGGTGTAATCGTAACCGGATGGTTATAAATGTTCAGAAATCTCATTACATGCTACTTAATATCTCAGATCCACTTTATGACCTGGAACTGTACATAGGGCATGAAAAAATAAACAGACAGAGAACTACAAGGCTTCTGGGTTTTGTGTTGAATGACTCGCTTTCATGGCAGGATCATCTACAGTATGTATATAAAAAGGAACAACGGAATGTTTATCTACTTCAAAATTTGAGATACTTCTTGGACATAGCAAGTGCCCGCACATTTTACTTCCAGTTTATCTATTGTCACCTTATGTATGGGATCCATATCATTGGCAACTTGTCCTGCAATGCCCTCAATAGATTATTTTTGTTGCAAAAACGGGCTTTGCGCATTATCGCAAATGTGCATTACATCCCATATTATCTCATTCCAACCGAATCCATTACACAATCATTACAACTCCTACCTCTTCCTAAGCTTGTTTGTTATTTCACTTCACTTTTTGCGCATAAGATAAACAATTTTTAAACACCTCCATTTATATATAGAGGATTTAAAAGCACTACCAAGTTCAATTTTCGTGATAAACATTTACTTTTATATCATACAGACAATCTAAGATACAAAGTTTCTGCTACATACAATTCTTTACCGTTACATTTGAGATCTAAAGAGAAGTTCAGTTCATTCAAAACTTTACTTTTCAACCATATATTATCGACTTGACCAACATCATTGATGGTATTACTTCCATTCAGTTTCTCTTTTTTTTGTTTTAAAATCTTTTTTTTCTGGCACTGAGTGCAAAACATTTCAAATGAGATGACTTTGGTTGCCAATAAATGTATATATATATAACAATACAGTCTTACAGTCTTACAGTTATGCTATTCATGACTGACAATACATAACATAAACATGTTATTTTGAGTGTGTTACCAATGAACTCCCTCCCAGTCCGTGTTAACACTCAAAACTTTGGCTAGTGAATATTCGCATGCAATTATTTAGTCATCCCAGCAATCGTTAATGTTCACTGGTAACTATTTAGTTCTGCATAATTTTTACTGTCAGAAATTCCTTGAAAATATGTTAACAGTAATAATAACTTTACCTATATACTGAGCCAGTGATGATGAACTTTATCCAGTCTTGAGCTGCTGTGAACAAGAGAAGTTTAACATAGTTCTGTTTATTAGTATTCACAATCCAATCAATCCAAGTTCCACAAACATAATATTATAAAACTCTTGGCATAGGTTGTCAGTAGCTGTCATGTAATCAGTGACATGATTGTTCCATTTATTGACTATTATCAGAGATTAAACACAGAACCTTTTGATTTTCCCCACAAGCTTTTCTAGGTCTGGAATCTCTATCATTGCTGAACAACACTGCGACCATATTTAGGGGTACCAGTCCTGATTTAATGCAGCCAGCCAGTCAGGTTTCAATACAAGATCTAAAATATTACATCAAACCATATGGACATTCTTAAACATGATGCCCTTATGTCCCCTTCAAACATAAGTGTGGTCCCCTGATCGTCGACTTTGTAAAGACCTTTATCAGCTGCATTCTTTAGTGCTTCTATGAGGCTGTTCCTTGTATGGTTGCGCTTAACCTCCACATTTCTTTATGCAGAATACATACAACCGGTATGACGTGCAATGACTGTGTGGCCGTCCAATATTCGAGTAGCAATTCTGAAAGCTTTGAGTATCATTTTGATCAAGTTTAGATATCACAGGTCTTAGAGATGACGTTTTGAAAGATTGAATATTGTACCACATTCACTCTTACTAAAAAAGCTTTGTGACAATGAAAATTAACATTTATTTGTAGTAGTCATAGTCAAAAGTTACAGGCGCTCGACATCGAAATCATGTTTCAGATCAATTTGGTATACATTTTTGAGTACAGCAAGGTTTATCTCATATGCATATATCATAAGAAAAATTCTAACGTTACATTCACCTGAGAAATAGTCCTTCTTATATCGCTATCCTTTCTTAATGCTTATGAGTGATTTAAATCTAGGTCATGTATTCACACAGTACATCTTCTGTATGATCGGGTCTACTTGGGGGGATTTTATGATACCGTTCGGTTGTACACTGGGTACATTAGTCCATGCATTTGCTTGATTACCGGTGCTATATTGGGATGATCTGTGTTGTTGCTTTTATTGTTATTACTATTTTCTGTTGTGGATTGTGTTAGATTTGTTTGGTAATGTTTGGTGAAATTATGATGGGACTAGAGACATTAAGCTCAGGCGCAGCATGCACAGACGAATTTGTGAAGCTGTCTAGAATACTTGTTAGTCTGCCAGGTGTAGGCCAGTTTTGAACAGTTTGACTTACAATGTTGTTCTCCAACTTCTCTAATCTAGCATAAATGTATGACCTGTCTGTTTTCTGCAGATCAAAGACACCCTTGAGTTCTTGAGTCATGATTTTAAGATTTTGAGATACTGTGCGCAAGGTTTTATCTGGTCTTCCATTGTTTCAAGATTCTATTGCATAGACATAATATGTGAATCCTTGACATTTACCTGATGTTCGGGGGATTTCAAAGCCATAAAAAGAGGACCCATTAGAAAAATTGTCGCCCCCTGTTTGGTCTATATGGTCATCAGAGTATGTAAAGGAGTATGAGTATGACTTTATCAGAATTAGGTGGTGGTATGAATTTGTTATTCGATGTTGTGGAGTTGAATACTTCGTGATCTTTTTTATATTGGTTGGTATGATTTGAATTTAGAGGGATGCTGATATTTTCGAGTAAAGAACCTAAGGAAGCACTGAGAACTTCTCTGACTAAGCTTTATAGAGAGCGATTGGGCCCTGGATTAGTATAGTACCTGTATCAAATATGGTGAGGTGGATCTTACTATCTTTAGCTGTCAGCTTGGTACCAACACTGACTTTTTAAAGATGTTCCAGCCTGAAAAACCTCATTTTTGAGCTGTTTCTAACAGCAGGGAGAGTGTAGATGGCAAAGCTTTTTGTGTGTTCTTCACAGTAGACATGGTTAACTACTCTTGTCACAAGCTTTCCATTGCTGACAAAATCATTATAATCATTATAAGACTTCTTCAACAGGTTACTTACTTGGTACTTGGTACTTGAAGGTTAATCGCCAACTTCTGTGAGAAGGTTGTGGCAATATGTCATATCGTCTGTCCGTCTCCTTTCCGGGTCTGCAACGTAGGGTCGGTAGATCGATCGCCATCAACCTTAGCCTGCCACTGGGGGTCCCTCGAGGAGGGTGCTGCCCATCGGTAGGGCGTTCCACAGTTTAGCAGTGCTCACAAAGAAGCTGTTCTGGTGCAGTTTGGTTTTGCAGTGAGGGATAAAATACTGTGATTGGTGTTTCCTTGACTGTCCAGCATGTGTAGGATGTGGAGAGAGGTAGTCAGTGATGTTAACAGCAACCTTGTTGTAGTGCATAGCGCGGAAGATGCCGAGCCTTCTTCTCTCCCTCCGGTCTTTGAGTGTGTCCCGCTCCAGGTCCTCCAGAAGTTTTGTAGTGCTGGTGGTGTGATCAGTTCTTCTGACATTGGACACCATCCGGGCTGCTCTTCTTTGGACTGCTTCAATGGAGTTTATCTGAGTATTGGTCAGAGCTCCATCCCACACCGTGCTCGAGTACTCAATGACGGGTCGTACCAGATATTTGTAGGCCCGACTTCTCAAGTCCGGGAGCGACGGGGGGATAGTTCTGCTGACATAGCCAAGTCTACCCGATGCTTTACTGGTGATAAACGTACTGTTTTCATTCCATCTCAGTGTGTTTTCCAACTTGATTCCTAGGTATTTCACTCCGGTAGCTTTTGGCATGTCAATGTTGTGCAGGGTGAAGGTATTGTTCACACCTCACTCTCGTTTTCGGCTGAGCTTGATGTGCTCGCACTTGAGAGCATTGAATTTCATTTTCCATTCTTTCTCCCAAGTCTCTAGTGTGTGGAGGTCTTCTTGGAGTTTATCTCGATTGTCAGCAGTATTATAGATGACAGTGTCATCCGCAAATAGTCTGACATTGGACCTGACAGAGTCAGGGAGGTCATTGATGAAGATGGTATCAGCTGAGGCAGGCATGAACTATTATTAGTCTACAATAGTCATATAACCAATAGTGCAAGTTCTGAGCCTGTATTTCTTAAGGTTTCTCATAGCATAAGCATATGCAGAGTTTAGTGAAGCTTTTTTACAGATCGTTGATTGATGTTTACTCCCAAATATCCAATCCATTTCTCCATGAAAGTATAAATATCAATCGATTGCAGTTTAGATATTAGTTCATGGCAAGAAACCACATCGATGCTTCCAAAAAATCCAGAACAGCAAGATCCACAGGAATTTTTCTGTGGCAATCATCGATAAGGAGTATCATTGTAGTGTTAAGTTATACCTCTCAAAGGTATCAAAATTTAGTCCCTAATTATTGCACCACATTATAATATGATTCAATGCAAGTTTTAGCTGAGAAAATAGTTCAGTTCAGTTGTGAATTGCAGAGTGCTGAGTCAAATGCATATTGTAGATATACTGAATCAAAGGATGTGTCTATGGAAAAACTCAAATGAAGATTGCAAACACTGAAGGAGGCATAACTCTTCCCTTTATAGCCGAAAATTCATACGAAAAGCGGGCTAAGATACTGTGAGGCTGGTCAAATAGTTTTTTCCTCAGCACGCTTTCACAAAAAAAACTCCAGCATCTTCTCAAGAAGTTTCCCTTCTAAGGGTTAATGAGTTAATGGATGTTGGGTCTTTGCCGTTTTAGGGAAGAGTATGATCTTACCATGTTTCCATGGCTTATCATTGCTTTGTCTATCAAAATCTAATGAAGACATCCTTACCACAGCTTTGTAGGCAGCTATTGATGTCTAGGTGTTGACCTAAAAATAAGCTTTCATAAAGTGAGTTTGCTTTATCGTGATCCTCAGTAAGGATTACGCCTTTCTCACTTTTTAAATTGCCTATAGGACTTTTATGTTTATTGTAAAGTCTTTTTGTTCCAAATCTGATTGGACTTGGAACCATTTAGGTTAGATGATTGTTGCTCTATAGAATCACTCTGAGCTTCTGAAAAATGAAGTTTGGCTTGATCAAGTGTCCTTTCATTAAATTCGTTTGAACGGTATTAATAACGTTTCCTTGTTTTGCGCACTTCACTTGAAAGGATAGAAAGGTTTGTGTTCCAATATGGTTTACTATGTTTAGATATGGTTTCAATGGGAACATGTTCATTGTACATCTTGCCTAGAGCTGCATTTGACCACTCCCATAACTTTCCAGGAACTAGGAGAAGGTAAGTAATATTAGGTTTTCTACATCAGAACTATATTCATCCCAGTTTACATTTTTCCAATCATGTTTTTCTTTGATATCATTGGAGTTGATCGGATTATCTAGGGTGATGTCAGTTATCACTGGGATATGACCCCTGATTGGTGCTCCAGTTAAAAGTCCTGTGATGTCATCAACAAGTTGGTTGTTAATATTGTTTGCGAGTGACTTTGTTGTATAACAAGGTCAATGACACTTCTACCTTCAACACATAAAAATGTGTAGGCTTGGTGAATGTTTGTGATGAAGAGGTCTTGGGACATAGTTTGATAAAAGATCACAAAAGCGTTTACTAGAATGGTCAAACCAGCTGTTATGGCGGGCATTTAGATCACCGATGATGCATAGTTCCTGACAGAGCGAAGATTATTCATATCAGAAAGGGTTTTATCTATTAGTTTGAAAAAAGTTTTTAAGTTGTGTGATATTATTTGGTTGTATATATACGGAACAGAAAAGAACGCTCTTATTTCCAAAGTGAACTATGCAGAATAAGGCAACAACATCAGCTGATTCCAGAGCTGAAATCCTGGTATATTTTAATGATGTTTTAAGAATTAAGGCAACTCCTCCGGAGTATGATTTGCTGTTCTTTTTAAATAGGTATATATAGCCAGGTGTATTTTGGCTAGTTTTTAGCGTGTCAGTTTTAGTTTCAGCGAAAAAAGCTAAGTCAATTTTATTGTGGGATAGATAATTGGTCACCGCTAGGTGAGACCTATCAGAGATGCCGCAGATGTCCAGCTGGAGTAATCTAAGCTCTTGGACTTTATCCATATCTTTTTAGTAGTTTTGATTTTACTTGTTGATATTTTGGGCACACTCGGTCATTTGAAGTGTGGTTTCCAGAACAGTTTGAGCACTTTGGTGGGGCATCACAAAACTGCATATCCTCACAGGAGCTGCCGCCACAGTTGCAGCATATTTTGTGGTTGGCACATATCCTGTTTGTGTGCCCGAGGCACCAACAGTTAAAACATGGGATTATTTTGAGTGCCTTTGATTCCTCAACAGCACAGTTAACACCTATATCTTCAAGCCATATAGGGAAAATGACGGAATTTTCTAGATCTTCTCTCGAGCCTGATAGCTTGATAGGTGAAAAGAATCTCACTTCCCTCTGCAAAAAAAATTGATTCAATCAAAAGACTCTACATTTTTTCATACATATCCCAGCCTAGATACCGGGAAGAGTACACATCAATGAATTTACTTGTAATTATACCTAATTCCTGCACAGCATAACCAAGGTGGTTGGGAAGTTTGTTTGACTACCCTTCCATTTCCTGTCAGATCAGAGAATGTGAACCGTGTTGAGTAGCTGAACTGTTAGTCTGCGCACGCACGGAGCTAACTACTTGGTCTGAGTGGTGAGTAATACTGATACCTCCACGTCATATTCTAGATCAAAGGTTCATTTAGTTTAGCTGTATGTGAGTTTATTGTGTATGATAATAATGATTATGAAAGGATTTATAGAGAATAGTGAGTCCGTTGACATAAATAAAGAGTGCATATCATCAGCATGATTAGTAATGATACCACATACAGCATGAAGTCAAGTCAATTGTAAAAGGGAGGAAGAGATTTACTTCCGAATCTTCAGAGGAGCTATTGGGGTCAGTCTCCTCCCCCCTCTTGTGGTATTTCCGGGAGGTGGTTGATGTATATTCATTCTGATTATTGTCGTAACAAAGTCGGTGTTACCACAGTTGTGGTGGCCCTCCTCTTGGTACCGTGGGTTTGTTGTTCGCTGCAGTTGCAGCGAACTTTGACAATGACGTTGATAACACCCGTCTCTAGCAGAGCGGGTCTTGAGGATTGAAGAGAGAATAATGGTATGCACCTTTACTCTGTGAAGATCCGATAATAAGAGACAGCTCGAGTCTCCGAGTCTCGAGTCTTTGGGGTCGGAGGTAGAATCATGAAAATCACACTGCAAGTTCAATCATAGCAAATACTTATATAAGTCTGCACAGTGATACTGTAGGTTAAATGGGCCTATATCCCTCCTATAACAGGGGTGAGTTTAGTGTTGGAGATGTAAATGATTAACGTCAATTCTGTGTTAATGAATGAAGTTTAATTGAGTGTATATTTGGTAGGCACAAAGCAATGCGGAGAGCGCTTGAAAACTGGTCTGTACAGTTTGAGGGCTAACTAACCAACATCTTTTGTTTATGCCTTGGAGCTGTCACTTCCAATTATTTTGACTCTTGTGTTGCAATCACATAGGATGATTCCCTCTTTGGGCTTTGACCTCCAGTCTTAGGACAGCATTGGACATGAGGTGCTGATGGTTGAAATGAGTGGTGCCTGTTAGGGCCTCAAGTGTTCACTTCAAACTCAAGCCAAAGCAGCAAGGTCTCGAGCAGAGAAAACTTACCATGACTGTTCAGTATATATTACAAAAATTTAACCCTATAGGTAAAACAAAAAATTAACATTGGCAGTTAAAATACAACAAAGCCTTTACTTTAATTAATAATATATTAATAAATGATATTCAGGATAGGAGGAGGAAGGAGAGGACTCTGCAGTTAATTTATTGAAAATATACTACTTACTTTTCAGTGACCTTTGTCCTGGTGTTTCACTAATGTTTGATAAAGGCTGGTACAATACTGGATAGTATGTTGATGGCTTGAGAATCAACAAAAAATGAAAATAACCTAGCAAATAACTCAAACTAGATTTATCTTTGTTGGAGTGGAAAAATCTAGGAGTGATGGGGCCAAATAATACTGAACCTATGTTATTTTACTTGAGAAAAGACAACTATCAATGCCATAGATGTTGAGCTCAATAGATAAGTGCAAAATCTATAATATATATGCAAAAGGGCAACCAATCAGATCTAAGAATGAGTCTGTGATACTATCATAGCAGTACTGTGGATTTTTTGTTCCAATGTTGACTCCTGATGTAAAACCCCTTAACTTATGGAGTAAATTTATATTTTAACTCTGGCAGTCAATTTTAGTGCAGTAAAGGCTGGACTGTTGCGATGATATGGTATTCAATATGCATTCTTTGCATTGGCAAAATTCTGAACAGTATAGAGTCTCAACATTTTTCTATTACCAGATTGTATCTTTCAATCAATGTGAAGTAGGTGCCAATATAATAATCAGAGATATATAAAGATAAACACTGTGTCCATCTTCTGTGTGATTATAAAGTAGCAGCAGATGCAGCAATCAAATAATACCTATGAAATCTGCCTTCTTGTAACAGTTTAGTTGGAAGATGTAAGTTGCATTATGGGGTGACATGCCAGTATCTATGTCATTGTGCGAGGAGTCTCGTATGACTTTCCTTATGAATATGTTTCCATTATGGATGTTCCTGTCCGGAAGGGTGCAAAGCTGCTCAGATGATATATTTTTTTATTTTGAGAATTCTGAAAAATATACTGTATTCAGGTATTTGGTAAGGATTCGATAAGGCTGGTAATGTTTAATAGTGTGATTGGACTATAATCTGATGGTGTTTTACAGCTTGCTGTTTTTGGTATCACAGTGGTTAGTGCCCTAGTCATGGACTTAGGTACTGTATTTCCGGTGTTTATTTCTGTATAGACTTAAATAAATATATCCTGGATGTCTTCAAAAAGGGATTTGTAAAATGCCGCTGTTAGACCATCCATGCCCGGAGTTTTGTTATATTTCATCGACGAGAGTACGTATTTAATGTTTCCCTATTTATAACGAACTTGTGTTTTTCCTGCCCCTTAGGTGACAGTCCGTGCAAGATCTGAGTTTGAAAAGGTGGATTGCAACGCTAAGAGGTGTAAAAATCATTATGAAATGATGAAAAAACTCTGGTTATTTTTGTATTACCTGTGAAGTTTTGATTTGTATGCGGATCAGTTATTTTTTTAATATGCTTTTTTCACTTTTCTTTCCTTGAGTCACTTGTAGAAAAAAGAAGAGTACTTTCCATCACGTAAATCTGCCTCAATGATCTACGACGTGAATTTGTTCCGGTTCTATCTTATGTCTTACTATTTCATTCAGATTGGGTTCTATTATTAATTTAATTCTCATTCTATTCTATTTCATGGCGCTCTTGTTTCCTAAAAACGCGGTGTTTAATTGTTACTCTTTTAATTCTCACTTTAATGTCATCCCACCATTCCCCTACTTTCAAAAAGTGAGGCGTAATGGTCTGCAATCATCTATTAGGTTTTTAATTTAGTCTATTCAAACGTCATCTTGAAGCATTGAATTATGAAGTGTTCAAAAGGATTTACCATAGGCAATTGTGCCTGTAGTGAACTTGATCGAACAGTGGAGAATCTTATGATCGAAATAGGGAAAATAGTCAGATTTAACAGAAGAGGCACATTTTCTGGGTACAATGAATTTGTGAAGTCTGCTTGCTGAGGCAGCACTACCAGAAAACCAGGTGAATTCATTTTTTGAAGCTCCTGTTGGTTTTCTGTAGGGATCAGAGCGACCAAGGTGTTGTAATGAATTGAGCTCATGCGATTCATATCCCCAGCAATGATGTTTATTTTGGACGAAGAAAAGAAGGTGAAAGTGTAACTGAAAAAAAAATCTTCCTATTCGCTGATCTATTTAGAGCATAAACACAGATAACTTGACTTTTTGATTCTCAAAAGAAAAATCCACGAAATATATTTGGCCGTCATTATTAGAAAAAAGATTTAGTTTAAAGAGGATCGCTACCCTGCCAAATGTTAAATGAAAAAGTCAAAAAAATGATTTACCTTTCCATTCTTCATTCTTGAATTAAAAAGATATCTGAGTTGAAGAAAATTAGAGATTTTGGAAGACCTTTTTTTTACTAAGCAAAGATGGGCAGCCATAGCATGAAAAACACATTTACTAATGATATACATTGAAATATTATCCCAAGCAGGGCTCACCATAGTTGTTTTGGGCGTTATTGCCCCGGCAGCCCCTTCCTCGTAAGCCACACTTTGCTGCCCTCTTATGGCTGTCAAAGTGTTTCTGGTAGCAGCATGTTGATAGTTGAGATGCTATTTAAGCTCAGTTGAGTGATGTGCTTTGAAACCATAAAGTCCGCAAGGAAACATTGGTAATGAGGTCCGCTGAATTTTGTTTCTATCTTGGAGGAGTTTATTTTCTTGACCAGCACTTGATCATAGACCTTTAGAGGGGTATGTATTATGTGGTCATAACCCTCAATTTGTACATTTGGGGATCCCAGACAATTGTTGTATACATATTTGATCTTTTCACTTAGCCTTCATACATCATCTGTTATATGTTTATTGTCACCTCGAGGACAGAGCATAGCAAGAAGTGTCACCTCTCTTCTTAACACTACCATGTTGGGCGACAACCCTTAGCAGTGAGGGATATGAATCTCTGTAGGCTGACATAACTGTATCTAGGAGTAATCTCACTCTAGTTTGGTATGTTCAACACAGGTACGCAACTGTGACCTCACAGTACAGATACTTGTTCTGCATAGGAATTACCCATTGGATGATGCCTCGCTGAGAGTTTGTTTGTACTGGCCAAGAACGCTAAGCTCTATCATCAGCCCAGAGATGGAGGCACTGTCACAGTCAGAATGCAGCATTCGACTATACAAAAAGTGGGCTAACAGGCCATTGTGTAAACTTCTAGCACACAAATCTGCATCATATGGGGAGAAAGGATATGCCTTTGCCCAGCGAGAGTTAGTTATCCGTTGTAGGAGACCGATATGATCCAGGCTCACCTGATCCATTACTTCTACTACTACCATATTTGATGGTCTACTTTCATCGATACAAATTTATGGATCTTTTGTAAAAAACATAGCACGGCTATTTCTGAAGATATGCCATCAGTATAAAGCTTTGTTACAGCACACCGCTTTTTGTATCGCATGTCTACACTAAGAACTCCCAATGAAATGTCGGAGTTGTATCCCCGCATGAGCAGTAAGCATAAATTTAATAACAAAAGAGATTGGATCAAGGAGGTGTCACTAGAATATCTAAAGCTGTGTTTGATAGAAAGGCAATTTCAATGAAAGGTCTTTGTCGTTGTATTCGTAAATAATATGATCGATGCATGATACTTCCGGCTGAAAAAATCACAACACTCATCCCAATCCTATCAACAGCAACAATTTTGGTTTGAGGAATGAGCCCATGCTTGTCAGCTGTATATTTTTATTAACATTTAATGCAGTGTCTTTAGAATGATAAAAAAAATAGAAATAATAATGAACTTTCAGCTCAGAAACAAAATTTTTCTCTAGGTGGGAGCAGTAGATAAATGTTTTCTTTTTGCACTAGTGAGAATTTTTGATTTATATTGTCTGGTAATATATACACAGTGCCTGTTCCTTTGTTGCCGTATGTGTGGTACGGGAATCTCAAAAGGGTGGAACACCTGGCCGTTACCTGGCTAGGGTTTGGTTTTCAGGCTAACGGTATCTAGCGAAACAAACTCACCATGAATGAGCCGAGAGAGGATAACTCCTGGGTAGAGAATTCCTGGATAGCTATCTTCAGCCTAGAGAGGGTCGTGCTGGTGGCAAAGCCAACCTAGCAGAGCTGTCTACTGAGGGTCGTACTGGTGGCAAAGCCAACCTAGCAGAGCTGTTTACTGAGGGTCGTACTGGTGGCAAAGCCAACCTAGCAGAGCTGTTTACTGAGGGTCGTACTGGTGGCAAAGCCAACCTAGCAGAGCTGGTGTCTCGAGTAGCTTACAAGCGGAGCTTGTAGCGGGTGCATTTATATCTGATAGTATACGTTGCGAAGCGGGATGTACCCTGACCTTGCCCTCTGAGCAGATTAAGCGGGACGCACCCGGAACCTGGACTGTGTAGCCTTAGCTATATGAGGTGTATTGACTATATATTCAGACCGGACACTGAAACGCACTTCCTGGGAGTAATATTGGAAATGCGATAGACTGTCTGTGATAATACTGTAAGACGGTGCAGCCGTCTTAATATTGAGTTCCATGTCGATAATTGCTAAGATTAAATGTGTATAGAATATATTTATGATGTCCGTGAGATTGCTTCTGCAATAAATATATATATGTTGAAGCAGTCTACATGATATTGATAATATAATATGTTCCAGTTTAAATCAGGGTAGATAACCCTTTTCACATCAGAATGACTCTGTTTGACTTTGAATATTCTATATTTAGAATATTCAAAATTAGTAGGCATGATACATCCATTATATTAGCAGACAGCAAGAGTTGTCCCCTCCATAATGCGTGTTACTGGGCTCGCTATATTATTTATAGCTTCAAAACTACCTCAGTATGTTGGTCCACATGCTGCATTTACCCTAGCTAATACCCTGTCCTAAAACACATAAGTCAATGACCAACTTTGAGTTGTTTACTAGTAGGAATCTTTGGACCTCAATGTGGTTTTCATTAGTACTGAATACGACGCCTCGCTTCACGGGTTCCTTCCATTGCATGTACCCACAGTCCTCAACCCTTTTAGCATGTCAAGCCTCACACCTGGTAGCTGAATAAATTTTTGATAATTATGATAATGATGTATGGTTATGAGTATAGTTGCCTCTTAGGAGTACAATTAATTGCTATTATTATTGCGGTTATTGTGCATGCCGGAGATATGTTACTAAGGCTAAAGGTTCAGTAGATTATTTAGTAATATGTGATCTTCGATGATATTTGACTACCATGTCATCTTACATGGTTCTAGAAGTACTGCAAGTAATATTAAAGATTAGTGGATAGAATATAATGGTTATTGCTCTGAAAACAGTGACTCAATTCTGAGGCATACAATGGAAATACATTTTGCACCATGTAACAAATGACAAATGTGCTGACTGGAAAGATAAATACCTTGGCTTGCATCTTTTCCAGGTCTATTTTACCAACATCCACATTCTTTAGTTTTCCTGCAAAAAACTTCACCTCTTTCATTTCAGCTTTTTCTGGTTCTCTTCCTAGATGAGCCGACCTGTCAATCTTCCTCATAACCTGAAACAAACACAACAAAATACTGGATCCAATTGTATGTTTTTTTGTACATAGCAGCAGCTTGTAACTTTTCTCAAAGAACTCGAATCTTTCAGGACTTTGTTTGTGGTGATATCAGTTCTTTATTATACCTTTTTGCCCTTTGCATCATCATGTATTCTGGAACAGGCTTTACCAAAACACCCTATTTATAACCTGAAATGAGAGTAGTATAGCTTACCTGGACAGATATATTTCCACTGTGACTGTGATCCGAAGGCACCCACCATTTTGTTTAGTTATCACTGTAGAGTGACAGTGACAGTGACAGTGTGTGATTTATTGGTACAGGAAGTATAACTTATGGTAAGATTAGGTAACTGACAGGCAAGATAGGCAGCCTTTTGATATTTCCGGTCCTGCAAGAGTTAAATTAATGGTGAACATAAATCAAATTCTTTGTTATCATCATAGAATGGTATAATGACTTCATCTGGTTAAGAAATTTAACCAAAGATTGAACACTACCACATACCAGCTTGGTTTATTAGGGCTCTCCATGTCTTTGGCATGTGATCTAATTCTTTTTTGGTGCTCAAGAGTCTCTAGTCATGGATAAGTTAGATAATCTCTCACGACAACCAGCAGCAACATAATTTTGATAGAAATCCTCACTCTGTATAAAGAAATGGAAATCGGAACATAGAAATATAAAATCTTAAAGACTACGGAAGGACCACAGCAATATCTAGTCTGGCAGCTAGTTCTGCTGTAATTATGCATTGTTTTCACATTTAGAAAATTCAGAGCACTTTAGGGTAAAAATTATGTTCAGTGTTTGAAATTGTCCTCCCTTCTCATCTAAGAGCTATGAGGTATTCATGTAGCCTAGTGCTGTGCCAACCTAATAAACTACTACTTCAAAATACTTAATCACCATTCTTTTCACATAAGTTCAAAATAATTATTGTCCCATTGTCAGGAGACATTTCACAACAGCAGATAACTTCATTTATGAATTTATACAGTTCTCCCAGGTAGATACAAGTGATAGTTTATTGGGCTGGTTCAGCACTAGGCTTCGCAAATACCCCATAACTCATATATGAGAAGGGAGGACAATTTCTAACACTATACATAATTTTTACCCAGGATTGCTCTGAATTTTCTAAGTGTGAAAGTATTGCGTAACTACTGCAGAACTAGTTGCCAGACTATGTGTTGCTGTGGTCCTTCTGAAGTCTTTAAACGTAGCCAATAGTCTCACTTTTGCTGTAATTGTAAAAATGGCTAACAACACTGCATGAATCTATTTTTTCAGACCGACCGCTTCTAGTTTGATTCCGTATTGATTACTCTCCATATTATGTTTTTAAAAGTCTGATCCTTTGATTTTGCAATCATGAGTGGACCTAAGAATGATGCGTCGCTCAAATTGCAGTTCTTAGTGTAATCTTTTGGTATAAATTACCAGAGCTTTGCAAAATCCAGGTTCAGTAACACTGTTTCACACGCCTATATAGCAAAGCATTTCAATATTATATAATAACTGACAATACATTGTCAAAAAATAAAAATGTATGAAATTATTAATGTGTAGACTCCGGAAAACGGAAATTCAATATTCTAACCGTGTTAAACCACCGAAACTGAAATCTATTCCTAAAATGATATAATACGCAGTCAATATGCAACCCCAAAGAGTCATAAAGTACAGTTTTCATGTAAAACGAAATCAAGAAAGTGTCAAAGTCTTGTGGAGGTGCTTTATGGGGGACTTGTTATTGTCAAAAGTCACCATCCCACCACTTGTTTTAGCTGTGCTATTTATAATCTCAGCAATGTAGATCGGAATGGTTCTTGTATGTAAGAAACAGTTCTATGGTATACAGTCACTAAGAAATCTACCTGCCTAAGGCAGTTGGTAGACCTTCGTTTTGGTAGTGGATACAAGTATCTTAAGTTCTTAAGCAATCAATGAGTTACACCACAGTTTAATCATAGAGATATCAGAGGACGCATTATGTCAAAAAATTTAAACCACTCAATAAGGACTTTTACATGTTAAAAAACATCTTTTGGAGCGTGGTTGAGATATGTTAATGGGAAATATTCTGTCTATCCTGGATCCCAAAGATATCAGCCAATTTCTATGAATGGCATCATCTACAATCGTTAATCTAAAACCCATCCTGGTTCTGAGTTTGACGGACTGGGAGCACTAGATGCCCTTGGAAAAAAGCCAAATCATTCTAAAACCTTATTGCGCACTGGCAAAGGTGTGAATATCCTTGACTAATAGCAGCAAGTTGCACAAGATTCTCAAGGACAAAACTGGATCATTCTAGCACCTCAGGCTGAACTTGTAAGTTAACATCATAGGTGTGAATATGCTTGCCTATAAAAACAGGTGCGTTTGGGTGTTCAATCCATTACACTCTTGAGTTCAGCTTAGACAACCACTACTACTAAAAAATACACACACCCCACTAAGAATGGAATCAACAAAGCGAGTGCTCATTCTTGGTGCAAGGGGCTGTGGGAAATCAGCATTGATTGCACAGCTTACTAAAAGAAATAATGCCACTGTGAAGACTACCAAATTGAACGAGAGTTATCAAGAATCAAAGCTAGCAGCAAAATTTCTTGGTAAGAAAGTGTGTCCTTACATTACATTCATTGTCTTCAAGAGAAATTTTCTCATGTTCATCCTTCTGGAGCTGTTGAGTATTTTTACAACAATTACCAGTTCAAATTGATGTATTTTCCTTATTGAGAATTAATGTGTTGATAATATTCTTCATTTTCTTTGCAGGTCACACTTGCAGGCTGAATCTTCTTGAGACAGAAAATGAAGGAGTACATTTTATGGCTAAGACTTCAGTTATCATGGTGTTTTTTGACAGTAGATCTTATACATCTCAACAAGAATCAACCAGAATCTTCAGAAACATCCGCAAAATCTCACAAGGTAAGCTACGTAATCAGTATCAGATTATACAGATTTGTTTAGCTATCCAGAAAAACACAAAACTGACTTGAAAAGCAAGAAAAGAAATTGTCATAAATATTTACCGATTATAAACATAAATATTTACAATAATTACTATATATATTTTCAGTGGTCACTGACAACATACCAATCATTATGGTGTTCACGAAATGCCGTGATGACTCTGCAACAAAAGAGTTTGAGAAAGACTCGGAATTTCACCTCCACTCGATCAACTCAAAGACTTCACTCGGCATGGATCAACTCAAACTAAAAATGTTCCAAATGGCGTATCCCAACCTCACAAAGATAAACCCAACTCCCTCGCAACCCTTTAGAAAACTTACCCACAGAGTTTCATTAGCTATGAGATCAATAATCAAATCAATGGGAACCAATGAAACTGAGAGAGAATCCATTGTACATTCTACAATACCTTTTCAGCTAATAAGGTTGCCAAAAGAAAGGTCATCAAAAAGAAGTTTAATGTTTTCATTAGATAAGATTTATGGACAGGTTTGAAGTTATTGTGATCTTCCGTGCAGTGCAAAGTACCCATCATGAGTTGATTAATGATTGAAAGATTTTTTCATTTTTTTTATACTTTTTTCTCGATTTTGTTATAATTCTTTTTATGGAGTTAATAAGTTTTCATACATATTTTTGCATACAGAGGTATTTTTCAATTTCTTTCCAAATCAGTGTGGCGATATGTCCATATGGGCTAAAAGTAATGCTGGTTCAACAGATTAACAGAGGGGCATCCCTATCAGTTTTTATCATATTTATATCTTTATACTTCTTGCTCACTTTTTGATTACTTTTTATTTAGCCTTTTTAATGAATTGACAATGCTTTATACTGATTTAGTACCCTAAAATGAATTATTTCATACAGAGGTCTTTTTCAAACTGGTTTACAATTAATGTGATTGCTATTCCTGTTCAAACAGATTGAACATTGATGAGATGCACCATTGCAGGATTGCAAGGAACATCATAGGCTATTTTTTGACTGCCTGTCTGACTGTGTTTTTGGTTGCAAATATGTGCTAGAAAAATGGTGGTTCAGCAAAATTATACAGCATTTTCCCTTTTCTAAACGGAATATCTCACTTTGGATTATCGTAATTATGAGTCTATTGGGTAATACTTATACTATTTCTTCAATTCAAAATTGTAATTATGTTCAACTTGTTATTAGCATAACATATTTTTTTGAAGAGGAATTGATCAAAATTTTATCCAACAGTGACAGTGAACCTATAGTGACATATTTTTTTAATGGATAGTGGTTCGAGGTGTAATGATTTAACTGAAAAAAACCTTAAGTTTGTGAGCCAGCTTCCAAATCTTAAGACTGCGGTTACTATCACTCATTGGTTAACATCGCTGTTAAAATTTCATATGCCAGAAGGAAAAGGCTTATTGGGGTGATAGCACTTTCAATGAAACACAGTGAAGATCTGCTGTTAGGGAAAAATGAATCAAAACTCAACAAACATTTTGGATCATTTGAAAATACATTTGATTCATCGAAAAAAAGTATTATTTATTGAGTTTACAAACAGCAGTCTTCTGTCTTCTGATATACCCTTCCAATGGTGCCCAACCACATCTCAATATTGATTACACCTTTCACCTACTGCTAACAAAGGAGAAAACTGAGAGAGTCATACTGTAATAACGCAGCATATTTATAAATTTTCTTCATTTTAAAAAAGAAATATAGTTACAGAAGTATACATACAGCCTTGTCTGGCTAAATAGCAGAAGAAAGGCTTGGCACTCATGTGTATACCGTTGGAAAGCTGCCGAGCTACTGAAAATGAATAGCTGAACGAAAACTTGATTCGATGACGTTGTGTCATTTTAGGGAGGAAATGAGGCAGAAAACGCTCTTGTTGTCAATGCAGATGGAGGAGTCAAATTAATTGCAAGAAATTTCAAATCAGGTGGAATGTATACTTAGAGATTGCGTTCATCGTAAAATTTGATTTTCTTTGATATATGACTAGCCTAAATTGACTTTTTACGTCACGCCATACAACGCATTTTTTTTTTGAAGCCGTGAAAATTTGTGAAATTTCAATCATTAATTCACAACAGATCATAGGCTCGAATCAAAATTGATTATGATTTTCTCTTAGAGTACTCTTCAAATGTCATAGACATTGACTTTCTAAAAATTAGCTTCCATATTGCAATGACAGTAGACTCTCGAATACGGCTAATATTTTCGCCACCTTTGCATAACGCCAAACATGCTGGCCAAATAACCATTATTGTGGCCAAACAAAGTTTTTTTGAAAGTTCTCACATACGAAGCCGCTTTCATTAACCATGGTGCACACATGAAATTTCAACATAACTTTTCATTGCATCTTCATTTTTCTTGAATTTAACGCAAAAGAATGCCAAAAAACAGCTATTTTTAGGGACTTCTGAGGTGTTTTTTGGCATTCTTTTGCGTTAAATTCAAGGAAAATGAAGATGCAATGGAAAATTATGTTGGCATTTCTTGTGTGCACCATGGTTAATGAAAGCGGCTTCTTATGTGAGAACTTTCAAAAAAACTTTGTTTGGCCACAATAATGGTTATTTGGACAGCATGTTTGGCGTTATGCAAAGGCGGCGAAAATATTAGCCGTATTCGAGAGTCTACTGTCATTGCAATATGCAAGCTAAATTTTTGAAAGTCAATGTGTATGACATTTGAAGAGTACTCTAAGAGAAAATCATAATCAATTTTGATTCGAGCCTATGATCTGTTGTGAATTAATGATTGAAGGTTCACATATTTTCACGGCTTCACAAAAAAATGCGCTGTATGGCGTGACGTAAAAAGTCAATTTAGACTAGTCATATATCAGAGAAAATTAAATTTTAAGTTGAACGCAATCTCTAAGTATACATTCCACATGTTTTGAAGTTTTTTGCAATTAATTTGACTCCTCCATCTGCATTGACAAAAACGGCGTTTTTTGCCTCATTTCCTCCCTAAAATGACACAACGTCATCGAATCAAGTTTTTGTTCAGGTATTGATTTTCAGTAGCTCGGTAGCTTTCCAACGGTATATGATATGTTGATAGTCGGATCGGTCTTTGACATTACCTTTTGTCACGTCATAATCATTGGTGGTATGCATGCAGTTGATTAACACCTGATATATATGTGACTATGTATAGTAATTTCTGATGTCATAGTGACTTGCCCAAGGCCAAAACGCCGCTAATGGTGCCGTGATGCTTCGAAGGGGTAAAAATCAAGGGCAAGCAGGAATTTTCCTGTGTGAATCATTATGGACTCCATCATATTGTGCCATTCTGTCATTTATACAGAAGTGTAGATAGATATGATATCCAACAGTTCTTGAAATGTTTGTAGAAGTTTTTGAAGACGCTCTCACCCACAAGCGCAGTGAACACATTTGCATTTACTTTAGTACTGGCAAGAGAGTCCAGCATACATAATGGCTATGAAGTACACCGCTTCAGTCAGTTCTTCTGCGGTTGGTTTTGATTTGTGTAATAAAACTTGTGACGACAGATTTGTAAGCATTGTTTCAACCTGCTTTTTTTCATCACTTTATTATTTTTGAAACCTTATTTACAAAGAATGCAACATAGTGCTAGAATGGACGCATTGAATTTTTTTTGCAGCACAAACTAAGTAATTGATTTATATTGGATGACAATGACTTTGTTGATGGTGAGATGTTTTTCCGATCAATACATCAAACATCTGACATTCACGCCATTCTAGGGCTCAGCTAATTTAGGCAGACCAATATTGTCCTGTTTTGCCACCCTGTTACTCATATTACTAAAATACCCAATAACCAACACTTGTGTAATTAACCCTGCCTGCTAAATAAATTACATTCATTATTGCTATTGTATAGTTATAGTATAAGCCTTTACAGTTCTAGTCAATATTATATAATTGGATTGACATTGTATTCAATGAGTTCGTATTTAGATGACCAGGCAAGATCTGCTGTAATGAATAGATATTGCTGTGCAAGGTAGCATCAAAGTCTATAACGCAAGAGGCACAGTTTCAAATCCCAGCCGGGGCAAATCTTTTCTTTTCGTTTCATCATGATGGAAATCGAAAGCATTCCATTCGAATTATCCGCTCACAATTTTTGTAAGCACAGAAAACTCTTAGTAATGAATATGATGACCCGACAAAATACTTATGTTCAACTCTTCTGTGTTGTGCAATACCGTACGTTATATTTTGTGCAATCTGTTGACATTGGCAGCAACTGCATAAATAGAATACATCAGCTAAGCTATGCTAGCAGAATTATTAGAAAACTTTGCTACTAATAAAAATGTACAACATCGCTCACCAGCGGAGAGAAGTGATATGTGAATGAGGCCATATTTTCCACAGAACCACTGACTATTGTGAAAATATGCTGACTGATGCTAAACAAACTCAAACTTGGTGTCACAGCAAGTAGTATGAGTACTGATTATTGGCATAGTCTAAACTACGCTCCTTGTGATTATTGAGAGTGAATGGGTCTCAGCTATATCTATTTGTTAGCCAAAGTCAAAGATGCTCTGAGCATGGAGGTAGCTCTGAATGTTATGGTATGTGGGCTGAGGGAGGCAAAGGTAAATCAACTATTGTAAGCCTGGTATATATTCATTAGGTTGCGCGGGGGGTAGGCTGCACCTAACAGTGCTCTGTGCTTTTAGTTGAGTACGCTGCTCAAATCTTGGACTACCACTCTTAAAGATTACTGGCAGATAGATATTGACGCTGCCGATCCACACATATTTATCTGATAGACATACTATCTACAGCAGAGCAGATATACTCAACTTAAAAAACTGCAACAGCAATGGATTTCAAATTATCAACAAACAGATCTTAGACACTATATCTCAATTGGTGCAATTAAAGGATTAGCCACTAACAGCAGACAATACACAACAACTAAGAATGGATTACACTCGAAGAAAACTAAACAAGGCTGCAGAGCTGGTAAAGATAAAACTAGACAAACCACTCAACAATAGACACCAGATCCAATACCTGCACCGATAGCTAAGAAAACTTCACAGAGCCATCCTGTCGTTCAATACACAAACTGCAGGTCACTTAATAACAACAACATTCCAGTATCGCTAACAAAGAAAAGAAATTTCACCCACACACCCAGCCTGCTCTATACTAATTGAAGGTCTTTAAATACTTGAAAACTTGCAGAATTGCAGGTTTACGCTGAAATACACAAACCAAGCATTATTTGTCTAACAGAGACATGGCTCAACAATGACAAACAGCAAACTGTTAACATCGATAGATATAAAACCCACTTTTGCCACAGGATAAATAGAATAGGAGGAGGTGTAGGGATTTTCTTGCATGACCATCTCGGTGCAACAACCATATCCTCAGAAACATCCAGCACTTTCTCTGCAATCTGGGTAAAAATAAACATCAAATCCTACTCCCCAATTACAGTTGGCTGTTTGTACCATCCACCTGATGCTGAGCAGTCAAAAACACAACACTATTTGTCGACTACACTATTGAAGTTGCATAGGAAGCACCCAGCGTCAAAGCTGGTGATTTTAATAAATTACCTGTAGAAGATTTATTGGAGCAATTCAACCTGCATGACCTGGTTAATTTCCCTACTAGAGGAAACAACAAACTATCTCCACTCGGTGACAGTGATCACTGCTGTGTACTCCTGAATGGACAGCCAGCAAAACGCAAACGTTACAGCCCAGTAAAAAAACGCCTCATCACTCCAGGTCACAAGAATGAGTTCCTGGTTTTATTAGCACAACATAATTGGAGTAATTTTCTCAACGAGCAAAATGTTCACCAACAGGTTGTTAATCTACACGAATCTATCGATCAGCTCCTCAATAAACATTGTCCATACCAGACTAAAATACAGCGACAGGATAAGCCGCCTTGGATAACTGCGGACATTGAGAAAATCATCACAGCCAGGGACAAAGCAAACCGCAAAGGCAGTTACAAGCAGCTCAAAGCGACGGTTCAGCAAATGGTTCGAACTAGCAAGAGGAAGTTTGTGAGCAAACAGCTGAATGACAACAAAAATGCTAAAAAGTGGAGGGCAACTGTAAAAAAACTCACAACCAACAACGAAAGCAGCCGTACAACCAATACAACAACGGTAATAGAAGACAAATGCCTATCCGACTGTGATGTAGCCAAAAATCTCAATTCATATTTCAAGAGCGTTGGGGGAGAAGCAAGAAAAAAATCCCCACCTGACACACCCTCGTCATATACTCCTCTACAGCACATCAGTCTTGGTGAGATAAAAATGCTGCTCAGTAAAATCGACCGTACCAAGGCATGTAACACTCTAGATTTTCCATCCTGGGTGTCAATAGACGGATGTGAAGACATGGGTATACCGGTACAACATATAATCAATACAATGCTAGACTGTGGAGAGTATCCGGATATCTGGAAGAGAGCGGAAGTAAAACCACTGCCTAAAACCAAACAGCCTAGCCAATACAAAGATTATCGGCCTAACTCCTTGTTATTCCATTTCGGAAAACTGGATGAACAGATCATGATCAACGAAATGCGATCTAAACTGCAGCAAATCATTCAAACTTCAAACCAAATATATCCAGTTAGCATCATTGGATTTTCCAAAGCCTTTGATCGGCTGCAACCATCCATAGTACTGCAGAAAATGAACGACCACGAATTCTACCCTCAGGTTATCAGATTCATATCAGACTTCCTGAAAAGAGGTAAGCAGTGTGGGAAATTCAACAGCTCCACTTCAGAATACATTGACATAAATGTTGGAGCTCCATAGGGCACAAAACTCGGGCCAATATCATGGCTCATATACATTAACGATCTCCCGGTTCCTGAGTTCAAAACTGTTAAGTATGCAGATGATAGCACTTTCTATTTAAGAGTTAGCGACCCTGATAGCCAATCAATTGTGCCAGCCATTGAACAGACAGCTCTATGGTCAGCAAACAATCATATGCTCATGAATGCTGTCAAGACTGTTATTATGAATTTTTATTTGAACTATTTACAAGAAAACCGAAATCCAGTATTATTTGAGAATAGCAGCGTCAATCCCTCCCAAGTGATGAAGTTTTTAGGCATCTACATTGATGACCACCTGACTTTTATTCCACATGTTAATACTATAATCAAAAGCTGCAAGTTATTTTAATGAGACAACTCAACAAATTGGGAATGTCCTCGACTGGCTTATGTAAATTTTACTGTGCTAACATTAGATCAGTTCTCAGCTATGGTGCACCAGTTTTTTATCAATTTTTATCAGAAACTACCAAATCAAAGCTTGAGCATGTTCAAGACACTGCCACCAGAATTATTTTCCCTTATGCGCCATATGGCGATAGGCTGGATATGCTGGATTTGATTCCACTTGATGATTTGATTATACGTCAATCTACCACGCATTTTAGTAAGATGGCCAACAGCTGTGCACATCCGCTACATGATAGAATCATTTTTAATAACTCCAGGAGATCCTCTAGATGCCATACTGTTTTAGGCCTAAGAAAGCAAGGACAGAGAAGAGGAATAGCAGTTTTTTTATGTTTTATATGAATTATTATAACTCTGGACACAAATTTTAGTTTTTTAAATGCTCTAAACATTCAAGTACTATCATTGATGCTTCCCACTTCAAAGGATAATTAAGAATGTAAAATAAACTCAACAACAACAACATTACCTGTCTGCAAAGGAGCTCTTGATGATATTTATTTATTTATTTATTTATTGAGGTTTTCTAAAAGTTTATAATTAAAGCAAATTAAAAATAACTTGTTGACCTCACACACATTAACATAGATACAAAAAAATGAATTGAATAAAAAGATATAAGTGGTAGGGTGTTACATACTATATAGTGTGTAGGATGATGAAAGCATGGTATCATAAATTGCATGAATAAGATGGAAAAAGAAAAGAAGAAACAGAGAGTGGCAAACAAAAATACAAGTTAACAACATAAGGTAGGATTAAATGATAATTATTCATGAGGCTTGGTTGATTTAGTTACAAATGTATGAAAAATATTTAAAAAGGCTGATTTGCCTAGGTTTGATCTAAATGAGGGTTTAATTATTGCACAGTTGCTTTGAAGTGATCGCGTATGTCTGTTTGATTTGCTAACGAGATGAAGTATGTGCTTGGATGCATGGCCTTTATGGACCCTCGATTTGACACAATTGTGAAAAAGAAAATTCCTTCTACACTGTGGAGAGTATGTAAATTTAGGAGCAAGCGGCCAGATGTGACAGAAAATTGTTTGGGGGCTGTAGTTATGATTCTGATTGCTTTATTTTGTACTTTTTCTAATGTATCTGAATTTTTGGCTAAACCATCAAGGTACAATGATGAGCAGTATTCTACTATAGGTCCGATCAGTGATTTGTAAGTCTTCAATGAGTTTTCTACTGTCATGTATTTTTTTTAGCTTTGATAACAAGTAGACCATTTTGTTTGCTTTAGAGGCGGTGGCATTAAACTAAGTTCTGAATCAAGAATAACTCCAAGAAGATTGAGCGAATGCTTGGATTCTATTTTCAAATTGTTTATTTGGATTCGGTAAAAATCTTCTACTTTCCTATTTGAGAAAATACAGTATTGGGTTTTGGATAAGTTGAGTTGAAGGAGATTGTTTGAATACCAATTCGATACTTCTCTCATCAATGACTCAGATTTATCCATTAAGGTAGGGATATCTGTTGCTGTGCAGTAAATAACGGTGTCATCAGCGTAAGCGAATGCAGTTTTGTGCTTGTTAAGGAGATCATTGATAGCAAGATTGAATAAGATTGGACCTAGAACACTTCCTTGGGGTACTCCACATGTAATCGGTAGTGCACTGGACTGATCATGATCAACTTTCATGATTTGGGTTCGATGTGAAAGATAGGATGTAAATAATTTTGTTGTTGACTCTGCGAAATTTATTCGCTTTAGAGTGTGGATGAGTTGTCCATGATTTATAGTGTCAAATGCTCTACGTACATCCAAAGAGAGTGACTTACTTGACTTATGTTGCAGAACTCCTAGTGGAATATTGCGCCAGAATCGCCTTCTCCTTTCCCTTCCATCTTTCTCGATCTCTAGCCATCTCGCTAGCCTCCGCCCACGACTTGATGTTGTGTACCTTCATCTGTTTGAGCGCCGTTCTTCGCCAAGTCTGATTGGGTCGCCCTCTCCTTCGGGTGCCTTCAGGGGCCCATCCGAGACTGGTGTGAGGGAGAGATTCCTTCCTCCTTAGGCTGTGTCCTAGGTATCTCCATCTTCTAACTTCAATGTGCTGAGAGACTGGTTTCTGCTTGCTGCGTTCACATACTTCCAAGTTGGAAGTTTTGGACCACCAATATATTTTCAGTATCCGACGACAGCAGTTCATGTGAAATACCTCCAGTTTGTCCATATCCACTTTCGTCATTCGCCATGTTTCACATCCATAGAGGAGCACAGACACCACGTTCGAGTTGTAGAGTTTGAACTTGAGATGGTTGCTCATACTTCTTGATCTCCACACCTTGTTCAGTCTGTAAAAGGCTGTAGTTGCAGAGTTGATGCGGTTCTTGACATCTGCTGCTGCACCACCAGACGCATCAATTTTCGCACCAAGATACAAAAAGTTATCTACAAACTCGAGTGACTTGTTGCTGACTGTGAAATTGTTGTTAGATGCAGGGCCCATTCCATCTCGATGAATCCTCAAAACTTTCGTCTTTTGTTCATTGATGTGCAATCCCGCTTTACTCGCTGTTGTTATGAGCTTGTCTGTAACTGTTTGCATCCCTCCATGTGTTGTAGAAAATAGCGCGACATCGTCTGCATAAGCTAGATAATTCAGCTTGGTTGTAAGATTCCATCGGAGTCCAGTTCGATGTGTCGCTTGTACTTGCTTCATTATGAAGTCTGTAGCCATGATAAATAACAGAGGTGAGATTACGCAGCCCTGTCTAACTCCTGATTTTAACTCTACCTGGAGAAGATCCCCGGATTCACCCAGACGGTCCCAAGTCCGTGTAAAAGAGGAGGGTTGTGTCTGGGTCAACTACCCATTCACATAAAAAAAACCCAGTTACAGAAACAGAATCGAATAATCTTACCCCTCCAAAGAGAGTGCACCTATGAAATATACTATATCATTCTCAGCCATCTCAGTTATATGGTGTACGGGAAGCAATTTTGGTAGTTTTCTCTCTCACTCTTGGATGGTAGTTCCCTAGTAGGTGTTGGCACTAGTTCAGATGGTAACATCGTTTAAAGTAATAAATTTTTCTGTCAGCTTGAGTGCCACAAGCAGGGAGGTTAGCCAATAACAGGCATACTTACATAATTACAGTGATATCCTTGATGTCAAAATTTTTAATTGTCCAATTAAGTATAATTAAAACTGTTTGTTAATCCTTCACACACATTCCATTGCGCTTGTAACAAGTCATCATGACACACCTGTGGAATCAGAGAGACAGGAGTCATTGTAAGCTGACCTAACTTCCTGTCTTTTGCTGCTGATAATGAATGCGGTCAGTTTTTAATTTCGCGAATATTCATTTTTATAATGATGGTTGTTTGGGTGGAAGTGCAATCATGACTATTTTGCCTACGCAGATGATACCTTATTATTTTGTGTAGCTACCAGTATACCGGAGGTATTAGAAAACACCCAAACACTCCTCAAAGAAGCATCAACATGGTACAAAAACAACCTCTTAACACTAAATATTGCAAAAACACAATTCTGTATTTTCTCAAACCGAAATCTTAAAAACTTTTACCATATTGACCACCAAAGCACCAAAATCGAGTCACAACTTGCAATCAATGTATTAGGGGTCCCCCTTGATACAGACCTCTCCTTTCAAACACATGCAATAGATGTGGCAACCAGAGCAAATAAAGTTGTATACTTAATAGCGAAACTTAGAAAGTTTATGAATATAGAAGAAAGACTCAAGACCTATAAAAGTTTAGTTCGACCTATTCTTGAATATTGCTCAGCAATCTACTTAGAAACTGCACAAAAAACCACAGAGACTATCGAAAAGGTCCAAAATAAAGCCATCAGAATTATCATATCTGCACCTAGAGAGTTTTCGGTCACAACTGGCAGAACACTTTTGAACCTCCCAACATTACATAGTAGAAGAATTTACCTATTTCATAAGTTTACACACAAAAAAGTGGCAAAAAACAATGCATCTAAACATATCCTTCACCTTGTACAAAAAGCAAATAGACATCAACGTACTCTGAGAAGTAATCAGCTCTGATGAATCTATTACATACATTCACACTGAAAAATCAACGGCCACAAAATCTGTTATCATTTACTTGATGTAGCCTACAGTGTAACACAACCTTATGGCATTAACATCTTCTGATTATTATTTTTCTTTTAGTCCTTTTTCTTCCCACATATTTCAATAACCACAGTATTTTAATCTTTGAATGACATAACAATTCTTTATCCACCATGTCAAATTACTCTATTATACTTTTACCACATATAGCCTAACTAATGTTGAATTTTTTTTCTCTTTTTGTTTTTTTTTGTCTGTCTCAGAGGTCAACAAGTTGCCTTTAACTATCTGTTATTTGTATACTTTCAAGCCAACCTCTATAAGTAAATAAATGATCATTCTTTGACCAGTGAGTTACAAACTCCTTGCTTTGACAGAGGAGTGAGGGGGTGAGGTAGTTTCGAGGCTATGCTTAATATAGCGAACCCAGTAATACTCACTAATGAGGGGACAACTCTTGCAAAATCAATCCAAAGCTGTCTGCTAACATAATGGATGTACCATGCCTACGAATTTTGAATATTCTAAATATAGAATATTCAAACAGGCTATTTCTATAAGGGTTATCCACCCTGATTTAAACTTGAACCGATTATAACAGTATTATGTAGACGGCTTCAACATATATATATATATTTATCGCAGAAGCAATCTCACGGACATCATAAATATATATTCTATACACGTTTAATCCTGGCAATTATCGACATGGAACTCAATATCAAGACGGCCGCATTTCCTATACTATTCTCACTAAGTGTATGTCAGTGTCATTCTAAGTATTAATAACAATACACCTCATATAGCTTAGGCTACACAGTTAAGGTTCCGGATGCGTCCCGCTTAATCTGTTCAGAGGGCAAGGTCAGGGTACGTCCTGCTTTGCAAAGTATTCTATCAGAAGTAAATGCACCCACTACAAGCTTCCGCTTGTAAGCAACCTGGAATTCCAATCATTTCAACAAATTCCTGCCTAAGGAATCCCCACACTGTAAGTTATTCTGTTATATACGAGCCGGTAGCTTAGACAGGCGGTTGGGTTGCCAGATTAGGGGCTTGCAGGGCCAATACAGCAGTAAAGATTTAAAGCGATAAATTATTGCCTGGACAGCCTTTAAGCAGATAACTTTTCAAAGCTCTCAGATTATTATTATCGGCTGCATTGATAAATTTAGAATTTACAGTGACCACCAGACATTCTGTATAAACGAGTTCTATTGTGTAATTGAATGATAGGCCTGTTTGATTATTACTCTTGCTTCTCTCTACCCATATACCATAAAATTCAGAGCTTTCTCCATGTAATGCCCAGAGCATCTTCAGCCAACAAACAGCTGATGAAAACCATTCACACTAAAAAATCCCGAGGAGCGTGGATTAAGACTATACCAATAATCAGTACTAATACTACATGCTATGACACCAAGTATGTGTTTTTTTAGCATCAGCAAGCATATTTCAGTAATATTTTTGTCAATCATTTGTTCTGTGGAGAATATGGCCTCATTCTCATATCACTTCTCTCCACTTAGGCATGTAGGATGTTTTATACAAAGTAGATCCTCGCTCAACCAGTTAGCGTTTTTGTACTTTTTAATTAGTAGCAAAGTTTTGTAATAATTCCGCTAGAATAGTTTGGCTGATGTATTCTAAATATGCAATTGCTGCCAACATTGACAGATTGCACAAAAGATAATGTAGGGTACGGTACGACTTAATAGATTTGAACATCAGGATTTCGTCGGCTTATCATTACGAGTGTGAAGGTCACCCTTGACTATGACAGTTGTAGCTAAAATTATCTCTCTATCTTACACCTTGGCTTTGGACAGTAATGCATTGATATTTGTTTGACACAAGTTGTTGCATATGGCGGCCCATAGCACCTTTATTAATGCGCATTAGCTAACATGCTAACTCGCTAATGCGCATTAGTTAACATGCTAACTCGCTAATGCGCATTAAGATTACCAGAAATATTTTTGGGTCTGTCTTTATGCATGTGCGGGCTATCACTGTCTTGATATGGCCTCTGTGATTGGTCTTACTTTCAAAATAAGACCAATCACAGAGGTCATACTAATCTCTGCTCTACTACTCCTCCACCAAAAATGATTTAAACCAAGCAATGTAATTTGTTGTGTTGTTGCTGATGGAGTTTTATTGTAAATGACACCTGTATCCTCATACCATTCATCACTGAGTATGGTAAGGCTATAACTCTCTGGTTTGGTACAACATTAGAGCGTGATGGACAAAGTTTGCAGACTATTCCATCAGTTAAATGTACTCAAATGATAATCTTTCAAACTCAGTATGAGTAAGTATATGATCAAGGAGTCCTTGATATAATATTGATTAGCAACTTGCATAGTATAGTAGTAGGCCTACCTCAGATTGATTTTGCACAGTCACTACTACATATTGTGGTGTCAACTGTGTGTTAATGAAGTATCTACTAAGCTGTTCATAGGCCTATGTCACTAGTGTTATCAGGGAACCAGACACACACAAGGCTGCAACTCATCAAATCAACTGTCAGTGACCTGCTGTCTGTGAATGGACATGTTTTAAGTTGGAAAACATGGTTTTTTGTCAATGGTTTGCTCATGTCGCTCTAGTCAAGGTATTAAGGAAGATATATATGTTTGGTTAGTTGTAGGCCAAGACGCAAGGGTCATTGTTGTGGTTCTATTGGTATGGTTTCGTCTCATGATCAATGTGAGAGATATTTAGAAATATCTAATCTAATGCAACATATATTGGATGTATATATAATTGGAGGACAAGTAAATCCCGGCATGTTAAAAAAGCTAATGCCAACTTAGGGATTGAGTTCCAGTTCTAGAACTTCAGAGAGTGCCTACAATCCCAATCATATTCTTAAAGGCTTAAAAAGAGGTTTCAACAAATGAAGTGCAATACTCATGCAATGATGCCCAGGTCACACCACCTGGTCGCACACAAATATTCAGCCAAATTATCCTTTATAGCAAGATATTTGTTACATACCCCTGGTTTTATGTTTTTTTGGTCTTTTTCTCAAGGTAAGTGGAAATTGCATCACTTTTTCTCTTCAGGCGCCCATGTATTCAGAGTGATTGTCAATGTGATTCACAAACATGAGCCTAGTGGATAATTTTATGGGAGTAGCCTACCCTCCCTGGGATTGTCAGGATGGGACCATTACCGTAACCATACTATGCCATTTATAAGCTTTACCTTCTTCACATCCAAAATCCCAGTCTTCACACCTTGTATTCAGATATTTAGCCTTGATTTGAGCTTTGTGTCAAAGCCTTTACTCTTAGTAGTTCATAGTTTGGTAAACAATCTGGTCAAAGTATTGTCATTGTAGAGGCCAGCCCAGTTCGGATACAATTTGTCCTCTGCCCCCAGAGAGCATTGGATTTGACCAATAAGATTTAATTATTTTTATTGAACCCCTGACTGAAGACCAGGCTTTTGTCAACTTTAATTAGAACAGGGCCCTAATAATGAATTGCCAATATTATCCGGCTGGCGGGAATAGACGCAGTAAATTGGTAAAAAAAAGTTTCTTCACACCTTGATTCGCCCTATTTTCCGCTTTATACTGTAATATATATATTAAAATGTATCCTAAAATGAACACCATCATAGATTTGTTGCCCTCAAACCCCTTGTCAATACAATTGGCAATACAGTAAAAATGACCAGCGGTTTGTTAGGGTCCTCAAAATAACAATTTTGTGCCCAGTGAAATCCTTGGACTGAAAAAATAATTCAATTGTAATATTTTAAAGATGATGGTGATGGAGAAGAGAGCGATGGTACAAATCATAACAATGGAAGGCATGATGACAATGGTATACCTTTATCACTACCAACATTAGATCCAAAGACTGCTTTTGGTGAGTCACAATTTAAGATTTATTCATGAGATAAAATACATTACCAACCTAGAGACCGATCAAAGAATAATCATAGTAGCGGGCCCACCAGATGAATCTGACTCAGAATAGATATAATATTATAATGAAATTCAAGTCAGCCTCTTCCCAAAACATCTGATAAAATGATTTGCCCTCACTGATTTTGACAATACAATAAATTAGCCCAGTTTGGTAGCTGGCGTCACAGGAAGAAGTCATCATTATCAGCCAGGTCTACTTTATTGACATCGTCTTGGAGTTGCAATGTCACAGAAAAGGGGATGACAACTCCAACCATCTATGAGCAGCTATACGTTATTTTTTTAGGCATCTGCAATATCAACTAACATCTGTTGACAGTTATTGGCCACCAAGGTTTCAATTTTGAGATGGTTCCTGCCCAAGATGAATATCATGGATCCTATCCGTTGTTAACCCATAGTTACATTATAAGCTGCCACTTGTGTTGTTAATTTTAGAAAGAGTGAAAATGCAACTTCAGAATTAGTACCCGACATTTCACCAATTGATAACACAAAATTATTTTGCTTTTAGATGAAGGACTCATTTTGACCCCAAAAAAAGAAAAAAAAAAGCCAATAAGTTCTACTCAGGAAGCACCGACTGGTACATATAAATAAACGTTTTCATTGCTTAGTCTCAGTACAGAAATCAAGCTCGTTGCAGCAAAGATACAGTATCCAGTTGATCTTGAGACTTGAGCAGTATTGTTTGACTGAAAGGATAAGATTGGGATTGGCATTGGCCATAAAGACCTATTTGTGTTGTATCCTCATACTAATTTTTATTGCAGATATATTCACAATTGTGTGTGGAGTTCGGATAAACCTCAAATCAGAGGATTGAGAGTGAGTTGTTTGTATGTTGATAAATATATTAATACTACCTGGTTGGCGGCGACCATTTCAATCTACATTGCTCAGTTTTTTTTATCTGTTTGTCAAGGAGAAGAGTTTGAGAGAACTTGGTTTAGATAAATAGAAATTACTTAAACTTAGTTGAGCTAGGCTAAGGCCAATCTCTTGCATTATTAGGCTATGCTATGTTTTACCCCAATTTTGTTTGCCTGCATGCACTGCCTTTGCTGCCTGCAAGTAATGGATATGTCTATCTTTCGAAGGTGCTGAGAGGGCACTGGGTTACAATGATACTGTAGTGATCGAGAAGATGGGGGATCTCTATAGGGCTGCACCTAATCAGAATCGACGTTAACTTCAGTGTCTTAAAAAAAGATGTAAGTAAACCAGCTAATGGCCTGTCATGACAACCTTGATGTTGGTTATGTTGGTTGAGGAGGGGGCACCAACAAAGTTTGTCAAGATATGCTATCTGGATCAGTACAATGACATGACATGACACACAGATTTTAAGATTGGCATTTTCAGGTAGTCAAGTTTGCTTGAAACACTAAAGACTATGTAGGGTCTTTCAAGTAAGTCCTAGCTTAGTTTCTCTGCAAAAATAACAAACAAATAATAAAGGTCATTGCTAGGCAAATTCTAAGTGCGTGATCACTTTTTACTATATGAGCCCTACTTTGAGTGTACCATCTGGCTCTGTTACCATTCAATCTAACGAATCGTTCAACTATTGAGTTGAGACCTCTGAACAAGAGAGGACAACTCCTTAGAATACAAAGGAGTCTTGAAAGAAGCACTGTATCCCTGCTGTATCAGTGTAGTCGGACCAAATGCATTGTAGGAAACCAACTGTGTTGTTATTCTCCTTTTTAGAAAGTCATAGAGCTTACTCTGAATGGTGAGAGCAATGACTCCTGCAGCAAAGCTATCAAACCAATTAAATTATTCTCCTCCTCCATTTTTATATTTAATAAACAAAATTTTTCATCATATGTATATATTTATCATTAAACAGGTATTTTGCAATAAATAAACAACCTGAAAAATCACCACACTCTTTCCTAATAAAATGACAATGAGTTTAATTTGAAAGTATCATTATTTAGCTTTGGAGCAGGGAGAATTCTCCCCGTTGTGAGAAGAAACTGTACAAGTGTTCTGCGGATTTGTGCAGTCTTGGATACTCTCTCTTCATACTTCGACCCAAGTATATAGACATGTCTTATGTTCTGGACTAACCCAACAGTTCTGTAGGCTAGACACTACACTATATGCAGCGGTTTCACTGTGGGAAAAAGATTATCAAAGATTAATGTAATGGAGACATAGTATGGAATATCTATAAAAGATTATTAAAACCGTAAGCGGAAACAATGTAGGTCCCGGAACATTGGAACAATATATCAAACCAAGACAAACGTAATATGAGGTTTGGAGCTGGACTAAATTAGCCATCATGATTTTATTACCAAGAAATAATATCACATCATATGTCACACAAAATCTAAAGGTATGGCAACTAAAGGAGAGTTGTCTACTCTTTGGAAGAATAGGGTGATCCACTTGAGATGACAGTAACATGAATAAGGTGAGAAACCAAAATACATATTAAAGTAGTCACTGAATGAAAAGTACACAAAACATTGCACATTATTATAAATGCGCATTGCTAGAACTGCGCATTGTTAGAAATGCGCATTGTTATAACTGCGCATTTCTAGAACTGCGCATTCTTAGAACTGCGCATTCTTAAAACTGCGCATTCTTAGAACTGCGCATTCTTAAAACTGCGCATTCTTAGAACTGCGCATTCTTAAAACTGCGCATTCTTAGAACTGCGCATTCTTAAAACTGCGCATTCTTATAACTGCGCATAACAAAATGATTGATGGAAATTTGTCATACAACATTGACTGTAATGAAGTACCAGACCTGCCAAAACTCCAGTCACTAATTTTGAGTCACCCTATTTTCACACCTCAAATAACACAGGTTGGATCACAGGTCTACTCCAAAAACCTGGGATTTTTGAGAAGACCTGTGATCCAACCTGTGTTATTTGAGGTGTGAAAATAGGGATTTTGGAGTGAAATCCCAGGTTTTGGAGTAGACCTGTGGGTTGGATAGAAAGATGGCAGAGCAGTCTAGGCTAGGGCCATCCATCAAGACCCAGGGCCATTCCCATGGGCTGTTGCATGTAAATCCATGGCTATCCATGCATGCAACTTTGGCCAAAATGAGTGAGTGATACCTTGATGTAAAGTAATGTTACCTGGTAAGTGTTCTTCTTGTGGTTCTTTATAGCTGGCCAGCCCTAACTCATTTAACTATCTATGTATAAGTTTCTTCATTAATTTGTCTGCTTCAGGCTCCTCATGGTGATCCACTAACTAACTCCAAAACCAAAGAGCCACAATCCATTTGTGTCCTCCACATAAGAGTGCGATCACATGACCAACATGTGATGTAAATAATAATACAACAGACCTAAGACATTGACTCAATGATTGATCAAGAAGAATTGGCATCTCACAATCTCCCATGTGAGTAGTTTGAAATAGTTCCAGGGTCATGGCAGGTATGGTAGTGGTGTAAGTGCCTATCACAAAGCCCATCTTTGATAATACAGTCATTACCCAAAACAGGTTTAACTGCGAGTTAGTGAGTTAGCATGTTAATTAATGCGCATTAGCGAGTTAGCGAGTTAGCATGTTAACTAATGCGCATTAGCGACTTAGCGAGTTAGCATGTTAATTAATGCGCATTAATAAAGGTGCTACGGGCCGCCATATGTTGCAAGTACACTGTTTGGAGACTTTCCATCCTTATGTTACATCAATGGAAATGCAAACTTGAAAAACCCATTACGGAATCCTCCCTACGATGACACCGATATCTGAAGTTAATCCGGATATATGCTATAATTGACTCCATGAACTCTAGGGTAAGACAATGTATTTCACAATTTAAACAAGCCTAGCCAAAAGAATTTTTTATGTGGCCTTCACTTTGATAACATGTCCGATTTTCCTAGTACTGTTCTGTTAGAGCAAAAATTCCAACAGACTGTATCTTGTTATGGCTTGATTGTTGCCTAAATTTGTTGTTTTCAACATTGATTCTTTATTTGTCCCACCAACAACATTGATCTGACCACCTGAGCTGAACAGCTATTCATCTTTTTGGTAGGGTCAAGGTCGGTCCCATGTCTTTAAATGACCCAGCAGTTGTGGTAAAACGCATTATCTTTTAAATTTAATGTTAACACCAAAGTACATCAGACTGTAGTAAGGGTAGTCAATGATGCCGATATGTAATAATCTATATGAAATGTGCTTATGAAACGTGACTGGGTTCTTAACACAAGTTCTTGCACAGACACTGTTTGGAGACTTTCCATCCTTATGTTACATCAATGGAAATTCAAACTTGAAATACCCATTACGGAATCCTCCCTACGATGACACCGATATCTGAAGTTAATCCGGATAAAATATGCTATAATTGACACCATGAACTCTAGGGTAAGACAATGTATTTTACAATTTAAACAAGCCTAGCCAAAAGAATTTTTTATGTGGCCTTCACTTTAAAAACATGTCCAATTTTTCTAGTATTGATCTGTTAGAGCAAAAATTCCAACAGACGGTATCTTGTTATAAATAATAACATTGGCCTGTGACAAGAATCAACTGCTTTGGCTTGATTGTTGCCTAAATTTGTTGTTTTCAACATTGATTCTTTATTTGTCCCACCAACCACATTGATCTGACCACCTGAGCTGAACAGCTATGCATCTTTTCGGTAGGGTCAAGGTCGGTCCCATGTCTTTAAATGACCCAGCAGTTGTGGTAAAACGCATTATCTTTTAAATTTAATGTTAAAGGGCAACCAAGGTTTCGCAGCAATGCATTAATGGGTAGCAAATAGTGTGCTGGGCAGCATCAGCTTTGTGCATTACGCGATGCAAAACTCAAAGTAGTTGCTGACTCTAAGCTGGGTAACACTTCAGTTTAGGGGAGGTTCCAAGACTTTGCTGTAATAATTATAGAGCACAGGCTAAATAATAACAGGAACAGGAAACTGCTATGTGGTATTCTCTTTTAGCTGAGTCTGAGTGCCTGATGGAAGAAATGTTTCACAAGAATTCTGGCTGAATAATCATCCGAATTAAATTTTGTCTTTTTCCCCATGCAGAAGGTGCAATCTGCTATTAATCCTTGAAACCTTGGTTGCACTTTAACACCAAAGTACATCAGACTGTTGTAAGGGTAGTCAATAATGCCGACAAGTAATAATCTACATGAAATGTGCTTATGAAACGTGACTGGGTTCTTGGCCGTGAATACAAAATCATGGCTGAATCATTGTATAAACAAATTTTATCTAGGCAAAAATCCATTCTGGACCATCAAAAGCTGGTAACGTTGCATGCTGAAAGTCAAATTTGAATATTGCAAGGGGTTTAGATAGACTAGAGAGAGAGAGAGATTGTTTATTGCGTATCATCAATGATGAAGCAGAATTATGGTGACTGTAAGAAGGCGTTATCATTTAGGAGTCTGATACTAAAAGGTATGAAACTGTTTAAAAATCGAGTTGTGCGGCACTTAGCTGATAAAAATGTTTTCATAATGGAGTTACATTTGATCTACTGCCAACAAAGCAGAAGATAGAGTGATAGAGTCATTCGGGGTACTGAAAACTTCATACTGATGTTTAAATATAATTGATCATTTTCGAAACAACTGTTATATCCCTATTATGCTCTTTGGTCCAGTGTAATCTCTTACAAAATCTATTATAATCTATAACTATTATGCTGCCAACATATTGCCTTTTCTAGTAGAATATGTTCTGCAAGTTTTCTCAAAGGAATGTTTAACACAAGTTCTTGCACGGACACTGTTTGGAGACTTTCCATCCTTATGTTACATCAATGGAAAATAAAACTTGAAAAACCCATTACGGAATCCTCCCTATGATGACACCGATATCTGAAGTTAATCCGGATATATGCTATAATTGACTCCATGTACTCTAGGGTAAGACAATGTATTTTACAATTTAAACAAGCCTAGCCAAAAGGATTTGTTATGTGGCCTTCACTTTAAAAACATGTCTGATTTTTCTAGTATTGTTCTGTTAGAGCAAAAATTTCGACAGATGGTATCATGTTATATACAATAACATTGGCCTGTGACAAGAATCAACTGCTTTGGCTTGATTGTTGCCTAAATTTGTTGTTTTCAACATTGATTCTTTATTTGTCCCACCAACTACATTGATCTGACCACCTGAGCTGAACAGCTATGCATCTTTTCGGTGGGGTTTCACTGCGTTTCATACTCAAGAATTGCTGGTTTGGGCTATAAAAAAAATCGATATAACCTTGAAGGATTGAGATATACCCACCAAATTCTGAGAAAAATGTATCAAATGAGAAAAATACTCCTGCCAACTAGACACAAAAAAAACCCTAGTTGATTGAAACAAGTTCAGATTTCATCTGATTATTAACCAGCTTTAATACTTAGGGAGGTATTGTCATATTCAGAAAAGAAAAGCTCGATGCTGCTGAAGGAATATCAATAGTAATGTAGGATGTAGAGTTCATGGAGTCAATTATAGCATATTATATCCGGATTAACTTCAGATATCGGTGTCATCGTAGGGAGGATTCCGTAATGGGTATTTCAAGTTTTAATTTCCATTGATGTAAAATAAGGATTCGTTTCTCATCTTCATAAATGATTTATTAACTTCATCAAAATCAGACTCATCATCATATGCATATGCTGATGATAGTAGAATATGTTCTGCAAGTTTTCTCAAAGGAATGTTTAACATAAGTTGTTGCACGGGCACTGTTTGGAGACTTTCCATCTTTATGTTACATCAATGGAAATTAAAACTTAAAATACCCATTACGGAATCCTCCCTACGATGACACCGATATCTGAAGTTAATCCGGATATAATATGCTATAATTGACTCCATGAACTCTAGGGTAAGACAATGTATTTTACAATTTAAACAAGCCTAGCCAAAAGAATTTTTTATGTGGCCTTCACTTTAAAAGCATGTCCGATTTTTCTAGTATTGTTCTGTTAGAGCAAAAATTCCAACAGACGGTATCATCTTATATAATATAATAACATTGGCCTGTGACAAGAATCAACTGCTTTGGCTTGATTGTTGCCTAAATTTGTTGTTTTCAACATTGATTCTTTATTTGTCCCACCAACTACATTGATCTGACCACCTGAGCTGAACAGCTATGCATCTTTTCGGTGGGGTTTCACTGCGTTTCATACTCAAGAATTGCTGGTTTGGGCTATAAAAAAAATCGATATGACCTTGAAGGATTGAGATATGACCGCCAAATTCTGAGAAAAACATATCAAATGAGAAAAATACTCGTGCCAACTAGACACAAAAAAAACCCTGGTTGATTGAAACAAGTTCAGATTTCATCTGATTATTAACCAGCTTTAATACTTAGGGAGGTATTGTCATATTCAGAAAAGAAAAGCTCGATGCTGCTGAAGGAATATCAATAGTAATGTAGGATATCCCTCTCATGGTGTTGAACTAAGTTTCAATATTCAGCACCGAAGTTTGCAAAACAGGGTGAAGTTGCCCTCTCTCATTTTCTACAAGGACAACTCCGAATCATAAAATCAATTGGGCATTGCAATAGCTGTTCTAATAGGTACCAGTGCATTTTATAATGTAGGTACCTATTGGCAAGAGCTGGCAGTGATTTGCCTGCACCAAGTGATTGTATGTAATAATATAATGTTCACCGCATGGAAGTTTAAAAAAAACACTATTCAGCATGTAAATGTTCTCCTATTTTGTGTTTGATGAATGTGCACACCTCCACATTGCTAAGAAAAGTTGAAAGTTAAAAAATTAGAAAAATGCTCCAATGCTTACTGGTTCACAAAAAATCGCAAAACTGAGAAGATTGCCAATAATCAATGTAAACAGTTTAACAGAAAGCTTCCAGCTTTGAGGTCTTCCAACACAAGAATGTTTTATTTTGATTTACAAACTAAATGGAGGTCCGATAATGTTTTGAATTGCCTGTTAGTGTGAGTCTCTAGAGCTCGAATCTAGGAGTTACTCTGATAAAAAAGAAACATACATGCAAAAAAGATCAACCATTGGTTAGATAAGTGACTTTCCAGTGCCAATAATATATGATTGTGAACATTGAGGCCGTCTGGGTCCTGGAAGCTATTCTGCTACAAGCAAAAACAGAGCACCATCTGCTGATTCCGCATATCGGAGTGATTCCCTAGCCTTGTGGACTACTGCAAGAAACTAATGGAAAGGAATAGAGGACACCTTCTGTCCCTTTTAACTTTTAGAAATCAGTAAATTAAATTGAGAGTTGTCTCTGTGCTGGTATATGGCGTTCGTGTTAAATTGCCGACAGACTTGTGGGTTATGATTAAGTTTATTTTGAAGTCGTAACCTATAAAAAACAATGACGACAATGTAACAACAGAACAGGACAAGACAAAACGGATTAACATGTGGTATGCGATGAAGCTTAACATAAAACTAAATTCGATATCAGAATTGAAAACAAGACAAAAACAATAAACATAGTAGGTGAATTACAAAATGAATTTAAACTCTTACAATTATTGATGGAGTGGACGTTGAAAACACCAGCGAGAATACAACTCCTCCAAGTAGATTATTTAGCCACTAAAAAGAGTATAGTTTTATATAATGTTCGGTGATATAATGATTACTGAATACAGAATACTGACATAATAAAACGCTTTCAAATTTAAGATACAATCATCGCAACCGAAAAAGTCTACACAAACAATTTGCTACATTTAGGGACGCATCAGATTAATCTTAGTAATTTAAAAAATTTAACTTACATTAGTGTAGGGTTCTAGGCGTTTCTTGGAGCGAGTTGAAAACATAATAATACAAATACAAGAAGTTAACTGGCGGCCAGAGATAATCCTTCCTCTGAGCTGCCGCATGTAATAATGCTGGCTGATGGTCCAAACAAATGAGTCATAGCTATAGAACGATGAGATAGCGCAAACAGCTTAGAGAAATAGCTGGCTGCTTTAGCTATATTTAATATTGGTTATAATAAGGTCAAATAATAATGAATGCTAATTACCTTAATTAACTGGTCTTTTAAATTTCTTATCGCATCGAAAAAAAACATTTATAAATAAAAATGTCCATCCCAAAACAGTCTCCTACTTTCAACAAAACGGTTGCAAAATAACATAATAAATTGCAGTGGTTCTGTTGCAAATTTCTTTTATGAAATCACTTGAGTGCACAATTTCAGTAGCTTCAAACTGAACTCGTTGCATTGAGATTGCTTGAATGGAATCTTGCATTCATCACAGGAGTGACACTCTTAAACAGATTTATATTTTTATGAATTATCTATGTGACATGTACATTCATGGATGGAGCACACATCGGAGTTTCTTTTATTCTTGACCTATTCGTTAAGATCAAAGTGTCACTGCCAATGACCAATGTTCAGTTATTGCAACTCGCTGCACTCCTCACCTCTAGGATGCATTCTAGTTTTCTAGGATGTATCACATTCTCAGTATGAGGATTAAGGCACCTTGTGTCTCTCTTTAGGGCCAGCCCAATCGTTTGTTTCTTACTAAACAGAAACTTCTTTTATTCTATAAATCTCAATCACTCATGGCAGACTGTAAATATGATCCATCCATCCATTCTAGCGCCTCAGTGCTGGAAGCCCCTGGAATTATGTCGGAAGTTTGTCAATCTTGGAGTTGACATTTTCTGTTATTGCTATTTAACCTTTGATTTATGTTCAAATCAGTTGCAGATGACAATCTTTTACTTTGCAAGTGAGACCAATAATCAAATCTCAATAATACAAAACAGTGAAACAAAAACCTACAAATATAACAATATATAACAATATATAACAACCAAATTTTGACATATGTATGTATGTATGTGTTTATTTCACAACCAAAATATCATTTTCCAGTGAAAGAAATGATAAAACTAGGTTGGTTATAGAAAAAAAAAGTATTTCATGCATTATAATGCCACATGAAAAACTGAAAAAAAATCTTCTTGCGCTTCTCAGTTCGACCACTTCTCAGGATGGTACATAGGGGTTATGATCCATATCAATGCTGACCTTATAATGTGAAATGACATAACGCTATTGCCTCCTATGTGGGTGCCATATTTTGTCAATCTTATTATGTTGATAGCAATGATGGGTTGTATACAGTAGGCCTATCATCACCATCATCATGTAATTGTAGACTAGTTTCCTCATAACATAACATCGAGTTTCCTCGTAACATGCCATCGAGTTCCTGGTAAACACGGCATATAACTGACTTTAAGTTCTTATTTCATTCATTCAAAGCAAAGACTTCATAGAATAAGGCAGACTGTCTTGTACATATAAAGTGAGTTATCATTGCACTGCAAATTTAGGAGATCGTTCTATAAAAAATATCAAGATGCTATCGAAGCTGTTCCTCATTGTTGCTGCCCTGCTGGTTTGTCGATTGTATGCTGTCTCACCACCGATATGTGTAGGTACCTGTTTATATCAGTACACCTTTTTTACCTGCAGAGATATTTTAAGTAGAGGTGCACTTACTTCAGCGTGATTTTATGACAAGGAGGTGCATGGAAAAGTTTCTATGGCTAGTGTATGCAGTTTAATGCATTGTTTCAGCTCAAAAACCAACAGACAAGTAGATAAATATTCGCCGTATCAGCATACAAAAGGATTATACAACAGTTTTTTAAGGGAGCAGCCAAATCGAGCAGACTACTGGAAATTTTTGCAGGTCCCGTCTTTTCTTGCATCATTATTGTTCTGTAATTTAAGGATTTAGTTGAGTGTGAGCCGCTGCCCAAGCTGAGTACAGACGGAGAGCCTTGTCAGCCGATAGACGGTCTCGGCTGCTGCCAGATGTGTGCTAGAGGTCGTCATGAGAGATGTGGACACTTCGACGGGTGAGTCTGTCCATATGTCTACTTTCACTCTACTGTCAGCGTCTATCGTTCTATTATCGCTCTACTGTCCCTCTTCAGCTTGTATTCTAATGTCACTGTTGCTTGCAATCCACAGACCTATGCCTTGAAATAATGCAGATATTTTATTTTTTTATAATCAAACAAGGAATCATATTTGTGAAATTTCCTTTGAACCATTACATGTTTTGGGTCTTATCAAATCATACCTCAATCAAATCAAAAGCTGCTGTGAACCTACTAGGGCTGTCTCACTGTTTTAGTCTACAATCTTGGGTATTGGTATTGACATGTAACCCATTTCACTTCTTTTTTGAAAATTAAAACTAGATGCCAACTTCTTTGATCCGCTCCACTTTCACATCAATATATTTTGGTTAATGTGGAGATAACCCCTGTTTAGATAAATCAAAATGGATCTCCCTTTCATAACATAAATATATATATACTTTTTATTGGCATCAAAAGTCATCTCATTCGAAATGTTTTGCACTCAGTGCCAGAAAACAATTTTTTTTTTATAACAAAAAAGAGAAACAGAAGGGAAATAATATCATCAATGATGTTGGTCAAGTCGATAATATATGGTTGAAAAGTAAAGTTTTGAATGAACTGAACTTCTCTTTAGATCTCAAATGTAACGGTAAAGAATTGTATGTAGCAGAAACTTTGTATCTTAGATTGTCTGTATGATATAAAAGTAAATGTTTATCACGAAAATTGAACTTGGTAGTGTTTTTAAATCCTCTATATATAAATGGAGGTGTTAAAAAATTGTTTATCTTATGCGCAAAAAGTGAAGTGAAATAACAAACAAGCTTAGGAAGAGGTAGGAGTTGTAATGATTGTGTAATGGATTCGGTTGAAATGAGATAATATGGGATGTAATGCACATTGGCGATAATGCGTAAAGCCCGTTTTTGCAACAAAAATAATCTATTGAGGGCATTATTGCAGGACAAGTTGCCAATGATATGGATACCATATATAAAGTGACAATAGATAAACTGGAAGTAAAATGTGCGGGCACTTGCTATATCCAAGAAGTATCTCAAATTTTGAAGTAGGTAAACATTCCGTTGTACCTTTTTATATACATACTCTAGATGATCCTGCCATGAAAGCGAGTCATTCAACACAAAACCCAGAAGCCTTGTAGTTCTCTGTCTGTTTAGTTTTTCATGCCCTATGTACAGTTCCAGGTCATAAAGCGGATCTGAGATGTTAAGTAGCATGTAATGAGATTTCTGAACATTTATAACCATCCGGTTACGATTGCACCAATCCAAAATGCCACTTAAATCTTCAGATGCCTTTGCCTTTAGTTGCTGAAGGTTTTTATTAGATGACAGGAACACTGTATCATCAGCATATGCATATGATGATGAGTCTGATTTTGATGAAGTTAATAAATCATTTATGAAGATGAGAAACAAAGTTGGTGCTAGGATTGAACCTTGAGGGACCCCTATTGTGATAGGCAATCTACAAGATTCAATATTATTGAGTTTAACAAACTGCCTTCTGTCTGTCAGAAAGGTGTCAAGAAGTTTTAACATATTTCCTCCGATGCCGCAAGCCTTCAACTTGTTGTGTAGTAAAACATGGGATACACAGTCAAATGCCTTTTTAAAATCCAGAAAAAGTAATGTCATAACATTTCCATTAATTTTCTCCACCAAAGAGTCTGAAATAATTTTAAATAAACTGTCTGAACAAGAATGGCCTTTTCTAAATCCACATTGAAGCTCATGGATGATTTTGTTCTTAGTGAGATATTCTTGCAGATGGTGATTTATGTGTTTCTCAAATATTTTTGAAAGAACAGGCAAGACTGAAATTGGCCTATAATTTGATGGGTTATTTATATCCCCAGATTTATGTATTGGTGAAACTCGAGCTAGTTTCACCAAATGCATGAACAATGACCATAGTTTGAGCCTCACCCAAAATACATATTCCTTGGTTCACACCAGTGATTCACTGTAAAGTTCCTGTATGTAAGCAATGACATAATTCACATTTTCTCTGACAGGCAGTGTAAGAAGGGGATGACTTGTGATCGGCTTCCTGGATATCCAAGCCCAGAGGAGTACGGCTTCACAGGAATGTGTAAAAGATTCAGACCAAAATCAAAGAAGTAAACACCTCCAAACGCTCATCCAGTCAAAGAACTAAACACTTCCGACTGATCATGCCATCAGAGCCTGGCTGTATTATTTAAGTAATAAATATTATTCATCATTATGATGAAGTTGTACAATTTTGATATCACTGAGCTCTATGTTTTTCTTAAAGTAATAGTCCAATCGAAATAAAGCATTGAATCATTAAAACATAAAATGTACAAGTGTATAATGTATTCTGAAGCAGTATTTAACAAAATGGAGCACAGGCCTGATCTACAAAGGCAATGTTCTATATAACATAACACCCTGCACACTAAACCCCCACTATTCTATATCACATGATTTTAATAATATTTTCAGTCTTCAAATTGCCATACTCAACTTGCCGAAAGATTTGAAAGCTTTTCATGCCTTGTTGTCACTGGCAGAACAATCAAGGACGCGTTTAATTTTGAATGATGATGTGCACCTATTCATGTTTAACCCCACAATGTAGAAAGGTCACATAAACAGTTACATTAAAAAAGAAAATGAGTTTTCCATGAATTATTTTTACGTTACGACTACGACTTACGACTACGTTGATAATGATGTTAGGAAATGTGCTCGTTTTTTGGCGTAACAAGAGTGCCAGAAAGATGCGCTAATCTTCTGATGAGCCGCTCATACAAGGCCGATCACATCAACTTCAGTAACATGCAGTAACGGTTACTAAAATCAACAATTAAACATAAGGATTTTTTTTTCTTTTCAATACTTTATTCTAATTATATAATATCCTCATGGCCTGCCTTTTCGGTCTCTCCGGTTCTAATGGTACATTCAATGGACAGGAAAGCTCAGAGCTCGGGCAATTTGAGATAAAAAAACTGATTGGTCAATGGCTAGACAATGGGCCGTGTCTTCTGATTGGCAATGATGCGTGATTCTAGAAATACAAATTTAAGACATAGGCAAACTGTGTTTGTGACGAGCGAGCGGTGTCTCTGTAGGCCTACTTAGTAATCACCAACATTGCATACTGCTGTGGTAATTTGTAAAAGAATTAATGATACATCTTATCGATATTAATCTTTGAAAGTGAAGCCGTTAGGTTTTCAGTTACTGGACAGTTTAGAGAAATAAGCTCATATAGCAATCTTAGTAATCAGTGACAATATCAAGACAATCGCAGGCACGAATCAAATAGTGTTATCTAAAAGATGGTGGGGCATGCATCTTTTTAATGCATTGATATAAGCAGTGGCTGAGAAAATGACCATAGTTTGTTTGATTCACAAATCGGAATATATCAACACTGGAAATGCTTGTACACTTGATAAATAAAACCAAACAAGAGAAGCCAAGCTGTCATATAGTAGGCCTACTAATAAATAAAATTAAGGAGAACAAATAATGGCTTGTTGTGTATCCTGGTACAGTCCAGCACAATATTGGTTTACATAATGTAAGAATGATTATAGTAATCAGCCACAAAAATAGGGTTTTAGATAGTTATTTGTAACAGTTTTGACAGTAGAGTTTTAAGTTCATAGTAAAAATAATTTGATGACTGGCACAAAACATAGGAACAGGCAGTCACAGCCAGACTCAATCCTATAATCATGACAGTCATTTTCTCAGGTACAAACTATGATTATAACAATTTAAAATTTCCTTTGTAGCGCTAATAACAGGTTTCACAATGCTACCATTTCCTTATTGACAACCCGAACCTGTCTGTCTTAACATAAGCTGTATCATCAGAGCTGAGAGTGTGTTGAGACTTACCACTCACGCCAATGCTCTTAATTTTTGAATGAATGCTTTGTTAATCCATGAAACACTTGTGAGCATAAGTTCACTCAATAGATCTAAAACTGAATATGTAGTAGGATAAGATTTGTTATCAATGATTTTCGCATATATATTATTATAAATTGATTAAAAGTGTGAAATATATTTTTCATACCACAAAAATTCTCCTGCAAACACAAACAACGTGTGTCCAGACATCTGACAGCCTTCTGTGTGTGTCCAAAGAGCCTGAACACCTGGTTGAATAACCTGGCGTCCTGAGGTCAATCGTTGCCTTCTTTCAAGCAATGCTCATCATTCCCTCCTACCCTAAGCAAACTTCACAGAGTCCAACTACAGAGAAAAAACCTCAGGGAATAAAAGGAGTTTTCAATGTCTTCAACTTAGACAGACGGGATGCAGGATCGCTGTCACACACTGGAAGCTATACTGCAGAGCTGCCCTGCTACTATCCTATGTAGTGATGATAAACTGAAGAGAGTTCTGATGTTTATTATCTTGGTAACAGCCTTTATTATCGGTAGGAATACAAGACCTGTACCTTGTATCGTCACAGAGCGCAGTAACTGAAAATTAAATGTAATTGGACAGCAAAGTTTAACTTGTAGCAGCCAAGAGCGTGACTCAACGATTGTCTGATGAACAGAACAACTAGGAGGGAATGTTTTTAAAACACGCTAGAATATTCAGGCCGAACTAAAAATTTATGCAAATTTTTGCTGAGGTTTCATAAATCACTTTTTCCCATGTCACACACACAGGCGTTGACCATATTTATTACATTTCTCGTATCGGCCACATACCTGGTCGTTTATATTACTGCAGTCTAGAGATGCATAAGAAATAATGTCTGATGTATTGCAAGCTATTTTAGGCCAAAATAAAAAGACAAAAAACCCCAATAAAGGAAAATATGTTAATTCTGATTGACAGCAAAGTTCCTTTTATGTAACTCCTGATGTTTGACAACAGTGGCGTATATTAGCACTCACGGCCCTCGGATTTCCGTGAGTGGCTGAATAGCTCAGTGTGTAGAGCGTCTGCTTTATAATCACTGTTAATCAGATTGTTGTGGTTTCGAATCCCATCAAGGTCTGTTTTTTTTCAAATGGGTGCTTTATAACTAGAGCATTTTTACCGTAATCTTCTACTGCTATTGAGTTGTTTTCTGAAAGTACCCAACAGCTCAGTGAGCTATTGAAATACCTCTCTGCTTGCACTATTTTGCTACCGATATGCAAAAATTTCCGTGGTGGGAGGGCGCTTAAGCGCCCCTCCCACAACCTCCCCGCCACGCCTACGGCGTGTGGATCGGGCTGCGCCCAATCATTATGCTCATCTCTAAAAAGTCAGTGAATGAAAATTTTTAGAATATACGCCCCTGTTTGACAATTCTGAGAAAATGTGTGTCAACACGACAAAAAGGCATATAAGTCGCATTTCTATTGTGTCTATAATGAGTCAATGAAGTTCAATATGATGATTCCTGACATGTGCTAGTGTTTTTGTTTTAACTGATTCTGACCAATCAAGACCTGCTCTTTTCAACTAGCTATTTATCTAACCAATCAGACAACTAGAAATCACAATAATCTAGGGTCAAAGTTAACCCTCTCATGGTTGTCAAGCAAGTAAATCCTAGCCTCACTAACTTCCTGTTGGACTTGATGTGGCATAAATGACGGGTGGGTTGCGCAATCGCCTTGCACAATGTTATGAATGCTGAGTCATCATAACAAAGTTGTTGATGAATTAGAAATGGCTTCCAGAATGATTAACTCAGATGATTTAGCTGAGGTTTTGGCTGGATTTGATGAAGTAGATCAAGAATATTTTAACATGGAGAATAGAGAGCTAGACATAGCAGATAGAGATCATCAGGACATCAGTTTGAACATCACAGATGAACCAGATGAGGATCCTGAGTGTAATACAAGGGATATGAATGAAGACAGAAAAACTGGAGAGGTTGGGTTGATGGAAGCTGTCCATCTTTTACATGATAATTAAGATGGTGATGACCAACTACAGCCAGATAATGTTGAAACTGTTGAAGCTAACTTAGCCGAGATTGTGGGCTGTAAATGTGGCTGCGCTGACAGGATTGACTGCGCCGCTGTTAACATGGGTCGGGCCATAGCGTTAAGCCTTGATAAGGAATCGCTGGACCTCATGATCATGGGGAAAGTCAGCACTATTATACAGTGTGGTGATGAGACTGCAACATCCAGACGAAAGTCACAAGTTGAAAGGAAGCATGTACAATGTAGATACAAGCACGAGAGTGAGTAAATACTTAAATATCCTACAAGTCACATTGTTGAATCTATCTACGGCACTTGTTGATGAGTGTGTTGTATGTCGACCTTCAAAACTGAAGACTATATAACACAAGCTAACATCTTTCTTCCAGATCTAGATATCTGCCGCAACATGTTCATGTACATGAACGGTGTGAAGGCGAGACGATTAGATACTAAGAGACAGTGGTATCTGCATGATGAGATAAGAGAATTCTGTGATGCCAGGTTCATGGATGAAGTTTGTCCATTGCCCGCCGTCCCCAAACCAAGAGCTCCTACCCCATCACAAGGTAGGATAAGAATCTAAGACTATGTTATGTTTACGTCATAATGATCCCTACTGCTAATTGGTGGGAGGTACCAGGCATCAGAGGTAGTGATAACAGCATCAAACGCATGAAGGTGATTTCTCTGTTTCAGATGAACGGCCGCCGAAGAAAGGAAAGAGGAAATAGAGGAAAGAAGGCCGAGAAAACAAAATCTCGATATGCTTCACTTGGTATATATATATTATATATATATAATATATATATAATAACATTAACATATTATATTCAATTCGTTACCTATTGGCGTAGTATGATATAAACTGAACAATTTGATCAATCTGTAGGAAAAACACTACTTAATACAGTGCTTAATTAAATAGATATTATATTTATTATATTACAATATGATATAATAATTATATTATATTATACAACCTTAAAGTTATATTGTACTATACTTATATATATAATCATTTTGTGAACATTATGTCATTAAAATTAATTGTGAAAGTACATCTTTCTGTCTCAGTTTATGTTTGTCGCGGATGAAATTTTCCTTAATTCTTCACGATTTACCATGACCTTTGACCCCAGAATAGCATTAATTCCATCGGTCTGATGGAAAAATCCTTTTCACTATCAAATTCTCCATGCCTTATTACCCCATATTTGTCACTTAAAGGGAATTATTCCATCATTTAATATCCGTATCCAAGGAGTTAAACAATGTAAACAATACATATATCATAATTTTAATGTTCGAATGATTCAAACCTTTGTTTCAGAGATTCACTTTTTCCCCGAGTTGTTCTATAATGGCGGACTAATTCGCCTGTATCTTCGATTCTATTAAAGCTAGGAAGATACAGTAAATTGCATTACACTCAGAAAGAGTTTCTCTTTCAAGTGACATCAAAAACTGGAAAAGTGAATTTCCAACTTATATGCCTTTTTGTTGTGTTGATACACAAATTGCAAGACATTACACCTCCTAACAAGAGTTGTCCGCTCACAATGAAAGGGTAAATAACTCCAAGTTCAAGAATTCTAAAGACAAACTAAGAGCATTGACGCGTGATGAGGTGAGTCACCACACATTCTTACATCTGATGATACCACTTATGTTTGGACAGACAGGTCTGGGTTGTCAATAAGGATATGGTAGCATTGTGTAACCTGCTAATAGCGCTAAAAAAAAAATTTTAAATTGTTATATTTATAGTTTACACATGAGAAGATGACTGTCATGATTATAGGGTTGAGTCTGGCTGTGACTGCCTGTCCCTATGTTTTGTGCCTGTCATCGAATTATTTTTACAATGAACTTAAAAGGATACTGTCAAAATTGTTACAAGTAAATATCTGGAACCCTATTCTTTTTAACGGATTACTTTAATCATTCTTACATTATATAAACCAGTAGGCCTATTGCGCTAGGCTGTACCAGGATACACAACAAGCCATTATAGGATGATCACTTGGTAAATTATCTCCTGGTTCAGAGTCGTAATTTAGAAAAAAAATGGTAGGGGAGGCAAAAGTCCGAGGCAAGTCTGAAGCATTGCCAGGAGTGGTGCTGTAAATTCCCGTGGATCTGATTCTGGCATGGAGTATTCAATTATAGCATTTTTAGGCCACTCTATTTAGCATTCTAGGAGAGGCAGAGCGTTCCTGCCTTGCTTAGAACTACGGGCCTGTGGTACAATACCAGGATGTATCTTTCCTTTATTTTATTTTTATAAGTACTACATGACAGCTACCTTTCTCTTTTTTGGTTTTATTTATCGAATGTAACGGCTTCACTTTCAAAAATTAATATAGACAAAATAAATCATTTATTCTTATAAAAATCCCCACAGCAGTATGAAAATTTTGGTTATTAATAAGTAGGCCTACAGAGATTCTGCTCTGCAAAAACATCATGGTTTACAATTGTATTTCTAGAACCATGCATAATTACCTATCAGAAGACACAGCCCATTGTCTTGCCATTGACCCATCAGTTTTTTATCTCATATTTGTATGAGCTCTGAGCTTACCTGTCCATTTCAATAATGAATATAAAGTTCAAGGAGTTACAATAATATTTCTGCATTTGTATTCTATGTGATCAAACTTATCTTATGCGACTCAAAATTATGGCTGTTGTTAAGATGTGATATGTTGCAAGTTGGATCTGGTTTGCCTTAATTTGGAGTTATTCCCCCTCGAGCCGCAATTGAACTGGTGAGACCCAAAATGCAGGCCACCAGCATTAAACTTAATCCAAAATGTCACACTGTCAAATCAACGCGAATGGTCTATATTTGATTTTGGCTGGTGTGGTGAATATAAGCTGTCTTGAATATTATACTAAGATTTATTTAATTAGAATGAAGTATTAAAAAAATAAATACGACCCTTACTTTTAATTGTTGATTTTAGTGACACCTTGCTACTGCATTTAATTTGTGAAAATGATGGGCCTTGTATGTGCAGCTCATCAAATATTTGCTGACATTTCTGGCTCTCCTATTATGCCAAAAAACAAGCAGATCTTCTTACATTTTATAGTCTGTCTAACTTCAGCCAAAGAAAAATTCATGGAAAAACTCATTTTTGAATAAGTGAACATCATCTTTCAAAATTAAACACGCCCTTGATCTTCCAGCATTGACAAGGCATGACAAGCTTTTAAATTATTTGGGAAGTTGAGTATAGCAATCTAAAAACTGTAGGATTTTTTGTAAAGCCATTGTGGTATAGAATTGCGAGGTACAGAGTTCAGGGTGTTATGTCTTATAGAATATTGCCGTTGTCGATCAGGCCCGTGCTACATTTTGTTAAATACTGTTACATTTGATGTTTTGGTGATTCAATGTTTTATTTCGATTGATTGATCGGTCTATCATTATTAAAAATACATGAAGCTCAGTGATATCAAATTTGTACAACTACATATAATAATGATCAGCAATATCTAATACTTGAATAGTACAGCCAGGCTCTGATAGCATGAGCAGACGGGAGTGTTTAATTCTTTGACTGGATGAGCGGTCGGATAGGTGTTTAATTCTTTGATTTTGGTCTGAATCTTTTACACATTCCTGTGAAGCCGTACTCCTCCGGCATTGGATATCCAGGTAGCCAATCACAAGTCATCCCTGTCTTACACTGCCTGTAAGAGAAAATGCCAATCATGTCATGGTTTACATACAGGACATTTACAGTGATTCACTGGTGTGAACCTAAGGACATTAACCAAAATATATTTTGTGAAAGTGGAGCCCATCAAAGAAATTCTGAAGATTCAATATTTTTAAAAGTCTCAGCCCAGACTAGCACCATGTATAACGTGAGTTCTGACGCAGTGCCTATGCAAAAATGAAATATAATGAGTTACGGACCGATTCCAATACCCAAGATTGCAGACTAGAACTGTAAGACAGCCCTAGTAAGTTCTCAGCAGCATTTGTGATTTGGTTGAGGTACGATTCCCAAAGACTCAAAACAGTTAATGGTTCAAAAGCCCTCTAAAAAATGTCACAAACATGATTTTTTGTCTGATTACAAAAAAAAGTATGCAGTAACTTCGTTATAAGAATATCTGCGCAATTTAAAGGTAAGGACTATGGATTTCAAGCAACAGTGACACTAGAATACAAACTGAAGCGGGACAGTAATCCGACATTTGAGCATCAAAAGGCGGTGCCTAGTTGCTCTCAGTCTGCAGGCAGGTCGGAGCACACCTTTGGCGTCAATGGAGCCGAGTTGTCGGTATACTGCATTAGGATTTGAACCAAATACCTCCAATGCTTGTCCATTAGAGGGCTGGCGCTCTAACCAACTGAGCTACCTCCAGTAGAGTTTAAGAAGACATACAGACATACATACCCGTCAAAGTGTCCACATCTCTCATGTCGACCTCTAGCACACATCTGACAGCAGCCGAGACCGTCTATCGGCAGACAAGGCTCTCCGTCTGTACTCAGCTCGGGCAGTGGCTCACACTCAACTGAATCCTTAAATTACAGAAAATAATGATGCAGTAAAAGAACAGACCTGCCAAAATTTCCAGTAGTCTGATCAAATAAATATGTCTCATTTGGTCAGCTCGTTCGGCTATAAGTCACCTTCAAAATACTGTTGTATAATCATTTTGTATGCTGATACTGTGAAAATTTTCTACTTGCCTGTTTTTTTCGGAGCTGAAACAATGCATTAAACTGCATACACTAGCCATGGAAACTTCTCCATGCACCTCCCTGTCATTAAATCTCTGAAGTTAGTGCACCTCTACTCAAAATATCTCTGCAGGTAAGAAAGATACTGACATAAGTAGGTACTTACACATATTGGTGGTGAGACAGCATATAATCGACAGACTAGCAGGGCAGCAACGATGAGGAACAGCTTTGAAAGCATCGTGATATTTTTGGTCAAACTCTCAAAGTCTCCTGAATTTGCAGTGCAATGATAACCCTCTTTTATGTGAAAAGTCACCTGCCTTATTTTATGAAGTCTTGGCTTTGAATGAATGAAATAAGATCTTAAGGTCAGTTATATATTGTGTCTACCAGGAACTTGATGACATATTACGAGGAAACCTGTCTACAATTACATGATGATGGTAGGCTAACCGTATACAACCTGTCATCAATATAAGCCTAATTAGATTGACATGACATGGCACCCACATAGGAGGCAATAACGTTATGTCACTTCTCATTATAAGGTCAGCATTGATATGGATCATAACCCCTATGTCAAAATGTTGGCAGTAATAATTTGTAATTTTACTCCCTAAGATTGACAATAATATATTGTTAACTTTGTAGGTTTTTGTTTCACTGTTTTGTAATATTGAGATTTGATTTATTGGTCTGTCTTGCAAAGTAAATTATTGTCATCTGCAACTGATTTGAGTATGAATCAAAGATTAAATATCAATAACAAAAAGTGTCAACACCAAGATTGAGAAACTTTCAACATAATGTCAGGGGCTTTCAGCTCTAATGCACTAGAATGGATGGATGGATGGATGGATCATATTTACAGACTGCCATGAGTGATTGGGATGTGCCTTGTTCATGACAAAACAGAAAGTGGGCTGCCCCTAAAGAGGGCCACAAATTGCCCGAAGTCCTCGTATTGAGAGTGGATACATCCTAGTGAACTAGAATGCATCCTAGAGGTGAGGCCATGGTGAACCTCCTAATCGTGAGGAGAAGCGATTGTGTGTGTGCCAGTTGGGACGTCGCGCTTTCATTTGTGATATTGGGATTGCTGTTTAGTAAGAAACAGAAGATTGGGCTGCCCCTAAAGAGGGACACAAGGTGCCCTAAATCTTCATACTGTGATACATCCTAGAAAACCAGAATGCATCCTATAGGTGAGGCCATAGAAGACCTCCTAATCGTGGGTGTGCAGCGAGCTGCCAAAACTGAACTGGCACTAATCGGCCATTGGCAGTGACACTTTGATCTTAGCCAATAGGCTGAGAAGCGTTGGGATTGCTGTTTAGTACGAAACAGAAGATTGGGCTGCCGCTAAAGAGGGACGCAAGTTGCCCTAAATCCTCATACTGAGAATGTGATACATCCTAGAAAACTAGAATGCATCCTAGAGGCGAGGCCATGGTGGACCTCCTAATCGTGGGTATGCAGCGAGCTGCCAAAACTGAGCTGGCACTAATCAGCCATTGACAGTGACACTTTGATCTTAGCCAAAAGGCCGAGAAGCGTTGGGATTTGCAGAATAACCAAAGTTTACGATATGTGCTCCAAAAATGTACTCCTCTGGTAGATGCAAGATTCAATTCAAGTAATCTCAGCAAGTTCAGAGCTGCTGAACTGAAAAAAACTCAAGTGATTTCATACGAAATTGCACCAGAACCAGTACAATATTATATTTTGTTATTTTTACGAACATTTTGTTGAAAGTAGGAGACAAGTCTCGATTTGAATTAGTGGTTGGGGTCACAAGGTGCCCTCTAAACCTTTAACTTAGGCCTACTAGAGAATGCAGCAAGGTGACATAAGTGGGGCACTAATCAGCCATTGGCAGCTTCTTGTGTAGACCCATTCAAACAATCAAAGCTTTAGGAGCAGAGGTTAGTCATTTTATGTTTATTGGATTGAGTTAGAATTTTGATTCCATTGCCTTTAATTTGTTTGTATTTTTTTGTGAACTTTGACATTTGCCAGCAGTGGCTATACAAAAAAGGCTCTAAAAATTACAGTAAGTGTCTTAAACAGAAAAAATTGAAGACTGTATCTGGTGTAGTTTTTTATGGCCGTTCTGATGACGCATATGTACTATTTCACAAATGGGGCAAAAAGGGGCGAATCCAAGTAAGAAACACGGAAAAGGGGGTTAAAAGGGCGTTTTTTACAATTTAACTTCTCTTGGCAAAGTTCATAGAATGAAGCAGTTTCATTAAATTTTTTTTATCATTATCATGCATATCTTGAGTAGTTTTTGAGAAAATATCATACTGCCAAACCCAATGGTTGACGTTTTACAGACAAATTGTAGTCACCCCTCGAACAAAGTTGCGGCACAATAAAAGGTTTTGTGCAAGTGTGCTAGAAGAACAGTGATAAATGTAGGCCTACTTGTCATGTCATTTTTCATAATATATGTATAAAAAGACCCCATTATAAAGTATCTGGTAGCAGTGTAATAATAAATTGGGAATATATGAGAAAGGGGTGGATCCAGTTAGGATGTGAAAAACAGGTAAGGTATACGTTTATGAAGTTTATTCTGGTAAAGCGTGTAATCTGATTATGTATTTTAAATTTAATGGATATTTTAAATAGCTCATAAGTATCACTGCTAAAACAAAACAAAGGAAGGATGCAAATTCAAACCAGTTTAAAGATCAAGGTCTTCATCATGATCCAAAAGGTGATCCACCGTGATCCAAAAGGTCACGAGATACAACTTCCACTCTGAAAAACCAAAATTCATAATCCAGCTTCAAAGTGAAGCAGCAGCAGCAGCAGCAGCAGCAGCAGCAGCAGCAGCAGCAGCAGCAGCAGAAGACCTCGTCGCTAAATGGGAAACCAACCTATTTTGGGGCGAACCACAATGCAACCCAAAGACACTTCCACCACTACTATCACAAAAGGTGTACCTTTAGATGCCGATGATAAGGAAGTTCTGGACGACATCCAACATCAATTTCCTGATTCAGAACTAGAACGACTATATAAGCAAGGATAAAAGCTTCACGCAATTCTGGTTAAATTCAAGACTAAAGAGATGTATCAGGAAGCGCTTAACCTTCACGATGGATTTCTACTAAAATCTCAGTTTGTTACCATCAATTTTGAAGCCATAATAAATGGCTAAGAACATTGATCCGCAAGAAATTCATCAGCAAGGTATGAAAATAGCTCACCTCAATATTAAACGTTTTACTAGTAAAATCAATCAAATAAATAAGATACTCTTCACATCCATAATAGATATTTTTGGTCTGACTGAAACTTTTTTAGACGATACCAAGCCATCATCTTTTTTTCAACAATTATAATTTAATCAGAAAAGACAGAGTAACTGGTCAAGGAGGGGGTGTATTATGCTATATCCGGAATGATATACCGTTTCAGGAAATCAGCCCGTTTAATCCGATCATACCAGAGTCAATTACTCTTAAAATAACACAAACTAACACTCAACCATTCATTATTTGCTTTCTATACCGTCCTCCTAGCACCCTTGTTGATTGGAATCAGGTATTTTCACAACATGTTCAGCAATGCTCAACATTGGGCCAGGAAATCATCATTTTAGGTGATTTCAATGTAGATTTAAACAGTGCTATCACAAAGACCAGATGGTTCAATAATGTCATCACGCCTTTAGGTTTATCACAGATCATAAGTGAATTCACAAGAGTAGAAGAACGTTCATCCACTCTTATCGATCACATTTATACTAATAACTTGAGAAACATAAAAGGAAGTCTTGTATATAAGTTTGCGTTGAGTGATCACTATTTAATAATGGCCATCAGAAAAAAAGGCATTGCAAAAATCACTGAAAGGACTAAAGTAACATAAATGATGACTATTCCAAGTTCACGAATGAAAATGTTCATTGTATTTTTTCCAACGTTAACTGGCAAAACATCTTTACATCAGGTGATGCTAACCAAATGGTTGATGCTTTCAATATAAAGTTCTCATCATTAATCTCACAGTTAGTTAAGGTCATGCCTCGCCTAGGATACTAACTTGAGAACTACTGATCCGATTTCCTTGATTTTTCATTCTAATTGAAGCTATTCCTTGTTTAGCAATTTCCAAACCCTCAATTGTCTTTAATTTAATTTCTTATATATGTGATGCAATTTATGAAATTTAAGCCACCGCTGCCCATGCAAAAGAATAGAAGCTGTCAATAACTTGGAGCATCTGGCTCAGACGCCCCACAACCATTTATCGTATCAAGCCAGGATTGGCAGCGCAAAGTAGTTCCAATAAAATTAATTTGTGATGATTAATCTTAGGAACAAGCCTTGACATGAATTTCAAGTGCTAGAGAAGGAAAGTTCTATAATAACAGACAGGAATTAATGAGCCAGCTTGTGAACTGTTGTAAAATACACCAAAATGACTGGATTTTAGATACTTATATTACTACGCCAAATCTGGTGCAGAAATATATCAGGCAAAAAAACATAAATGGTTGGATTCATGAGGCATTTATTTCAATTTGAGTAGAGATTTTGATGTGGAACTTGGGAATATACAAAAAGGATATGTTTGTAGGGAGTTCCCATGCAATTGATCACTATATATATTTTATCTGAAGATAGCCTGGCAAAAAGAATATTGAGTTTACAGCCTGTCTCTGGAAAAGTGTAAGATGGGCATTCTTAATATACCCCTTCTCCAACACAACATTTTTATTTGGTTCAAAATAACACTCTTAAACTTACCCACCCTAAAAATTTCACAAATTTACACATAGAAAATTATTCAAAAATAAAGCATCAAAGCATATTCTTCGCCTGGTGCAAAAGTCCAATAAACACCAACGCTCCCTTAGAAGTAAATGTTCAGTAATAAAACCCTCTTTTAGGGCACATTTTGGCAAAACAGCTCTCTTAAATCTGCTGCACAATTTCAGACTGAAATGCAAAACGGCTGACAACCTACTATCTTTTAACTAATACTTTTTATAATAATTGTCACAAGAACAATAATTTTATATACATATATCATTTTCTGTTTCTATAAAGCCATATATAACTTACTTACTTTCCCATTTCTAGAACATCGTCATTTATTTATGTATAACCCCTTTTTTTGTGTGTGTGTATTTAACTATGTGTAGAGGTCAACAAGTTACTTTTTAACTACTCTGTTATCTGTAAACTTTCTAGAAAACCTCTTTAAACAAAACAAATAAAATAAAAAATAAATGCGTAGTGCCCTCACCAAGGCTTTGGAGGATGCCCCTAGCAGAAAAATATTGCGGTCTCAGTACTGTTTTCACATATTTATACTTCTCGTTTTGTACAGCAAAGGGGCATTTTAGTCAAAAATTTGACTAGTTTAGGAGTAACACAATTCAAAATTTCCAACTGGCACATCAATTACTTTCATCAATACTGGTCAGCACTGGGCTAGTGAGGGCACTAGGGTAATCACATTTCTCCACCTTGGACAGCAATTGACACAGCTCACTTTCTTTATAGCATTGTCAACTCTTATGGTTTAGCTATCAGTATGTGAAATTGGATGCCGATTTTGTCAAATCAAGCATTGAACATTATTGTTGTTATGGCTGGATGATATAAGGGTAGTCTTTATGTATTAACTGCATTTTTTGCTCCAAGAACTTGCAATGTCTTTCAATATGGACGTTAGTGACAATAGGTTTTGACATGTTGCTGAAATTCAGTGACGTGTCATGACGTCACGTCATGGCGTAACGTCGCCAAATTTTGGATTTAGACTTCTATGATCATGTGGATTGAGAAACCCCAAAAAAACTTTTGGCGAGCATGACCTTAAGCAACGAACCCGCTTTGTAAAATCTCATACACTCCCTGAATGGATCGATGAAACGATGAAACACCACATAATGCTGAGAGATCGCTACAAATCACAAAGATTGTGGGATCTGACAGAATACAAAGAAATAAGGTTACCAACATGATACGAAAAAATAAGAAAAGCCATTTATGACAAACTTAGTAGAAGAGGCCAAAGGTCGCAACACAAAAGCCCTTTTAAAAATACATGTAAGAATAATACTGGTATACAGGCCAAAGTACCAGAAATATCAAGCTCATCTTTGAATGACCATTTCACTACCATTGCAGCTAAATTGTCCAAAGATTTTCCAACCATCATCGATAATGCAGATTCAAATTCACACCAAAAAATCACACATTTCCCACATATTACAACGTCAGCAGTGCTAAAACTTTTAAAAACAATACCAATTAGTAAAAGTACAGGCCCTGATAACATTTCTGTGCGCATGCTACTCAAAACCTTTCCTTACATTGGTGATGTATTATCTAGCATTTTTAACAAACTATTAGATACAGGTAAAATTCCAAGGGCGCGGAAAGTAGCCAGAGTAGCCAGAGCTCAGAACGATCGAGGGAACTACGCCCGATATCAGTCTTGCCTATTTTATCAAAAAATATTTGAAAAGCATCTACACAATCATATAGAACAATTTCTCTCTAAAAACAAATTAATATCACCAATTCAATCTGGGTTCAGACCTGGCCATTCCTGCAACGATGCAGTGCATAAAATTACAGCTGACTGCCTAATTGAAAAGAAAAAACTAAACAAAGTAGTGTTGATGTTTATCGATTTTTGTAAAGCATTTGATTGTGTCAATCATCAAATCTTATTAAATAAACTTAGGAAATTTAACTTTACTGACTCAGCATTGTCTTTGCTTTCCTCGTTCTTACAGGATCGCAGGCAATATGTGAAAGTAAACAATGACGTATCCTCGATTCTTGATATAAAGATAGGAGTACCACAAGGATCAATTCTAGCACCAATTTTATTTCAAATTTACATTAATGACTTGCTCACGATTAAGTTATTTTCTAAATCATACGCATATGCGGATGACACTGTGTTCAGGACGAGCCATCCTGATCCTTGTGATCTCACAGCAATCTGCAACAAAGACCTGATCTCCATCAACAACTGGTGCATTTCAAACCATATGACCATAAACATAAACAAATCTCATTTTTTATTCACTGGGTAGAAAAATATTCACTTAAACTAAAAATAGGCAACAAGAACCTCACACAAAAACAAGACACCAAACTTTTGGGATTCAATTTAACAGACAATTTTTCCTTGAACATACACTGTGATAGTGTTTTTGAGAAAGTTTCAAAAAACTCTAATCTTTTACAAATATGCAGACCCTATCTGACCACCTACTCTGCCAAACAATTCTATTATCAGTTTATACATTGCTACTTAATATATGGAATACATATTTACTACAATCTTTTACCCTCAACATACACAGACCGGAGCATTGCGTATTATTGCCAATGTTCACCATATACCATATCATTTAATATCAACAAACGAAATGTGTTCGCATCTAAAAATATTGCCGTTACCACTTCTAAATAATTACTTTACCTACCTATACGGATTCAAAGTTATGTATAATTTGTCACCTCAATACATTTCTGATTTCTTTGTAAATGTAGAGAATTGATTTCCTAAACGGGATGATAAACTTATAAAAGTACCATTTGACATCCTAAATCATGTAGTTGCCAGCAAATTCAATGGCTTACCTTACCATACCAGATCAGTTGACAAGTTTAAACACTTTAAAACAATGCTCATCAAACATATATACCAATCTATATAATTTTTAATACACTTATTTTTTCCTTTTTTTTATGTCACATCATGTAAAACATCTTTTCAAGATGATGTTGATGACAATAAAGTAATAGAAAAAAAATCATTGGTACTTTGGTCATACTCTTCGTGCTGAGTGTTGCGTACAATGCAAACAGGCCTTCAAACATGAGCATCCACCACTTTTGTCTGGGGTATTTTTTTATGGCCGTTCTGATGGCGCATATGTACTATTCTACAAATGGGGCAGAAAGGGGCGGATCCAAGTAAGAAACATGGAAACGGGGGTATATAAAGCGTTTTATACCTTTTAACTTCTTTCGACAAAGATCATAGAATAAAGCGGCGTCACTGAATGTTTTTATCAATATCATGCATATCTTGAGTAGTTTTTGAGAAAATATCATACTGCTAAATCCATTTTAAAGACAGATTGTAGACACCCCCTCAAACACAGTTGCGGCATAAAAATAGGTTTTGCACAACCATTCCAGAATAACAGCGATAAATATACTTCTTATGTGATTTACATAATCCTTTTATAAGAATACCCTAATATAAAATAACTGGTAGCAGTCTAATTATGAATTCGGAATATATGGGTAACAGGTGGATCCAGTTAAGATGCAAAAAACGGGTAGAGTCCAGAAGCCACTTGCCAATGAGTGATCAAAAGATTGCATTTAATAATATCTCTCTGGGGCTACCTTGAATTGAGTGAAAACATGAATTTCGCTGCAAATCCAATTATGTAAAGTTTATAACTCTCAGAGTGCAGATTATTTCTACAGAGGCAAAGTTGCAAAATTTCGTTTCTTTTATGAGCATTCTGTATGTGTATTATCTACCAAGGCACAAACAAATCCTCTTTATTGACTTATTGAGAGGTGCAATACAAGTACACACCAGAATAAACAAAGATATATCCGCAATGTGACCTGTGTCAACGTGTAGGAAAGCAAAGAAAGACAAACTAATGTGCATATTGAATGCATTGAAAACCTGTATTGATATTTTTGCACTTGGTCATCTTGTAAAATTTGGTGGTTCTTAGTCTTGGTCTTTGGCAACGATCTATGGTCGGAATAGTTGTTTTAAGCCTTTTTGTGAGGTTCTTCCTCCTTAGCTGTATCACTGAAAGAATGATGAAAATCAAGATTAAGGAGCGGAAATATAATCATATAACTGGATCTCAAGTTAACAACAGGAGGTAGAACAACCTTTGATTCTATCTCACATCACATCTAGCAGCTAAGTTAAAAAGCTTGCAAAAAAAATCTGTTGGAGGAATATGTAATTGTTATTATAAGCAAGTAGATATATAAACGCGGGGGGGGGGGAGGGAGGGGGGTTATGACTTTCTTGTAATGGATGTCAACTGCTTTGACCTATGATATCACCCTACACATATTTTACAAGCAGACTCTACTTTAAATAAAACATAGATGCTGAGATAGATATAACGCTACATAAATAACCTGTAGTTACCCTAGATGAGTAATATTTAGCTTAGTTTAGCTAGTTTATGGGTGACTTAATGTTAGCTTGCACTAAATTCTGGCAAATGAAGTAAGGCTTGAATGTCACCTGTCTTAGGAGTGTGTGAAATGGTGCAAATACTGTACTCCTCTAGAGTTTTCAAGGTTTTGAACTCCTCTTGACCTTTCATAAGTCTTCCTGGAATAGTATTTGATGCAATGTCATGGTAGTGTGCTTCTCTAGTGGTCGAGTGCCCCGGTGGTCAAGGCCTTTTCTCTCTTAGGCCTTGACCATTGGGTCACTTGACCACTGGACTTGCACCAACTACAGAAGGCCTGTGATTTGGACTGGAGTAAGCTGAAAGTAAGGTCAACAATTACAAAGACTTACTTTTTTACATAGACCAAATCTTTTAAAATTATCAAAATTATCTATTTTGATTGGCTAAATGTTGCAAAGTAACTTTTGCAAGTTAGTTCTGCAGAAATATTGTAGTCTGCCTTGGAAAAAATTTTTAGCAAAACATTTATTCATTGCCCCACTTATGGAATAGTACCACTTCAAAAATCCAAACAATAATAAATATCATTTGATTATGTGCTCAGACTTGCCAACCTAAATTTTCAAAAATACTTACAAAAATCATGGGCGCCTTATTGACTAGAAATTGCCTCAAAAGATTTTTCGCGCTACGCGTGAAGGTCTTTTAACCACACAACATCGCCACTTATCAGTAGCATCGGAATGCGGGTTACACAAAACCAACTTTTATACCTGAATAGTCATCATCATAATGGCAAAATTTTAAACCTTAGTGGTGTCCAAAATAGCTCTTCCCAATCTGCTCGCAAACAGTCAGCAATCTGGTGGCATGAGTCTAATAAACACTGAGGCAGGAGATCTGAGTTATCTCACCCCAACAAGGAGGTGGGCAACTTGCCCAGCCGGCACAACTGTATCTTAACTATGTTGGAAAGATGTTTACCTTAGAGGCTGAACTACGTCTGCCTAATGTGGCAATCTGTCACGCTATTATATGTTGGAATGGTGCATTCTAGCAGATATTGTTACGATATATAAACTGCCTCTGCTACACATCTAACTAGATGCTTGTATATATAGTAACCATGCGTTTTCCTGACAGCAAATTTATACGCAATATTTCATACCTCAGTATGCATTTCATTTTATTTACGATTTACGAGATTTAATATCAATTATCATTAAGGTAATGTCAAAGACCGATCCGAATATCAACATATCATATACCGTTGGAAAGCTGCCGAGCTACTGAAAATGAATACCTGAACAAAAACTTGATTCGATGACGTTGTGTCATTTTAGGGAGGAAATGAGGCAAAAACCGCTGTTTTTGTCAATGCAGATGGAGGAGTCAAATTAATTGCAAAAAATTTCAAAACATGTGGAATGTATACTTAGAGATTGCATTCATCATAAAATTTGATTTTCTCTGATATATGACTAGTCTAAATTGAATTTTACGTCACGCCATATAACGCATTTTTTTTGTGAAGCCCTGAAAATTTATGAAATTTCAATCATAAATTCACAACAGATCATAGGCTCGAATCAAAATTTATTATGATATTCTCTTAGAGTACTCTTCAAATGTCATACACGTTGACTTTAAAAAAATTAGCTTGCATATTGCAGTGACAGTAGACTCTCGAATGCGGCTAATATTTTCGCCACCTTTGCATAACGCCAAACATGCTGTCCAAATAACCATTATTGTGGCTAAACAAAGTTTATTTGAAAGTTCTCACATACGAAGCCGCTTTCATTAACCATGGTGCACACAAGAAATGCCAATATGATTTTTCATTGCATCTTCAATTTTCTTGAATTTAACGCAAAAGAATGCCAAAAACCACCTCAAAAGTCCTTTAAAAGACCTCAAAAGTCCCTAAAAATAGCTGTTTTTTGGCATTCTTATGCGTTAAATTCAAGAATAATGAAGATGCAATGAAAAATTATGTTGGCATTTCCTGTGTGCACCATGGTTAATGAAAGCGGCTTCGTATGTGAGAACTTTCAAAAAAACTTTGTTTGGCCACAATAATGGTTATTTGGACAGCATGTTTGGCGTTATGCAAAGGTGGCATAAATATTAGCCGTATTCGAGAGTCTACTGTCATAGCAATATGCAAGCTAATTTTTTTAAAGTCAATGTGTATGACATTTGAAGATTACTCTAAGAGAAAATCTTAATTAATTTTGATTCGAGCCTATGATCTGTTGTGAATTAATGATTGAAATTTCACATATTTTCACTGCTTCACAAAAAAAATGCGTTGTATGGCTTGACGTAAAAAGTCAATTTAGACTAGTCATATATCAAAGAAAATCAAATTTTACGATGAACGCAATCTCTAAGTATACATTCCACCTGATTTGAAATTTCTTGCAATTAATTTGACTGCTCAATCTGCATCGACAAAAAGAGCGTTTTCTGCCTCATTTCCTCCCTAAAATGACACAACGTCATGGAATCAAGTTTTTGTTCAGGTATTCATTTTCAGTAGCTCGGCAGCTTTCCAACGGTATATGATATGTTGATATTCGGATCGGTCTTTGACATTACCTTAAGGAGGGTGTTTTACTCGGAGTGATTCAGTCCACAGTGGTTGTTCAGTAGTAGGCCCAATTGACTAATGGACTCCCACTAGTGTAGGGTGAGTCATTGAGTTATGCACATTGTGGAATACAATCTGGTTCAACTTTATTCGTAAAGAACATTAAGTGGTGCTTAATGCAGGTAATTTAAACCCTGGCTGTATATTAACATATTTCAAAATACTGACATGTATTAATGTTTAATGTCAACATGGTCAATCTTTCTTATACCGTTGAGGCAAAAGTTTGTCTCATCAGCATAGGGCACCTAGAATGAGTACATATATCGGGAAAAGAATGAAAACTGATAATTTAGAAATATTTGAGACTGAATAGATTGCAGGTTTTGCTTTCTTATAACCTTCAATTATTTTATTTGCCTTTCTTGATGGGAAGCAGCGCCACCATCGTTGTGCGGCAGAGATAGACTCTGTCACAAGGCCATCCTGCAGGCAGAATGGATATAAACACCAGAAATTAGACAACAAACAATAGCCAAGTTGAATGTCACCAGTGTTTGAACAAATTCAATGATGATTGACAAACAATACCCAACACAGGAAATGTAAGAAAACTGCCACTGTGAAACAGATGGCTGTTAAATACAAAACTTTGAACAATAATTGGATATTGCATTATAGGTTATATTTGATGACATTTACTTTCGTTAATTACAAAACACTCCTTTCTATCGACAAACCTAAAATTCGAGAAGCTCCAGATATTGACAGCACATAGGTGAATACTCTTCAACTTCTTCAAGACAAGTTTTCAAATGACCATATTGGATTCAATATGGCCGAGGGCTAGAAAAGTACAGCCTTGTAAATTGTGGTACATCAATAAGATGTTATGGTTGATTAAATAGGGCTTTTCACGATGCACAAAATTAAATAGCTTTACAATATGCTTTTATCAAAGTGAAACTAAACAGTCACATTGTTGCCAGTTCGTCGCATCTCCTCATGTCTCTTTCTCACACACATACTGGCGTTTGTGTTGATCACTATCACAAGGCAATCCATCAAGTGTAAGCCAAACTCTGAACATTTGGGCACAAGGTCCAAATCCATTTGAGGGATTAGAGGACCAACCCAAGGTTACGACTGTTCCATCTGACCAAACCCATGTTCCATTTGCAGAGCGAGTTGCACCTGTCCAAACACCGCGCCCATCGCCCAACCATCCTGAAATAAATCTTCAATCTCAATATTCAAGTATGCTCAGAGCCCTGACCAGTCACATTACATTATGAACAAATTCAAGATGTTAGGTTAAAACACTGCAGTTGTTGATTAAAAGGGTTGATCAAAATCGGATGTCTTATCACCCGCCACATCCTGAAGCATGGGCGGAAAAATTGTAGTGCATAAATGGCTAGGCAGCCATATCTGCGCCAATTTGCTCTCTGTTTGCAGGCAAGTCAGAGCACACCTGGGGCAAACCAACCCCCAGTAGTCAATGGACTGCAGTGGGATTCAAACCCACGACATTCAACATGTGCGTGTTAAAGGACGGCGCTCTAACCAACTGAGCAACCCACTACTTGATCCTTGCTGAAAAACAATAGTCATCAGTGCTCATACAACAGCTAATACAAAGGGTTTCGGTTGAGATATGTGTCACTTAATGCATTTGCCGATGTCCTCACGGTGTCGTGTCAGATCATGTCATGTCATTTTGTGTCATGTCATGTCGTGTCGTGCCATGACGTGTCGTGTCGTTTTGTGTTGTGTCATGTCATGTCATTTCATGTCAGATCATGTCATGTCAGATCATGTCATGTCGTGTCATGATGGTGTCATGTCATGATGGTGTCATGTCATGATGGTGTCATGTCATGATGGTGTCATGTCATGATGGTGTCATGTCATGAGGGTGTCATGTCATGATGGTGTCATGTCAGATCATCTGATAACAACTGACAGGAAAAGTATTTGTTACACACCTGTCATTAGGTTTCCAACGAGGTCCCTGAACACATTGAGAGAATCATTGTTTTTCCAACCAGCAAGTTGAGCACCGTTGGCATCACAGCTGGACGCGGCCTGTTGCCTGGACTCTTCAATTGCAAAAAACTTGATGCATCTGTCACTGACTTGATTGTAATACCATCCATCAGACCCATTGCAGCTCATTGCAACAACTGCAAACATGGAAACTAAGAGCTATTCATGTTGAACATAGATAAAGAGTTCTCATTTTCTATGAAAAACTTTCCTATCTTCTTTGTCAAGCAACACTTTTCAGTTGTAGAAGTATCGAACATACTCTCTATCTCTAGTAGTCGCTAAATAAGGTCACATCACCGCGATTTTGAGGAGTTTTCTCCTCTTAGAGGCCAATCATGACATGTGCTGAAAAATACTATATTGAGATGAAGCTATGATCCATTATTTATTATGGTAGCTCAATGTGATAATAAGATTCAGATAACGTTTCAGACAGGGCTTACCTGATTGATAAATTCGTTGTTCTGTTGTACAGCTTGTGTTATCTATAGTTCGATCAATAACAACACGACCATGCCGACACGAACCTGCGCTCATTGTATATCCGAATCCAACACATGATCTATCTGATAGGCATCCAGTTGCGCATTGAAAAACACGAATGACGCTATATGTCCAATGATCCTCTGATGGCATGAGACAGTTTTCAGTGCGCCTAAAAAGCTGTGATTGGCTAGACGCCACCTGCAAATTATTTAAAGTGGTGACTGAACTGGAAACGTAGCGTTATCTTTGTCTCAACCGGATAAAATAAAGTGATAGCTTAAAAAAGCAATAGCTGCCAAATTAAATTCAGAAATTCAAAATCTACCTTGGCGCTCTTTTGATCGTATAAGGTAAAACATTTTGTGTGTACTGTTGGGATGTTGCTGCAATCCATAACCACATAATATTATTTTTACCATACCTTTATTGAGAATGCTAAATAAAGAATCCAATGTCGGCACATGCAACCTGCAGGTTGCATGATCCTGGTTGACTCTCCAGCTTGTATACTCTAACAATTATGAACTTTTAAGGGTTTGCTTCTCGTTTTATATTGATAGATTTGTCATTGATTTTCTTAATGACTATGACAATATCAACTCATTTCCATCATTTTCCTGGTTCAATGGCAGAAGGATATTAAAATGTCTGACACTCTTACGTTCGCCACAGAAAGACAAAATATAATTTCACACGGACATTGATCTTAGCAATCGAAATTTTTCTGATGAAAGGTAAATGAAGTTTGAACAAATTTGCAATTATAAATTATGTTTCATTCCTCAACTTATAATCATAGATATTTTATTGATCTTGTTTCATTTTGCAAAAAAAAACTCATATTGTAGATTACCTCTAGGCAATTCCTCTGATAAAGCAAGATATTAAATAGTTTTATACAGGAATTGAACACAATAATAAAATATGACTTGAAACTAGTAATATCAGAGACTATAGATATAGAGACCTTCCACTTGCCATGATAACGTATATAACCAATGCGAACACATTGAAAATTAGGCTCCGCCTCTTTCTGGTGGTAATCGCTTGGAGGTAAGCGTACCCAGTGCTATGAATTTACTATCAAAAGTTGACAAGGTGCATGATTTAGTTGTTTATTTTATAAGTACATTCACACAAAACTCTCAATAATATCAACTGGGACAAATGAAACCTAAGATGTGACTTTTATATAATATGGGCGGCCATAGGCATCAAGGAAACAAAATACTTGGTGGATGATAAATCCTTTTGGTAACGTAGCCCCCATATGTATAGACAATTGAATATTCAATGTGAAAATAGTTAAATGTGAACAAGCACTGATGTTATATTCTCCAGTTCCGGTGACTGAATTGAACCCATCAGTTAGGCCAGCACAGAAACTTTCTATAGCAAAGGTCTGAGAAAAGTATCATCCTCAAAAAGTCAAAGTTTTCCCGTTTAAAGTCAGCATATTGCTGGTTGTTGCCTGAAGATATGTGCTTTGAACTGCTCTGAATCTGTCTATGAAGCCCAAACAAGTTTTCAAGGCGATTTGTAAAAGAAGCTTTTCATAGCCCCAACCATCCCACAATAACTTTGAGGCAGAGAGGGAGGTCTTCTATCTATCAATGCAGTAAATTCTTTACATTTGTCAGCATTGAATTGTCAGTATGAATCTGCTGACGATGCACTTTACTCTGATGCCATTCTTACTTCAGTTTTGAATGTGTGTGTATGGTTGGTACTAGTCACCATGATTAAATTTGTTTATATTAATCTTAGAGCATATATTAACAAACAAAAAGATGCCCTCTTCCTCTTGTCCTCACACATGAAAACTTTGTCCATGAAACTCATCACAACAGCTAACCTATGTCAGGCCATCATTACATCGCAGTGGGCAACAATGATGGATTATACTGCACAGCCCCCTTACTTTCTTACAAAAATACAGGCCTGTATAATATAAATATCTGGCTAAGAATGCAATAACAAGTTGATAGTGACTTTGTTGCTGTCTGATCTGGTTTTGTCATCAAGATTGTGGTTATTTTGCCTCAAATAACTCAGGTGAAAAACCTGAAATTTTATTGAGAAACCCATTGCTGTCCAAGGCAGCAGCGCTTACTTAACAACCAGTAGTGGGCGTGACCGTTAAATAAAGCTGATTGGCTATTCGCATTTTATGCGCAAGTGGAAGGTCTCTATATCTATAGTCTCTGGTAATATCACACTTTTCCCACTGGTGAAGTAATATGACAATGGCCAACAATTATGATAACTCTGAGAAACAGTAAGTTCAACATTCAGTATAAAATTTAGTATAACTACAATTCTGAGTGTCTGCAGACTGATCTCTCCTACATACATGTTGAGTAGGATGGAGTCTTTAGCGGAAGTAACACTGTGCCAAGAGGCCTGTGATTCTGATGAATGGTTTTTTGAGAAAACTTTTAACTATACTAAATATAATGTAGTGTACTCTGTTAAACAATATAGGTGCTGGCCAACAATTATTAGCACAACAAAGATAGAATTTAATGTTTGAGATTTTACAACTTCATAATGAATCACATCAATGCGTTTTCCTTTCAAATTTTGAAAATAGGTCTACCGCAATTTTCGATTTGACAAAATTTAGTTATTTTAGTGCAACATAAAAAAAATATCTAGGATTTTCTATATCCTGCTCACTTCTTCCGAAAACCATCTGATGATACAAAAATTCACATAGGGTAGCTTGATAAAGCAAAAATAACAACAGAACAGGATTCTTTTTCACAGTGACGAGACACTTTATAGACTACCAAAAGCAAATGTATCAGCCACAGTATTTTATACATATGCAGACGCACTATGGAATAATATAATCATGAGATGATACAGAATGCTCTGGACGTGGTCCCCATTCATAGCCAGATACACCTGATCGACCAAGGAAGCATGTGTTGCTGCTATGGAAGGTGATAGCATAGCACTTGTCTACAGTGTGATCCAAATTATAACGGAGGCAGGACGCCATACATTCAGTTTCAGAGCTCACTTCAAATTCACTTGATGCAGTCAAACTCGAGAAGCATTCGCCTGATGGTAAATCAACAAAAACTCCCCTCAAGTTTCCCTGAAAAGAAAATTCTCAGCATGAAATCAGTCCTTCACTAACTGAACTATAACAATAATGAATTAAATAAAGACAAATTTTAAGTATTAGAAATAAATTACATCACTTATAAAGTACTACTGTCTCTGCTATATATGGCAATAAAATAATTATTGTTACTCCCATTTCTGATAATATAAATTCCCTTCATTACATGCATGTTTATCGAATATTCTACCATCTCTATGAAGTGAAAAATATACTGGCCGACGTATGTATCATTGCATTTTTTCTGGAGCAATTATTCCGGAGATTTAGTAATATGAAAACATTAAGTTGATACTAATTCAATTTCACTTACCCTCGCAATAGAAGCATTGCAGTAAAGTGACAGAAGAAGGAACCAGAACTTTAGGGACGCCATTTCATCTGAAAATTTCTAGATCTGTTGCAGTTGGGTAACTAATTGAAAAGCATTAACCAGTAGATAAGTGTATACCTTGAAGTTTCCCTGTCACCAACCTGGAGCAAATAACATGGGAAGATAAGTTTTGGTAATGCCATCAAAGCTGCTGTTTTTATAGAGGCTTGTCAAATGAATAATGCTCCTTATGTTGGTGGTAACTGGATGTAACCAATCTTCAGATGAAACTGTCTCAGCATTACAGACAGATTTGCCTATCTTTGCACATATTATTATTATCACTTAGGGTGTATAATGATTCCTAGTTATTTAACTTAGCCAGCTCAAGCACTCCTCCAAAATGCTTTGGTGGATTGAAAAAAATATCTTTCCAACCTTTCTGACATGAATAAAAGGGAGTTTCTGTTAATTGAATTTTTTTCTAGCTTTCTGTGTTCCTGAGTACCAGGGCAAGCGTCAGATCATTCATTATAACTGTAGATGATATAATATTATGTGCGCCCTACCAATTTCTATCTAATCCTGATATGTAGCCTATATCATAAAATTAGCTACATAATAATTATATAAAAATAGCTAAATTTAAAAACAAAAACATCAGATCATTCATCGTACCTGCAGATGATATAATATTAAGTGTGTCTGATGAATTTCACGTCTAATTCTGATATATAGCCTTTATTATAAAAAATTAGCTACCCGGCGCTGGCAGTGTGAACTCAACTTGAATTCGATTAAATTTGAGAAATAAACAAAGCAGTAATACATACCAGAAATAAAGCTTAATCCTAGCAAAATCTAGCTAAATAAAAAAAAAATTGGATAGCAAATTCTGGTATAAGTGTAAATGGGTGTATGACCATATAATAATAAAAATCAGGGTATTAAAGTTAAAAAATAGTGAGCATCATACCCACTTTCTGCTACTAAAACCGAATCTGTGAGCTGTCCTTAGTACTTCAATTTTATCAATTTCGACAAATCCAGGAAGTTCAAAACTTATTTTAACATTAAAACTACATCTTTAATTTAATTTGGCGATTTGCCTTGGGCACAACATAGTTTGAATTAAGTGCCTTACACTGTATAATGAATCACGGTGTGTCATAATTTTGAGAGTGAGTTGCTTTGAATGGGTTATCATTGCATCTCATTGGAAACAGACCGGTCTGAAAGCTTATGATGAGTGTGATGTTTTAAAATGGTATTCCAGCGTTGCAAAGTATTCCAGCATTCCAAAGCGTTGATGGTTTTGATGAGTATAATGTAACCCACAACTAGACTATCAGTATGTTTTCACAACTCTCTAACTATGAGGACTGTTTTTTTCTTTTTCATTATGTTTATTCGAGTTATTTTGCTGTCATTTTGGGAAGTTGTCTGATCTCTATCCATAGTATCAGATTGCCTCGCCAATTTCATTTTTTTTATTTATTTATAGAAGTAGGCTTGAAAGTTTACAAATAACAGATAGTTAATGGCAATTTGTTGACCTCTGAGAATACTAAGAATGTCTGCATCTGACAAAAATTTCTTAGTTGCGTTTCAAGAATAATAAATATGGCTATGAGCCAACTGTTCACATTGCCAACAAACTGCAATCATGCAATCACTATAACCAAGGATGGTAAGCTTTCATTTTTTTACTGGAATAGCAGGGCAGAGTTAATATAATCCTTGTTTTGAACAATTTTGATGATTATGACAACTCCACTCTACTCATCATAAATACTGTTTCACTAGACATAATATGAGAAGCTTTATCTCACTGGTGTCACTGATGCCACAGATATCTCACTGATATGACCTGATTGTATCATGTCTTGTTCATCACAGTCCCAGTTGGTTCAGACAAACATTTACATCAGTTATATATTTAAAATAAAATCATTGTTAGAAAACATAATAATTATCATTTGAAAAACCAATACTCCAGGAAACATTGAACTTTTGGTCTAGGCACAATGTGCACCTGAAACGCTCGATGGCTACTTTCAAAAAACAAATTGAGTCGCACAAAATAGATAAGGACCAGTCTCACAAATGTGGTTATCTTAAACCTCGTACATTTACATCATAATGAAAATAATCATTTTTATCAAACTAACATTTTTTCAAACCGTCACCGTCTCAAGCATCATTAAATTGGTGAACAAAAAGAAAATTAAAGAGATATTTCATTTTTTGCTAGTTCAACACATAATGGTGGATATATGTATCTGACCTACCAAAATAGGTCACTGCTCCCTCTACACATGTCTTAAGATAATAAGATTGACCGGTTCGTACAAGGAGGCAGGTTCCATTGGGATAGAAGGTAAATGAATAACACCTTCCATTCTCGTTCGTCAGTTTGTGTTGGAGACAGGCATTCATACATTCAATTAATGAGCTCACTTCTATCTTGCCTGATACGGTGGGACTTTTGTAGCATTTGCCGTTTTGTAGCTCAGTGAAAGTATGACTCAGCTCTCCCTAAATGAAATATGTATAACTATAGCTTCCCTAGATAGGGTCACCAAGAGAGATATTCCCGCCAGCCCCTGCATGACTACTAAGTAAATATTATAGCTGGCAAGAATTTTAAAGCTTTGAGTAAAATCATAACTGAATTTTCTCGGAACAACCGACTCAAATGTGTTGGATCATGTGAAAATAATGTTTATTCTAAATTATTAATCACTTACCTCTGCAATGAAAATTCTGCTGTAAAATAATAAATAGAAGACCAAAATGTTCATTGCTGCCATCCTCATTGAATCTTGTGGCTCTCCAGTTGTAGTGAATACTGAACAGTATTATCATTGTCCTAAGTCATCACGAAGCGAGTATTGATGCATCTTCATTTCAATTAGTTTTGGTTCTGACCAAAATTGATTACAGCAAATGAATCTTTAATTGAAATTTTTAAAACAGAAAGAATTGTCATGTAAGATATATCTTCACAAAGAATGCAATTTCAGATCATAAGAATGGTTTATGGCACAAATGACTATAATTTTAATGAGTTTTGGTTCTGGCCAAAATTGCTTACCACTGCTGACAAGCCAATTCTTTGGGCCTCAACAATAGATACAATTTCCAATTTCCATGGCAATCATAAAATTTCACAATGATATCGCATTACATCGTAAAAGATTGAAATTGGATGTGCAATTAGTTTATATGATTGAATTCATTTGACAGAATGCTGAAAAAGAGGGCTTGATGAACAAGTACAAAGCTGTTATATTGCATGTAAGACATCTCCTAAGATCCGCACTAATTTCAGAGAGTAGTCTTCAGAAGTTAATGAATGTAATAATATAACAATTTGATTACGAGCATGGCACTTTTCTTCACCTAATCTAATATCACCAACCCTAAAGCAGAAGCGCTAATATGACCCTCACTGATGAAGTGATATACTATTATTGCATGTTATCTCTGATGGATAGGGAATGAATTAATTCACTTAGCATGAGTACCAACAGAGGGGATACGGTGTGGTGACCTGATATCAGTTTCATTAATTAAGGGCGGGAACATGTTAGGTACTCGCACTTAATTGACTCAAGCGATCCGAGATACACATGTTAATAGTGCAGTCTCGATGTCAGTGTGAATCTGACCTAGGTATGGCAGCATATGACTGTGTGTGACTGAGTTCATGTATCAGACTATTCTCTAATGCTCTCAGATCACATTTAAGAGTTCCATCATAAATTCTAAGGATACTCTAAGGGTCCATCAGCAGCCATGATGAGGAACCTTAGTTCATTCACCTTTGTGAATGCTATGACCAATATATTGAATAGCCTGCAGTGCCTTAAGCTGTGGCTACATGTCACGATTTTTACATCGATTTGGGGTCACGAGTGGTTAATCGGTGGATCTGCACGAGTGATTACTCGTGTTAAGTGGACATCCAACTTGTTGGTCTTTTGCCCGAGTGATCTAGACGATCCTCTATGCTGATTGGTTGTTGATTGCTTGCTTAAATAATTACGCGGTTAAACACGTCATCTATCAAATTGTGACAGGCTATCAAAAATGGAGGAGTTGATAATATCTGTAGTTAAATCACATCCTCCTATTTATGATAAAAAAGACCATAACTACAAAGATAGGAGTGGTGCTGTAGTGAAAATATGGAAGGTAATAGTTGTATCACTTGGAAATGGAAGCTGTCCTGACATGACATCCATAGTATAGCATAGGAAAATCAATTTTACAGAAGAATGAAATTTTATTTGGTGAAGATTCTAAGTGACAAAGACCCGGATTTAATATGACATATCCGGTCATTTGTTAACACGCCCATTAAATATCATTGGTCAATCGATTGAACTGAGGGAGTTAATTGGTCAATATAGGCACCTGATTTATTACCCCACTATAACTCACTAAACCATCGAGTACTAACCCATAGGCCTGTGTAGCAGTGTGAGATCGGCCTAGCATGTCTAGACATGCCATCGGCCTGTGATTACATCGTGACATGTAGCCACATCTTTAGTCTGAGCCCCCCAGACTTCTGACCCCTGCCGATTGCCCCTGTGCTTGGATGTGTAATTGTGTAATAAAAGCATTATACTCAGCGTTAGTTTTTTTGCGACACCACGTGTCTGTTACCTTCGACTGTACCTCTGACGTTGTAGTTACTCCATCCAATCCCTATGAAGTTTTAAAAATTTGATTTTGTCCTTGACTAAGCTATAGATTGTCATTTTTGATTTTGTGAGTTTTTGACAATACAAGTATACTATTAGAAGCCGAACACTGTGACTGATATCCCTATTCGCTGCCGCATCAGTTTGTTTGACAATTGCTGGGTCTCAATCATTAATGACGTAAGACAAGGGTTTATTTTTGCTCAGTCTGAGTATTTATTCTTTGGACACAAAAAAAGACAAATTGTATTATTAACAAGGTTCTGATACTTGCTCACAAAGAGTGAATCTTTCTGGGTATTCATAATACAAAAAAATTATTCATTTTGTAAATGAGCTTTAGTTGCTGTTAGATTGCTAGATATTGAAGACATTCAATGTTGTACCCTTGTAGTCTAACATTTCTGTTTGAGAAATCTCATTTCATTAGACTGACATTATGCAGACATCAAATTGAGGTCTTTCATTAATAGCTTCTACCGAACAGAGTATAGTGTTTTGGAGCATTTTTACAGGATGGATAGACACATTTCATGTTTGGTTTGATATCTGCTGGCTGTTTGAATGGTATACATAATCCTTTAGCTCCCATGGCAGGTGCTCCTTCCTCTACCACCACATCTCTGTCAAATAGATAAATAAAATATATACATATATTTATAGGTATATATATCAATTTAATTTGCTGATAAGTCATAAATGACGAATAAGACCGTGCATAAAACAAATATGTGTTAATTATACTGAGTTGGTGTTCAATAAAAAAATATAAGCGCAATTTGCATTGATATTTAAAATGAATTTGAATTTTTTCAATCGTAAATTCCACGATGTTTGCTACTTGATTATTGTGCTTGCCAATAAATGGAAGTTGATCTCCTTAATATAGCTGTATAAAGATATCCATTGATATGGGATCGACACAGTCTAGCGGCTAGACTGTGTGCTCTCATCCATTGATCCAATTTACTCACCACTGTGTTCCGCATCAGGCTATAAAAGGCTAGACTCAAGCCTTTTATAGCCTGATGCGCAACAAAGTGGTGTGTAAAGTCATGTGCTCTTTGTTTACATTGCATATTATGGCTACTCAAATTTAATAAACCAATGAGGGAGGGCCAAATCGGAACAGCAATCCAGATAGTTAACGTTTTCAAAAAAATATCGTTCAGAGTTGATTTCCCTTGCTAATAAATTCTCATCGCTTCTCAACTCATTCAAGATTCTAAGTAAGGAATTAATTTTTTGTAGATTCTAGTGAGACCCTACTTCAAAAAGTGACTTTATTTTTTTTCGCACATCAGGGAGGACATCTTCGGACGATGATGACTGCAATTAAAAAATAAATATATCATACCTGGCGCTGTCTTTCTTGATGGCCTCCTCGCAAGGAATATCACCACAGAATGGAGAGAGAAGAAGACAACTCTTATCCAGACCAGCACACATCTCATCCCAAGTGTTAGCTACTATAATATTCTCGTCTTCGGCTGCTTTAGCTCTGAAATACAACAAAGGGGCATTTTTTTAAAGGTTTACAACAAAGGGGAAAGAATTCAATTCTTCTGTTCCAAGAAGCTGTCTGTTCTGTTAAGCTTGCAATCAGCAAAGGTAGCTTCCCGTTGCAAGTTGCAATCAACTGCTCACAGAAATACAATGTTTCTGACTACATAGGTTCATTGAAATCAAATCGATAGCAAATAGCATATCCTCTTTCATAGGGATGAAGCAACACCTACTCTTAGCCAATGTGTTGGTTCTGATCATCAGAGCCAACACCTACTCTCCATCTGAGAATTAATTTATACACTGTGTTTTTATTCCTCCAAAATGATGTTTTCTTTTGTTTATAGCATACATATATGGAACTCTCAATAATAACATGTTATAATAAAATCTCAACTTTGAGCCTTACTTGTTGAAGAGATCTTTCTGTATCGTGTCGAGTATTTTTAGAATCTCTTTACCAGCGTCAGCTCTGACCACATCTTGTTTGGCTCCGGTGTCTCGCCTCACTACTACAAGCTTATTCTGTGCCACATCTCGTGGTCCCAACTCAATTCGGATTGGCACTCCCTAAACACAAGTATAAACAATAATATATAAGTGTTAATTATTTCATGTAACAGAGGCTTTAAGGTGAACCAAACAAGTTCAAACATCCAAATGCCTCCTAAGGCATGAGTTTGTACAGGGAAGTCAATCATGTTAAGGTACTCGAGCAGCATGGTCTCAAACACACTTGAAATTCCAAACGATTTGTAAACATATTTGTATAAACTGGACACCAAAAGAAAGCCACGGGCTGTTCCAATCACCTAACTCAGCCAAGTGATTGGCTCGCTTTTCCTCAAAGTCTTCCTTTTGCCACACTGACATTGAGACTACACTATTACCATGTGTATCTCTGATTGTTAGAGTCAATTTAGTATGGGTACCTTACATTTGCCCGCCCCTAATTTAGTACAAGTACCTGGCACGTATCACTTCACTGTCTATCAATCAGAGATATACATGCAATAGTAAATCACGACACCAGTGTGGCCTCTCGCTACAATTTATACCTTGAGCTCCCAGTGGTTGTATTTCCAGCCTGGACTGTAGTTGTCTCTGAGGTCAGCCTTAGATTTGACACCAGCAGCTTTGAGAGTTTTCTCAAGCTCCTTACAACTGTCCAATAGTGAATTCTTATCTGCCTCTGAGAGATTGGCAGTGATACCACACGGGATCACTACAGCCTGTAAAACAATACAAAAAAATACAATTATAACATCAATCGATACCATCTCTTGGTCTTGGTGAGATGAATAGGATCAGGTTGGACAAGGACGAGTCTTTGCGCCTAATCGACTCAGTCAGGGGGGTCTTTCAATTAGAAAAAGCCAAAATCGCAATCTGGTCGCTCACTCAGTGAGTGTGCTAGACCTGCTAGGCTCATGCTTTCAAATCGCTCAGTCATTAGTGGAGCTATATACATTTTGAGGGAGCGTTTTGGTGAATGATAATTCTGAGCGATTTGGAAGTGATAAAGCATCGTTCTTTCTAATTGAAACCCCCCCCCCCCCGGCCCATTCTTTATGGGAGTGGCAGTCCCCTATTAAACTTTTGATAGGTAGCTACCAACAGCATGATCAATATAATGATACTATAGATAATACAGACTAAGCTTTTCATACACAACAAAAACAATGTGGGTGGGTTGGAGACAACTTTAATTCTTCACTAGTTTGAGCCACCCCAAGCTCTTTCCTACCGCCTGACATCCCAGCATATCATAACATACCTGTATTGCTGCCACTTTAGGTGGGAGCACTAGACCCTTGTTGTCACCGTGCACCATGACAAGCACGCCGATAGTTCTAGTAGTTATCCCCCATGAGTTCTGATACACATACTCTGGTTTCTTTGTTTCTGGGTCCTCAAACACAATGTTAAACATCTTAGAGAAGTTCTGTCCCAAGTGATGAGAAGTGGCTCCTAAAATATAAACCAAAAGTGAACAAACTGTCAAAAAAGCATGAGTCAAATGAAGCTGATGTCATATATTTCAAAATTTAGAATATTTCCTCTGGAAAATGTCATTACTGGCCTCTAATTCAGTTGGTGGCTGATACCATATGAAGAGCAATAAACGAGTAAATGATTTTGGCGAATGATTTGATTGGCCTCAGTTTAACCTTTTCGGTTTGACAATGGATTCAATCCTACAGTCGGTCACAGATATGAATAACAATGAACAGGAGGTAGCACTTATTGTCAGAACACTCGTATTGATGGACATCCTACATTCGAATAATCTCGTATTTAGCCACATGTTCTGTTCGTGTCTGCAAACTGAGAGAAGCTTGACCTTATGGCGCCAGTACTAAAATGTTCACTTTTTCTAACAGGTAGACAAATTTGAAGACTACCCAAAGACCAATGCATGTGCGCATCGAATTTCTTTACCATGCAAATTTGACACAACTTTATCATAAGTGACTGCCTGAATAAAACATGCATTGGTTTTGGGTAGTCTTTAACTTATACTAAATGAAATAAATTACTGAAAATTGGATTATTTTCAATTATTTATTTAGAGTTATTTTTGGTATACCTTGAATAGCTCTGCCGCTAGCAGAGATATAAGCCTCCACTGTCGTTGTATAATCTCCACCTGCAAATTTCTCCTTCTCCGTCTTTCTTCCTCTCTGTACTGGTATAGCCAGATATTCCTCATAGATCTGTAAAACAACAATAATGTGCTCATAGAATAAAGAGCTAAAACATGAGCTGAAACATATGACTGGAGGACGGTCCAACAAGGCGATGAATGCGCCCTGTTAAGAGTGGTCTTCTCCTGAATATTTGGTGGGGTTATTTTCATTCTGAGACACAAAAAAAGATGATGGAAGGGCTGAATTCATATGTGCCCTCTTTTTATAGGTACATACAAGTACAATGATTATTTTTAGTGGTTATTACACTTTATTTCTTCTCTTATTTCTACCGTTCATCAGGATGTTATAATAGACATAACACTGTTTTTATTTTGGCAGACAGTGTCATCCCCTAACATAATAGCAAACACTAATACACTATTACTTCTTTTATTTTTTGTTGTTGTTTTCACGTGGTCTTATCTGCTTCATGCATTGATCGGTGGTTAATATATAAGTTCATAATATAATATATTGGCACTTTTAAATCAAGGAACGAAGATCTTCTTAGCAAACCTATGCTATTTGTCATTGAAGCCTGAGTGATTTTTAATGACCATGTTTACATTTTATAGAAAAAATATATGGTTGTGCGACTAAAAAATGCCCCATTTCGGAATGCATGTAATATCAATGTGAAAATTAATGCCGTGTCTACCTTAGCAGAGTTGGCAGAACCTTTGGCATACAGTAACCGGTTTGTGACTGAACCTATAACATTCGACAAACCATTCTGATTTCATTCCAAAAAAGATGTCACCGGAGACTTTGGACATCTATAATCTCTTGTTTTACATCCCTACTTTTTATAGCACCAGTGACTGCGGGAACAGTAGTACAAGTGTACCAGCGTCATAGGTCAACAACCTTTCCTAATGAAACCAGCCCTAATTTGTTTACACGGCAGTGACAAATATCCATCAAAAGTTCAAGAGGTCGTTGCAGGGTCACCACTTGCAGTATCATGTTTATGTTTGTTGTCTGCATGCAGCAGACTGTCAAACTGTAAGCACGCACATCAATGAATTCTTGGTTCAAAGCTTGTCTAGATCACTACAAAGCCTCAATTTTATTTCAAGGATTGTACGGCAGATACTGGGTGTTGTGCTGTGCTGTCTATTAGCAAAGATACAGGCAACAACTTCAGGGAGTGAGTATTGAGGACTGCACAGTGAACAATGCATGCTTTTATGAGACAGTTACTCATGATAACAAATCAAAACCTCTTGGCAGATGGAGAGGTTATCCAAATTGTCAAAACATTTAAAACCATCTCAGAAGTTAATTTTACATACTATCTAAACCTGTTGGTGGTTACATATGATTGGTAAGTGAGTAGGACTAAAATATTTATTTGAGTTGATGGTTGTTTCCAGTTAAGTTTGATCTGTGTTGTGTTTCGTTTTAAGTTGTTTTCAGCATTGAGATGCGTACATTTTACCACAAACCTTCTACATGATTGAACAAATTCTTCCCCCAACTCAAAATATGATTTAAACAATATGGCTCTATGAATTTTACGTACTCGCCGAGTTGAAAACTTTGATATGAAACCAGTGAATAGTACATTCTGATCTGTGTATGCAGGTTTGCACACAATGACAGCTACAGAGGAGCAGTGGCCGGGTGGATTTACTGGTGAGTGTCACCCAGAGGTATGGAATGAGGAGGCAAAACCACCACAGCCTATGGAGAAGAAGAAAGGACAACTCACACAGGAGCAAGTAGATGAGTATTTCAGAGAGGTCAGTATCCAAAAACTGCCCAATATTTTTGATTTTTGGAGTTAATATATTGGCTGGAAGATTCGAAACCTCACCAGACAGGAACCTTCCAATAACATATTAGTTTGGACAAATAGTCAGGGGGGGGGGGGGGGCTAGTTTGGTGATAAAACTGGAGAACCATCCTCCAACTGACTATTATTTATAGGTCCCAAATTTCCTGTCTGCATGTATTATGCCATGTAGTGAAGTTATGTAACTAGTCTTTATGTGCTATAATTACGTTTACACATTGTGGTTGTTAGGATGACTGATGTTTGACACATTAATAATAATTATGATGATCAAAAAGATACTATCACAGATTAAGGATGTATCCTTACTCTGTGATAGTATCTGGATGAGCTAATTATTTGCTGTCATTATTGCCTACTGTTTCTTCTCTAGCACATCCCTGATAAAATCTTGTCTAAATCAATTGACATGTGAATTGGAAAAACTGTCAAAGGGCTACTCGCTTAAAATTCTAAAGATTGTTTACAAGCATTTATTAGAAAGGACACGGAACTCTAGACACTCTTTACCTCTGTGGTATTCCCTGTGTAGACAGAGCATGAGTGCACAACTATAGATAGGAAACTTGCGCTTTTGGGTTTGTGACATATGCTAAGGTAAAAATATATTGTGAATCACATGGCAGTGAACATAATTTTCCCCAACTTCAGAAGACCTGCGCTGAAATAGGAGCATTTCATACAGACTTATGATGTTATTGAGTGTTAACGGGGAACAACTTTAGCTATTGAGACAGTTGAGAAGAATTTACTTTCCAGTAAAGCTAATAGTGTCAACTGTGACCATAGACTTTTTTAATGGTTGCCACAATGTTCTCAATAAGCATGAGACCTTCAATATTATACCAAATATGGGGAAGCGCTTCTAAAGATTTCACCATTGTTTCAGGGAGTGGTACTGATTGAGGACTACTTTGAACCTGAAGAACTGGAGCCACTGAAAGTTGCGATTGAGAAACTAGTCGATTTTGTGGCAGACAGACTGTTTGACGAAGGAAAGATTACAAGTAAGAGACTCATCGTTCAGTCAGATACATCATTCCTTACAATTTGAGTACCTAACTTGACATTGTTGAAATGAGTAGAGGAAACAGACAGCAAACGGTTTAATTTTCTTAAATTTCGATCTAAGTTTATCAGGCAATGTTCAAACTGGGCAAACAACTGGCTGTCATTTATGGCACTCATCGCCTCTACTGCTTTTTGTTTTCAGACAAGTATGAGAATAAGGGATTCTATCAGAGACTGACTCTGATTAACAGAGACTTTCCAGGAGCCAATATCATCCTCCATAAGCTGGGTATCATGCCGGAGGTAAGAGTAACATAAAACAATCAGTAGTTGTCTCTCCTTCTAACAGGAGAAGACAAAAATCATATGAAAATGGTCCGCTAATTGAAGGTCTGTCTACATTGTAATAATGTAGTCAACATCGTAAAAGAGAAAGCAACCCTTACATATTAAATCCATCACACAAATCGGGCCATTACCAGGGCCAATATCAAAATTATCCCGCCTGCTATTAAACTATATAGACAGTTTTCTGAGCTCTTATTTATGCCTCAATTCGGAGTTGTCCTCTCTCCAGTTTGGTACTTTTAACCCACGCCGCATAGGAAAAACCTGCTGAAAGAGGGTTATCTTGTAAACCGCTTATGTTAGGATAAAAATGATTTTTGATTCAGAGTCTGCACCATTGAAAACCATGTGAGACAGGGTTTCCAAATCATTGGAGGCTTGAATGTTGATCAAATCTTAATTTTAGTGACGAAACTCACAACTCCAAACGGAGGTCTAAATCAGAGCTCAGAAAACTGTCTATTAATCACTACCGTTAAGTCTTGCTACGAAAATTGAACACAGTCGAGAGACAAGTGAGATACAGCCCCCCCCCCACAAGAGATGCACATACTGTTTTTCAATTTCTAGGCAGTGAGAGAGTTATGGAGTTCAGATAAGCTTTGCAATGCAGTGGAGCAGCTGATTGGTCCAAATATAGGAGGCCATCCCATCTGGAACCTTAGAACTAAAACACCGCAAGACGAGGCCTCCACTGTACCATGGCACCAAGGTGAGGCTTTACTGTAATATGTAATTCTCACAAAGCTTTCCAAAGTTTTCTTCAGCTTGCTCCTTACATGATAACATACTGGCTGCATGCTAATAAAAAATATTTTAACTAAGCCTGGAAGGCCACGGACATTCAACAAATTATCCTGAAAGAATCTGTGATTTATAAATTTATAGATGCGGCTTATATGGACACCTTGTCCTACAACAAGCACATTGTGGGGGCGTGGATACCGCTGCTCGACACTGACGCAACCAATGGTTGTATGGAGGTAACGCTAGATTCATTTTAATTTATAGGTAACTCCTAAAACTGTACATGTGCCGTCTTGGTCAAACCCAAATCCAGGACAGTAAGAAAATATAACTACTGTTCGTAGAGAAAGTCGTATTACATTAGAGTCGAGAGGTCAATATACTTCAGAACAAGAGGTGGTACGTTTGCAGACATCATCAATAATCACGTCAGGCAGGCTAATAGACACCTCTGTACAATTCAGCAAAGTTGGTTTGAATTTTCAGTTTGCGATGGGAGGACATAAGAAAGGAATGGTAGCCAATCATGAATGCTGCGACGGTAACACACACTACGTGATGCTTGAGCCACAAGTGATGGCCGACAGCCTCGATGTGGACCTAAAGAAGGATCTGAAGGTTATGCCTGTCAAGTATGGCAGCCTGTTACTGTTCAACAATGTCATACCGCACAGAAGGTAAGGCTCAAACATTTGGTATCGATTTTGAGGCATCTTGTTATAGCAATAATTTGTTTGACCTTTTTTCTGATTTTTTTCGTTGTCCTCAGACTGCAAATTTTTTTAGGAGACTTGTTTGAATGTGGGAAAATGCTCTCAAGACATAATATCATTAGGACAATTAACTTATTGGGATCAAAGCAATTGAACAAAATAGATTTCTTGTTTGATCAGTGTATTCAACTATTCTAAGTTTGAGCGGCTACAATTTTCAGGTGAAAGCAACTCCAGGTTGAAACTCAACATGATTATTAATCTTGTTGGGCAATCATCAGTTCGGGTAGAGACCACGTACTGGGCCTATAGATCAAATGTGCAGAACCAGATTAGCATCTTTTGGGTCAAAGTTTGTATGTTGAACAGTTTGGGGCTGTCACAACTCTAGTTTCAAACTATCTGACTAGCCCTTTGTTGCATTTCTAGTAACCATTTTCATATATGCACTTGTAAATTATGATGACATAAACTTATGAATAAAAAGTAAGAATGTATGTATGAATGTATGGGTGACTGCATTGAACGAGCTTACAACTCTCATATTGTAGTTTGAACAATCTGACAGGCTTTCCTGGAGAGATCAGATGGAGTTTAGATCTACGATGGCAGGATTATCAACAAGACTGGGGGTTCTTTGGTTTAGCAAAAGGAATAACATTCAGGAAGGGGGAGGAGCCAGATTGGAGACCACAGGCTAAGGAGTGGGAGGAGTTTCTCAACTTAGCCCGACGTACTAAGTACGAAGGAGCTTTAGATGATGACACGCCCAACGACCAGATGGTGGTGAGACCACTTTATTCACTGATCAAGCATATTGAAGACCATTTATCACATCAAAAAGTCAGGCCTCTGTTTACTATAGGGAGGAAAAATATTGTTGCACAGTCAAATTCATGGAAACGAAATAATTTTTTGGTCTTTTGCTAGCATTAAATTTTGGCTGGATGAGGTGCGAGTCAACAATAAGGTGCAGAGGGCAAGAAAATGTTAACTAGACTTTGATTTAACTTCAAAATGCCAACTTTTTCTCCTGTAAACACCTTACTCTCATACGGTACCTTAAAATTACCCGCTTCCTCTTTTTAAGGAAAGATAATTCTAGACAGAGCCCCAGATGATGGATTACAGTCCCCAGGATGACCATTACTGATGGGGTCAAGAGCTGTTTACATATTTTTACCTCACAGACAAATTAAGATTTATCCCCTCCTGCATGTGATAGCAGGAAATAGGACAAATCACACAAAACATTATTAAACCACTGCTGCCACACAGCCAAATGTGTGCTTATAGAATTCTGTATAGCTGAAAACTAATAAAATGAGGCTGCAATCTCAGCATTGTCACATAATGAGCAAATAATTTGCTCAAACTGATCCAAAATTAGGGTATGAAATTAATCATCTAGCGCATCAGGTGACGTAGTTATCGTCTTACTAGTGCCAACTGTACAGTCATAAGCTGGTGCGTAGATTTCATGCCCAGATTTTGAAGATCAGTTTGTGCAATGTATTTGCCCATTAGGTGACAATTATGAGATTTAAGTCTCAATTAATTATATCGGAGCTATGCAGAATTCAATGAGCACAAATTAGCATGAGTGGCAGCAGTAGTTTAAGTTGACCAATGCTGAAAAGAATGTTATAGCAACCAATTCTAATAAAAAAAATACTTCCTTAGTCATTTCTGAGACTAATAATATACGAAAAACGTGGTGCAGCAATCGTACCATGAAATCTGACGACTATGCTGCCATTCTGTTTTGTAGAAGGAGTCATTCTCACTTGACACGACTATAGTAGGACCGTGGATGAAGAATTGGGAGCTGACTAATATGAATAAACATACAGAGGTCATGACTGATGAACTGGAGGGTCTGTGGAGGAAATCTATCAGTGAGAACTCATCCGCCGCCTAACCAGACATGTCAGGAGACGACAATTAAGTATCATGTTACATGTAACATATAGGGGACATAACTACAGACCTGTCTAGATATGTTTTTTTCACAGAATTGAATTCTTTTCTTAGAATGGAAATAGTATCATAACATCATGCAGTTAGAACACTTAACACAGGGGCTCATCTGAAATTGATCTGATTGGCTGTCCCTACTAGCATGAATTATATAGCCTGGAAAATCAACTTCTTTACAAAACTGCAGACAGTAATAAAATGCCTTCAACGTCGATGATTTGGGCTTTTCCAGAATGCTAATAGGGACTGGCTATTTTTGCAAGCCCATCGTTTGGCAAAAGAAAGCTAATGATGCTATTCCAGATATGGAATTCAATGGTTTTTTTTTATAACTTTATCCATTTATATATATCTAGGGAAGGTAACTTTAACCTGAGCCAATTTTATCAACTTGATATTTTTTATAAACAAATTAAGGTACGGTGATGCTATTTTGTAAAATTTAATCGGCTAAAATGTCCTTCATTTGCCTAGTGAACACTTCTTGTGTCGATCGTATATCACATATCCTAGCTTGATACCAAACTATTTTTTCCTCTACAGCAATGTTTGGCAACCAATACAATATTAATGGTAGAATTTGGAATACGTTTCACACACCCTTGCGTATAGTTCTAGGATATCCATAAAAATTCAATCGGCGAAAGTGTCCTCAATTTTTGTAATGAACACTGCTTTGCATACCCTAGCTTCATTCATGTCAAATTATTTACAGCAATGTTTTGCAGTCAATACAAATGATAGAATTTGTACTATATTTCACTCACCCTGGCGTATAGTTCAAGGATATCCATGACCTCTTCCTCAGCATCTGGTAGATTAGAATGAGCTGTGTGTCCCTCATTCCATAAGAACTCTCTCGTCCTCAGGAAAGGCTGGGGGTGCTTAAACTCCCATCTCTATAACACACATTATAAGAAACCAAGCTACATACCTTTGAGCAGTAAATGTTTGTTATAGATCAGTTCTGCTAGTTTGGGAGTGACTAATTTTATTTAAGAACGGGATTTTATATAATTTTATGGGGTCGAGTGAATGTTAGCTAGCCATAACTATCACTATTTCAAGGCCGCACAAAACGGCGAAAATTTTCGCCTGCAATTACTTTACCCCTCTAGGGTACATGCAAAGTGTTGTCACACAAGATGTATGACAAGCCTTTATGTTGATAAAGTGTTGTATACTACCAAAAAGTACATCTTCTTGCATGATATTGTCCAAATTATATGTTTCAAAGAAGTGCAACAATCTCATATTGAATAACTGCTCATCAGAACAAATGAATATGTTCAAAAGGACAAATACATAGACATATGTACATACCACCACATTGTTCCATTGGTTCAGTTTGATTGGTAGATCTCTGTGTGACTGTATCCACTTAGCATAGGCTGGGTACATAACTGTCTCAGAGGTTGGGCGGATAGCGATGGGCTCCGCCAAGTCGGACTGTCCCGATTTAGTCACCCAGGCTACCTAAAAAAGTAAATAAAAATCTTAAAAGGAATTTACTTTACAAAAGGTGGATTCCACTGGACTGCACTGAAGGGGGAGGCCTCTACTAAACCAGTTTGTTCTTTATTCTCTGCTTTCTTTATCATTGTACCTCTATATGAAGAAGTCTTGTTCAGGGCTTTGAAGGCCAGTTCCATTGCATCATTGCATTGCAATGATTTGGTGACAGAGGCATATTTCTATCACTGAACACCTTAGATATTTTAACCAGCCCCCAGTAAAATTTTTCCTAAAGTAGTAAGATAAGAACTCTAGCATTTCACCACAGGTTGGCTGGATCACATTAATTAATTACAGGTAATACCAGTTCTGTAGTGTATGCTAGTATAAATCCTATTAGCCAAATCCCTGAAACCATGGCAACGCACTGCTTGACAACAAAACACACTGTCGGCCAAGTAAATCTTCTTTTTAGTAGTGCCTATACTACTGATTGTTAATAGGTTTGAGCTGAACTGAGTTTCAGCAAATCAGAAAGGTGGGGATTTGGAATATAGGTGAGGTTTCATACAATCGGACACCAAGTCGACCTGCAATCTGAATCCTTTTGGATGACAGAGTGTGATGTTCAAAAGCTTAAGAGGTTTGGCACAAGCACTTCATCTTATTGCTCTTATATCATGCTGAAGCCTATCCACTTGCTTAGGCATATAAAGACTAACTCATGGCTAGTACATGGGATACAAAATGTTTTCTTGGGGCAGAGGCGAGGATGATGTAAAAGATGTCACACTTCCCAACTTACAAAGTTTGAAAGTAAATATAATTACAGAGAATTGGAGTTGTTTAAATTTTACCTCGGGTGCAAAGTCAGCGATGTGGTCCTTCTCTTTCTCTAGGGCAGCGTGTGATACAAATATGGGGAAGTAACAGTTCTCTACGCCAAGCTTCTTAATCTCAGTATCAAAGAAATCTTTGATCACCTCCCAGATAGCGTAGGACCAGGGGCGGAGAATGTAACAACCGGATACGTCATAATACTCAATCATCTCGGCTTTAGTGATCACCTACAGAATATCGCCAAGCAGAAAATATAATAAAAGTAAATATATATAATACATGTAAAATAAAGATATAGTATACAATCAAAAAAATATCTTAGCAGAGATTCGTGATTCTTAGATGGTGACCAATATGAATCAGATGATTATGCCCCTTGGCACGGTCATATTCACGTGGTGCTTCTTCAGCTCCACAGAGAAAGAAATGCAATGATGTTGAGCCATATTTTCAATACCGAATATATAAAACGTTACCAGGATCAAACATAACAGTAATATGAATGGTCCCATATATTATTTAATGTACTGTTGACTGAAATAACTGGACCAATTGTTTGTATTGTATTCATACTAGTAGTAGGACTAGTACTGTATTCGTAATATCAAATGGTATTAATATTGTATTAGCACCAGTAATAGTACCAGTCTGTACTTGTAGAGCTGACTGAGAAGTGACAACCAAAAAAAGACTGGCATTGTTGTCAAGATTATAGTTACGACACTTCAACTTTTACATTTTTATACTATTAGATTATTATGGTACTCTGGTGGCCAAGTATCATGGTACTTTCTTCAGTGCCCACATTCGTGAATATGAAATTCGTTCCATAACCGTAACCACCATTATATAATGATATTAAATATCACATATATATATCCATACCAGAACATATTATTCTAACCTGTGAGTACCACTCTGGAAGATTATCTTCTTTAGTAGCCTCCATACCCAGTCTGGTTGTCTTCTTCCCATCTCCAGCTGCTGCTGCTGCCTGTGGCCAAAGAAGCAAGATGGAAGTAAGTAAATCCATAAAGGTATAGTAGCAGGGGGAGTGGGAGTGGGAGGGGCGGAGACAAACACATTGTTCCAAGTGTACGATCCCGCAAGGATATTTCGCATTTAGCGCATTCACACAAAAAGTGAACATTGAGTAGTTAACCCAATGTTCAACTTGTATTCACAGAGAGCTTGTAGTTTGTCCCAAGACCCATTTATCCCAGGATCCCCATTTAATCCTCAGATGGGAAAACATGATTATGTTTCACAAGAAGATTTCTGCATCAGAGATCCAGGACTGATGGAGCTATGCGGTCAAGCCAATAAAGTGGAGTCGATTAAAATTTAAAGATACTTGTAGATATCTCTTAGTGTAGAATGAGCTTGGATACAAAAAGCTATTTTAGGGTGTAGTAGTGGTGCCCAATTCATGGTATAACTCGGGAACACAAGCTAGTAGCCTACTACTAGAAGTATACCTTTTTGTCTTGCTTTGGTTTCTCCTGTTTCTGTTTTTCTTGTTTTGGTTTAGCCTCTTTAGGTTTAGCCTCTTTCTTAGCTCGGCCGCCATCTCCTGCAGCGGGCTTCCAGTCACTGCCTGTAGCCTCCTTATATTGAGCTTTCAATGATAATAACTCCTTCACAGCAGCATCAACAGTCGCCTAAAATAAAACAATACAGCAGATCGTCAATTACCTTAAAGGAATAAAGTTAAGTTAGGAGTAGCTAGGGTGCAGATGACATAGTTATATTAGCTACCAATGAGTTTCACTATTTAGGCCTATGTGAAATTACAGACTTTTCCCCCTGTGAAAACATTGCTACTCTAGATTACTTTTTGTTAGTGGTAGGTGATCATTTCCAATGAAAAGTAGACCAACTTGAGACGGCCAAAGGGATATAAGTTACTCATATTTGAAACCGATACAACAAGCTAAAACACAGAATTGGCAAAATAAGGGACTCACTTCAATACATCTGTCACTTTTCCACTTGTACCTAATGAATATCATAGGCTGCACCTATGTTATGATATGATGGACCTAATAAAGAGGGCTGATCTAGCAAATGCGCAGCAACGACACTCTAATTTAGTCATATGCTTGTTTGTAAAGATCAGCAA